>OU744801.1:10025029-12425029 GCA_916614155.1 Mesoligia furuncula
GGAATTAAAGGCCGCTTTTCTAGGACTTCAGTGCTTTGCTAAGGATTTTCAAAATTGTGAAATATTACTTAGAGTGGATAATACAACAGCTGTAGCTTATATTAACAAGATGGGGGGTGTTCAGTTTAAACATCTTAACGATATTACAAGGGAGCTATGGCAATGGTGTGAGAAAAGAAACATTTGGATTTTCGCATCATATATTAATACAAAAGACAATTTCGAAGCAGATGCCGAGTCTAGAAAATTAAATATTGAATGGGAGTTATCTCCAACATGTTTTGATGAAATTAGAGGAACCTTAGGGGAGCCTGAAATTGATCTATTCGCGTCTAGAATAAATAGCAAATGTGAAAGATTTGTTTCATGGAGGAGAGACCCAGAAGCTATAGCAGTTGATGCATTCACTTTGGACTGGAAAAAATTTTTCTTCTATGCTTTCCCACCTTTTTCTCTAATCTTAAAATGTATCAATAAAATAATAATAGATAGAGCTGAAGGCATTTTAGTCTTCCCCTATTGGCCTTCTCAGCCGTGGTTTCCGCTCATTAAACAAGTCCTAGTCAAGGATTTACTTATTTTCCCACCTAACAAGTTTCTTTTGACTTCCCCTTACAGAGAACCGCATCCCCTGCACCAGCAACTTACCCTGGCTGCAGGGCTGCTATCAGCGAAGCATTTGTAAGGCGTGGAACTCCGAAATCCGCTCTAGAGATAATGTTAAATTCCCTCTCAAACAACACAATCAAACAATACAACTGTTCTCTTAAATTATGGTGGAAGTTCTGTAATACTCATAACATTGAACCTTATCAAGGATCTATACCTTTTATATTAAAATTTCTTAGTGACAACTTTCATATGGGAATGTCATATGGTTCTTTAAATACCACAAGATCTGCTCTCTCTATTTTAATGGGACCAAAAATTACTTCAGATGACAGATTAAAAAGATTTTTCAAAGGGGTATTCAGGCTGAAGCCTCCCAACCCGAAATATAGTGTTACTTGGGATCCGGGTTTGGTGTTGGATTATTTAGCATCCAAGTACCCAAATGAGAATCTATCATTGGATACTTTAACAAGAAAACTAGCAACAATTCTGGCATTAACAACAGGGCATAGAGTTCAGACACTATCACTATTAAAAATTAAAAATATTAAATTCTCAGCCAATGGAGTACAAATAAAAGTACCTGACAATATTAAAACTTCAAGTAAAAGTTCACTTCAACCCTGTTTACATTTAAAATACTATACTAGTAAACCCGAAATTTGCCCTGTACACACATTAAGGTCTTATTTAAATGCTACTAAAAATATAAGAAAAGAAATAGATAACCTAATAATTACATACAAAAAACCATATCATAGTGCCTCTTCTCAATCTCTAAGTAGATGGATCAAAAGTACATTGAGTGAGGCGGGTTTAGATACTTCTTTATTTACTGCACACAGCACTAGGCATGCTTCTACTTCAGCGGCAAGTAGGGCTGGTATTAGCATAGATCTCATTAGAAAGACGGCAGGATGGTCAGGGACATCCTCAACTTTCGCTAGGTTTTATAATCGACCAATAGCAGAAGACCCCCTAGCTTTTAGTAATGCTGTTTGTAGTACTGTAAATAGAACCTAGTACCTAATATTATTTATGTGAGTCATGTGTTCATTCTTTAGGATGCTTATTATGTTTTGTAATCCCAAATAATAATTAATTTTCTTTGATTACAACGCCTTTCATTCACAACTTAACTTTAAACATCTACACTGTTAAACCGTCTCGGACAAGGAGAGAGTATAATTATGAGATTAAACGAACTTACCTGTAAGTGAAGTTCTATCTCAATTATACGAAGCTCCTTGTCCGAGACGGGACTCCCTCCCAATGTTATTTTTACCCTCCCTAGCTTATCCTTGTTGTTCATGAAATGTTCTTTAAACGAAATGAAGTTGACAGGTGCGTTCGGAAATACGAAGATAGTTTTTGTTTTGGATGGGAGCTTTAAAAATTGTGGCGACGCCGGAGCACAAGCCGTAGACTACACTGTTAAACCGTCTCGGACAAGGAGCTTCGTATAATTGAGATAGAACTTCACTTACAGGTAAGTTCGTTTAATCTCATAAATATTTATGTCTTTGTTGAGACCTTATTTAACAAAATAAAGAAAAAGAATTATGCATTTAGTACCTACTAGCAACATAGGTACTTACTTACTTAGATCTTTAGTTTTATCCGTCATGAATTTTATTGGTCTACTGTGTAATAGCATTTTTCTATTAAAAGTGATCTTAGTTTGCTATAGAATGTTTTTGTATTCTAGTCATCTTTTACATAATTTGGTAATTTATTATAAATTGTTGCGATTCTATAATTGGGGCTATTTTTCATTATTTTTAATTGTGGTGTCGGTGTAATCAACTTGTTTTTGTTTCTTCGGTTATAGTTTTGGTTTGCTTCTATGTTTGATCTAAAGTAATCCCTGTGTTTTTGCACGAAAGTAGCTACTTGTAATATGTAAAGAGAGGGTAGGGTTAGTATTTTATTTTTTATAAAATGTGGTTTACAGCTTTCCCGTGGCTTAATGTTCATAAGGATGGGTATACTTTTTTTTTGCATGATAAAGATGTCATAAAAGTGTGTACTTTCACCCCACAATATTAGGCCATAGTTAATCCACGCATAAGCATAGGCATAGTATGTTGAGAGCTCGGTCTCATAGTTTTTTACCAGATAATGCTACGAAGAGTACGAAGGCTTGATCACAAGTGAATATAGAAGAACGAATCGTGCCAAATTCCAAGTTTCTAGGCCGGCTAGAATAAAAATTTAATTAATACGGAACCCTCTGTACGCAAGCCAAACTCACACTTGACCACTTTTTAGGGTTCTGTAGTTCCTACAAGGAACCCTTATTTTGCTAAGAGACCGTTAGTACTAGAAAGCTGTAATTTTGTAGAAGTGTGTATATCAATTACGCCGACAAAGTGGAAAATAAAATTTTGGAAAATATTTTTTAGCAGCTAGCTCCCCTACGTGTGAAGTGGGGATGAATATTTTTTTTTCGTCGTCTACCCCATCGTGTGGGGTATCGTTGAATAGGTCTTCTAAAATGTCTTGGGGGTTGCTAAAATTACTTTTCAATTTAATGCTCCTTTTACGAAATATTAAACTTTAAAGTGCAAATTTTTGTTCCAGTAGGACGTCCCCCCCCCCCCCTCTAAAAGCTAAACTGCTAGCTTGAAAAATCTGGAAAAATTCACGATGATAGTGCATTTCATGAACTTTAAAGGAAAACTATAGCGATTAAGATAACTTTATTAGTTTAGTAGTAATAGTCGTTGAACTTGGGTGTTGGATAATTTTGTACCAAATACAAAATCCTTAGCATTAATCCTTTAAAGTGACTAAGATGAAGTAGTTGCTTGTTTATAACGGGTAAAGACGCTTTGAAAAACAAAATATAACATAACAGGCTACTACGGAACCCTACACTGTGTGTGGCCCAACACGCACTTGGGCGGTTTTTTTTTTAATTTCCCTTTAGTTTCATGCTAATGTCTAGCTTCGTGCCAAGTTCCAAGTTTCTAGGCCGGTTTTAAAAATTTCTAGGCCGGCTAGAATAAAAATTTAATACGGAACCCTCTATGCGCGAGGCAGACTCACACTTGACCATTTTTTTGAATTTTTCCTGTATTTTCATGCTAATGTCTAGCTTCGTGCCAAATTTCAAGTTTCTAGGCCTACTAGAAGTCCCTAAACATTTTGATTAACTCTAAATGAGTGAGTCAGTGTCAGTGACACTTTTTACTAGCTATTTTGAAAAGTCCTTAACTTCGAATCTATTAAAGCTGTTATAATATTTGGTATTCGAACTAACAACAGTCATATTACAAGTAAGACAAGTAGTTAGATACAGGGTGGTCCAAAGTAGCTCGAAGCGGTTCATCTCATGCTGGAACTTGGCCTGAGCACTGCCGTGCGCTTAGATTGACACACACAGGTGACAATATGACGTAAACTATCAAAGCCTTACTAGAGTTTATAAAATAAATCCTATCATACACCAACCGAAAGTTATCGATATTTTTGTTCGAAATCCTGGGTCGTCTCAAATACCCCCCAAAAACCCAAATAGCCCTGTTATACGTTACCATTTTAAAAACAAATTACGAGCATAATACCATTGCAATATGGTTCATTCTACGTCATACCATCCATAGGCAGATATTGATTTGACAGCGGTAACATTCTCTATCACAGGGAGTTTCCCGCTACGTGATTAATTGATTATGATAGGTAATAATATTATCTAGTTATAGGTACATAATTATATTCCTGTTCTGTGATGGTTCCGTATACTTAATGTTGTTTCTCATGAATCTTTGCATTAATGTTGTCCTAAAGAATAGGTACTTACTTACCTACCTATTTTTGTTATGCTCTATTAGAATATTATGATAAAATAAAATCTAAGCTAACAATACATATAAGTAGGTAGGTACCATCGAGGAAACTTATACATTCGCGATTTATTTGCCAAAAATATAAACAAATATGAGTTTATGGAAAAATAACGTTTAAAGTTCAGTTTACGCTAAAGTGTTTTTCAAATAAACTTGCGATAAATGTCATTCAACCGCCCTGTACCAAAAAGTCCAAATAACTTACGATAGATATCGTTCGTCATACAAAACTGTCGCTAACATTGCATCGGTTGAGTTTCATAATACCAAACACGGAGTAAGTCAATGTTTTGATCGTGTTACCGACACTGCCCATACATTTTTTTCGTATGGTTTGGAAATATTGGGATACATTAGTAGAAGGAGGTGAACAAACTTTATCGCAAGTTTATTTGAAATGAACTTTACAACTTCAAACATTTTATAACTTTTTCAATAGTGCTAGTCACTCTGAAATCAACTTATTTGCCATTAAAATAAAGTTGATATTTGTTTAACTTGAAATAATATTAATTTGAAACAAGTTTGAATAGACTAAATTACATCTGCCCAATTTGAAAACAAAATCCCGTGCACACGATGACCACATCTGTTCGCAAGCGTTACTATAGCGGCCGAGCGCTGGAAGCAAGAATAGCCCTTACGGTGTATAGATGTAGGTAAGTTTCCTCGATGGTACATACTTTTAAAAACCATTTATTTTTTAAGATTTTGTTATAAAGCATTTTAAATTGTAACCTTACTGGACGCTTAAAAATAGCTGTCAGTTCAATGTCGTAACGAAAAAAAGATATTCCCAAACCAGGGGGCCTAAAAAGGCCACTTTGGCAGAATCGTAGTCCAGCGAAAAAAGAAAAACACGGACTGTCTTGGCCATATTACGATTCATAATGTTATCCTTTTATGATTCTGCTAAAGTGGCCTTTTTAGGCCCCCTAATTTCATAGCATCATGGAATAAGACATTCCATTCCAACAGACAGCTATTTTTAAGCGTCCAGTAAGATTACAATTTAAAATGCTTTATAACAAAATCTTAAAAAATTAATGGTTTGGAATTAGAAGCACCAAAGAGTCTTGAAAGAGAAAACTGTTCTGTAGTGTGTCCTTTTCATAAAAGCTTACCACACATTTTATATGAAAAGTCTGTGGACATGATGGAAAATCTGAGAATAATAACAACACTAATATTTTCAGTTTTTATTTATCAGTTAATAGTCCAGACTCCTGCTTTGCCAGTACCTAATAGTCAGCGGGATTGTCCGAAAGGGTTACCCCTGGCCCGGAACATAAAGGGCTAAGGAAGGAACACGGGTGGGTTTTAAATAGTAAGAGTTTGACACTCCCTCCGCTCCGCCCAGAGCGGGAGGGGTCATTTGTTGATTTCCCACCCAAAAAAAAGGCATGTTAATAGTTTATAGGATAATATTAGTAATAACCTAACAGAGCACTGCTGGTGGGCCGGTGCTAACGGCCGCACGAGTCTTAGGTCATTTCATTTCATTTATTTATTTTGTGATTACAGGTGTTTTTCAATATAAATCTATTATACAAACCATGTCCCGCCGATAGGCATACAAAATTAGATTAATATGAACAATGTCAAAGTTACACAAGGATGTCAAATTATAAAATTGTCATAATAATAAAGGGAAAATGTCATGAAAATAAGAAAAGATAAAGATACACAATGCCAAAAGATTGCAAAAATACAAACGCAAAATTACATTAAATAAATAAAATATATAAATTATAAAAATTGATCAAAATTTGTCATCCAGGTACTCCTTGACCGAATAATATACCTTGTCATTTAGTAGCTTAAAAGATTACTTTTGAATTCATTATAATTCTTACTATTCCTAATATGACAAGGTAATTTGTTAACAATTTTGGTGCCATTGCATAGACACTTTTATAAGCAAAAGCAGGTGATTATTGGTCGTGGGTACGAAGTTCGTACCCACAACCTAAACCCAAGCAGGCACAATACTTTTTCTATACTATTTAATAGGTAACCACTTCTTTAAAAAACGGTAAGGAAAACATAGTGAGAACATTGTGAACCAAAAATTCGAAGACATAATATGACACAACCCGCTCATAGGCCCGCGTGGTACTCCGTCTCACAGAAAGCAGGCCTGTGTCCCAGCAGTGGGAAGTGTGGGACAACTTAGGCTGATTATTTTGCTTTATAGTAATAATAACAGATAATTATATATCGTACGTTATTGAATCCGGTCGAATATCTATCTTCTGTGTAAAGTTTACGAGAGGAATCAGTAAAAACTTGCTAGTTTTCTTTTAAATCAAAAACAGGCTGTAAGACCCATTAGGTAATTATTTTAGTTTACGAAAATATTATCTACTTATAGACTTGTAAGCCTGCCAAATTATAAACTTAAATACTTTTGGAAGACTGCGGAACCCTAATTTTGTCTAAAGGTGTACTGGTGGAGTGGAGTGACCTACGTTTTTACTCGGGAATTTACCAGTTGGTTCTCGTTTTGGGCTGGATTCACACATTCTGAATTCCTCTCTGAATTCAGAGTCGGAATTCATGATTTGGATTCCGGATAGCTGCCTCACACATATCTTAAAAACTCTGATAAATCAGTAGTCTCGTGTTTCTCGGCTCAGGAATTAATTAAAACCACGCTATATCTTTTTTTCCCTATCGTGATAGTCCTCAATGGAAGTGTCTCATAAACAAGGGCAGCTTTCGACGCATAATATTAAATTTTCCGTGTCAGAAACCACGCCAGACCACAACTTCACAAGTTAACGTTAACCGTTAACGTTCGCACTTTGCAGTGTCAACTGAAACAATGCATAATCTGATTCCGGTATGTGTGTGTGTTCAAATGTATAGAAAAACGCGCGTTATGAAATCATAATCTTAAATATTCCGATCCGGAATTCAGAACGCTCTGAAAGTCATTCTTACAGATCGATCTGAGAAAATCATAATCTGAAAAAATCAGAATGTGTGTGATTGTATTTAATTTCGGGCTTTCCTAATTAATAATATGAATTCCGACTCTGAATTCAAAGAGGAATTCAGAATGTGTGACTCCAGCCTTATAGTGAGATTTTCTCGCACAAAATTAACTCTTATGTTTCAGTGCAGAGCTTATTTAATCAGTGACTTATGGGCGAGTATTGAGTTTTAGTACCGTAGCGTAGTTATCTGTAGTGTAGTTGTATATCTACGAACTTACGAAGGCAGAGGGGGAGAGGCGGAGAGCTCCAGTGCATTGTGCATGTGCAGTTTGTTCAGTGAATGTATTTAGTGCAGAGCTTACCTATATTCATTCCAAACGGTGAGATTTTTATTCTAAATTCTTAGAAGATCTACGCGCACGAAATGTTTAGACAAAGAGTCAATCTGTCTTAAGAAAAAAGGTTGTTTTTTTTTAAACCCCTCAAAAGAATAACTCTCTCTCTGGGTATTTAAAATGGCCGCTAACCCGTTAACATAGGTACGCCATTTTAGAATAAGTCAGTCAGTTAAGTTTTAATTAACAACCTTCAAAATTCTGAATTCGAAATTGAAATTGTTCGAATAAATTGCTGTGTTTATACTTTAGATTATTTTTAGTAAATTGGACGTCTCTCTCATTGTCTCTCTCGGCCTATTGGATTGAGTGACATGGACAATTTAATTGACAAGTAGAACCACTTATTATATTCGGCTTAGTAGGCGACTCGACCGCTCAATCTCGTCCGGTCCGGCCGAGACAGGAATTTCATTATTATTAATATTTTTGAGTGGTGTTTCGGACGAATCCTTTTTTAGAGGCAAAGTACCGTCAGACACATAATTCAATAATACATATTTTACTTTGTGGCGATGGATAAATTGAAAAATTAATGAATTATATATAAATGAAATAAACATCAATGAGCGATAAGCTGACAAATAGGGAAGCCTTTTTTTTTTTTTTTTTGCGGATGGGAATTCATCAAATGACTCCACCCGCTCCCGCTCCCGCTCTGGGTGGAGCGGAAGGGAGTGTCACACTGTTACTGACTTAAACTCACCCATGTTCCTTCCTTAGCCCTTTATGTTCCGGGCCGTCGGACAATCCCGCTGACCAAATAGGGAGGCCTCGATACGCCTTTTTGCTTTTTTTTTGATACCGATACCGATGCTCTTATAAAAATATCGGCGATACCGATACGCTTATTGAATTAAAAAATGAAGGTAAAATAAATAAAACAAGTCAGGTTATATTTTTTAGTTTAGTTTTAGTAATTAAAATTAACATTGGTGAGATTTTTGTTTCAAAAACAAAGTAGGCGAGACAACACGCGCGTTTACATTACATTTTAAAAGCGCGACATTTAAAAAGTTTCGTTGAATCGGCCATAAAAATATCGCCGATGCCGATATATCGGCATCGGTATCGGTATCGGATGCATTCCTACTGACAAGTTGGGTACCTATTGAATGATTGTTTTTATGACATTGGTGAATATATGGAATGTTGTAAAAATTCAATATTTTTTTTTTTTATTGTATTGAACAGACTGATTGTTATAAATATTATATTATAAACATAACAAGAGGTTATTTTGGTATCGTAGTTAGTCACTGATTTTTGACGCTATTGTTATTTATTTTCGGTATTTTAGTAAAGTGATTTTTAATAGGTAATTGATATACAAGACTGATTATTGAAACGTGTACAACAAGAATATTAAATGTAAACTCATTTAATATTCTTGTTGTACACGTTTCAATTGATATATAAGACTGATTATTGTTGTTAACATTTATAATTATTATTGTACGCTTTATTTGATATATAAGACTGATTATTGAGATTTATCATGTTTACTGTTGATTGTTGTAATTGTATATTAAACTTTATCTCTTTCTAACAATTCCCTGACTTTTACTTAAATAATATAACCCGACCTAAGGTTTTTCATTCTGACTGTACAAAATTTGCTTAAAAAAAAAGTATAGTCCGAAACACCACTCAAAAATATTAATAATAATGAAATTCCTGTCTCGGCCGGACCGGACGAGATTCAGCGGCCGAGTCGCCTACTAAGCCTTATATTCAATTCATGTACTAAGGCTGAGATATCTATTATTATTTAGCCTACTAGATGCATTATTGATCTATTATTTTGGCTAAATTAGGTACCTACCTACCTAATGTATAATATTTAGCTTCTAGAATTTTATTTTGGATGACGTAAGTAATTGAATATAGGTACATATTGACGCTCCCTGATAAATATTAAAATTATTGAAGATTATCATTAATTTATCAGATAAATATCCACCTTATCGTAGACACGGTTAATGCAGTTTTATTTTTGTTAGGATAAAAATATAAGTATACACTGACTGGATAAACTTCTAATAAATAATAAACTAACAAATTAAAACATGGCGTCGAAATCCTCTGCATCGCTATCGACTGGTAACGTACTTACAGTACCTACCCAAGAGACCGGCGCGGCGCGGCGGCGGGCGGCAAGTTATTTATGAAGTTAAATAATGTAGTAATTAACAATACAGATTGTGTGATCCAATTGTTTTAATTGTCAGACTAGCAATTTAAAGATATTGTACTAGCGAGTAGCGAGTGTAGCGACCCGCCCCTGGAGGTTTACTCCCGAAGCACGAAGTATTTTCGGTGGATGTTAAGGGCGATTCCTATAACTCCGTATGCCTACAGACAAAGCTTAGTTTCGGTACTTTCCCGTGGTCCCCCTGTCTAGTCCTCCTGCCGCCCGTGGAACCCCCTGAATAAGAATCTTTTAAATATTTTTTTTTGTACCCCATCTCAAACATCCCGACTTAAGGGGAATGCTCCAACCAGCCCGCGAAATTCAAAATTTCTTGCGTTTTTTGCAATTTGCAGGCCAGTGCTAGGTTGTATGTTGATTAAAATATTATTCGCGGCTGTAAGACGTATGTAGTTACAGAATTATAATAATCAAAATCACCAATACAACCCTCCAACTTCATAAAGGTGTAAGAACAAAAAAAAAACAGAAAAAGTAATTCTAACAGCTTTATGAACTTAGAGCGTTTTATTGATGATTTTCATGATTATAATTCTGTACCTATACACTGTATCTTACAACCGCGAATAATATTTTAATCAACATATAACCTAGCACTGGCCTGCAAATTGCAAAAAACGTAAGAAAATTTGAATTTCGCGGGCTGGTTGGAGCATTCACCTTAAGAATGAATGACACCACAATTTGAGATCTGATGAAAACTCATTGGCAGCTCCTACTCCCAATGAGTTTTCATCCGTCCGAAAAAGTTAATTAATCGTGTGTAGTTTTTGTTGTGTCATTCTACTTATAGGTACTTTCGGATGGGCCCGGCCCCCTGCTTCGCACGGTTTTGACCGGTTTTCTAAGACTTGTCAAAACATGAAGATTTGTTTCCGTAATAAATTCTCTAGATGATGTTGAAAACCGTATTAAAATCCGATGCATAGTTTTGAAGAACAACGCGGTCCACAAAAAGCGACTTCAATTTAAAATAAACAATAAAATGGTTCTGTAAACAAATGTTTCAGTTAATAATGGGGCTTATCGCCGCAATTCTCGTCAACTTGATTGGTGGTGCCGTGATCTACGGCACTGGGGGCCTGCTGCTTCCGATCGTGGCGCCTATGCTGGGCATCGGCAGCGCCGGCATCGCTGCAGGCTCGGCCGCGGCTGCCGCGCAGGCCTATTACGGCAACTTGGTCGCCGGCTCCATCATATCGCAGCTTACTGCTGCTGCGATGGTTACCCCTACACCGTAAGTTTCTAATCTTATAACCTTCATCCACACTTACTCAGTTTTAGACTATTTCCCCGAATACGGCGAAGCAAAAAGAATTTTGACCGGTATGTATGTACTATCCGTATCATCCTAACCTTATCACCTTAAGCCTGCAATACACGTTGGCCGAGCGTTGTCGAGAAGGCCAATACAAACATGTAGACGGTATATTTGCCTTGTCTTGCTATCGCTCGGTGTCACTTGCCTAGGTTGGTTGAGTATGACAAGCGCCAACGTGTATAGACCTCATTTGACGTAGCTTGTCACAACTTGCAGTCGCTCGCGATCACTTGCCTCACTTCGGAGCGGTGTCGGTTTTTCTGCACAAATCAAAGACGCTCGCGCGCGCTCGGCCAATGGTGTTCACATGTTTGTCCGCGCGCTAGTATGCGGTTGACGTCCATTGTAGGCATACGTACAAAATGTCGCTTTCTACGAATGATGACGCTAATAAAAACTGACAGCGCCCAACAACATTATAGCGCTTGCCTTGTGTCCATTTGTCTAGGCTCGCGTTGGTCTAAGCTTGGCCAACATGTATTGCAGGCTTTACAGGCAATGTTTGCTTGCACTGCCCGGCCGGTACAGTAACGTCTTCTTTCCTCATCCGCCAATAGCAGCCGTCATCGTTTAATCCAGTGAGTTTTTGCTAGGCTCTTTTGTTTTAAATTGTATTTGAAAACATCCACAAAAAAACGAAACCAATTATATTTCTATAGGCCTGAATGCGGATTGTTTTAATACTACATGCTCTACAAAAGTTTGTTTTTGCTCTACCAAATTTTGTTTAGGCAAAGTTGTTAGGTGAAATTAATTAGGTGAGTTGTTACTCTTTAACAAAACTAGGATAATTTATTGGAGCTTATGTTCATAAATACTAAAAGTGTGTAAAACTGAATAAAACTAAGTGATGATAAAAAAATTAACTAGTAGGTAATACCTAAGTGACAGTGTTATTTACGTAAGTATTTTATACACAAAAAGTGAAGTTGTAAGTCATAATCTGCAGTAAACAATAAATTATAAAAATATCCCAAACTAAAAAAAAACGTGTAAAAAACCAGCCAAGTGCAAGTCGGACTCGCACAAACCGAAGCAAACGCGCCTGTTGGCGCCTAATGCTACCTTCATAACAACAAGCTTCATTCATCTGAGACGAAGCAAATAGTTAGGAGTTTATTTTTTTTTTTCTTAGTTTTTTCAAGGTACCCCACCTTACCTTTTATTATATCCATTTTTGCATAACGTTGATCGCTCCACTAAATAATTGTAAAAAACCTATTCTGTGTCGAAATACAAGTATAAAACTATCCGCGGGTTTCATTTATGTCCAATCCGAGACATAAAATTTGGCGACCGTGACAGGACCTTTCGCAAAACGAAAAAACCATCAAGAAATACGAAGCCCGGTCAGCTTGACCAACCAAGCTACAGATCTGCTACATCAAGAAACGGTATTTTGGAGTATTTGGAGGTTCAGCCATTGCAGCCTACACCTGATTTACGGTCTAGACAGTGATATCAACCGAAGTCGCCGTACAGCAGCCTGGCCAATGCAGCTAAGTGACCTTTCCTTGACCTCCTTACACATACCTACGTTCTTTTTCCCAACTGATCCTTCATAATTCATAAACCCCGAGATTTTACATGTGCTTATTTCATACAGATAAGTACTTAAATAACTAAATAAGCTAAAATAAATATCCACACATAAAAATTAATTGACTTTATATTGTTTGACCTAACTACCTACGTCAATTTCTTACCGGTTTGAATGACCTACTTATTTTACAAAGACGTTGTATCAATCACAATTTATAGGCATTCTAAAGTATAATCAGATTAAGTATTAGGTATCTAGTAAATTCAAGCCTAGGTAAATAATAACATTTTTTTTGCAAGTCATTAAGTTTGTTTCGCCGAACATTCCAGGAACGGTGACGTCATTTGCGACGGCCGGGGCCTACAAATTGCAATACAGTCAAGCCTCATCCACGGAGTACTGTCGGGTTCAGCACCGGTACTTCCAGACCACCGGTGACACCGGAAGAGGGACGTAAGATAAATATTTTATTAATACCTAGTTCATTGTATTCTTGCATAGTTCTATCGTATAGTTCTTATCACTAAAATACACATTTCTTGTATTTACTTTGTTTATTGTTACAATGGGCAAGGATGACGGTTCTGTGCAAGAATTACAAGATCTCATTGTTAAGCGTAGTTCAATAAAAGGCCAAATTACTAAGTTTAGGAATTATTTAACGAGTCTGTTATCAAAGGATTCCGTTACACGCATTGTATTAGCCGAGTTAACACTTAAACTTAGTAAATTTGAGTCACTGTCCGTTCGGTTCGATGACTTGCAGAATCAAATTGAGATATTAAATTCAAGTAATTTATCAATCGAGATTGATGAAAGGGATGATATTGAACAATTATTTGTAACAAACATTGCGAATGCTCAGAGCTTCATTCAAGATCATCAGCCTAATAATCGCCACGATGAATCTGGAAACATGCTCAATTCTAGCCATGGTTCAGCTGCTCCTTTGAATGCTGACAATCACGAAGTAGGGTTCAAACTACCACAGATACAAATTGCTAAATTCAACGGAACATTCTTCCGTTGGCTTGAATTTCGTGACACATTTAAGTCAGTCATACACAACAATGAGCGCATTGCACCTATTAATAAATTTCATTATCTATTATCATATTTGGAGGGAGATGCGGCTAGAATAGTGAGTAACTTAGAAGTCTCCAATTCTAATTATAGTGTTGCCTGGAAGTTGCTATGCGACCGATATGATAACAAGCGACAGTTAATAAGCCATCATTTGTCTTCTTTATTACACATACATCCAATGTCTCGCAAATCGGATAAATCACTTCGTTTCATAGTGGACAACGTTACCAAGAACCTGAGAGCGTTGTCTGGCTTGGGGCTACGTGTTGATAATTGGGATGTTTTATTAATACATATACTGTGTTCTAAGCTAGATAACCGTACTCTTACCAAGTGGGAAGAATGGCGTGGCACTTTGTCTGATGTAATACCTAACTTACAACAATTTAATAAATTTCTAATTGATCGAGCAGTTGTCCTTGTGTCTCTAAATCACTCTTCACCAAGCCATAATAATAAGGCATCGGCTTCTACGTCGTCTAAAGGTACCAACAATAAAGCCGAACGTCAGCATAATAAATCTGAAACATGCCAATCAGTTTGTCAGTCTGCTTGTCAGAGTAATTCTTCATCTTCCTCAGGTTGCGTTGTTTGTCAGGGCGAACATAGAATCTACGATTGTCCTATTTTTAAGGCCAAGAGTGTGGAAGATCGTATAACTGAAGTTAATAAATTAAATCTTTGTTCAAATTGCTTAAGGTCCGGGCACATTACACGAAACTGCTACCTCAGACCTTGTCGGGAGTGTAAGAAGAAGCACAACGCTCTTTTACACGTTCCGGTAGTAACAGAAACTCCTGCTGCAGGCACCACAACCTCTGCTGCAGGCACCAAAACCCCTGCTGCAGGTACCACCACCCCTGCGGCGGCTACCACATCATCATGTGGAACAATAACTAATCATACTACACAGGGTTCAATACATATTCTACTATCAACTGCCTTAGTTGAGGTGTGTAACCCTACAACAAACGAAACAGAACAGGTTCGTGCCTTGTTAGATTGCGGCAGTCAATCGTCTTTTATGACGCAATCACTTAAAGACAAATTATCTTTATCAGGTAATTCATTATTTGACAATCATATTAATATTGTTGGCATCGGCAATCAGGTCAATAGTAAAGTCACAGAGAGTTGTGTGGCGCAGTTAAAATCGTTAATTAAACCGTTTCAAGTCACAACAACTTTTCTAATATTACCGGAATTAACAAGTAACATTCCCAGATACACAATAAACACTCAGCAACTGCAAATACCTACTGAGGTACACCTTGCTGACCCTAGTTTTAATCAATCCTCCGCTGTTGACATCGGAGCAGATTTATTTTGGGATATTCTTGGCTGCGAGCAGCGTTCTCTAGGCCCTAATAATCCCATTCTAAGAAATTCTGAATTTGGTTGGCTCGTTTCAGGCCCAATAAAAATAAAAGATTTAAATAATGTATCCAATATTCAATGTCATCATTCTTTGACTTCAGTTAAATCGGAAAATGATTTTAATGTAGAAATATCAAAGTTCTGGGAGCTTGAGGAAGTTCCATTAAAATCGCCATTGAGTCACGATGAAAGATTATGTGAAAAACACTTTTTAACTCATATGACACGATTAAATACCGGCAGATTTTCTGTTAGATTAGCACTTATAGATTCACCTAATTGTCTTGGAGAATCATATAAACTAGCAAAAAAACGTTTCCATAATTTAGAAAAAAGATTCCGAAAGAACCCACAACTTAAATCACAATAATTATGTTAACTTTATAAAGGAGTATGAACAGTTAGGTCATCTCTCACAGTCTGATGTATTAAAACCCAATATATCATATTTTTTGTGTCATCACGCCGTGTTTAAAGAAAGCAGCGAATCCACTAAAATTCGTGTTGTTTTTGATGGATCAGCTCCTACTTCATCTGGATTGTCAATCAATGATATTCTTATGATAGGTCAAAATATGCAGGACTCTCTATTCTCCATTCTAGTACGGGCTAGACAACACAAGTACCTCCTGACCGGCGATCTAGAGAAAATGTATCGCCAGGTGCAAATTAATGAGGAGGATCGAAATCTCCAGCTCATACTGTGGAGAGAAGATGAGTCCCAACCTATCAAAACGTTAAGATTAAATACTGTAACTTACGGCATGGCAAGCTCCAGTTATTTGAGTACACGTTGTCTGTGGCAGCTTGGCGAAGAAAATCCAGATGAAACCATTAAAAATGTAATTCAGCACGACTTTTTCGTGGATGACATGATAACTTCGAGTGACAGTGAACAAAAACTAAAACATATTCTTCAAGGGGTTACTGCTGCACTTAAATTGGGTTGTTTCAATCTAAGAAAACTTAAAACTAATATAACTACCATTTTTAACTCATGTTCTTTAGATGTTAATGAAAGGTTAACACTCAGTGAGTCTTCTAGCACCCTGGGTTTGGGCTGGGATCCATCGACGGATACACTGCATTTTCCAATGCAATTCCCAGTTCCTTTGGATAGCAATCGCCCAACTAAACGTTCAATATTATCAAATTTATTTAAAAATTTTGACCCCTTGGGGTTGCTCAGTCCATGTGTAATGCAAACAAAGATTATATTACAACAGCTTTGGCTGGAGAAATTAGGTTGGGATGATCCAATTCCTGAAAATATTGCTTTGACCTGGGCTAAGTTTACTGATTCTCTATCCGCACTTGGGAACATAAAAATTCCAAGGCATGTACTCTGTGATGAGCCAATATTTATAGAACTTCACTGTTTCTGTGACGCTTCCCAAAGTGCGTATGGAGCTTGTATTTATGCACGATCAGTAAACTCTGCTAATGGGGTCACTGTAAAATTATTGTGTGCTAAATCCAAGATTGCACCTACTAAACCTACAACAATCCCGCGCTTGGAGCTTTGTGCTGCGCTCTTGGCCGCAAGATTGTGTAAGGCGGTCAGAGATTCCATGCGGTATAAGGTAAATAGTGAGATTTATTGGAGTGATTCCAGCATTGTGCTGGCATGGCTTCATTCGAGCTTTAAGAATCTTAAAACTTTTGTTGCGAATAGAGTTTCAGAAATTTGTGAGCTGACAGACGTAAATACTTGGCGTCACGTTCCAACATCAGTTAATCCAGCTGATCTCATATCTAGGGGGGTCAGCCCTAATCATATTAAAGACAATTTGTTATGGTGGACAGGTCCGCAATATTTATTGCAATCAGAAGACACTTGGCCTGTTTTAAATAACAATGAAGTTAATGTGAATAACTTACCGGAAACCAAACAGAATTCTGCAATTTTATTGTTAACTTAGAAACCTCAACCGAATACTTTATCAATTTTCAAAACTATCAAAGTTACGATCATTTAAAACGAATATTTGCATATACGATACGATATATCAATAATTTAAAATTAAAGTCTTATAAAAAACCTATAGTTTCAGGTACTTTAAAAACAAATGAGCTACATAAGTCATTTATTAACTTGTGTCGTTTGGCACAGCAGCAGTCATTCCCAAGGGAATACAAAACACTCGCCAATGGCCAATCATTAAAATCTAAATCTAAACTTTTATCATTGACTCCTTTTTATTGCCCCAATGATAGATTAATTCGAGTAGGCGGTCGTATTGATTCCTCAAAATATCATCATGATAAAAAACACCCTGTGTTGCTTGATGCATCTCATCATCTCACGAAATTAATATTTCAATATGAACATATTCGTAATTTACATGCTGGCCCACAGTTGCTGCTGGGCATTATTAGAGATTACATTTGGCCTGTTAATGGCAGACGTCTCGCTAGACACACTGTTCGTCATTGCGTCAAGTGTAGGCGGTTTCAAGCTAAGCCATTGGAACCTTTAATGGGTAATTTACCTTCCCAAAGGGTCACGCCAAACTTCCCATTCACTACTGTAGGCATAGACTTCGCCGGTCCTTTTTTTATTTTGAATAGGAAAGGACGCGGTTCGAAATTAGTTAAAGGCTATCTTTGTCTTTTTGTATGTTTAACGTATAAATGTATACACCTTGAAGCTGTAAGTGATTTAACTAAAGACGCGTTTATTCTTACCTTTCGACGGTTTGTGTCACGACGTGGAAGGCCTTCGGAGGTGTTTTGCGATAATGGTCGCAACTTTATATCTGGTGCTAAGGAGTTAAATCATTTTTTTAAGATTAACGCGGATTCTCTTTCTGATTTTGCAAGCGGGGAAGGGATCAATTTTATTTTCTCACCTTCTTACGCCCCTCAGTTTGGTGGAATTTGGGAGGCCGGTGTGAAATCGGCTAAGTACCATATCAAACGTGTGATGGGCAATTCCCATTTAACTTTTGAAGAGCTGTCTACCCTTTTTGCACATGTAGAATCCATTCTGAATAGTCGTCCGCTTTGTCCGTTATCCTCCTCACCTGATGATCTTCTTTGCCTCACCCCTGGTCACTTCCTTATTGGCCGGCCCCTCACTGCTCTTCCATCACCTGCCTTAGAAGACCGCAATTCCAATAATCTACAACGCTACCAACGAATACAGCAAATTCATCAACATTTTTGGCGTCGGTGGCAGCGTGAATATATCGCTGACTTACAGCAACGTAGCAAGTGGAGAACTAACAAATCAAGCCTGAACATCGGTGATTTAGTCCTGCAGAAGGAGGATAATGCACCGCCTCTGTGTTGGAGACTGGGACGAGTGCAGAAATTGTTTCCTGGATCAGACGGAGTTTCTCGAGTTGCTGATGTGAAGACCCAACGGGGAGTTGTACGACGTCCTTTAGTTCGCCTCTGCCCTCTGCCTTCCTCAGATGAAATAAAGAGTTGAAACCTGAAGATTTCAACGGCGGGAGGATGTTGGCGCCTAATGCTACCTTCATAGCAACAAGCTTCATTCATCTGAGACGAAGCAAATAGTTAGGAGTTTATTTTTTTTTTTCTTAGTTTTTTCAAGGTACCCCACCTTACCTTTTATTATATCCATTTTTGCATAACGTTGATCGCTCCACTAAATAATTGTAAAAAACCTATTCTGTGTCGAAATACAAGTATAAAACTATCCGCGGGTTTCATTTATGTCCAATCCGAGACAGCGCCAAATAATCACTTTTGTTGTATGAGAGCTCCCTAAATATTTTTCAACATTGCTGAATCTTTCAATGACTATTAGAATAATCTAACAAATGATACGCATAAAAACACTCGTGTTAGACTTAAAAAATTTGTTAGTGATAGTATTTTCCTAAAAACATGTGGACATGAAGAGATAAAAAAATATTACATCGTTAAAAAACGGCTTATGTTTAATTTACCACCAGATATAGTAACATATAACAGACAAAAGTAGTTAATGATCACCAAAATTAAACCCGCATTTTAATGTAAAATTATAACCAAAGTTTTAACTTCTCGCTATCCTATTTAAACAAAATGACTCCAAATAAATCATTGTTTACCCAAAAGTAGTAAATGATCACCAAAATTAAACCAGCATTTTAATGTAAAATTGTAACCAAATTTAATTTAATATCGAAAAAAAAATTGTTTACAGATCAAAATTATTTTCGAAGAATTTTTCGAGAAATTGGTTGGTCACAATTCTAACCTAACCTATTTCACTTAGTTCTTAACTTATTTCTCCCGTATTATAACATATATTGTAATTTGCACGCTAAGATTTGGTGATCATTTACTACATTTGGTGTTCGAATACAATTTGATGTGCAGTCGTGACTAAAATAGCTAGTACTATTGTAATTTTAGACTTTATTTTTCTGGTGTCAAGCATATATTTTTGGTAAAAGAACTAAGGGTATCAGAGCATTTTATGGTGGTCATTATATTTAATCTCTTAAAAAACACTAACTCAAATTTTGTTCTAGTGAATTAACACCTCAGTAGGCTTTCCCAATACAGACTTAGGTGGAGTTCCTCGTATTCATAAGTATTCTTCAAATTCTTTGATTCGTATTTTTTTTTCAGTAAATGTTGGCCGCAGGCCACCACCGAGGACCACCGACCGCAACCACCGACCCCGGTGGTGGGGTCACCTAAAGATGGGAGTCGAGCACCGAGCCCGCGATCACCAGAAGATCAACCGATAAACACCGACACCGACAGGAGCGGCGTTGCAGATGCGGCGCGTGCGCCGCTCGGCACACGGTCAATTTTTTTATATAATTTATTAAAAAATTGACCGTGTGCGTGTGTGTTATTTATTTAACTTGTTTTTGTTCACATTTTTTTTTATAATTATAATTATGTTTTATTCACATTTTTTATTTTATTTATTATGTAATTAATTATACCTTATTTCAGAGCTATTATAGTATAAAATACAGTCGCTTCCCGCTGTCTGTCCCTATATATGTTTAGATCAATAATAACAAGTCAGAAAATAGAGGCATCATAGTGATAGGCATAGGTAAACATCAATATCAAATACCTGTAATCTATTCAGTGCACTCTGGGCACTCGTCCGGTGGGTAATGGTGATATATGCACGTTTGACAGTTCACACACCAAATGTCTGCTTCTATTAAGTCTATAATGTTTATATTAACATCAGCCACAAAACATACCATATCCACATAGGTACCTATGTGGATATTGTATGTATGGTCATCTGTTCCTTCACAACTTCTAAACTACTTATCACAATTTGACAAATGAGGCATCGTTAGAAGTGTCTTGATCGTCCGCTGGATGCAGGGCCGTCTTTACCCGATGATGCAAGGAGTGCGTGGCACCCGGGCGCAGGGTCTTAGGAGGCGCCAGGGAAGCCCGTGAAATTCAAAATTACTATTTCATGAAATAAATATCAATCAATAGGGTTTTATGAAATTAGAGGGTAAATATTATATCAATACAACTCTCTAAATCAATTGCAAGACAAAATATACAACCTAACACTGGCCTGCAAACTGCAAAAAACGTAAGAAATAACACATAAAATTGAATGGCGCGGGCTATCTTGGTGCTACTCCCTAAAAATTGTGGACCCCGAAATCAAGTTTTTTTTTTGTTGCCAAAAAACAGTCTACGCCCAGATGGTTTTTGCACCCCGGCGCACAATATGTTTAAGACGCTAGTTGGATGGATGTGCACGTAATATATTTTAAAATATTTACTACATAATAATATTATAAACCGTACGCAAAATACGCGCATTGACGTGGAGTTGCGGACACCAGCCCGTATTACCTACCTACGTACCTATTACATAATAATATTCATAGTGATGTTCAGAGGATAGCCGTGGTCGTATGACCCAAGATTGTAGCCTTGGAGCATTGGCTCCAATGTGTGTATTAGGCCTGGACAGATATTGGACAGGATTTTACTGATTTTGCTCAACATTGGATGTGGTGCCAAGTCTGAACCAATGGACAAGGCCAAAGTGTGTAGAGCCGGCATAACCTAGACATAGAGAGGGAGCGCAGGGCGCTGTCTGTTCGAAGTAATATGCTATCCCGCAGGTTTGCACGGTGTAATTTTGAGGTTAAAATGACGCTATTTAGAGCCTATTGTCAGACTTTTTACACCTGCAGCCTTTGGGTCAAGTATACACAGAAGGCATACAGCGCTCTGCGTGTACAATATAACAATGCCTTCAGAATGCTTGTGGGGCTGCCGCGGTTTTGTAGCGCTTCGGGTATGTTTGCCGATGCGAGGGTGGATGATTTTTATGCCATCATTCGAAAACGATGCGCTTCTCTCCGTCGCAGAACATGCGTCAGCTCCCATAGTATGTTGAGGGCATTGAGTGACCGGTGGGATTGCCCTATGCTTGGCCGGTGGGTGAGACTGCACACACAGGTCGGCGATAGGTAGTTTATTTATATGTTATTTTTCTTATTTATATTATTTTTCCTCTGTGATTGTATGTGTTACTAACAATAGTTAATTAAGTAATTTTATGTAAATACTAACATTATGGACTGTCAGGTCTGAAATAAAAGTTTATTATTATTATTATTATTATTATTATTATAACAAAACAATACATTCTAACAGTAGTAAGCGATCCTATGCTTTAGGACAAAGTTGCATATGACCACGGCTATCCTCTAAACATCACTATGAATATGTATTACGTGTAAATTGTTTATTTATTGGACAATAAAATAAATACTTAGGTAAGTACTTAGTTATTGTACCTACATAAAAATTTCAGCTGAGAATATTTTCTAGTTTCATACTTTTTAGATCGTGAGAGGGGCCCGTGGTTAAATAATAACAGCCGCACAGGTCGATCGATAAGGTTAAGCTACGCTTGCCGCGGTTGGTCTGTGGATGGGTGACCATCTTTACAATCGTGACACCTCCGTGCCTCGGAAAGCACGTTAAGCCGTTCGTCCCGGCTGTCATTCGTGGATCTTTGAGAGTCGTTATGGGTAGTCAGAAGCCCGAAAGTCTGGCAACCAGTCTTACCAAGGGGTATCGTATTACCCATTATCTGGGTTGTGGAGGTCAGATGACAGTCGTTCCATTTAAAATACTGGTATTCAGCTGCATCCGGTTAGAATGAAACCGATCCCAATATAGTTGGGAAAAGGCTAGAGAGTTGATGATATATTTTTAGATCGTAATTTTTCAGTAGGCGGTTTTTATTTACTTTCCACCAGTGCAGCAGCAGTTTCCCACACACGCATAATACCACAGATCATATTTTTATAAATAAGTAGTAGTAGTAAGTAGATAATATTTTACAACCAATCATTGAATATTTTGTTAGAATCTAATCTTTGTTTTCTTTGTTTCAGGTAATTTCACATCATCCACATTGTAGCAGATACAATGCATTAAGTACTTAGGTATGTAATATTGAAATAAAAGTTTTTTGATTATGCAGTTGTATTGAAGTTTACTTTTTTACTCAATATTGTCGTCCTTCTGTGTTCTACCCCTATCTAACCTCTATTTCTGTAACTAATCTGCGTTAGCAATATATTTGCCAAAACTGTAAACAAATATGAATTAATGGAAAAATAACTTTAATTCCTGCACAATAAAGTTCAGTTTACGCTACAACTTCAAGCATTTTTATAACTTTTTCAATAGTGCTAGTCACTCTGAAATCAACTTAATTCTCATTGAAATAAAGTTGATATTTGTTTAACTTTTAACTTAACTTTTACTATAAGTAGATACCTATTTAAATACCAAAGAAAAAGGTTCTTGAAAGAAACCACAGTGAACTACGAAAACGTTTATTTTAATTGGCATTAGCGTGTAGGTCGTAGTATAGTCCCTTTTTATCCAGCAGTTGCTGATGGGTGCCCGCTTCGGCAACACGTCCCTTAGCGATAACACAGATGAGGTCGGCATCGCGAATCGTGCTGAGCCGGTGGGCGATAGTAACGCATGTGCGACCAGCTTTCGCGGCGTCCAACGCATCTTGCACCACCTGTTTTATGGTCTAGCTTTAGAAAAACAAGTCTGAAACGTGAAAATGCGAAACTTCGCGCACGTCTTGCTGATCGTACCAACGTCGCATGTACCCGCGTTTTTCTAAACGAAAGCTAGCCTTTTTTTAACTTCTGATCTGATTGATCGTTGGAGCTGGATTACGGGCACGAAATTTCACAAGATTATTTGACCTCGATCTCTCAAATTTATATCTAGCCAACAGCCGTACACTGACCTTTTCACTTTCTGTGTCCAAAGCACTAGTCGCTTCGTCTAGGAGCAGGATTTTGGGACGTCTTATAAGAGCGCGGGCTATTGCCACCCTCTGCTTCTGCCCACCCGATAACTGCATGCCTTTCGAACCAATGTTTGTCTCATAACCCTGTCAATTAAAAGTTTATTTAATGAATTACGTGATACTTAGTTAGGTATTATAGAAGAACTTAGCTCATGAATAAATAACGGGTTCCCGAAATGTTTTAAATAGAAAGAAAATACTTTTATTTGCGGTATAAACATGTCGCAGAGAAAGAACACGCAAACACAAAAAAGAACAAGTTGGGAAAATAATGTTTCTTGGTAGACATGACAGAGACAATAATGATTGAAGAAGAAAGTTACGGGCGTTCTGCAAAGTAACTCTTGTCTCGGTAAGGTAAGGTATAAATTAGAATGCCAAGAGATTTATCAAAATCGCGGCAATCATTTTAATTTTTACTTTATAACAATGAGGTAAGAGTTACATTGCAATGACTTAATAATGGTTTTACGTAGGTAATTCAAATTTGATCTTGAATGTCCTACTTTATTTACTAGTTCCTTCTGGAAGTGGTAATTTTAAGCATTCCAATAGGTCATGGTCTAGAACTATGAGCCAGGAAGAAAAAAACGTTTGCGGTCGGGGGACCCCCGTCAGGTATGAAGTTCCTTACGCGATAGGTACTCGAGAGCACACACTCTTATAATTATAAATAGTTAGGAAGAGATAGAGAAAATATGAATTTAATTCGCGTTTTTAATACATAGCCATCTATACAGATAATAAGATTTTAGAAGCTCTCATAAAGTGGTCGTAATCTAAGACTTTCATTTTGATGGATTTCTCACTATCGGCACCCTCGAAAATCATGAAAACGACACCCATGATGAAACATTTGTAAATGTACAGCCGCCATCTTGGGATTTAATTTTGACCTCACTATTGGTATCGACCCTCGAAAACTATCTAAGATATCTCATAAAGAAAGAAACAGAGAGAGAGAGACAGGAAGTCGAATGAAGGGGACACAACGCTTTTTCGTGACGTGACAATTTTTTTTTACTCCTACCGCAAGGCGCGTTAAAGAACTTCGTTGCAAAAGGCAACTTAAATCAAACATCAACAACAACAACAGTCTCACCTGCGGTAAGGTCATGATAAAATTATGTATGTTCGCCTGCATGGCGGCTGTAACAATGTCTGCGGGCAGCGGGCTATGCGCGTAGTCTCCGTACGAAATGTTCTCGGCAATGCTGTAGTCGAACAGAACAGGCTCCTGCGATACCAGCCCGAAACAAGAGCGAGCTTCCGACAACCGTAGCCCCGGCAGTGGGATGCCGTCCAAACGCTAAAAAAATAAAACAGGGGCCCTAGTCTGCTATTTTTATAAATTCGTCATTCCAACGCGATCCCACCACCATTCCATTGTCATTTTGCTAAAAGTTCGTAATCTGCTAAATTCATAATGGTTGATCATTGGTCGGTCAATGGCACAGAAATTATACGATACTCGTAACGAATTATAAACAATGACTGCACAATGACGTTCTAATGGTAGGTCACTGATCAAATGAACTGTAAATTTTTTCACAGATTACCTACCGCGTAAGTCAATAATTCATTTTTCATTATGTACGAGATTACCATTCTATGCCATTTCTTTCAATGGAGTGTCAGTGGTTGACCATTGGAAAGTCATAATGACGCCATTGTATTAGTAGATTACCAAACTTGTCAAAATCAACAATTATGAAGTCAATGATAGACCATTTTGACACTATTGTAATAGCAGACTTTAGGCCCACGTCAGAAGTCATGGCGCGCCCCCGCTTTTGGATATATTCCGTATGTGGTTGGACGCCCGCAACGTCATTGTCATCATTCATTGCCACTTACTGGACTATCTACTGTAACGTTATGCTTGTAGTTTTATATTTTGGTTGCAATGGAATTTGAACCCTCACCTCTTCATTAATGGCTTTGAAAAAATGATTCCGAAACTTGATAGTTACTTCTAACTAACATTCTGAATTTAAGTTTAAAAGCTCTACACCAGGGGGTCTAAAAAGGCCACTTTGGAGAATCATAAAAGGATAACATTATGAATTATAAAATGGTGAAGACAGTCCGTGTTTTTCTTTTTTCGCTGCACTACGTTGGTATAATCAAAGAGATTGGGATTGGATTTGGATTGGATTGATTGGTATTTTAGCACAGACAAAAAAAAACTGGAATATCCTCCACCAATAGGATTTGATACGATTAACTTAACAGTTAACAGTCCATTCTGTTATCCTTTTATGATTCTGCCAAAGTGGCCTTTTTAGGCTCCCAGAGCATATGACCTCCTTAGTATATCTATGAATTCGTATATAATCATCATGAATTCGTATAAAAATATCAGTTACTAACAACAGATCCGACGTCAGGGTCGTAGAATCTCTGCATGAGTTGTGTGATGGTGCTCTTGCCGCAGCCGCTGCGACCAACCAACGCGATTGTTTTGCCTCTCTCCACCTACAAGTGGTCACTGTTTATATTTCTATGAAAGCTACAGGAGCCCAACCGTACCTAGTCGTTGCATTGCACGAGCCATCGTCAATCATTGCAATTAAAACACCACACTAACATTATAAAGGCGAAAGTTTGTGTGTTTTTATATGTTTGTTACTTCTTCACGCTCAAACGGCTGGACCAATTATGATAAAATTTTGTATGGAGGTAGCTGACACCCGATATTATATTATATTATCTCTCCAGATATTTCCGCGGGATTGACACTTACGCGGGTGAAACCGCGGGGCGCAGCTATAAGTCAATAAAATTTAAAAGTCACATGCTGCCTCCTTGTGATTTTCAACGAGAAGAAGAATCAATTTTTATCAATTTTATAAGTGCAAGTTTTGTAATCTGATAAGTGATGAGTGTGATGAGAGACATATGCGTCAGATTGAGTCACATTTTGTTCACGAACAATAACAACTAATTGGGATGGTACTACGATTACGTGGAACGCCCTTATTTGCCATCCATTTAAATATAAACAATAGTGCTAAAGCCTACTAAACCGCCGCCCTGCAACACGTCCACACCACGGCCGCATGACATCATCAAAGAGAGAGCTCTCTACTCCATGAGTCCTACGTACCTTCAGGTCCAAACCTCGAAGAACGCGCACGTCCGGCCTGGTTGGGTATTTGAACTGAACTTTTTCAAAGCTCGCCTCTCCTTTTGATCTCTACGAAAAACAAAGCAATGAAAAATGAAACATTCGAATCATAAACTCACACACGGTGTCTACATTTCTCTATCTTCATTCCTATCGCAGGTATGCTGGAAGAGATTTATTTAGAAATAAGCATCACCTTTGTACATAAGTATACTTATTTCTGTTCTTTTCTTCTTGTCTGTTTATAATATGTGTGTACATGACAGTTAAATAAATATTTAGTCTTTATAAAAATCCTACCAGAGAAATAAGTGACAATTTTAAGGGGACTCCGTAACACCTCAAACACGAATTCGTAAACATATTCACATTTTGTAGTAATTTGTCATCAACATCATACTCATGTACAAATGTCATAAAAACCAGTCAAATACATTCAAAATTACTTACAAAAGGCGAGACCAACGGTACCATCGGATCACATATCTGCGGCTTGGAGTTGAGCAGTGCGACTATCCTGGAAGCCGCACTTACTCCCTTCTGAAACTCTGGCGCAAACGTGAATGCGTTCTGCGCTTGACCCGACGCCATTTGCAAAGACTGTGTTGTCCTGGTAACATTTTTTTATTTATTTATTAGCTCCTAGGCTCCTACCAACATTTTGCCCATAAAAGACAAGACATTGCAAGAGCCGCAACATGAAATATTTAAACAAATATAAAGAACACCGATTAATGAAGCAACAAGGATGGCGCAGAAAAAATCAACTTCACTTCTAACAAGCAAAACCACCGAAGAGCTGTTGGTGGTTTTCGGAACTCCTGTAGGGCCATATACGAGAACCGAGGGATCTATGATTGCTTCAGAAATACACAATAATAAGGAGAGAATGCAGAAGAAAATGGAAATTCACGAGTCACGCCATCTACATCGCCTTGGCGAATAATATTTTTGGTATCCCAATATCTAGTTGTTATAACCCTTATTCACTAGGACTCACACTAAGATATCTTCGTAGCTGACGCCCTCGGATACAATGAGTTGTCCACCATATGTCAGTGCAGTGGCATTGATGAAGTTGAAGATGGAGCGCGAGAGTCCGCTGACGAGACCGCGGCAGTGCGCGGCCCTCTTCGCACTCTCCAATGCCGGTGCTAGTTGCCGCACGTACTCACGAACGAACATCTGCTCCTGGCCCAAGCACACCACTGTGCGTATATTGGACACTGCTTCTATGGCTATCTGACGAACATCATTATCTGTTTTGAACTTTATCTAAGTACCTATCTAAGTACCTCTTTTTATCGCTAGATGGTGGACATTCCGCCCAGAAGCTAAAACGTTTTGGGAATTATTTATCGTGCTTAACTGCAGCTGTGGAACTACCTGTCCTATCAATTCAGCCTAATACAGTTCACTGCAGGAAATAGGTCTGTCCCAAGTAGCGCCACAGCACCCAGAAGAGCGATTCCAGTATTTCGAAGAACGGTCGCATTCTAATCTCTGGATCAATCTGTCAAAAAATCCTACATAACTATAACAGCCTATAATGTTCCCACTGCTGGGACACAGGCCTCCTCTCGGTGAGAGGGAGTGGGCCGTAATTCACCACCATATCACATGTCTTCGAATTTTTTTTCTAGGACATGCCGGTTTCCTCACATGTTTTCCTTCACCGTTTTGAGAGCAGTGGTAATGATGAAATCCTACAATGTATGTAAATGTACCTATATTTTTACAGTCGCTTAGATGAGATTGCGATGAGATTTTAAATACGAGAATTGGCAACATCACCCTAGCTGTCTGCCCCTTTATCTTTAGCTGGCTAGTATTTACACATAGGTAAGTTTTCAAGGCACCTTAGTGCTATTTTCTAACGCCATGGCGTTTCCAAATGATTCTTGTTTGGTGGCCTTAATCTGCTGGTATACTATGAAGACGATGAGTGGTAGGAAGGAGAGCGCGACCAGTCCCACGCGGTACTCGTAGACCATGGCCAGTACCAGTGCCAGGCCGATGGAGCCGAAGCCTTGCATGCATATTCCTATCCGCTGACCCGTCGCCTGGGAACGATACACGATTACATTAGGAAGAAAAATTAAATACACTTGAATCACTTGTACAAAGACGTGCAAGTGTCTGGCATTGCGTGCAAACTTGCATCCAATAATTTGCATGCAAGTTGAATTTCGCACATGCAATTTGTTTTTTTTTTGTGTGCATTGCATGTAAGTTTTGCTAGTCAACAATGGCAAAACTTGCACTCAGTTCTTGTATGCATATGGAAATCGCACGCGTGTAAAAAACATGCATGGCTTGAATGTCAATAATTGAACGTGATTTATGGCATGAGATTATCGCTCTTGAACGGTCCAGAAACTTGCACCGCGTTGCGTTTTAGTCTATCTAATACTATAAAATAACTGACTAATGGGTACGCCAACACTATATAGGTACCTATATTACATGCATAATCTGATGTTCCCACTGCTGGGACATAAACCTCCCCTCTTCGAGAGGGAGGAGTGGGCTGTAGTCTCCACGCGGGCCCAATACGCGTGTTGGTAGATGTCGCATGTCTTCGAATTTTTAGTTCTAGGACATGCCGGTTTTCTCACGATATTTTCCTTCACCGTTTTGAGATATACATTTTACATTAATTTTATTAATAAAAGTTATTGGTGTAAGTTATCCAAGACCAATTTCATGTGTACTCGACATTTACATACTTAATTTTTCTATTTACCTTGTAAATCTAGAGGACTACGTGAATCTGCAAAATCGTGAATTGACAGTCCACTTGATTAATCATCATCATCATTCCTCCAAAAGATATCCACAGCTGGACATAGACGAGCCCCAAGGAAGACGACTGGTTTTGTCTTGCTAGCTAACATATGGCAAATAATTTAATGTTCTGTGTCCTGATGTTAATTAATTTGCTTAGCTTGGATTTGTATACATTCAGGTATTTTCTAACTGAACAGACAGTGTGCTGCTGGGGAGTTTGTTGCGCCACTTCTTCTCCCCAGCGAAAGCACTAGGAAGTGGTGAAGGGCGGGCGTTTTGGGGGACTGTCTTTTGTACTTTTGACGTTCTAAAAGTGCTGATTCTCAGCCTAGTTTGAATAAATGACTTTTGATTTGATTGATTTTGAGTTGATTTGACTTGGATCCAGCGGATTCCCATAACCTACTAGTTTGACGAGACCCAAGGAAAACGAGTTAAAACGACAGGTTTTGTCTTGCATCCAGCGGATTCCTATAACCTACTAGTTTGACGAGCCCCAAGGAAAACGACTGGTTTTGTCTTGCATCCAGCGGATTCGCATAACCTACTAGTTTGTAGGTTCACTCCGGAACTTTTAAGCCACATCCGCCATTATTCTTCTAGTTGGGCACTAAGACGAGTGTATTTCTCTTATAGATACTCACGCTTTGTACATAAGCTGCCTCAGAAGACAGCTTGGCACACAGGGCGCCGGTGGAGTTGCTTCGGTCGTCGAAGAACCCCACATGCTGCTGCAGCAAGTGCTCGAACATTCGAGTTCGGAGTCTTTCGGTGAAATGCGCACCGGCCACTCCGAATGAGAGCGCCTTCAGGATTCATGTAAAAGGAAAACAATCTGTACTTACATCCTCATGGAGCTGTGTTTTAATACTTTGCAATGCAATATGTTTTGATCGTGATCATCCGCTTTCAATTCGGGAAAGGAAGCTCGAGGTTCTTTTATCACTATATCACTTATCGAATCACGTATAAACATTATAATTATTTAAATATATCTGATAAAGTCCTTTGCATTTTGTAGCTAAATTTATTTTTCCATTTGTTTGCTTGTCATACTTTGTAATAAGTAGTAGGTATGTACATTATGATTCAATACATGTGTCCTATTGTTGATCATCGGACCCGACACGGGCGAGCGCGATGAAAAAGCCAAATGTGTATTGACTAATGATCAATGCACACCCGTTTCATACGACGTTTTTCAACTCACTTGCGAGAAAAAAAACAGACTTGTATTGTTGTTAACTTTTATGGAAAATGGCGCGCTTCTTTTTCCGCGCGCCGCGCTAGCGATGCGCGCGCAGGTGTAAATAAAGGCACTGGCAAAACCGTTAAACAACCTAAGTATACATAATAAAAAATATAATAAACATAAAATAATGTTTAGACTGATCGTAGTGTTGTCGTAGGTCAAATTGTAATTAAGTAAGTTAATATGGAATTAGAAAGTACTATTGGCATAGAGAAATATACATTAGTTCGGTGAGAATCCGCAATAATAGAACACCAGTCAGGGTCTTGTCCGTTTGGTTCCGGGAGGGACCACGGAAAATTTAAGGTAAATAAATTTTATTTCATTTTGGGACCAAGGACAATTCAGACTATTTAAAAGTAGTGAAATATGACCTCGGATTCCTTTTGGCATGAAGTCTCTTTGATGAGATTTAAAAAAGCGCAATTATCTCCGACTAGTAAATAGTTATCTGTGGCGTTACCGCACTAGTGCGGTAACAAAGTAAAAAGCACGCGTGTTTAGTACACTGCATTATGGACCTAAAATCGGTTCATTAAAAGCCACTTTACGAGCAAGTGTGTTGAAAAATTCTAAATGAAAGCATATAATGACGATCAAGGCGATAAAGACTTTTATTTATTATAATAAGTAAGAAGGTTAATAAACTCACTTCTATCAAATTCGAGGCGCCCATGATCAATCCAATTAATATGCACAATATGGATACTTTCTCTACTTTCTCCATTAACTTATTTGGGTCAGGATCTGACATGGACTGAAAGAAGTAACGAAAAATTTCAGTAAAACATTTTGCAGTCTAATTCTAAAGGAGGTCACAGGGATCAGTAAGCAAAACTTATGTTAACTGACTTAACACCAATAAGGAACATAATATAAAATTTCGTTTTCTTTCTTCATTGATTTTATCTCTTCTCTATATTAATATACTGTGCGGATAGACGCATTTTTTAGAAGATCCATTAATAAAATGCTTCAAAACGTAACTAAGGTGTTCCGTTTTGAAGCATTTGGTGGCACCTGATGGTGAGTAATGTTGCCATAGAAGGACCAAACTCAAAACTGCTATGTCGCACGTGCTTACTATGTTCCAGATTGAAGGGTAAGGGACCCAATTACCCTTGAACCTGGAACATAGTAGCAACACATTAGGTATGGCAGCAGAATAAGGTAGGTAAGTATGATAGTAGTAATTCCTAGGACGAGCTACTTCACAAAATGCTCTACTACTGCTAACAAAAGTTGAAACTTCTCATACGAACTAATAACAAGTGCACCTAGCAGGCGGGAAACATAAACCAACATTTGCTGATTTGAACGCCATCTCTGTGTCAGAGCGAGAAGTTTCCACCTTATCCTAGACAGTAGACTAGACACCTTACAAACGAATTATAATAAAAAAGTCACGCACACCGAACAAATCCCCGAAGACGACGATGAACAGCGGCATAGAGAAGCCGATAATGATGGAGCACAGCGTCCCTACCGCCAACCACTTCCATTCCTTAGACTTCATTTCAAGTACACGCCAAAAGGACAGGTGCGTCACTTTAGCCCGAGTTTCGTCTTCCAAAGGCTTGAAAATATTAACTTTATCAAGAGAATCTAAAGCCTATTTTGTTTAGTTTGTGTCTAAGTAATATCGTATGAACCCTAAACCTACGGTTGGGGATAAGTATATAAATTGATTACAAACGCAAGATTTGACTGTAGATCAACAGAACAGATAGTTATATCATCATCATCTGTCTAGCCTTTTCCCAACTATGTTGGAGTAGGCTTCCAGTCTAACCGGTTGCAGCTGAATACCAGTATTTTACATGGAACGACTGCCTATCTGACCTCCACAACCCAGTTAGTGGGTAATACGATACCACTTGGTAAGACTGATTGTCAGACTTTCGGGCTTCTGACTACCCGTAACGACTGTCAAAGGTCCACGAATGACAGTCGGGACCAGCGTCTTAACGTGCTTTCCGAGGCACGGAGGGGTCACGTTATGTAAAGATTGCCATTCATCCACAGACCAACCGCGGCAAGCGTAGCTTAACCTGATCGATCGACCTGTGCGGCTGTTATTATTTAGCCACGGGCCCCTCAGATAGATAAATATATCATATAAGTACCTAAATAGTACATTACGATCTTCGATCAATAATTGTACGGCGTAGCGGGGGTGCTGAACGCCGTATCGTATACTATTTCTTAACTGGTGTGACCTAAACCAGTTATGAAATAGTACGCTATTCTCCTTAAGTCACGCTATTCTCTGTAAAAATGGATTAACTACCTAAGTCACAAAAATCGTCGGCTTTAGGACACACAGACCACATTCATTGCTCTATTAAAAAATTCTCGAGCGAGAACTAAAGTATTAAATTATCATTTTATAGTAGGTATAGGTACCTACCACAGCCAACACTTCAGTACCGTCATATACCGATGCTTTAGACTCCTCTCTGCGTAGCGCATGATCTGCAGTATTACACAATAGAATCAACAAATTGTGTGTGGTGATTAAAATGTATAGAGGACCTACATTACAATTTTGACGAAAAGTTTTGCGTCCGTTATTGGTCAGATATTTCTGACCAATAACGGACGCAAAACTTTTTAAAGCTGGAGTCTCCCATAACACGCCATCGCCATCGACGACATTTAGATGGCGTTTTGTGGGAGACTTCAATTCTCGGATAAGTTTTTAAACAGCAGTGATCGCTTCGAAAAGACCACTTCAGCTTACAAATATATTTCCATGGCAACTATCTAGACACGGCATAGGGTAAAGACACCTATAGAGGTGTCTTTTCCCTCACGTCGTCAGGCGTATACACGCCTGACGATGTTTATTCGAAGACTTCACGCTAAAGCTCAATAATTACAGTATCATTTCCAAAACACATAAGACCAAGGAACCTCACCTTCTCTGACCTCAATATTCTCGGGCTCCTGTAACACCACCATGCCGTAGTAATGTCCCTTTTTAGCCATGAGCTCGTCGTGAGTGCCCGTCTCCACCACCTCGCCGCCATCCATGACGTAGATGAGGCCCACCCTCCTGATGGTGGACAGTCGGTGAGCCACCACCAACGTCGTGCGGCCTTCCGCTGCCTGAGAGTTTATGGACAGTAAAATTGAAACAGCCAAATAAAAAAAAAACAACCAATACCCATTTGACCTAGGTACTCTCATAATCTCAAGTAGCGTTAAACTTTTTTCTTTAGTTTAGGTCTAAAGCCCTAGTCACGAGAAGCTATAAATTTTGTAAATAGAACACAACGTATCAACAACAAATAATCCTAAATTAATACGAAACTAACGAGCAATTTCACTTGGTCGGGTTTATTTTTTAGCGATATAAAGCGCTGTTGTCATTCTGATGTAAGTTCACGTTGACGCTGTCAATGCTGCAGAATGCAGATGCAGAATACACGGAATAGTCTGACGACAGTAATTAGATGTGTGTGCTAACATAATTATACCCCACATCGCATCAAAACAAAACTCATCATTATAAAACTGTTTTTTATTAGATCCAAAGGTTGCGAACCCCTGAATCTGTGTTTATAAAATTTATAGCTTCTCGTGACGAGAACTTTACTTAGTTATTAATAGTACCTATTCGAGGCACAATCAACCTACAAGAAATTGTTACCTTTTTTTTTTTCGCTGAGAAATGGCATTACGCATCTCCGCTCGTCGGGGGACGAGACGAAGTATGTGGGACTCCCTGCCAGAGTGGCAGTATACCCACTAAAACTCAGCGGTGTTCCCTCATCGCCTTGATGGGGGGAATTGTTACCTACACAACTACACTAACCACAGATTTTAGTAAAACATTATTTTAATAAACAATGGTCGGTGGGCCATTATAGTAAAAATTGTTAAATAAACAGCAGCCCCATTACTTGCTCCCGGAAGGAACTGAATAATACTGGCCTTCTGAATAATAGATGCTTCGCAATGAGATGATGATTGTATGAGAAGGCATCCCGACCAGCCAGTTACTTCAGGGCCTGAACCACAACCTGAACGTTCCGCTTATTGACCGAATTGAATGGTTCTTGGAGGCCTTTGTCTTGATCGCCGTGTTTGAAACTGGACTGCTAAACCACCAACTTTTGCATCTCTGCCATCGAAATTCAGTTTAAGGTATCTCTTAAACTGAATATCGGAGACAGTGATGAAAAAGCTGGTATTTTATTTATTTAAAGTAGACATGAAGTAACTATTTTATGATTCAACCTATTTTTATGATTGTATGACATGTGGAATTACTAATATTGACTAATAACTTGTATGTGTGGTGCAAACTGTTAATATGAGTTGGTTATTAATCTAAATATATAAAACTCAAAGGTGACTGACTGACATAGTGATCTATCAACGCACAGCCCAAACCACTGCAGGGATCGGGCTGAAATTTGGCATGCAGGTAGATGTTATGACGTAGGCATCCGCTAAGAAAGGATTTTGATAAATTCTACCCCCAAGGGGATAAAATAGGGGATGAAAGTTTGTATGAAACTTTGTCAATTTTAAACCGATCCGGCTGAGACTTCGCATGCATATAGCTACTATGACGTAGGCATCCCCTAAGAAAGGATTTTGATAAATTCAACCCCCATGGGGATAAAATAAGGGATGATGGAGGATGTAAATGTATTAGTTTTTTTAAAAATAATATTAACGCGAGCGAAGCCGCGGGCAATAGCTAGTAAATAAATAAATAAATAAATAAACTATAACTATTCTACCCCAGGTTGGCACAACTATAAACAACATAAGATAGGTACCCTTTGTTTTATAAACTTTGCTAACTTTTAATAATAAATCTAGCTGACCTTATCCAGTGCGAGTTGCACTCGAGCTTCAGATGCGGTATCCAGCGCGCTGGTGGCTTCATCCAGCAGTAGGAGGCGAGGTTTACGGACAAGCGCACGGGCAATCGCGATGCGCTGCTTCTGACCGCCCGACAGCGACGCACCTCGCTCGCCTACCAGCGTATCATAGCCCTAAGGTTTACGTCGTAATAATAAGAGTATATATTTTTCTTCTGTTGCCATAGAAGCAGCGGTGACAGGGGGAGCTGTTGGTAGACAACATATTTTGTGCTATTGTTTTGTAAAATGTACTAAAAACATGATCGTGGTGTTAGTTCCGATTTTGGCCACGCGCCGCAATAACCTTGTAGTGCCATAGGCAACACTGTTTCTAGTGATTGTCAATTTGAAAGTTGGCGGTATATTTATGGTGAGTACCTTTTGCCATTTCACTTTATATGTATTGTGAGCATAGAGCGTGGAGGTTCCAATCTCCATGCCTTCCAATTTTGTGTTCTTATTTTTCCATGAGAAAATCCTCATGCAGAACCAGTGCGGGTGAAATCGGTCAGAACCACAAGTGCCCAATGCAGTGAGAACTCCGGTAGAGTTCAAACCAGTCACTAGGCACGTCGTTTGTGGGCCGTCAAGCCGCGTCTAGAAATTTACGGGACCTAGCTAGGAACCGGACACATTAAAAAATGAGAGAAGACTTCAAGCCTAGGAGTTTAAGGGAATGGAGATTCATCGTCATTATCATTGGCAGCCTTGGCCTCCTCCCTTTTATGCTATGCTAATCTGGTCTGTGAGTGAATGGAGATTGTTTACATCAAAATACTTGCTAAATACCTTAGGCAGTTTAATGATAAAGTAGTGGGCGTTGGCCTGCTCAGCCGCGGCTTGTATCTCCGCATCAGTAGCGTCCTCGCGACCGTAGCGGATGTTCTCCCGCACCGTGTTGTTGAACAGCACGGGCTCTTGTCGCACCAGCCCAATCTGCGACCGCAGCCATCGGACCGACAAGTTACGCACGTCTAAATTGTCCAGACACACCTAATTTGTACGAAGACTGCTGGTTTTATTTATACAAATTACTTATGTATCGGCATGGATACTCTAAAACATAAAAAATTGAATTCGCCTGCCAAATAAAGTTTCTATGCTAACTTTGAGAAACATGAACTTTGATTACTGTTGATTTCATTTACTACAGAAACAAAGTCATCGTCTTTCCCAGGGGTCCGTATCCCAATTTATTTGAGATCGGCGCAATATGTATTTTTTCTTCAATACTTCACTATAGGTCGCCGTCTCGGTAGTCACGTCACCCCCGTTCATCATCATCATCTTTCACACTGTCCATCCAATATTTTTTGTTATGTAAAGTATCTTAACTAAATACCTACTCACACTGCCACTGACGACATCATAATATCGGGATATGAGTTGTATGATAGTCGATTTGCCGCTTCCCGAGTACCCAACAAGAGCGACGGACTGTCCACGTTTCACAGTTAAACTTACGCCTTTTAACACCTGTAAAGAAGTGAAATTGGCTGATAAACACTACTTAGACTATGCTGCTCCAAGATTCATCAAAAAAGAAAAGCAATAAGAACAACATTGTGGACATCCTACATATTAAAAAGAAACGCTAAGTTAAGCAATCTGTTCTCAATTTGACACGATTCATATTTATACGAAAAAATCTTTGTTCATACTTTCTGTTACAGCTCTGTTCTCAATTGGTGCTATAAATACATAATAAAGAACATTTCTATTTAGTACTAACAGGCACATTAGGTCTAGACGGATACTGGAACACCACATTCTTCAACTCAATGGCTCCTTCAGCTGCAGCCGGTTTTAGCCCGCGGTCTAGCAGGGGGTTGATAGTAGGCACGTTCTGCAGGAGGTTGAATATCTGGGCCCCAGCGCCTCGGGCCAGGCCAAACGATCGCACTAGAGAACCTACCATGCCGAAGTTTCCAAGAGCCGTCATTATACCAAAGAATACCTGGAAAATACGATTTCTTTCAGGTTATTAGACCTTTATTATATCCTAGAAGGACGAATATGTGGACCTCATTATCTTACCGAAAACATAACATCTGCATTATAGTTTTCAGGGTCGTTTATTACGAGGTATATTCCGAAGTAGAACGACAAGGCATACGAGCAGAAAACGCAGAAGAACAGAGATCCCATTGATAGTCCTGTAAAAAATTCTGTAAAGGAAAGAATATGAGTTAACACCGTAGGTAAGTAACCTATAATTATTGAAACATTGTTTTCATGAAAAATACTCTACCTTTCTTTATGTAAATCTTCTTAGCAGCCGCCAGTGGTTTCTTATATCGGTTGATCTCATTGTTCTGGCCATTAAAGGAGTATACAGTTCGTATGGAGCTCAGTACTTCCTGAGCTATGGCACTAGCCCGACCTGTCTCAAGCGCTTCTTGTTTGTAAAGGCGATCTGCTATCTAAGTTAAAAAAATAATATTCATATTAGGATATGACTGTTTACTCTTCTCACTTTAAACTCTGCATCGTGCATTTGTATGATAGTAGGGAACCTTCTTAATAATTCGAATATATAGACACCATTATCGAAATATAGCTGTAATCGGCAAGCAACGAATCAATGACTGAGTTTGACTCCATAGAAAGTAATTCCGTAAAACGAACATAGGAATCATAAACTAGGGGCTTTTGTGGACATTCAATTGAAGAAGACTACAGCTACAATACGAGTACAGTAACCGGGTGTAAATATGGCACTTTGAGTTTAAGAAAAAGATCGGGTTTGTGGATCGTCACATTTACGCCCGGGTATCTTACGATAAGGCGCTTAGCAGTCGGCGGACATTTTGTCCGCGGATGACCGCTAGAGAGCTCCTTCGGCAAGCATCGGGCAGATCGATCGTTATGTCTTCCTTGTGCGTTATTACATAGTTTTCCATACGTCGTTCTATCGTCGCGTACAAGTTGTCCATCGTTTGCTCAGCGCCTAAACCACGTACTCGCCCAGTCAAGCCGACCAGCAAGAAGGTGACAGGAGTCGTGGTGAGACACAGAAGCGCCAGTTTCCACCCCTTCAGCATCGCCATGACGATGCAGCCGAAGGCCGTGGTGAAACTGTACACGAACGCCGAAACCTTGTCGCCGATACCTTCTTCTAACTTTATGACGTCTCTAGAAGAAAGAGCAAAAGCATTCTAGAACGCTGGTCGACTGAACAAAAGTAGGTTCGAGTAGAGACCCCCGTTGGTCTCGTGGTTGCAAGTGCGACAGCTGACCGTGGGGTCCTGGGTTCGATTACCGGGTCGGGCAAAGTAAGTATTATTGGGTTTTACCATTAGGAATTTCTTAGTAACAGCCTCGATAATGGATGTTGGCGGTGTGATACCTCCGTGCCTCGGAAGCACGTTAAGCCGTAGGCCCTGCGCCTGATCTCTCCGGTCGTGTGGCATTGCCGTCCCATCGGATTATGAAAGTGAGGGAAGAGAGAGTGCACAGGACCTGTGTCTACGCAAACACTTGTGCACTATAATATCTCCCGCGCTGAACGCTGGCCGCCACTGAGTAGCTATGGCCGGAATACGGCCTGGAGGATTATTATTAGTATGAAATCAGTTTTTTTTTAATCGAGATTGATGCTGCTACTATTCTATGACGTGGAAAAACTAAGGGTTGTCTTGTGGTCGGTTTATTGAATAGGTATAACAATTATGCTTACTCGGCCATTTTAGATGCAAAGTCTCCAGTTGCATTAAGGTCAAAATACGCGAAGTCTTGATTCAGCACTGCTGTTAAATATTCTTCTCTGATTTTATAAACCTGGAATTGGTTGACTTTGTAGGACATGCAAAAAGTTGAAAAGTTGGGCACAACACAACATAAGTTATATGTATAACTTATGTTATATTAACATAAGTTATATGTATAACTTATGTTGTGTTGTGCCCAACTAAACTTTACCCAGTCGACCGAAACGATCTTCCTCCATATGTGGCGATCTTTGACTATATTAGGGCGACGTCCCCTGAGTCTCTTACCATCCATCTTTCCGAAAAGCATTAGTTTTTCCAAGTTGTCGGATGGCTTTCGGGTGATATTAAAATATATATTACATTAGCAGCGCCCCGCGGTTTCACCTGCACTAGTGTCGATCCCGTGGGAATATCGGGATAAAAACTATCCTTTGTCCTTCCCCGGGATGCAATCTATCTCTCTGCCAAATTTTATCGAAATCCGTTCAGTGGTTTAGGCGTGAAACGGTAATATACAGACAGACAGAGTTCATTTCGAATTTATAATATTAGTATGGATTGATATTAATTGGAATGTATTTATTTTATTGAATGGTACTAAATTTATTCTAATTATTTATTCAACATTCACCGACCTGATTTATAGCCGTAACATTCATAAATGCAGATCCCAAATATGCACAAACGAACAGCAAGACACCAACACAAGAGTACATGACACCAAAATTGTGCATACTCTGTAGAAAGGCTTCGCCGTCCTGTGTCCCCGATTGGACCGCCTTGTCGTACGCAATCATGCTTTGGAACACATTTGCAACCAGGGTAATGGCAAATGGTAACGTAGCTCCGGCGATAAACGATGCCATTATTGATATAGATATCAAAAATCTATCCATCTTTGATGAAAATCTGTACTGGAAATAAATTGGACTATAAAGTGCTACAAAGTGTTTCGAATGCCACACTATTCTATAGGTGCATCCAGACAAAGCCTGGTATGCGTCGCAAGATGAAAATCTGTACTGCGAGCTGCGGTGCTATTCTGTAAAAACCTCACCTTGGAAAACTTAGGTGAAGTGAGAGTGGAGTGAGCTGTCAATAGTGTCAAATCCTAGCAAAAACAAACCCACATCACCTAAGTTTTCACGGTGAGATTTTTACAGAATCGACCGGCTGGAAATAAATTGGACTATAAGGCTGCGTTTCCACCAGAGATGTGCGAGGATGCGTAGCGAGGGATGTGTGTGAAACAAACCAATAACATCGCTTCATTTTCATAGCTTGAACTAAGTCAGCGTTGGTATTGGTTAGTTTTACACACATTCCTCGCTACGCATCCTCGCTCATCTCTGGTAGAAACGCAGCCTAAAGCGCTACAAAGAGTTTCGAATGCCACACTAGTCGTATAGATAGGTGCATCCAGACAGAGCCAGGCATGCGCCCCAAGTGATTTTTTTAATATGTTAGATGCCTTAGCTTGAGGCAGCCGTCAAATGTTTGGCTTAGGTACCATTCGAAGCACATACCTCGTAATGCCTGGATGCACCTAAGGGCTAATTTTTCAAACTTGTGATAACTTTATTCGAGGAATAATTTTGAAATTTTGACAGTTATTTCATACAAAAACTGTCAAACGTCAATTTTATTCCTCGAATAAAAGTTATTCGGCGATGAAAAAATCAGCCCTTAGTGTATTTTACTATTCAATTTTGAACGAATACAAGAACTACACAATTAAACAGCAATGTTACCGCAAAATAAATGTACAGACGCCAGCACATTAAGCTACTACAATCTGTCAAATTTCTTTTAATGGATTTTCAACTTTATCGCTAAAGCATAAGGTTCAAAGTTGATTGAGAGAATTTTACAGTTTCGGGTAGCTTTGTGTGCTGGCGTCTGTACTTACAATAAAAAAAAATTAACTATACCAATGTAAAATATGATATAGATGGCGCAGTCACTTTTGACTCATACGGCCCTGTTCTTTGAAGCTTGGAGCTTCTTCAAGGCCACGTCTCGGATCGCGGCCTCCACGACCGCCGCAAACCTGCGCTTGCAGTCCGCCTCGGGTTCAGGGCCGCTAGCCTCCCCCGCCTCGTCGCTAGAGGGCCCCGAAGCGACCGCGCGACCGGTCCCCTCCTCCTTTGCGGACTCCTCCGCTCTCTCCGCCGCCTCACGGGCAGTGAGTCCCCTGCCCTTGCCTCGCTCTCGGACCCCACCCCGCCTACTGGTGGGGATCTTCCGAGCCGAGGCCAGCTCCCCGTCGGAGGACGACCCCTGGCTGTCCTCTGACCTTGGCCGCTTGCTCTTCTTCGCAGCGGCCACCTCCTTGGCACGGCAGGGGCTCCCTGAGCCTCCCGTGCTCGTGCCTCCAGATGCGGCATCGGACTCCGAGCCCGCATCACTCCTCACCTCTCTTTGGTCCCCTGAGGGACAGGAGCCTCCTCGGCTCTTGTTGCCATTGGCAGGTGGGTGACATACGTTGCCCCCCCCCAGAATACGATTGGGGGCTTGACGTTCCCAGAGGGAACGTGACGGATTCTCCGGCTGCTGAGCAGCCGGTACCGCCCTGGGGTAGTTTGTTCGCGTCTGTCATTTCCATTTTATGTTCCTTTTTAAGGGTGAGGTCCCTTGTCGCGCTAACGACCGGATCCCCTCCGGCCATTCATCCCCTCGGCACGCTAGACCTTAGGATTGGGGTAATTTTTTATAGAGGATTTCTTCCTCGCGGCCCGGGCCTCAGTGGCCCGGACCCCCGGTCCTGAGTTCAGGATTACGGGGTGGCCGACGGCTGGGCAAAACCAACCGCCGCCCCGGCGTCCCCACGCTGCCGCCGGATGCCGGACAGACGCAGCGCGGGCATGGGACACCCTCCACCGCCCACACTCTCGTGGGTACCGCGGCACGAACCGCCCTGTGACGGTATGCGCCCACTCACCTTCCTCTGTAAGCAGAGGGGGAGTAGACGCATGACCGTCTATAGCCCGGTTCCCTTCACCGACCATCAAGGATGATCGGTGATTGGAACCATGACCTTCCCCTCCTGTCGAAGATTTGCCGCCCGCCCCAATTGTCCACCCAAACCTGGTGGGCAATTGGAACCGACGTTGCCCAGGGTGCGCCACGAGGAGGCTCTTCAACGTGCACCCCATTATGGGTACCTACTCAAAAACCCAAATTAGTCCAAGGGAGACGATACTGAAGTGCCTACGTCTGGTGAACTCTGGGCGAGCTACCTTCCCGCCTGACTATAATTAGCTATATATAATGTAGGTACTAACTTCCGCCCGCGGCTTCACCCGCGAGGTATGTCCATAAAAACTATCCTATGTCCTTCCCCGGAATGCAATCTATCTCTCTGCCAAATTTTATCGAAATCCGTTCAGTGGTTTAGGTGTGAAAAAGTAGCATACAGGCAGACAACAGTTACTTTCGAATTTATAATATTACAAGCTTCCGCCCGCGGCTTCGCCCGCGAGATAAGTCGATAAAAACTACCCTATGTCCTTCCCCGGGATGCAATCTATCTCTCTGCCAAATTTGATCGAAATCTGTTCAGTGGTTTAGGCGTGAAAAGGTAACATACAGACAGACAGAGTTACTTTCGAATTTATAATACACTCGAGAGCAATGAATCCGGGTCACTTAAAGAATGTTAAAAATCTCGGAAACTAAAAATGATAGGTTAATGCAATAAATTGTATTTAATAGACAATGTAATACTCCTTAAATGAAAGTAAAAAAAATATGAGTCACCATACATTTTATTAACACAAAATTACATAAAGAAAAAAACTGCTGATCTCTCCTTAAAACAAAAATAGGAAACATGAAATTTTTGAACTTTATTACGATTTTCTTGAATTTTAATACTTCGTATTGCCTCCTCGTGCTTCCATTACTGCGTTTACGCGGTTTGGCATGCTGTACACCAAGTTCCTTATACGATTTTGGGGAATATTCTCCCATTCCTCTGTGAGAGCAATTTTGAGCTCACGAAGCGTGATTAGGGGAGGGTTTCGTTGTTTTACGCATCTGCCTAGCTCGTCCCAAGCATGCTCGATCGGGTTGATATCCGGGCTGCGCGCTGGCCACTCCATACGAGTAATGTTCATCTCTTGGACGATTCACAATCCTACCTGTATGAGGTCGGGCATTGTCATGCATAAATATAGCATCCTCACCTAAATTGACCAGAAATGGACCAACGTGATCATTGAGGATTTCTTCCACATTTCTTACGCTAGTTAAAGAGCCGTTTTCTATGATCACCAGCTCTGTGCGACTTTCAGAAGAAATTCCGGCCCACACAAGTACAGACCCACCACCGTAGGCTACTTTTTCTTTGATGCATGCTTGCTTGAATCTTTCCCCTGGTCTTCGATACACTCTGTGTCTTCCATCGTGCTTGTAGAGCATACATTTTGATTCGTCGGAGAACATAACTTTTGACCAATCTTCAATATCCAATTTACGTGGCTCTGGGCATATCTTAGTCTTGAAATACGATGCCCACGCTCCAGTTTAGGGCCGTTTACAGGTCTAAGGGGTTTTAAGTTAGATTCAGCAAGCCGACGTCTTACTGTCCATGCACTTGGGTTACTTCCTCCGAGGCGTCGAAACTGATTTGTGAGTTCAGTTCCTGTGAGAAAGCGATTTCGAAGCATGGTGTTCACCAAGTATCGGTCTTCTCGTGCTGTGGTACCTGGTTCTGCCCGTTCCTGGTCTGCGTAGGTTAGAACCAGTTTCTTCGTAACGTCGGAGAACTCTTTGTACTGTTGACAGCGACACACCGACAGTCCTGGCTGTATCGCGCTGACTCCGGCCGGTTTCCAGCATTGTAAGTATTCTGGTGCATTCTTCAGGCGTAAGCGACATAATTTCAGCTTGAATAATGAACATAGAGCACTATCAACATGGTTTATGTACCCACATAAATGACAGATTACAAACAAAAGCAAAACCAAATGCTGTAATTTCGTAGTTCCATCTTCGAAAGTGGCCCTTTTTCAAATTTGATTTTTTTATGATATAACTTTACAATAACTAAGAAGTTTTAATACCTTCATTTAAGGAGTATTACATTGTCTATTAAATACAATTTATTGCATTAACCTAGCATTTTTAGTTTCCGAGATTTTTAGGATTCTTTAAGTGACCCGGATTCATTGCTCTCGAGTGTATTAGTATGGATGGATTAGCGTGATAACTTTGCTAATTGCTTTAACTTTAGCCGAACCGTGAACTAATGTTAGCTATGAACAGAAGCAGGCAACTAAACACGGGCTTACAGTTTCACGCTTTCCCTTTTCTCAGTCTCTTTACTTCGGTGGCGTCCCATTTTGGATAATTTAAATGTTTTTTTTTATAAAGACAGTCACATTCAAGTGCAAGTGCACATCAAAATGTAGGTATTTCAATAAAACATTGTATTGACCTAATTATATATGGACATTCTTAATATATTACAACACATAAAAACGTGTTATTGCCACTGTTTGTTGCAAATATAAACCAGTTGTACCTTTCCACCTTTCTGAGATTTCAAGTGTTATAATTTCTATTAGTGGATTTAATTTCAATTAGTGGATTATCTATGGTCATTAAATGAGCGGTGGATGACGGATGACGCCAGGTGACGAAGGTTTTAATTATAAACAGATCCATCTCTGTCACTCAGTGCGCAATAAGATTTTTACATTGTTGTCCTTTCTATATGCTGTTGCGTAGCGGCGTAGCACTCGTAGTAAGGGTCGTAGCCTTTTCGTAGCACTCGTAACTGGCGCAGCAGAGGGTAGCTAAGGAGGCGTAGTAAAGCGCCGAATACACGAGGGAACATTTTGTCCCGCAACATGACGCGCAACACTCAATATACGTGACGCTGCAACGTTGCATAGTGTCCTGGAACATGCCCCGCAACATTGTACGTGACGCGGTGCATGTTGCTCGTTCCCGCCTCGAGAGCGAGCGCACGGGTCCAGCGTCAGTGTCGCGCCATTTGTCACCGATTGTAGTCGCGTACGCAACGTCTCGTTGTAGTAAGAAATTCCGCATCCACCACTTTCTCTTTCTCTTACGTTTTAACACACTGGATATAATTGCTATGTACGCAGCACTAATAGCCACAACCTTCTCGGTCGACATTTCTATGAGCACTGACTAGTGTGGCCGGCAATATGTTCAGCGACAATTGTCTCGCGACACTTCACGTAGTTGTTGAGGGACATGTTCCACAACATGTTTCTTCATTTGCCCCCTAGTGTATTCCAGGCTTTAGGCTCGTAGAACTTGTAGCACACGTAGCGATCTGTCTGTGGACTACGGGCCTCAGCATAGTACCTCGTGTGCCAAAGTGCCAGAGTGCCAGCTCTACGGGAAAACGCTGCGACTTTTATTGCATTAGGTTGGTAAAAACAATAAAAGTTTTATATTTTGATTAGGTAGTCAAATTACCCACATCATTTTTGCCATTGATAATGTAGGTTTTGTACGTACGTACGTAAGCAAGTACATATACTTACTTATGTTGAAACCGTCACGGTTCTGAATGTTGTGATACTGACTGCTAAGCTACGTTTCCTAGAAGAGTGCTGGCCGCCACATAACGGCCGCAGTGACGGCTTTCATGATAATGATGGCAGCGCGTTTTCACTTCTTCTTCGTGTCGCGACTGTATTTTAAATCTTGTTTTCCCAAAACTTTGCCACTACCACGGCGTTGTCGGTGGCGGCGCAGAGGTCACTTTGACTGCATGTTTTGGGACACAGAGGGCAGGATAACGGTGTCGTCGGCTCTCTAGGAAAACGCACCAAATTAATTTCTTAGATAACTTTTCAGTGACGTCATTCGCCGGTAAATTGCGGACGCTATGTGGCGGCCACCACTCTACCTACTGCTAGAGCTAGTAGAGCAAATATTGGTAGGTAAATTCACCCTCTGTATACTAGCAAGGATATGTTTTCCAACAGTCTATTGAATAGTATAGAACTATAAATAATTAAAATAAACAATGCATCGATTACGTTGATGCATATTATACGACATATGCTTATTTTTATAATTATCCTTCTGTATTAGAAACGATACATACTACCAAATCTGAATCAGCCGCGCACCTCCCTACACACACATATTATATATATTTGAAAAACAGACCACCCTGATCCTATTATACAAAGTTTTCCACAATTCCATTTAAATCACGATTACATTTCGCTGGTTTTGTCATATTATTTTCCAGAGGTGTATTATTTCTGGATTCACGCATTCAAATCGCTCGGCGCCATTTTTAGGGTTCCGTACCCAAAGGATAAAAACGGGACCCTATTACTAAGACTTCGCTGTCTGTCTGTCCGTCTGTCCGTCCGTCCGTCAGTCTGTCACCAGGCTGTATCTCAAGAACCGCGATAGCTAGACAGTTGAAATTTTCACAAATTAAGTATTTCTGTTGCCGCTATAACAACAAATACAAAAAACAAAATAAAATAAATATTTAACGGGGCCTCCTATGTATGGGAGGCCCCGTTAAATATTTACCACACGTACCACATGGCAAAAACGCCGAAAAAACACGTTTGTTGTAACAAACGTGTTTTTTCGGCGTTTTTGCCATTTGGTACAGAACCCTTCGTGTGCGAGTCCGACTCGCACTTGGCCAGTTTTTATATCGCGTGTCTCGCGCCTTTTTCGGGTGCGGCCATGTTCCTAATACAATAATTAGGCTCGGGAATGTAGACTTATGATACTGTAGATACGCTAATAAAATAAAAAAAAACGGTCAAGAGCAAGTCGGCCTCGCGCACCGAGGGTTCCGTACCATCATGTTTTCAATTTTTCATCGGCGAGGCCTCTATTAGTCAGAAAATTCTAACACTGTGCACTGCGGTGTAGAATATTGCAGTTTTATGTCAGCACCATCTTTTGACCGATAGTGGAACTAATGTAACTTTTGTTGATTATTTCTGAAAAAGTGTGCTATCTATAGACTTCGTTTTATTTTTCTTGTAATCTTTACAAACACTTCTGTCACATAAAATAATTTCAGGTTTTTCTCTTTTCAAACTTCGGAAATAAGGGCCCCCTTAAAGGTTTTTTTTTTAATTTTTCATCAAAAGTCGAAAAATATGCGGCCTAAAAAAAGAAAATGTGTTTGAGAATGTGCAAAATGCGCTCTTTCATAATAATACCCCCATGCCCTATAGTAGCCCCACTTCAAATTTTTCAGACCCCTTTCAGTCCCTGTTGCAAAAAATATACATATATTTTTATTTCTTTCTTATTTGCAAAATAGGTGGGCAAACGTCATCTAAAACTATTCCAAATTTCAAGTTGATAGCATTAGTAGTTCTTGAAATATCCAGCTGCGACAGACAGACAGACAGACTGAGTCTCACCATAAGGGTTTCGTTTTACCATTTTGGTATATATGTGCGAAAAACTAGATTATAAATTTATTCAGGTTTTCATACGAACTATAAAATAAATAATAGGTACACTTCTCCTTATGAGCAATAAGACATCACAAAGTACCTAAGAGTATTCATGTACAAATTTCATACGAGTAGGTACAAACGAATACATGTTTTGCGAATTTGATTTTCATTAGCTAGAATTGTCGCGCTGCTGCAGTGGCAGGTGTCAGGAACGCAATCTCTAGTCAGCCGCACTGTAGTTCAAATTCAGCTTAACTCCTCAAAAAATTAATAGGTACTAGATTTATAAAACAAACAATGGATCTCAAAATCCTCACGGTTCACAGACAATTGCCTTAATCTAGCCCTACATACTTCACAGAATAAGTATATACCTACTTCCAAATTTCTACACACACCCACACCTACATCACAAGTCACAACTTCTGGGGCCCTAGTCTGCTATTTTTATAAAATCGTCATTCCAACACGATCCCACCACCATCCCATTGTCATTTTGCTAAAAGTTTGTAATCTGCTAATTTCATAATGGTTGATCATTGGTCGGTCAATGGCACAGAAATTATACGATACTCGTAACGAATTAAAAGCAATGACTGCACAATGACGTTCTAATGGTAGGTTACTGATCAAAGGAACTCGAAAATGTTTGCAGATTACCGCGTACCTAAGTCAGTTTAATTCATTTTTCAGTATGTACGAGATTACCATTTTACGCCATTTCTTTCAATGGAGTTTCAGTGGTTGACCATTGGAAAGTCATAATGACGCCATTATATTAGTAGATTACCAAACTTGTCAAAATCAACAATTATGAAATCAATGATAGACAATTCTGACACTATTGTAATAGCAGACTTGAGGCCCAGCATGTCGATTCTGTAAAAATCTCACGGTGAAAAGTTGCGTGGAGTGAGCTGTCAGTGTCATCCCACTGATGCTAGGGATTGACCAAGCAAACATTTACAATCATAATCGAGATTTTAATCATATTTTATATGCTGATTCTACTTATAGATCATTTATATTATAAACTAGTATTTTAGTTGTCAAACATTACTTTTTTAGGGGGGTTTTAAAATAAAATAGCAAAACAGAAACTTTGTCAGAAACTCAATGTTGTTTTTTTTTTTTTTTTTTCCCTATACTAGTCCTATTATAGCCTAAGGCTCGAGCACGTCACGCACGAACAGTAAATAAAATAAAACATTCACGTATAGGACATTTTAATGTTGTGATTTGCGTGAGGTGAGCACGCCGGGCAAGCGCGTTAGTCACTGTCATTATCACATTGGAGATTGCGTGATCACTCGACTCAAACTATCTACGTGGGATTAAATTCTATGGTCCGTCAGCCAGGCACACCGTTAGCACTCGATGACTTGACACACTCGGTTATCTCTTAGAATTGAATAGATTTGGGTTAAAAACAACGCTGAACATCGTCGCAGTCTTTACTAGACTCGATCTACAATCGCTCATAATAACAAACAAACAATGTCGATGCGTATTTTCATCAATCTAGCTGTCCTATACGTGAATGTTTTATTTTATTTACTGTTCGTGCGCGACGCGCTCGCGCCTTAGGCTATAATAGGACTAGTTTAGGGAAAAAAGAAAAAAACAACATTGGGTTTCTAAGTTTCTGTTTTGCTATTTTATTTAAAATCTCCCCAATCCCTAGTATCAGGTGTCATGAGACTGACAGCTCACTCCACGCTCACTTCACCTAAGTTTTCACGGTGAGATGGTTACAGAATCGCACTGCTGCTCAATGACAGTGAAAAATCCCCGGCTACGTTCTGCGTGTTGTCGTGTCCAGTGTTTGTCAAAATATAATATGGATGAAGAAGACTTATTTTTACTAGAAAAAAAAAACCGGCCGAGTGCGTGTCGGGCCACGCACAGTGTAGGGTTCCGTAGTAGCCCGTTATCACAATGTAGTACGATTCTGTTGTTCTTTATTCTGAATATTAAAAAAAAACATATTTTCTTTTTCAATGCAAGTCTGTACCCGTTATAAACAAGCAAATACTTCATCTTAGTCACTTTAAAAGATTAATGCTAAGGATTTTGTATTTGGTACAAAATTATCCAACACCCAAGTTCAACGACTATTACTGCTAAACTAATAAAATACCGCTATACTTTTTCTTTAAAGTTCATGAAATGCACTATCATCGTGAATTTTTCCAGATTTTTCAAGCTAGTAGTTTAGGTTTTAGAGGGGGAAAGGGGCCTACTGGAATAAAAAATTGCACTTTATAGTTTAATATTTCGTAAATGGTGCATTAAATCGAAAAAATATTTTAGCAACCCCCAAGTCATTTTAGAAGACCTATTCAACGATACCCCACACGATGGGGTAGACGACGAAAAGAATATTCATCCCCACTTCACGTGTAGGAGAGCTAACCTAAAAAAAAAAAAAATTTTTTTAATTTTTATTTTACCACTATGTTGGCGTAATTAATATACGCACTCCTACAAAATTACAGCTTTCTAGTACTAAAGGTCTCCAGACAGACAGACGGACTTGACGAAACTATAAGGGTTCCTTGTAGGAACTACGGAACCCTAAAAACCGGGCAAGAGCGAGTCGGACTCGCGCACCGAGGGTTCCTTAACATCCGGGTTTATGCATAAGGTTTATGTTTATGAAATTAAATGTTTTTTTTTAATTTTTATATTTGAGTTGATTGAATGAAAGGTAAATTGCGGTTTACGATTTAACATGGTAATGACATCATATATTTTTTTTAGTTTTATCATTCTCTTATTTTAGAAGTTACTGGGGGGGGACACTTTTTACCACTTTGGAAGTGTCTCTTGCGCAAACTATTCAGTTTAGAAAAAAATGATATTAAAAACCTCAATATCATTTTTGAAGACCTATCCATAGATGCCCCACACGTATGGGTTTGATGAAAAAAAATTTTTGAGTTTCAGTTCTAAGTATGGGGAACCCTCAAAACTTATTGTTTTTTTTTCTATTTTTGTTTGAAAATCCTAATGCGGTTCACATAATAAATCTACTTACCAAGTTTCAACAGTATACTTCTTATAGTTTCGGAAAAAAGTGGCTGTGACATACGGACGGACAGACAGACAGACATATAAGGGTTCCGTTTTTTGCCATTTGGCTACGGAACCTTAATAGGCTCGAACTAGTTTGAGAACCCCGGTCACTGCGGCCACTTGTATGAACGAGCTATGGCGTGAGTTGCCCGTGCGGGTCCCGCGCCGAGCAGCCCGCGACGCTCACCCTGCCCGGCGTGCCCGCTATGGACACTCAAAGGAAGTTCATAATAATATGTTTGAGTTCGCCGCGCCCTCTCCAGCCCGCTCCCCAGTCTGGCCAAACATTATTCTTTATTACGTAAATACCTACACCGTAATGTCTATGCGCACGCGAAGTTTGTATGTCTTTTAATTAATATAAGAGTGTTGGTTGCAATTATTTATATTTTGATTATTTCGGGGTATCACCATATCGTAGCTGAATAGTTGATCCGATACCTTGGCCATAATATAACAGTAAATACCTAATGAAAATGAGTGTTGTTCAAGGCCTGCACTCACAAAAAAAAAATTAAAAGCAAAAATGTATAAAATCTAGTTTTGAACCTTGATATTTTGAGAGTTCCGAAAGGAAAAAACGGAACCCTTATTACTTTGTTGTCCGTCCGTCCGAGTCATATCGAGTTGAAATTAAAACCATATTCTCAGGTCTACAGTCCCGTGAAGCTGTGAAAAAATCAAACACCCAAGTTAATGTAAAAAAAAGATACGGCCGTTTATGCCGCAAAAAAACGTATATTTCGACACTCTCAAGGGAATCAAAATTAATAGGGTAGGTACTTCCCTTTCGTGCGGTCCATGGCCATATACGGGGCCCCGGTGTGGGCGCGTTCACTGCGGCGGCGAGCCGCCCACTACCTGAACGCGCCCCAGAAGGTGGTAGCCATAAGGGCTATCCGGGGCTACCGCACGATCTCTGGCGAGGCGGCAAGCCTCCTTGCCGGACTTCCGCCATGGGATCTGGAGGCGATAGTCCTCGCGCGCCTGTATGAGTGGCGCGCGGAGGCACTACGCCGGGGGGAGGATCCGCTTCCGCGGCAAATCGCTGCGGAGCGGACGGATCTCCGGCGCGATCTCATGGCGGCATGGAAAGAGCGACTGTCGCAACCCAGCGCAGGGCACGCCGCGATAGCGGCGATAAGACCCCTCTTTGAGGAGTGGCTAGAGAGGCGCCACGGCGCCCTCACCTTTCGCCTGACGCAGGTCCTCACCGGACACGGAAGTTTCGGGAGGTTCCTGCACATCATCAGGCGGGAGGAAACGCCCGGGTGTCACCATTGCCAGGATCGCCCAGAGGACACGGTGGAGCACACGGTGGAGATCTGCCCCGCTTGGGCGGAGCACCGCCGTGTCCTCGTAGAGGCGATTGGCAGCGACGGCGACCTCTCGCGTCCGGCCCTGGTGCAAGCCATGGTCCGGGGCGAGAGGGAGTGGGAGGCAGTCACCTCCTTCTGCGAAGCAGTCATGCTAGCGAAGGAGGTGGCGGAACGGCTCAGGGAGAGAGCCTCCCGTCCCAGCCGCCGCGGGAGACGCTCCGGGCGTCGGGAGCCGCGTGACGACTCCCGGCCACCGTAGGCGCGGGCCTGCGGGCGGAGAGTAATGGGTAGCTCACCGCCCGATCAGGACCAGGCCCGTGCCGGACGGCGCGTACGTGTTCCACGCGCGCCTCAAAGAGATGTCAGCATCGAGGAGGGGCCCCTTAGGGCCGAAGCCTGCCGGGTCAGCGGGATTGTCCGAAAGGGTTACCGCTGGCCCGGAACATAAAGGGCTAAGGAAGGAACACGGGTGGGTTTTAGTCAGTAAGAGTCTGACACTCCCTTCCGCTCCACCCAGAGCGGGAGGAGTCATTTGATGATTTCCCATCCTCAAAAAAAAAAAAAAAAAAAAAAAAAAAAGGTAATTCCCTTTGACCCAGAATCATGAAATTTGGCAAGAAGCAATATCATGTAGCACAAGTAAAGAAAAACATCCGAATACCGTAAATTTGTAAGCACTGTAAAAAAAAATCCTGTAATAAACTATTTACATAGGTACCCACAAAGTACTGAACCCTCGGTGCGCGAGTCCGACTCGCATTTGACAGGTTTTTTTTTATTAGGTATTAATTTACTCATACACAATATTTAATACATTACACATACAACAGACAATACATTATCATATACAATACATACTGCAATACAATACAAAACAACAAAAAGCACCGCTCTTACATTAGTGACCGATGTCTGTAGGTAGGTAGGGTTGCCAACCGTACTATATTATATAGTATTGTACTGTATTTCGGGTCCGCATACTATATACTGTTGAAGAAATACATAGTACGCAAAAATACTATATTTTCAACATTTAAAAAATTTCTAAACGTGCCTTTATATTATTTGACTGATGCGGTAGTCTGTATAGTCGAACCGGAGAAATCATCAGAGTCATAGTCCCACCACATAGATTTCCTATAACAAACTATGTTCCCCACCACTCGGTAGAAAACGACTCTTTCTCCGGTTCGACTACAGTGTATCCGAACGTATCTATACATATAATTCGAAGTGGCGAAAAGAAAGAAACAGACATGAGCTTTTGATTTACATTAATTTAAAAATTTAATGTGATAAAGCGTATGACACTTTTATATTAGACAAAAAATGCAAGTAATGTAACAAAATATAGTTTTTACAAAAATAAATAAGTAACAAATATTGTGTCGATTTTTTGCTTTTTCCTTTAATACTATATTTTTTTGAAGTGTACCTACTATATTTTTTTATAGCTTAGTTAGAAAAATACTATATTTCGTCGAAGAAATGTTGGCAACCCTAGTCCTACCACACACCGATTACCTAATTCGCTAGATCGCTACCCCAAACTCAAACTCAACATTTATTTCAATTAAACCATTTACTACATTCACTTTTGAATAGTCAAATAGTCGGTTAGTTAGTCAGAAAGTTGAAGCTAGTTGCCAATTCCAAAACGTAGATCTCTATGGAGAAGAACGGGCAAGAAACTCCAAGGACTTTTAAAATCAATATATTTATTAATCCTGGGTAAATTATTCTTGTTGCTTGCTTCTTTAGGTGAGAACAATGTAAAAAATCAAATGAAGAAACAATTCTTTAAAGGATAACGATTTTGTATTTGGTACAAAATTATCCAACACCCAAGTTCAACGACTATTACTGCTAAACTTATTATCTTAACCGCTATAGTTTTCCTTTAAAGTTCATGAAATGCACTATCATCGTGAATTTTTTTAGATTTTTCACGCCAGCAGTTTAGGTTTTAGAGAGGGGAGGACAAAAAACTGAAACAAAAATTTGCACTTTAAATTTATATTTCGTAAATGGAGCATTAAATCGAAAAATAATTATAGCAACCCCCAAGTGATTTTAGAACATCTATTCAACGATACCCCCCACAATGGGGTAGACGACGAAAAAAATATTCATCCCCACTTCACATGTAGAGGAGCTACCCTAAAAAAAATATTTTCCAAAATTTTATTTTACCACTTTATCGGCGTAATTGATATACGCACTCCTACAAAATTACAGCTTTCTAGTACTAACGGTCTCTTAGCAAAACCTCGGACAGACAGACGGACGGACATGAAGAAACTATAAAAAAATAAAAAAAGGGTTTCTTGTAGGAACTACGGAACCCTAAAAAGTTGCGGCCAAAAATCGCCAACCCGTCTCTGTATGAGTGGAAGCCTTTGCCCTGCAGTGGGACAATAATTATTGTCTTCCAGCTTAATAATCCAGCTTATTATAATAAGCTGGATTATTTATCATTTCGTAAATGAAGACGTTGGTGAAGTGAACCTACTCGCTTCCTATAGGTACTATACCTACCGACGACTGCGAGAAAGAAAGAACTTGTTAGTTAGGTACCAAAAAATATAAATCAGAATTTCCGAACCTTGAGAATAGTAGTTTTTGTTACCAAGGCTCTCGGGAGTCGCGGGAGAGGCAGCGGAGCCGTAGCGAAGTCATAGACGACCGTAGCGGTTTCGTAGAAGTTGCGTCAAGTTAAAGGTCTCGTAGTGAAATCTTTATAATTATATCGATAATAAGTACACTGCCACCGCTGTGGCCGTTGGTCCTGCGCCTGATCTCTCTCCGATCGTGTCGGATTGCCGTCCCATCTGACTATGAGATTGAGGGAAGAGGGAGTGCAGTGCACCTGCGTCTGCGTGCACATCTTGTGCACTATAATATCTCCCGCGCCGAAAGCTAGTCTCCGTTGAGATTGGCCGCCGTGGCCGAAATACGGTCTGGCCGGCTTGAGACAAGGCAAAAACGCCGAAAAAAACATGTTTGTTGTATGGGAGCCCCCCTTAAATATTTATTTTATTTTAATTTTATTACTTATTATTAAAGTTAAAATACAACTGAGTATTTTGTGAATATTTCAAGTGCCTACCTGTTGCCATTTTTGATATCGAGCAAAAAAGGGCAAAAAAATCGCGTTTGTTGTATGGAAGCCCCCCTTAAATATGTAGGTATTTGTTGTTATAGCGGCAACAGAAATACATAATTTGTGAAAATTTCAACTGTCTAGCTATCGCGGTTCTTGAGATACAGCCTGGTGACAGACAGACGGACAGACGGACAGACAGCGAAGTCTTAGTAATAGGGTTCCGTTTTACCATTTTGGTACGGAACCCTAAAAAAGTAACGCGAGACTTGAGAGCTTATAGTAGCGACATCTACATCAATACATAAGAACTAAACACGTAATGAATACTTTCATGCTGAATTTCTTCTCTAATATTATTTTTCACGGGTCTATTCTATGCCGTACTTATACCTTTTATAATTATAAAGTGATTGTATTATTTCGTTTCTTCTGCTCTCGCCTTCGAATACGTTTTGATTTTATATTAGTCTACCACTTATTCAATAGAGGGCTCTGATAGAAGGAATAGTATATTGTGTATGCATGTATTATTTTGAAAACTTAGTGATAGATAGTAATTGTTTCTGGTGGTTTAGTAGATTAAAAGTAATCTTCTTATTTTTTTAAGTAGATGGATGCAAAATGAATTTCAATGGTACTTTTATGATTTTCAAGTTTGGCAACATTCAAATTGTTTTAGTTTATGGTTGGTGCACACCCTTTGTGACATTTTCTGATGAAATGGTTCTGCATACTTTGTTACTTACAGTAAATATTTATAAGGTATAACCTTCTTAATCAATAACATTGTCTGAAGTAATGTACTTATAGTATTTATGACGGGATTAAAGAGCAATTTAAAGACTGTTCGAATTGATGAAATTAAACGCATGTTAAGAGCGTTTACACCGTACGGCATTTCATACAAACTTTCAAGCCCTTATTTTGCGAAATGAATGAACCGATTCTGATGAAACTTCATACGCATAAGCAGGATACAAAGATCTAAAACGTTATTTAAGAACATTTTCGAAAAATAGTGTTGCAGACAAATTAGACAAATTTTAAATTTTCCATAGAAACAGAGAATTCCACTTATCTTCTTTTAAATAAGACATTTCGAAAATGTTCTTAAGTAACTTTTTAGACCTTTGTATCCTGCTTATGCGCATGAAGTATCATTAAAATCGGTTCATTCATTTCGAAAAACAAGGGCTTGAAAGTTTGTATGAAATGCCGTGCGTCGTAAACGCTCTTAACACAACTGATCGGTTTGCAATGCATACATACTGCCTAACTAAAAAGACTAAAGATTTATTATGTTTAGTTCTAAACAGTTCAGAACTGTTTATTTAGCACATATTTAGGGTAACTACCTACTATTCACATTGTTCTTAAAAATCGAGTTAACAGCATTCGAAAATCTAATAGCCTATTCGAACTACACAATTCCTAACCTAATTAGAATTATTAATGATAACAAACACAATAAATAGACCATTAGGTATTTAAAACTCAACATCTTATATTATAAATTAATATTACTTATATAATTAAATTATCTTATATTATAAATTTATAACAAACTAAATATATTACAAACTCTAATTTGTAGCGTATATTTATACCTATTTTAGTCAAATTTTTACCCGATTGCGCCAGAAGGAGGGTTATGTTTTTTGAGTATATGTATTATGTATATTTCTTTGGCACGCTCTGTAGTTACAAATTGATCTCAATATTTAATCTACTTTTATATAATCGTTTGCAATTACTCACCTACTCCTAAATAAACTGCAGTGGTAAATAGCACTATGTGTGGGTAACATGATGTTACCCAGTATCAGTATCAGTATTATATTCATAGGTTCGACAGGTGGTTGTTACCCACCAACCACCTATGTACTTATAACCTATAAACCTTGTTGTCAGAATTTCGGTACCTACGTAAACTTATGTTACTTTACGTACCAGTCTAAATAATATTATAATAACCTAAACTAAAAATACTTTTCGAAATTGCGGAACCCTACCTACTTTTGTCTATCTGTTCGTTTGTAACGCAGAGAGGCAGCCGGTTGTGGTGTGGTTTGCAAAAATAAAAGGTCGGATGCACAATTTAGAACAATGTAATATTCCAATAGCATTACATCAATAATGGCTGAACATATTACATGAATTCATACTCACAAATTGTAGGATTGTTTAGATTTATAAAGATTACAATAAAAACCATTTATAGTCGCTGAGAGCAAGGAGAGAAGAAAAAACTTAAGTGACGTTCTATTCTAAACATACAGTGACAGATTCTAGTGTGAAGCATAGATTAAAAAGTAGTAACATTTCAACACTCCTCCTTAGGCTTTACATGGAAGAATATGTAAATACACATGCACAAATATAAACTAAATCTTATGATTAAAACTTTCAGTTAAACAATTTCTTTAACACTCAGATCATTCAAGAAACTACAATGCTTTTGTGTACATAATGGCTTTGTCAGCACATCTGCTATCATTTCTTCTGTAGGTAAATATTTTACAGTTAAACATTGTTTTTGTATAAGATCTTTCACAAAATGATAGCGCAGGTCTATATGTTTAGTTCTCTTATGGGAATACTCCTTAACAAGTAACAATTTAAGAGCGCTTTGATTATCATTGTGAACAGTGACATCAAAATTTTTGTCAACAATTTCAGATAAGAAATTCCGAACAAAACAAATGTCCTTACACAGATCGCTAATTGCTAGATATTCTGCTTCAGTACTTGACAACGCAGTACTACGTTGTTTTCTTGCCTCCCAATTGATCACATTTGCACCTAACTTGACAACAAAACCAGTATACGACTTACGGTCTGATAGATCATTGGCCCAATCTGCATCAGCATATGCATTTACATTAAAGTCATTACTTTTAACAAAATATAATCCAAGATTTATAGTTCCTGCTAAATAACGCAGTATACGCTTTGCAGCCTGCCAATGGCTTTCATCAAAACACGCATTGTATTGACTCAACTGACTGCATGCATAAGAAATATCTGGACGAGTACATATTGATAGATACATTAAGCAACCTAATAATTGTCTATATTTATATACATTATCGTCAAGACTTTTTCCTTTAGATTTGTCAAGTTTACAATTTACAGGCATAGGTGTGGAAACCGGTTTACATTCACTCATATTAAATTTGACTAATAAACGTTTAATATATTCTGATTGATCCAATATAAGGGTGTCCTTATGTCTAGTTACATTCATGCCTAAACAACTTTTTAAACTGCCTAAATGTCTGATTTCAAATTCTTTCTGTAGCATTGATACAATATTATTTATTTTTACATTATGAAATACATACAAATCGTCAACATATAAGGCTATAACTACATATTCACATGATGTTCTTTTGACATAAATACATGGTTCACATTTACTTCTCACATAGTTATTCTTAGATAAAACATCATGAATTTTATTATTCCACATTCGACTTGCCTGTTTAAGTCCATATAAGCTCTTAATTAATAGACACACTTTACTTTTGTCATTATTATTAAAACATGCTGGTTGTTCCATAAAAATGGTTTCTTTTAATTCACCATTAAGAAACGCTGTTGTAACGTCAATGTGATCTATTTGCAAATTCAACTCAGTAGCAAGAGCAAACAGAATTCTTAAGGTGCTATGCCTAACAACAGGAGAAAAAGTTTCAGCATAATCTATCCCTTCCTGCTGTGTGAAACCACGAGCAACCAATCTGGCCTTGTATTTGTCAAACTTACCTGTGGCATCATATTTTCTTTTAAAGACCCACTTACACTTGACAACATTCACATTCTTAGGACGATCCACCAGTTTCCATACTTTGTTTTTAATTAGTGAATTATATTCACATTGCATAGCATTCAACCATTTATCCTTATCGGGTGAATGCATTGCATCTTCAAATGTTATTGGTTCATCTGGTGAATATCCTACAGCCATCATAGATAAATCATAATCTTTGTACCTTTCTGGAATCACACCGCGCGTACGTCGCACGTGGCCTAGAGCAGGAACATCGGGAAAACCTGATGCAACTCCTCCTCCAACAATAGGCTCCTGTGGAGATGACAAGACAGCATCTACCATGCCGTTGTCGCCCTCATCACCCGTAATGTACTGGTCAGACAGCGGGGACCACACTGGTGAAGTAGTCTCAGCATCTGAAATTGATGGTGATTCACTATTAGATTTATCATTATTTATTTCAATATTATTTAATTCATCACTATGTAGACTTTCATTATTCATTTCATTCATATAATTATTATCTAATTTATTATCAATAAAATTATTATTTTGAATACCAGTGTCAAATAAAATAAAATTACTCTCATTGTTTTTAATTATACAGTCATTATTAGGAAATTTATCCTCTAAAAATGAAACATCTCTTGAATATATTACTTTACAAGGATTGAATGGGTCAACAAGCCTATACCCTTTAGAAGTTTCACCATATCCAACAAAAATAAATTCTTTTGCTTTAGGATCGAGCTTGCGTCGTTTCTGACAAGGTATGTGGGAATAGGCAATGCATCCAAAAATGCGTAGATGAGTAAGATCAATAGACAATCCAGTCCATTTCCTTTCAGGTAAATCATCTGATAAAGCGCTGGTAGGAGACCTGTTTTTTAGATAAATAGCTGTCATAACAGCTTCTCCCCAGAAACGATCATTCAGACCAGCTTCCTGAAGCATACATCTAGCCTTTTCAAACACCGTTCTGTTAACACGCTCAGCAACCCCATTCTGCTCAGGACAGTAGGGTATAGTGGTCTGGTGAAGTATACCCTCCTTCTTAAGGTAGCTTAAAAGTTTTTCATTACAGTATTCCTTACCATTATCAGTTCGTAACACTTTAACTGGCAAACCCAACTGCTTTTCTACCATGCTTTTAAAATTAAAGAAATGGGAACTCACCTCTGACTTATTTTTCATGAGATATCCAAACGTTTTTCTCGTACAGTCATCAGTAAAGGTCAGCAAGTAACGAGCTCCGCCCCAACTGCTGACTTGCATCGGACCACATACATCAGAATGAATAAGTTCCAGTGGCCTAGCAGCTAGCATTCCACTAGTTCTGGGAAATGACGCACGAGACATCTTTCCTGTGAGACATGGAACACACTTGTCTAGCACATTGTCTTCCTTCTGAAAAACAACACCAGAACATATGCTACCACCACCAAGAATTTTTATACCTTTTTCACTGATGTGACCAAGACGCTTGTGCCACACACTGGCTGGCACAATTGAAGCAGCATGAGCAATCACTGTTCCCTGCCTTAGTTGCAGGGACTTGGAACACTCCAATCCCAAGACGGGCTGCTCTTGCCTAAGTTTTACTTTGTAAAGCCCATTCTCTTTCTTAGCAAATAGAACTTGGTTGCCTGTGATTTTACACTTATTATGAAAAATATTACACCCATTTTCATCAAAAACAACTGTATAACCTCTCTCAACTATTTTACTAACAGATATTAAATTTGTGGATAGATTAGGCACAACCAAAACATTACTCAGACTTACAGTAGAAGACAATGAAATGTTACCTATTTTAGTACTATTTAGTTGTTGTCCATTTGCAACAGAAATACAAGTGTTGTTTGATTTACAGTCTTTTAACAAATCTATATTTGAACACATATGAGCTGTTGCACCACTGTCGATAATAAATTCATCTGAGCCAATTGCTTTGAACGCAGAAGCAAAAAGTGTATGTTCTTCCTTCTTTTTATAGCTTTCACGCTTCCTCTTGAAACATTTCTTACTAGTATGGCCAGACTTCTTACAATAGTTACAAATTATGGTAGATTTCTTCTTCACTGCATAAGCTGATGTACCATGATCACTGTTTTGTTTATCATTTCGCCGATGATCCTCTTGAAGTAAACGCGTCCTCACAAGCTCACTGGTTAGTGTATTGGTAAGGGATGCTGTCTCCAAGCTAGATACTAAGGCGTCGAATTCCTGAGGCAAACCACTTAAAAGGATTTCAGCGACCTCATCGTCATCAATAGTTTTACCAATATCTGCTAACTGCTGAACTATTTTTATCACCCCATAAATATAGTCCGACATACTATCAAATTGACTGTACTCGGTGCGGTGAAGTTGTCTAAGTAGCAATACTTTACGGTATAAACCTTTGTCCTCAAAGGTGTCCTTCAGTTTCTGCCAGGCTTCTTTGGATGTTTTAGCATCTTTGATATATTGGTACAAATTTGGTTGTATTGATAAGCCAATCCGCGCTAAAGCACGATTATCACGCGCGACATCTGCTTCTGAATCAGTGATGGTGCCTTCTACGCAATTCCATAATCCATCCAATGTCAGAATCATGCGTACAGCAAATTTCCAATTCACATAATTCGCAATGCCTTCTAATCTTTCCACAAATATGTTAGTATTTCCTGATAGAGTTGACTGCGACATTATTCCAATATTTTGCTACGCCACAACCACAATAAAATATAAGGTCAATGGGGCGAAGACCGGCACACTTCATTAAAAATTTACTTCATTAGCCAAATTTGGCCATCTCTATAACGTTTTAGAAAAGTTTGATTATATTGGATGATCAAACATTTAGTTGACTATTAATAGAAACTGTCGGATTTACTTATACGTTATCAGTTTATAAACTAGACACTAGTTTTGAAAAAAGGGTAAAATAGACGGATTTCACTGCCATGTCGGATAAAACCGTCTAATGTGAAAAAAACGTAGAAATCGACGGTTTACACGAATATAGAAATTGGGTACGCGTGTGTCTTTCAACAGCAGTTCGATGTGTGCTGTCGATATTTTTATTAAAGGTTCCAATCGGCATACATTGCAAAAAGAAGCGTTTGTCGGGTAAGTTCGGCATACTTCGCGATTCAGGGGTAAAAAACAATTTCATCACTTAAAAAAATGCATTTGTTGGTAAATCAACTTTTATTTAGGTACCTACTTAATATAATATATAATATTTTCAGGAAGAAATTTAGAAAATAGAAATCACGAAAGTTTATTTAATTAACGAAAGTACGAAAAAATGAGACGCAACTCGTATGTAAATATACTGACAAATGTAAACAATTATTTTTTTTAAAATTGAGGTACCTAGCCTAATTATACTTCAAAAGTAGTGGTAGTAGTAGTCAAAAGTATAATTGCTTCTAGTATAGCTCTTCTTGTATAGCTTCTCTTAATTTCTACTTAAGAGTATGATCCTCTATTGGATTTTCTTTGGTACTTAAATTGCCCTATATAATTACCTGAAAAAAGTAATAAAACGTAATATTGAAGAATAAACTAACAAAGGGTCATCCAAAAGGAATTTTCAAGTGTAGTCGGGCCTAGACAAATGGTTCACACAGGAAGCTCAAAAATATTTTTTGTTTAAGAGCGCTTACTACGTACGGCATTTCATACAAACTTTCAAGCCCTTGTTTTTCGAAATGAATGAATCGATTTTAATGAAACTTCATACGCGTAAGCAGGATACAAAGGCCTAAAAAATTACTTAAGCCTAATTAGACCAATTTTAAATTTTCCATAGAAACAGAGATTTCCAGTTATCTTTTTATAAATAAGATATTTCGAAAATGTTCTTAAGGAACTTTTTAGACCTTTGTAACCTGCTTATGCGTATCAAGTTTAATTAAAATCTGTTCATTCATTTCAAAAAACAAGGGCTTGAAAGTTAGTATGAAACGCCGTACCTGGTATACGCTCATATTAATATTTTTTCTATATTCAACTGTCACACATGTCAAGTTACTAGTAAACTGTCAAATATCGTAGAAAGCAGTAGTTTTAGGCAATACGAATCAGTTACCTATTAGATAATTTAATTTTGAAAATGTGTTTAGTATTAAAAGGTTTATGATATCTGGAATCGGTGAAGACCGGCGTATGCCGATCTTCGCCTCCAAGAAGTAGACGGACTTCTCCACTATTGAAATTTGAAGTTACGTTTTTTTCATCAGATGTAATTTTGTGAAAAACGTGTTTTATTCAATTCTAATATAATAGTTAGGTAAAGATATTAATCATTTATGAACTTACATACACAAATACTTAGAAAACTCTTAAAATACCACTTAAAAAAATTTTTTTCGACAGCGTGTACTGGTCGTAATTGAAGTTGGCAACCCGACTAAATTTGAAATGTCATTTTTTCTTTATGAGTCTTATAGAGCGCCAAAGGTGTCAAAAAATAGAAACTAAAACAGTTTGACGTTTATGTATCTTGGGTTGCCATCTTTGTAAGTATTCAGAATTCCTCGTATTTCTTACTGTACGGTCTTGCCCTACAGACGGTCTTCGCCCCATTGACCTTACTGGGCCCATAACCTGTTCGTTTGTAACGCAGAGAGGCAGCCGGTTGTGGTGTGGTTTGCAAAAATAAAAGGTCGGATGCACAATTTAGAACAATGTAATATTCCAATAGCATTACATCAATAATGGCTGAACATATTACATGAATTCATACTCACAAATTGTAGGATTGTTTAGATTTATAAAGATTACAATAAAAACCATTTATAGTCGCTGAGAGCAAGGAGAGAAGAAAAAACTTAAGTGACGTTCTATTCTAAACATACAGTGACAGATTCTAGTGTGAAGCATAGATTAAAAAGTAGTAACATTTCAACACTATCTATCGAGCGTAGGGCGTGGGTAGTTGCGTTCTTACTCGGGAGGCGTAATTATGTGAGATTTTCTCGCACAGATTTCACCTTCGTGATTCGGTGCAGTACTTATTTTTGTTCAGTCTTTGACACAGGGGCGACTATTAAGTGTAGTGAGTTGTAGTATCTTAGTAATCTGTCTGCGGGAGTCTATATATATGAGCTCGAAGGCAGGGGAGCTTCAGTGCATTGTGCGCAGTAATTGTTCAGTTTGTTTGTATCTAGTGCAGAGCTGATATTCATTCCAAACGGTAAGATTTTTTTTTACATAATTTCTAAACTTCTTTTTCTTGTGTTTGTGTTTTGTTTTTATTATTCTTAAAGTAGGTAGGTACATACTTACTTATCACAATTACTGCAAATAAAAGTATTTTCTTTATTTCTTCAAGCTCTCTTCTTAGGGTTGTTTAGGAATCTACGCCTTTCTAAAAATATCAAATGTTGAATTATTGATACCTACATTATTAATAAAAGCAATCATACTACGTCTACTTAAAATGGCTTCCTTCCTCCGACCTCCGACGCATCACGCGACGCCATTTTAGAATATTGTACTGAAAACTTAATTAAGTAATTAAGTATTATCATTAGAAATGCAAGCGTGTTTTTTGTTTTATTTTATGTTTTTATATTTATTAAAAATAAAACAGAAAATAGATTTATTTCTTTGTTACCTTTTAGTTCTCATGATTTTCCAACTTCGTCTCCAACTCCATTTTGTGAGCTACACAAGTTTTTACATCTATTTCAAACAAAGAAACATCAAGTATTTATAGTACCTACCTACCTAGTCGATTTAAATACCTTCTACCGTAGAAGGCATTTAAATCGACGAGGTACCTAGTTTGATACGTTTTTGACGCTATAGTTGCGTATAAGTATTTTGTATTTTAGATACTTATCTACTATTTAATAATATAAGCTTGTAAATATAAGCTCTCTAAATAATAGAAGTTGTAGGTAGATTAGATAGTTACCTTCCTGAACATATTGAACTTACTGACTCAACCTTTTTGTCTGGTAAATTCAATGATAATTATAGTAACTCTGTCTGTCTGTCTTTCTGTATGTTTGTTACCTTTTCACGCCTAAACCACTGAACGGATTTCGATAAAATTTGGCAGAGAGATAGATTGCATCCCGGGGAAGGAAAAATTATAGTTTTTATCGACATACCTCGCGGGCGGATTTTAAAAAATATTATAAATTCGAAAGTAACTCTGTCTGTATGTTACCTTTTCACGCCTAAACCACTTAACGCATTTCGATAAAATTTGGCAGAGAGATAGATTGCATCCCGGGGAAGGACAAAGGATAGTTTTTATCGACATACCTCGCAGGCGGAAGCTAGTAATATTATAAATTCGAGTAACTCTGTCTGTCTGTCTGTACCTATGTTACCTTTTCGCGCCTAAACCACTGAACGGATTTCGATAAAATTTGGCAGAGAGAAAGTGTCTAAACACACTATGCCGAAGTTACGCGACCGAAGTTCGGCATGATTACGCCTGCAATGCTATTTGAATGACTGACGACACATTATGCCGAAATTACGTTGCGTTAAATAGCATTGAAATAGCATTGCGGGCGTAATCTTGCCGAACTTCGGTCGCGTAACTTCGGCATAGTGTGTTTAGACACATAGATCGCATGCCGCGGAAGGACAAAATAGTTTTATCCCGATATTCCCACGGGATCGAAACTTATGCGGGTGAAACCGCGGGGCGCTGCTAGTTTTTTTTATAAACGTGAAAAATAATGTGAGTAGGCAGCCAATCATAAGTCACGGATTTTTAGGCGCTAAGCAAACGATGGACAACCTGTCCGCGGTCAATTTGTCTGCGACAAATAAAACAATAGAAATGGAAATCTGTCAATGTTGCGTTGTGTGACTTTTAGTCTGTGCAAAACTACCTACCTAACGTATTTTTTTTCTTTCTTTCCTTTCAATACGCGCACGAAGGACAAATAGATTGCTGGGATTTTGGATATAATTATGTTCTATTTTATATGGTCGCGGACAAATTGTCCAGCGTCTGCTTAGCGCCCTAGTTTACTTACATACTACCTACTTGTCTAGAAAAAGTAATTAATTGTTCAAAATAATAAATTACTATGTGGGTATTTAAACAATAAAGTTGTAAAAAAATGTTTCAGTAAACAATGGGACTTCTGGCCGCCATTGCCGTCAACGTGATCGGAGGTGCCGTCATTTACGGCACAGGGGGTTTGCTTGCACCGGTCGTCGCGCCGGTCCTGGGATTCGGCGGCGCCGGTATCGCTGCGGGGTCGACCGCGGCTGCCGCGCAGGCCTATTACGGCAATCTTGCTGCCGGGTCCATCATATCGCAGCTTACTGCTGCTGCTATGGTTGCCCCTACACCGTAAGTTCCTATAACCTTCATCCATCCTTCATGAGTTGAGCTGCATGATCACTGACAAATGCGTGCACTGACTGGACAGGTCCACTCAATTTGTGTGCTTCTTTCCTCAAAAGACCATTTCAGACACCAATCTACATGACCTGACCAAGATTATGTCTGGACTTTAAAAGAGAGACTATGACCTCCGAGTTTGTTTCGGCCTTTCTTCTCAGAGTACCTAGTCAGATAGAAAATGCGGACCTCATTTAGTTTAAAAAAATATAATTGACGTGTAAATGATGTGTTTGTACAAACCTACTTACAGAAATAAAATCATTTATCATAGTACCTACCTACTTTATTTTTACTACTCAGACAGACTATGTCCCCTACACTTGTCACAGTAGGTAATGGATCTCTGAAAACGATAGTACGCCGTGCTTAGATCCCCATAGAAGCTAGATTATTTTCTGTCCCTACTTAAAAAGTTAAGTATATCCTGCTGTGATCCTGACTAACTTTTATGATATATTTAAATATTTAAGATAACCTAACTTCAGTATCTGGGGGCCTAAGAAGGCCACTTTGGAGAATCATAAAAGGGTAACATTATGAATCGTAATAATGGCGAAGACAGTCCGTGTTTTTCGTTTTTTCGCTGCACTACGTAGGTATAATCATCTTTGATTATGATCCAAATCTAATCACAATCTCTTGATTGTGATTAGATTTGGATCGGATTGATTGGTATTTTATCACAGACAAAAAAAAATAACTGAAAAATGCTTCACCAATGGGATTAGATACGATTAACGTAACGGTTAACTGTCCATTATGTTATTCTTTTATGATTCTGCCAAAGTGGCCTTTTTAGGCCCCCTGTTATAAGATTATGTCCCGTTTAAAAAAATCTAGAAATGCTTTGGGAAGTTTAAAATCAAAGTGCTTTGGAAACTCCCAAAAAATCTTTCCTCAAACAAAGAAAAATATCAAACACAAAAATAACATCTACCTTCTTTTTTTAGAGGTCGTTTAAAAAATATGATCTCTGATAAAAAGCTGAAGCTGAAAATATTTTAGCAATAAAATTATCATGATTCTTTTATTATACCTAATACATTTAGATTTGAATATGAACACGGTAATCGCAATAAAAAATGTTATTAAAATCACTCATTGAAATTATAAAAAAATCTAATCTTTTTTCTTTGTTTCAGATAATTAATTACACATCGCACAATTTCACATCACATTGTAGCAGATATAATGCATGTAATGTCGAAATAAAGTTTTTGATTATGTAGTGATGAAGTTTTTTTTTTATCAATTTGTATTTCCCTCCCCCCCTACGCCCCTTATAACATGATATTAAAAGATAAAACTGCCGAAATGTGGGTGCAGTAATTACACATCTGATAACGGAAATGGGGTAATACCACAGATATAGATATACCTAGATAACGCAAGAGTAACTACTTCGCGTGCCAAAACTTGCACCAACTTATGATTACAAATCGTAAGCCGCCCCTTTCGCTGTACGCTGTTTCGCTGTTTCGATTTGTACTGCTGGCTGGGTAAGTGTGAGCGAGAGCGCGAGCTTGTGACGTCATAGTAGGTAGTCAAAAAATGGCACGCTTGGTTTTCATTTTCATACAGTTCGTGATACTTGTGTTATCTAGGTATATCTATATCTGTGGGTAATACAGACATGATGCTGTATAAAATATGTCATTTCCAGTTAAAACTGGCTTCTCAATACGAGGTCACATCAACATATACATCCAGTATAAGCTGACTTCTGATTGTACGAAAAACCATACAATGCGAGGTTAGCTAAAACATGATTGTATAGCTTGATGTGTAATCGTGTGTAAGTACTGTACCTACAGTCGCCAATAAAAATCTATAGGTACAGAGGCCAGCACATCAAGCTACTACAATATCTGTCGAATTTCTACTTTATCGCTAGAGCATAAGGTTCAAAGTTTGGGAAAATTTGACAGTTTCGGGTAGCTTGATGTGCTGGCGTCTGTACCTACCTACAGTTTTAACCATAGATATATAAAATAAGTTTTTTAGATTGTTTTTAGGGTTCCGTACCCAAAGGATAAAACGGGACCCTATTACTAAGACTCCGTCTGTCCGTCTTTCAGCAGGCTGTATTTACATTTCTATGGTTTTAACACTTCAATCGGTATGTAGGTAACTCTTTAGTTTTCTAAACTAAACATCACTATCATACCTACCTACGTAAACCTACCTTATCGCAGTTTATTTCTGGTCTGCGTACCTTTCATAATCTCTATTAGTCGTCATCATAACATGACGAAAGGTCACTCACTAAGGTCATGTATACTATCCAAAGAGAATAATGTGGTTTTATTGTCTCTGATAGGTACTATCCATATATAAAACTTAATAAAATTATAATATACGAAAGTAAATACATATACTTATTGGGAGACGTTAATATAGATTTAAGAACGGATAATCCTGTAAGGTATAAATATAATTTAACATGTTAAGTAGCATGGGCCTTTTGTGCGGGATCACTGAATACACAAGAACAGCAATACCTTACGGGAAAATAAGCAAATCTTGTATTGATCATATCTATGCGCGATCCCGTACACAAGACCTATTTACGGCGGCACTTGGTACCACACTGGCGGATCATCGCGCAGTAATGCTCGCATGTTCTGGCGCGCGAATACAGGATGCTGGATGTCCCTAAATACAAATCCTGCATAAATAATCAAAATCATTAAATGTTTCGATGAAATTCAGTGGGAAAAATCACAGGATATAAAATGTCCTATAACCCTATATAACTTCATGCATACCCAGTTCAAAGAATGTTATAAAAAAATCTGAATATAAAATTAAAGTTAAATGTAGCTCATCGCGAAGTAAAAATGAATGGATGAATAAAAAATAATCAGTCTATGTCAATGAATAAAAATCTAGCAGGCGCGCACGTTCCGCAGAAGTAGCAGACGAGTCAAGTAAAATTGTTCTGTACTACTCTGCAGAGCGGCTCATCCCACCGCCTCTGGGAAGATGGATTGTCGGGTGGATCTGTATTTGGGCAAGCGAGTCTCCAGGCATCCATAGCCTAGGTGAAACACGGCACATCAGAATTAATCAGTGTGGAGCCTAGGATTTTCCTGATTAATTGATCAGTGCCGTGGACCGAAGATATGAAAGCCGGTAAACTAATACTAGAAATTTTGCGGAAAGAAGAATTAGAACTAGAATTTCAATTAGAACCATAGATATAAAATTGTTGTGTACGACAATAACCTTAGTGATTGCTAACCTAATTAATCTCAGCATACAAACAGGCAAGTATCCATCGACACTTAAAACAGGGATTGTCAGACCGATTCACAAAAAAGGAAGCAGGCTGGATTACAATAACTACAGACCTATTACTATATTGCCTATTGATAAAATAATAGAAAAATACATTTGTAAACAAATACACGAATTTTATGAAAAAAATAAATGATAAATGATTTTATTTTTGTAAGTAGGTTTGTACAAACACTTTTACACGTCAATCATGTTTTTTTTTTTAAACTAGATGAGGTCGGCGTTTCCTATCTGTAGTCAGATACAGTGAGAGACACTCTGAGAAGAAAGGCCGAAACAAACTCAGAGGTCACAGTCTCTTTTAAAGTCCAGACATAATCTTGGTCAGGTTATATGAAGACCATGTAGATCGATGTCTGAGATGGTCTTTTGAGGAAAGAACCACACAGATTGAGAGGACCTGTCCAGTCAGTGCACGCATTTGTCAGAAATCGTGCAGCTCAACTCAAGACTTAAGGAGCTCAACAAATAAAATACTAACTGACAAACAATATGGCTTTCAACCAAAAAAGAATACCACTCGACTGTTATCAACGTTCACAGATAGTATTCATAAACATTTAGATGAAAAACAGCACGTTTTAGTAGTATTTATAGACTACAGCAAAGCTTTCGATACGCACAGACACGAGCGGTTACTGAAGTGTCTTCATGACAGCGGAATTAGAGGCAAACTACACGATTGGTGCGGAAACTATCTTGATGACAGAAAATACATGATCAAAGTCAGTGATGCAAGTAGTGATCCAGTCATTGTAAAGGAAGGAACGGCACAAGGCTCGGTCCTTGGACCGCTGCACTATCTCAACTGTGTAAATAGCCTTGTTAATGTCATAAAAAAGTGCGAGATCTATCAGTTCGCCGACGACACCTGTCTTGTTGCTGCTGGACAGAGTGTTAGTGATGCTCAAAGGCAACAACAAGAGGACTTTGGCTTGTTGACTAAATGGTCTCATGACGCTGGTCTAGTATTAAACGCTAGTAAGACCAAATCAGCTCCAGTCAAAAAAGAAGCTTTTTCTTGCCTTAACTAACAGCCCACTGTCTTGAGTGTTTGCATGACAATTGCACCAATAAAGTAGCCAACCCTTGCAGCTGTGACTCCATAGATCTCGTAGATAGCCAAACATACCTAGGACTTACCATTGATAATTTTAAAGAGTAACGGTGGAGTTTCTCGCCCATTCTTCTCCATACGAAAACTACCTTTGGAATGGGCGACTAGAATCAATTCTATTTTATCGTAATTTTTGACGTTTAAAAGTGCCTTTTATGTGCCTATTTGAAATAAATGTTTTGACTTTGATAGCAGACTTAATTGGAAGGAGCACATTAACGGGGTGTGTGATAAATTGAGATATATGCTAGCTAAATTCTCTATTATTAAAAGCGAAATTCCATATCAAACTCTGTTAATGCTTTACAAAGCCCTGGTCGAATCAACGATATCATATATGGTCTGTGGAGTTATGGTAGGACATATAAGACACACCTTGATCAAATTTACGCAATCCAACTACGTATATTAAAAACAATTGTCCCGTATAACATTAAGAAAAAATACAAAAATGACTACCACAAATTATTTGAATTCTGCAAGATAATACAAATACATGAAAAAACTAATTTTGCACTGCTAAAAGAAGATTTTTTTAATGAAAATCTAAAGAAAACAATAAATGTTAATAATAATGAAATTAGGACTCGTAGCGTCATCAATACTCAGCTGTTACTTCCAAAGTACACGAATCTACACGGCAAGAGATCATTAAAGTACACATACATATAATACCTTACCTTATTAATCAACTACCACAAACATACAACATTACTACATTGAGGGACAAAATTACTCAGGAAAACATAAAATACAAATGAATGCATCATTTTTTACAAAATATAAATACCTAAGTAGGTACATACATAGTTACATTAATAAAAATATATTATCTCATTAATTATAGATAAATAGTTTAAAACAATATTAAAGCAAAAATAATACCTAACAATAATATCATAACACAAATAAAATTTAAAATTAACTATTACTAAAAACATAATTATAGGTACTCTTAGGCAGTCGCTCCATGTAAAATACTGGTATTCAGCTGCATCCGGTTGGACTGGAAGCGGAGTTGGGAAAAGGCTAGGCAGGTGATGATATAGGTACTCATAAGGAGGCTCTACACGTAGACAGATTCATCAGCAGATGGCCATCTGCCAATGCCTCCGCTGACGTGTAGACGGGCTAATTTGCTAGTCTGTGGTAGGTATTTGACGTCGGCAGATGCTAAATACCTACCACAGACTAGCAGATTACCCCGTCTACACGTCGGCGGAGGCATTCGCAGATGGCCATCTGCTGATGAATCTGACGGCTTTAGGAACAGCCTGTATCAATTCAAAAACTTTCCACTACTTTTTGTTCTAAGCATGGACGGCCGGATTGGTCACTGGTGTGCACTGGTTAGTTTTAGCTAATATTTCGCTTATACCCGATGTAATTTTATTTTTTTTGTTACTTTTTGTCTAAGTACCTACTTAAGTGGTTATAATTCTCTAAATTATGTGGTCGATGATTTTGGTGCACGGTAAAACTCTAATGAGTTTATGTTGGCACCAACTTAAATGTATAAAATGTATGTGTAGGTACTACTGAATAAATAAATAAAATAAAAATAAAAGTCTTTCACGCCAAAACATATAATATAATTATACTTAATATGAAATTTGACAGAGAGGTAGCCAGAACATAGGCTACTGTCCATTAGTGTTCATCCAGGATATTTGGATTAAAAATTATGAGACAAAATTTTAAAAGGCACTGATTTAAAGAGGCAGTTGTAAATAGCGGTTTTGGTAAGTTAAAAATTATAAATGGCACGTTTAATAACTTGTTCAGCAGTTAAAACTAAGCAGTAAAGTTAACAAAAATGAGTAATAAAAAATAATGAAATGGATCAGTGAATATATAATTGAGTGGGAAAATAATTAAATGGGCGGTAAAAATGAATGAATGGGCAGTTACGTGTGGGCAGTAATAAATCGGAATTTGTCGGTAATAAATCTCATTCTAAGCAATTCTATAAACAATGAGGTGGTAAAGTAGTTTTGGGTGTGTAGTCGACGGAGCCCCGCTTCGCGGGGCCCCTATTTCTGTCTACAGGGTTTAAAGGAACCTAACCGAGTCGGGGTGCCCCAAGTCCCGAGCTCGCTTCGCTCGCTCTTGCATCCGCTATGATCTGCCGAACTATTTAGCGAACCGCCCATTCCAACATTTTTACCGCTCATTTAGTTATTGGACTGCTCAATTATTTTTAGAATTGACATTGTATGATAAAATAACAGTCTAATTGATCTTTTATTACTGTCCATGTTTTACTGTCGCAATAATTAATCAACCGCCATTAAATTAAATAACTGCTCAATATGTTTTTCAACTGATCATAATAACATCTCGAATATTTAAATAACAGCTCAAAAAATTAGTTCCCATTTTAAAATAATTACACGCAGACGAAATCGTGGGCAACAGCTAACTAGCTAGCTAGTTTAGTATAAGACCGTTCAGCCTTGCCTTAGGGCGCGTACACATAGCGATCCGTTGTACAGGTCCCTTATTTGTCGGGTCGGCGGACTAAAGCACATAACTCAAAAAAATACTTTATTTTTTTTTTGTAACAAAATTATTAATTTACATCAATACATCGGCAGACTAAAGCACATAAGTTATATTCGCTTGTTCGGGCTTGAATCTAAGTGGCGTCCTTTTTCAACCTCTTGAATCGCATTAATCTTGCGGCGTTATAAAAACCATAAGTTGAGTTATGTTAAAAGGAACACTTGAAGCTCTCGGACTTCATGGACACAGAAAGTGACTTAATATGTTATTAGGAACGTCAAGTGCGTTGTGTTATCTCGATTTTTAATTCGAGGGTAGGTACTCAAATTATTATTTATTGCTTACAAAAAACTGAAGTGGTAACTGTAGTGATTTGGGTCACACTAGTCGAGTTAGTTTTGCTCTGATTTGTTAACAGAACCTAAAAAGGCCATTGGAGAATCATAAAAGGATAACATTATGAATTATAAAATGGCGAAGACAATCCGTGTTTTCCTTTTTTTCGCTGCACTACGAATGTACAATCAAAGAGATTGGGATTGGATTTGGATTGGATTGATTGGTATTTTGTCACAGACAAAAAAAAAACTGAAAACTGCTTTACCAAAGGGATTTGATACGATTTACTTAACAGTTAACTGTCCATTCTTTTATCCTTTTATGATTCTGCCAAAGTGGCGTTTTTTGGCCTCCAGTTGTGGTGTGTGACATTTTATTTAAAAATATTCCCAATTACTATGGATTGTCAGCGAGGAAAGAAATTAGTTGAGATGGTGATGAGGAGAAACACAAATGTTGAAGGTAAGTTTGCCATGTTTGATTTAAAATCAGAAAGTAATATATTTATCTTTCATTGTAGTTTGAGCAGAAATCATCAGTGATTTGTTCATTTTAGCATCAATCATAAATAAATGATTAAAATAATATTTTTTTTAGCCTCTACAGTATGTTTTTATTTTTAGATGAACGAAATGAACAGCAATCTACAGGCACAATAGCGGAAGAAGAACCAATGCCTTCCACATCATCAGGCCACACTGGCGTCATGTTTATTAATCGAGAAATGGATTTCTCAAGTGATGATTCTGTTCTGGATCCACATTTCGAACTCCCTGAAACTGCAGTAGATTCGTCGACATCCACCGATACTGACCGAAAAGCCGACACGCCACATGCGGTCGAAACATCTCTAAAAAAAAGTATTCGCATTACGAAACAAGAAAAGAAAATGCAACACAGGTCAATCATAATAAAACATTAAAAGGTAAAGTTGTTTCCAGCAGAACAATGAAAGAGCTAGGGACGTATCGAATGAAATGCAAGGAACGTATATCATTGAACGATAGACAAGCTATTTTCAAAGAATATTGGCAAATGGGAACATATCTCAAGAGAACAACTTATATGGCATCTTTAATTGAAATACACGTCAAGGCCACTCAAAGACAACGCACACTAGATCCTGACAAACAAAAGAATCGCATGAAAACATACAAATATTTTTTATTAATTCACGGGAAGCGTGAACCCATTTGTCGGGGATGCCTTTTAAGGACGTTAGGCGAAAGCGATAATTTTATAAAAACAGTTGCCACGAAAAAACGGTCGTCGATAGGTGGCACTCAAACAGATGATAACTGTGGGAAGAGTATACCCAAACATAAGATTTCTGATGAAAAAAGACAAGAAATTAAGGAACATATTTTATCATTTCCATCCTATGAGAGCCATTACACAAGAAAAACTACATCAAAAAAGTACTTGCCTTCTCATCTAACTATTACGAAAATTTATGATTTATTTTGTGACAACCGCGACCTTCAGTAAAAATTTATAGTCAAGAATTCCACAAATTAGGATTATCGTTCAAAAAGCCCCGTACCGACACATGTTATACTTGTGATAAATTCAAGATGCAAATTCAACTATGTCAGGAAGATCAGGTGAAAACTGAACTAATTGCTCTACATGAACATCACAAGACTGCCGCAGATCAGGCATACTAAATGAAAAAATGTGATACTCAAGTAAATAAAAGTGACAGTACTGTGCAAGTTTACACATTTGACTTACAACAGTGTTTACCCACTCCTGCCCTCAGCTCTTCTGTAGCTTTCTACAAACGCCAGTTGTGGACGTTCAACCTGACTGTCCATGACAACAAAACTGGAAAAGCTGTGTGTTCCATATGGTATGAAACCATAGCTGCTAGAGGAGCTAATCAAATAGCATCGTGTCTTTTCAAACATCTTCAAACATACGTACCTGAGAATACAAAACATGTAATATTTTATTCTGATACTTGTGGCGGTTAGAACCGAAATTCTCATGTCAGTTCAATGTTGACTTGGGCTTTGCAGAAATAAGACTTAGATGTCATAGACCACAAGTTCATGGTTCCGGGTCATAGCCACTTGGAAGTGGACACGGATCATAGCATCATTGAAAAAAAGAAAAAGAAAACGGATTTGCAGATTTATCACCCGCATGATTGGATTCAACTCATCAGATCGAGCAGTAAAAAATTTGAAGTTGTCGAAATGCGCAGTACCGACTTTTTGGATTTTTCTTCATTGTTAAAGGGTCCTTTAGTATTAAGAAACAAAGATGTAGAAAGGCGACAATTTAAATGGCTCGATAAAAAGTGGTTGCGCTATGATTCTGAATTTGGCGTAATCTCCAACAAAGACACATTGGACACGGAATGTAATTTTTACAAATTTAACTTGAAACGTCGAGTTTCTGCCATACCTGACACTATTCCTGTTATATCGGTACAGCCCTTACCGATATCAAAAGAAAAGAAAGATTGATCTGATTTCTTTCCTCTCCTTAATACTTGACGTTTTTCATAGATTTTATTTAGATTTGCCTTCTGTGAACAATGTACGTAATACTGACCCTGATATTTTAGATAGTGAAGAAAATGAATAAATTGTTGAATATAAATTATAAATATAGGCTAAATAAATATAGGATAAATGATGCATGCTAAATTAATTTTACGTTCATAGAAGTAACTTTTGAATGTCAACTAAAACATAGTTTGTACTTGTAGGTATCTTATAGGTTCTTCCTGGATGTTACTAAAACCCTGACCGATAAGGGCGCCTAAAAAGGCCACTTTGGCAGAATCATAAAAGGATAGCATTATGAATCCTATTATGGCAAAGACAGGCCGTGTTTTTCTTTTTTTCGCTGCTTTACGTAGGGTACTTTATCAAAGAGATTGGGATTGGATTGATTGGTATTTTAGCCCAGACAAAAAAAAATAACTGAAAAATCCTTCACTAATGGGATTTGATACGATTAACTTAATTGTTAACTGTCCATTATGATTCATAATGTTATCCTTTTATGATTCTGCCAGAGTGGCCTTTTTACGGTTTAAGACATTTATTTCTCAAAAAGTATACAATTCACTTATCATGAGAAATACAAGTTAATCATGCATAATACTCGATACACAAACTTATGAAGAACGATAGGTACTCGTAAATAAACTAGTAAGAAGTAGATGCGCAGATATTTTTCTTACAAAGCTGTGGGTAATAAGAAAAAGTTAGTGTACTACGTACTACTAATGTACTACGTACGTTTCTTGATAGCAAGTCAATAGCAATTACACATTGTAATTAGTAGCAAGCTGATAATATTTTTAATTTGTTAACGTTTCAAAATGATAATATAGTTTAGTGCCTAAGAGTTTTTTATGTATTTAAGTAAGTAATAATTTAATTTAGTAGAAGCAAATAAAAGAAAGAATACTGACTTTATAAATAAGTGAATGATTTAAAATCGAGAAAAATCTTTCAAGAATCTTCTTGCTTTAAGGTTTTTTTGTATAGAGTAAACGTGTCGTTAGGCAATTTATTATCTTGCCGGACTGCCGCCATGGGATCTGGAGGCGATGGTCCTCGCGCGCCTGTATGAGTGGCGCGCGGAGGCACTACGCCGGGGGGAGGATCCGCTTCCGCGGCAAATCGCTGCGGAGCGGACGGATCTCCGGCGCGATCTCATGGCGGCATGGAAAGAGCGACTGTCGCAACCCAGCGCAGGGCACGCCGCGATAGCGGCGATAAGACCCCTCTTTGAGGAGTGGCTAGAGAGGCGCCACGGCGCCCTCACCTTTCGCCTGACGCAGGTCCTCACCGGACACGGATGTTTCGGGAGGTTCCTGCACATCATCAGGCGGGAGGAAACGCCCGGGTGTCACCATTGCCAGGATCGCCCAGAGGACACGGTGGAGCACACGGTGGAGGTCTGCCCCGCTTGGGCGGAGCACCGCCGTGTCCTCGTAGAGGCGATTGGCAGCGACGGCGACCTCTCGCGTCCGGCCCTGGTGCAAGCCATGGTCCGGGGCGAGAGGGAGTGGGAGGCAGTCACCTCCTTCTGCGAAGCAGTCATGCTAGCGAAGGAGGTGGCGGAACGGCTCAGGGAGAGAGCCTCCCGTCCCAGCCGCCGCGGGAGACGCTCCGGGCGTCGGGAGCCGCGTGACGACCCCCGGCCACCGTAGGCGCGGGCCTGCGGGCGGAGAGTAATGGGTAGCTCACCGCCCGATCAGGACCAGGCCCGTGCCGGACGGCGCGTACGTGCTCCACGCGCGCCTCAAAGAGATGTCAGCATCGAGGAGGGGCCCCTTAGGGCCGAAGCCTGCCGGGTCAGCGGGATTGTCCGAAAGGGTTACCGCTGGCCCGGAACATAAAGGGCTAAGGAAGGAACACGGGTGGGTTTTAGTCAGTAAGAGTCTGACACTCCCTTCCGCTCCACCCAGAGCGGGAGGAGTCATTTGATGATTTCCCATCCTCAAAAAAAAAAAAAAAAAAAAAGGCAATTTATTATACAACTCTTTTTAGGCCCCAAGGTCCGATCGGAAAAGGGCACATAGGTAGTGGGTATTAGGTGGGTACCCAACTACCCACCAGCGCAGCGGGGTAGTTGCGAAACACACCGGTAGCAGTGGCTTTCATTTTGATAGTTCAACGACATTCATTGCGTTTTTAGGGTTCCGTAGCCAAATGGCAAAAAACGGAACCCTTATAGATTCGTCATGTCTGTCTGTCCGTTGCTATCCGTCCGTATGTCACAGCCACTTTTTTCCGAAACTATAAGAACTACACTGTTGAAACATGGTAAGTAGATGTATTCTGTTTACCGCATTAAGATTTTCACACAAAAATAGAAAAAGAACAAAAAAAATTTGGGGGTCCCCATACTTAGAACTGAAACACAAAAATTTTTTTTTCATTAAACCCATACGTGTGGGGTCCCTATGGATAGGTCTTCAAAAATGATATTGAGGGTTCTAATATAATTTTTTTCTAAACTAAATAGTTTGCGCGAGAGACACTACCAAAGTGGTAAAATGTGTCCCCCCCCGTAATTTCTAAAATAAGACAATGATAAAACTAAAAAAAATATATGATGTACATTAAATGTAACCATGTAAACTTCCACCGAAAATTGGTTTGAACGAGATCTAGTAAGTAGTTTCTTTTTAATACGTCATAAATCGTAAACCGCAATTTACCATTTATTCAATCAACTCAAATATAAAATTTAAAAAAAAACATTTAATTTCATAAACATAAACCTTATGCATAAACCCGGATGTTACGGAACCCTCAGCCTCGGTGCGCGAGTCCGACTCGCTCTTGCCCGGTTTTTAGGGTTCCGTACCTAAAGGGTAAAAACGGAACCCTATTACTAAGACTTCGCTGTCTGTCCGTCTGTCCGTCTGTCTGTCACCAGGCTGTATCTCAAGAACCGCGATAGCTAGACAGTTGAAATTTTCACAAGTTATGTATTTCTGTTGCCGCTATAACAACAAATACTAAAAACAAAATAAAATAAATATTTAAGGGGGGCTGCCATACAACAAACGCGATTTTTTTGCCCTTTTTTGCTCGATATCAAAAATGGCAACAGGTAGGCACTTGAAATATTCACAAAAGACTCAGTTGTATTTTAACTTTAATAATAAATAATAAAATTAAAATAAAATAAATATTTAAGGGGGGCTCCCATACAACAAACATGTTTTTTTCGGCGTTTTTGCGTTATGGTACGGAACCCTTCGTGTGCGAGTCCGACCCGCACTTGGCCAGTTTTTTTACGTTGTTGAGCAGACAAATGTTTCCAACATAATGAAGCAATGGATTAGCAATATCCTTCAAAATCATTCAGATTGTGATTAAAAGTGTGTAACGCAATAAGGGTACTGCACAAAAAATCTTATTACTATTGATTTAATAGGTAGGTAGTGTAGGTACTTATGTTTTTTATTATTATTAAAAAAATGCACTTTTATAGTAAGTACTCCTACCAATATTACCCAAAATTTCACGGAATATTAGTACATTTTCAACAGAGGCCTTCATAAGACATGACTTGAGGAACACATTTAAAAAATTGGTAGGTACAGTTACCGGCACGTAACTTGGCAAGAGATTTTCGTAGTGGGGGAAGTTCGCGCATATAAAAATGTATGAAATTGTGCGTGCGCAAACTTCCCCCACTACAAAAACTCTTGCCAAGTTACGTGCCGGCAACTGTATCAACATCATCAGCGGTATAAAATATGTTGGTGTTTTAAGTATCCTACCTGCTGGCTGAGAAAAATAAAACCTTGTCTAGTTTTTATTTTCTCAGCCAGCGGGTGTCTCTTGCTAGTTTACCTAGACATACCTACAATTGAAGAGCAAGTAGAAGAAAAGCAAGAACTTCTTATACTTACAGCGTCTTAGCATTATCGCAGATTACTAAATAGTTACTACGTAAGCATTATGCTGAGAGATGGCCGTTTTGCGTAGATCAGGGGGCCTAAAAAGGCCGCTTTGGAGAATCGTATAAGGATAACATTATGAATCGTAATATGGCGAAGACAGTCCGTGTTTTTCTTTTTTTCGCTGCACTACGTACATACCTACGTAGTGCAGCGAAAAAAAGATCCAATCTCTTTGATTATACCTATAATCAAAGAGATTGGGATTGGATTTGGATCGGATTGATTGGTATTTTAGCACAGACAAAAAAAAATAACTGAAAAATGCGTCACCAATGGGATTTGATACGATTAACTTAACGGTTAACTGTCCATTATATTATCCTTTTATGATTCTGCCAAAGTGGCCTTTTTAGGCCCCATTCCATACCTTGGTGACAAATTGGCCAGCTGCAAGTACTAACTTGTTTTATATAAATGTAACTAGGTAGGTACCTACGCTTTTGCTTTGTTTGCTGTTTATCTCAAGTTGTAGTTAAGTTGTTGTGAATAGTTTTACTTATTCGACAATCTGCATGCTTCGTCATTAGACGAAGATTATTTATGTTAAAAGTTTAAATCTCATAAAAGTGAACTGTACCTATTAATTAGCGTTGCCAGATGTCCCGCTTTTGGCGGGACGTCCCGTTTTTTAACCCTCTCAGGACGTGTCCCGCCAAACGCCTGAGCAGGACGCCCAAAATCCCGCGTTTTCATGAAAGTTACTGTGTGACGCAACGTTTTTTTTGTTATGCTTTGAAGCGTTTGACTTACTCACTGATAGCAAGAAAAAATAAACCAAAGAATTGAAAACCAATTTTTAGGATTTACATGTAAAATTTGATAAGAAAAATGCCTGCTGAAACTGGTTCCAATAACAAACCAAACTGCATTTTGTTTTTCAAAACTTTTTAAAATAAGTATATAAGTAGAGGCACGGTTCGATTTCAGCGAAAGGAATTTAATTAATATGTTTCAACCATTTGCTTTGAAAGCTAATTTTGACTATAAAATGACCGTTGAGATTATAGAGAAACTAATATTGTTACTGATTTCGATATGGATGCTTTATTTATGAAGAAATGTACAAAATTAAAGACGTCTTAAAAGCTATTGAGGATAAAAATAAAAAACCTATCGAAAAATGGCATAACATTTTTAAAACTTGCTAAATTTACTAAAGTTATACTAGTTTATGTCATCAATACCAGTGTCGAATACATCGACTGAATGGGTTTTCTCTCAAGCAATGTAACATGGATTGACAGGCGTAATAAATTATCAATAGAACATGTGAAGTCGGAGATTCAAATAAAAGTAAATTTTCAGTTGTCTTGTGAAGAGTTTTATAGATTTGTCCTAAAAGAAAAAAAAATGTTAAAAGCGGCAAAATCAAGCTCAAAATACATTTTCTATAAAAAAGAATTTATGTTTTCATTAAATAAAAATAATGAGTGTTGTAGATTTCTTGATACTTACCTACTCGTTTGTTCTTTTAAAAAAATATATAAGTTCCTAAAAATAACAATATAATACCTATTTGTTTAATATCTTAAGGTTCGATTGATCTCAGTAATTAATAAAGGATTTTAACTATAATTTTGATTTTTTTTTCTACGTCCCGATTATTTCATTATAGTCCAGCTTTTTTTGCGTTTAGGTCCCGATATTAAAAAAAAACGGATCTGGCAAGCCCTATCATGTTCTTATGAGAAATAAAGTAATAATCAACCGTCCCATACATTTGGGTCGAGTAGGTATTGAAGTTTCGTCCTGTAATACAACACATAAGTAGTTCCACAATCTACTAATGTAGAATCACACTATGCTATAGGTACCCATTGTTCTCACGTAGCTAATCTTTTAAAACCATAACACGATAAGAATAAATGGGCCACTTAACAACACATGAAATATTAAAGTTTATGGGGAACAAACTTACTTAAAAACAAACCAGCCGTTACATACCGTACCGTACTTTAATTAAAATGTTTGCTTGGGTGGGATGCGATGTTTTAACAAATTCTAAGAAGTCGGTGAAAGTAGTACCTACCTACTTATGTATTGTCTAAAATGTGCAACGGATCACACAAGCACCACATCTGGTTATCATAAACGGACCCCTAACTGTCATTGAGCGACTCTTTAAAACAATTGAAAAAACACTTTTTTCTAAACACTTTTTTGGCAGTGTAAAAAGCCATTGAGTCTATTGTGAAAAAGCATGGGAAGGACCTTTCGAAGTGATGTAGAGTATTTTATGAGGCAGCAGGCAAGTCAGGCAAGCTAAGCACAGCAGCACACTTGGTGTAGAACCACGTTAAGTGACGGTCGACGGTCAAAGTGGAAAGAAAATATAAGTAATTTAGGAGAAGTCTTGTGAGTTTGAGACTGATCTCATATTATTATTGAAGGTGAACGACGTGCGCAGTGACACTCGAGTAGGTAAGTGTTTCTTTTACTAAACAGACTGAATAAAACAAATCCGCCTAGGGAGATACACTAAAAATGTAGATAATAATTTGCACGTCAGTGTCAGGTTGTACCTATGTTGAATAAAATACCTACATATGATTCGCAACCGTAACTATGTATTTACAGAATTATAATTATTAAAATTATTTAAAATAATCAATACAACCCTCTCAAGTTCATGTAATTCTGTTGAATTACTATTAATTCATGAAATATCCGTCAAATGTAAGAAAATTAGAATGTCGCGGGCTACCTGCTATTGCTATAATATTGTTACATACTAATTATGAAACAATTCATATTATGTAACTTGGATTAATGGTGGCTGACTCCTTAATTTTTATTAAGTTGAGTTAAATGGGCCAATCACGAAAAAAATTTTAACTAATTCGCTTCAAGTACCTACCTACTTACAAGAAAAAAGGCGTTATCTGTACCCTAATTTGTATCTTAATCTTATTTTATAGCTGACTCGCTACTCGGGACACATTTTGACATGTTTTCGCAAATATCTTGTTTATATCGCATAAAATGGTAGATAGGGTTGTTTATTTTTATGGGTCTTGGAGAACCCCTTACTTCTGCTGCTGCAGATATACGTTTGAAGTACCTAGCTACTTACAACAGGAACAAAAAAAAATAAAATGATGCTGTCCCAAATATCAGTTATTTGGGGCTATTATGGACAAAACATATCAAAAACCACATTTTTTTTTATTGGATTAAATTGGATTGGATTAGATTGGGATTGGTATATTGGTAAATTGGTCTGGAAAAAACAGTCACTGACTCTCACCAAAATTTGGTAGGTAGGTACCTACTACCTAAACTGTGAAATAAATCCCACCAAAAACATAATGTTGAAAAAGAAGGTCAAGTTCCTTACTTCATGTAGATGTTTGACCAGCAAAAGAGTTGAAATCGAAACCAACGCCAAGTTTTAAACCATTTTCTTTGCACCGGCCTTATTTTGCAATTCTGTTGTAAGTAATTTGTGTTTGAAACTTTTTTAGATATCAATACAATAATATTTTTCCATTTAAACTTGGCGGGTTTTCGTTATTTAATAGTTATTTTTCATGCATATTATTTTATGGTTTTCTGAAAACCAAAAAAAATTAAACCGGTGCAAAGAAAATGGTTTAAAACTTGGCGTTGGTTTCGATTTCAACTCTTTTGCTGGTCAAACATCTACCTACATGAAGTAAGGAACTTGGCCTTCTTTTTCAACATTATGTTTTTGGTAGGATTTCATTGCTTTTTTCGAAGTGGGTAGATACACGTGTAGGATTTAATTGTATAGCCTAGGTTTTCTTCTTTTTGATATTTGTGGTTTTTTATTATTTTTTCTTATACGAGGTGTTTTTTTAAATGATGTCCCCGCTGCAGTCTGAACTGCGGCAATGTTTGTACGTATAGATCATTCCCTATCAGCCGTTTTTTTTAACTTATTCTTTTTCACACATAAGTATAAGTTTTTTAAATTCGGTCTATAGAGCGACCTTAATCTGTTGTACTCAACAATAGCACTTTCTTGTGCTTTGATCTGGCTAGGATCGATATTTATCAAATGGACACCACTTAATTTATTTATTTATTTATTTATTTGCTCTCATGTACCTACCTACATCACAAATTTTACAGAATAATGACCAAGTATCGGTTTTTGTACATGAACCCTGTCAGAGCGCTGCAAAATAATGTTAGTTTGCTGCTGAGTTTGTGGTCATATTAACATAAATTGAGTCAACAAATTACAATTTAAAAACAAATAATCTCAGAAATAGTATTATAGATGTCGTTAAGATGTCCAATTAATAGTAATAAACAAAATACAATACAATAACACAGATAGTCATATTTACGTCAGATGGTATTAGTTTAGTAGGTAGGTAGTAAAAATTATAATAATAATAGGTAATAGTTACAATCAAGTCATGTCAATTCATTGTTAGTAATTGAATTGAATTATGTTATATCATTTTACAATACAAAATAAAATGAAATCTTAATGCCACTGGGATATACAATATTTATGTCTTTGTTGAGACCTTATTTAACAAAATAAAGAAAAAGAATTATGCATTTAGTACCTACTAGCAACATAGGTACTTACTTACTTAGATCTTTAGTTTTATCCGTCATGAATTTTATTGGTCTACTGTGTAATAGCATTTTTCTATTAAAAGTGATCTTAGTTTGCTATAGAATGTTTTTGTATTCTAGTCATCTTTTACATAATTTGGTAATTTATTATAAATTGTTGCGATTCTATAATTGGGGCTATTTTTCATTATTTTTAATTGTGGTGTCGGTGTAATCAACTTGTTTTTGTTTCTTCGGTTATAGTTTTGGTTTGCTTCTATGTTTGATCTAAAGTAATCCCTGTGTTTTTGCACGAAAGTAGCTACTTGTAATATGTAAAGAGAGGGTAGGGTTAGTATTTTATTTTTTATAAAATGTGGTTTACAGCTTTCCCGTGGCTTAATGTTCATAAGGATGGGTATACTTTTTTTTGCATGATAAAGATGTCATAGAAGTGTGTACTTTCACCCCACAATATTAGGCCATAGTTAATCCACGCATAAGCATAGGCCTTATGTTGAGAGCTCGGTCTCATAGTTTTTTACCAGATAATGCTACGAAGGCTTGATCACAAGTGAATATAGAAGAACGAATCGTGCCAAATTCCAAGTTTCTAGGCCGGCTAGAATAAAAATTTAATTAATACGGAACCCTCTGTACGCAAGCCAAACTCACACTTGACCACTTTTTAGGGTTCTGTAGTTCCTACAAGGAACCCTTATTTTGCTAAGAGACCGTTAGTACTAGAAAGCTGTAATTTTGTAGAAGTGTGTATATCAATTACGCCGACAAAGTGGAAAATAAAATTTTGGAAAATATTTTTTAGCAGCTAGCTCCCCTACGTGTGAAGTGGGGATGAATATTTTTTTTCGTCGTCTACCCCATCGTGTGGGGTATCGTTGAATAGGTCTTCTAAAATGTTTTGGGGGTTGCTAAAATTACTTTTCAATTTAATGCTCCTTTTACGAAATATTAAACTTTAAAGTGCAAATTTTTGTTGCTAAACTGCTAGCTTGAAAAATCTGGAAAAATTCACGATGATAGTGCATTTCATGAACTTTAAAGGAAAACTATAGCGATTAAGATAACTTTATTAGTTTAGTAGTAATAGTCGTTGAACTTGGGTGTTGGATAATTTTGTACCAAATACAAAATCCTTAGCATTAATCCTTTAAAGTGACTAAGATGAAGTAGTTGCTTGTTTATAACGGGTAAAGACGCATTGAAAAACAAAATATAACATAACAGGCTACTACGGAACCCTACACTGTGTGTGGCCCAACACGCACTTGGGCGGTTTTTTTTTTAATTTCCCTTTAGTTTCATGCTAATGTCTAGCTTCGTGCCAAGTTCCAAGTTTCTAGGCCGGTTTTAAAAATTTCTAGGCCGGCTAGAATAAAAATTTAATACGGAACCCTCTATGCGCGAGGCAGACTCACACTTGACCATTTTTTTGAATTTTTCCTGTATTTTCATGCTAATGTCTAGCTTCGTGCCAAATTTCAAGTTTCTAGGCCTACTAGAAGTCCCTAAACATTTTGATTAACTCTAAATGAGTGAGTCAGTGTCAGTGACACTTTTTACTAGCTATTTTGAAAAGTCCATAACTTCGAATCTATTAAAGCTACAGCTGTTATAAAATTTGGTATTCGAACTAACAACAGTCATATTACAAGTGAGACAAGTAGTTAGATACAGGGTGGTCCAAAGTAGCTCGAAGCGGTTCATCTCATGCTGGAACTTGGCCTGAGCACTGCCGTGCGCTTAGATTGACACACACAGGTGACAACATGACGTAAACTATCAAAGCCTTACTAGAGTTTATAAAATAAATCCTATCATACACCAACCGAAAGTTATCGATATTTTTGTTCGAAATCCTGGGTCGTCTCAAATACCCCCCAAAAACCCAAATAGCCCCGTTATACGTTACCATTTTAAAAACAAATTACGAGCATAATACCATTGCAATATGGTTCATTCTACGTCATACCATCCATAGGCAGACATTGGCGCCGATTCTGTTGTTCACAAACTAAACTAAATTTAAGTTCATGCATCTTTTTCTTTCTATTTCATTATGAAAAGGACAGAAGATAAATATTAGTTTAGTCCTGTCAAATTAAGATACTCCATAGAGACCATAGACAACTTAGACGAGATTTAAAAACAGGTCACTAAAAATACGTCAATTTACGCCAAGCGCTGACTAATTTGACAGGACTAAACTAATATTTATCTTCTGTCCTTGTCCTAATGAAATAGAAAGAAAAAGATGCCTGAACTTAAATTTAGTTTAGTTTGTGAACAACAGAATCGGCGCCATTGATTTGACAGCGGTAACATTCTCTATCACAGGGAGTTCCCCGCTACGTGATTAATTGATAATGATAGGTAATAATATTATCTAGTTATAGGTACATAATTATATTCCTGTTCTGTGATGGTTCCGTATACTTAATGTTGTTTCTCATGAATCTTTGCATTAATGTTGTCCTAAAGAATAGGTACTTACCTACCTGTTTTTGCTATGCTCTATTAGAATATTATGATAAAATAACATCTAAGCTAACAATACATATAAGTAGGTAGGTACCATCGAGGAAACTTATACATTCGCGATTTATTTGCCAAAAATAAAAACAAATATGAGTTTATGGAAAAATAACTTTTAAAGTTCAGTTTACGCTACAACTTCAAATATTTTATAACTTTTTCAATAGTGCTAGTCACTCTGAAATCAACTTATTTGCCATTAAAATAAAGTTGATATTTGTTTAACTTGAAATAATATTAATTTGAAACAAGTTTGAATAGACTAAATTACATCTGCCCAATTTGAAAACAAAATCCCGTGCACACGATGACCACATCTGTTCGCAAGCGTTACTATAGCGGCCGAGCGCTGGAAGCAAGAATAGCCCTTACGGTGTATAGATGTAGGTAAGTTTCCTCGATGGTACATACTTTTAAAAACCATTTATTTTTTAAGATTTTGTTATAAAGCATTTTAAATTGTAACCTTACTGGACGCTTAAAAATAGCTGTCTGTTGGAATGGAATGTCTAATAAACCGTGGGGCCTAAAAAGGCCACTTTGGCATAATCATAAAAGGATAACGTTATGAATCATAATGGACAGTTAACTGTTAAGTTAATCGTATCAAATCCCATTGGTGAAGGATTTTTCAGTTATTTTTTTTTTTTTTGTCTGTGCTAAAATACCAATCAATCAATCCAAATCCAATCCCAATCTCTTTCAATCAAACCTACGCTACGTAGTGCAGCGAAAAAAAGAAAAACACGGACTGTCTCCGCCATATTATGATTCATAATGTTATCCTTTTATGATTCTGCTAAAGTGGCCTTTTTAGGCCCCCTGATTTCATAGCATCATGGAATTAGTATGTATAACAAATTGAATGCTTAGAATTAGAAGCACCAAAGAGTCTTGAAAGAGAAAACTGTTCTGTAGTGTGTCCTTTTCATAAAAGGTTACCACACATTTTATATGAAAAGTCTGTGGACATGATGGAAAATCTGAGAATAATAACAACAATAATATTTTGAGTTTTTATTTATCAGTTAATAGTCCAGACTCCGGCTTATTGCCAGTAATAGTCAGCGGGATTGTCTGAAAGGGTTACCCCTGGCCCGGAACATAAAGGGCTAAGGAAGGAACACGGGTGGGTTTTAATTAGTAAGAGTTTGACACTCCCTCCGCTCCGCCCAGAGCGGGAGGGGTCATTTGAAGATTTCCCACCCAAAAAAAAGGCATGTTAATAGTTTATAGGATAATATTAGTAATAATCTAACAGAGCACTGCTGGTGGGCCGGTGCTAACGGCCGCACGAGTCTTAGGTCATTTCATTTCATTTATTTATTTTGTGAAACATAGGTGATTACAGGTGTTTTTCAATATAAATCTCGTGGGTACGAAGTTCGTACCCACGACCTAAACCCAAGCAGGCACAATACTTTTTCTATATTAGTTAATAGGTAACCACTTCTTTAAAAAACCGGCCAAGTGCGTGTCGGGCCACGCACAGTGTAGGGTTCCGTAGTAGCCCGTTATCACAATGTAGTACGATTCTGTTGTTCTTTATTCTGAATAGGTAAAAAAAAAACATATTTTGGTTTTCAATGCAAGTCTTTACCTATTATAAACAAGCAACTAAGTACTTCATCTTTGTATTTGGTACAAAATTATCCAACACCCAAGTTCAACGACTATTACTGCTAAACTAATAAAATTATCTTAACCGCTATAAGTACTTTTCCTTTAAAGTTCATGAAATGCACTATCATTGAGAATTTTTCCAGATTTTTCAAGCCAGTAGTTTAGCTTTTAGAGGGGGGGGGACGCCCTACTGGAACAAAAATTTGCACTTTAAACTTTAATATTTCGTAAATGGAGCATTAAATCGAAAAATCCCCACTTCACATGTAAGAGAGCTACCCTAAAAAAAAATATTTTCCAAAATTTTATTTTACCACTTTGACGGCGTAATTGATATACGTACTCCTACAAAATTTCAGCTTTCTAGTGCTAACGGTCACAGAGATTAAGCGAGGACGGACAGACAGACAGACGGACGAACAGACAGACATGGCGAAACTATAAGGGTTCCTAGTTGACTACGGAACCCTAAAAACGGTAAGGAAAACATAGTGAGAACATTATAAACCAAAAAAGACATATGACACAACCCGCTCATAGGCCCGCGTGGTATATTAAAGACCACTCCGTCTCACAGAAAGCAGGCCTGTGTCCCAGCAGTGGGAAGTGTGGGACAACTTAGGCTGATTATTTTGCTTTATAGTAATAATAACAGATATATATATCGTACGTTATTGAATCCGGTCGAATGTCTATCTTCTGTGTAAAGTTTACGAGAGGAATCAGTAAAAACTTGCTACTTTTCTTTTAAATCAAAAACAGGCTGTAAGACCATTAGGTAATTATTTTACTTTACTAAAATATTATCTATAGATTGTAAGCCTGCCAAATTATAAACTTAAATACTTTTGGAAGACTGCGGAACCCTAATTTTGTCTAAAGGTGTACTGGTGGAGTGGAGTAACCTACGTTTTTACTCGGGAATTTACCAGTTGGCTTGCGTTTCAGGCTGGATTCACACATTCTGAATTCCTCTCTGAATTCAGAGTCGGAATTCGTAATTTGAATTCCGGACAGCTGCTTCACACATATCTTAAAAATTCTGATAAATCAGTGTTGTTCGAATAAATTGCTGTGTTTAGACTTTAGATTATTTTTAGTAAATTGGACGTCTCTCTCATTGTCTCTCTCCGTCGGTGCTCCATGGTCCAATTCAAATTTGACCAATTGGACTGTGGGGACAATGACATGTTTCCATCGTCCAATTACCAACTGACTTTGGAGAATTGAGAAATGTTCCGCTGACCAGTTTAATAGTATAGTAAAGCCTTGTCCATACTATTTAAATAAAATATATAATCAGAAACAATTATTTTTGAAACCGCTGAATAATCATTTAAATCATTTAATAATCATTTATAATTACTTACGACATAAAAAATCATTCAATTCAAAGATTACAAAAAAAAAATGTTTGTGAAATTGGTGCTTGCACAAATTTTCTGATCGGGGTCAAGCGCGGGCACGTGTCGTAATAAAAAAAAGAAAAAAAAGTTTACATACTTTCCTATCTTTTCATTGAAGATTCTATTATAATTAACTATACTTATTTAGCTATCATTATATGTATTGTAGGTACCTATTTATTTATTTATAATATTTTTGAATTCAGTTTGATATGAACCAAAAAATATAACAAAAGCTTCTTTGAGCCGAAAGAATAGGAAACTGGTGTGAACTCAGGGTTATAATGTTACAATGGAACATAGTTTTGTTTACGTCTAGTGTTCTCCATAGTCCAGTTGGTAATTGGACAATGGAAACATGTCATTTTCCCCACAGTCCAATTGGTCAAATTTGAATTGGACCATGGAGCACCGACGTCTCTCTCGGCCTATTGGATTGAGTGACATGGACAATTTAATTGACAAGTTGAACCACTTATTATATTAAATTCATTATCTGGTCAGCGGGATTGTCCGAAAGGGTTGGGTTCCTTAGCCTTTTATGTTCCGGGCCAGCGGCCCGGAACATAAAAGGCTAAGGAAGGAACACGGGTGGGTTTTAGCCAGTAAGAGTCTGACACTCCCTTCCGCTCCACCCAGAGCGGGAGGAGTCATTTGATGATTTCCCATCCGCAAAAAAAAAAAAGGCTTTATTGATCTATATTTTGGCTAAATTAGGTACCTACCTACCTAATGTATAATATTTAGCTTCTAGAATTTTATTTTGGATGACGTAAGTAATTGAATATATTGACGCTCCCTGATAAAGGTAAATTATTGAAGATTATCATTAAAATTTATCAGATAAATATCCACCTTATCGTAGACACGGTTATGCAGTTTTATTTTTGTTAGGATAAAAATATAAGTATAAGTACACTGACTGGATAAACTTCTAATAAATAATAAACTAACAAATTAAAACATGGCGTCGAAATCCTATGCATCGCTATCGACTGGTAACGTACTTGTACCTACGTTATTTATAAAGTTAAATAATGTACTTAGTAATTAACAATACAGATTGTGTGATCCAATTGTTTTAATTGTCAGACTAGCAATTTAAAGATATTGTATTAATACTACAGGGTGGGCCATCTAGTGTTTTAAATTTAAATCGGCTATAAAAAAAAAACTACTGATTATTTTTTCAAATATCTGGTTTTATTGGAAAGGTTGAACTTTGTCATTTAAGAATGGAACACAATGTCATTCATATGACTACCACGACTGACTCGGGAGTACCCCATCCGATCAACCCAATTTTTCAATACATTTTCGATTGGTTCTGCTTGAATCTCTTCAGTGGCAACTTCGAGTGACTCATTGTGGATGCATTGGCTTCTCAATAGTCACGTGTGGGTTCTCTGAACTCCATAGGTGGCAATTTTGCTTATTGGCATAGCCATCGAGATGAAAATGAGCTTCATCTGAAAACACGATTTTTCGGTAAAATTGTTCATCTCTTTCCAAACAATCTTCAGCCCATTGAGCGAAGCGAAAACGCATCGGATGGTCACGAGGCTTGAGTTCTTGGACCAATGGAACTTTGAGTTCAGTTTGTGCGTCAATTTGTGAAGCCAGTTCGTGAAAATGGATCGTTATTGAACAAAGCAACCCGTGTAGGTACGTTCTCGTCCAGAAGGCAGATCATTTGTCGAAAATTTTCAACGATCATGGTCAAAAAATGAATGTCATTCTACCTTTCAAAGTCAAAGTAATCGGTACTTCAAATTTAAAACACTAGATGGCCCACCCGTTATCTAGCGAGTAGCGAGTGCAGCGACCCGCCTCTGGAGGTTTACTCCCTAGGCACGAAGTATTTTCGGTGGATGTTACAGGCGATTCCTCTATCTCCATTTATGCCTACAGACATAGATTAGTTTCGGTACTTTCCCGTGGTCCCCCTATCTAGTCCCCCTTGGGGTACCACGAACAAATATTTTTGCCCGTGGAACCCACTGAATAAGAATCTTCTTATTAAATATATTTTTTGTACCCCATCTCAAACATCCCGACGACTGTCATACTGAACTTCGAACTTCAAAATACCGATGTACTGTATTCATAAAGTTTAAAATTACGAATTACGTGAGTTAGAAGGTACGCTATAACGAATTACTTGATTTAGAATGTTCATAATCGCGATGTACGGAACTTCGAAAGTTTGTTATGACGAATTACTTCATTGAGAATGTTCATGATCGCGATGTACGGAACTTCGGAAGCTTGCCATGACGAATTACTCAATTTCGAATGATCATTTTTCAATTTCGTAATTAGACACTATTTTTCTTGTTAGTAATTGATGTGTATTACTAATATGCATAACAAAATTGAACAATGGATTCGAAAAATAAATAATTGCGAAATTATAAATTGCTATTGTGTATAAATGCAGTGCCTACATTTTGGTTCTCGATAATGATCATTCGAAATTGAGTAATTCGTCATAGCAAACTTTCGAAGTTCCGTACATCGCGATGATGAATATTCTCAATGAAGTAATTCGTCATAACAAACTTTCGAAGTTCCGTACATCGCGATCATGAACATTCTAAATCAAGTAATTCGTTATAGCGTACCTTCTAACTCACGTAATTCGTAATTTTAAACTTTATGAATAGAGTACATCGGTATTTTGAACTTCGAAGTTTAGTATGACAGTCCATCCCGACATATGAATTAATGACACCACAATTTGACAGCTGATGAAAACTCATTGGCAGCTCCTACTCCCAATGAGTTTTCATCCGTCCGAAAAAGTTAATTAATCGTGTGTAGTTTTTGTTGTGTCAATCTACATAAATACTTTCGGATGGGCCCGGACCCCTGCTTCGCACGGTTTTCTAAGACTTGTCAAAACATGAAGATTTGTTTCCGTAATAAATTCTCTAGATGATGTTGAAAACCGTACTAAAATCCGATGCATAGTTTTGAAGAACAACGCGGTCCACAAAAAGCGACTTCAATTTAAAATCAACAATAAAATGTTTCTGTAAACAAATGTTTCAGTTAATAATGGGGCTTATCGCCGCAATTCTCGTCAACTTGATTGGTGGTGCCGTGATCTACGGCACTGGGGGCCTGCTGCTTCCGATCGTGGCGCCTATGCTGGGCTTCGGCAGCGCCGGCATCGCTGCAGGCTCGGCCGCGGCTGCCGCGCAGGCCTATTACGGCAACTTGGTCGCCGGCTCCATCATATCGCAGCTTACTGCTGCTGCGATGGTTGCCCCTACACCGTAAGTTTCTAATCTTATAACGTTCATCCACACTTACTCAGTTTTGGACTTCCCCGAATACGGCGAAGCAAAAAGGATTTTGGCCGGTATGTATGTGTAGATATGTATGTACGTTCATCTGTTCCTTCATAACTTCCAAACTACTTACCTATCATAATTTGACAAATGAGTAGGGCTGCCATCCGTCCGGGTTTCCCCGGATTTGTCCTAGTTTGGTGGGCGTCCGGGGAGCGTCCGGGCGGGGTCCTGAAAAGTGTCCGGGTCAAACCCGGACACTTTCTGTGTTAGGGGAAATCCGACTTTGAATGATTTGCAATAAATTAAAACATAAATCATAGTTAAAAATTAGCCGCGCGTGCGCAAATGTGTGCGCTCGTGACAATTCATAATTTGCTTTTGATTTACTTTATTTTTTTAAACTTTCATTGATTCTAAAAAGAAGAGTGTTCCTAATTATTTTTGTTACCAGAGTACCAATCACATAGAGAAGAGTGTATAATTGATTAATAAATGAAGCGTTTCATTTGTATTGTTGAGGTTTAAATTGATATTCTATAAATAAGACAAAAAATATGATAACCTACGATGTTTTTATTTTATTGTAATTTTTTTTTTCGAGGGAGTCCGGGGTTTTTTTTTATTTCACCGAAATGTCCGGGGTTTTTGAAGTTTTTATCCGGGGTCACTAATTTAGGTGATGGCAGCCCTACAAATGAGGCATCTTTAGTTGCGTCTTGATCGTCCGCTGGGTGTGTACCTACGTAAAATATTTTAAAGTATTTAATACATAATAATATTATAAACCGTACGCAAAATACGCACATTGACGTGGAGTTGCGGACACCAGCCCGTATTACCTATTAGGCTATTATCTACCTACCTATTACATAATAGCATTCATAGTGATGATGTGTTCAGTAGTGATAGTGATGTTCAGAGGATAGCCGTGGTCTTATGACCAGTGTTGGGCCTGGACAGATATTGGACAGAATTTTACTGATTTTGCCCAACATTGGATATGGTGCCAAGTCTGAACCAATGGACAAGGCCAATGTGTAGCGCCGGCATAACAAAACAATACATTCTTACAGTAGTAAGCATAGTTCCTATGCTAGGACAACGGCTATACTCTAAACATCACTATGAATGTGTATTACTTACGTGTAAATTGTTTATTTATTGGACGATAAAATAAATCCCGGGTTTTTCCCAGTGGTTAGATTGATGGTCAGACTAATCTTTCCAACGGGAATTTTTTTTTCCCCGTTGGTCAGATCAGCTCGTAATTTAGTAAAGTACTGTTGCATACGAAGAGGTTATATGTAAAACTATTAAATAGGTTTTATTTGTGACATTATGGAGTTTGTTGACACTGGTTTGAAATTCTTTGCAAGTTGTTTCACGGTTGTTTAAATAACAAAATCACATCATGCTATACCTACTATTTTTAACAAGAAGTGGAGTAAGTATGCTAGGTCTGTATTGGATCCTAATTTTATAAATAGAAAGGGTGGGGTTGTCTTACTATATAATGGGTACCTATCAATTTTGTAAAAACAAAACGTAGGTTTTATAAATACAAAACTACAAAATCTTAGTTTTACAGTCTGATGGTTAAAATGAACCTTATGCTATAAACGGTAAGTCCTTTTATCATTGTTACGACGGGCGTTCAAAGGTTTTTTGTTTCTATTAGGGCCAAGTCACACCGAAATGGCAGCGGTAGGCAGCGGCTGGCGGGGCAGAACAAATTACAAGAGGCGCGTGGCGAACAGCCGCTCGCAGCAACGCGGGCGGCCACGCGACCTATTCATTCTTTTCAAGCGATACTGGTCTTTTAGGTATGTAAATAAAGTTTAAAATTATTTAGCGCTGAAAGTGCTCGCCGCGTCGTCGCTGCCGGCCGCTGCCATTCCGGTGTGACTCGGCCCTTATAGTTTCAGCTTTCGGCACACGCAGTATAATAAATTAATCTCAAATTTTCTAAACAATTTTGGCTTGAAGGGCTTGTTTATACATAATGTAAACACTAGACATACAGCTTTTGATTTCAATAATGTCATTTGAACAAGAACAGTGACCTGTGATGTGTGGGAGTAATATTAGGTGAGTTGTTACTCTTTAACAAAACTAGGATAATTTATTGGAGCTTATGTTCATAAATATTAAAAGTGTGTAAAACTGAATAAAACTAAGTGATGATAAAAAATTAACTAGTAGGTAATACCTAAGTGACAGTGTTATTTACGTAGGTATTTTATACACAAAAAGTGAAGTTGTAAGTCATAATCTGCAGTAAACAATAAATTATAAAAATATCCCAAACTTAAAAAAATCGTGTATAAAACCAGCCAAGTGCGAGTCGGACTCGCACAAACCGAAGCAAACGCGCCAAATAATCACTTTTGTTGTATGAGAGCTCCCTAAATATTTTTCAACATTGCTGAATCTTTCAATGACTATTAGAATAATCTAACAAATGATACGCATAAAAACACTCGTGTTAGACTTAAAATATTTGCGAGTGATAGTATTTTCCTAAAAACATGTGGACATGAAGAGATTAAAAAATATTACATCGTTAAAAAACGGCTTATGTTTAATTTACCACCAGATATAGTAACATATAACAGACAAAAGTAGTTAATGATCACCAAAATTAAACCCGCATTTTAATGTAAAATTATAACCAAAGTTTTAACCTTTAACTATGGACGTTCTTCTTTTGTCACACTACCATGGACGCGCGGTCTCACAGACCGCTATATTTCATGGTAAAATTAATGATTAGGTGCTTGTATTTTTATTAGTTTTTTATTATTATTATCAACTAGAGGTTTCAAACTTAAAGACTTTACATGTATTTAACCAAAACTTATTTTATTTTTTATGAATTTTAACAAATTGTCATTTTAAGGCACTTTCAGTCTAAATTTTACCTGAGATCACTTAAAGGAAGAAAAAAATTAAACTTTAAAGTATTTTGAACAATCATCTAAAATATATTTAAATCTAAGGTTTAAAGAATATAAAAAACAAAAAATGTACTTCTCAAAATAAAACAAAAAAAATCTGACAATGGTCCAACATTGGTAACATTATTGGCAGTCTTTGCATAAGGGCTTGGAACACTCCAGGCAAATCGCTTGTTTACAACTTACACAAGCGTAGTTACTTTCGTTTTAATTTTGACGGACACAGCCTGCACGTCTTTCGCTTAGAATCATTCATTTCCGGTGTAGAGGACTCTCCAACAGGCACATCTGCACCTTCTGGTCCGACTCCAAAAGTAGTTCGTTTACTTCATTTTCGAAATTAGGATCATCAACTCGCAATATTTTGCTTGGCCTCTGTTGCAGTGGCGATTTTTGTGGTTGTTTTGATCTATTAGTATTTGATGGATTATTTTCTGACATTTTGAACCAACCTAACCTAAAACAAACACAGTATTGATAAAAAATAAAATGTATTGCAAATATGGACCCGAGGTCTCACAGACCGCGATCAAAGTTTAAAGTCAAATTACTCACCCGATTCGCAGCCAACGACGCAACCTCCCGCTTCAACAGTCGTTTCGTTACTAAAACCGAAGCTACTGAGCGCGTCAGTAGTGAGGGGGGCGGGGAAGTGCGTGAACACGAAAATTAAAAACTGCGAGCGGTCTATCAGACCGCGCGTCCATAGTTAAAGGTTAACTTCTCGCTATCCTATTTAAACAAAATGACTCCAAATAAATCATTGTTTACCCAAAAGTAGTAAATGATCACCAAAATTAAACCAGCATTTTAATGTAAAATTGTAACCAAATTTAATTTAATATCGAAAAAAAAATTGTTTACAGATCAAAATTATTTTCGAAGAATTTTTCTAGAAATTGGTTGGTCACAATTCTAACCTAACCTATTTCACTTAGTTCTTAACTTATTTCTCCCGTATTATAACATATATTGTAATTTGCACGCTAAGATTTGGTGATAATTTACTACATTTGGTGTTCGAATACAATTTGATGTGCAGTCGTGACTAAAATAGCTAGTACTATTGTAATTTTAGACTTTATTTTTCTGGTGTCAAGCATATATTTTGGTAAAAGAACTAAGGGTATCAGAGCATTTTATGGTGGTCATTATATTTAATCTCTTAAAAAACACTAACTCAAATTTTGTTCTAGTGAATTAACACCTCAGTAGGCTTTCCCAATACAGACTTAGGTGGAGTTCCTCGTATGTCATAAGTATTCTTCAAATTCTTTGATTCGTATTTTTTTTTTTTCAGTAAATGTTGGCCGCAGGCCACCACCGAGGACCACCGACCGCAACCACCGACCCCGGTGGTGGGGTCACCTGAAGATGGGAGTCGAGCACCGAGCCCGCGATCACCAGAAGATCAAACGATAAAGACCGACACCGACAGGAGCGGCGTTGCAGATGCGGCGCGTGCGCCGCTCGTCAATTTTTTTTATATAATTTATTAAAAAATTGACCGTGTGCGTGTGTGTTATTTATTTAACTTGTTTTTGTTCACATTTTTTTTTATAATTATAATTATGTTTTATTCACATTTTTTATTTTATTTATTATGTAATTAATTATACCTTATTTCAGAGCTATTATAGTATAAAATACAGTCGCTTCCCGCTGTCTGTCCCTATATATGTTTAGATCAATAATAACAAGTCAGAAAATAGAGGCATCATAGTGATAGGCATAGGTAAACATCAATATCAAATACCTGTAATCTATTCAGTGCACTCTGGGCACTCGTCCGGTGGGTAATGGTGATATATGCACGTTTGACAGTTCACACACCAAATGTCTGCTTCTATTAAGTCTATAATGTTTATATTAACATCAGCCACAAAACATAGGTACCATATTCACATAGGTACCTATGTGGATATGGTATGTATGGTCATCTGTTCCTTCATAACTTCTAAACTACTTATCACAATTTGACAAATGAGGCATCGTTAGAAGTGTCTTGATTGTCCGCTGGATGCAGGGCCGTCTTTACCCGATGATGCAAGGAGTGCGTGGCACCCGGGCGCAGGGTCTTAGGAGGCGCCAGGGAAGCCCGTGAAATTCAAAATTACTATTTCATGAAATAAATATCAATCAATAGGGTTTTATGAAATTAGAGGGTAAATATTATATCAATACAACTCTCTAAGTCAATTGCAAGACAAAATATACAACCTAACACTGGCCTGCAAATTGCAAAAAACGTAAGAAATAACACATAAAATTGAATGTCGCGGGCTATCTTGGTGCTACTCCCTAAAAATTGTGGACCCCGAAATCAAGTTTTTTTTTTGTTGCCAAAAAACAGTCTACGCCCAGATGGTTTTTGCACCCCGGCGCACAATATGTTTAAGACGCTAGTTGGATGGATGTGTACGTAATATATTTTAAAGTATTTACTACATAATAATATTATAAACCGTACGCAAAATACGCGCATTGACGTGGAGTTGCGGACACCAGCCCGTATTACCTACCTACGTACCTATTACATAATAAAATTCATAGTGATGTTCAGAGGATAGCCGTGGTCGTATGACCCAAGATTGTAGCCTTGGAGCATTGGCTCCAATGTGTGTATTAGGCCTGGGTGCTTACTCTCCAAAATAATTTTAATTCCAATGAAAGGCCAATACGATTCCAATACTAATTTTACAGTCACGTGATTCGGTACTCTTGAAAACAATATTGTCACCATTGAAATTAAATTGACATTGGTCCGCCATTATTTTGTTACACGTGAAGTTAGCTATGTTACGGGCTGCAATAGTGTGGTTCAACTCATTACGATAAACCGGTAATAAGGCTTTAAAATGATTTATCCTTTAAATAACAAGGCTAATAAATAAAAATGATATAAATAGTTCTTTAATTGATTAATTATAAAGTATTAAATTCATTTGGGCGTAAGAAAAGGATTATAATCATAAATATTACCATGACTTTGGCTTCATGCAGTAGGATCGTTGCCTACACTTCTAAAAAAAAAGACTGCGTGTAAGTTCTCCAATTTCAAACATAAAGTGGTTTTAGAAGTGAATTCGAACTGCAAGTTTGTTTGTTTATAACAATATTGTTCGCGTTTGGTTCTTTTTAGTAAGAAATAATTACTGTCCGCTAAGTTACTTAACTAATTAGTATTACAGTTTTATACAAATGGTACCAAGACTACCAAGTAAATAGATATACAACTTCTCTAAAGAGTAAGTAATGTTTTTGTGACGAACGCCGAACGTGTTTAGTGAATAGTGAACATGACTGAGTTATATACCAGTGAAGTGATAAATAAGTTAGAATTGTAAAAGTGATAGAATAGGATAGTTAAGACCCAAAAGTACCTAGCGTGGGCGTCGATATGTGCTACTACTGTTTTACTGAGTAAGATTTTGATTTTCTAATTAAATTTTAAGTGTTTGTATTGTTCTAATTAGCTTTCTATCTGATTTTTATTAATAGTTTTCGTATTAGAATCTCATATAGAATTTTTGATCATTTTAATGTACGAAAAAAATTATAGAATAATTCTCAGACCAACAAAAAAAGATAGACGGCGCGCCGCGAACATCAAAAGTGAAGCCATAAAACCGTGCTCCTGCAAGTAAACATACACGCTCACGCACACACCTACACTAAAACCATGCTCATCGCTCTTAGTACGTCACGAGTGGTCGTCAAGTTAACATAGATTAAAAAAATATAATTATGCCTTCCTGTGCAGTGTAAAGTTGCAAAAACAACAGCAAATCACTTAAAAAGTCTCACGGAATCACTTTTCACTTGTAAGTACTTGAAACAATATCGTTTCTATAATATTAAATTTTAGATTACTTGGAACAAAAAACCTCAACGAACGAAAGTAGTGACATAAGGTGCGGGGGTTGCCATAATACGATTTAAATTTTCCCCATTCGATTAATACATACATATAAATATGATTTGTTACTTCGAGTTATATTCCTATTTTCTTTTTTATGTATTGAATATTTTGGGTTTCCAATTAATAGCAATACCATACTCAACAATATCTTACTCGTACAATATTATACTAGTTCCTACTCGCACAAATATCCCCAAATTATAGGGAAAACATTTAACAAATGGCAAGCCTTCGATACACACATAGATAAAAAGGTGGCTTCAGTTTTAATGTTCGTGGCGCGCTGTCTATCTTTTTTTGTTGGTCTGAGAGAATAATTACGTAACTTGAAAACGAGGTTTTTTGGTTTATAGGAATATTTGCGAGATTTTAGTGTCAAATGAGAGGATTATGTTTAAAACTAATATTCTAGTTTGAATTATATAAATCGGTCTACGGGTTTTAGAGATAGAAAGAATTTTGTATAATGAAAACATGCCGAAGTTCGATTTTAGTAAGATAATGTTCTAGAAAGTTTTTACTGTATAGAGATAGGATAAAAATGTTGTTATGTAATACGAAAGAGGAGTCAAATCCTTGCTCACTCCGTAATTTACTTTAAATTCGTATTCATTCATAGAAAACGCTTTGTCCGTATAACGCATCATCCGACGCTCATCTCGTCTTTGTTTCAGTTGTTTTTTTATGGGAATTACGTAAAACACTATATACTGCTGCTTAATATGCCATATTATAATCTTATAACCCACAAAAAACCATTTAAAACGCAAAACAATTTATAAAAAGTTACACTTTTGTTATTGGAAAATTCACTATCAACAAACTATCCCAACGCAATATTGACGCAATACACAGCTGTCAAAATATACTCAAGAGTACCGTTTAACCCACGCCAAGCCCGTTCCCAATTCCACTTAGTTCCCCAAAATGGACACTCAATCTAAAAATCAATTGGCGCTAGCATCGAACTCAAGAGTACGAAACGTCACAATTCCAATGTCGATCTATCGGAATTAAACTCGAGAGTAAGCACCCTGGACAGATATTGGACAGGATTTTACTGATTTTGCTCAACATTGGATGTGGTGCCAAGTCTAAACCAATGGACAAGGCCAAAGTGTGTAGAGCCGGCATAACAAAATAATACATTCTAACAGTAGTAAGCGATCCTATGCTTTAGGACAAAGTTGCATATGACCACGGCTATCCTCTAAACATCACTATGAATATGTATTACGTGTAAATTGTTTATTTATTGGACAATAAAATAAATAGGTAAGTACTTAGTTATTGTACCTACATAAAAATTTCAGCTGAGAATATTTTCTAGTTTCATACTTTTTAGATCGTGAGAGGGGCCCGTGGTTAAATAATTACAGCCGCATAGGTCGATCGATCAGGTTAACCTACGCTTGCCGCGGTTGGTCTGTGGATGGGTGACCATCTTTACAATCGTGACCCCTCCGTGCCTCGGAAAGCACGTTAAGCCGTTCGTCCCGGCTGTCATTCGTGGATCTTTGACAGTCGTTATGGGTAGTCAGAAGCCCGAAAGTTTGACAACCAGTCTTACCAAGGGGTATCATATTACCCATTATCTGGGTTATGGAGGTCAGATAGGCAGTCACACCATTTAAAATACTGGTATTCAGATGCATCCGGTTCGAATGAAACCGATCCCAACATAGTTGGGAAAAGGCTAGGGAGTTGATGATATGTATAGATAAATCGTAATTTTTCAGTAGCCGGTTTTTATTTACTTTCCACCAATGCAGCAGCAGATTCCCACACACGCATAATACCACAGATCATATTTTTATAAATAAGTAGTAGTAGTAAGTAGATAATATTTTACAACCAATCATTGAATATTTTGTTAGAATCTAATCTTTGTTTTCTTTGTTTCAGGTAATTTCACATCATCCACATTGTAGCAGAAACAATGCATTAAGTATGTAATATTGAAATAAAAGTTTTTGATTATGCAGTTGTATTGAAGTTTACTTTTTTATTCAATATTATCGTCCTTCTGTGTCCTACCCCTATCTAACCCCTATTTCTATAACTAATCTGCGTTAGCAATTTATTTGCCAAAAATATAAACAATAAATTAATGGAAAAATAACTTTAATTCCTGCACAATAGAGTTCAGTTTACGCTACAACTTCAAACATTTTTATAACTTTTTCAATAGTGCTACTCACTCTGAAATCAACTTAATTTTCATTGAAATAAAGTTGATATTTGTTTAACTTTAAACTTAACTTTTACTATAAGTAGATACCTATTTAAATAGGTACCAAAGAAAAAGGTTCTTGAAAGAAACCACAGTGAACTACGAAAACGTTTATTTTAATTGGCATTAGCGTGTAGGTCGTAGTATAGTCCCTTTTTATCCAGCAGTTGCTGATGGGTGCCCGCTTCGGCAACACGTCCCTTAGCGATAACACAGATGAGGTCGGCGTCGCGAATCGTGCTGAGCCGGTGGGCGATAGTAACGCATGTGCGACCGGCTTTCGCGGCGTCCAACGCATCTTGCACCACCTGTTTTATGGTCTAGCTTTAGAAAAACAAGTCTGAAACGTGAAAATGCGAAACTTCGCGCACGTCTTGCTGATCGTACCAACGTCGCATGTACCCGCGTTTTTCTAAACGAAAGCTAGCCTTTTTTTAACTTCTGATCTGATTGATCGTTGGAGCTGGATTACGAGCACGAAACTTCACAAGATTATTTGACCTCGATCACTCAAATTTATATCTAGCCAACAGCCATACACTGACCTTTTCACTTTCTGTGTCCAAAGCACTAGTCGCTTCGTCTAGGAGCAGGATTTTGGGACGTCTTATAAGAGCGCGGGCTATTGCCACCCTCTGCTTCTGCCCACCCGATAACTGCATGCCTTTCGAACCAATGTTTGTCTCATAACCCTGTCAATTAAAAGCTTATTTAATGAATTACGTGGTACTTAGTTAGGTATTATAGAAGAACTTAGCTCATGAATAAATAACGGGTTCCCGAAATGTTTTAAATAGAAAGAAAATACTTTTATTTGCGGTAGATATAAACATGTCGCAGAGAAAGATCACGCAAACACAAATACGGAACCCTAAAAAGAACAAGTTGGGAAAATAATGTTTCTTGGTATACATGACAGAGACAATAATGATTGAAGAAAAAAAGTTACGGGCGTTCTGCAAAGTAACTCTTGTCTCGGTAAGGTAAGGTATAAATTAGAATGCCAAGAGATTTATCAAAATCGCGGCAATCATTTTAATTTTTACTTTATAACAATGAGGTAAGAGTTACATTGCAATGACTTAATAATGGTTTTACGTAGGTAATTCAAATTTGATCTTGAATGTCCTACTTTAGTTACTAGTTCCTTCTGGAAGTGGTAATTTTAAGCATTCCTATAATAAGTCATGGTCTAGAAATATGAGCCAGGAAGAAAAACGTGGTTGATCGGGGGACCCCCGTCAGGTACGAACACAGATTTAAAGTCTGTGGGTAGGTACGAAGTTCCTTACACGATACTCGCAAGCACTCTTATATAATAGAAAGAGAGATTGAGAAAGTATGAATTTAATTCACATTTTTAATACACGGCCATCTATACAGAAAATAAGTTTTTAGAAGCTCTCATAAAGTAGTCGTAATCTAAGACTTTCATTTTGACGGATTTCTCACTATCGGCACCCTCGAAAATCATGAAAACGACACCCGTGATGAAACATTTGTAAAATGCAGCCGCCATCTTGGGATTAAATTTTGTCCTCACTATTGGTATCAGGCATTGAGATATAAGTACTTACGTACTAGAGTGGCCGCCGCGAATCGATAATTTGTAGCACGCTTTGTGGTCCATGGACCAGAAGTCCTTAGTCTGCGCCGGACGCTTGTCGCGACGTGACACGTAGCACTGATACAGTTAATTCTAAAAATGCCTTCGTGTTCAAACCACTCTAGAAAATTGAATAAAAGTCAAGGAGTGACGTTTCACCGGTAAGTTTATTGTATTTTCTGTAAAACGTGCGTTGCCACGCTGTACAACATATTTTGTTCGCAATGTCAGCTCTAGTACGTAAGTACTTTATACCTCAATGGTATCAGGACCCTCGAAAACTATTTATATTTCTTATAGAAAGATACAGAGAGACAGAGACAGGAAGTCGAATGAAGGGGACACAACGCTTTTTCGTTACGTGACGATTTCTACCAGTTTACTCCTACCGAAAGTGGAAAAAGGCAACTTAAATCAAACATTACAAGTCTCACCTGCGGTAAGGTCATGATAAAATTATGTATGTTCGCCTGCATGGCGGCTGAAACGATGTCTGCGGGCAGGGGACTATGCGCGTAGTCTCCGTACGAAATGTTCTCGGCAATGCTGTAGTCGAACAGAACAGGCTCCTGCGATACCAGCCCGAAACAAGAGCGAGCTTCTGACAACCGTAGCCCCGGCAGTGGGATGCCGTCCAAACGCTAAAAAAATAAAACAGGTCAGAAGTCATGGCGCGCCCCCGCTTGTGGATATATTCCGTATGTGGTTGGTAGTGTCCGACCGAATGTTCGGTTTCGGTTTCGTTTTCGGTTGAGTTTCGGCAAAAACACAAGTTTCGGTTTAGTTTCGTTTTTGGCGGCAAACTTGCCGAAACTACGACCGAAATCGAATGTGCATTCGGGAGTTTTCGCGCTGTGATCGGTCATGTTCGGCGCGTTGAATGAATGAATGAATCCCATCAGAGCCAATGTCGTGATTCGCTTGTTTGTTTGCTGTTCGTTTTATTTTGTTGTGGTGGCGAGTTTTTGAGAGTGATTTATTTTGAATTTGGTAAGTTTTATCTCGTTTTATGTCGTTATAACATAAGAGCGGGTAGTAAACATCAAAAAAATATTCAATATGACTGATAAAAGTATACTTAATCAAGTTTAATCTAACCTATAAATTTTTTTTTTGGTTCGCTTTATCTTTCGCAAATGCTATACGTAAACAAACATTAGTTAGGCAGTTAGTAATGACTACTTATAGTGCATTTTATGGTAATGGTAATAATATTATGTATTGATGGGATTGGATGATCCTTGTAAGGAAGTTTCGGTTTCGGTTTCGGCCGAAACAGAGACTCTACCGTTGCCGAAATTCGTTTTCGGCTTCGGTTTGGGTCGTAAAACTAGTTTTGGTCGGACACTAGTGGTTGGACGCCCGCAACGTCATTGTCATCATTCATTGCCACTTACTGGACTATCTACTGTAACGTTATGCTTGTAGTTTAATTATATTTTGGTTGCAATGGAATTTGAACCCTCACCTCTTCATTAATGGCTTTGAAAAAATGATTCCGAAACTTGATAGTTACTTCTAACTAACATTCTGAATTTAAGTTTAAAAGCTCTACACCAGGGGGTCTAAAAAGGCCACTTTGGAGAATCATAAAAGAATAACATTAAGAATTATAAAATGGTGAAGACAGTCCGTGTTTTTCTTTTTTCGCTGCACTACGTTGGTATAAACAAAGAGATTGGGATTGGATTTGGATTGGATTGATTGGTATTTTAGCACAGACAAAAAAAACTGGAAAATCCTTCACCAATGGGATTTGATACGATTAACTTAACAGTTAACAGTCCACTCTGTTATCCTTTTATGATTCTGCCAAAGTGGCCTTTTTAGGCCCCCAGAGCATATGACCTCCTTAGTATATCATAGTAAATACATTATAATATCATCAATCAGTCAATCATCATGAATTCGCATAAAAATATCAGTTACTAACGACAGATCCGACGTCAGGGTCGTAGAATCTCTGCATGAGTTGTGTGATGGTGCTCTTGCCGCAGCCGCTGCGACCAACCAACGCTATTGTTTTGCCTCTCTCCACCTACAAGTGGTCACTGTTTATATTTCTATGAAAGCTAAAGGGGCACAACCGTACCTAGTTGTTGCATTTCACGAGCCCTCGTCAATCATTGCAATTGAAACATCACACTAATATTATAAAGGCGAAAGTTTGTGAGTGTGCGTGTGTTTATATTTGTTACTTCTTCACGCTCAAACGGCTGGACAAATTTTGATAAAATTTTGTATGGAGGTAGCTGACATCCTGGATTAACATACATGCTACTTTTTATCCCGATATTCCCGCGGAATCGACACTGACGCGGGTGAAACCGCGGGGAGCAGCTATAGTAAGTCAATAAAATTTAAAAGTCTCATGCTGTGATTTTCAACGAGAAGAAGAATCAATTTTATAAGTGCAAGTTTTGTAATCTGATAAGTGATGTGTGATGACAGGCATATGCGTCAGATTGAGTCACATTTTGTTCACGAACAATGACAACTAATTGCGATGGTACCACGATCACGTGGAACGCCCTTATTTGCCATCCATTTAAATATAAACAATTGTGTTCCGCCGCCCGACAACACGTCCATACCACGGCTGCATGATATCATCAAAGAGAGAGCTCTCTACTCCATGAGTCTATAGAGGTATGAGGAGCAGGGTGTAAAGTTCACTCAACCTCCATAGAAAAGGGAGGATCCTCCGACCAGACGGGTGTTGTGTCTGGCGGGCAACTGTCCAATGATTCATCTCGGGCCGTTGTATCTATGCTAGTTGTGCGGTAAACTCTGCTTGCGCGATGCAGGATTTGCGTGACGTCAGTATGACGTGTTGTTCGCATGTGGCGTTGTAGATACCGCTACACCACTTCCCCTCCGGAGACCGGAGGTCGGTAGTGGACTCAGTCTTGTATCTTGCGATGCTTGCCAGGCCAGCTGAGGTTCCAGTGAGTCGGAACCGTTTGCGAAGATGTCCCCAGTGAGTCGGGGTGGCGCTGCATTATGCTCTAGTGCGTCGGATGTGGTACAGCGCCGGTTTGAGGCTGACTGCTGGCGTCGACCAGGAAAGGGTTTCGTTTCTATGGCTTTGCTTGTGGACCGGCCGAAAGTGCAGTATGCTGTGCCGAGGTTGCTGATGAGGCTAAAGGTGATGACCAGGTATGCGCGGTCGCTGCATGCTGGTGGTCAGGAAACCCGTTGAAGCCGTGGATGCTGGCTGGGTGACTCGCCGCTCTAAAGCTTGCGGGAGTAATAATGACGTCACGCTGGAGTAGGTGCACGAAGGCTGCGCTGACGTTCTTGTTCGGGGTCACCAGTATAGAGGTATGAGGAACAGGGTGTAAAGTTCACTCATCCTCCATAGAAAAGGGAGGATCCTCCAGACCAGACGGGTGTTGTGTCTGGCGGGCAACTGCCGAATGATTCATCTCGGGCCGTTGTATCTATGCTAGTTACGCGGTAAACGTACTCTGCTTGCGCGATGCAGGATTTGCGTGATGTCAGTATGACGCGTTGTTCGCATGTGGCGTTGTAGATACCGCTACAAGCCCTACGTACCTTCAGGTCCAAGCCTCGAAGAACGCGCACGTCCGGCCTGGTTGGGTATTTGAACTGAACATCTTCAAAGCTCGCCTCACCTTTTGATATCTACGCAAAAAAGAAAGCAATGAAAAATTAAACATTCGAATCATAAACTCACACACGGTGTCTATATTTCTCTATCTTCATTGCTAACACAGGTATACTGGAAGAGATTTATTTAGAAATAAGCATCACCTTTGTACATAAGTATACTTATTTCTGTTCTTTTCTTCTTGTCTGTTTATATGTGTGTATATGACAGTTAAATAAATATTTAGTTGTTATAAAAATCCTACCAGGGAAATAAGTGACAATTTTAAGGGGACTCCGTAACACCTCAAACACGAATTCATAAACATACCTATTCATTTTGTAGTAATTTGTCATCATACTCATATGTACTTACAAATGTCATTAAAACCAGTCAAATACATTCAAAATTACTTACAAAAGGCGAGACCAACGGTACCATCGGATCACATATCTGCGGCTTGGAGTTGAGCAGTGCGACTATCCTGGAAGCCGCACTTACTCCCTTCTGAAACTCTGGCGCAAACGTGAATGCGTTCTGCGCTTGACCCGACGCCATTTGCAAAGACTGCGTTGTCCTGGTGACATTTTTTATTTTTAGGCTCCTACCAACATTTCGCCCTTATATTGCGAGAGCCGCAACAAGAAATATTTAAACAAATATAAAGAACATCGATTAATGAAGCAACAAGGATGGCGCAGAAAAAATCAACTTCACTTCTAACAAGCAAAACCACCGTAGAGCTGTTGGTGGTTTTCGGAACTCCTGTAGGGCCATATACGAGAACCGAGGGATCTATGATTGCTTCAGAAATACACAATAAGGTAAACGCAGCTATCAACGACCCATCGAAAATCTGCAGTTATTACCGACCTATAAAAGTAATTCGAAATCTTTACGTTTCCAGAACTATTCTAGCTATAGTAGGCAAAGATACACACGCGTTTATTCCTTGAGCATCGTATACTTTTACTTTAGTGTGAGTAGCTGTGCAAAAAAGTGATAAAATACGTCAGTTACTGCGGGGCAGCGTGGACGCAGGACTTGTCGTACTGTTCCCTTGTTCCTTCAAGTAAGTACGTGACTTTTCTATTTAAGACATTTATACAAACAAATGAAGTCTATACTTTATCTTATATTACTAAATGTATTCATTTAAGTGTCAACTCTTGATTTCTTACGACATTTTATTAATAAAAAGTAATTTGAAACGATAAAACTTTAAACTAAAATGGGGTGGTGTTAGCTTCATCAGTTTTGGTCGTGGCAGCTATCAACGACCCATAAGTCGGCAATGGCAGCAACGTAACTTTTAGTTTTATTTTTCTTTTATGTTATTATATCACACTAACACAAGTATTTTTATGGACCAGTTTAAATCTAAACTATCAATCTTTATAAAAATCTATTAGCGACTAAACTTTTTTGTCTAGTTTTTACCTTTAAGCGTTGTCAATTTAACCAAAGTTATGATATTTTTCGAGGATCGATATTGAATAGTTACAGTAATAAATCATTGTTTTTGTGTTTAAAACAGTGTGCATTTGTTCATATTTTTGTGACATTGATCAGTTATAATCTATTTTACAGTCCGAGGGTCAATTGAATTAAAATAACAATTTTTTTATGAGTCGGTAATACAATTTATGTTTATACTTACATTCTTCATTACCGACTCATGAGGGTCGGCAATAGCAACTATAAGAAGCTATTACCGATCGTATATAAGGTCTATCTATTCATACACGAAATCTCTTAAGGGGTCATTGTACTCATCATTACGAACAACATTTACTATGAGGCAAAACCTGAAATCGCGAAAAAAAATGAGCTGTTCCCTACATTTTTACGAGTTATGCGAACATAAATGTGTGGAACAGCTGATTATTTTTTCACGATTTCGAGTTTGGTCCCAAGTAAAAGTTGTTCATAATGATGAGTACAATGACCTCATAAGAGGTTGTTAATGTTTTACCAATAACCCTGTATATGTGTATTAATAGTATTATGTTGATTAATTTAAAAGTTTATAATTATTTAGTTCATAGGTATTACTATGAAGTACGTAATTTGTTTTTATTAAAAATTAAGTAATTTGTTTTTATTAAAAATAACGATAATAAAAAAATACGAATAAGTATTTGCATTTTTATTTTGTTTTATTTTATTAAGATCGGTAATCATCATCATCACTAGCTTATATTCATTCCATTGCTGGAAAAAGGCCTCCTCTCATACACGATCGGGAATAGCTGCATAAAAATCGTTAATAGCTTCACAGCCGTTTTTATGGATCGGTAATTGCAACAATCGACTAAGTCACTTTGTAAATTATTTTTTACGAGATAATCCTTTATTTAAATGTATTTGATTCAGTAAATACATTTTTTATACATAACTCTAGCATATAAAATGAAACTATTAATCTTTAGAGGAACCAGTATACTAAAAAAATATGGTTGATTTTAAAATTGCCTTAGGGGGGTCGTTAATACCTGCGTTTACCTTAATAAGGAGAGAATGTCGAAGGAAATGGAAATTCACGAGTCACGCCATCTACATCGCCTTGGCGAATAATATTTTTGGTATCCCAATATCTAGTCGTTATAACCCGTATTCACTAGGACTCACACTAAGATATCTTCGTAGCGGACGCCCTCGGATACAATGAGTTGTCCACCATATGTCAGTGCAGTGGCATTGATGAAGTTGAAGATGGAGCGCGAGAGTCCGCTGACGAGACCGCGGCAGTGCGCGGCCCTCTTCGCACTCTCCAATGCCGGCGCTAGTTGCCGCACGTACTCACGAACGAACATCTGCTCCTGGCCCAAGCACACCACTGTGCGTATATTGGACACTGCTTCTATGGCTATCTGACGAACATCATTATCTGTTTTGAACTTTATCTAAGTACCTCTTTTTATGGCTAGATGGTGGACATTCCGCCCAGAAGCTAAAATGTTTTGGGAATTATGTATCGTGCTTAACTGCAGCTGTGGAACTACCTGGTTCTATCAATTCAGCCTAATACAGTTCAATGCAGGAAATAGGTCTGTCTCAAGTAGCGCCACAGCACCCAGAAGAGCGATTCCAGTATTTCGAAGAACGGTCGCATTCTAATCTCTGGATCAATCTGTCAAAAAATCCTACATAACTATAACAGCCTATAATGTTCCCACTGCTGGGACACAGGCCTCCTCTCGGTAAGAGGGAGTGGGCCGTAATTCACCACCATATCACATGTCTTCGAATTTTTGGTTCTAGGACATGCCGGTTTCCCACGATGTTTTCCTTCACCGTTTTGAGAGCAGTGGTAATGATGAAATTCTACAATGTACCTATATTTTTACAGTCGCTTAGATGAGATTGCGATTAGATTTTAAATACGAGAATTGGCAACAGCACCTTGTCTGTCCCTTTATCTTTAGCTGGCTAGTATTTACGCATAGGTAAGTTTTCAAGGCACCTTAGTGCTATTTTCTAACGCCATGGCGTTTCCAAATGATTCTTGTTTGGTGGCCTTAATCTGCTGGTATACTATGAAGACGATGAGTGGTAGGAAGGAGAGCGCGACCAGTCCCACACGGTACTCGTAGACCATGGCCAGTACCAGTGCCAGGCCGATGGAGCCGAAGCCTTGCATGCATATTCCTATCCGCTGACCCGTCGCCTGGGAACGATACACGATTACATTAGGACGAAAAATTAAATACATTAAGGCCGCGCTCACTTTGGATACGTTTTCGTACGAATTCCATTCGTGCAGAAACGTACGAACACGCACGAACATTCCCGACCTTCTGAGTACTATGAAAGCGCTCACACTGCGCGCGAGTTAGTCGTAGGTATACGTACGTGCAAGTCCGACGTCCGAAATCAATCCGAACTTGTTGGGATTTTATTACACGTTCGTGCGTTCATCATCAATAATGGATGTAGAAAAGTTAATAATTAATCGTTCTTCAGGTGATATTGTGTCGCGAAAGTTGCTGTATTTAGTCAGGTTCAAAAGTATCTCTCCCCATGCGTGTATAACCATAAAACAGTCTGGGGTCATTATACAAATCTTCCATAATGTGATGAAATTCACCGAATTCATCTCTTTTTTTAAATATTTCGCGCACCCATTCGGTTCTACGATAACGACGACGGCGTCGCAATCTACGGTTTAGAAGATGATTATCCAAAAGAAAAAGATTATTCATCGCAGCAAAGATGACTTCACGTATGCGCTAACACCGGTACTCTGTCTATTTGACGGAGAAAAACGTATTCAGTGTGCGCACTCAAGTACGAACAGTGTTCATACGTTTACGTACGATGTAATTCGCATCCAAAGTGAGCGCGGCCTAACACTTGAATCACTTGTAAAAGGACGTGCAACTCAGTGTCGTCTGTCATTGCGTGCAAAACTTGCATCCAATAATTTGCATGCAAGTTGAATTTCGCAAATTTGCAAATTGCATGCAAGTGCATGCAATTTGTGTGCATTGCATGTAAGTTTTGCTAGCCAACAATGGCAAAACTTGCACTCAGTTCTTGTATGCATATGGAAATCGCACGCGTGTAAAAAACATGCATGGCGTGAATGTCAATAATTGAACGTGATTTATGGCATGAGATTATCGCTCTTGAACGGTCCAGAAACTTGCACCGCGGTGCGTTTTAGTCTATCTAATACTATAAAATAACTGACTAATGGGTACACCAACACTATATAGGTACCTATATTACATGCATAATCTGATGATCCCACTGCTGGGACATAGGCCTCCCCTCTTCGAGAGGGAGGAGTGGGCTGTAGTCTCCACGCGGGCCCAATACGCGTGTTGGTAGATGTCGCATGTCTTCGAATTTTTAGTTCTAGGACATGCCGGTTTTCTCACGATATTTTGATAATTTTATTAATAAAAGTTATTGGTGTAAGTTCTGATATAGTTATCCAAGACCAATTTCATGAGTACTCGACATTTTCATACTTAATTTTTCTATTTACCTTGTAAATCTAGAGGACTACGTGAATCTGCAAAATCGTGAATTGACAGTCCAAGATTAATCATCATCATCATTCCTCCAAAAGATATCCACAGCTGGACATAGACGAGCCCCAAGGAAAACGACTGGTTTTGTCTTGCTAGCTAACATGGCAAATAATTTAATTTAATGTTCTGTGTCCTGTACCTAATGTTAATTAATTTGCTTAGCTTGGATTTGTATACATTCAGGTATTTTCTAACTGAACAGACAGTGTGCTGCTGGGGAGTTTGTTGCGCCACTTCTTCTCCCCAGCGAAAGCAAGGAAGTGGTGAAGGGCGGGCGTTTTGGGGGACTGTCTTTTGTACTTTTGACGTTCTAAAAGTGCTGATTCTCAGCCTAGTTTGAATAAATGACTTTTGATTTGATTGATTTTGAGTTGGTTTGACTTGCATCCAGCGGATTCCCATAACCTACTAGTTTGACGAGCCCCAAGGAAAACGACTGGTTTTGTCTTGCATCCAGCGGATTCCCATAACCTACTTGTTTGACGAGCCCCAAGGAAAACGACTGGTTTTGTCTTGCATCCAGCGGATTCCAATAACCTACTAGTTTGACGAGCCCCAAGGAAAACGACTGGTTTTGTCTTGCATCCAGCGGATTCCCATAACCTACTAGTTTGACGAGCCCCAAGGAAAACGACTGGTTTTGTCTTGCATCCAGTGGATTCCCATAACCTACTAGTTTGTAGGTTCACTCCGGAACTTTTAAGCCACATCCGCCATTATTCTTCTAGTTGGGCACTAAGACGAGTGTATTTCTCTTATAGATACTCACGCTTTGTACATAAGCTGCCTCAGAAGACAGCTTGGCACACAGGGCGCCGGTGGAGTTGCTTCGGTCGTCGAAGAACCCCACATGCTGCTGCAGCAAGTGCTCGAACATTCGAGTTCGGAGTCTTTCGGTGAAATGCGCACCGGCCACTCCGAATGAGAGCGCCTTCAGGATTCATGTAAAAGGAAAACAATCTGTAAGTACATCCTCATGGAGCTGTGTTTTTAACCACCGACGCAAAAACGACGGGGTGTTATAAGTTTGACGTGTCTGTGTGTGTCTGTCTGTGGGATCGTAGCTCCCGAACAGATGAACCGATTTTGATTTTGTTTTTTTTGTTTGAAAGGTGAATTAGTCGGGAGTGTTCTTAGCTATGTTTGATGAAAATCGGCCCAAAATGGCCGCCGCCACAAAATGGCGGACTACATAATTTTTCACAACTCCCTTAAATATCAAATGAAAGGGCTTGACTAGTAGAATACTATACACTATTACAAATTTCAAATCCAAAATGGCCGCCACCGCAAAATGGCGAATCACATTTTTTTTTCACAACTCCTTCAATATACGTATCAAATGCAAGGGCTTCACAAGTAGAATAATGTACACTATATTGAAAGGGAATGAGGAATATTAAGTAACGAAATGAAAACTAAAAACTTGAAAATTATTTTTTTGTCTGATCAATGCCCTAGATTGATGAGGATAGTGGAGTGTTGACCTACGACCACTGAGTTTGACCATTTTTTTAACCCCCGACGCAAAAACGACGGGGTGTTATAAGTTTGACGTGTCTGTGTATGTGTGTGTGTGTGTGTGTGTGTGTGTGTGTGTGTGTGTGTGTGTGTGTGTGTGTGTGTGTGTGTGTGTGTCTGTCTGTGGCATCGTAGCTCCCGAACGGATGAACCGATTTTGATTTTGTTTTTTTTGTTTGAAAGGTGAATTAGTCGGGAGTGTTCTTAGCTATGTTTGATGAAAATCGGTCCGAGATGGCCGCCGCCACAAAATGGCGGACTACATATTTTTTCACAACTCCCTTAATTACGAATGGAATTATCCTAAGTACTTAACAAACGTATTTCTACATCAGATAGTGTCGCAGTCCCATTTTATAAACTAGATCTGTAATATCTAAGATATCTAATAGCTATGAAATACTTGTAGGAAAGTTGAATAACTAGAGGAAGAACTAGAAAACGGATATAATAAAACAAAAAAAAATCTGTTTAGTCTTAAAAATTATTCTACAACTATAAATTAATAAAAAAAAATTGTCGGATAAAAAAACTGATAAACACAAATTACCTGAATCTTAAAACGTAAGAAAATAAAAGAAATGAAATACACAAATTACAAAAAGCATGAAATAAAAAATTATTATAAAAATTTAAAAAACCCCCGACACAAAATAATAATAAAATTAAATGTAATTGGAAAAGGATAAAATAAATAAAACCCCCGACTTAAAGAATTCATGTAACGAGACTAAAACAGATAAATTCATTATGGCAGTCGGGGGACCGTTCTGTGGAACACCTTCTATTCTAAGAGGTCATACACTGCATTATGGACCTAAAATCGGTTCATTAAGAGCCACTTTACGAGCAAGTGTGTTGAAAAATTCTAAATGAAAGCATATAAAGACGATCAAGGCGATAAAGACTTTTATTTATTATAATAAGTAAGAAGGTTAATAAACTCACTTCTATCAAATTCGAGGCGCCCATGATCAATCCAATTAATATGCACAATATGGATACTTTCTCTACTTTCTCCATTAACTTATTTGGGTCAGGATCTGACATGGACTGAAAGAAGTAACGAAAAATTTCAGTAAAACATTTTGCAGTCTAATTCTAAAGGAGTTCACAAGGATCAGTAAGCAAAACTTATGTTAACTGACTTAACACCAATAAGGAACATAATATAAAATTTCCTTTTTTTTCTTCATTAATTTTATCTCTTCTCTATATAAATAAACTGTGCGGATAGACGCATTTTTTAAAAGACCCATTAATAAAATGCTTCAAAACAGAACTAAGGTCGGTAAGGTCTAAGACCGCCCATTGTGTCACCCTTTGTACAGTTTCTAGATATATATGTCTGTAATTAAAAATATATGTGGTGTACATAATAAATAGTATTTTATTCTATTCTAAAGTGTTCCGTTTTGAAGAATTTGGTGGCACCTGATGGTGAGTAATGTTGCCATAGAAGGACCAAACTCAAAACTGCTATGTCGCACGTGCTTACTATGTTCCAGATTGAAGGGTAAAGGGACCCAATTACGCTTGAACCTGGAACATAGTAGCAACACATTAGGTATGGCAGCAGAATAAGGTAGGTAAGTATGGTGGTAATAATTCCTAGGACGAGCTACTTCACAAAATGCTCTACTACTGTTAACAAAAGTTGAAACTTCTCATACGAACTAATAACAAGTGCACCTAGCAGGCGGGAAACATAAACCAACATTTGCTGATTTGATCGCCATCTCTGTGTCAGACCGAGAAGTTTTCACCTTATCCTAGACAGCAGACACCTTACAAACGAATTATAATAAAAAAGTCACGCACACCGAACAAATCCCCGAAGACGACGATGAACAGCGGCATAGAGAAGCCGATGATGATGGAGCACAGCGTCCCTACCGCCAACCACTTCCATTCCTTAGACTTCATTTCAAGTACACGCCAAAAGGACAGGTGCGTCACTTTAGCCCGAGTTTCGTCTTCCAAAGGCTTGAAAATATTAACTTTATCAAGAGAATCTAAAGCCTATTTTGTTTAGTTTGTGTCTAATATCGTATGAACCCTACCTTAGGGTAGGGTTCATACGATATTAGACACAAACTAACCTACCTACCTAACCAACGGTTGGGGATAAGTAAATAAATTGATTACAAACGCGAGATTTGACTGTAGATCAACAGAACAGACAGTTATATCGTCATCATCTGCTTAGCCTTTTCCCAACTATGTTGGGGTAGGCTTCCAGTCTAACCGTATGCAGCTGAATACCAGTATTTTACATGGAACGACTGCCTATCTGACCTCCACAACCCAGTTTCTGGGTAATACGATACCCTTTGGTAAGACTGGTTGTCAGACTTTCGGGCTTCTGACTACCCGTAACGACTGTCAAAGGTCCACGAATGACAGCCGGGACCAGCGTCTTAACGTGCTTTCCGAGGCACGGAGGGGTCACGTTATGTAAAGATTGTCACCCATCCACAGACCAACCGCGGCAAGCGTAGCTTAACCTGATCGATCCACCTGTGCGGCTGTTATTATTTAACCACGGGCCCCTCAGATAGATAGTTATATCATATAAGTACCTAAATAGTACATTACGATCTTCGATCAATAATTGTACGGCGTAGCGAGGGTGCTTAACGCCGTATCGTATACTATTTCTTAACTGGTGTGACCTAAACCAGTTATGAAATAGTACGCTATTCTCCTTAAGTCACGCTATTCTCTGTAAAAATGGGCTACCTAAGTCACAAAAATCGTCGTCACTTAAGTGCGGCTTTAGGACACACAGACCACATTGCTCTATTTAAAAATTCTCGAACGAGAACTAAAGTATTAAATTATCATTTTATAGTAGGTATACCTACCACAGCCAACACTTCAGGACCGTCATATTCCGATGCTTTAGACTCCTCTCTGCGTAGCGCATGATCTGCAGTATTATACAATAGAATCAACAAATTATCGACAGGGAGACAACACGAGAAGGTGAGTAAAATGTATAGAGGACCTACATTACAATTTTCACGAAAAGTTTTGCGTCCGTTATTGGTCAGATATTTCTGACGGACGCAAAACTTTGTAAAACTGGAGTCTCCCATAACACGCCATCGATGACATCTAGATGGCGTTTTATGGGAGACTCCAACTTTATACACTTCTCGGATATTTTTGTAAACAGCAGTGATCGTTTCGAAAAGACCACTTCAGTTTACATAATTATTTCCATGGCAACTATCTAGACACGGCATAGGGAAAAGACACCTGTATACGCCTGACGACGTTTATTCGAAGACTTCACGCTAAAGATCAATAATTACAGTATCAACTCCAAAACACATACGACCATAAGGAACCACACCTTCTCTGACCTCAATATTCTCGGGCTCCTGTAACACCACCATGCCGTAGTAATGTCCCTTTTTAGCCATGAGCTCGTCGTGAGTGCCCGTCTCCACCACCTCGCCGCCATCCATGACGTAGATGAGGCCCACCCTCCTGATGGTGGACAGTCGGTGAGCCACCACCACCGTCGTGCGGCCTTCCGCTGCCTGAGAGTTTATGGACAGTAAAATTGAAACGGCCAAATAAAAATAAAAAAACCAACCAATACCGATTTTGCCTAACTCTCCTATTCTCACGGAGCGTTAAACTTGTTTCTTTAGTTTAGTACTAAAGTCCTCGTCACGAGAAGCTATACATTTTGTAAATAAAGAACTTCTACTAAGTTACGTTTACAATTCAATCAACAACAAATAATCCCAAATGAATACGAAACTAACGAGCAAATTTCACTTGGTCGGGTTATATTTTAGCGATATAAAGCGCTGTCGTCTAATGTTTTGATGTAAGTTCACGCTGACACTGTCAATGCTGCAGAATGCAGATGCAGAATACACGCAATCGTCTGATGACAGTATAATTAGTTGTGTGTGTCAATAATTATATCCCTACTAGCAGCGCCCCGCGGTTTCACTCGCATAATGTCGATCCCGTGGGAATATCGGAATAAAAACTATCCTATATCCTTTCTAAATCGGTTCAGCGGTTTAAGCTTTTTTTATTAGATCCAAAGGTTGCGAACCCCTGAATGTGTGTTTATAAAATGTATAGCTTCTCGTGACGGGGACTTTACTTAGTTATTAAAATTGTATAGTGTAATACCTACTCGAGGCACAATTATTACGTTTATGGAGCAAGCGGTGCCTTTAAGAAATTGTTGCACAACTTGCACTAACCACAAATTTTAATAAACAATGGTCGGTGGGCCATTATAGTAAAAATAGTTAAATAAACAGCAGACCCATTACTTGCTCCCGGAAGGAATTAAATAATACTGTGCTTCGGTGCTTCGCAATGAGATGATGATTGTCTGAGAAGACATGCCGACCAGCCAGTTACTACGTTCCCCTTATTGACCGAATTGAATGGTTCTCGGAGTGGAGGCCTTTGTCTTGATCGCCTTGTTTGAAACTGGACTGCTAAACCATCAGCTTTTGCGTCGCTGCCATCGAAATTCAGTTTAAGGTAGGTATCTCTTAAACTGAATATCGGAGACAGTGTTGAAAAAGCTGGTATTTTTTTTCTTTAAAGTATTTATTTATTTTATTTATTTATATTTTATTTGCCAGAATATAGGTACTTACATAATAACATGGTAAAATAATTTTAATTTCACTATATTCGACTTATCAGTCGTGCAAATATTTCTAGTGCATTAATATCATGAAATTACATCAATTTCATTAGTCATACACATCATAATCGTAATAAATGTACAGTCTTGCTTCGTTAATATTAAATTAGGCACATTACATTAAAAAATATATTAAATTAGTTTATTATATCTCACAGTCAAGACAATTAATTTATTAATTAGGTTTATAAATACTGTCAATAATTATAATTTAAATAAGTGTTAGTAAATTTATATTATACTCGCTCTTTGTCCGAGACGGGTTTTACGAGTAGTAGCGGTGATTTACTCAGCGCATGTCACAATTTTTAAAGCCTAAAAATAAAAGTAAAACTTCTTAGTGTGGCAACTCTGTTTACATGTCATTCAGCGTTGCCAGATCGTTCCTTTTGGAACATTTTGCGTTCTATTTTACGGTCATGCGTTCCCTTTGCGTTCCCATCTTTTGTGCGTTCTCTTCGTTCCTTTTTGGTATGGTGATACAACCTGACACAGACCTGCAAATTGCAAAAAACGTAAGAAAATTTGAATTTCGCGGTCTCAACTACCCATTCTCCTTAAGGTCGTGTACTGAAGACTAGGCTGTAAGTATTTACAATCCTTTGCCTAACCAGAAAGGGTGGATCAAAGAAAACTTAAAACCCAAAGATTGATTACTTTACAATTTATACGTCTGTGCTTTGGCTGGCGGGGAAGCCAACTTTATTTGTGAATTGAATCGTTTCGTGTTTTTTTGTTCAGTTTTCGCCCTTGAATGGTAAGGTATTTCCTTTGTTTTCATTAAATTCTACTGTGCTGAATGGTAACCTAAGTAAAGTTAGAAGCTGCTGTTTTCATTTCCCAAACTACTGGATGGCGCGCGGGGCAAAATATAACTTTTCTATCTCAATAGCCTACTAACTAGGTACCTAGCTAGCCTACGTGCCTATTATCCTTAAAAAACAAGTTGAGACTTCATTTATGTTATGACATAGGTATGCTCGTCGTTTGGTTGGACTTATGTTGAAATAACCGAATCACACGGTTCACTCTTGCCTTTCAATTTTGATGAATAACATACTACAAAAATTGATTCTTTTCTACGAATTAATAACAAAAAAAATCTATTTATTCATTAATAAATAGTTTTTTTTTTTTATATATACATATATTTTTCGTTTGCGTTCCTTCACGGCTAATTTCGTTCCATTTCAGACATCCCAGCGTTCTAAATCTTCAATCACTACTGGCAACACTGATGTCATTACGGTTTTTTGTGCGCGGCGCAGTCACATACTTCTCGTGAAAAAATGTCCAAAATCTACAATAACTATGATATTTTTGGCTTGAAACTTATTTTCAACGGTATTATTAAGGAGTCCTATAGTGTTTTTAGTATTTACAATGTTGTGCATACGGTATATTCATGAAAAAACTAACAAGTGAAGAGCTTCATAATCAAGGTCAAGGTTTGTTGTTGAAAACATTTCATTGAATCTTAATTGGATTCCGGAGTACAGTATGTTTTGAATCCATTCAAATTAATTTACAATAATAAAGACTACTCATTAATACTTATTATGAAGTCATGATAAGCTCGAGTTACGGATTTATAACCTAGAATTAGATAAAATACCGTGACTAGTGCAGACCCACTTCCGGTCTAAATATTTTCTAATCTAGTCAATCTGTACTAATCTAGTTGACAAGGGTATTATTCGTTTTGATATTCTTCCGGTTTTTCGATTGCCCCCTTTATGTTGGCACCTATGATCGGCTGTACTGAGTTTTTTCCTTTTTTCGTCTAACGGTTTCTTAGTAAAGTACCTATCTTTCGAATTTATACACCTTTTCACTTGAAAATCGTCAAGAGTGGTTTTATTCGTCATCTGCAAAGATGGGAAAAAGAAAAACTAATGACGAAGAACATCTACGAAAGAAGATCAGGAAATTAGAAAGAAAGCTAAGAAAACTGTCTCCAACCAGACAAGATTCTCAAGAAATTTCAACAACTCCAGCCCGGCTCTGCTCACCGAAGTCGCCGACGCAGATCGAAGAACCTGAGGCGATAGAAGAGACTACTACAGGTGTGTAGTAATCTATATAAAATACCTAACCACTGAATAGAATCTTCAAACGCTGGGGTTGTGTACCTACGATGCATTTAAACAAAATATAACCCACATTAATTATAATTACAGCTAGCGCTATCACTTTGTGGATAGACAGGCATTATGTTTCAAATCTACGAAAGAGCTATCACCTGGCGGATAGACATCAAAATTTACAAAAGAGCTATCACCTTGCGGATAGACAGACACTATGTACCCATTTAAACTTTACAAGAGGGCTAGCGCTATCACCTTGCGGATAGACAAGTTCCTAGATAAACCAAGGCACTGGTTATGTCAGCTTAAGCGCTATCACAGAGTGGATAGACGTTTCATTTAAGAAATACATGGTTCTAAATCAAATAAATCTTTTCCAGAAAATGATCTGCTCCCAGAGGAGTTCCTACTGGCCCTTGGGAAGGAGGGCGAAGAAGAAACAAAGTTTGGTGAACCTATTAGATCAGAATTGGCCCTGCGTTGGGCAAAAATAATGTCCGATGGACTGGGGAAGGAGGCCAAAGAGGGTATTATTAAGAAATACTCTACTCCCTCGAATTTCCAAAATGCTGTTGCTCCTACAATGAACCCAGAAATAATGGCCACACTCTCGGAACCCTCTGTCAAGAGAGATAGGAGGATTATTGCCAGACAAAACCTCACAGGTACTTTAATGACCTGTCTGGGCCGATCATTGACCAGTATTTTAAAAGGAAATATAAATAGCAAAGCCTTAATAGAGGAAATCAATGACGCTGCAAAGATTGCAGCAGAAATACATTTCCAAGATTCCTCTTCTAGAAAATTTTTTGGCCTATCAGGAGCCAGCAAGATAATTCAAGAGGCTGTAAAAAACTCAAAAGTGGATGCATTTTTATTTGGTGCTGATTGCGCTGACAAGATCAGAGCAGCTCAGTCAATTCAACGAACCAGTGCTACAATATCTGAAGGTGCGAAGAAGCAGAAACCCGCAAACAAGAAACAGTTAAACTGGAGGGGCCCACCGCAGAACCGTCAACAGCATCAACAAGTTCGCGGTGGGCAACATCACCAACAACAGATGTACAAGAGACAGCCTCGCTTCTCGAACACCAGACGCCAGCCAGAGCGAAAACACCCGCCAGCCAGATCCAAACACTACCGATAGGAAACATGCAGGTACATGCAGGCAGACTTAAACATTTTGTTCAAAAGTGGCTTGAAATCACTGATGACCCAGTGGTATTAAAATGGGTACAAGGGTATGAAATCCCATTCACCAAAGTACCACCACCCTATAATACACAGCCACAACACTGGCCAAATAATGAAAAACAAATTATACATTCTGAGATAAAAAAGCTTTTACATTTAGGTGCAATTTCCGAATGCTCATACTGTGATGACCAATTTACTTCCCCCATATTTGTAGTGCCTAAACCCAAGGGGTCTTATAGATTTATTCTAAATTTAAAGAAATTAAATCAGTATGTTGACACAGAACATTTCAAATTAGAGGATATCAGAACAGCCTGTAAGTTAATGTCCAAAAATTGTTATATGGCTTCAATAGACTTAAAAGAAGCCTACTTTTCTGTACCAATAGCTGAGAATAATAGAAAGTTCCTCAGATTCAAATATGATGAAATATTATATGAGTTTAATGCTCTACCATATGGTCTCTGTTCAGCTCCTTTTGTTTTCACAAAACTTCTCAAACCAGTATGCACTTACCTAAGAAAGCAAGACATATTATTAACATGTTATCTAGACGATAGTTTATATTTCAATAAATCACAAATTAAGTGCAAAAAGGATATTGATGTTGCATGCAATCTCTTGCAAAGCTTAGGATTTATTATTAATTTTGAAAAAAGTGTTACTACACCTAACCAAATATGTAAATATCTAGGTTTTATTTTAAATTCATCAGATCTCTCCTTGTCAGTCCCACGTGAGAAACAAATAGCAATACGGGAAAAAATAAGATCCTTTAAACATAATAGTTCTTGTAAAATAAGAGAATTTTCCCAATTGATGGGAACATTGAATTCAACCTGTCCAGCACTCCCATATGCTTGGCTATACACTAAAATATTAGAAAGAAAGAAGTACTTAGCCTTGCTAAAATCAAATGAAAGCTATGAAGCGCGCATGCCTATTTGTCACGAAATCCAATCGGAATTAACATGGTGGCAAAATAATATACATAGAAGTAATCCAATAAAGCAATATGATTTCCATTTAGAAATACACAGTGATGCCTCTACCACAGGCTGGGGAGCTGTATGCAATCACAAAAAAGCTTCTGGGTCATGGTCACGTTCAGAACAAAAACATCATATTAATTATTTGGAACTAAAAGCTGCCCTTTTAGGGCTGAAGTGTTTCACAAATGAAACTTCCAATTGTGAAATCTTATTGAGAATAGATAACACCACTGCTGTAGCATACATAAACAAAATGGGGGGGGTACAGTTTCCTCACCTAAATGATATCACAAGAGATATTTGGCAATGGTGTGAGAAAAGAAATATTTGGATCTATGCTTCGTATATAAATACTAAAGATAATTTCGAAGCTGATAGGGAATCAAGGAAAATTAATATTGAATGGGAACTTTCCCCAAGAGCCTACATCGAAATAACTAGGTGTTTTGATATTCCAGAAATAGATTTATTTGCCTCTAGAACAAATAAAAAGTGTAAAAAGTTTGTCTCTTGGAAACGTGACCCAGAAGCATTTGCCGTGGATGCCTTTACTCTCAGTTGGAACAACATATTTTTCTATGCATTCCCACCTTTTTCACTAGTGTTAAAATGCTTATATAAAATTAAAAGAGAAAGTGCTACTGGAATTGTGGTTTTCCCTTACTGGCCATCACAACCATGGTTCCCTCTAATTAAATCATTGTTAGTTGAAGACTTCATTATATTTGAACCAAACAAAGACTTATTATCATCTCCTTTCAGAGAATATCATCCACTGCATCACCAGCTTACCCTGGCTGCAGGGCTGCTGTCAGCCAAGCATTCATAAGACGAGGAACACCAAACTCGGCCTTAACTATAATGCTGAACTCGCTTTCATTTAACACAATGAAGCAATATGATTCATCTCTAAGATTATGGTGGAAGTTTTGTGGACAGCACAGTATAGACACATACCAAGCATCTATTCCTTATATATTAAAATTCTTATCACAATGCTATGAAAATGGTGCATCTTATGGTACCATCAATACTGCTCGGTCAGCATTATCACTGCTGATGGGACCTAAGATTGGATCTGATGATAGACTAAAAAGGTTCACAAAGGGAATCTTCCGATCAAGACCACCAATGCCAAAATATAACACTACATGGGATCCGGGATTGGTACTTAATCATCTAGCTGGATATTACCCAAATGAAGATATATCATTGGAACAATTAACCAAAAAGCTAGTCACCATACTCGCATTAACAACTGGTCATCGAGTACAGACTTTGTCAATGATAACAATTCCTAATATGAAATTTACTGATATTGGCCTAGAAGTATACATACCTGATATAATTAAAACCTCTAGAAGAGGTGGTGTACAACCAATGTTCCACTTGAAAACATTCCCTGACAAGAAGGAAATCTGCCCTGTCAGCACTATCAAATCTTATATAGAAAAAACGGATTCTATAAGAAATAATATTGACAAACTAATTCTCACATTCAAGAAGCCACACAAGAATGCATCAACGCAGACTATAAGTCGCTGGATCAAGTTAACATTGCAGGAAGCTGGAATAGACGTCACCATCTTCTCTGCCCATAGCACCAGACATGCATCAACATCTGCTGCCAACAGATCTGGAATTAACATTGATGTTATAAGGAAGGCTGCTGGGTGGTCTCAAAATTCTGCCATGTTTGCCAGACATTATAATAGACCCATAAACCAAGATTCCACCGAATTTGGTAGCGCAATATGCAATACGGCAACAAATATCTAATGTTGATTTTGTTATCTTTTTATAAAACAAGTTGATTGTTTTTTATAAATTATTATTAATAAGGAAGTTGATTTATTAAATATTTTTTTATGCCTATTTAACAAATTGGTGTTTATTCACAACCCTACTTTGAACATCTACTCGTAAAACCCGTCTCGGACAAAGAGCGAGTATAATTATAAGATTAAACGAACTTACCTGAAGTGAAGTTCTATCTTAATTATACGAAGCTCTTTGTCCGAGACGGCAACAGTCCCTAAAAACCCTCCCGCTTATACTTATCAAGTATAATCCCAGTACAGGGATTGTTCATAAAACCTGACTTTAAACGTAATGACATGTAAACAGAGTTGCCACACTAAGAAGTTTTACTTTTATTTTTAGGCTTTAAAAATTGTGACATGCGCTGAGTAAATCACCGCTACTACTCGTAAAACCCGTCTCGGACAAAGAGCTTCGTATAATTAAGATAGAACTTCACTTCAGGTAAGTTCGTTTAATCTTATAATTATAGGGACATCATGTCTGCTTAAAATTTAAATAATCATCTATTGAATAAAAACATCTGTCACAAAGCCAATTTTTTAAAGTTCTATTAAATTCTAAGTTATTCAGTTTTCTTATTTTTTCCGGCAGTTTATTATAAACTTTCACCGCCATGGTGTTGCAGTTTCTGTTACATAACTTTAATCGATTTCGAGGTACTACCAGAGGTTTTTGTACTGTCTTCCTTTTAAATTGGTCTTTATCATCCTGTTCAAAAAGTGATAAATGGTTTCTAACGAATTTACACATTTCAAAAACGTATAGGGATGGAAGTGTAAGTAAACGTTTAGCAGTCAATATGGGTCGGCACGAATCAGTCCACTTAAGACTATAAATTGACCTTATGCATTTTTTTTGGGCTATAAAAGCTCTCTGGACGTCTGTAGAGTTTCCCCATATGATTATCCCATACCTCAATACCGAACATACATGACTGTGGTATACCATTAATGCTGTTTCTGTATTAGTAATTTTTTTTATTTTCCGAACTGCGTAAGAATTTATGAATTTTTTTACAAACAAGATCCACATGAGATTTCCAATTACAATAAATCAATATTTATTCCAAGAAATTTTATTTCATTTACTTCTTCAATGATGTTATTATTATATTTTAAGGTCATTGTGTCTTTTTTATTTCTTTTGTTATTTATAATATGTCAGGTATCTCATGAATTTAGTTTTATCTGTATTAATTTCTAAGTTATTTACAATTAACCAGTCATGTATATATATCCTTTAGAGTTTCATTGGTGACGTTTAGCGCCTGATCAATCGTAACTTCTTTAGTTAAAACAGTGGTATCATCTGCGAATAGTACAATGTACTGATCCGTTGATTCTGGCAATTCGTTTATATATGCTAAAAACAATATCGAGGCTAACACTGTCCCTTGTGGCACGCCATAGTAATTCGTTGAGTATGGGGACCTATAGGTTACCTGAGTGTTAGTCTCTGGATGCAATATCTGTGCACTGTTTTCTATCCCTTAAATAACTTTCAAACCAATTGTAGACGCGAAGTAACTATTTTATTACAACTAGGTATTCTACCCCAGGTTGGCACAACTATAAACAACATAAGATAGGTACCCTTTGTTCTACATACTTTGCTAACTTTTAATAATAAATCCAGCTGACCTTATCCAGTGCGAGTTGCACTCGAGCTTCAGATGCGGTATCCAGCGCGCTGGTGGCTTCATCCAGCAGTAGGAGGCGAGGTTTACGGACAAGCGCACGGGCAATCGCGATGCGCTGCTTCTGACCGCCCGACAGCGACGCACCTCGCTCGCCTACCAGCGTATCATAGCCCTAAGGTTTACGTCGTAATAATAAGAGTATATATTTTTCTTCTGTTGCCATAGAAGCAGCGGTGACAGGGGGAGCTGTTGGTAGACAACATATTTTGTGCTATTGTTTTGTAAAATGTACTAAAAACATGATCGTGGTGTTAGTTCCGATTTTGGCCACGCGCCGCAATAACCTTGTAGTGCCATAGGCAACACTGTTTCTAGTGATAGTCAATTTGAAAGTTGGCGGTATATTTATGGTGAGTACCTTTTGCCATTTCACAATGGATAGACTTACTTCTTTTCTTATTTATTTTTAGGTGTTTTATTTCATTTTGAATTTGTATACCTCTAAAAAAAACACCCTTTATATTGTGAGCATAGAGCGTGGAGGTTCCAATCGCCATGCCTTCCAGTTTTGTGTTCTTATTTTTCCATGAGAAAATCCTCATGCAGAACCAGTGCGGGTGAAATCGGTCAGAACCACAAGTGCCCAATGCAGTGAGAACTCCGGTAGAGTTCAAACCAGTCACTAGGCACGTCGGTTTGGGGGGGGGGGCGCCAAGCCGCGTCTAGAAATTTACGGGACCTAGCTAGGAACCGGACACATTAAAAAATGAGAGAAGACTTCAAGCCTAGGAGTTTAAGGGAATGGAGATTCATCGTCATTATCATTGGCAGCCTTGGCCTCCTCCCTTTTGTGCTATGCTAATCTGGTCTGTGAGTGAATGGAGATTGTTTACATCAAAATACTTGCTAAATACCTTAGGCAGTTTGATGATAAAGTAGTGGGCGTTGGCCTGCTCAGCCGCGGCTTGTATCTCCGCATCAGTAGCGTCCTCGCGACCGTAGCGGATGTTCTCCCGCACCGTGTTGTTGAACAGCACGGGCTCTTGTCGCACCAGCCCAATCTGAGACCGCAGCCATCGGACCGACAAGTTACGCACGTCTAAATTGTCCAGACACACCTAATTTGTTCGAAGACTGCTGGTTTTATTTATACAAATTACTTATGTATAGTTACCTAAGTAAAGTTTATATGCTAACTTTGAGAAACATGAACTTTGATTACTGTTGATTACATCTACTACAGAAACGAAGACATCGTCTTTCTCCTGCCCGTATCCCAATTTATTTGAGATTTTTTTTTTTGAGATCGGCGCAAAATGTAATTTTTTAACCGACTTCAAAAAAAGGAGGAGGTTTCTCAATTCGACCGTATATATATATATTTTTTTTATGTGTGTTCGCGGATAACTTCGTCGTTTATGAACCGATTTTGATTATTCTTTTTTTGTTGGAATGGATATATGCCAAGGGTGGTCCCATGATAAGGAAACCAGGATCTGATGATGGCATCCCAGTGAAATCGAGGGGAACTTTCGAAAATCGTAGGAGCGACTAGTGCGTTTGTTAATTTTTTCATTAAGTATTTTAAAGCACTACAATTTTATGAAGGCCTGGAGTCGATCTGATGATGGAGCCGAAAGACAGTCGAGGGGACTCCTCAACGATTTACAGCAGTTACCTTGTGTTTGGGCTTGATTAATTTGTATTGATGTGAACTTTACACCTAGATGGGTTGCGACTGTCATTAGGGGTCTGATGGTGAAGACGAAGGACAGTTAAGGGATATCCTCAACAGTTTACAGTAGCTACCTTGTGTATGTTCACCGATTACTCGAAGACGGCTGGACCGATTCCAAAAGTTCTTTTTTTATTTGAAAGAGTATACTCTCGAGGTGGTCCCATTATCATCAAGTTGGAATCTGATGAGAGGATTCCATGGAAATCGAGGGAAACCCTCAAATTTTATAGGCAAAGCTACAGCGATTTAGTAACTTCAGCATTTGCTCTCGGAAATCATCACTTGGTAAAGTGGAGCTGATGATGAAGATCACAGATGGCCTTCGGAACTACTCACTGACAAATAAGTATTTCACGGGTTGCGATTCGATTACTTTAATATGGTTGCTAAGCAATTTATGCTCGTCACAATACGTATTGCGAGTGATTGTTGAGGATCTCCTGGTTCTTACCGGGAGAACTCCTCAACAATTAACGTCCCAGCATCGGGAAAAGCAAAATTTTGTAAAAGGTGATGAACATTGGCATTAGGCTATTGTAACTTCGATAAATTACAAACTGACCCACTAAAAAGTGAAAAATAAAAACATTTTTACAAAAAAAAAAACAACCGACTTCCAAAAAAAACACTACAAATTGAAAAATATCTTTAATTTCGGAAGTCGGTGTCAATTAACGAAAACGCGGAACTGAAGACACCGACTTCCGAAATTAAAGATATTTTTCAATTTGTAGTGTTTTTTTTGGAAGTCGGTTGTTTTTTTTTTTGTAAAAATGTTTTTTTCTTCCATACTTCTCTATAGGTCGTCTCGTCTCTGTAGTCACGTCACCCCCTTTCCAGCCATAGGTATCATCTTTGACACTGCCCATCCATCGATTTTTTGTTATGTAAAGTATCCTATCTAAATAAACTAAACTCACACTGCCACTAACAACATCATAATATCGGGATATGAGTTGTATGATAGTGGATTTGCCGCTTCCCGAATGCCCAACAAGAGCGACGGACTGTCCACGTTTCACAGTCAAACTTACACCTTTTAACACCTGTAAAGAAGTGAAATTGGCTGATAAACACTACCTAAGTAGACTATGCTCCACCAAGATTCATCAAAAAAGAAAAGCAATAAGAACAACATTGTGGACATTCTACATATTATAAAGAAACGCTGAGTTAAAGCGATGTGTTCTCAATTTGACACGATTCATATTTATACGAAAAAATCTTTGTTCATACTTTTCTGTTACAGCTCTGTTCTCAATTGGTGCTATAAATACATAATAAAGAACATTTCTATTTAGTACTAACAGGCACATTCGGTCTAGACGGATACTGGAACACCACATTCTTCAACTCAATGGCTCCTTCAGCTGCAGCCGGTTTTAGGCCGCGGTCTAGCAGGGGATTGATAGTAGGCACGTTCTGCAGGAGGTTGAATATCTGGGCCCCAGCGCCTCGGGCCAGGCCAAACGATCGCACTAGAGAACCTACCATGCCGAAGTTTCCAAGAGCCGTCATTATACCAAAGAATACCTGGAAAATATGATTTCTTTTAGGTTGATAAAGACCTACATACTTATCGTACATTATATTTATTATGTCCTAGAAGGACGAAAATGTGGACCTCATTATCTTACCGAAAACATAACATCTGCATTATAGTTTTCAGGGTCGTTTATTACGAGGTATATTCCGAAGTAGAACGACAAGGCATACGAGCAGAAAACGCAGAAGAACAGAGATCCCATTGATAGTCCTGTAAAAAATTCTGTAAAGGAAAGAATATGAGATCACCGTAGGTAAGTAGCCTATATTGAAACATTGTTTTCATGAAAAATACTCTACCTTTCTTTATGTAAATCTTCTTAGCAGCCGCCAGTGGTTTCTTATATCGATTGATCTCATTGTTCTGGCCATTAAAGGAGTATACAGTTCGTATGGAGCTCAGTACTTCCTGAGCTATGGCACTAGCCCGACCTGTCTCAAGCGCCTCTAGTTTGTAAAGGCGATCTGCTATCTAAGTTGATAAAATAATATTCATATTAGGATATGACTGTTTACTCCTCTCTCTTTACTCTTCTCACTTTAAACTCTGCATCGTGCATTTGTTTGATAGTAGGGAACTTTCTTAATAATTCGAATATGTAGACACCATTATCGAAATATAGGTAATCGGCAAGCAACGAATCAATGACTGAGTTTGACTCCATAGAAAGTAATTCCGTAAAACGAACATAGGAATCATAAACTAGGGGCTTTTGTGGACATTCAATTGAAGAAGACTACAGCTACAATACGAGTACAGTAACCGGGTGTAAATATGGCACTTTGAGTTTAAGAAAAAGATCGGGTTTGTGGTTCGTCACATTTACGCCCGGGTATCTTAGGATAAGGCGCTTAGCAGTCGGCGGACATTTTGTCCGCGGATGACCGCTAGAGAGCTCCTTCGGCAAGCATCGGGCAGATCGATCGTTTTGTCTTCCTTGTGCGTTATTACATAGTTTTCCATACGTCGTTCTATCGTCGCGTACAAGTTGTCCATCGTTTGCTTAGCGCCTAAACCACGTACTCGCCCAGTCAAGCCGACCAGCAAGAAGGTGACAGGAGTCGTGGTGAGACACAGAAGCGCCAGTTTCCACCCCTTCAGCATCGCCATGACGATGCAGCCGAAGGCCGTGGTGAAACTGTACACGAACGCCGAAACCTTGTCGCCGATACCTTCTTCTAACTTTATGACGTCTCTAAAAGAAAGAGCAAAAGCATTCTAGAACGTTGGTCGACTGAACAAAAGTATAGGTTTGAGTAGAGACCCCTGTTGGTTTCGTGGTTGCAAGTGCGACAGCTGAGCGTGGGATCCTGGGTTCGATTACCGGGTCGGGCAAAGTAAGTATTATTGGGTTTTACCATTACGAATTTCTTTGTAACAGTCTGGATAATGGATGTTGGCGGTGTGATAATCCCGTGCCTCGGAAAGCACGTTAAGCCGTAGGCCCTGCGCCTGATCTCTCTCTGGTCGTGTGGGATTGCCGTCCCATTGGACTATGAAAGTGATGAGGGAAGAGAGAGTGCTCAGGACCTGTGTCTACGCAAACACTTGTGCACTATAACTAATATCTCCCGCGCTGAACGCTGGTCTCTGCTGAGTTTGGTAGCTATGGCCGAAATACGGCCTGGAGGATTATTATTAGTATGAAATCAGTTATTAATCGAGATTCATGCTGTTAATATTTTAGGACGCGGGAAAATTTTTGTAAGAGGTAAGCCGGAGTAAATATCTTTAATATGATTACATTATTTGTCTATAGAATAGGATGTGCCATTTTTCAAAGGGAAGCCCGTAGGATCGAGTTGTATGAAACCATTGCCACTCTTGTGTTGTAGTCGGTTTTTTAAATAGGTATAATTATTATGCTTACTCGGCCATTTTAGATGCAAAGTCTCCAGTTGCATTAAGATCAAAATACGCGAAGTCTTGATTCAGCACTGCTGTTAAATATTCTTCTCTGATTTTATAAACCTGGAATTGGTTGACTTTTTATGACATGCATAAAACTACAGGCGTTTTACGTAATTAACAAAATGATAATTGCTGGGCGTCGTATTGTGCCCAACTAAACTTTACCCAGTCAACCGAAACGATCTCCCTTCATTTGTGGCGATCTATAGCTTGGTCAGACCATTGTACCTGTTGGGCGACGTCTCCTGGGTCTCTTACCATCCATCTTCGAAAAGCATAAGTTTTTCTAAGTTGTCGGATGGCTTTCGGGTGTTATTAAATTCTATATTTCATTATATGTTACACTAGCAGCACCCCGCGGTTTCACCCGCACAAGTGCCGACCCCGTGGGAAAACCGGGATAAAAACTATCCTATGCCCTTCCCCGGGATGCAATCTATCCCTCTGCCAAATTTTATCGAAATCCGTTCAGTGGTTTAGGCGTGAAAGGTTAATATACAGACAGACAGAGTTAATTTCGAATTTATAATATTACTTAGTATGGATTGATTATTAATTGGAATGTATTTATTTTATTGAATGGTACTAAATTTATTCTAATTATTTATTCAACATTCACCGACCTGATTTATAGCCGTAATATTCATAAGTGCAGATCCCAAATATGCACAAACGAACAGCAAGACACCGACACAAGAGTACATGACACCAAAATTGTGCATACTCTGTAGAAAGGCTTCGCCGTCCTGTGTCCCCGATTGGACCGCCTTGTCGTACGCAATCATGCTTTGGAACACATTTGCAACCAGGGTAATGGCAAATGGTAACGTAGCTCCGGCGATAAACGATGCTACTATTGATATAGATATCAAAAATCTATCCATCTTTGATGAAAATCTGTACTGGAAATAAATTGGACTATAAAGCGCTACAAAGTGTTTCGAATGCCACACTATTCTATAGGTGCATCCAGACAAAGCCTGGTATGCGTCGCAAGATGAAAATCTGTACTGCGAGCTGCGGTGCTATTCTGTAAAAACCTCACCGTGAAAACTTTGGTGAAGTGAGCGTGGAGTGAGCTGTCAAGAGTGTCAATTCCCAGCAAAAACAAACTCACATCACCTAAGTTTTCACGGTGAGATTTTTACAGAATCGACCAGCTGGAAATAAATTGGACTATAAGGCTGCGTTTCCACCAGAGATGTGCGAGGATGCGTAGCGAGGGATGTGTGTGAAACAAACCAATAACATCGCTTCATTTTCATAGTTTGAACTAAGTTAGCGTTCTTATTGGTTAGTTTTACACACATTCCTCGCTACGCATCCTCGCTCATCTCTGGTGGAAACGCAGCCTAAAGCGCTACAAAGAGTTTCGAATGTCACACTATTGGTATAGATAGGTGCATCCAGACAGACCCAGGCATGCGCCCCAAGTGATTTTTTTAATATGTTAGATGCCTTAGCTTGAGGCAGTCGTCAAATGCTTGGCTTTTTTTTTTTGCGGATGGGAAATCATCAAATGACTCCTCCCGCTCTGGGTGGAGCGCAAGGGAGTGTCAGACTCTTACTGACTAAAACCCACCCGTGTTCCTTCCTTAGCCTTTTATGTTCTGGGTCAGCGGTAACCCTTTCGGACAATCCCGCTGAATCCGCTTCGGAATGCTTGGCTTAGGTACCATTCGGAGCACATACCTCATAATGCCTGGATGCACCTTAGTGTATTTTACTATTCAATTCTGAACGAATACAAGAACTACACAATTAAACAGCAATGTTACCTCAAAATAAATGTACAGACGCCAGCATATTAAGCTACTACAATCTGTCAAATTTCTTTTAATAGATTTTCAACTTTATCGCTAAAGTATAAGGTTCAAAGTTGATTGGGAAAATTTTACAGTTTCGGGTAGCTTGGTGTGCTGGTGTCTGTGTACTAACAATAAAACAAAAAATAACTATACCAATGTAAAATATGATATAGATGGCGCAGTCACTTTTGATTTACTTTCTTTTTTATCGCTGAAAAAAATTAACATTTAAACTAAACACATTGAACACAAAAAGGTAGATTCATTATGGGTATCTACTACCTACTATCTAAGTATCTACTTAAAAACCCAAATTATTCCAAGGGAGACGATACTGAAGTACAGTACGTCTGGTGAGCTCTGGGGGAGCTACCTTCCCGCCTGACTATAATTAGCTATACAGGAAAAGTTTTTAACCAGTGCGCAAATTTTTTTTGGTGGCTCGGTGTAAGCAATAGAACACATTTCCATTTTTAGTTTATGACTTTTTTTTTTTCATTTTTCCACTTTGTCCCAATTTGAAATAAGCAAGACATGGATATAATTTAATAGTAATACTATGAATGAGCATGAATGAAAACACGAAGGCCGGCCGCCGGCCGCTGGACGCCCAGCGCACGAGACGGGGCGGGGGTGCGGGGGCATGCGGCGCGGCGCCGGCGTTTTATAAACAAAATGCATGCACATGCAGTACGTCACTTGCGGAAGCGGAGGTCGGATGTCTCTTCGCCGTCCCTGCGCGCGTGCCGCGTACTAGACTAGCGTAGTGACAATGTCTCATTTTACTCACCGCGAGTATTATGAAATAGTGCGAGTGTATTTGTTAAGCAATGAAAATTTACGAGCAGCACGAAGAAGATACGAAAGGGAGAGCGTACCTCGTATGCGAGCCCAAAGGATCCTCAATCCCACGGTCCCTAATGAGAGGACAATTTTAGTAGCAAACCAGGGTGTATGAAACAAGTGAAATGCCGGCTGAGCCTAGATGACTTGAAAGAAAAAATAATTAACGCTTTCATTGAAGTAAAAAGTGGTGTTAGTGTCCTAAACAAACTAAATGCTTACTTATTTAAACGTGCACGTTTATGCCTTGAAAAAAGGAGGAGGTCACTTCAAACAATACCTACCTAAAATTATTGTGTTGTGATTAATAAAATGTAGAGGTAAGAAGAAATTATAAACAATCTTAGTGTCTTAGGTTCTCTTTGATTAGACATTGACGCAAATTGTATCATGTCTAAGTACCTATCATACCTAAATGTTTTATTTTGAATGGACTAAAACGTATTACTTTCTTACTTATTATGATTTATTTTCTGCATTTTGATGGTCCTAAGCCCATGAAAGTATGAAGGATAAATTGGAATTTACGAAAAATTACGTTTACAAATAACTTTACACAGTCTAAACTTAAAAAATTGTAGCGCTAAACTGGGGTCAATAATCCGCCGTCGTTAGAGCGAGCGCGCGCGCGTGAGTACTTCTGATAGCAGCTGGCGCGTCAGGCGACCGGTCGACGCGCGGCGTGAATCGGGCGACCGGTCGACGGACTGGCAAGCGACGTCCATAAAATAAATTTCTGAGTAAACAAGTCTCGTAAGCGTTAACTTAATTTTTTACTATTGAAACATATCAAAACAAAAAATACGTGTTTATTAAAATATATTCAAGTTTATTATGTCAAAATTTGCGCACTGGATAAAAACTTTTCCTGTATAGTATAATGTAGGTACTAGCTTCTGCCCACGGTTTCACCCGCGAGGTATGTCGATAAAAACTATCCTATGTCCTTCCCCGGGATGCAATCTAACTCTCTGCCAAATTTTATCGAAATCCGTTCAGTGGTTTAGGTGTGAAAAGGTAGCATACAGACAGACAACAGTTACTTTCGAATTTATAATATTACAAGCTTCCGCCCGCGGCTTCGCCCGCGAGATAAGTCGATAAAAACTACACTATGTCCTTCCCCGGGATGCAATCTATCTCTCTGCCAAATTTTATCGAAATCCGTTCAGTGGTTTAGGCGTGAAAAGATAACATACAGACAGACGACAGTTACTTTCGAATTTATAGTATTACAAGCTTCCGCCCGCGGCTTCGCCCGCGAGATAAGTCGATAAAAACTACCCTATGTCCTTCCCCGGAATGCAATCTATCTCTCTGCCAAATTTTATCGAAATCCGTTCAGTGGTTTAGGTGTGAAAAGGTAGCATACAGACAGATAACAGTTACTTTCGAATTTATAATATTACAAGCTTCCGCCCGCGGCTTCGCCCGCGAGATAAGTCGATAAAAACTACACTATGTCCTTCCCCGGGATGCAAACTATCTCTCTGCCAAATTTTATCGAAATCCGTTCAGTGGTTTAGGCGTGAAAAGGTAACATACAGACAGACGACAGTTACTTTCGAATTTATAATATTACAAGCTTCCGCCCGCGGCTTCGCCCGCGAGATAAGTCGATAAAAACTACCCTATGTCCTTCCCCGGAATGCAATCTATCTCTCTGCCAAATTTTATCGAAATCCGTTCAGTGGTTTAGGCGTGAAAAGGTAACATACAGACAGACATTACTTTCGAATTTATAATATTAGTATGGACGGATTAGCGTGATATGCTAATTGCTTTAACTTTAGATCGTTGAACATGTTGGATCATTTAGCTCCCTTCAAAATGGTTGAGCTGAATGGTGCTAATACATGCGTCATGTTCGTGAACGGGCGCCGTCAGTAGGGACTGGTCATCTCTTTGCTGCCATGGCTTATTTTAATTTAATACCTATTTGAATTGTTTTTTTTTTTATTTCGTATTTTCATTACGGACGCTTTTAACGTTCTGCATCGTTCTCACATGTATAATTTTTAACATGAATGATGTAAACAAGACTTTGTAACCATATTATTTTGATTTAAAAGAGTGTCCATGGAGTTTCTTGCCCGTTCTTCTCCATAGGTATCCTACGCTTTGGAATGGGCAACTAGCTTCATCTTTCTGACTGACCGACCCCTTGACAATTCAAAAGTGCCTGTAATTGGTTTAATTGAAATAAATGCTTTGAGTTTGAGTTTCGAGTTTTTAGCCGAACCGTGAACTAATGTTAGCTATGAACAGCAACAGGCAACTAAACACGGGCTTACAGTTTCACGCTGTCCCTTTTCTCAGTCCCTTTACTTCGGTGGCGTCCCATTTTAATAAATGTGTTTTTATAAAGTCAGTCACATTCAAGTGCCGCACATCAAAATATAGGTATTTCAATAAAACATTGTATTGGCCTAATTATATAGGGACATTCTTAATATATTACAACACTTATAAACGTGTTATTGCCACTGTTTTTTGCAAATAAAAACCAATTGTACCTTTCCACCTTTCTGAGCTTTCAAGTGTCACTCCACAGAGTACTTTTTGATAGACTGAAATGTCACTCTGTCATTACTAGTAGATTATCTATGGTCATTAAATGAGCGGTGGATGACGGATGAAGCTAGGATGAATACATAGAGGTTTTAATTATAAACAGATCCATCTCTGTCACTCAGTACGCAAAAATTTTTTAACATTGTTGTCCTTTCTATATGCTGTTGCGTAGCGGCGTAGCACTCGTAGTAAGGGTCGTAGCCTTTTCGTAGCACTCGTAACTGACGCAGCAGAGGTAGCTAAGGAGGCGTAGTAAAGCGCCGAATACACTAGGGAACATTTTGTCCCGCAACATGACGCGCAACACTCAATAATTACGTGACGCGGCAACGTTGCATAGTGTCCTGGAACATGCCCCGCAACATTGTACGTGACGCGGGGCATGTTGCTTGTTCCCGCCTCGAGAGCGAGCGCACGGGTCCCGGCGACAGTGTCGCGTTCCTCTATAGTTACTTTACTCTTTGGTGTCGCGCCAGTTGTCACCGGTTGTAGTCGCGTACGCAACGGGCCTCTTAACTCTTCTTTCTCGTTGTAGTAAGAAATTCCGCATCCACCACCTTCTCTTTCTCTTACGTTTTAACACACTGGATATAATTGCTATGTACGCAGCACTAATAGCCACAACCTTCTCGGGCGACATTTCTATGAGCACTGACTAGTGTGGCCGGCAATATGTTCAGCGACAATTGTCTCGCGACACTTCACGTAGTTGTTGAGGGACATGTTCCACAACATGTTTCTTCATTTGCCCCCTAGTGTATTCCAGGCTTTAGGCTCGTAGAACTTGTAGCACACGTAGCGATCTGTCTGTGGACTACGGGCCTCAGCATAGTACCTCGTGTGCCAAAGTGCCAGAGTGCCAGCTCTACGGGAAAACGCTGCGACTTTTATTGCATTAGGTTGGTATAAACAATAAAAGTTTTATATTTTGATTAGGTAGTCAAATTACCCACATCATTTTTGCCATTGATAATGTAGGTTTTGTACGTACGTACGTAAGCAAGTACATATACTTACTTATGTTGAAACCGTCACGGTTCTGAATGTTGTGATACTGACTGCTAAGCTACGTTTCCTAGAAGAGTGCTGGCCGCCACATAACGGCCGCAGTGACGGCGGCTTTCATGATAATGATGGCAGCGGGTTTACACTTCTTCTTCTTCTTCGTGTCGCTGGCACGACTGTATTTTAAATCTTGTTTTCCCAAAACTTTGCCACTTCCACGGCGTTGTCGGTGGCGGCGCAGAGATCACTTTGACTGCATGTTTTGGGACTCAGAGGGCAGGATAACGGTGTCGTCGGTTCTCTAGGAAAACGCACCAAATTCATTTCTTAGATAACTTTTCAGTGACGTCATTCGCCGGTGAATTGCGGACGCTATTTAGCGGCCACCACTATACCTACTGCTACTACCTACTACCAATAATGGTAGATCAAATATTGGTAGGTAAATTCACCCTCTGGGGATTAGCATAGCAAGGATATGTTTTCCAACAGTCTATTGAATAGTATAGAACTATAAATAATTAAAATAAACAATGCATCGATTACCTACGTTGATGCATATACGATAGATAAGTACTTATACTTATTCTTATATTAGTACTTATACGTACTTATTACTTTTATAATTATCCTTCTGTATTAGAAACGATACATACTACAAAATCTGAAACACCCGCGCACCTCCCTACAATATACATTTAATTGTAAAACACCAAAAACCTCTTAAGAGGTCATTGTACTCATCATTATGAACAACTTTTACTATGGACCAAATCTGAAATCGCGAAAAAAAATCAGCTGTTCCCTAGTTACATTTATGTTCGTTTAATTCGTCAAAATGTAGGGAACAGCTGATTTTTTTTTCGCGATTTTAGATTTGGTCCCATAGTAAAAGTTGTTCATAATGAATAAAAGCAAAAGCTTTCCACAATTCCATTTAAATCACGATTACATTTCGCTGGTGTTGTCATATTATTTTCCAAAGGTGTATTATTTCTGGATTCACGCATTCAAATCGCTCGGCGCCATTTTTAGGGTTCCGTACCCAAAAGGGAAAAACGGGACCCTATTACTAAGACTTCGCTGTCAGTCCGTCCGTGTGTCCGTCCGTCTGTCTGTCACCAGGCTGTATCTCAAGAACCGCGATAGCTAGACAGTTGAAATTTTCACAAATTATGTACCTATTTCTGTTGCCGCTTTACCAACAAATACAAAAAACAAAATAAAATAAATATTTAAGGGGGGCTCCCATACAACAAACGTGTTTTTTTCGGCGCTTTTGCCATGTGGTACGGAACCCTTCGTGTGCGAGTCCGACTCGCACTTGGCCAGTTTTTAAATCGCGTGTCTCGCGCCTTTTTCGGGTGCAGCCATGTTCCTAATAAAATAATATAGGCTCGGGAATGTAGACTTATGATGCCGTAGATAGGCTAATAAAATAAAATAAAAACCGGTCAAGAGTGAGTCGGACTCGCGCACCGAGGGTTCCGTACCATCATGTTTTCAATTTTTCATCGGCGAGGCCTCTATGAGTCAGAGAATTTTAACACTGTGCACTGTGGTGTAGAATATTGCAGTTTTATGTCAGCACCATGAACTAATGAGAACTAATGTAACTTGTTGATGATTTCTGAAAAAGTATGCTATTTAGAGACTTCGTTTTATTTTTCCTGTAATCTTTACATAAACTTCTATCACATAGAATAATTTCAGATTTTTCTCTTTTCAAACTTCGGAGTAAAGGGCGGGATTTTTTTTTAATTTTTCATCAAAAGTTAAAAACTATGCGGCCTAAAAAAAAGAAAATTTTTTTAAGATTGTGCAAACTTCGCTCTTTCATATGATACCCTACAAGCCCTAGTAGCCCCATTTCGAATTTTTCAGACCCCCTTTCAGTCCCTGTTGCAAATTTTTAAAAAGATTTCATAGATTTTTATTTCTTTCATAATTGCAAAATAGTTGAGCAAACGTCATCTAAAACTATTCCAAATTTCAAGTTGATAGCGTTAGTAGTTCTTGAAATATCCAGCTGTGACAGACAGACAGACAGACAGACTGAGTCTCACCATAAGGGTTCCGTTTTACCATTTTGGTATATGTGCGAAAAAACTAGATTATAAATTTATTCAGGTTTTCATACGAACTATAAAATAAATAATAGGTACACTTCTCCTTATGAGCAATAAGACATCACAAGTATCTAAGAGTATTAAGGTACAAAATTCATACGAGTACAAACGAATACATGTTTTGCGAATTTGATTTTCATTAGCTAGTATCGACGCGCTGCTGCAGTGGCAGGTGTCAGGAACGCAATCTCTAGTCAGCCGCATGTAGTTCAAATTCAGCTGCTTAACTCCTCAAAAAATTAATAGGTACTAGATTTATAAAACAAACAATGGATCTCAAAATCCTCACGGTTCACAAACAATTGCCTTAATCTAGCCCTACATACTTCACAGAAAAAGTATATACCTACTTCCACATTTCTACACACACCCACAGTCCACACCTACATCACAAATCACAACTTCTGCTCAATGACAGTGAAAAATCCCCGGCTACGTTCTGCGTGTTATCGTGTCCAGTGTTTGTCAAAATATAATAAGGATGAAGAAGACTTATTTTTACTAGAAAAAAAAAACCGGCCAAGTGCGTGTCGGGCCACGCACAGTGTAGGGTTCCGTAGTAGCCCGTTATCACAATGTAGTACGATTCTGTTGTTCGTTATTCTGAATATTAAAAAAAAAAACATATTTTCTTTTTCAATGCAAGTCTTTACCCGTTATAAACAAGCAACTACTTCATCTTAGTCACTTTAAAAGATTAATGCTAAGGATTTTGTATTTGGTACAAAAATTATCCAACACCCAAGTTCAACGACTGTTACTGCTAAACTAATAAAGTTATCTTAACCGCTACCTATACCTTTCCTTTAAAGTTCATGAAATGCACTATCATCGTGAATTTTTCCAGATTTTTCAAGCTAGCTGTTTAGGTTTTAGAGGGGGGGGGGGGAACCTACCTACTGGAACAAAAAATTGCACTTTAAAGTTTAATATTTCGTAAATGGTGCATTAAATCGAAACATTATTTTAGCAACCCCCAAGTCATTTTAGAAGACCTATTCAACGATACCCCACACGATGGGGTAGACGACGAAAAAAATATTCATCCCCACTTCACGTGTAGGAGAGCTACTCTAAAAAAAATTTTTTTTTTATTTTTATTTTACCACTTTGTTGGCGTAATTAATATACGCACTCCTACAAAATTACAGCTTTCTAGTACTAAAGGTCTCTTAGCAAAACCTCGGACAGACAGACAGACAGACGGACTTGACGAAACTATAAGGGTTCCTTGTAGGAACTACGGAACCCTAAAAACCGGGCAAGGGCGAGTCGAACTTGCGCACCGAGGGTTCCTTAACATCCGGTTTTATGCATAAGGTTTATGTTTATGTAATTAAATGTTTTTTTTATTTTTTTATATTTGAGTTGATTGAATGAAAGGTAAATTGCGGTTTACGATTTAACATGGTAATATACATCATATATTTTTTTTTGTTTTATCATTCTCTTATTTTAGAAGTTACGGGGGGGGGGGGGCACATTTTTGGAAGTGTCTCTCGCGCAAACTATTCAGTTTAGAAAAAAATGATATTAGAAACCTCAATATCATTTTTGAAGACCTATCCATAGATGCCCACGTATGGGTTTGATGAAAAAAAAATTGTTGAGTTTCAGTTGTAAGTATGGGGAACCCTCAAAACTTATTGTTTTTTTTTTTTATTTTTGTTTGAAAATCCTAATGCGGTTCACAGAATAAATCTACTTACCAAGTTTCAACAGTATAGTTCTTATAGTTTCGGAAAAAAGTGGCTGTGACATACGGACGGACAGACAGACAGACATATAAGGGTTCCGTTTTTTGCCATTTGGCTACGGAACCCTAAAAAGCTCGAACTAGTTTGAGAACCCCGGTCACTGCGGCCACTTGTATGAACGAGCTATGGCGTGAGTTGCCCGCGCGGGTCCCGCGCCGAGCAGCCCGCGCCGCTCACCCTGCCCGGCGTGCCCACTATGGACACTCAAAGGAAGTTCATAATAATATGTTTGAGTTCGCCGCGCCCTCTCCAGCCCGCTCCCCAGTCTGGCCAAACATTATTCTTTATTACGTAAATACACTCGTAATGTCTATGCGCACGCGAGGTTTGTATGTCTTTTAATTAATATAAGGGTGTTGGTTGCAATTATTTATAATTTGATTATTTCGGGGTATCACGATATCGTAGCTGAATAGTTGATCCGATACCTTGGCCATATTATAACAGTAAATACCTAATGAAAATTAGATATGAGCGCCGCGCCGGCGCGCAGCCGTCGCCGTGAGTCCATGTCGACGCGCCGTCGCCGAGTGCAGTCTTGTGAAACTCCGAACAAATTACTTTTTCTATGGAATTTGTAACCTTCTTTAGCCAATATTCAGGAAAACGTCAATGTGACCAACATTACACAACGAACTTACTAGGTGTTTTAATCTGTGGTATTTAAACACAAATATGGCTACCTTTGTGTAATTATGTTTGTGCTGTAATTATTCTGTTTGTTGTTTCCTTTTTCTATATGATTTCGGAATATAACTTATCAGAATAAGTTCTGTGATTGTATGTATAACGTTGAGTCGAGCACCTGCTCCTCCGTTCCATCTTCACATAGTTTTATCGAGATATTGACTCTGCTAAGTTAGTGTGATTCTTGTGAGATATTTGACTCTTCTATTGTTGTTATTATACATATTATAACGAGACAGTGACTCTTAAGTTGTTTTCAAGTTAGTGAATCATAATGGGTAAAGGCCACAGAAGATGTGAAGTTTGCGGTATCAAGGAGGCTTGGCATACTGGAACCAAGTTGCTTTTTTCCAAGTTCCCATTGGATCCAAACCGGTGAGTTAAAGTTCAAACCTATTGCTAATGTAAATTAATAGCATAATTCAATTCATGCGAACCTCGAGCCATCCATCAATATTAGCTGAAACTCAAAGCTATATGTTTCAAAACGTTAAAGATGTGTAACTCTGACACCTGACTCCTTCAATTCTCTACCTGTGCATTTATTAATCAGTGCCATAAATGATGTTGATGTAAATAAATATTTATCATTATGGTTACTTGTGCGTTAAGGTCAATAATTGTTGGATTCAAATTGTAATCTAATTTAGTCTTGGTAGGTTGACTGTTTGGATGATGGACCCGAAGCTCCACAGTTGAGTTTTTATTTCAGGGGTCAGAGCCATGTTTTTAACAAACCATAAGGGCCCGAGGGTCGAAGCTTACTGGGTACATGGGTTCGCTTCTGAAAGGAAAACCCAGGGCCCTCTAATGCAAGGCAACAAAGGAACATACGAGTAGGTTTTAGTCAGTAAAAGTCTGACATACCCTCTCGCTCCGCCCAAGAGCGGGTGAAATCATTGGATGATGTCCTACTTTTAAAAAAAAACCATGTATATAACAGTCAACCCTTCAGTGAGTTTCCTTTAATATAAATAATGTTCATGTTCAATAACATCAACAAGAACATTGTATTATCTTCCTATAAGATCATTTTGTAAATAAACCTACACTAACATTATAAAGGGGTAAAGTTTGTTTGTTTTTATGTTTTTTTATTTGTAGGAGGTAATCGCTGAAAGTACTGATCTGATTGCAAAAATTTTATTCACCAATAGAAAACTGCTTTATTCCTGAGTGACATAGGCAATATTTTATGTATGCGGGCGAAGCCGCTGGCATAAGCTAGTATGAAACAAATTAACAGTTGAAACAGTCAGTAATTCTATAAGTAAACATTTATTTTTTGTCTTTCAGCTGCCGAGAGTGGTTAAAAGTAGTTGGTAATGAAGAACTAGTGCATCTACCAATAGAAAAGCTGCATGATCAGCGAAATGTGTGTGCTAACCACTTTGGAAAAAAGGATTTCAACAAAAAAGGCAACCGTCTGAAAAGACATGCAATACCAACTTTGAATTTGAAGGCCTTACCTCTCACTGATGCACAATTGGCAGAATTTCCACAATATATGTATAAGCATTCAGAATCTAAAGGTAACTTTAATAAACACTATAATTTATCTCTATTATAATAATATGTATATATTTACAGTAAAGTCTGTTTATATCATCTATCAAATTATTATTATGATGATTACTCCATGGGATTTAAACAATACTGGCGAAACGCTGGTTTAATATAGGGACACCTCTGCCAAACCTTTCAAGGAAACAAGGGGTAATTGTACATTATCTGCGCATAATGTAAAGCTTTTCTAAAGCTTTACATTATGCGCTGTGCTTTTCTAAAGTGATGAGGCACTTAGAGTTTAGTTAATAATGTTAAATTTTAATGTAATCGCACACTTATTTTATTCATAATAAGTACTATAAGGTTACATCAACTTAACTGTCAATTAAGGTTATTGAGAAAAAAAAGTTATAAGCAGACTGACAGACAGACAGTTTTCTCTGCAGCAAATAATTTGTTAGAAGTACACTCAAAACATTGTTATATAATTACTGTTATTTATGTCACCAAAACTGGTTTATTTTTGTTCTAGAGCTTCCACCAGCTACTGTACTGAAAGAAAATATCCCAGAAGTGCAATCAGGTATGTGATTAATAACTAAATTCTCGCTTTAAATAAGAAAATAATAGTTATAGATATAATTACCATAAGCAAATACTCTTGAGACAATCTGAGGAGAAATATTAAACTGGGATGCATGAAATGTGGGATCATTTCCAACTTCCACATGAGTGAAGCATAATTTAAAAAAAATATCAAATTGTATTTTAATGAATAAAAAATTAAGATACTTCTATTATTAAAAGTAAAACAATTAGTGATACTTGAATATTTGGCAGTTCTAAACTATGTAGTTTTAAATCATAATTTATCTTACAGATCTTTTGCCTGAAGTACTGCCTGTGCCATCCACAAGCCAACAATCGAGACATGTCCTTATGGAACTGACTCAAAATGGTATGTATGCTACTAAATCGTATTAGTGTGTGTTTATGTGAAAGTCTGTAGGTATGTTGGTTAGTACCTATGTGATTTTTGATGTTTGTTAATCAACCACGCTAGCAGTCGACTGTTACAGGCTGATTATAATGAGGAAGAAATTAAATAAGATAGTTCTATTTAAAATGAAACAATTTGGACCTATCATATCTTAAGACATATCTTGTGGTTACCAAACTAGTTTCAAATCATAATGTATCATTTCAGATCTTTTGCTTAAAGCAGTGCCATCCACGAGCCAGCAATCGAGACATATTTCTATGGAGCTGTCTCAAAATGGTTAGTATCTATATAAATAAAAAACAATTCCCAAAAATGTTTGTCCATGCGTTACTTCAAAACAGTTGCACCTAATTGACTACCAAATTATTATTCTTTTTTTATTGGGTAGGGCCCTTGCGAATTTTTCAAAATATAATTATCATGTCAAATCATAATGTCTCATTTCAGATCTTTTTCCTGAAGCAGTGCCATCCACGAGCCAGCAATCGATTCCTATGGAGCTGTCTCAAAATGGTTAGTATCTATATAAATAAAAAACAATTCCCAAAAATGTTAGTCCATGCGTCACTTCAAAACAGTTGCATCTAATTGACTACAAATTTCATTTTTATGACAATTAATTTTTGTAAAATTCACCAGAAGGGTAGGGCAGGGTAGGGTCCGGCCACGGGTGACGTGGGCTTGCGAACGTCGAGCAATGGGTAGCTCGCCGTCCGGCCTTCTGGTAATTAACCGGATCGAGCCCAGTAGTCAACAGCGCGTAGTGATCCACGCGCTTCTCAAAGAAATGTCAGCAAATCGTAGAGGCCCAGAGGGGCCGATGCCCGCTAGCTAGTACCGCGGGGAATTTCTGAAAAGGAAACCTGTAGTCCTAGAACGCAAAGGGCAACTGAGTCCTTCAGTTGCCCTTTGCGTTCACAGGTGTGGTTTTAGTCAGTAAAAGTCTGACACTCCCTCTCGCTCCACCCAGAGCGGGAGAAGTCATTGGATGATTTCCACACTTAAAAAAAGGGTAGGTAGGTACACCTTAAATAAGTAATTAGTGCTACCAGTGAGAAGCCGGGCTGGGTAAAGTTATTGTCAATATCATTTTAAAAAAACCGGCCAAGTGCGTGTCGAGCCACGCACAGTGTAGGGTTCCGTAGTAGCCCGTTATCACAATGTAGTTCGATTCTGTTGTTCTTTATTCTGAATAGGTAAAAAAAAAAAACATATTTTGGTTTTCAATGCAAGTCTTTACCCATTATAAACAAGCAACTACTTCATCTTAGTCACTTTATGTATATCTAGGTGTATCTCTATCTGTTTTTTTTGTTGGGTGGGAAATCATCAAATGACAGGGTTATTGGTAAAACATTAACAACCTCTTAAGAGGTCATTGTACTCATCATTACGAACAACATTTACTGTGGGACCAAATCTGAAACTCGTCAAAATGTAGGGAACAGCTGATTTTTTTTCGCGATTTCAGATTTGGTCCCATAGTAAACACGCACAGTGTAAGGTTCCGTAGTAGCCCGTTATCACAATGTAGTACGATTCTGTTGTTATTTATTCTGACAAGGTAAAAAAAAACATATTTTGTTTTTCAATGCAAGCCTTGACCCGTTATAAACAAGCAACTACTTCATCTTAGTCACTTTAAAGGATTAATGCTAAGGATTTTGTATTTGGTACAAAATTATCCAACACCCAAGTTCAACGACTGTTGCTGCTAAACTAATAAAGTTATCTTAACCGCTATAATTTTCCTTTAAAGTTCATGAAATGCACTTTCATCGAGAATTTTTCCAGATTTTTCAAGCTAGTAGTTTAGCTTTTAGAGGGGGGGGGACGCCCTACTGGAACAAAAATTTGCACTTTAAACTTTATTTCGTAAATGGAGCATTAAATCGAAAAGTAATTTTAGCAACCCCTAAGCCATTTTAGAAGACCTATTCAACGATACCCCACACGATGGAGTAGATGATGAAAAAAAATATTCATCCCCACTTCACATGTAGGGGAGCTACCCTAAAAAAAAATATTTTCCAAAATTTTATTTTACCACTTTGTTGGCGTAACTGATATACGTACTCCTACAAAATTTCAGCTTTCTAGTGCTAACGGTCACAGAGATTAAGCGAGGACGGACAGACAGACAGACGGACGGACAGACAGACAGACATGGCGAAACTATAAGGGTTCCTAGTTGACTACGGAACCCTAAAAATGTGTTATTAACAGAGAGATGTATTGAGAGTATTTGTCTCTAAGTTTCGATTTTCTATTCCTTTACTAACTTCTTACATTTACTTTTCAGAAGGAATGCATACCCAGGCTGAAAAGAGATCTGGCGAAATTTCTAAAACCAAAGCCACTTTTGGACAAGTATCGGAGAAAAAATCAAGTAAGTACTTTATCATTATGATTATACTTAACTAAACATTGTTATAACTTCTCATATACGAAAATTTTACCATACAAGCAACTAAATGTTAATAATTATCTTCCACTCACCATTCCACTTTTAAACAATTGGAATTCACAAAAATGATTGCAACTGATTTGCTACATAACTATACCTAGTTTTCTAAGTTGGCTTTAATATATGTATAAATAAAATATCCATTAAACTTTTTCAATGGGATGATATTATTAACAAATAGATAGATTAAAAGAAATCCTTGACATTGTTAAATTAATTTGTGCTCTACTGCTCATTTCCAATCGTTTTATATACAGAGTAATGTTAACAAGCCTCTTAAAATATTTTACTTATATTTACAGATTTAACACCAAGAGAAATGCAGTTGATGGAACAATTGAAGAAAACGAAATGCAGCCTGACATCACTTAGACGCCGTGCCAATCTCTTGGAAAAATTGGAGTCAGGTGTACTAAAAGAAATTGTGATTTCGGCGCTCCAAAACCAAAATAAAAAGCCAAAAGGTCGCCGCTGGACTACAAAAAATAAAATATCAGCCCTGGCTATATTTAAGAGGTCTCCAAAAGCCTATAGATATTTACAGCAGCTCATGCCATTGCCAAGTATAAAAACTTTATACAATGTTTTAAAAAAAATTCCAGTTTCCACTGGTATAAATCAAGCAGTGATAGAACATTTAAAAAAAATTGCTGTAAAAAAGGATATGAAAGACAAATACTGTGGCTTGATATTTGACGAAATAGCATTAAAACGGCGTCTTTTATTTGATGTTAGCACTGACAAAGTTGAGGGCTACGAAGATTTTGGCTTAGAAACAGGACGTGGGTCTCAACTGGCTGACCATGCATTAGTATTTATGTTGCAAGGTATAAGAGCAAAATTCAAACAACCAATAGCTTTTTATTTTGTTAAGGGAACAGTGTCGTCCCAAAAACTGGCATCGTTTATAAAAGAAATTATCATGGTTGTTGAAGATACTGGGTTTCATATAATAACCACTATTTGTGACCAGGGCCCTACAAACATGGGAGCCCTGAAATTATTAAAATCGTTGTCCCCTCCACACAATACAAATAATAACTATTTTACAGACAGTAATGGCAAAAAAACATATATTATTTATGATGTACCCCATCTATTTAAATCAATAAGAAATAATTTTCATAATTATGGAGAAATGAATATGTGTGGAATGAAGGCCAAATGGGAGCATTTGGTTCAAGCAGAGGAAAAAAATAGAAACCTCTTATACCTTAGCAAAATAACGCAAATGCATGTGGAGCCAAAATATAGGGCCAAAATGAAAGTGAAGTATGCTGCTCAAATTTTGAGTAACACAGTAGCAGCAGTTGTAAAGTTGATGGCACAGTCACAAAACGATACTGTAAAGTCAGATGAGATGATGCAGACTGGCACAATAATCAATGACCTCGACCGCCTGTTTGATAAAACCAATGGTCCATCATGCCCAGATGATGTCAAAAGAGGGCGCCGGGAAAACGTATCTCGTAAGACAGACCATGTGGACGCTTGGGTTGAATACCGGGCTAAATTAGAAACCGTAGTTTTCAAAAACTCCAGGGGGATTAGAGCCAAAAATGTACGCTGCATTGAGGGTTACATAACCACACTAAAATCATTGCGCGATATTTGGACGGAACTGAGCGCTTGCGGTTTCCAATATTTAAATTTAAGGCAGTTAAATCAAGATGCTCTCGAAAATTTATTCGGAGTAATAAGGCAGCACAGCCCTACAAACAGAAACCCGACTTGCTATTCTTTTATAGCAGCCCTAAAAACAACAATAATTTCCGGAATGACAGCTCCTCACAATAGGGGGTCCAATTGTGAGAAAGATTTTAAAAATCTATTAACAGATTTTCACAATGAGGTGTTTATAGACCCACAAAATAAAGAGGAGCTGTCAGGAAAAAATACTCGTGAGGCAACAATCTTGAAGCAAGTCGGGTTGGATGAATCTTTTGCTGCAAGCGCCAGTCCGGACATTCCTGTTCTACACATCCCAGAGGAATTTGAAAATATCGAATCAAATTTAGCAAATATAGAGCAACAACCCATTGTCTATGTGAGTGGATACCTAATTTCAATCATTTTAAAAAATTTTAAATGTGACATTTGTATAAAATGCTTAAAGATAGACGATCCCGGTGAAGATGATGATCCTATTTATAACTATATAAAATTAAGAGAATGGTGGCCAGAAAAATTATCCCTTGCATACCCCACAAAAAATGTATGTAGGTTGGTTGAGGCAGCATGTAATATATTTGAAAAAGAAGTGTTGCCGTGTCTGCACCATCTAAATATTTGCCAACTCACAAAAACCGTATTTATGGCAAACTGCGATGCTGATTTTATAATTTGTGAAGAGCACCAAAATAAAATAAAATATGCCATCTTCAATCAACTCGCTCTACTGTTGATCAGAAGGCAATGTCAGCGCATTAATCAAAATATAGTTTTGGAGGAGGAAACGGCTGCTGACTACAACAAAAAGGCTCAACAACAAGGCATTGCAAAATAATTATTATTTACTAACTGACCCGGCGAACTTCGTACCGCCTAATAGTAAGGAGGAGGAGGATTTTTTTTTCGTTATTTTTTTCCATTTTTTCTTACCTTTTCAACCTTTCCTGGAGTATCACGAATATTTCAAGACCAAAATTAGCCAAATCGGTCCAGCCGTTCTCGAGTTTTAGCGAGACTAACGAACAGCTATTCATTTTTATATAAAAGATTTTTTTAAACAAATATTTGTTATTTTAGTTAATTACACAGGGTTATTTGTAAAACACTGGCAACCGCTCAGGACTATGTTAAGAACATCCTAACCTTTCAAGTACCGTAATTAGAGACACAATAGAAAGACAATGACAGCGCGGGCGCCGGTGACCGCTCGGGGTTTAATGAAATAAACAACAACTTTTGTTCTATGACTTTAAAAAAATCATACATTGGTTCATCAGATTTTCAGAATGGAAGAAGAAAACGTGTTGCGCCGACCCCAAGTAACATGGGATAAGGGCAGGAAGATGATGATGATGATGATGGTTCATCAGATTTTCATTCAAAAATAACCCTGTTAATGATTAAAATGTAAATCCTTGTTGTTGAGCATTTTATACACCAAAATATACCACTACGTAAGTTTAATGTAAAAGTTGAGGTTTTTTTTTTTCATAAAATTTATTGTATACTAGCTTTTGTCAGCAGTTTCGCTCGAGTGAAAGTAGGTTTTTCCATACAAACTTTGAAACCCCGTTTCACCCTTTTAAAAGTTGAATTCACAACAAAAAACCTTTCTTAGTGCTCGCCTACGTCGTAAAAGGAAGCCTTGTGCAAAATTTCACGTTCCTAGTCCCATTAGTTTCGACTGTGTGTTGATATGTCAGTCAGTCAGTTTCTCCTTTTATAATATAGATTATCTTCATGTATACCGAAGTAGATGAGGTACAAAGGTTGATTGGTAGAAAAGCGGCTTTATAGGAAACAGCTTCTGTAACTTTATACGTTAAAACTATTAAATATATAAATAAACATGAAATAAAATGATTTAAATTTGTGTTTTATTTTGCCCAGTTTTCAAAATAAATACGTCAGTTTTGAAATCCCGTCCAACAACGCAATTATGCATTTTATCGATATCGATGAACTCGGAATATCGATAAGTTTATTAATTGCTATATGTTGCACATCCCTATGCACGACACTTCTTCCTTTCAAGGTCATGACTGTCATTGTCAGAGCTACTTAGAATTTTCATGTTGGTAGCTTTGTTTTTTTTAAGTGGTTGGCTAAAGAAGGTTAACAATTTCTCTCAAACTGAATGTTCTAAGTTCCGTCTCTTCTTTTACATGCTCTGTGGCCGAGTGCAGAACGCGGCGCGCCGTCACGACGAGTTGTAACTTGCTTTCTCGCTCGCACGCGCAGCTCGACCGTATTAGTTCGCCTAGTCGCTTCGCAACACTCGTCGCTCACGCAGTCGAGTCGAATATTTTACCGAGTAAACGTGTATTGTTCAGCATTATATAGAGATGATTAAAAAACTCCAGTCTCTCTTCAACTCAAAATACTGAAATGATTATTTTTCAGTAAACGTGATCTCCAATTATTATTTAGAAGACTGTAAAATTGTAATTAATAAATACGTTCCTTTTTAACGTGTTTTTTGGTAAGACCATATTGGTTTTCTTTATTTATTTTTAACACATTGAAGGACACTGAACGAGACACAATAGAAGTTTTATTGTTATTACGTCGAGAGGCGTTAAGTGTCCCGCAAAGTGTTAAGAAATTCCTCCCTGAAAAAAAAAACTGGCCAAGTGCGAGTCGGACTCGCACACGAAGGGTTCCGTACCACAAAGCAAAAACGTCGAAAAAAACATGTTTGTTGTATGGGAGCCCCCTTAAATATATATTTTATTTTAATTTTACTATTTATTATTAAAGTAAATATACAATTAAGTATTTTGTGAATATTTCGAGTGCCTACCTGTTCCTATAATATTGATATCGAGCAAAAAAGGCAAAAAATGACGTTTTTGTATGGGAGCCCACCTTAAATATTTATTTTATTTTAATTTTATTATTTATTATTAAAGTAAAAATACAACTGAGTATTTTGTGAATATTTCAATTGCCTGCCTGTTACAATTTTTGATATCGAGCAAAAAAGGGCAAAAAAATCGCGTTTGTTGTATGGGAGCCCCCCTTAAATATTTATTTTATTTTGTTTTTAGTATTTGTTGTTATAGCGGCAACAGAAACACATAATTTGTGAAAATCTCAATTGTCTAGCTGTCGCGGTTCTAGAGATACAGCCTGGTGACAGACAGACAGACAGGCGGACAGACGGACAGACAGCGAAGTCTTAGTAATAGGGTGCCGTTTTTACCCTTTGGGTACGGAACCCTAAAAACTAAGGCCCACGGCCGACCATGCCGCGCCGCCGCGACGCCGCCGCCGCTGTGGAAATTTTCAGTCCACGCCGCCGCCGTGGAATTGGCCATCGGCGCTCATATCTAATGAAAATGAGTGTTGTTCAAGGCCTGCACACACAAAAAGAATTAAAAGCAAAAATGTATAAAATCTAGTTTTGAACCTTGATATTTTGAGAGTTCCGAAAGGAAAAAACGGAACCCTTATAGGATTACTTTGTTGTCCGTCCGTCCGAGTCGTATCGAGTTGAAATTAAAACCATATACTCAGGTCTACAGTCCCGTGAAGCTGTGAAAAAATCAAACACCTAAGTTAATGTAACAAAAAAAAAGATACGGCCGTTTATGCCGCAAAAAATGTATATTTCCACACTCTCAAGGGAATCAAAATTAATAGGGTACTTCCCTTTGACCTAGAATCATGTTTGGCAAGAAGCAATATCATGTAGCACAAGTAAAGAAAAACATCCGAATACCGTAAATTTGTAGGCACTGTAAAAAAAAATCCTGTAATAAATTATTTACATAGGTACCTACAAAGTACTGAACCCTCGGTGCGCGAGTCCGACTCGCACTTGACAGGTTTTTTTTATTATTAATTTACTCATACACAATATTTAATACATTACACACACAACAGACAATACATTATCACTGCAATACAATACAAAAAAAAACAAAAGCACCGCTCTTACAGTAGTGACCGACGTCTGTAGGTGACGTGTGCAAGTCACTGCAGCGTCCTACATATGAACAGTCGAGCCTGTCCGCTATCATCATCAGCACCATAGATATATCAGCACGCTGTTGGGGCTGCCGCGCACCCTGGACACCAGAGACGCGCTCCGGTTACGCATCGTTGCGTAGAACCAGTCGACCGGCCTTCGGTAAACGTACCCGAGGCTGCACTGTCGACATATTTATTCCTCCTAATTAGCTGACAAAGACCGCTCCATGATCCTTCAATCAAGAAAACGGCCCTGTTATCATACAATTAAATTTAAATTAATTAATTCTGTCATAAATAAACCGTGAGACCCACTTAATTTTAGCATAAAACTAGGCTATAGGTACATTAAAACGTAGATCGAAACACAGGCAGTAGGCAAACGGTGGAACTCAGAGATACATGCAAATCTGCACAATTATATAGGTATGTGGATTGAGAGACTGACTTGTCTTAGAATATGTTTTAAGTGGGTTATAACAAGTTTGATTTTAATATTACAATTTAGTTTACAAGTACATATTGCACATAAACCTTTAGATAAACATACATTGTACGAGTACCTTATGGTTAACCCAAAGGCGCCTTTTGCAGAATTAATGGTCCTCCTAAACCCAAACAGAAGGCGAGGGTTTGTCGTAGGACCGATGGTCGGGTCAGTGGAACAAAACCTGGAGTAAAGACCGCGTATCCGCAAGCGTAGTGTGGGACGCGCCCCAGCTAGATGGAACGACAACCTTAAAAAGGTGGCTGGGAAAGACTGTATGCGGAATACAGAGGACGGGGTGTTGTGCCGCAACCTGGGAGAGGCATGTCCAGTAGTGGACTGCGATAGTGAGTTGTTTGAAAACCCAAAGCAAAAATTTCAAAAATCAAAAGGTATTCTGTAGGGTAGGTACAGTAGCGGCCCTAGAGTGGTGCGAGAGGGGTGCGACGGCACGGTCATGGGGGAGCGCTGAAATCAACCGAAATGCGACCACCAAGCACCAGTCAATGAATAGTTACTGATGGTAACTATTCGATGACCGATGATACTTGTAGTAACTAGTCTAAGGCCGCGCTCACTTTGGATACGTTTTCGTACGAATTCCATTCGTGCAGAAACGTACGAACACGCACGAACATTCCCGACCTTCTGAGTACTATGAAAGCGCTCACACTGCGCGCGAGTTAGTCGTACGTATACGTACGTGCAAGTCCGACGTCCGAAATCAATCCGAACATGTTGGGATTTTATTACACGTTCGTACGGGATTTTAAGAATGTAGGTACTCAAAAGTATCTCTCCCCATGCGTGTATAACCATAAAACAGTCTGGGGTCATTATACAAATCTTCCATAATGTGATGAATTCACCGAATTCATCTCTTTTTAAAAATATTTCGCGCACCCATTCGGTTCTACGATAACGACGACACCGACGGCGTCGCAATCTACGGTTTAGAAGATGATTATCCAAAAGAAAAAGATTATTCATCGCAGCAAAGATGATTTCACGTACGCGCTAACACCGGTACTCTGTCTATTTGACGGAGAAAAACGTATTCAGTGTGCGCCCTCAATTCGTACGAACAGTGTTCATACGTTTACGAACGATATAATTCGCATCCAAAGTGAGCGCGGCCTAAAGCGCGGACGCGGAGTATCGACCGAGTCGCGACGAATATTTGGGCGCGCAAACGGAGCGGGCGGCGCGGAAAGGTCCATATTCGAAAAAACTTGTGCTGATTTTCAAATCCAGTTAGACAGGGGCGCCACCAATGACGTTATATATCATTGGGCGCCACATTAAGATCAAAGACTACAATATAATGAAGATTTAGCACCACCTAAAAAAAAATCTAGGGCCGCCGCTGGAGGTATGACTATGACGACTCTCGGTCGATAACATCGGATGCGTTATCTGTTTTCAGTGCATTTCCTATTAGGACGGACACGAAGTTACACACTGCTGCGATAATAACGATGGACCGGAGTAGCACATAAAATGCTTTAAAATTCGCTTGGTAAATACAGCAATGATATCATTGTAGCTTAGATATAGGTCTTACCGGAGAATGGGCAGCAGCGTTCTCTATTTATTCCACCATCATACCATACTGCGATCGCCAACCCGCCTGCCAAGCGTGGCGATTATGGCAAACCCCCCCCCCAAAATTGGGGGAGGCCTATGTCCAGCAGTGGACGTCTATCGGCTGAAACGACGACGACGACGATAGATATAGGTAGGTAACTAGGTAACGATTATATGTACATGTACAACTCAGGTAACACATAGATATCATCACGATCACGCCTGTATTGCCTGACGGGTTAGATAGGGGTGTATCTACATATAGTACACACATGGGGGTGCCATGTAATAGGGGGCGAGCCTTGCTGTGCCAACCGCACACAAATCCAGACTCCCGGCTGCTACTGAGAAATTCCAGATGGAAAAACCCAATAACTCTTTGCCCGACCCGGGTCCGGGACCCAAGACCTCATACTCAGCAGTAGCGCTTGCGACCACTAGACCAATGAGGCAGTCAACTTAGGTTCATCATCATTTCAGCCGAAAGACGTCCACTGCTGGACATAGGCCTCCCCCAAAAGGGGGGGGGTTTGCCATAATCGCCACGCTTGGCAGGCGGGTTGGCGATCGCAGTATGGTATGGTGGTGGAATGTATAGAGAACGCTGCTGCCCATTCTCCGGTACGCCCCTTAGTCGCCTTTTACGACACCCATGGGAAGCAACTTAGGTTAATATTATTTAATTCTTAGAAGCGATTCTATAAACCCCAAATGATGGGCAGAAACAAATTCTATCATCGTATATCAAATCCAATGATTTACTATTACTAAAAAAATGTTGGACCTCCCATAGTAAGAGTAAATCAATGATTTACTATTACTATGGAAGGCCCAACATTTTTTTTCATATTTCGACCTATGTTCTTTGGGGAAAGTTGTTCAGTTTCATGAGCACATTCACCTCCTTCAGGGTTGATACCCCCTTCCGTTACACGCTGTATATAATAACGTTTAAATCCATACCTTATATTATAAAATGAGAAAGAGGGGCCCGTGGCTAAATAATAACAGCCGCACAGGTCGATCGATCAGGTTAAGCTACGCTTGCCGCGGTTGGTCTGTGGATGGGTGACCATCTTTACATACCGAGACCCCTCCGTGCCTCGGAAAGCACGTTAAGCCGTTGGTCCCGGCTGTCATTCGTGGATCTTTGACAGTCGTTACGGGTAGTCAGAAGCCCGAAAGTCTGACAACCAGTCTTACCAAGGGGCATTGATATATATGTTACACTAGATTAGTAATTACCGCGCCAAGGCGTTGCCACTTGACATAAGGCCACAGCCCTTAGCGTAGCTAACGTCACTTCAGTGCTCTGTGTGACGCTAACCGAAGTTTACCGAGTGACACGCGTCAAAAAAATACCGCCAAAATAAGAAAATGCGTAGTCAAAGAGTGCGATTCCAGGTCACAAAAACATAATAAATTAACCGGAATTACTTTCCACACGTAAGTTTATTGTTTTTGTGTTTACATCAACGTATAAACGCAATAAAAATAAATAAAATGTAATTTTTTTAAAATTACGTTCAGTGTTACCACTAAAAACTTAGTTTTAGTTTCCCACATTTGTGGGAGTTTTTTAATTTTTGGAATAAGTGATTTTAAATAATTTTTAATAATAACAACGTTACAGGGTGCCTAAAGATGCAGCACGTCGTAATAAATGGATGGAAATAATCCGATTGCTTAGAAAAGAGACTGACTGGCTACCAACTAAATCTACTGTCATTTAGCACTTCCGTGATCAAGACAAAATAGACCCAAAAAGCGAATGTGGCCGTGTTTATTTGTCCAATGAAGCAATTCCAATGCTCATTGTAAGTAATCATTTCATGCGGTAATTAATATTATCAAATTATAGGTAATGGTAATGGTCAAATGCCTAAAAGGCAATTGTACACAAAACTAATGCTACATAGCGGAGTATGATTTCAATAATAATAAATAAAAAATATTCAAAAAGAAAATGACTTAATTATTTTCATTAGTTACTAACTGACCGGGCAAACGTTGTTTTGCCATATAAATTATTTCTAGCTGCCCGGCGCTACTTCGTTTGCGTGGTGTCCTATCCCTTACCCTACCCTACCCCTACCCTACTCCTACCCTACTCCTACCCTACTCCTACCCTACTCCTACCTTACTTCTAACCTACTCCCACCGTACTCCTACCCTACTTCTATCCTACTCCCATAGATATATTAAATTTTTCTCTGCGTAAGAACCATCCTCGTACCTAAAGGAGTATTCTAAAAAAAAGAATTAGCGAAATCGGTTCAGCTGTTCTCGAGATTTGCGCTTAGCAACACATTCAGCGATTCATTTTTATATTATAGATAAACTTCTAATACACATCCAATATGAAATACATAATTCAAATATTTTAAAATAATATAACTTAACGTTTAACGTTTTTTTTAACGTTTTATATAGCTTATAAAGTTGGGTAAAATTTCGCATGGTTAGGCAACCCCATCCCGCCATTGCATGTTTATATTGCGGTCTTTGTCTAATCTAAGCAACAGTATTATTTTTGCGCCTTGTGTAAGTGAGACAGATATATGTTTACTTTTAAATGTGTAGTGGTTTAAAAGCTACGTCGTCGCGTTTAAATAGTGGTTACATTTTTTTGACACATTTTAATGAGGTTTGCTTCTCTAGTTATTTAGCTCAATGCCAAGGGGTATCATATTACCCAGTAGCTGGGTTGTGGAGGTCAGATAGGCAGTCGCTCCATGTAAAATACTGGTATTCAGCTGCATCCGGTTAGACTGGAAGCCGACCCCAACATAGTTGGGAAAAGGCTAGGCAGATGATGACCTTATATTATAAAATATGCGAAAGTGTGTCTGTCTGTTAGCTCTTCACGCGTGAGAGTCAAAATGGCGGGTGTACCTTAACTAATCGAATCACCCGCCATTTTGACTCTCACCTTCACGCTTAAACCGCTGAACCGATTTAGATGAAATTTGGTATAGAGATAGCTTGAGTCCCGGTAATGAACATAGGATAGTTTTTATCCCGCTATTCCCACGGGATCGACCCTTATGCGGGTGAAACCGCGGGGCGCAGCTAGTATGATAATAAATATGATAAAGATATTCTAGGGTAAGATTTAGATTTCCTTACCGAAGTAGGAAAGTAAGGAAAAGTGAAAGTTCCAGTTGTTCATCATACTGTTCCTTAAGTACCTAATGTAATACAATAGATCAAAATATTTATCAACGAAAACGCCATCGCGCCAGGGAACATAATTATACTTATAAATCAAATTTCCCGCCATTGATAATGACTTAAACAGATATCAAAAATACCTATAGATAAAAGAAAACGTAGCAATGAAACACATACTTACGATTTTGTCTATGAAAAAAATCACTTACAATTTTACAAACTATTATGATTGTAATACAATTTTTTAATTTAAATATTCTTTTTATTTTTATTTGATTCTGAACAAAAATTATACCTAACTTTATAGATGGGTTTCGATGGATATGGGGAAGATTTTAATTCTCAAATTTAATACACTGTTGCAATCGATTTAGCAAGTCATGCAGTTCCAAGGCCATCAACAATGATTATGAAACAGATAAACAAGTCTGGAGTGCTTATTGGACACATTTTATAAAACCTATTAAATAGACTTTAAGTGAAAGAAATAAGGTACAAAATAGTATTGATTTTAAAGATAAAACCGGTAAAGTAGGTAGATAGATATTCCTTTCCTGCAGTATCACCCCAAAACATTGTACCTACCTATTTGTATCGTTTACACCTAACTAATTTGTGCTCTAGGTATTTACATCGTGGAGAATACTGTAAGCTATATTTATTCACAATGGTCATCGCAAAGAAATACGTTGTTCTTAATCCTTTTGTAGGAGAACCTAAGAAATCTGATTTTGAAATAGTTGAAGAAGTTCTTCCTGAATTACAAGAAAATGGTAAGTTTTTTATTTTTTATTCAATAATATGCCAGCCTCAAAGTAATCGATTCTTTATTTATTATATAATTATTTCAGAATTCCTCGCTGAAGCAGCTTACATTAGTGTTGATCCTTACCAGCGCATGAAACTTGGCGCGACCTACCCTTGTGATATGATTGGCGGGCAAATTGCGAAGTTAGTTATCTAGTAATTTATTTGATTTCATGTTTTTTTAGGGTTCCACCTCAAAAGGAAAAAACCGGACAAGAGCCAGGCGGACTCGCGCACCGAGGGTTCCGTACCATCATGTTTTTTTTTCATCGGCGATGTATTCGTCAGGGAATTTTAACACTGCACGCTGCGGTGTAGAATTTTTAGGTCAGCGCCATCTCTTGACCGATAGTAGAACTAATGTAACTTGTTGATGATTTCTGAAAAAGTGTGCTATTTAGAGACTTCGTTTTATTTTTCCTGTAATCTTTACATACATCTTTGTCTTATGTTTTCAACACACTATCTATCTATCTTGAAGAATATCATATATTTTTCTGATTTTGTTTACTGTAGTCTATCTTATACCTTTGTTGTTACTAAAAACTTGCGTGCACTATTGTAATAAGTAAGCCTGTGATGATAGTGTATGTGTTTTAAAATAAATAAACTACTATCACATAGAATAAATTCAGATTTTTCTCTATGCAAACTTCAGCGATAATGGGGCCAACAGTATTTTTTTTATTTTTTTTCATCAAAAGTCGAAAACTAAGCGGCCTAAAAGAAAGAGGTGTTTGAGAATGTGCAAACTGCGCTCTTTCATATTACCTATGATATAGCCCACATGCCCTAGTAGCCCCACTTCGAATTTTTCAGACCCCCTTTCAGTCCCTGTTGCAAAAAAAATATATTATATAGGTTCATTTTTAATTCTTTCTTATTTGCAAAATAGTTGGGCAAACGTCATCTAAAACTATTCTAAATTTCAAGTTGATAGCATTAGTAGATTTTGAGGTTTCCAGCTGTGACAGACGAAGAGACAGACTGATTCGCACCCTACGGGTTCCTTTTTACCATTTTGGTACGGAACCCTTATAGGATCACTTTGTTGTCCGTCAGTCTGTCTGTCAAGACTTTAACTCGGGAACGCGTGGAGGTATCAAGTTGAAATTAAAACCATAACTCAGGTCTGCGTAGCGGCGATAAGACCCCTCTTTGAGGAGTGGCTAGAGAGGCGCCACGGCGCCCTCACCTACCGCCTGACGCAGGTCCTCACTGGACACGGAAGTTTCTGGAGGTTCCTGCACAACATCAGGCGGGAGGAAACGCCCGGGTGTCACCATTGCCAGGATCGTCCAGAGGACCCGGTGGAGCACACGGTGGAGGTCTGCCCGCTAGGGCGGAGCACCGCCGTGTCCTCGTAGAGGCGATCGGCAGCGGCGGCGACCTCTAGCGTCCGGCCCTGGTGCAAGCCATGGTCCTTGGCGAGAGGGAGTGGGAGGCAGTCACCTCCTTCTGCGAAGCAGTCATGCTAGTGAAGGAGGTGGCGGGACGGCTCAGGGAGAGAGCTTCCCGTACCAGCCGCCGCGGGAGACGCTCCGGGCGTCGGGGGCCGCGTGACGACTCCCGGCCACCGTAGGCGCGGGCCTGCGGGTGGAGAGTAATGGGTAGCTCTCCGTCCGATCAGGACCAGGCCCGTGCCGGACGGCGCGTACGTGTTCCACGCGCGCCTCAAAGAGATGTCATCATCGAGGAGGGGCCCCCTTAGGGCCGAAGCCTGCCGGGTCAGCGGGATTGTCCAAAAGGGTTACCGCTGGCCCGGAACATAAAGGGCTAAGGAAGGAACACGGGTGGGTTTTAGTCAGTAAGAATCTGACACTCCCTCGTCATTTGATGATTTCCCATCCGCAAAAAAAAAAAAAGGTCTGCGGTCCCGTGAAGCTGTGAAAAAATCAAACTTCTACTAAGTTAACGTAAAAAAAAAACGATACGGCCGTTTATGTCGCAAAAAAGTAGGTATATTTCGACACTCAAGGGAATCAAAATGTATACTTCCCGTTGACCTAGAATCATGAAATTTAGCAAGATGCAAGGTCATGTAGCACAAACACAAATAAAGGAAAAAGTCCGAAAACCGTAGTAGTTACATTTAAAAAAAACCCGTGATATATATTTACATACCTACAGATTTGTACGGAACCCTCGGACTCGCTCTTGTTTTATCTAAGACCGACTATGAATCATCTATAAATGGGTTATGCTTATGACTACATATTAATATATTGTTAATGTTTCGAATATCGTGAAAAGAGATTTTAAGTCTTTCGTACAGAAATATTTACCTAATCTTTATTTTCAGAGTGATAGAAAGCAAAAATCCTGAGTACCCAGTGGGATCATGGGTTATGGGACATTTCGGCTGGAGAACCCACACAGTCACGACACCCGAAAATGAGAAATTCAGTGGGCAAAAACCGTATCTTTACAAATTACCTGACTTCGGAGATTTGCCTGTATCACTGGCCCTAGGAGTATGTGGGAGAGTAGGGTAAGGATCGTGTTTTTGCTGGACCTAATCTAAAAACTGCAGTTTTACCTTTGTGTACTTATTACAGGAACACTGCTTATTTTGGCTTTACCGAGATCTGCCAACCGAAGGCCAGGGAGACTGTGGTAGTGTCAGGTGCGGCGGGCGCAGTGGGCTCACACGTCGGTCAAATTGCTAAGATCTTGGGTAATAATAATAACATTTTGTCCTAAACTTTCGTCTCAACCTTGCTTCATCAAGGAATATTTCCAATCACCTGGCGTTACTCTGGACTTTTAACTGACTATATGTTTATAGGATGTCGTGTTATTGGATTCGCTGGTACTGACGAAAAATGCGAATGGCTGGTTAAAGAACTAGGTTTCGACTATGCAGCCAACTATAAAACCACAGATCTTGCTAAATTTCTGAGAGTAACTGCTCCAAAAGGCGTGGACTGCTACTTTGACAATGTTGGCGGGGAAATCAGTAGTACAGTCATGTCGCAGATGAACCAATACGGCAGAGTCGCCGTCTGTGGAGCCATTGCCAGTTATAATGAAACCGATCCTGAAAAGCGGAAAGGTGAGTGCCACAATAGTACAGATAAAGAACTAATGATTTTTTTATGTCTTCATTATTTCCTTTACTTTTATGTTTTCAGCGACAATGCTTCAAAGTTTCATCGTCGGGAAACAGCTAAAAATTGAAGGGTTCATGGTCAACAGATTTGCTGATCGCACTATTGAAGGTATTAATCAAAACATGAAATGGGTTAAAGAAGGAAAACTAAAGTACAGAGAACATGTTACCAAGGGATTTGAATCAGCCGTTGATGCTTTTATAGGATTATTTAGAGGCGAAAACATTGGTAAAAGTCTGGTAAAAGTGAAATGAACCATTGTTTGATTTTATATAGGTATAATGTAATTAAAATGTATATTTCAACAAGTGCATAATCTTATTTACAACACCATTCATCACCTGCGTTTGCGTCGTTTTGGAGCAGTGGAGTTCGGCACATCTCTTGTATATTTATTTATGAAAAGTTCTTCATATAATAGATTATTTGCCTCTTGACTTAAATATTTAGATAGTTCTTGATAAAGTTGTTTTTTATGCACATCTTCACTAACTGATGTCTGTGTGCGGACATTTTTCTTATCACATGATGGTGCCACTGCTTGTTTTAACTCCAATATTTTTTGGGAGTTTTCTTCTATTTTGTTAAGTAAATTATCTTCCATCTTTTTCATTCTAGCTTCTAAATAAGCAATAGTATAGTCTTGGAGACTAGGCAGCGCTGGATCTTTAGCAAGATAAGAACCAACTTGCTGCTTTTCACTTTGCATTGTTTTTGTTCTATGTGATACTCTTCTTTTATCAAATTCTGATTTATCTGGTTTGTCTAATTTGTCTAGACAATCTTCAATTATATCTCTTAGTTTCATGTTAAATTTTCTTTTCTCTGCTATTGCGGCCACTCTTTCTGGAGTTATCTTATTTCTTAACAATGAAGTGTTTGGTGAAACCTCATTAGAACTTTTATTTATTTTATCATTTCTTGCTTTTTGAGAAGCATTATTAGGTAAAACCTCATTCAAAATTATATTTATTGCATCATTTCTTATTTCCTGAGGAGAAACATTATCTCTTCTACTACTAATAATATTCTCAGGTTCACTTTCAGGTTTTTCTAAAATTATGTTATCGTTTGAGGTGTCTGGCACAATAAGTGAGGTCTCTGTATTACTATTAATAATTGGTACTTCGATTGATTTTGGATTGAGACACCTGTTCTTATTTGGGAAAGTTAAAATTCTACTAGGTGAAACTGGTTCAAATTTTCCAATTAGCGGCACAGGCTCAGAGATCTTTTTCTCAGATAGAATCCTAATCTTTTTACTGTCCTTTAAATAACTTCTGTTAGCATTGCTGTTTGATGGTTTTGGTTCATTCAGCACTTTTACATCAAATGACTGATCATTTAATAGTTTTGGTTCATCAAAAGCTTTTACATCAAACAACTGATCATTGATTAGTTGTGATTCAACTAGTGCTTTTACATCCATTGATTGATCTATATTTACCTGATTTTTGTCATTTGATTTTGTGCCTTCAAATTCAATTGGCACATGAGACACATTAAGTATAAAGTTCAAAGGGTTTTGGTCTCCATCTATCCGCTGTGTTTCAATTAGTTTGCTGATGTCTACTGTGTTATTATGGTTAATTGCAAGATCACCTTGAATTATTGTATCTTTCTTTTGAGTAGTATCTTTCAAAATATTATGACTGTAGTTTCTAAAATGCTTCCCTCTATTTCTGCGTGCGAGTGGTTGAACCCTTTTAACAGATCTTTTAGAAGGAATCGGGTCTTTTGGGACAATTGGATTTGCCGCTAGTTCACAGAGGCCCTGTATAGCAATCTGGTTGTTATCATTTATCTGGTTTAGTGAATTTAATGAATCCAAGTCCATTAAATCACAGTTTGTTAAGAAATCTCCATATTTAACTGAGAAGTTTGCTTTTTTATCTACCATTGTCAAATATTCATTTTCAATATCATCAAGAGATATGCTGAACACTTTTGACTCCTCTTGTTCAGTTTTTGTTTCATCTGACTGACTAGAATCACAATAAGGTCCATTTTCTGTAGGCACTGCATCAAATGTAAGTTTGTCTTTCTGAAATACAAGTTATAAAATGATATTAATTAATAATGATCATGATTTCAAGAAAACTCTTCAAATTCAACATAAGACCAAAAAGGAAACAGTAATTAGTGAAACCATAAATTAAGCACATCATGATTCTAAACCATCATCAATAACATATCATCATCTGCCTAGCCTTTTCCCAACTATGTTGGGGTCGGCTTCCAGTCTAACCGGATGCAGCTGAATACCAGTATTTTACATGGAGCGACTGCCTATCTGACCTCCACAACCCAGCTACTGGGTAATATGATACCCCTTGGTAAGGCTGGTTGTCAGACTTTCGGGCTTCTGACTACCCGTAACGACTGTCAAGGATCCACAAATGACAGCCGGGACCAACGGCTTAACGTGCTTTCCGAGGCACGGAGGGGTCTCGGTATGGAAAGATGGTCACCCATCCACAGACCAACCGCGGCAAGCGTAGCTTAACCTGATCGATCGACCTGTGCGGCTGTTATTATTTAGCCACGGGCCCCTCCATCAATAACATAGTAAGTACTAAAAAAAAACTGCTATTTCATAGAAAAGTGTAATCCTACATAGTCAAAATTTATGGAACAGCAAATTGTTTTAAAATAACCAACAAAAAATTTACCCTGTACTATGCAGTTACTATTACTGTTTTACAATATTTAAATACAAATTTTAAGCAAACCTTAAAGTTCATAAAGTTGTCATCTTTGAAATGATATTGGCATACCACTCTGTTCTTCAGCTGTGACACTTTCAAATTGAGAAATTCTAATTTATGTGCATTTGTAAGCCATTGGTGACAACGAACTTTGTCAAACACAGGGTAGTGGAACATATGAGTTTTGCCATCTGTTCGCAAAGAGCAGTTACGATAAGTGCAGCGGCACCCTCCCATGACACTATCTGAAACAAATGTTAGATATAATTATAATAATGTCAGAAACACGTGTTAAAACAGAGCAAGAATCCAGAGATGCTGGAGGCCTGATGGTGACACTCACTTTCTATAAATGATGTTTATGAATTATTGCTTAAGTTCAAGAAGATTAAAAAGGTTAGTATAATAAGGGTCACAGGTTCTTAGTAGGAATTGTACCGTACATACTTTATTGCATGGCCGGCTAAATACATTAGAAAAGCACAACACTTACACTACAAACAATGAATTGGTATTTTTGATTATAGCATTATAGTTTATTAACTCTTATGTCACTTTCTAATACAAATAATGGGGTGGTGATGATGTTTGCACATAATAAGCTAAATGACCTATTGTAAATATAGTTTTTATAAAAGTTTCGTCCTTACATTTAGATTAACATTAGCCTTACCCTCCAAGCCTATAATTTACAGTCAAAACCAATTAATATGTTAAACCTTATGACTTAAACGTTAAAAAGAACACGTCGGTACTTATATGTACAAGAAAACTCAACTATTAAATTTAAAAAAACTGAATAAAATAAATAATTGTACACCACAACATCAACATCCAAAAGTGATTTCCAGTGATTTCCTAGGATTCTGCCACAGAGAAGTTACCTTGATTCTGCACGAAGTACTTCTTTACTCTTTGGTACTTTTTTTTTTTTTTGGCTTCGCACGGTTTTCTTTGGTACTTCTGTAGTTCTGTTTGTGAGTCTGGCTGTGCCCCGCGTTCCGAATTGCGTCAAAAGCGATTATATCGCGAATCCGACCAACGCGCAACGTCACAAATAGTACTCATTAATCCTTATAGAGCAACGGGTAGCGTAGCCACACATGAGACAAAAAACTAACTTATCTAACATAGGCTACATAAGTAGCTGCCTTGAAAAAACTGGCACGCACTGAGAGACGGAAATAGTATAGCTTTATCCTTTTCTGTTACTTATAATAACTCAATACTTTATCCCTTTCTTGTGGAAATGAAATGGATCTACCTGCCGTCTATACTTTTCTTTGCATTGCAAATAATTATGCATTAATCCTTATATTTAGTCACTATTGCATGCATTAATTCTTATATTTTGTCACTATTTTTGGTCGGATTCGCGATATAATCGCTTTTGACGTAATTCGGAACTAAGGGGTTTCATCATTGAGTTCTATGTCAATGGGTTTCATCGCCAATTCGCCATAGACAAAACACAGGGCAAAGGAGTAACACACAGAGTAATATTATGCGCCCAAAACACGGTACGTTTTCCTGTCAGTTTTACCTTCCTCTATAGTTACTTTATACCGCATTTACACATCACTCGCTCACGAGCTAGAGCTACCCATGTCTAGTGACCATTATTTACATACCGAGACTCCTCCGTGCCTCGTTGGCCCCGGCTGTCATTCGTGGATCTTTGACAGTCGTTACGGGTCGTCAGAAGCCCGAAAGTCTGACAACCGGTCTTACGAAAGGGTATCGTATTACCCAGTACTGGGTTGTAGAGGTCTAGAGGTCAGATAGGCAGTCGCTCCATGTAAAAAAATGGTATTCAGCTGCACCCGGTTGGACTAGAAGCCGACCCTTGGGAAAGGCTATGCAGATGATGAGTTAGTTAGTTTTATAGTTTTTCAATATCATCAATGAGCCGCTAATCCTATTTTATTATACAGGGTGTTTGGAAGCTGAGTGCAAGCTTTAAGGGAGTGATAGTTGACACCATTTACAGCATTTTGAGCCATACACGTTTTTTTTCCCCAATGAGGGATTTTCTTTTTCTTTTTTTTTAACGCTTCCCTAGTCGCTGGATAGATGGCGCTGAACTTGGTAAGTTACTGCAAGGAACGGAACGTCACATAATTTTTTTATTAATTCACTTGGATGTAATTTTGAGATCGTAAAACGAAAGCAAACGAAACTGTCACTCAACGAGCGTATATGACGTGACGCAATGTTTTTTTCCCAAGCGTTTTGACTTTGGCACCTAGTAACGTAGTCAGTTCAACGCCATCTTCAGGGTTCTTGGAAACTATGTTTTTTTTTAATACTCAAAAGAAAAACCTCTCATTATAGTTGCTATTGGTTGACTAAAAGTTTGCTGTTAAAAAAAAACATACTTCGTTTAAGACATGTATGGCTCAAAATGCTCTAAATGGTGTCAACTATCACCCCCTTAAGGCTTTGCATCCAGCTTCCAAACCCACTATATTTTATTTTTGTCCTGTCACTCATGTTATGTCAATAAGAATAAATTTCAACATGAAGTATTTAAGTATTATCATTTCGATCCATAAAATACCTCTCAAAATAAAGGATACAGGATTTTCTTTTAGATTTTATGAATATTCCATTTATAATTTTGAGTGAATACGTGTGTTCTCTGTAAAATCTTGGGTATGACTGACCATCAGTCAGAATGAGCGTCTAAAGCCTCCTCTACACGTCGACTGATTCACACAGACTAAGAAGAGAAGTTCTGATTCATCAGCTGATGGCACTGACCTCTATGTGTATTATAGAGGTCAGTGGCTGATGGCCGTCTGCGAATGCCTCTGCCGACAGGTAGACGGGGTATTTTGCTAGTATGTGGTAGGTATTTGACGTCGGCAGAGGCATCTGCCACCAATCCAATGTCAATGTGTATATAAAAAATCGACATAATCTTTGAGGACCATGTAGATTGTGTCTGAAATGATCTTTTGAGGAAAGAACCACACAGATTGAGTGGACCTGTCCAGTAAGTGCACGCATGTCAGTAACCGTGCAGCTCAACTCAGAACTTAAGGAGCTCAACGATTCGACGAACAATACCAAAGACCGTTTGTTGTCGGTTTTTGTGACACGGATCGAAGATGGTATCAACGCTAACGCCCTGCGTGTGTCCACACGTCTGCCGATGCATCAGTATTATCGTAGTCGTGAATGAAAGTGCACGCGTGCTTCTTGCAGTTTTTAGGGTTCCGTAGCCAAATGGCAAAAACGGAACCCTTATAGATTCGTCATGTCTGTCTGTCTGTCTGTCTGTCCATCTGTCTGTCTGTCCGTCCGTATGTCACAGCCACTTTTCTCCGAATCTATAACAACTATGCTGTTGAAACTTGGTAAGTAGATGTATTCCGTGAACCGCATTAAGATTTTCACACAAAAATAGAAAAAAAACAATAAATTTTAGGGTTCCCCATCCCCATACTTAAAACCGAAACTCAATTTTTTTTTTTTCATTAAACCCATACGTGTGGGGTATCTATGGGTAGGTCTTCAAAAATGATATTGAGGTTTCTAATATTATCATTTTTTTCTAAACTGAATAGTTTGCGCGAGAGACACTTCCAAAGTGGTAAAATGTGTGTCCCCCCCCCCCCTGTAACTTCTAAAATAAGAGAATGATAAAACTAAAAAAAATATATGATGAACAGTACCATGTAAACTACCACCGAAAATTGTACCGTAAGCCGCAATTTACCATTCATTCAATCAACTCAAAAATAAAAAAAACCATTTAATTTCATAATCATAAACCTTATGCATAAACCCGGATGTTACGGAACCCTCGGTGCGCGAGTCCGACTCGCTCTTGCCCGGATTTTTTTCTCGTTTACCTAATAATCTCGTTCGCTGAAATGACTAAAATGAGCACAGACTAAACTCTCCGGCAGGGCAGGAGTGGGGGGGGGGGGTGAAACAGGGCGCCCCCCCCCCCCCCCAAGCCCCTCCACCCCTCCCATCTTCGTACGGAGGCGACTTGATATAAGACTTTAAACATTAAAATAATTTAATTACTTCAATTAATTGATTACGTTGAGGCTACTGTAAATTGGATACCGTAAAATGCTGTAACTTTGCCTGGATTTTGACGTTTTTTGTTCGTATCTCTGAACCTATTTACTATTGCGGCTTCTAAAGACTTGCAGATGGAAAACAGACCTTATGCCTTGCCAGGTAGAACCCAAATCTATTTAAATCATGCCGTCATTCAGAATTACAAGCACTCAAAGTCGTAGGCAAAGTTGTAGGTAAAAGACACAACTTTGCCTAGAAGGATATCTCAATAAATATATTGTTGATCTTTTTAGTATTTTTTTTCCGTGTACATGAGACACCGTGCTTGTAGCCAGCAGTTAGATTATTGCCATGACGGTAATATATATTTTTTTACAGCTAATAGGCAATGTTGTAGCAGGTACCAGAAACTTTTCATACAAAAATGTCGTTGACTCTAGGGTTGTCCCAAAAAAATACGGATTATTTTCTTAAACTTTTATTCACTTTGTAAAAAAACAAAACAAATTGCTACTTATGAGTAAAAATCACAAATGTATTGCTTTTTAGCAATGCTGGCTTTTACGATGTGGGCTTCTTCCTCAGTTGTCAAGTCTGTAGGTCGACCAAATGGATTGCTATGCATGTTTTTTGATATATTAAAAATGGTCTGACGCGGGATCCCAAATTTCTTTTCCGCTTCGTATGACGAAATGATTTTTTTTCGTGCGAGATCTGCAGCAACTTCTGATATTTCTACAGAGTAATCGGCATAACTACGAGCTCCTGGTTTTCTCCTGCTTCGTTGTGTATTATTCGGCATTTTTGCATATAACTGCAACAAAGTTAAGACTTACTTAAATACAAAATCATGCCTGTAATCACTGAAGGGTCAGGCAGAGATACACCTCTGCCTCACCCTTACAGGCGATTGAAAACATAACTGTCGAAATAAAAATAAGAATGTTCTATTGACATAAAAAAATGTAACATTTTCAATTGAAGCTCTAACTCCTAGGTGATACCTGTGTCTCACCCGATTTCGGAACATTAACAATGTATGCAATAAAATTAAAATATCGTAAAATTAAGGGAATTTAGTGCATGCAAGCTCTTGAGTCTCGATATAACCGGGTTCCAAGCTGTGAAAATTTCATGCAAATATGACATTAATATAGTAAAAATATATCAATATTAAAATCCGCCTAGTGACAACCCTAGACCCAGGCAAAGTTGTGTCACTCAAGTTTCCAAAACAGTGCACAACATTGCCTACGAAGTTATTTTAATGAAATCGTGTCCTTTTAATAAAAATATCAAGCAATATGGAAAGTAGATAGTATGTTCTTACCCTGGGATGTTATAGCTGCATGAAAACACCTTTTCTTTAGCTAAAACTTCAAAAGTTACACGACACTAAAAATTTTCACCTACGCGCACCGGTGTTTGTCGCACAACTGACAGAGTAACAATGAAGCTACCATTACAAAAAATGAAAAATCTGTTGCCCTAATAATGTAAAATCACTACCAAATGGTAGAAAATAAGAAAAAACTAAGCAATCGCGAAATATCGTAATTTAAACGAAATAGGCAAACTTGGGCTTAGTTGGCAAAGTTGCAGCGTTTTACGGTACTGAAATTGCAAATGAGACATCTAAAAGAGTCTAAGTAGGTAATTTTTTTTTTCGGTTGGTATTAAAACAACTTAAATACTTAAATGAACTATGCACGCTCAAAAATAGTTAAAAGTACTAAATAAATAAATAGCTGCCGCAGGTACGGTCTCAACATGCATTTTTTTTATTTTGCGTGCGTACGAGTTGCGTCTGTCGAGAATTAACACGTTTAACACAGACTGAACGACTAACAGACGTGTGGTCAGCTCGTGGTGATCAATCTGCTGATACATCTGTCGACGTCTGCGCACGCGTCTGCCGACGTGTAGAGGGGGCATAATGTCGATAAAATTCCATCACTCACCATCATTCTTTCGTCATTCGTGACCCCTATGGTATATACAGGGTGTCCCAGAACTCAACGTCAAGCCGAAACGGGGTGACAGGATTGATCGTAAACATCATGAGAAAAATCAGAAAAAAAATCTATCCCATCCAGTTTGAAAATTATGGGCATTTAAGAAAAACCTAAAAATTTGGTCAACCTGTAACCATTTTTCGGTTATTGTGGTTAATTTTTATTATTTTTGTTTATTTAAACCTTGGAAACGTAACCCTAAATAACATTTCTAAGAATCACAGTCAAAAATAATGACACAATTGCCCCGAGTTTCCTAGAATTAAGACTTTGTTAAACTATGAATTTAAAATTTTCAAAATTTGTCGACTTTGAAAGGCCCTCCTTTAAAAAAAATGTACTAGAGGGCCTTGGCAAATGCCATTAAAAGTTGGCGCATTTAATGAGGATTGTAAAATGGTGCAATACTTGTTGGTTTCATACTTAAAAAAACGAGTAAAAAAATAAAAACCTCAAGTAACCCGATTTTTGCTAACCCATTTTACTCAGTTAAAATGTTTTTTATTCGCACAAGCTCTTAATTTAGGGTAGGTTCTTAATTTTACGGCAAAATGATGAGAGAGATGGATAGTGGACATGTAGATTAGTTGAGGTTTATTGGAATAAAAGTCAGATAGGTAAATAACATTTTTTATTAGAACAAATGTTCAAATGGTTTACCATCAGCCTCAATACACGCCCTACATCTTCTTAAAAAAGATCTACTTATTAGGCGGGCATATCCTCGAGAGTTGATGTCCTCAGCAGCTTGAGAAATTCGTTCACGCAGCTCGGCTACGCTCTCAATAGGCTTTGAATAAACTTTTTCTTTGAGAACGCCCCAATAAAAAAAAATCCAGGGGATTTAAATCTGGGGAACGGGCTGGCCACGAGATAGTGCCTGAACGTCCAATCCACCTTCCCGGATATTCCTGGTCAAGGAAATCTCTTACTTGCACTGCGTAATGCGCTGGGCAGCCATCTTGGTGATACCACATGTGGCGAAGATCTGTTAGTGCGCGTAGGCATGGTAGATAACAAGGATGCCAACACAAAAGTCCAATTCCAAAAGAGATAAGCCAAAGTTGCCGGTATGTAATCAACAAGTTCAATTCACAAAAATCCAAGTCCAAAAAGAGAAGGCAAAGTTGTCAGTACTAAATCAACACAAGCGAATACAGAAGGTGCGCAGTAGACGAATGAGCGAAACGTACTAACTGGTGTCAGACTGGTAGCGTAGCCATTTGCTTGGTATGGCGTCTGTATCTGTTTCATTCGCACTCGTTTAAACGATGCATCTTCATCTCACTGCGTGGCGTCGCTATCAGTCTCGTTCGCTCATGGCAAACATGTCCACTATCCATCTCTCTCATCATTTTGCCGTAAAATTAAGAACCTACCAAGAGCTTGTGCGAATAAAAAAACATTTTAACTGAGTAAAATGGGTTAGCAAAAATCGGGTTACTTGAGGTTTTTATTTTTTTACTCGTTTTTTTAAGTATGAAACCAACAAGTATTGCACCATTTTACAATCCTCATTAAATGCGCCAACTTTTAATGGCATTTGCCAAGGCACTCTAGTACATTTTTTTTAAAGGAGGGCCTTTCAAAGTCGACAAATTTTGAAAATTTTAAATTCATAGTTTAACAAAGTCTTAATTCTAGGAAACTCGGGGCAATTGTGTCATTATTTTTGACTGTGATTCTTAGAAATGTTATTTAGGGTTACGTTTCCAAGGTTTAAATAAACAAAAATAATAAAAATTAACCACAATAACCGAAAAATGGTTACAGGTTGACCAAATTTTTAGGTTTTTCTTAAATGCCCATAATTTTCAAACTGGATGGGATAGATTTTTTTTCTGATTTTTCTCATGATGTTTACGATCAATCCTGTCAACCCGTTTCGGCTTGACGTTGAGTTCTGGGACACCCTGTATGTATGTTCTGTGTTCGTGACTTTTGGAAATGATTGACGCAAAACTTGTGTAATGGGCCATTGACATTGTTTTTCCTATCTCAATGGTACAAGCGCAATACTGTAGACCACAGATTATTAAAAGTTACATTAACGATACTCTATAATTTATGGTTTAACCATGCGGAGGAAGCGCCAGGGGAGCCCGCGAAATTTAAATTTACGTTTTTTATGATAGAGGTCAGTGGTTTTTTTGCAATTTGCAGGACTGTCATGTTGATTATTTGATTAAATGAAAAAAAAATATTAAAACTTACATTAAACGCACACTTTGTAAACAAGCATACTATAAATTAGAAGATTATATCCAAGATAAGAACGCTTGGAAATAAATGCTGGTCCTGCTTTAAAAGACAATCTAGAGTCTAGATATAATCAAACGTTGCTAATTTAATTGTAAAATTGATTCTTTCTTCTTTTTTTGACGTTGATTTACATTCTGTTTTTACTTAAACTCACACTTTGACTTAATACTTGAAATTTTTTATTTAAATGAAAATCGTTTACTTTTACCATGTTTGTAAATATGTGAGCACCATGTATCTGTCAGATAATTAATTTATGTCATGTTTTCATTTTTAATTCTTTTACCTATTGTGGTATAGTAATTTTATTTTAGGCGCATCGTCTTCACATATTATTATATAATTAATGTATGCAAAATATTGTAAAACATTTTAAAAAGAGTCAGTGGAGTTTCTTGCCCATTCTTCTCCATACGAAAACTACCTTTTGGAATGGGCGACTAGAATCAATTCAATTTTGTATCGTAATTTTTGACGTTGAAAAGTGCCTTTTATGTGCCTATTTGAAATAAATGTTTTGACTTTGATTAAAGTATGATTCTATAACAAATATGACTTTACAGAACAACACAACCCTCTAAGTTCTTTTAATCCTATTGAATAACAATTTCATGAAATATCAATTAATAGGATTATAATTAAGAACTTGGAGAGTTGTATTGATGAATTAATGATTATAATTCTGCAAATAATAGGTATTTACCTATAAAATTGCCGTTCTGCAGTACTGGCCATTTCAAATCAAAATAATTTTTGTTTGGCTAAGAATTCTAATTTCAAATTAATTTTATTTTAAAAACATGGATTTTTTTTTTCCAAAAGTAGGTAGTCATTTGTTTATTGATTAGTGTTACATTTTCATCGCATTTCAATCTCTGGATACGTTAAAAATTCGAGTAATTATGGAATATGAGTACCGTCGTGGCAGCAACGCGGCACAAGCGGCACGCAACGCAACATCAACGACGTTTACGGGGCTAACACTCAAACCAACGCACCACCTGTTATTGGTTTGCTCGCTTCCGTTCTGGAAATTTCGACCTGAAAAATGAACCTCGCGGTCGTCCGAAGACTCTGGTCGACAATGACGAATTAAAGGCGATTGTGGAAGCTGATGATACACAATCTACGGCTGAATTAGCAGCAGCTTTCGACGTTAGCGTCAAAACAATATTGGTCCATTTGCGTCAAATTGGCAAGGTAAAAAAGCTTGACAAATGGGTGCCCCACGAACTCAATGGTCGCCAGCGCGAAGTACGCGTCGAGACGTGCCTTGCACTGCTCAACACAAATGAAGGAATTTTGAACCGCATTGTTACCTGCGATGAAAAATGGATTCTGTTTGATAACCGCAAGCGCTCAGCAAGTAAGTTGGATCCTGGTTCAGCACCTAAACAATGCCCTAAACGAAAACTTACCCCTAGAAAAGTGATGGTCACTGTTTGGTGGTCTAGCGCCGGTGTGATTCATCACAGCTTCTTACCAAACGGGGTGAGCATTACTGCAGATGTGTACTGTGAAGAACTGAACACAATTGTGGAGAAGCTGGCACATCTCCAACCAGCATTGGTCAATCGCTCGTCTCCGCTGCTCCTGCACGACAACGCGCGACCTCATACTGCACAGCAGACGGTCTCCAAGTTGCAAGAACTGGGGTTGGAAGCTCTCCGTCATCCACCCTACTCACCAGACCTTGCGCCTACAGACTACTACTTTTTCCAGAAATTGGATAACTTCTTGGCGGCAAAAAAATTCAATACCCGAGAGGCAGTACAAAATGCCTTTGAAGAATTTGTTGCCTCCCGTCCAGCTGATTTCTTTAAGAAGGGCATCAATAAACTGCCACTGCGTTGGCAAAGATGCATTGATTGCATGGGTGATTACTTCGATTAATACAAATAAAAAATACATGAAAAAAATTCGTTTAAATTTTTTCATACAAAACGGCAATTTCATAGGTCAACTATTACTATACTATTTCAACCTAATAGGACTTGTTACGCTCGCAAATCATATTTTGTTCAACATGTAACCTGACACTGACCCGCAAATTACAAAAAACGTAAGATTTGAATTTCGTGGGCTACCTAGCGCATCCCCATAGGCCATAACACAACTTATTTGGTATAGTGCGCTCAGTATTTATTTTTAAGTAAAAATAAAAAGAAGACGGGGCTGTAATATACCTACTCGAAAAAGGCCTGTATTTTTTAGACTTGAAAGAAAGACTGCCGTCTTCCGATGTAGGCCGTACCGGTAAAGACGAACACAAAAAGCAAGGAAAGTTGCATTTATTTTGCAACGAACTGACTCTGGCACACAGCGCAGCCAGTTACAATAGTCAAGGACGCTTATCTGACTCTATTATATAATTTTATCTATTTGGTATATACGCACATTAAGATCGTGGTCTAGTCTAAGTGGCGGACTAAGCCTGTAGGGGGGCCCGGGACGGCAAAACTAAATGGGGCCTCCCGCCCATTTTCTCTTTGACTACTGTGATACTTTAGGTCTTTTGTCGGCAACAGAAAGGGTAGAGCATCAGACGAGTAAAGGATGGTAGAGCGAGCGAAGCGAACTCGAAAATGTTTGCATCCCACCCCGGATAGCTTATTACCCGACTGCGTCAGAAGGAGGGTTATGTTTTTCGAGTGTATGTATGTATGTATGTATATTTCTTTGGCACGCTCTGTAGCTTAAACGGCTTGATCGATTTCAGCTTGAGAGGTGCCGTTAGATTCGTCTTAATTGTGAGAGTGACACTGGGTATATCAAAATTGAAAAAAAATTAAAATGGGCGATTTATGGCGCAATATGTCTTAAAAATTTTTTTTTTTTTATCGAAACCTATCGAGTGGGGTATCAAAATAAAGGGTTTTAAAAGGTGATTACAAAAATATATATAACTTACATGGTTAAAAGTAATTCGAAGTGACAAAACGTAAAAAACAAGTACCAAGAACTAAATCGTTTGCGAAATCTTTCCCATTTGTAAATTAAAAAGCTGGAAATAAAAAAAAGTTATTTAAAAAATGAAAAACCCGACTGCGAAACTGAAAAGCTAAAAACAAGCCCATTTTAAATTAAATAAAAGTTGGAAGCAGGCGGGACCCATACCATTTTTATTATATTTTCAAATTCAAATGGGTCCCGCCTGCTTCCAACTTTTATTTAATTTAAAATGGGCTTGTTTTTAGCTTTTCAGTTTTTTTACTAAGTATTAGTACATAGTTACATACATAATTATAGGAGTTACTTTGTCGATTGATGCTGCGATGTTTGATTAAAAAAGAAAAGAAAAAATTAGAAGATTTTTAATTGCGTTTTTAATGCTTTTAAATTAAGCTAAAAAAAAAACCGGCCAAGTGCGTGTCGGGCCACGCATAGTGTAGGGTTCCGTAGTAGCCCGTTATCGCAATGTAGTACGATTCTGTAGTTCTTTATTCTGAATATAAAAAAAAATGAAAACAAAAAAAAAACATTCATATTTTGTTTTTCAATGCAAGTCTTTACCCGTTATAAACAAGCAACTACTTCATCTTAGTCACTTTAAAGGATTAATGCTAAGGGATTTTGTATTTGGTACAAAATTATCCTACACCCAAGTTCAACGACCATTACTGCTAAACTAATAAAGTTATCATAACCGCTATAATTTTCCTTTAAAGTTCATGAAATGAAGTATCATCGTGAATTTTTCCAGATTTTTCAAGCCAGCAGTATAGGTTTTAGAGGGGGGGGGGGGGGAACTGGAACAAAAATTTGCACTTTAAAGTTTAATATTTCGTAAATAAAGCATTAAATCGAAAAATAATTTTAGCAACCCCTAAGTGATTTTAGAAGACCTATTCAACGATACTCCCTACGATGGGGTAGACGACGAAAAAAATATTCAACCCCTCCTACCGTTAGTTGGGATCCCGGTGGTGTCGTTTCATGGGCCACGGAACGACATGGCCTCGGACTTGTGCAGTGCCACCTCGAGACCCCAACTGCCGGATCCTCTCCACGACTCTCGCAACCCCGCGTGTCATCGCGTCGGCCGCCGCCTGATGCGACCTCCCCTGCGCCAGGACCAGCGTGTCGTCAGCGTAGCAAATTACGCTGACGCCATCAGGGAGGTCGGCCCGCAGCACCCAGTCGTAGCCGATGTCCCACAGGAGCGGCCCCACAACCGATCCCTGCGGGACACTGCACGACATCTCTCGCTGGTTCCACTCCCCATCGCGACCATATTTTGCAACAAACTGCTCTGGCACACAGCGCAGCCAGTTACAATAGTCAAGAACGGTTATCTGACTCTATTATAATTTTACCGATTTGGAAAATTCTTTTAGGATATACTTACAGATTGGTCCCATTTTTATCAAAATCCAGTTCTGACAATGGGATTCATGAGGAATTGAGGGAACTCCTCAAATATTATAGGCACACCTATAGCGATTTGGTTATTTTTTATAGTAGGTACCTAAGTCGTGTATTTGCTCTCGGAAACCACCATTTGGTAAAGTGGAACTGATGAAGAAGCCACAGATGGCCACCGGAACTACTAAATAAGTAGTAAGTATTTCACGGGTTGCGATTCGATTACTTTAATATGGTTCATGCTAAGCAATTTATGCTCGTCACAATGCGAATGGTGAAATAGAGCTGATGGTGGAATACCAGGAGAACTTCTCAACAATTAACGTCCCTGCATCGGGAAAAGCAATATTTTGTAAAAGGCGATGGGCAAGTTGACATTAATAGGCTATTGTAACTTAGTTAGATACATTATAAACTGACTCACTAAAAAGCTAGAAATAAAAACTTTTTAACAAAAACTTTCATAAATTCGGTGGCAAAAACTAAAATACTGGTCCAAAGACACCGACTTCTGAAATTAAAGTTATTTTTCACTTTGTGGTGTTTTTTTTGGAAGTCGGTTTTTTTTTTTGTTAAAAAGTTTATAAATTGTATTAGTTCGGGCTTTGGTAGTAGCAGAATATTTTAATGAAGGATGGTCGTGTTCGCGGTACTATACCTGTACACTTTGAAGCATGTACCTATATTAGATCTTTTCGTCGTTTTTTTTTTTTAATGGGGTTTTGCGATGTTGTAGTAGGTTGGCTTGTAAGAAGTATTGTGTTACATTAAGAATTTTCCAATCTTTGTACAACTCGCTGGTAGAATATAAAGTCGGGCGAAAAGTAGCAACTTTTCATACAGCTCTGTGAGCTATTTCCAGAGGCTTCAGAGTCGTTTTTGTCTCACCACCCCAGCAGGAAATACAATACGTAACAATAGAGGAGCATAAAGCAAAGGAACGGTTTCGTATAGTGTTCCTAAATACCTAAATTTGTTTACGGACTCTTGTAGTGAGAAGGCTTAATTATATGCTTCTGAAAGTTTAGATGCTCCAGCACTACACCCTCGGCCAAATTTTTTGTATGTTCAACATTTACTATAGATGAACAGTGACAGGAGGTTTTAGTTTGACAAAGAAGTGCTTTTATTGTGATTGGAGAGTGTGGGTGGTGGTTGTGTGATTGGACTGTTTGAGTAAGTTAGTTTGTTTTGTTAGTGTTTAGTGTAAGGGTGTGTGAATGAGCCATTCCAGAGCTGTGTTGAATCCGTTTTGAGCTACATGTTCAAGCTCTGACCAACTATCGGCTGTAAATGTGATGGCAGTGTCATCTGTAAAAGCAATAACTTTGCCATTAGGCATATCAAGGTTGCACAGATCATTAATAAATATCAAGAAGAGGGTGGGGCCTAATATGCTACCTTGGAGGATACCGTAGAGATGAGCTCTTTACTGTTATGATTATCAATCCTAACAATTTGAGTGCGGTTTGTTAGGTAACTCTAGAAGAGTTCCAGTTGTGCTCCTCTAACACTTATATTTTCAAGCTTGAGTAGAAGAGTGGAGATGGGAACAGTGTCTAACGCTTTTGCGAGATCCAAGTACAGCGTAAGAACCTTTCTATTTTTATTTAACTGCTGTATTACCTACATGACAAGTTATATCTTAAACTGCATCGCAAGTAGATTTATTTTTTCGAAAGCCATAATTACTGTTGTGAAGATAAAAGGTTAATTATTACGTTCGAGATAGTAGACAAGTCTTTTGTTTATTAGAAGTTCTAGTAGTTTCGACAAAGCACTTAGAACCGCAATTGGACGGTAGTTATTTGGTAGATACCCATCTCCACCCTTGAAGACTGAATGAATTATTGCCTTTTTCATAGAAGTGGGAAAAACAATAGTTTCAAAACATAGGTTAAATATATGGCATAGTATGGGTGCCAGGGGTACTTGCATATTTCTTTAAGACTATTTGGCCTACGGTCCAAACGCTACGGTGTTTATTATGGCTTAGGTTTAAGCAATCACCAGATATAAAGAAATATAACGTCCAAAAAATCGTAAGTACTTACCAGAATTTAATCCCCATTTTAATATGAAATTATCACCAATAAACGTAAAGTCTGATATCCTAAAAAAGGCAAGAATCTTCAGGATAATCGCTGAGCTACCCAAAAAGGTTACGCATGCAATGCATGCATGCACCAAATATGTAGGTACTCGAATTTTATTTAAAAATTTCATACAAATAAGTTACACAATTTTATCCTAATAAAGTAAATTAATATACAAAAATCATTGTTTACCCAAAAAATATAAATGAAGTTCTAAAGGTTCACCGATTCTACCGTAAAATGTTTACTAAAGGCTGAGCTTCTTAGAGCTTTCAATAAAATAACGGCCACAAAAAAAAAAAAATGTTTATAAGCCACACGTTTTATTTCTACATACAAATAAACTTAAAACTTACTAAGGCAGTCCTTAGTGTAATTTTAAAATTTTAATGAAGAGTGGATCTTCAAAAACTTAATCTTAGTGATAAATGAGTCTTCAAACAACCAACATTAAAACAGTCATTTGTATAGGTAGTCATAATTATTTTAAAATATTAATGAAGAATCAGTCTTCAAATAACATAACATCACACTCCTTTGTATGGTAACAATTGTTTTAAAATCTTAACGAATAAATCAGTCTTCATAAACATAAAATACAATTATTTTGTGTAGTTATAATCATTTTAAAATCTGCCGCGAGACTCAACTAATTTGCCATCAATATAATATACTTGGTTATTTGCATACATTTTATGGCAAACGTAGTGATATATTTGGGTAGTAATGCCACAAAACTTTGGTAGTTAAAATTTGGTGCACGTGTGGCCTTTCTGGGTTATGAAAAGTTTTTGTAGTGCAGGCCGAAAGATTTTGGTACAGGTTTCATTTATTAGTACATATTATATTTTTTTTGGATGAGGCTGTTTAGGGTAACGATTGTTTTTTTGGTGGTCATTCAATTTCATCCCGTTTATTATCCAGCTAGTTCGGATTTCCTGAAAGATGAATGACCTTCGAAAAGCGTTTGTAAACGTAGTAGATATAAGAATGAGCGACGAGTTTAAGTACAATATTTGACTACTTTTATGATGGTTAATAATTAACACTACTTTATCACAATTTTTATGACACTAGCGTAGCGAGCTAATCTATATAATCATCTTGAAATCGTGTGTACAGTCAGCAATGAAAGTCGACTAAGGCCTGCTTACACCAGAACTCACTAACCTGCGTTACGTTTCGCTAAACGAATTTAAAACATCATACTGTCTCTGTCAATCATTTGAAGATGACTGACACAGAAAGATGTTTTAAGGAGGAAGCGCCAGAATAGCCCGCGAATTCTTACGTTTTTTGCAATTTGCACGTGACTATTTCATGAATTATAGGTAATATCAATAAATATAGAAACGAAAATAGGAACGGCTTGTTACGCGCACGAATCATATTTTAATCAACGAATCGTTTTTACTGAGGCAGGCGCTTTACTTTGTGTAAATTATTTCATCACCACTACGCTCAAAACGGTGAAGGAAAACATCGTGAGGAAACCGTTCTAAAACCGAAGACGTGACATCTACCAGCACTGGGCCCGCGTTGTAAATCGAGACTACCACCACCAACGGGACCCACTCCCTCTCGAAGGGAGGTCTGTGGCTCCTGTGTCCCAGCAGTGGGAACATTATAGGCTGATTAGGCTATGCTATGCTTTTCAGGGTTTCTTTTGGGTTACTGCACCCTCATAACCAAAGAGAGTATAACCGTCTTTGCTCATAACCGACTTCTCTTGTTGACCTTACCACGAAGCGAAAGTACTACCTACCTACTGTATTGATTTCACGATACCATTTTTATAACATGCCGCGGCATGTTATAAAAATGGTATCGTGAAATCATACTGAATAATTAATGAATTTAATTAAGTGAGGGATCAACTAAACTAATTATATTAACCTTATTTATAAATTCAAGCACGTATATATACCATACTTTGTTCCTAGGTATAATTAAACTTTAGCCTCGTCCTCGAATAGGAATAAAATAATTATAATAAGCAACCGGAGTTACCGACATAGCTTGCAGAGTAAGCAAACTGAAGTGGCAGTGGGCTGGCCATAGTTGTCGAAGGACCGATGGTTGGTGGAGCAGACGAGTCCTGGAGAGGAGACCGCTTAACGGCAAGCCTAGTGTGGAACGCCCCCCGGCTAGGTGGACGGTCGACCTAAAGGTGGCTGGGACGGACTGCAGGAAGCGGAAGGCGGAAGACAGGGTGTTGTGGCGCAGCCTGGGAGAGGCCTATGTCAGCTATGTCCCGCAGTGGACTGCAATCAGGCCCCTCTTGTCCATTGGGCACTCTGGGCAAGTGCCCAGGGCCCCACGATCTTCGGGGGCCCCGGCCTGCTCTCATAAAAAACATTCGTTGCAGCCACCGCATTATTATTATGTACCCGATTCAATGACAAAATAAGTTATTTGCAGTGCGATTTACAATACGTTTCTAGCCTCCCAGTTATGAAAAATATTAGTATGCAGTTCCTTATTGTCTCTTAATTACACAGGGGCCCCGACGTGACCCTTATGTGCCCAGGGCCTCCTATAGGTTAAAGACGGCCCTGACTGCAATAGGCTGGGTTGATAATACTTTGGTAGGTAATTATTGTGCAACTAACTTAATTTATACCTAACCCATAATTTTACTTTATTGTTACAAAGCCTAAACTTTATTTCAAATTACTTATAGCTTTACTTTATTGGCCGACTATTATTGACGACGAGAACTTGTATGGCTGGTACGGTAGTTGACCTGACATGCTTAGGCCACCCGAAGTTTGGATGCGTTGTGTAGGTACTAGGTAACCACAGAATATGAGAGCTCCTATTAGTACAGTCAACCGCAGATCAGTAGTAAAACTTTGCTACTTACAGCGCCTTTATGTGACATAAAGGTGAGCGATTTTCGTAGCGAAAGTGTTACCGCCCACGTGCGGCCTAGGTACGACAAGCGGAAATATCTCCTGTTACATAGGGCGTGACCGGGCGCGACCCTCCCCACGTTTTTAGATAATTGAATAAAAAGTTTTACTTAGCTAAGTACATATACTAAGAAAAACACACATTATCTTGACTAGTTTTAAATACAACTTTGCTCGCGCTTTTTTATTAAAAATCAATTGTATGTAGGTAAATAAGTTGTCACGTTCCCCAGCTGGCTTGTGGAAATCAGATAGGCAGTCGCTCCATGTAAAAAACTGGATTCAGGTGCATATCCGGTTACTGGAAGTTGGGAAAAGTTTAGGTAGACAGTAGGCACGTCATGTTACCTATACGTAAGTTATCAAAGATAGGCAAGTCCAGTTGTTCAGCAAACTGCTTACTTACCTCGTCGTCGCAGAACACAGATTACGAAAGCCACATATAAGGAAGAAGGTAAGGTAACCACTTTACAACCAATCCCCAAAAAACAATTCAAACAAACTGACACCTACCTACGCTAAAAACATAAAAATGACTTATTGCTATTACTATTTATTTGAACATGCCACTTCATAAAGTTCATTAATATAATGTAGGTAAACGTCGCGTCGTTCCATTGATCGAAGTTTATGATACGAATAACGTTTACTAGAGGTAACTAGTTCGCATAGGTCACTTTTAGAAATTGAAACAGTTTGTTTCTGCCAGTGAGCATAGTAGGTAGTAGTGAGGTAGGATTCATACAACGGAGACTTCTTTCATATTACCTACAATCATGCAAGTTAGTGACGTTACGAAAAATGGAAATTTTATAAGTAAAGCGTACACTTCAATGAAACCTTTAATATGGATCTTGAAAATATTTGCTTTAAATGGTAATGCAGATCCAACGCGATCCAAGTCGTACGTTCTCATCAAAAGCATTTGTACATATTGTATACTTGCAAGTACGAGTTTATATTGTTTGTACTACAAAATTGAACATGTTTACCCCAGGTTGGACGCTTCTATCAGACTTACAGACTTGATACAAGTGATTGCAGACGTTTGCCAATATGCTGTAGATTTATATTTCGTTTATAAATATGGAAGAAATATGTATGTGGAATACTTTAAGCAGTACGAGAAAATTGACAACTTTCTTGATACGAGATGTTACTCTGCATTAAAACGATTACTTATGAAAGTCATGGCATTTTATTCGGTGTTTTGGACTCTGAGTTCTCTTGGAGATTTAGGAGCATGGCTTATAACCTTTGGATGGTTGATACCAATTATGTATGGAATATCATACATATTTCTATTAATTAAAATGCTGACTACGTTAGACTTGATAGCTCAGATCTCGCATGTTGAAGCTCGACTGCGAATGATCAGTAATTTTGTACAAAGTTGCTATTCTTGCACAGAAATGTGTCCAGTTGGGCAGTTAACAGATTGTGTACGTAACAAAAACTGGCTGTATCGCGACGAAGACGGTGCATTGCCTATTTCCCACAAAGAGCGTGCAGTCGACAGTTTTGAGATAAAGCGGATTACCAAGTGTTACCTGTTGTTAACAGAACAAGTGATGTTCATCAATAAAATGTACGGAATTAGGGTAAGTCTACCCATATAATTTTACCTCTCTCTCTCTGCCTAGACTTTTACCATTTGAGTTGGGATAGGTTCTCCTCCGTACAGCGCCTTGTTTGTGTAGTGCCGGACTTAAAGAATAGCACCACCCCATTCTTCCCGTGGGTGTCGTAAAAGGCGACTAAGTTTCGGACCGGAGAATGGGCAACAGCGTTCTTATAGATTCCACCACCATACCATACTGCGATCGCCAACCTACCTGCCAAGCGTGGCGATTATGGCAAACCCCCCCAACGAATGACAAACACAAACACACTTGTACCCGGCGGCCCGCCTACCCTTGGCTACGGTAGCGGCCAAGGCCACGGTGAGGCAAGGGGTGCTAAGAATCCCCGGAAGAGATCCGGCTACCACAATCACCGAAAACTGGACCTGGCAACATACAACACGCGTACACTCCGGACCGACGAGAAGATCACCGAACTCGAGGAAGAATTGAGCAGAGTACGATGGAGTATAGTGGGGTTATCTGAAGTCCGAAGAGAGGGGGAGGACTCGATAATCCTCAAATCCGGAAACTTGCTCTATTTCCGGGAGGGCAACCAGCAGTCCCAAGGTGGTGTCGGGTTTATCGTCCATAAGTCCCTAAGTCCATAAGTCCCTTGTGAGCAACGTGGTGAAGATCGAGAGTATGTCGACCAGTGTGGCGTACCTTATACTTAGAATATCCGAAAGGTATTCGCTGAAGATCGTACAGGTTTACGCCCCGACCTCGTCACGCCCCGATGATGAGGTAGAGACCATGTATGAGGATATTTCCAGAGCCATGGCTCTAAAACTCACTTTACCGTTGTCATGGGGGAATTCAACGCGAAACTGGGTAAACAAAACGATGATGAGCTGCGAGTGGGGCATTTTGGAGTTGGACGCCGGAACCACTGGGGCCACCTACTGAACTGGCCAGTAGGTGGCCAGTTCAGTAGGTGTAGTTATGGAGAAGGAAGGCCTCTTTATGATGAATTCCTTCTTCAGAAAACGTGAGCTCAGAGAGTGGACCTGGCACAGCCCCCGGATGGTGCAACTAAAAATGAGATTAACTTCGTTATGTCGACGAAGACCAAGTATTCAATAATGTCTCCGTGATCAACGCGGTGAAAACCGGAAGTGATCACCGCATGGTAAGAGGCACATTGAACTTAAATATCAAGCTGGAAAGGTTTCGGCCGATGAAGTCTACGCTCCACCCAGCACCGATGCAGGTCCGAAACCCCGAGAGCTTTCAGCTCGAACATCAGAATCGTTTCGAATGCCTAGGGAACGAAATTAGGATGGCTCTGAAGCAGCTCAAAAACAACAGAATTACGGCCGAGCTCCTGAACGCCGGCGGAAGACTCGTTGTTAAGGCCCTTCAGAAGCTGTTTAGTTCCGTCATACTCGAGGGTAAAAAACCACAGGCAACATCATGCAACAGAGGTGTGGTGATACTTTTCTTTAAGAAGGGCGACAATGCTCTTCTTATGAATTATAGGCCCATCTCACTTCTGAGCCATGTCTGCAAGCTGTTTTCGAGAGTCATCACGAAGTTCACGAACCGTCTCGCGCGCAGGTTTGACGACTTCCAGCCATACATGCGCTGCGACAGGTTATACAGAAGACCGAAGAGTATGCCTGCCTCTCTGCTTAGCGTTTGTGGACTACGAGAAAGCCTTTGATTCGATCGAGACATGGGCTGTACTGCAGTCTCTTCAACGGTGCCAGATCGACTATCAGTACATCGAGGTGCTGAAGTGTCTGTACGAAAACGCCACTATGTCAGTCCGACTCCAGGATCAGACCTCGAAACCTATCCTTCTGCAGCGAGGTGCGACAGAGAGACGTTATCTCTCCGAAACTGTTCACCGCTGCACTGGAGAATGTCTTCAAGGTTCTGGAATGGAAAGGGGCTGGCATTAACATCAATGGCGAGTACATAACTCACCTTCGGTTTGCCGACGATATCGTAGTCATGGCTGAGACTATGGAGGACCTCAGTACAATGCTCGATGACCTCAGAAGAGCCTCCGAAAGAGTGGGTCTTAAAATGAACATGGACAAAACGAAGGTCATGTCAAATGCCCATGTAACACCCACTCTCATAAAGATCGGAGACGCTACACTCGAAGTCGTGGACGAGTATGTTTACCTAGGACAAACTGTCCAGTTAGGTAGGTCTAACTTCGAGAAAGAGGTCAATCGTCGAATCTGACTCGGCTGGGCAGCGTTCGGGAAGCTACGCAATATCTTCTCGTCCCACATACCGCAGTGTCTCAAGACGAAAGTTTTTGATCAGTGCGTGTTTGCCAGTTATGACTTCTGGCACTGAAACGCTCACAATGGGCCTTACAAAAAGGCTAAAAGTAACCCAAAGGGCAATGGAGAGGGCTATGCTTGGAGTTTCCCTGCGTGATCGAATCAGGAAAGAGGAGATCCGCAGGAGAACCAAGGTAACCGACATAGCCCGAAGAATTGCCAAACTTAAGTGGCAGTGGGCAGGGCACATTGCTCGCAGTACAGATGGCCGATGGGGCCGAAAGGTTCTGGAGGGGCGACCGAGTACCGGAAGACGTAGCGTTGGAAGGTGGTCCGATGACCTTGTGAAGGCCGCAGGAACCCGTAATTATATACTAATTTATAACGGCAAGACAAATAGGTAGGTCCCTACTTCGGTAATGCCTAGTCATAGATAACCGAGCCTAGTTTACACTAGCTTAGTAGTTACTAGGTAGTTACTTAACCATAGCCGAATAGGGGGGGCGGGGCGGGCGGGCCGTGACCACCCTAGGATGTTTGGAGACCTATTCGAAATTCTAACCTGGATACTTACTATAACTTCACACAAAAGCAATCAATTAATACTCTAAGACCTACAAAAACTTATTATTACCTACATAATACATTTCATTTAGTTACTTTTGAAATCAAAAAAATAATTGAATCTACTAATACGCAGCGTATTATATTTGAGTAGGTACATTTAAATTTCGCACCACAAAGTGACAAGCGGGCGCACGTCGCCTCGGAACCACACGAGTAGACAAATCGGAACACCGCGCCGCGCCACTTCGATCGATGCGTTTTTTATTCTCGAAAGTGCAGGAAAGCATTTTGTGGGTAATATAAGGGTATTCTCCAAATTGACGAAACTGTTTTAGGGGCAGAATTTTTAATAATGAAAAACGTGCTAAAAGAAAATGATCGGTCGTGGGATCGCCTGCACTTGGGGATGGGGCCCGCTAGGCATGGCGGGCTGATACCAATCGGAGGTGCTGTGAATGTATGTGGTGGACTTAAGGTAGTAGAAGGAACAGTAGAGTTTTAGTCGGTAGGAGTCCGACATAACCCTCCGTTGTTCTCAGACACCCTCCGTCTGTGTCATCTATGAGAATTTCCCCACGCAAAAAACATAAAAGAAAAGGTTAGGGCCAGACCCCCCCTGGAAAAAAGCCTTAGATACGCCAATGTACTTAAGACGCCTAGAGAAAAGGTGTTGCTTCAAAAGGTATACCTAATTGAGGTTTTTTTTTCAGATTCTTCTGAACACCTTGAATTTGCTTTTAGACATGGTGAAAATTTTGAATTTAGCTATAAGAATCGCCGTTGGAACCCAGGTGAATATAATTATCGCTATTTTAGTACTTACCTAAGTCTTAGCATAGAAAAAGAAAGAATACTTCGTTGGTTTTGAATCAGGCAGGATTGTACAGGGTTGGTGACACATGGAGGTTTAGAAAAACTTCGGCTTTGTAGTGTATCTTCTTCGCAGTCACTCATTCAAGTGTGACTGTCTAAAACTTCATGTGCCATCTACCGGCCGCTTATGTTTCCTAAGAAACACAGAGTAGAATAATTTAAATCTAGGAAAGCGTTAAACGGTCACGCAACAAACCGTGTGACGGAACCGTTCGCGTAAAACAATACTGTACAATATGGACTAGTTGTAGGACTAGGTACAATCGATCGCACGTGGTTGGTAGTACCGCGACCATGTGCTGGCTTAGCGTAGTACGAATTTTCAATGAAATAAGAGGCCTGCTGATAATGGTTTTGTTACCAGACCACACGCCTTGACCGCATTCGCTTCCGTACGAAGTATTTCTTTTCTATGGTCTTGCTTCTCACAGCCCACCAAGACTTTCTATAATGATCGTAATAATTTTCCTTGCAGCGAACCCTCTATAACGGCGACGGTTACAATTATTTACCAGGAATATCGGGCATGATCCGTTTTCTAACCTGCGCTTCCATTCTAATATCTTTGGTCTATCAATGTGAGCAAGCGTATCGACAGCGAGAACAGGTCATCAACGTCATTGATCATCTCCTAATCAACAAAAACCCTGGTGAGCATTATTTAACCAACATTTGGAAACGAGCTGGAGAGGCCCGTGGCTAAATTATAACAGCCGCACAGGTCGATCGATCAAGTTAAGCTACGCTTGCCCCTCCGTACCTCGGAAAGTACGTTAAGCCGTTGGTCCCAGCTGTCATTCGTGGAGCTTTGACAGTGGTTACAGGTAGTCAGAAGCCCGAAAGTGTGACAACCAGTCTTACCAAGGGGTATCGTATTACCCAGTAACTGGGTTGTGGAGGTCAGATAGGCAATCGCTCCATGTAAAATACTGGTATTCAGCTGCATCCGGTTAGACTGGAAGCCGACCCCAACATAGTTGGGAAAAGGCTAGGCAGATGATGATTTGGAAACGAGCTCAAAATATCCCCTCAGCGCAGCACAGCTCTGAAATTTTTCGTCAGTTCGAAATAAATCTGCTGTTCCCTACAAAAGTGCCATAGGGCCAATGGGTACAGACCTACCGTAAACGCGGGTTACTTTAGCTAATTTTTTTCATCTTTTTTTAAAACCCCTTTGATAGTAGGGATTATGGTGGATTTCTTAGCATTTTAATGGATTTGTTTTCCCCAAAATGTATGAGTAAATATTTTATTTTATTTTTTTACTTTTGAGCAAATGTTGTTCTTTGAAGAGGGTTAGTTTGACCTGCATATTTTGTCGACCCAAGAACAATATTTATGACAGCGTTGAGCCAATCTAGGCCTATACAACAATAGAAAATAGAAAACCCTTTTTTATATTGAGCCAAAGATCCCCCCCAGAGCCAAAGTAACCCGCGTTTACCGTACTTAGACAGTTATATTCAATACAACTAAATTAAGTATAGGTAATTATTAAAATTACCATGATTTTAATAGGTAATTAAACTTCATTAAAGACATTTATTACGAGCGTGTCTTACTTTTTTGGTACCATTACCACCTGATCCTGCACCCTAATTGCGTGACACACTTTCAATCACATCTGAATCATTTTGAAGGATAACACGGATAATAACTAATCCATTGCTTCGTTCTTATGAGCGTTTACGCCGAACGGCATTTCATACAAACTTTCAAGCCCTTTTTTTTCGAAGTGAATGAACCGATTTTAATGAAACTTCGTACGTATAAGCAAAATACAAAGGTCTAAAAAGTTAGTAGAGAACATTTTCGAAAAATAGTGTTACAGCCAAATTAGACCGATTTTAAACTTTCCATAGAAACAGATATTTCTAGTGATCTTTTTTTATATAAGTCATTTCGAAAATGTTCTCTACTAACTTTTTAGACCTTTGTATCCTGCTTATGCTTAGGAAGTTTCATTAAAATCCGTTCATTAATTTCGAAAAACAAGGGCTTGAAAGTTTGTATGAAATGCCGTACGGCGTAAACGCTCTTAATAAGTTCGAAAAATTTGTCTGCTCAACGTAAATAACGCAATATGTTGTTGAATTGTCAAAATGAAAGCTATTCCTACTTTAATGTGTTACGCAATTAAGTTGAGCTGCACATTGCAACAAATCTAAACAGATAAAAATCCTAGCGCTTTCACCTCACAATCTACTTCTTTTGTCAACAGACGAAGATCTACGTTCAGCGATAGTGGATTTGCGGACGTTATTACAAGATCGCCCCATTTGCTTCAACATGGAAAATTTCTTCACACTGAACAACTCACTTTTAGTTTCTATTGCTTCAGTAGTAGTAACATACACGATAATATTGTTACAAAGTGTGGGTTGAAAATCAACATTATATTATTAACTAAAAGTATTGTTAACATAACACCACGCCTCGCCTGTATTCTCCGAAGGGTTAGGCAAAGGTGTACCTATACTACTACTACTATAAATTTCGTAAAAATAATTAGTAGAAAATTAAATTTTATTGTTTAGTCTAAATTTCGTATTTTATTTCGACCTGTTACATTTAAAGTACATTCTAAGTAGGTACCATTCTTTGACAAGAATTATCAGAATTTCTGGTTTCCGCTATTTCATACAATCAGGGCGCAGGGATAACTATTTTTTTTTGTAGTATCCATCCTACATTTATAAAATAGTTTCTTTAACTTACTGGCTGTCTCAGTGCTACTGGACAGATTTAGATGCGATTTTCAACTTTTTTTCAATAGGCATGATGAGTATGAGTGAGCACCCACAAGTTATGTGCGTGTGGTGTGAGGGCCACTGTGTTAAAACTCTTTGAAAATGTGCTTAGGATTTAGTGAACATTCCCAAAGAATTGTGAAAGTTGGAATCAGATTTTGTGAAAGTCAAATAACCGAGTAGACTGTAAAGTTGGGCCCTCAGTTCTCTCATAGAGGATTGAGGGCCCACCTGAAACTGATAAACTATTGACACTACAGAAAAAGTCTTTATGCCAAAATCTAAGCTAATGCCAAACAAAATTTGTGAAAACAAGATATTATCGCAAAACACTGTCCTTACTTTATATATCTTCTTACAAAATCGGCCCTCAATTCTCATACACGTAAAAGTTTATTACGCAAATAAAATGAAATCATTAATTTACAGCTACTGTTTGAAATCCTATATGTTACTAAATAAATTGTGAAAATTTATGAAAGCAAGAACAGGTCACCACTTTTTGTTGTTTGAAAGTTTATGACCTTGATAAAATTCGGGCCCCCAGTCCTCCATTTCTTTTGTTTTCGATTTATTACGCTTATCGTATGAAAAATAAGACAAACACAAAATTGTCTCCTTTTGTGCAATGATATTTTACTAAAATATCATTGCTTTTGTGAAAAAAATTGTGCAACAAATTCGATACCAGAAAGAAATTAAAAGACCCTTTATTGTATAAGAAAATCGAGTTTTATTTTTATTCTCTGAATTAGCAAATAGGGTAACCACAATTTCTTTTAGATTGCAGTAAAGATTAGTAAATGTAGAGTCATAGGTTTTAATAAACTTTCTTCGAGTTTTCGCTTATTAGTCATAGCATTTATAGGTACTCAAGTTTCGTGATAAAAAAAAAAATATTTCGGAATTTGAATGATCACAAAAAACAAACACTGTTACCCAAATAATTTTTGCATGAAATATCGTTCGTTCCGAAACGACTAATGACAATAATCAAATAATTTATTTATTATTTTTATAAAGGCCCAGCCATGGGACAATGTAGGCTAAATATAATCCTAATTAATATTATAAATGTATTACTTATATTACAAAAAATTATTAAATGTATTAAGTATATAATTGTTGTTTACATATATGCACAATAGTTGTAATATTTAGTGTAGTTACTAAATAATAGTTTATGATAGTGCAGCGGAAGTTGTAGGTAATAAAGCATTAAGGCGAGTTTTATGGAACAGTTATAGCCAAGAATAAAATAATAATAATTTTTTAATACGCAAACACATCTTCGGTCAAGACACTCGATCGTCTTCGGTCAAGATATCAAACATTCAAGGTAGTTTGTTTTGATACATAGGTACTCATAATTTTATAAGTACGTAATATTTTACTAAATAGTAGGTACTTAAATAGTCACTCTAAGAATTGTTTAATTCAATTTCACCCCTATTTATAAATTGTAAAGTTTTTAAAGTAAAATATAATTATTTCATACTCCAGAAAACATCTTTGTCGTTGTGCAAGTACCTACCTAGGAATAAAAGAATCATCCAAGAATGCACTCCTTTATTAGGTAATAGCTTTTTTTTTTTGCGGATGGGAAATCATCAAATGACTCCTCCTGCTCTGGGTGGAGCGGAAGGGAGTGTCAGACTCTTACTGACTAAAACCCACCCGTGTTCCTTCCTTAGCCCTTTATGTTCCGGGCCAGCGGTAACCCTTTCGGACAATCCCGCTGACCCGGCAGGCTTCGGCCCTAAGGGGCCTCTCCCCGATGCTGACATGTCTTTGAGGCGCGCGTGGAACACGTACGCGCCGTCCGGCACGGGCCTGGTCCTGATCGGACGGTGAGCTACCCATTACTCTCCGCCCGCAGGCCCGCGCCTACGGTGGCCGGGAGTCGTCACGCGGCTCCCGACGCCTGGGGCGTCCCCCGCGGCGGCTGAGACGGGAGGCTCTCTCCCTGAACCGTCCCGCCACCTCCTTCACTAGCATGACTGCTTCGCAGAAGGAAGTGACTGCCTCCCACTCCCTCTCGCCCCGGACCATGGCTTGCACCAGGGCCGGACGCGAGAGGTCGCCATCGCTGCCAATCGCCTCTACGAGGACACGGCGGTGCTCCGCCCAAGCGGGGCAGACCTCCACCGTGTCCTCTGGGCGATCCTGGCAATGGTGACACCCGGGCGTTTCCTCCCGCCTGATGATGTGCAGGAACCTCCCGAAACTTCCGTGTCCGGTGAGGACCTGCGTCAGGCGGTAGGTGAGGGCGCCGTGGCACCTCTCTAGCCACTCCTCAAAGAGGGGTCTTATCGCCGCTATCGCAGCGTGCCCTGCGCTGGGTTGCGACAGTCGCTCTTTCCATGCCGCCATGAGATCGCGCCGGAGATCCGTCCGCTCCGCAGCGATTTGCCGCGGAAGCGGATCCTCCCCCCGGCGTAGTGCCTCCGCGCGCCACTCATACAGGCGCGCGAGGACTATCGCCTCCAGATCCCATGGCGGCAGTCCGGCAAGGAGGCTTGCCGCCTCGCCCGAGATCGTGCGGTAGCCCCGGATAAGCCTTATGGCTACCACCTTCTGGGGCGCGTTCAGGTTTTGGGCGGCTCGCCGCCGCAGTGAACGCGCCCACACCGGGGCCCCGTATAGGGCCATGGACCGCACGACCCCCGCGTAAAGCCTCCGGTAGGAGGCGTTTGGCCCCCTCAGGTTGGGCAAGAGTCGCTTGAAGGCGGCCCCGGCCCGTTCCAGTTTGGGGGCCAAACGTCGGAAATGTTCCACGAAGATCCACCGGCTGTCGAGGACGAGACCCAGGTATTTCATCGTCATCTCGACGCCGATGTGCACCCTACCTACCGTTAGTTGGGATCCCGATGGTGGCGGGTTCCGGGGCCCATGAAACGTCATGGCCTCGGACTTGTGCAATGCCACCTCGAGACCCAACTGCCGGATCCTCTCCACGACTATCGCAACCCCGCGTGTCATTGCGTCGGCCGCCGCCTGATGCGACCTCCCCTGCGCCAGGACAACCCCGCGTGTCATTGCGTCGGCCGCCGCCTGATGCGACCTCCCCTGCGCCAGGACCAGCGTGTCATCAGCGTAGCAAACCACGCTGACGCCATCAGGGAGGTCGGCCCGCAGCACCCAGTCGTAGCCGATGTCCCACAGGAGCGGCCCCACAACCGATCCCTGCGGGACACCGCACGACATCTCTCGCCGGTTCCACTCCCCATCGCGACCGGGGTAGCTGACGGCTCTGTCCGTCAGATACGCCTCAACTATTCGACGGAGGTAGGGCGGCACCCGGTGATACCGGAGTGCCTCCACAATGGTGCTCCAGGGAAGGGTGTTGAACGCGTTGGCTATGTCGAGTGACACCGCCACGACGACCCCACCCTGGGACACCGCGTCCCCCGTCGTGAGGGCTCTCACGTGCATGATGGCGTCCACCGTCGAGCGCCCCTTGCGGAAACCAAACTGGCTGTCCGCAAGATCCGGCCCCGTCCTCACCAGGTGCCCGACGAGGCGGCCCGCAATCATTCTCTCAAAGAGCTTGCCGACCTCGTCGAGCAGCACGATGGTCCGGTATGCGGACGGAGAGTCCGCAGGGCGCCCTGGCTTCCGAAAGAGGACCAGCGTCTTCCAACGGAGTGGAAACTGGCCTCTCTCCAAACATGCGCTTAAGAACGCCTCCAGTCGAGGCCCGAGAGCCCTCGAGGCCAGGACCCAGGCTTTACCTGGCAAGCCGTCGGGTCCTGGGGCGGTATTTTTGGCCTTCAGCCTTCCTACCGCCGCTCTCAGTTCTACCCCGGTCACTGCAGGGATGTCGTCGTCGTCCGCGTGGTCCGCTTCGGGCACCGCAATTGGCGGAGCCATGGGCGGGGGAGTGTGTTCCCCCCGTGAAGGGAACAGAGCGCTCACCACCTCCTCCACCAGCTGGGGGCGGAGACCTTGCGTCAGCGGGGGGGCCCAGGTGCGGAGTTTAATCCGCACCATTTTATAAGGGCGCCCCCACGGATCTCTGTTCAGAGTCTCCACCATCTCCTCGCGGGCCACATCCTTGGCCCGCTGGACAGCCTCTTGGAGGGCGGTCTTCGCCGCTCTGTACCCCTCGTACAGCTCCGCCTCCGTGGCTTCCGCATCCGGAGGGCGAATGCGGAGCCTGCGGTGCCTGGTGTACAGGTGTCGCGCATCGACGCACGTCTTGCGTAGCGTCTCCAGCTCCTGCGACCACCAGTACACCTGACGTCGGGCGCGTCCTGGCCGGACTCGGGGCATTGCCACGTCACAGATCTCGGACATGGCCTCCCGGAACCACTCCGCCTCATCGTCGATATCGGCAGGCCCACAGATATAGATATACCTAGATAACGCAAGAGTAATTACTTCGCGTGCCAAAAATTGCACCAACTTATGATTACAAATCGTAAGCCGCCCCTTTCGCCCTCAGTCCTTTGTACTGCTGGCTGGGTAAGAGTGAGCGAGAGCGCGAGCTTGTGACGTCATAGTAGGTAGTTAAAAAAAATGGCACGCTTGGTTTTCATACAGTTCGTGATACTTGCGTTATCTAGGTATATCTATATCTGTGGGCAGGCCTGTCCGGTGATGAAACCCAGGCCTGCACGATCGGGGCTTCCAGGAGGAGCTCCCGGTCCAGCTGTTTTAGCGCCCACCGCGGACCACTCGGGGCCTGTTGGACCAGCGCGCTAGAGGTCTGGGCGGAGACGTCGAACCGGATATACCGGTGGTCGGAGTAGGTCTCCACCCCCTCCATGACGTGCCAGTCAATGACGCGTTGTGACAGAGCGGGGCTGCCGAACGAGATGTCCACCACGGACTCACCCCGCATCCGCACACACGTGGGAACAGAACCCCGATTTAGGACGACCAGGCCTGTTTCCAGAGCCCAGTCCTCCACCATCCTGCCCCGCACATCCGTGTAAAGGGAACCCCAGGCCAAATTCTTGGCATTGAAGTCCCCGAGCACTAGCACGGGGAAGGGATGGTTTCCGGCGACGACGACACTCAACTCTGTTAAAGAGTTGTGGAACTCGGCGAGAGTTCGGCTCGGAGAGAAGTACACCCCCACTACTACTATCTCTCCGAACCGTGCTGCTACGCACCCCTGTCCCTTCGTGACGCATTCGAGGGACGGGGTGCCGGCGGCGGCCGACGAAAGTATGGCCACTGAGCCGCTCAGGTCCTCCACCCAGTCATCCCTGGGCTGGACAAAGTACGGCTCAGCGACCACGGCGATGTTAATCGACCACTGCGCCACGCTCTGGAGCAACAGGTCCTGAGCGCAGGCACAGTGGTTGATGTTCGCCTGGAGGAGGCGAAGGGGAGCCATTACTCCTCCATTTCAGCCCCCTTGCGGGCCCCTTGTGAGGGCCCCTCGACAGTGGCGACGGCGGTAACGGCAGCGGCGGTGGTGGCGGCGGCAGCGGCGGCGACGGTGGTGGTGGCGACGGCGGCGGAGGGCCTGCCTTTCCTCCTGGTTCCGGCTGGTGGAGCGCAGGACTTGCTCCCCGCCCGGTGATCGGCCGGCTTGCCAGCAGCCGCACATGCGATGCAGTGCGGCGCGGCGTTGCACGAGCCGGCCTTATGTCCGGGCTGACCGCAGCGGAAGCACAGTGTGCTGCGGTCTACCTCCGAGGTGCACTGGATGCCAACATGGTGCCCCACATGGCATCGGTAACACCTCAGAGGCTAGAGTTCCAGCAGTTTGACCTGCGCTGAAACCCAGCCCACCAGGAGCCTTCGGCCCTCCGTGATCGTTCTGGCCGCCGTCACGGGGCAGCTTACCGTTATGGTTCGCATGCCCGTGTAGTCAGGACGTATGGTGCCTGCCTTCACTTGGTCGGCCGGACACCCGCCCGTCCTGACAACGGCGGCCACCACTTCTCCCTCCGTTACGGAGTCATCCAGGCCCAAGATGCGCATGTCTGCGCACTTGACGGTCCTGGAGCCTCGAGCCTCGTCCGCATTGAGAGACGCCCTTAGCTTCTCAGCTAGGGCGTCAGCGGCGGGGCCACTCGTCGCACCGGGGATCTCCAGCATGCGGGCGCCAGTAGCGGTCACCCTGTGCCGGAGGCCCCCGGTGATCCCCAGCTCCCGGAGGTCCACCGTCTCTCTCGCTTTAGTGAGCACGTCGCAGTACGTCACGCCCCTCTTGACCGCTTCCGGCTGTAGCGTTATCACTACAGCCGCGGTCTTCGGGGCGCGAAGCCTAGCCGCAACGGCTCGCTCCTTGCGGCGCCGCCTTTGCGCCTTTTTCCTTGCGGCTTTGGCCGCCTTCTTCTTCTCCCCGACCACCTGCCATTCGGCGTCGGTCGGGAGAAGTGGGGAAGCTTTGGGGGCGGGGCGCAGGCTCTGGGGCCTTCGCCTCCCGTGCCGTTCTGCTCCTCTTCCGGGCCTGCGCCGGGTTGTTGCTGGTAGGCGCCGGGGCCCCGCCAGCCGGCGCTGGCGCCGGGGCTCCTCCAGCCGACGCCGGTTTGGCCGACGCCGGTTTGGCCGACGCCGATTTGGCCGACGCTGGTTTGGCCGACGCCGGTTTGGTCGGCGCCTGGGCCCGGCCAGACGGCCCGGGTTTAGGGGCGGCAGCTGCCGCAGCGGCCGCGTACGAAGCCGCCTTCGGCCCCGGGGCCGTCCCGCCCGCCAAGGGGGGGCGCAGGACTATGCCCTCCAGGACGGAGAACCGCGCCTGGAAGGCCGCCAGCTCCTGCCGGACCAGGTTCAGGACCTGATTCTTCACTGGGACGGGCTGGCACGGCGGCTTCGCCTGCGCGCCCCCGGCGGCCCTCAGGCCGGCCAGGTCCGCTCGGAGTCGCCCGTTCTCCTCTTGGAGCTTCCCCATGGCGACCGTCAGGCGGGTGACCTCCGCCCTCAATTCAGCCACTTCGCCAGTAGAGGGGCCGGTGTAGTTGGCCGCCTCCGCTGCCGCCATTATGGAGGCCGTCGCCGAGACTATGGCCTTGTTCTTTGAAGATTGGAGCTTCTTCAATGACACGTCTCGGATCGCGGCCTCCACGACCGCCGCAAACCTGCGCTTGCAGTCCGCCTCGGAGTCGCTAGCCGCACCCTCCTCGTCACTTGAGGGCCCCGAATCGACTGCGCGACCGGTCCCTCCCTCCTTTGCGGGCTCCTCCGCTCTCTCACCCCACCCCGCCTACTGGTGGGGATCTTTCTGGCCGAGGCCAGCTCTTCGTCGGAGGACAGCCCCTGACCGTCCTCAGACCTTGGCCGCTTGCTGAGCTTCTTCTTGCCACCTCCTTGGCACGGCAGGGGCTCCTTGAGTCTCCCGTGCTCGCGCCTCCTGATGCGACGTCGGACTCCGACCCCGCATCACTCCTCCCCTCTTTTCGGTCCCCTCGGGGACAGGAGCCTCCTCGGCTCTTGTTGCCAATGGCAAGTGTAGACATTCGTTGCCCCCCCCAGAATACGAGTGGGGGCTTGACGTTCCCGATGGGAAAGTGGCGGATTGTTCGACTGCTGAGCAGCCGGTACCGCCCTGGGGTAGTTTTTTGCCGTCTGTCTGTTCCATAGTTTTTGTTCCTTTTTAAGGGTGAGGTCCCTTTTCGCGCTAATGACCGGATCCCCTCCGGCCATTCATCCCCTCGGCACGCTAGACCTTGGGATTGGGGTAATTTTTTATAGAGGTTGTCTTCCTCGCGGCCCGGGCCTCAGTGGCCCGGACCCCCGGTCCTGAGTTCAAGATTACGGGGTGGCCGACGGCTGGGCAAAACCAACCGCCGCCCCCGGCGTCCCAACGCTGCCGCCGGATGCCGGAAAGACGCAGCGCGGGCATGGGACACCCTCCAACGCCCACACTCTCGTGGGTATTAGGTAATAGCTTCTGCCCGCGACTTCGTCTGCGTGAAATTTGAGTCACGTAGCTCCATCTATTATCATAATAACGTTATTGTTGTTTTCCTCGGGAACAGCACTTTTTTTCGGGATGAAAGGTTCAGTGGTTTAGGCGTGAAAAGCTAACAAACAAACTTACTCTCTCATTTATAATATTAGTTGGGGTTATATTTAACCTACGTTGTCCGGACAAAAGTTTTTATAAAAATAATAAATAAATTATTTGATTATTGTCATTAGTTTTTCGGAACGAACAATATTTCAAGCAAAAATTATTTGGGTAACAGTATTTTTTTTCTATGTGATCATTCGAATTCCGAAATTATTTTTTTTATCACGAAACTTGAGTACAAATGCTATGACGATAATAAGCGAAAAATCGAAGAAAGTTTATTAAAACCTATGACTCTACATTTACTAATCTTTACAGAGAATAAAAATAAAACTCGATTTTCATATACAATAAAGGGTCTTTTAATTTATTTCTGGTATCGAATTTGTTGCACACTTTTTTTCACAAAAAGAGACAATTTTCTATTTGTCTCATCTTTAAAACGATAAGCGTAATAAATCGAAAACAAAAGAAATGGAGGACTGAGGGCCCGAATTTTATCAAGGTCATAAACTTTCAAACAACAAAAAGTGGTAACCTGTTCCTGCTTTCATAAATTTTCACAATTTATTTAGTAGCAAATACGATTTCGAACAGATTTATTTGCGTAATAAACTTTTACGTGTATGAGAATTGAGAGCCCATTTTGTACGAAGATATACAAAGTAAGGACAGTGTTTTGCGATAATATCTTGTTTTCACAAATTTTGTTTGGCCTTAGCTTAGATTTTGGCATAAAGACTTTTTCTGTAGTGTCAGTAGTTTATAAGTTTCAGGTGGACCCTCAATCCTCTATGTGAGAACTGAGGGCCCAACTTTACAGTCTATAACTGGGTTATTTGACTGTCACAAAATATAATTCCAACTTTCACAATTATTTGGGAATGTTCACTAAATCTTAAGCACATTTTCAAAGAGTTTTAACAAAGTGGCCCTCCACAAAGTGGACACCACATGCACATCACAAGTTTCTAAAAGTCAGCGTCCTGCATACAAACTACACAGTACACAGTCAAGAATTAAATTTGAATTGCTTGTGTGCAGTGAGGTCACAAAACTCGGCCTAATAAGCAACCGCGCTTATAGATTGGATTGGACAATAGAGGATTGATAAATGTAAACAAAAATTTTAATTTTAAATATGTATTCATATTAAAAAAACTTTACTAAACAAGACTGCAAAAGCCAGATTATTAAAAGGTAACTTTTTCAAAAATAGTCATAACTCAAATTATTATTTTTTTAAACTTATGTTTCTAATCAACACTTAAGTGCCTGTCACAAGCAACAGCACTCAGCAGTCAGCTGCAGACCTACACACTTATGTATAACACTCATAATCATATCACTTATCATAATCATGTCATAGTCCTTTTTTTTTAATAATATTGATAGGTTTGTGTTCGACCACTATCTTTAATGTAGTATTTTTATGTAAATGGTAGAGTTCCATGTAAATTTGTATACAAAAAAAGTTCATAAGTTCACAATAATGTTTACAGTAATGCTCTAGAGATCTGTAGAAGAAAATAAATTGTAGTGTGGAAGTTGCTTATCTAGCAGAAACCAAATTACACTGAACCAGACTTTTCTAGTTCAATAAGTTTACTTTTACGGTCTATGCTACTGTTATATCCACCTTTAGATCCAGATGCAACCAGCCTGTGGCATGGCACCACTAAAAGTAATGAGTTAGCACCACAGGCAGCCCCAACAGCGCGAGAATGGCTTGATGGACGGCCCAAAACTTTAGCTAAGTCGCCATAAGTTTGAGTAGATCCATATGGTAGTTCCAAGCAGCGACTGATTAAGAGTTCTGACCGCCCTAGGCTAATTATGAGGACGCGCCCCAGCCAAGTGTGTTACGGACGGTCTAAAAAGTAGTAAGTGAGTAGAGTAGTAGTGTGAAAATTTTAACATGGTTCATATATATACTAGGGGAAGGGCGGGCAATAAGAACATGGGGGGCAAGAGGGGTATATCCTCTACCACGCGGTTAATACAAGAACGAGACAAAACATTTGCGTATAGCGCTAGCGCACGTCCTTCAGAATACAATTCAGTCAGCCGCGGCGAGCCGCGCGTGTACGGTGGATGCATTGGACACCTCGTCAATTCCCGCGCAAAAAAATAAAATATTTTAAAGGTAAGTCTAAGTACCCTTTGAAATTGATGGTTTATGTAAAGCTTATTCTATGTCAGTGTTTTCGATAATTGAGCTTGGTTTGTGTGTTATCTAATATAAGTGCTTTCAGCCAAAAACATTATGACTGTTATTATTTTTTTGTCGGGGTTACGGTTAGCGGGGGGTGTCGGGCATAACGAGAGCGGGCAAAACGGGTAATACCCTTTTTGCCCGCCAAATATTATATATGTCGCTATGGTTTGTTTTTGTTTCTCATTACTAATATGTCTATTACAGATGGTGTATAATTACATAAGACGAACACTGAGAGCTTCTTGGTCGGAGCGTACGATGCGAGAAGCTATTAACGAAGCCAAAAAAAGTAGCATCAAAGGAGCTTCCTTAAAATATGGAATACCATATAGCACATTACAGCGACGTGTCAAGACAGGGTCTTCTATTAAGAAACTAGGCAGGTTCACTCCCATTTTTACAGAAGCAGAAGAACTGGAGCTAGTAAAGCATCTTAAGGACCTAGATGCACTCTTTTACGGTCTTACCAAGACAGAATTCTTGCAATTAGTTGGTGAGTTTGCCAAGCGCAAAAATAAACAAACGCCTTTTAAAAGCAATGTGGCAGGCAAACAATGGTACAAAAACTTTAAAAAACGTCACCCAGAAATTGTATTGCGAACCCCTGAATCTACATCTATAGCTAGGCTACAAGCATTTAATAAACCAGCGGTGAATAGGTTCTACGAATTATTACAAGATATCATAGAAAAAGAAAATATCAGGCCAGACATGATCTATAACATGGATGAAACAGGTGTCAGAACATCATCTACAAAACAACCCAAGGTGCTGTCAGTTTATGGAAAAAAGCAAGTAGGGGCAGTTAGCAGCTTAGAAAAGGGGACACTTACAACAGTTGTCTGCTGCTGCAGTGCATCTGGAAATTTTGCACCACCGCCCTTCTTCATTTTCAAAAGGAAAAGATTCCAAGCTAGATTGCTTGATGGTTCCATGCCAGGATGTGGAAGCTTCTGTTTCTGATAGTGGGTGGATTAGTGGTGAAATATTTTTGGAGTGGATTCGAGTTTTTGTCAGTTGGGTCAGACCAACTCAAGATTGTAAAGCTTTGCTACTTTTAGACAATCACGAGTCGCATAAGTATTATCCTGCGTTGGAGTACGCCACCAGCAAAAATGTTGTATTTTTGACGATACCGCCTCATACATCCCACAAATTGCAACCACTCGACGTGGCTGTATATTCACCGTTCAAAACATTTTTCGAAATTGAAATCAATAAATTTCAAAAGGCACATCCAGGTCGAGTGATCGGACAGTATAATATAGCAAGATTAGTGACTCAAGCTTATTTAAAAGCAGCCACACCACAAAATGCTTTAAGTGGCTTTCGAGCAGCCGGAATTCAACCGTTTGATCGACATTCTATTCCAGAAGAGTATTTTGCACCTGCTGCTGTTTACTGTCGAGACCAGGATATTCCAGTTGCAGAAACCGTAGAGATTTTGGGTGCTGGATCTGATAGTGTTGAACAGCAGCCTGTAAATGTTCATGTGCCTGAACCAGTGGACATCACAGGGGCTGGATCTCAAAGTGTTGCACAGCTGCCGGAAAATGTTTCTGAGCCTGAACCAGTGCAGACCACGGGGGCTGCATCTGAAAAAGTTAAACAGCAGTCGGAAAATGTTCCTGATCAAGAACCAGTGGAGATCACAGCTGCTACATCAAATCACGGACCTGACGTTGTCCAAAACGAAACTTCTCCACGAAGTGAAAGTGTTCTTTCAGAATACATTCCATCTGAGCTGAATATTCCGAACATAGATCCAATGGATGGAACAACTACACCACCAATTGACAGGTCTCAGAATATCAGTATTCTTCAGGAAATATATCCATTGCCTCAAGGTGTAGAGAAAAAGACAAACAGACGTAGAAAGCTGCAAAAATCAGAGGTGTTAACAAGTACGCCCATCAAAATCCAACAAAAAGATAAATTTGAAAAAGCGAAGATAAAGCAGGAAAAGACGAAGACAGCGAAGAAAAAAACACAAAAGGAAAACCTCAAAAAGGCAAATCCGTCGACGTCTGGTTTAGCTAAGCATCAGAAGAGAACTTCTTCAAACCAGCCTAAACCAAGGGAAAAAGACTGTTTTTGTATAGTTTGTAAAGAATTATATGTAGATCCTCCAACAGAAGACTGGATTATGTGTTCACAGTGTCAAGAATGGGCACACGAATCTTGCACTTCATACAATGGTCATGGATCCTATTTTTGTGATTTTTGCTTTGATTAGAACCTTATTGTCTTTTTGCCCGCATCAGTATTCTCTTTGCCCGCCTAGGGTAACCTTTTTACCCACCCCCTGTGGGCAAAACGGGTTTTTACTAGATTATAAAAAAAATATTGTGTCTAAGAAACGTTGATTATTTGTTATGTTATTTTTTTTTTATTTTAATTGCCAAAGAGGTAATGTTAATTTGTGTTCACTTTAATTATTAAATATCTTACGATTCATGTGCATTTTACTTGATTAGCCTTAACATGCCCTTTTTGCCCTACCTTCCCCTACCTATAAAAGTTTTCAGATCGATCTGCAAGCGAAACTAACGTTGTCGTTAGAGTGGCAAACCATATTTTAAGCTGACCGTACATAAAGGCAAAGTACCTCACGCATTATAAGAGCAAAATCATGACACGTGACTGCAGGCTACCAAGTAGAAAACCAAATCCATGTCGTGTTTGGCCGCATGACTTGTAATGGCTTTGTTTCTATAGACAACTTAGTTGCCATTGCCAATGACCATGAGCCTGGTCATCTAATGTGTGAAGTTGATTCGACTTGAGTATTTGTAAATATTAACACTTCTGTTATTGTTAAAAAAAGAGGAGAGGCATCATACAAGTGAAACATTTTTGAAACTGATTAATGATTTTTTTGAAAATTATAGTATAGTAATTATTATTAGATTATACAAAAGTCCTTTTTCGTGCTTTAGCGTTTGCAAATCTTTCCACAATTTTTTCAAATTTAATAGTTTGTAAAAAATCACTTTCTATGAACATTAGCGAGAGCGCTGCAAGTTTTTGCTGGCGGAGTGTGGAGCGCACGTAATTTTTTACTCTTCTATGTGCTGAAAAATACCTTTCGCCGCCGCAGTTGGTAACACTCATTGTCAAAAAAAAGTTTAATATTATCTCCACATTCGGGAAGTGGGAACATGCATGAAATAAAAAAAACTTTTTATTAGCTGCAACAAACCCTTTGGGGTTCTGGCAGAAATAGAGTGCTCGGCCTTGGTGTCAGCTTTTAAAAACTGCGCCAAAAGGACGCATTCTTCTAAATCAGTGGCATATAGTTGTTTTAACTCCTTTGCTTCTAATAAATTTACTGTCGTCTAGTTCATGCAGTTACCATAAGAAGCCAAACTTTGTGTTTACTGTATTATAAATAATTTGCCGGTTTTTTAAGTGCACATTAAGACAATCAATAGCTGCATAATAATTATCAACGATTGAAGATCGTCTCCCTTCTAACTCAATGTGCCCCGTTTTAACTTCATCAAAATTAAATTTTGGTTTCTGTCTTCTTTTTACATCTTTCTTGAATGTGGTCACTTCGCACCTCTGATTCAAAATGTTCGAACTCTTTTTCGTCACGCAACATATCAAGATAAGCACGTAATGTCTCTAAAAGACTAAAAACGTTAGATAAATCAACAGAACTTGCTTGTAGCTGTGCACTAACGATTTGAAACTTTACGATCACAGTGTTCCAAAAGCACAACATTATTGTAATTTCTAGAGTTTTAATTTTTTCTAATATTCCTTTTGCTTCTATTTTGGTCTCTTTACTTTGATTTTCATCTTCGCAAATAGAGTTTAATGTTTCCAGAACTTGTTTGTATGAAAGGCTTTGCTTGCATCTGCTCGCGCACTCCATCGAGTTTTCGACAGATTTTTTAGTACCGACAATTTTTCATCCAATTTGGATAACAAAATTTGCCATCTGCTTGTAGATCCAGAAAAAAAATTGTTGTTGTTCCAGTGTAAAAAAAGCAGCTGACTCGTCACTACTTTCCGCGGCAGCCGATACCACGTGTTGTAGAGAATGGGCGGCACAAGGAACAAAAGTGGCCAATGGATTTTCAGCTTTAATTCTTGACTGAAGACCTTTGTATTGACCAGACATATTGCTAGCATTATCATAACTTTGACCACGACAGTCTTTAATATCAAGTTCTAAAGTTTTATCAATTGTCGCAAGAACAGCCTTCTCCATGTCTTCACCTTTATGACCGCAATTGGGTAAAAATGCGACAAAATGTTCGACAGGTTCTCCGTCAGGCAAAATATAACTAATTATAAATGTCAACTGATCGGTGTGTGAAATATCTGGAGTAGAATCAATGCTAATCGAATAACATTTTGCTTTTTTTATTTCTCCTATATTCGAAAGTCGAACTTCGTCAGCGAGAAGTAAAATAAATTCATCGATTATAGAGGATGATAAGTACGAGGGAGAACCTCTGCGTTTTTGTCCAAATCTCACCAAATGTTCAGCCATGAAAGGATCACAATTTGCACTGTTTAAATTCCGAATTTCCCATACAAAATTAAGTTAAAATTTACGCCCTATAATGCGAGGCGGATTAAATAAAACTCGCACTAGGCACTCTGTTGCCAGCTCACCCACTCGCTCGACCACCGACCGATGCGAGTGTTTGTTTTACGCGCCCTTTTTAAAATTTCAAAAGTTATTGGTAAAATCAGGGACTCTCAAGCGCATTTAGTTTTAGTAATTTGTCTCGGTCTAGTTGAAATATGTAGGGTAGATGCAATGATGCTAGATTAGTGCATGAGAAGACACGATTTTAGCGCGCCCCCCCGATCCTCGCGCCCTAGGCTGCAGCCTAATTAGCCTAAGGGTTAATCAGGGCCTGGTTCCAAGAGTTTGTCCCATACAACCTGCAATGCAAACCGTATGGTAGTTTTACTGTTTGTTATTTATATAGCAGCAGAAGCACTAGTAGCATGTTTCAACAGATGGTGATGTCTTTATTCAGTGATCTGAATAAAGACAGTTCTAACTAGTAGATATTTCTGTTTTATATTGTTGTGTCTTTAGACACGGTGAAAATCAGGTGTGAGAATAGAAAGTCACAAAAAACGCACCTTTTGAAAATCCGAACCGATTGTTTTTATAAGCACTGTAAACTTTTTCAATTTACCGTCAAAGTAATCTGAAAGTTCCTCTTTCAATTTCTGTAGCACCTTGTTCTCACTTTCGATATAGTTGCATGATAGCTCTTTACCAAGTGTTTCAAAACTTTTTTCGAAGTTTTTAGAATCCTCAAAAGTTACGATATACAAAAAATCATCATCAGCTGCAGTAATAACTTTACCCATGGGAGATTCATAGGTATTGGCATAAACTGAGGTACCAGAACTTTTTGAAAATTTCGCAATTATTTTCGAAAGAGACATACTTAATATTAATTCATAAAGAGATTTTATAACCCTTGATTTCAAATAATCGAAATTAGGCTAAACAACGGCGCTTTTTTGACGTTTGCCCGTGTTGGCTTTTTTTTTATTATTTAAAAATATTTATCCCCTCGAGTCCTAGTCTTTTAGCATCGCTCTGAATCACTCTGAATCCTAGTGATGTGCCTGCGACGGCACCCTTTTGGCGTTTCTTGCATCTTGGCAAAATATTATAGAACTAACTAGAGTAACATGTGCAGTTTGGAAATCGGCCGCGAGTTGCGGGTAATAGATTATCCTAGTTATAGATATTGTTATTGTTTTCATAAGTATTCTTTACTGTTAAAAATTTGATAAAATAGTAATGTTTTGCATAACCTAAAACTTGTAACAAGTATCTAATACCTAATTTACATTATTCAATAATTCTTTCATTATTTCAGTATGTTTGTAAAAGTAGACTAGCTAAAATCTTAAGAAATAGTGTAGCAAAACATAGAAAATATTCCTAACGGATATCCACATTTTATGTCGTTGATATTTTGAATGACGGTAGATAGAAACGTCAAAGTTGTTTGTTCACGACTATAAAAGGGAGAGTTCCGAGTGGCAGAGGCAATTCTTGTTCGAGACATCGACAGAACGGAGCTCCGGCCTACAGGTAGAAGTTAAGTTATTACTGTTATTATATTATTATATTATGATTAGGAACTGTTTTTAAATGTTTGTTGTTTTACTATTGTTATTATGTTTGATTGCTATTATTATTATATTGCCAGTATTCTAAGTTAATTAATTGCTTTGAAATAACGATAACTAATTTATGGCAATATAGTAAATAATAAATTTGTTGATAGAATACTATAATACTGTTTCCATGGAGTTTCTTGTCCTTCTTCTCCATGATGACCTAGATTTGGAACGGACGACTAGCTTTCTGATTACCGACAAGCCTAAATTAAAATAAATGTCTGGTTTTGTCTTTCTGTGCTTTATTTTATAAAATCCATCCCCTACATACCATATTCATAGGTATTACACATATTAAATAACTGGTAACCATACTGATATTCAAAGCTTTATTTTTGGGTAATATTTAGATATACTTACAGATAGGTTATACTTTATTCCCTAATATACACATTTATTAAATAACTAGTAACCATTCTGATATTCCAAGCTTAATATTTTGGATAGATATATACTCCAAATCTAATACGGGCGTCTAAAGTTTTTTTTTAATCCATTTTTCCAGTAAAGTAGCGAAGTGTGATGAAGAAAAATAATGTTTTTATTTTAATCATCACCTATATCGTGGATGATTGGAGATCCCGCGTAGGTGGCGGGACGAACTTGACGCTTATAGGATGGATTGGTCCGTAGAGGCACAGGATCAAATTCAGTGGAAAAAGTAAGGGGAGCCCTTTGCCCTGCAGTGGGACATACAGGCTGATTATATTATGCAGTGTGTATGGAGAACGGTTACAGTCGTGTATGTACAAAAGCCAACATATCAAGCTTACTACAAATACTACAATCTGTCAAACTTGAATAGATTTTCTACTTTAGCGCTAAAGCATTTGAAGGTTGATTGAAAAAAATGTACAGTTTTCCTCTATACTTAGTTACTTTACTCTTCGAGTTTCGGGTAGCTTGATGACTTTGCTGGCGTCTCTTAAATTTAAAGATATAAAGGCGCGTCTCCACTAGGACCACACGGCTCCGTGAGGTCAAGCGCGGCCTAGCCTCGTGAGTGTGTACGTGAGGGAGGCCAAAGCTGCGTGCCGGCCTCGCTCACGCTCAATCCGCCGGTTGTCGGTCTATTTCAAAGAGAACCGCGTTTCTAGTAGATAGTGGGGACGGGCCGCGCGACCGCTCAGTGCACTATTGTGGCCGCCGCCGCGGCACCGAGTTGAGTTTGTATTCGCACCAAAATGGAGTAGACTAACGATGAATCTCTTTTATTAATTGATTTAAATCGGGAGCGCCGGGTTGTGTTTAGTCTACTGTCGGAATTGTTTTTATTAAAAGAAAAAAGGAATGATGCCCTGATGGAGATTGCTACATACTTATTATTATAAATGCTGCTGAAGCTATTCGCACGTCCTCTTCTTCGTAAATCTTAAAAGCAATTGCGCAAGGGGACGCGAGGGTCTTTTAATGAGGACGCATTGCCAAAAAACAACAAACTCGCGAGGCCGGGCCTCGAGGCCCCAAAAGGGCCACACGGCCCTAGTGGGGGCCGCGCCATTAGCATTTTATTGAACATGTCCTATTTCAGCATCTTAAAATAAAAGATGGCCGCCATTCGCTGGTTGTTGGGTTAGGAGCACATCTCCTCAAAGTACCCGGTAACCGTTCTCCAACACATCGTTATAGATTATGTCGGTGAAAAGGGTTGTTGCAATAAATTGTAATTTGTCTAGAAAATAACAAAAAAAATAACAATATCCACGAAGACGAAGTCACGGCAAAGCACTTGTATATTATAAATAAGGAACACAATAAATTATTAGGTTGAAGGCTTTAATAAACACAATAAAGTTAGATTCACGACTTATAACTTTTATATAGATAATAAGTAATTATTTGACCTTAACGACCGCTTTTCCTGTATTTTCTCCCCTTAGCAAACCCACGAGAGCATCCACCATATTATCAAAACCGTGATATATTTTCTCTTGATATTTTAGTTTTCCTTCACCAAGCCATATCAGATTTGCTTCAACTCCTTCATTCCAACGATCTGTCCAGCGGTTTACTAAAAAACCTTCCATTTTCAATTCCTTCAAAACCATTGCAGGTTGCAGAATCGAGACTGAAACATAATTTACAATAAGTAAGTAGGTAGGTACCTATTATATTTGTGTATTAAAAAAAATAAACATCGTTAAATCAGTCGACTATTAAAATGTCCTCTGTTGTTTGTTAGTATATAACTTTAAGGAAATAATTAAATACCTTTTGGTAGTTTGGTCTCGTTATATGATGATATGGAACCGCAAACGCCTACCCTTCCATATTTGTTCATGTAATTGATTATAGTTGAGCTTATTTCGCCACCCACCTGTAATCACATAGATATCATGTATCATTTTATCGAAATTAATAGTATGAACGAAATAAAAAAAATATTATAATACATATAATAAAAATAAAATAATATAATTACATTATCAAAATAGCAGTCAACTCTATTTGGGCAGCCATCTTTGAGGGCAGTTCTGATATCAACAGTTTTATAGTTAAAGGCGCGATCAAAGCCCAACTCTTTCTCCAAATATTCACATTTCTCATCAGTCCCAACAAAACCAACCACACGACAACCTAGCAAAAGTCAATTAATATTAATTCATACCAAGATCGAAGCAGTAAAGGCCTCCTAGATAGAATAAAAACGATTTTACATACTCAAAATAAAATACGCATCAAAATGAGTGACAAAGTAAAAGGTACTTTGTCACTCACTTTGAACTTCTTTCTTAGGTAACTACCTAAATTTTAAAATTACCTAAATTTTTCCCAATTTGCCCAACATGTGATCCTACTGCACCAGCTGCACCAGTGATTACAATAGTTTCACCCGGTTTAGGTTGGCATATCTCTTTTAAACCAAAATATGCGGTGTTACTGAAACACAAATTCTCTCATCAATAGTTTATAAATCTGATTTCTAAATAAAAAGGGGTTACTAACTAAAATTGTACTTACCCAGGCATTCCGAGAATTCCTAAAGCAAGGGAGACTGGATGTGAGCCGAAATCAGGCACTAGTGTAACAGGTAACATACTCGTCTGATTATTGGCAGTATCAGGATTTAAAATAGTATGCGTGCGCCAACCAAAAGATCCAGTTAAGTATTTTCCTACTGCATAGTTTTTATTCCGACTCGAAATGATCCTGAAAAGTAAATGTTGGTTTTAGCATTACCTACAATTTACCACAGTATTTTTATAAAAGAATATTTGAATAAAACTAACTTCGCTACTTGTCCTCCGATCATATCAGTGGGCAATTTATATCCTATCATATAAGCCCTCATGTACGGGTCGACACTAAGGTATTCAGCTTCAGTCAAAACTTCTGAAAATGTATCAAGAAATGAATATAATTGCAATTATTTTAATTTAAGTAGTTGCACTTTTGTACTTCGACGCCTAAGAGTCCTTTGTTTTTGTATTTATTTGTATAGTAAGTTAGTTAGTCATTTAATTTAGTATCTAGTGTAAATAGTTTGTATTATTTTAGATACATATTATCGTCGACAGATGTTAAACGAATAAGCTTAATGAGTTAAGCACCTCCTTCTTTCAACTCGGGAAGTTCCTCTTCGACGATTTTAAAATCAGTCTTCTTTGGTTCGCCTTGAAAATACTTCGTCAGCACATATTTTTGCGCTTTAACTTTACCAGCAACTCCTGAATACATCCGTTTAGCCAAATTAAATGATGGGAGTAATTTAACCATTTTTGCTACGTTAACAAAGTGACTCCTGAAAAGCTGATGAAATCTGTAAACAAAAAAAAAAAATTAAAATCAATAAGCAAGCTATTCAAACATTCCATTTTTTTTCTTCTTGTCCATCTAAAAATTTACTGGGCAAACTGTATGAGATCGGAAACATACGATTCATATCGATAAATGTCAAACGTTTGTAGTCGATTAGTCTAGCTAGTCTCACTTACGAGCTCCGATAGGAGTATATGTGTTCTGTGCTTACTAGAGTACCAAGAAGACGAATGATTGAAATTTGAATGAAATAAATAAATAAATACAAAATGGCCTACGTATTGTTTGGGTCGAGTAATCTATTTTGTCATTACGAAAGTGACCCGAATTTAATCATTACTTAGAACTTAGAATAACTTCTTTGATCTAAATAACAGTAATAGGAAAGCCCTTAGTGCAAGGTGTAATTGGTGAAATTAATAAGTAAAATGATGGCAGAAGCGCTTTGAAGTAATATTGTCCTCTGCTTGAAGAATAAAGTGCAGTGAAGACCATGACTACAAAGCAAGAATTCAATTGTGTATTTTGCAAAGACATTTTCGAAAATAAGGAAGATTTGCAAGAGCATTTTAGGTAACCTATTTGTGTATGTTGTGAACGTAACGTCATAAATTGCAACAGCCTTGTCGCTAAAAAATGATTATTATTTTATGTTTAGAAAACATGGGGACCCAAAGTATAAAAACCGTTTTGAAAGAGATACGCAAGCGTCTGATGAAAAGTCTAAAGAGAAGGCGGAGTTGGTTAGCTGTGACGTGTGCGCGCAAGTGTTCCCAACGATATCCAAGGCAATAACTCACAAACACAAGGTGCACCCTGATCACGATGCGAAGTACTTCTGTCCTTGGTGCGGGAAACTGTTTACAATGAAGGTAATGCTTGTTTTGTTTGTGAGACGGCTACACTTCACTCGCGAGTGGTTGGTGTCGACAACTCGACCTGTGCCCCCCTCCCCACCACCACGCGTAGCATTCCTTATCACTTACCTATCAATTTGACAGTTGTTTATTGTATCTATTATCATCATATCACCAATCCCCCAATTCTTGGTGACTAAGACAGTTAACTTGACTATGAACTAATCTATTTCAAGGGAAAGTATGGCAAAATAATATATCTCATCACAATTTTGTTGACTGAAAACTCAAATAAAAATCTTTTAATCTACAAGCCCTAATATAACTGATGATAAAGATATATATAATTTTGTTTCTATGTTCCAGCACTTATATAATGTACATGTTCAGTCAAATCATGGCAAACAAGAGAAAAGTGAAGGCAAGCGTTTTCGCTGTGACAGCTGCAGTGTAGACTTCTACATTCCTTCCGCAATGATCAACCATAACAAATTCTTCCATCGTCAAGATACAGATTTGCCTGATGTAGGACAATCAAAGAAAGTCAAATTTTATGAACAGGTAACCCAAAATATTGTAATAAATCAGTATATATGCTGCTTTAGTTAACCGCCTAGCCTTTTAAAACGGTGGCCATTCAACTAATGGCCTGAATGGTATTCAATTAAAGTTTAGGTTGGAAGTCTGTAACCAAATGGTTGCAGTAACTAAGCCAGGACATCCCTACCAATTGGGTTAGGTTAGAACTATGATCAACCACTTTTGAGCTGAGAGAGCGAAACGAGGCGTATAATAGTTCCAAAGTGCCAGGCAGTTAACTAAATGGCTAATTTGATCAGTTGGCTGCAACAAATAGATTCAATTTCACAAATGCAATTATGTAATGTTTAACAAATATTATATTAAATTATTTCAGGAAGTCATCCCTGTTTATTATTGTGCTTTTTGTGGAGAAGAGTATGAAAACAAAGTTAATTTAATTGTAAGTAGTCATCTATTTATAATTTGCTTCACTTTTGTAAACTGTAGTATATATTACTTCTATAATAATTTACTCCTACCAAAAAGAGGAACTATACCTTTTTTAGGGTTCCGTACCTCAAAAGGAAAAACGGAAACCTTTTGTCAAGAACGCATGGAGTTATCAAGTTGAGATTAATATCAAATACTCAGGGCTGCAATCCATTGAAACCGTACGCAAAATATGCGCGTTGACGTTGAGTTGCGGACACCAGCCCGTATTACCTACCTAATTCATTGAAGCTGTGAAAAAAATGAAACTTCTAAGTCAAGGCAATCAAAAGATATACGCGTTTATGTTCCATTTATGCTGCATATTTTGACACTCACAAGAGAATCCAAATCTATAGGGTACTTCTCGTTGACCTAGAATCATGAAATTTGGCAAGAAGCAATGTCATGTAGCACAAATAAAGGAAAAAATCCGAAAACCGTAAATTTGTAGTTACACACCTGTATGGAATCCTCAGTGTGCGAGTCCGACTCGCACTTGACCATGGGCCTTTTCATTCTTAAAGGTCTTCATATGCCATCTTTTCCAATTTAGCAAGCTCAATATTGTTTATGGTATGCAAATGTATTACAGAAACACATAACAGATGACCATGGAGATGAAAACCAGAGTCCTGATGAAGTATTGAAGTGTCCAATGTGTGAAGCGGTCTTTTACCATTTGGATGCTTATGAGATTCACCTCACTTTTCATTCCTCTGAGGATATGTACAGTGTTAAAAATCCTGAGTAAGTAGTAAGAAGATATTGTTAAACAAGATGCAAAAATAAGTCCTCATTTAAAATTAACTTCAACATAGCTTTAAAATGAGCTGATTATACAATGTGGAGATTCATTTTATAAATCTAAAAACTTCTTGTTTGTAGAAGTGTGAAGGAAACTTATTCATACACACATTATAATACTAAAAGTTGTATCTAATTTACAGGTACAGCGACTTGTTGGATTATTCTCTGGAAACAGTTCCACCTATAATAGAGAAGGTAGAAAACATAGAAACAGAAGATCCAACAGAAGATATGGAAGCAGAATCAACTATTAATGCTGTAGGAATTGTAAGTATAACCAGTGAATATTATTGTTCCAATATTAAAAAAAAACAAATTGTTCAGAAAATCTAACTATGATCACCAAACCTGATTACCCTGTATGTACTTACTTATGAGATATTATATACTGCAGTATACCTGGGTACTGGATGAAATTCTATTTCATTACACAGGAGCTATGAAAGTTTCGGCTTTGCCACAGCTTCTGGAGACAGCCGATTGATTATATCTAAATATATATTTATATATATACAGGGTGAATTTTCCAAGTGGGCTTGATTCGCTAAATCCGAAACTATGAGGAATAGTGAAAAGTACTCAAAGAGTCGCGGGCTCGATTTTGATGAAATTTAAAACTGAATCATTGGATTTTTGAAAAATCAATATTTCTATCCAGGAATCGAACTGGAGTTCGATTCCTAAAATTTGATTATGAAAAAAAAAACACGTTACATCTTAGAATTTGACCCTTATTAGGGACACTATCGAATGGTGTAATAATACAGTGTGTTTTTTTATCAAAATCAACGGGTTCGATTCCTGACTAGCTAGAAATATTGATCTTCTTCTTAGCGTGTCGATAACAACCAGGGGCGTGCACAGGTTTTTCGAAGAAGGTAGGCAAAAAAAAAATCTCACCAAAAATACTGCACTTTGGTTTCGGTTCGTCGTCTTGTCGATCGATGATGTAGGTAATTGCCAAATGCCAGCTTAAATATCCATAGATTGACGCTTATTGGCGTCTCTGTCGCTCGTAGTTCCGAGTTGACGCGAAAAAAAAGGATATTATACTTACGACAAATAAAAACATTTTACAAAAAAAAAAAACAATCGACTTCCAAAAAAACACTACAAATTGAAAAATAACTTTAATTTCGGAAGTCGGTGTCTTTGGTTCCGCATTTTCGTTTATTGACTTCAGAAATTAAAGTTATTTTTCAATTTGTAGTGTTTTTTTGGAAGTCGGTTGTTTTTTTTTTCGTTCGGTCCGTTTGTAAGTTACAATAGCCTAATGTCAACTGCTCATCACTTGTTACAAAATATTGCTTTTACCGATGTTGGGACGTTAATTGTTGAGGAGTTCTTCTGGTAAGAACCAGGAGAACTCCTCAACAACCACTCACCATATGCTTTGTGACGGGCATAAATTGCTTAGCAACCTTAATAAAGTAATCGAATCGCAACCCGTGAAATATTTGTCATTGAGTAGTTCCAATGGCCATCTGTGGACTTCTTCATCAGCTCCACTTTACCAAATGATGATTTCTGAGAGCAAATGCTCAAGTTATTTTAAAAAATACCCAAATCGTTATAGCTTTGCCTATAAAATTTGAGGGTTTCCCTAGATTTCCATGGGATCCTCTCATCAGATTCCAACTTGATGATAATGGGACAACCTCGAGAGTATACCCTTTCAAACAAAAAAAGAATTTTGAAAATCGGTCCACAATTGGCGGAGTAATTGCGTAACAAAGACACAAAAAAAAAGTTTATTGAAATAGGTACTTGCATTGCATAGCCAACTTCCGTTCGGGCGAGTTCGGTGCGAGTTCGGCAGTTTTCGTGTTCTGCTGTATGAAAAACTACAGTAAAGACACTGCCTATTATCGCAGTTGTGTGCGTTATTTTTTTCATTGTGTGCCACGTAGTTATAGGCGCGCACACACTCATAAAATCGTATGAGCACGACTGACCGCGAGAGCACACATCTAAACATTTAGTGACGAATAGTTTGTGTCTTCGCCGTTGAGATTGTGTGGTGGCGCGACTGCAGCGCGAATCAAGGAAATTAGTCAAATCTTAATAATACTACCGACGCTCGGTAGGTGGAGCTGATTTATGATTTAAGAATTTTTATATTTTGTTAAGTTTTGTTTATTGACTTACTTATGTAATATTAGATCAGTTCTACGAGGTAGACACTGTCTTTATCACTCTATGGAATGCCCGCCCCTGATAACAACCTACATGTACTCGGCCCAGAATTCGGCTACTTGTTTGGCGCCTTCATCACCGTCCATCAGTTCCTGTAACGTGCAGCTGACAGGACACGCAGGACACGATATTAAGTGTCCCATCGTTTGTGGGACAGCACCACATTTACACTCCAAGGCGGAGTCGTCTATGAATCTCCACCTGAACAGGTTTTCCTTGCTTCGGCCTACCTGGGTCCGGAGTCTGTTTAAAGACTTCCAGATTACCCAAGGTAACTCATGTCCAGTTGGGAGATCTTGCTTATTTTTTTAAGCCTAGGTATTAAATAGTACATTTTAGGTACAACTTTTTGGTGTAATTATATTTTATGAGTAATGGTAACGTTGCTTGTGCCTAATATAATAATATAAATTAACAATTTCGAGGTTTTTTGTTTCACTAAGACCTACTGGATAAAATAATACGTATTTCGTTGGAATATCTACATGGTCACCTTATTTCAACGTGTTTTGTTTCATTAAGTACCTAGGTACTCGATAAATACTCGTTTTATTCCAACGGAACAAGTTCCCATTTATCAATTAAACGAATACATTTTATTTCAGTCGCCATCCGCCAATTTGTGACAGAACGTCACTAATTATTTATCTGGCATCTTTATGCGTCACAAAATTGTCACTAAAAACTGGAGTAGCAGCCAGCTCCCTACCTCGCCTCAGTAGGCCGAACGTTCTGATGTACATCAATATGGCAGGTGTACCTTAATTTTTATACAATTTGGTTCTGAAGAAGGTATAATTATTTTTAACCTAGATACTAAATAAATAGTACATTTTAGGTACATTTTTTTGGTCTAATTATATTTTATGAGTAATGGTTAAATAATAAAATACTATAGTACACCCGCCATCTTAACGTTAATATGGCGGGTGTACCTTAATTTCGAAATAATTTCGTTCTGAAGAAGGTACAATTTTTTTAAACCGAGGTATTAAATAGTACAATTTAGGTACATTTTTTTGGTAAATGGAAGGATTCGATTAGTTAAGGTACACCCGCCATTTTGACTCTCACCACGACACAGCAACTGGGCCAAGGTGTTTGATTTGCTCAACTGATATGTCGTCCACTCCAGAGGCTTTACCACACTTAAGACCCCCAATCGCTGTGACGATATCAGAAAGGTTGAACGGTTTGCTAATATCGTCGCAAGCGCCATCGGGTTTTTGTGGCTTGGGGACTTTGCTGGAGCGGCGTGTTGGTTTACCGTTAACAAGCAGTTGGTGAGCTATCTGGTTAGCGGTGACTTGGCTTGGCGGAGTTGGTTGAGGGGACTCGCTGGTTAGCTTTCTTATAGTGCTCCATGCCTTTTTACTGTTATGGGTCATGTCGATGTTACTAACAGTGTTGATCCACCTCTCCCGTCTGATTTCACCCAATTTTGATAGCAGCACTTCTCCAGCCTGCGTGGTTTCCTCTGAAAAAGGGTCGGTGTTATACAGGGTTTCGTACCGGCTCAGTAGATCACTGGTTTCTGTCGACAGCCCTGGAATATAGGAAGTCCTGCAGCCCCTTGGGATGTGTCTACGAGAAGTAGTTGAAACAATCTCAACAAATTGGTCGTAGTTTTGCGGGGTTGGCAAAACATTCAGGAGGGCGTCATCAATCGACCGCGTGAACGACTCCCAGTCGGCTTTGGTGTAGTTAAATCGGCGCTTAAAGGGGACATTTATAGGTCGGACCACCGGTTCGATGCAGCACATAATAGGTCTGTGCTGGGTGCGTGGGATAGGCGAACATACGCTTTTGGTGCACTGTGAGCTGATAGACGAGCTGACGAAGATTAGGTCGGGGTTGTATCCGCGTTTCCAGCGCCCACTATTAAATGACGCCGGTTGTTTGGCGTCATGTATTAGCGTCAAATCATTCGTCTCAGCCCATTTCTCGACTGCTTCTCCGCTAATGTCCGTGTCATTGTAGCCCCAGTTGGAGCTACGGCTGTGAAAGTCACCGATTATAACTTTGATTGGTTGGCTGTTGAAATTCTCTAGTGGAATGAAATTAAATGTGGTGCCAGGTGGTTTGTAAACGGAAGTGATGGAGCAGTTGCCAACATCAACGGTGATGATTTCTATGCCGTTCTCGTTTGAACACTTGGTGGATAGTATGCTTACGCCGGGAGCAGCAAACACTGCGTTACCGTGCTTTGGGTGACAGATCTCGGCGATAAGCGAAGTCCAGGGATGTGTGGCCGGCTTTGTGTTTCATCTCGATGGGTCTCTTGAACGCAAAGAATGTCGCAGTGAGTTTTGCGGTAGACATCAGAAAGAATTTCTGATTTGTCTCGTGAGAACCCTTCGATGTTAATCGAGACTACGCACAGAGCCGGTTTTATAAGTGGACTTTGGATTGCCATCGTGGTGATTGAATATTGATTTTTCAAAAATATAATGATGTAGTTTTAGTTTTCATCAAAATCGACCCCGCGACTCCTTTGAATACTTTTCGCTATTCCTCATACTTTCGTATTTGGCCATCAACGCCCACTCGAAAAATTCACCCTGCAGACTGCTGTTTTATTGTATGTATTTAGCTCCTAAATGCCTATGGCATTAAGTCCGCCTCTGTACATTTAAGTGCTGGAAGTGTTAAAATAAAAATAAATAAATAGCTCCAACTCTCTTCTCAAACAATCGACTATTTGATTTCTGTGTTGCAGTGACTGGTACCTAATATTGGTACTGATGAATTGAATAGAATTGTGTCGGTAGTGTGCGGTTCTCCATAATAATTCTACCGTTCCAGTTTAATATAATTCCACCGTTTTTTATTACGACTTAATTGCCGTTCTCGCTGTTATAGTGCAGGCATTTTCTCTTAACCTAACTATAACAATTTTACCATTGCAGGAAAAGTTCTTGGAGTTGGCGATGGACCAATCCGAAGATAGTAATCCTGTTAAAGCAAAAAAACATAAGAAACGTAAAAAATCTAAGAAATCAGCCATTACCCTTGATGAGTTCCTAAGTATGAACCAAGACGTGTTTGGTGAGGATCTAGACTTTCAAGGCGTAGAGGAAGTTCCGACACGAGTAGTTAAAAAACAACTTAAAAATAACAAGAAAACTAGTAACGCCATGGTCACTTCAGCGGAATTGGATAAATTAAAAAAGGCAGGTATTGTTGTAAAGAAGAAAGTTAGTCGAAATCCAGTCGTCAGAGGTCTTAAAGTTACTAATTCTATGCCTATTAAAAGTGCTCTAAATAAACCGGTTTACAAATTAAATAATGTACGAGGAATAGAAACTTCGAGTGAGGTGTTGACTAAATTAATGAATCAAAGTAATAATCAAATAAAAATTGTGAAAAAAGTTAGTCCTAATACTGCAACAAATGAAGTGAAGCAAATAAAAGATTTTCCTAGTGAAGAGTCTGAAACTGGCCTTGATAAAATGAGTGAAAATCCAATTGAATCTAATTGCAATATTGAAGAAATAAATACACCTATTCCTAAATCAGATGCTGATATTACAAAGGATTTATCCTCTCCAACATCGGAACACTCACCAGTGACGGCTACTACAGATAACTCATTGTCAAATAAAAGTAATATCATTTCTGATATTGCCAAAGACACAGCTCAAAACATGACAAATAATAATGAAAACATGCAGAAAATACCTGAAAATTCAGATTCTAATCGCTCACCAGTGAACTATAATGCATGTGATGGAGTAAACGTGGAAGATCCTGAGCAAGAAAACTTAGAGAAACATGAATCAGATCAATTTCATTCTGATACAGAATTAGAAGATACAGAAAAGAAATCGGGTTCGGACAACTGCGTAAATAACGATAATCTTTCTGATGGTGTTCAGGAGAATAGTGACAATAAAAGCAACGACGATAGTATATTTAATGCATCAGCCAGCTCTTTATCTACGTTAAAACATTTAAGTCATCTAATAACGGTGAAACCTGTTAGTCAAAATAGGAATAACTCATCAACAGAACTTACAAGCGATAAAATTATTGAAGCAAATAGTCAACTCTCTCGAAATGACAATAAAGAAACTTCTAGCGTACCTCTCGCTACTGATGGGGCAAGTCTAAACAAACCAAAAAATATTATTGAAAAAAATCCAACCATGGACGCCCTAAAGAGTTTAAGTAAAAATATTACAATAAAATCTTTGTCTACAAAAAGAAATATTGGTGATAGTGAACCTGAAGATGATGAAATAGCTGTGAACGATAAAATAACAAGTAACCTGAAATTACAAAATGTAAGTTGCAATAAAAATGTGACAATTAAGAAATCGAAAATTGAAACAGGTGAATCTAAACCAAATTGTCAGGTTATCAATTCTTCAAATAGTCTTGACAAAAAATGTATGCCTGTAAAACAACCAATAACTAAACCAGTGGGAAAAAATCCCAACAAAATTACAGTTGAAAAGGCTGATAATAGTCTGCCAACAACAAATGCAAATATTTTAAAAAGACTCACAAATATTACCACTAAACCGATAGTTAACAAGAACAATTGTCTGCCTTCAACTGTCAAACAAGCCAATATCGCCAAGACTATTACTGAAACTGAGAAGAAAAAGGAAGAAATAATTGAAATATTTGATGTTGATGACTCTGAAGATGAAGAAGAAAACAGTAAACAACCTCAACCCCAACCTCAGCCTACACAAAATTCTAAATCTATGGATGCACTCAAAAATCTTAGTAAGAATATCACAATTAAATCTATGAATCAACAATCAGCACAAAAAAATATTAAAATTGAAAATACCATCAAAAATATTAAGATCGAAAAAGAAGATAACAATAGCCAGAAAATGTTCCAAGATGAATCTAACATCGACACTCTCATTAACATGCAAAATAGAAGTAATGTATTCAAAAACGTGCTACAGGGTTTATGTAAAAATATAACAATCAAGTCTCGAAACACATCACCAAGTCAATTTCCTAAATCGGAAGAATACAATTCACAAGATTCTAAACTATTCCAAGATAATGATGCAAGTGACTCGGACTCTGGTCCAGGAAATGTTAAAATTACAGAACTTGATGAGGAGATGGAACATGACAGTGACAACGAAGATGACTCGGAACGGACTGAAACATTAAACACGAATTCTGATCATCCAATTGTTGAGACACCAAAAGAATCCTGCAGCGAAAATGAAGATGAGGATTTACATGACTTCGAAACAGACATAAAAGTTAGCACCATGCAGAAGAGTAACCAATCTATGAATTCAACAATTAATTCTGTGTGCTTAAATAATTTAAAGAATATAAATAAAAGCATAACAATAAAATCATTAAGTAAAAACTCCACAGACAATGATGAGAAAACTAAACAAGCACAGACACATGATAGTGAAGAAACACCACAGAAAAAACAATTGCCAACAAAAACAGCAAACCAAGTTATAAAACAACTTCAAAGTGATAATATGTCTATCAATAGGACTTCAAAAAATGTTGATCATACTTCAGCTCAATCTTGGAATAAAAAGGTATGTGCTATGAATCAAGTGAACACTGTTAACAAGGAAGTTACAGTAAAAACGATTCAAACTAAAACTGTAATACAAGAAATAACAACAACTGTGACCAAAACTATAAAAACAGTGAACCAGACCATGAAACAAGAAGTTCGAAATAGTTTGCAAACGAATACTCCAATGGTATCACAAAGAATCCAAGGAATAAGGCCAAGCCAATCCAAAAACCTTCAAGGTGTTGTCATTAGACATGCAGCACCGATGTTAGGAGTTAGAGCTAGTAATGCGATAGCTCAGATTAGACCATCCGGTACTATCGTGAGACCTTCAAAGCAAATGGTTCCTATCAGGACTGGTATAAATGTAACGAGGCCCAATAATCCAAGAATGGCGATGCCGGCGGGAAAAAAAATAATGCCTTCACCTAGTCCAAACAATCAAGTGATAGGAAGACCCCTAAAAATTTCGCCCACGGCAATGGTGGCTAAGCCAAACGCAAAGAGGCCTAACACCGAAGACGTAAGCGGACCTTTCAGTTGTTTTAAGAAACCGAAAGAATCTTTGATTCCTGTATCTGATATACCGAGTTTTGCCAGTAGCGGGGGTGAGGGCTCGGCACAGTTCACCTCTGCCTCACACACCAGCAGTTCTAATTTTACTAGTACTACAAAGATAGTCAAAGGTAATTCTGTGGTGACGGCGAAACAAATGAAATCAGAAGTGAACGCTACTTCGCAACAGTTGGGTAGGCTTAGTAATAAAACTGGGTTAAAAATAATGACTAGTCAACAAAAACAATCTCAAGTGCAAGAACATAGCGAATCTAGTCCTATGAAACGGACTACTTTAGAAGCTATACAAAGGTTACAGCAGCAAGGTCTCTTGGTGAAGAAGCCTCGGGTAGAAGTCAATGAGGCTAGCGAAGATTCCGATCACGGCGGTGATAATAATGTAGGTTACAGTTCGACAGATGAACATGATGACTAATATTGGTAAATGTGTGTACATATTTAGCTAAAAGTTGACTGATCCCATTAGACATTAATTCTTTCACAAAAAAAATCCTTGTAAAAATAGGTTTCTATATTTTCCAGATTTGTTTAACTTGCTGTTTATAACACATACAATATTGTATAATGTATTTATTTTGTTAATTAGACGTAAGCATGAAATTTGTTGTAAATATTAAGTGTAACAAATACAAGAATAATGAGAAAATTCATGTTTCTTTTAATTTTAAAAATCAAACCTTTGAAGTGTCACTAAGCAGTCACAACTCTAATGGGCCACTCTAGGAATCATCATTCTAGAGAATATACTACAAAACAAATATTTTCTGATCAGCTACCTGTAGGCATTTGAAATTATTTTTTATCACACATATTCAAAAAGATCTAATGTATTCTTCGTAAACAGGGACTAAAAGTTATTTGAATTTGAAATGTGGATATTGCGGTGCTCGGATGGACCAATTGAAATTTGACCAATGTCTATGGGGAAAATGACATGTTTCCATCGCCCAATTACCAACTGGTAAACATGTAATTATCAAAGAGATCAATCACGAACATTATACAAATAAATAACAAGCTGTATGATAATCGATAAAGAAAGACGCGTATAAAGCATTCTGCCTTCAAAATTGTATGTAAATAAATAAACGTCTATTCTTATTCATAAGGTACACTTACTTATTTTTTCATAGGGTGATAAAAAAGTAGTGTCCACCTCGGGAGCAACACTATTTTTGACATTAAAGTATAAATCTCTTTGATTTTTTATAAGCTCGAGTGACGTACTTTGAATCCCTCGCTGCGCTCAAGATTCTGCTCCTGTCTCCTTCGCTCCGATCTGGATTCAAAGAAGCACTCTCGCCCTCAAAATACGAAGAGTGATCAAAAAGTAGTGAGAATGACCCATCTCCCTATCCGGTATTTCATTTCTTCTTACTAATAATCAAAGTACATTTGATTATGATGGTACACACAAAAAATTCAGTCTTAATATTACGAAACATAGAAACAGCGGTCAGTTGTTTGACGCAATCCGACGTAAATCATCAATATGGAGAAAAACGAAGTGCGTGGTGATTAAATACCTTTGTTTGAAAAGGTTAACGACCCAGGATATTCATCGCGATTTGGGGGAGACATTACCCAGTCTGCTCCTCCGTATTCCACTATGGCTAGGGGGTCAGCTCAATTCCGGACCCGTAGAACATCAACAAAAGATGAGCACCGCTCAGGTCAGTCACACAAGAAAACATTGGACAACAAACAAACAACAACTCGGCGATTGACGAGCTACGGTGCGAGGAGACCGGCATTTCATATGGCAGTGTTCAATCGATATTAAAATATCATTTGAATATGGGAAAAGTGTCCGCGCGTGGGTACCGGAATCTCAAATGAAAAAAAACAGACTCGACATTTCAAAGCGGTGGTTGGATAGATTTTACGCAGATCCTGACGACTTTTTAGCATGGTTTATCACAGTAAATGAAACATGGGTTCACCACTTTGATTTGGAAACAAAACAACAACCTTAACAATGGAAAAGACCGTCAGCTCCAACTCCATAGAAATTTCGCGTCACGCAGTCGGCAGGCAAAGTCATGGCTTCAATTTTTTGGGACTCGGAAGGAATATCGATACCTCTGGGCTCAAAGGGCGTATAGCACATTTTGACATTTTATACTTTTCTCACTCAGTTTTTGATTCTCTATCGATCTGTGTAATCCACGTGGCGAAATTCGCAAAAAAATGTCGAATACAACCTCGTAATTTTCGTTACGTAAACACAACTTATTTGAAGATTAGGGGCATAAGGAACATATTGCTGCCTCCACAAAAATTGGCAGGTTGTATAAACCAATTTTGGTTGAAGATTTTGGGTGTAAGATCGTTCGAAAAGTAATACTTATTGCTCTTTACGTCCTTAAAAAAATTATTTTTTTTTATTTGAAATTTTTTGTAGTTGTGCTATACGACCTACATTTTATTATAAAATAAGGAGACCTAAGAGATCTGCTTCATCAGTTTTAAGCTTATAAAGCATAAAACTGATGAAGCAGATTATAACAAAGACACCTGATTACATAGCATAAAAACTAAATGATCTCATTACATATTTAAGAATTTTTAGTATTTTTTTTAAATAGAAAAGTGAAATAAACGATTTTAATTTCTCATCATAATTTTAGTTTCTACTATCGTCTTTTTATTTCTATTAAAAACTCAATTAGAAGATTAAATAAAGCCATTCAATTTAGATTTAAAAAATAATTTTAGTTTATTAGACAGAACAGATGAAGGTGACGTTCAAACGTTATACACCAATATAAAAAACAGCACTAAAAAGGTCAGTAATAAAACAAAAACGGGGAAATACAGAGAGAGTAAATTTAGTTACCAAACGAAACAGTTAATTGAAGAGAGACAACAACTTGCTATGTACCTACACACCAGAACACAAGCGGTAGACCGACTTGTTAAACGCAGTATTCGTATACGTATAAGACTTAAGAAACCGTAACACACACCTCATAAAGATTGCTTTAGAACAAAACACCTCACTAAAATCCGCCAAACAAAGAATATCAAGCAAAGGACGACCCACAATTGCGTGTTTAAATGATTGTGCAGGTGTGAAACAGAATGACAGAGACAAAACTTTAAAAAATTGTACAGAGTTTTATAAGAATCGCGAAACCGACTGTACAAACTGACGCAACTGTATATCCGTGCTAACATTCCACCTTTCACAGGCTGGGAAGTTTACAAGGCACTGTGGATCATGAAGTATAAGAGAGCCCAGGCGACAATGGCGTAATCAGTGCAGCCTTAAAAATAAGAGAGCCTGTCCTTCTTCCACATGCTACAAATTTTTTCAACAGTATTTTAAACACCAGAATTCTGCTACGCACATTTTGCCATTCTTTGATTATTCTCCACATAAAGGGCGACAAAACAGACATAGACAATAAAATTAGCGTCCTATCAGTCTGGTATCACGCCTGTACAATAATCGAGAACAGAATAGCCGGCGCCCTAGACAAACATCAGCCCCCCGAACAGGCCGGATTTCATCGCGGCCTTTCTACTACTGACCACCTCCACTCTATCAACCAGGTTCTCATGAAACATACAGACTTCCGAGCTGACTCAGATGCTAGAAGATCTCAGCACGGCAAGCCTAGAGGTCGGATTTCAAATGAATATGTCAAAGACCAAGTTGATGACGAATAGCGTGCATCGCAGGATCACCGTGGCGGGTGGGGAGGTTAAATATGTCGATGAGTAGCTCTATCTTGGTCAAATAGCCTCTTTCAGGCAAGACCAAACAAAGAAGTTACAAAAAATGCCTGGAAGAGCTATTGGGCCATGATTATCAAATGAAGGGCGAACTTCCACTATCACTTCTTCAAGAGAAGACTCATCGACATGTGTATTCTTCCCATCCTCACGTATGGTTCTCAAACATGGTCTTTGATAATTCAGCAGAGGTCCACGCTCAAGGTTTGCCAGAGTGCTGCTCTGGACAGAGGGATGTGGAAAGAGAGTTAGGGACTAGGGAGATCTTTGTCCAGCTGCATAACGGCAAAAAAATAATAATATTATATTATATAATTACGAAGAATAGATGCCTACTCAATAAATAAAATATCAATTAGAAAAATAATTGTAAAAATATTGTCCTTTACCACGTTATCAACAATTCAAGTAATTTATACGCCCCTGGTGTCTTTGCATCATTTATGAAAAGTTGGGCTTACGCCTCTGTGTACCTGCTCAGGGCGTATTTTTATGGGGTGTATAGGACATATATTAATTTTTTTTGGTCGTAAAGCACATGCTATCTCAGTCAATACAAAACCAGGCTTTAAGTAGCTCAAAAAATGAGAGAGATATAACGAAAACAATTTTTTTTTTGTTTTTTGCTTCTGAAAACCTGTGTTTTGTGCTTTACGCCCTTTGAGCCCAGAGGTATCGATATTATTAATTGATTAGCTTGAGCGGGGCCTCACAATAACAGGTCAATACTTCGCAGCTTTAATAGTCAAATTGAGGTAAGCTATTAGGGCCGAGTCACACCGGAATGGCAGCGGTCGGCAGCGACGCGGCGAACACTTTCAGTGTTAAATAATTTTAAACTTTAACTACATACTTAAAAGACCATTATCGCTTGAAAAGCGCTACTGAAGAGGAAAAGCCGCTGGCGTCGCCCGCGGCCGCTGCCGTTTCGGTGTGACTCGGCCCTTAAAGAGAAAAGCCGGGGCAAACTCATGCGAGGTGTCCTGTTTCATCAAGACAACGCACCTGCTCACACTGCGGCAGTTTCGCGGGCTGCCATTCGAGAAGCTGGGTTTGAATTGGTTGATCACCCATCATATTCGCCAGACCTGGCCCCCAGTGACTTTTACCTATTTCTAAAATTAAAATTAAAAGAACACTTACGTGGAAATAGATATAACGATGACAAAGAAGTGATGGACGCCGTGGAAGGGTTTTTGGCAGGGCTAGACTTGTAAAAAGACGCTGGACTCGGTGTGTAGAGACTAGGAGACTGTGTTGAAAAATAAATTTTTGCAAATTAAAAAGTCTTTATTTTCTGTGTCTTTCTCACTACTTTTTGATCACTCCTCGTAGTTGTTTGCTCCCTTGGCAAACAATCTACTGTTCCGTGCAGGATTCGAACCTGCGGCAGAGAAATCTATTGCGGTATTTTTTTTTTTACGGTTATATATACCACCAACGATTGCTGTTTTAATCTCTTAAAAAATTATATTTGGTACAAATAATAACATTGCTGTAACTATGCGACGAAACTCCTAAAAATGTTCACTAGGTCTGGCTTACAAACTATCAATCTTATCTACCATTTTCCTTATTTACCCGGAAGGGCGCCTGCGCATGTACTGGTACTCACCAAGTGCCAAATAAGGAAATGTAATGTGGAACTTATGTAATTTGCTACTATCATGCAGCACCTTTGTTAATAATCCCGAACTTGTTATATAATTTAATATGGTTAAGAAACAAACAATTGTTTTTATCATGTTCAGGCCGCGACAACGAGCAAGGGGAGCCCCGGGCATGTTTTTCCATACTTGTTACCCTTCCATGCTGTAGCAGTATGGACATAATCATGAAATATGTGCCCCGCCCCCCCCAGTGCACGCTATCCAAATCTTGTTACGAATGAACGTGCAGTGCTTTGCAGCTCTTTGTTATAGGTTTTTGGTACAATCAGAAGTTAGCTTATACTGGTTGTGTATAGCTTGATGTATCGCCGTGCGGTCACTGCTTTGCATCTTTTAAATATATTAGACCTCAACCTATTCATTACTTTTTTGTGATAAGTACAAGATAGGCTGTTAAAGAAGACCCCACCACACCAGCGAGAAGATTAATAAAAAGCCAAAAAATGTTATTAAATAACTATATTATTTACATTAGAGAAATAACGCCATTATACAATTTTAAACACCATGAATTATGAAAATATAAATTGTCCATCAATCTATTTAATACATTCGTTAGTAAATCACATTAAAATATAGGCCAGATAAAGTTAATCTGATTTCGTTTCCACTTTATTCTGTCGCCATTTTTGTTCCTGTAATTGACAAATGTGAGTTTTGAATTTCCATGTTATCCATTAGATCACATACACAAATATACCATATTTAAACCACTATAAAACACATGCAACCAAGCTTAGAGAAAACAAAGTTAATAGGTATTTAATTATAAATAGCTAACTAAATACCAGGTAAACGCTATGGAAAGTAGGTATCTTTTTTTTCTCTAGCCTAAGCCACAGAAAAAGAAATAACTCTTGGTAGGTACATATACAAGAGATCAACGGTCACTAGGTCCTACCGCGGTTAAAATTGCGCCTACAGTTTTCGGGCGTGTGATAGGTACCTATGCCTAGTTTCGCTCGTAAGCGGGGTGTTATTTCTTTTTCAATGCCCAAGCCGAGCGCACGCACCAAAGTGCGCTCTGCTATTCACTATACCACCACATAAAGAGCATATAAGCAAAAGAATAGAATAAACAGAAATATAAAGGAAAGCCAACAACACTGAATACCCAAACATACAAATATTTACATATACTTAACATAGATAAATAAACATACTGTTTTAAAGTATTTATACTACAATACAAATATTTATCTATGTCGTCAACACTTGCCCAAAAAGTTAGGTACCTACTTACCAGCACCTTGCTCACATGGATATTTCAAGCTCTTGATCTATTCAGATCCTGGCAGTATTTCCTTGCCAAAAGTAATTACTTAGGCTTACAAGTATTTTAATTAATATTATAAAGTTGTACTTAAAATAAACGACTTCTTTGATTTTGTTAAGTTGAATGTAGTCAACAAAATTCTTCGACTTCTATAAGTCGTAGTCAATTGTTTTGATTACAAAGTTCATGTTAGAATCTACATTTCAATTAGCATTATTAATTATGCGACTGGTGCTGTTCAGAAAATAAACAAGACGTGGAGGTAACTGACAAACAATATCAAACTCGACCTTCAACCTCCTAACCCAAAAACCCCTACTCTGACATAATATAATCAATCGTAATGATACAAAGCCGAAAAGCTTGTATTAAAGTAATAGGTACGTCATGGCCTTGTAGCCTTTGCAATAATCGGCTAACAAGTCAGATATTATTTTACTAGAGTTTACCTTATCGTACGGTGAGTCCGTCAGTCCGTACGATAAAGTAAACACAAGCGATTAGGTCAGAATAGGAAGTTCAAAGTACGCTAATAAGTGATACATCATGCACGTACCAACACGGCGAGCTCATTTGATAGACGGTAGGCAATTGCACGTAATTTGTACCGAAGCTTTAAACCTCCTTGCATTTTCATGTGCAAGGTCTTGTATATTGTGTACATGTTGAGAGAGTGCAATGTAAGAAACAAAGCCGCCAGGTAAGATATCTGTCGAATGGTGCAAACAAAATACATATAAAAAATAAATTTCAAAATGCAAATACCGCTGAAAAACAAATTTATTCATCAATGCATTCAAATAAATAACATCCATTACAAATAAGAGCTAAAACAACCATTATAAATTAATCGAATATACAAAGCATAAGTACAACATTATCACTAAGTTACGAATAGTTTACTGTTTGATCAAGGCACGAAATATTCACTCTGTTGTGTAGGTAGCATGTCCAGGTATTCCACTTCATAATCTAGCGTCATAAAACATATCTATCGTGCTTAGATTTCTGTAACAGTTATCTGTTACGTATTATTTATAATTGTTGTGATATCGGTGTTTCAGAACAAAGATTATTGGCATTAGGTATTCAGGTACCTTGTATTAATTCCAACAAAAAGCAACAGCGATTTAATCAGCGGATGTTCGAATACGACTAGTCCTGTTACAAGATTGATAACACACTTATAATAATCATTATTTATTACTTTAGGACGGCTCATCTAATTATAATTAATATCTAGATTTACTTCCAACTTATATTTATGTCCATAATTTACATGCTTGATAAAATTAACATGAAATGCTTACTTTGTCTACAGACCCTTGTAAAAACATTTGGACTAATAGTGTGATGTCGTTGGCATTTTATTATATGAGAATGCATCCGTAACCCATAACACAAAGAATGATCTCAAATGAACTGTTTGTGCCTTTTACTACAGACAATAACAAAAATTCACATACACTATGATCAGATCTATAAAAATAATATAAAAAGCTACAGCTTAGCACAAGTGAGAAGTGACAATTTTTGACTAAGTATTTGCTTTTCTTTGCAACATGCCCTGAACAGATTTCATATAAATAAAATAATATAAAATGCGATTCAATATTATGTCACTTGGAGTTTAAGAAATGCATATTTTTGTTTAAATAAGTAAATAATGTTATATAAAAGCTAAGGATACATCGCCACCGGTAAATAATGATCAGTTAAATGTCACTGGAAAGGTTCGATCATAAAGGTGATATAAAAAAGCACCCTGTATTATTTTATTACACCCAGAGATAATGTTGCTGTTAAGTTAAGGAACTAAGGACCAAATCCATCAAAGGAATGTTATACGTGAAATCAAAGGAAATTATATTATTAAAGCTCGCGCACATTTGGCCGCGCCGCAACGCATTGGAAAATCCTCCTACATCACTTTCGCACATTGCCACGCAAACTACAGGCGAGCCGCGCCGCCCTTTTTTGTATGAAAATGCGTAGCACTGGGTCTCATTGCGGCTGTAATAAGCGCTAGGTTTTACGATACTTTTATGAAACAGTCAACTTGTTTAGACATTATCATAGGTACTTAGTTTTTTGTTTAACTGAAACTGTTTCGAACAACTATTCGAGAGTAACTTTCATCTTATTAACAAATTATAGCCAAAAAAGAGCTTTCCAAAGACAAGTCTGCTGATATTTTTAGAGGTGTGTAACTTCCTTATTCTTCAATCTTCCAAGTGACAAAATAATTTAAAACTAGTCGTAGTAGAATATCAAAACATGCTCAAATAAATAGTACCTAAATAACGCATGCAAACACTTTCATATTTGTTACTTTTTATAATCGTTGTTTAATTCGATATATTAACGACCTAGAGAACTTTATTAATTAACTCGTAAACTTAAATGGTTTTTCTGCAATAGGTATTGCATATAGGTGTTAATTCATAACCTTGCACAAGGATATGCTATAGTTATTAATTGTTTAATCATTTATACAGTTTTCATTCATTTTATTTCACTATGACAATTACTTTACAACCCCCAGCGTTCCTGAATTATGTAAATTATGTATATAGCAGTACCTAGGTATTGAAAGAAGCAAATGAAACACAGTCCAACTATACGAGTTATTTCTGCTATCAGTACCTACAAGCTACTATCTGTCTACTCATAAAAATGCATCCTTTTTAACAAAGTTTTTAAGCAAAAACTTAAAAGCGAAACAGAAAATACATTTTTGGCACAAAATTTGTTCGTATTTCAAAATATTACATACTTACTTAAATGATTTAATAAAAGCAATAATTATTTTATATTTTAATATAAATACTTAAATATGTACAGATAAAACCCTTTTATATAAATAATTTAAATATAAGTAATGTGCGGAAATTCTAAATCCATTTAATACAGACTCCGTATAAAAACGAATAGGTATAAAATGAAGTCCAGTTATTTACTGAAAATAGAAAAGTACACATAATAAATAATATAAACTAGCTCCACATTATATACAGATATTAATAATTTCGTTAGCGAAGTGTTAGATAGTGGCATATTCAGGGTTAATTAGATATAAGTACGTATTAGTATTCTGACAAAAAATATTATTATCGTAGTTTTGTGTCATCGCGCATGATCAGGCAAGGTTTACTAGCTGACTTGATGAAATAAGAAATAAACTCAAATGAAGTTTCAAGGCAAGTAAATGATTACAATATTATTTAAATTGCACACTTATCTGTGTCAGTTATAAGTAGGTATTTTACATATAAATAGTATTCGTTCATGCTGTTAATTTTGAAGTAGGTCCTCGATATAATGGTCGCGCGCGGCTAATATAATATCAATAATATGGAGATAATAATATATGAGATGAATATAAAATAATTAAATTTCGAAGAATATTACGAAACACCAAATAAAATAATTATAAAATCTAAGGTTCTACAAACTATGATGGAACAAATTGGTCCACGGGTCCAAAACATCCAAAACTAAGAATGCATTCGAGTGTTTCGATCTATAGCTCTGATAAGGCAAACGTGTAATAAAAACTGCTGCACTCTAGAACAGCTTCGTATAAAAGTGCTCGGTTTTAGGAACGTTAATTACTTTATATCGATTTACAACACTAATCAACAAGATTTAATATTAGTCTAAATATTTATTATTCTAAAGTGCAAAATGTCAAAAATATGGGTTGTGAACAGAGTAACATCCGATTTTGGAAAGGCTAATTTATTTATTTAAACTTTTCGGACAAAAAGGCACAAAGGCGGACTTAATGCTTTAGACATTTTCTACCAGTCCAAGAGTGGTGAAGAGATAATCACCACAAAGAGTATCTAATAGGCTGTCAAACTCATTTTAACTGGTGTGTGTAGCAGACAATCAAATCATGACATAAGTTTGCTAATCTATTAACTTTTAGCGTTGATTAGCCTTTCAGAAAACGGGTGGAACCGTGTTGCTATTCTATACTTATATGAAACGAGACTAAAACTTATCAGAGCTAGATTTTTGTGTCTGCTTTCAGACAATCATACTTCAGACATTAGTTTTGGTGAAATTTATCTTGACCGTAAAGTTGTTCAATATTTTAAATGTTTTATAAGCAAACCAATCAAGATTGTCTGAAAGCATACTAACCAGAGCAGCATTTGATTGCGTCATTCTTGAGATTTAATAGCTTTAACCGCTAATATGACATAAACCAAGTGCTTTCCGTAATTTAATTATCTACTTATAGCATTTAAACTGAAGACGGCGCGTATAAATTCCTAATATTCCATATTTATCTTCTAACAGTCATTTAATATTGAAATTTAAATTATTGTTTACTTGTGTGCATAAGTGTACCTGCTGTCAAAAGTGACAGTGACAGTAAATGATTTTGAGGAATTGGCACAGGAACCGTCGTCTTCAGTCTAAATGCTGTAACGTCTACATGTCTACGTCACTACATCACACAGCGTGCGGCGCGCTTCAGACGCGTTGCGTTGTCCAATCGTTTCAGTTCCACTGTACCTGCTCGTTGAGTTTCTGAGGAATCACGATGAGCGTCGTCGCGAAGTTCCCGATGCCAATCGTCAGGAATGATAAACTTAATGCTGGGATCTGTAGTCGGTTTGTTATAGGACATGCGTTTTATATATTGTTTTATTACGATTAATACGGATCAAGTTAGTCTTAGGTGGTCTGTCTGTTTCGATACATTCATTTTCTGGAGACTTTCTATCCTTTTCTCAAAGATATGAAAGACTATTTACAAAGTTACATTGATAAATTTGTACAACCAAAAACAAACAAAATCGTCGTAATCTATCGCCACAATATCTTTCTATTTTTTTGCTATGTTTGACGAACGGCTTGTTACTTCTGCTTCACAAATTCGAGTAGTAAATTAACAAGTGTTTTTAAGTCGGCTCTCAAAATACCATAAATTTTCTTAATTAATGACATAGCACGGTGACAAACTATATTATAAAACTCGATGAAATTGTAGTTTACAAGAACTCTAAACACTTTTTCGTATTTTCTGACGTTTCCTATCTATTATTACTCGAGTTATTATGTACCTAACTACTAGTAAACGAGTAACAAGCGAGAGTGGAGGTAATAAATGTAAATATAATCAAGTACATACCTGCCATGTGGCATCCGGGTGATAACTGAGACTGTACAATGTGTAAGCAATGTATAGTTGGAACACGTATCCGCCAAATAAGAAGGGCAGCAGATACGAGAGCCCTCGCCACATCCATGAGTGGAATCCTTCTATTGTTATGTCCATGTTATGTCGCGCTCCCAAAGCCTTTAACCTGTACAGAACCCCGCTTTGATATCTGAACTGCATGTACTGGACTACACCTGCAAACAAAAATGTAAAGCATTATTATCAATTCGGTTTTCCTAAAAACTTAATTAAAATTTAAAACTCAGAATAGGCAGTTCACTCTGCAAAAAATCGGGTTTCTTTAAGCATATTTTACAAAAAGTTTTAACCGCGCCCCAGTCTCGCGAAGCCAAATACATTTCAGGGACTTGAAATGTATTTGGCTTCGCGAGAGTGAGTCCGCATCGGAGAGGTGGGGAAAGAATCACGTTGCGTGTACGACATTTAAGTCTTACGCAATCTTTTTTAGTGACGATTGAGTATGGACGAGATTCGCCTACACATCACATAATTCTGTGTTACCAAACTGCCAGTCGAGAACAGTGGTTATGACATTACCTCAGACCATCAGTCATGGTCAGCGAGAGGACAATTTTGTTTAGATTACCTACTTACATACGTATTACGAGCGTTCATGAAAATAACGTATTTACGAGAAGTCATGTATGGCTATTTTGATGTCAAGTATTTAGAAAACGAATTGCAAGATCGGTGATATAATATGTAAAATGTCTAAATTTTTACTCAATGAAACGAAAGCTAAGGAGAAAGTCGTTCCAACGTGGTGTCAGTAAAGGCGATAAAGGATAATGTAAAATAACGCACAACACAATGGGTAGGTAGTTAATATCATCATCTCTGAAACTACAACTAGCATTGTTTCCATAGACTGTTCATTCTAAGGGAGGCCTACATTTACATAAAATTCCAGATGGCGATTATCGATTGTCACTGTTTTTTTAAAATAATCTTAGCATTGTTTATATAACTGCATTTGCCAAATTAATAAAATGTTTGATAACTGTCGTTGTCAAGAGCATAATATTTTTGTACTGAAAAAAAAAATACCTAGACACTATCGAGTTCGAGGCTTATGCGCTATCTTTTCGTTAATTTAATTTATATCCATACCTTACTGATATCGATGTTTATTATTGTACAGCGAACGAATATCGGAAGTAGAACCAAAAATAATGACGCAATAGGTACAGTTCACGACAAAAAGGCAAAACAAATCTGTCAAGACTAGTGTTGTAAAAATAAAGTTGTTTTACTTACATAAAATTATAAGTAATTTTATTTTTCTCTTTTTTATTTAGGTTTGTACAAACACTTTTACACCGTTTAAACGTCAATCATCTGCTGAACAAACTCAGAGATCTCTTTTAAAGTCCAGACATAATTTTGGTCATGTCACGTGAGGACCATGTAGATGTAGTAAGTACCTAGTTAAAGGTAGGTAATAAATAGTAACATAATACTTACTGATATAAGCGATGAACCACATAAACGTGTGTCTGAACATATTCCATGGCTCGTTCTGCGGCCAAATGAGCAGTATCCCAGCGACCACCGTTGATATAAAGTGGTGGAGGCGCCACCAGCCCTTGATCCGGGATCCGTTCACTTTGAGAATGCTCTCGCGAATCGTCAGCGTGCAGTAATACCATACCAGGAGGAACAACAGTATTAATTGTAATGGCCTAAAATAAAACAGAAGTTATTGTTTTTCTATATGAATATTATGTTGTCCAAACTCCAATTCAGGTTTTGTTTTGATGCGCCGTTGGGTTGACTTTGAACTATGAACTGGGAACTAAGTTCGAACAATAATTGCCAAGTAAAGTTCATACACATTAATTATATTAAGTAAAGTTGCTGATGTTTCGGTATTATGAGTCATCAAAGCTAAGCAGAACAATCAATAAATAATAAGACAACAAAATGCTGTCTCATGATAAGTCACCGGATCAGATAAATTTACAGCACTTTTTATGCAATGGTTTCATACAATTTTCTTTATATTAGCCGTAAAATATGAATGTGAAATCTTTAATTAGTGTTACCTGAAATCTATGTAGAGGTTTGCAACAGCTAACACGAAGGCTATCGCACTGAGGATCAGCTTGAACTTTTCATATTCATCCTTGTATTTAAACCTGTCGGAAAAATTGTGATAAACAAAAAAAATACGAAATACCTACAGTTTTCATGAATGTACGGAATGTTGCAGACAGGCAAATAACCTAAGCCCCTAGCAACTAATACAAAAACATATAATTTATTTGAATGGGTCAATTTTATCTGCAAACGCACATTCATGCTTTAAAAACAAAGGCGTATGACAAATAAGTAAGTACCTAGGTACCTACATTTTTAAGTTACTAAGGAAGTTATGTAGGCGTTTAGGCAACCAACAACAAAACAGAAACAAAAACAATGTGTACTTTGATATCTAAGTTAATGACTCAGAAGTCGCAGCTGGCAACATTGTTTAGATTTGGCACGTTTTCTAATGAGATCCTACTCATTAGCAAGTGGTGACGTCATTAGATACGACATTTTCTCGAGAATCAGCAGCACGGACTCACCCCTAGGTCGCTTTTAATGACCCGTTTGCACTACGTCCAGACTCACGACTAGTACCTACCACCGTCCGCCATATTATTATTTGTTATCTCCGTTTATTGTGCATTTTCATATTTACCGATAACTGACAGAAATGTAGTAAACGCAAAAAGACGAGAAGAAGTATAAACGATCCTTTAGAATTTATTCATGACTCACGTGTTAATTTCATGATACGCTTCACACCAACAGACGTTTCTATGAGGCGATCGATTGAAAACATTAATAATAATGCTCATTTAAATATAGGTATATTGATTGTAGGTTGATCATAAACTATTTGGTTTCTTTTTTTATTGGTTTTGATCAGCTGTTCCGTTCACGTTGAATTTGACCCTTCCCCTAAGGAAGTTGCCTAACCAGGCACACGACCTTTTCTAAAAGGTACAGTCGGTGGCCAACATTATCTAACCCACTTCTGGTGGGTCAGGCAATGTTGGGTGGGTCAGACAATGTTGGTCACCGACTGTACCGCACGTACCTTTTTCCTGCATTGAGAAGTGTTTGAAAAAAAAGTAAAAAAACACTTCAAAGTGAAATTAAAATATTGTGGTAGTTCCCGTAAATACTTTCCGGGTGGATCCCATTGTCATCAAATCAGGATCTGATGCCATCATCAGATCCTGATCTGATGAAAATGAGGACACCTGGGAAGTACCTAAAGGTACTTACCCTTTCAAACAAACAAAAAAAAAGAATTTTACAAATCGGTCCACTCATCTTCGAGTAATCGAGGAACATACTTACGTAAAAAAACAAAAACCTGTCAAGAGCGACTCGGGCTCGCGCACCGAGGGTTCCGTATTGTGAAACGCGAAATGATTTTTAATTTTCATCGGCGAGGCCTATATTCGTCAGAGAATTTTATCACTAGGTAGGTACTGTATAGAATATTGTAGTTTTAGGTCAGCGGCATCTCTTGACCGATAGTGGAGCTAATGTATTTTTTGTTGATTTCTGAAATAGTGTGCTATTTAGAGACATCGTTTTATTTTTCCTGTAATCTTTACATAAACTTCTATCACATAGAATCATTTCAGATTTTTCCCTATGCAAACTTCGGAGATAAGGGGGAACGGTATTTTTTTTTACATTTTTCATCAAAAGTCGAAAACTATGCGGCCTAAAAAAAAAAAGAAAAAAATTTGGGAATGTGAAACAGCACTCTTTCATATAATACGTCACATGCCTTAGTAGCCCCACTTCGAATTTTTAAGACCACCTTAAACGGGACGTTTAAGGTGGTTTTAAAAAAAAATCTTTCTTAATTGCAAAATAGTTGGGCAAACGTCATCTAAGACTATTCTAAACTTCAAATTGATAACATTAGTAGTTCTTGAGATATCCAGCTGTGACAGACGGACAGACAGACAGACTGAGTCTCACCATAAAAGTTCCTTTTTACCATTGTGGTACGGAACCCTAAAAAGATTCCGACGAACCGAGAATCTCCTTCTTTTTTGAAGTCGGTGAATGAAACTTAGTCGCATCCAGTTTATTGTAGCGGCGCTATTCTGTAAAAATCTCACCGTGAAAACTTAGGTGAAGTGAGCGTGGGGTGAGCCGTCAATAGTGTCCTCCTCAGTTTTCACGGTGAGTTTTATACCGAATCGACCGGCAGAATGTTCGGGACGCCTATTTCGATCTAAAACTTCATATGAAACTGCCTTATCTCGATAGTTTTAGTTCCATTTTTTCCGGCTTTTGAGTACATTACAGATAAAAATTTGAATCTGTTAGGTACATTGATACACATCGTTGCATTCTGTTTGGCCGTCCTCGCGACCGTTTTAGACCGTTAAGACTGATGTAATAATCTGACAGGTAGAGAACTCTATGATGTAATTATTTTTTTTTTGGTTACTAGACTTTTAGAACTTTAGCTTTGGTAATATTAAAGCTACATTATTTGCTGTTGTTTCTATTTAGCTATCAACATCGCCGTTGTACACTGCTGATTACAGCTCTTCTTCAAAAAAAGCTGACTAAAAGGGTTCCATTATAAACCGGTGAAAATGGCATTGGGCTATGCTACTGGTTTGGGTTTGAAACCGCCAGTTGGTGTAAGGACATGTCATGTCACTGTAGTCTGTAGGCGTAGACTGGACCCGCGTGTCTCAGTAGTTCGGTAATTTAGTCCGGTCCCGGACTTTTCGTCTCATCAGTTCGGTGATGCAATACGGCCGGACTACAGAGCCTGATAGTTCGGTATCGATAACGGACCAGCACTACTAAGGAAAGACTGAAAGATCGACATTATCACTCCGGACCCACCATTCCCCTGGCCATACCCCTGGGGGTAGGAAGGGACTGGACCAAAGAGATTTAAGATTAACACGTTCCGGGACACAACACGAGACACAATAGAAGTTTTATTGTTATCACGTCTATGTGCGTTTAGTGTCCCGGAACGTGGTAATGTCTTTGGACTGGACCATACCACCATAGAAATGTGCCACCAGAGATACATAAATACTGCATGCTGGTTTTACTTCGTGGCCTGGCAGCATCTTTCAAAGACCTAAATATTCATCCGGGTGGGGATAAAAATACTGATACAAAATCTTAACTTACTTGTCGTTTTTGTTGAGAATAGACACGTTGACGTTTCCGAGTATGATGCGCAGATACAGACTGTTTTGTTTCGGCAGCGTTGCATTGATCTCACGCAGCATAGCTTTCCTTTTCATAATTTCCTTCTCCAAGTTTGCGACGCGGTCATCTTTGGTGACGGTTTTCTTATCTAGCCTGTTTGGGAATTGTGGAAGATGTGTTATCAATATCATCATCATCTGCCTAGCCTTTTCCCAACTATGTTGGGGTCGGCTTCCAGTCTAACCGGATGCAGCTGAATACCAGTATTTTACATGGAGCGACTGCCTATCTGACCTCCACAACCCAGCTACTGGGTAATATGACCCCTTGGTAAGACTGGTTGTCAGACTTTCGGGCTTCTGACTACCCGTAACAACTGTCAAAGATCCACGAATGACACAATGTGTTATCAATATATTAACTATTATATATTAAAGGGGGCATCTCTATAGGTGTATGAAGCCCATAAATGTGTGAGTATTTCTTAGAGTAGTCTATCTACTTTGTGTAAAAGCTTTTAATATATTAGCTAAAGGAAACAACACTATGGGTGAATGAAGCCCATATGTGTGAGTTTTTGTTAGAGTAGTCCATCTACTTTGCATAAAACCTATTGATATATTAGTTAAAGGGGACATCTCTATAGGTGACTGAAGCCCATATGTGTACGTATCTCTTATGAGTTGTCTAATTCGTGTAAAAGCTTCAGGTACAATCTCTAGCAAGAGTACATAAAATTAATGTGAGATAAAGCCAGAAATTAAGATATATTGCTCCATATACTCCTAGTAGTATTTGTAATTATCAATCCATCGAGCATAATCTCCTTACTTTATCTTTTATTCTTACTTACACAATATTATTGTAAATAACAAGAAATCGATAATTATATGTTTTAATCAGTGTAGGTACTTAGTGATACTGATTATAGAACTGATAACATAGTTTTTCCTTTCATGTAATTGATTGATTCAAACCAAAAACTTGACATTTTATGAAGAAACTTTCTAATTTTATTGTGAATGTAGCCATTATGTTATCAGTACATCATATCACATTTATTAGTAAATTATTACACCAATTTCATTATAGATTTACTCCAGACATTGTTTTGCTAAACAAAAGAATTTATGAGAAAACAACATGATTATTTCCATACTATATTATGTTATATTTTATACTTCTTATTTGCCTATAGGCTATAGGAATGTATAATGCAAACTCAAACATGATGAAATTACATAAACAACTTGCAGTTATAATCATTAATTCATGATTTATGCTGTTTTGTACTTTTGCTTAGTGATAATGACTTTGGTATCCAACAATCCATTAGAACCATTTAGAGGATATTTAAATATGTATGTTTTAATCTAAGTAATTTACAGCTGCTACAATAAATTCAATGAAGAGTTTTCAAAATTACATTGTAGTTAAATAAAAATAAAGTATTTCCTTCCCAGCATACAACTTAACAATATTTTTATGATGTTTCGATGTTCCAGGCATATAGTTGCCGGCACGTAACTTGGCAAGAGTTTTTGTAGTGGGGGAAGTTTGTGCATGCACAATTTCATACATTTTTATATGTGCGAACTTCCCCCACTACGAAAATCTCTTGCCAAGTTACGTGCCGGTAATTGTACCAAAGCTGCATACTACCTAATGGACACAGTAACCCAGTTTTTAGGCTCAAAATTGCATTTAAAAATCTAATCATCTAGTTCTAACACAAGCAATTCCTTACTTAAAAGGTGATCTCCAATAATATGTATAGAAATGCTCTTTGTAATTGAAATACTTAAACATTTTTAAGTGAAGACTTCTTTAAGCGCGTTGGGCATTTTTTGAGATGGAAAAATACCATTGAATTTGTGACACTGTACACACACTACACTCTGTTGTGTTTGGCTGTCCTCGGTTTTAAATCCGATATGTCAGAGATAATGGCATAGTATTCTGTTTGTGTTTTGTTTTCACTTCTGTCGGCACTCCCGGAGTACCACTGTTTTTTATTATTTTTTATTACTATAACCATTAGAAGCAGTCAACACTATCATTTGTTTAGATGGATTAGACGGCAAGTAATTAGATCAACAATCAATAATATTGATCATGTTTTACTACCAATAAAATAGGTTTCAATAAATAAGGAAATATGTTATCTAATATGTTGCCTGTATTATTCTGACCTTTTCAGCGCGGCCGCTATGATGGACATGCGGTACTTTTGGTGGTTGATCTCCTTCATGCAGGCTGCCTGCAACTCACCAACCTCCTCCAATTTCGCGACATAGTCTTTGTTTGTGACCTAGAAGAATGCGTAAAGGAAACAATGCTCATGCAATTTTACTTCGAATATTCTAAAGATAAATGGTACTTTGAATAATAAAATGCCTCACTATTCTTTAAATTAGTATGAACGGTTGAAAGAAAATGATTGAAGTAGCGTGTTAATAAACAAGCCTAATAATTACCAAGTAAACACAGATAAACCTTTCTTATTTGTTTTTATTACCGATGTCGTTTACCATCAACAGGCTGCGAATCAAAAATATCGTGAACAACGCATTTGAATTCCGTGAAAACAGACGATAAAATTATGTTAAGTGTTCAGACGGATATCATTATTCATGCTTTACCTCTAAGCGTTTGTAGTCCACCAGTAGATCCTCCCATTCTTTGAGGCACTCCTCCACATCCATTATTGTAGTATTTGATATTTCAACGAATATTTCCTTCACAAAATAATCACGAGAATTCGACGGAATGCGTGAATCCCATTCCCGTTTTCTTATGATTTATACGTCAGTGGTTTTCTGTGACCTTTCGACTGTCATCTGTCGTCGGCCAGCCAGCTGTCGTTGCGTCGATGCAGATTATACAAAACACGAGAATTGCTGATGTTTCAATTTACTTTAGTCGATTTTTTAAATATCAACTCGGGACTCCCTTGCGTACAGCAAAACTAGAAATTATTGATGCTTCTACTGTAAACACCACGCCTGTATTTTACGAATGAGCAGAGATGTTCCTTTTCCACCAGTAATGTGTAAGCACTGACCTCATCATACAAATTGTATAATACAAGTCAGTGGCTCGCCCCTATAACAACGGACTTGTACAATACCATATTGATATTATGCCTTACACACACCGCAACGCTTGAGGTCACCCACCTGTGATATTATGCTATCACACTAATATAATCTTAGAGTAAGAAAGCTATAGAGCATCGGGTAGCGTGGCCACACATGAGACAAAAAACTAACTTAACTAACATAGGCTACATGAGTAGCTGCCTTGAAAAAACTGGCACGCACTGAGAGACGGAAATAGTATAGCTTTATCCTTTTCTGTTACTTATAATAACTCGATACTTTATTCCTTTCTTGTGGAAATGAAATGGAGATACCCGCCGTCTATACTTTTCTTTGTCTAAGAATATAATAAAGGCGAAAGTTTGTGAGTGTGTGTGTGTTTATATGTTTGTTACTTCTTCACGCTCAAACGGCTGGACCAATTTTGATAAAATTTTGTATGGAGGTAGCCGACACCCTGGATTGGTGTTGTCTGGCGGGCCGTCGTATCTATGCTAGTTGTAGTCATGTGGCGTTGTAGATACCGTTACAACATATAGGCTACTTTTTATCCCGATATTCCCACGGGATCGACACTTATTCACGGGTGAAACCGCGGGGCGCAGCTAGTCGTACAATAATGTGCGGGCGCAGGATAGACCGCCTCGCCATTCATAAAAACGGGACCCGCTGAACTCAGCAGGCAGATACCTGATAGGTGTGCAGAGCATGGTATTACATCCACTCTCCTGGGGGTTATCTTTAGGAGTTCTTGGTGATTATCCCACGGAAAACACTATCATCCAGACACGTACAAATTTTTCGCACTTCAACATTCTGCATACAGCAACTCAAATACGCTGAGCAGTCGACGGACAATTATTTGTCCTCGACGAGAACGAATGGAAATCTATGCAACAACACACGTAGTGCAAATAGACCGTCGAGATTTTTCCTGACGTTCTATCGTCGCAAATATTGTCCATCGTCTACTCAGCGTCTATGTTTTTATGGGAAGTGAAGTTACTTCCCTCATCATCCTGGTTTCCGCAATTCGCTTAGTAAGGTGAACTAGGTGTAACATTTAGGGCTGATTTTTCAACCATGCGTTATCTTAAATTCTATTCGACGAATAATTTTGAAAGGTACTTCAATACAAAAATTGTCAAACGTCAGTTTTATTCCTCTAATAAAAGTTATCTGGCGATGGAAAAATCAGCCCTTAGGCTGGTTTTAGAGTCGCGCTGACCGCACGCTGACCGTCGGCGCTGACAGCTTGAAACGTATGAACTTCTAGGGAGCGTTTTAGAATAACGCGTAGCTATCAGCGCGTGCGTTTCATACGTTTCGGCTGTCAGCGCCGACGGTCAGCGTGCGGTCAGCGCGACTCTGAAACCAGCCTTAGAAGGCTATGTATACAATTAAACACACAGTAAAATAAATTAAATACTTGTTTATTTACATGAAACGCGAACCAAATCTATTTGGGTTTCGGTAATTAATTTCGACAAGTTACAGCAGTTATTATGAGTAACTGCAAAATTCTCCCTTTAACACTTCAGTCACATATTCTTAGTGCTATTCTGTTTCCAGTAGGTAATCTAACATATTTCTTCAATTAAGTATGTACCAAGAGAATTCTGCAAGTATGTAGATAACTTACGATGATGATATTATTCTTACGGTAATTACATTTTCAAAAGTGCAAGATACTTATTTTTAAATTGTAATACAAACGATTTTATGAAGAACATTATGTTCAGCAGATTATTTATATTAGGCGATTGCCATATTTCAAAGAGATTATATATTTCTATGCCAAGATAATACAGCACGCGTAGTAGTAGAGAGCGCCCTTTGAGGTCTATTCTCCTAACTTTTATACATGAATAATTCCAGATATTATCTGCAGATACTTTTCGTAAGAATTTCAGTTAACTTTAGTCTTCATTAACAAAGGTGTTAAGTATAGTCGTTCATAAGTAATGGTTGCTATACCATCCTCTACAAAAATACATATTTTAAAACTGCCATATATCGTAAGACCCGTAATACAAATGCTTTCCTAGTTTGCTGTATTAACTATTAAATTAAATTTCGGGTCATAAAAACATGCACTATCTATTAGGAGATTAATAAATCTAGTAAATAGAAATGTTTGCAAATAAAAATGACTAGAAATTGTGTATTGTGATGTATTAGCAATAATAGAGTATAAACGATATTTATCAAATAGAAAACTGCTTTTACATTTTTTTTTTCTTTAGTTAAAGGTGTCTATTTGAGTTAACAATATATTGAATATCAATCGTACACTAGCTGGGTACACAGGCCTACTAGATGTTAAGTTGAGCGCTCTCTACAGATACGCCACAACACTACTGTTACAATCTCCTTGGTCTCAGCATAATATTATTTTACGAATGCACACTGACAAAGCGAATATAATCCTTGTATAAGAATCTAGATACCAAGTTTAGCATCTATCCTGACAGCAGCGGCGCACGATACATACATCTCGATTAGAAATACAAAAGCAATAATGACATATTGTAAGCGATAACTCCATAAATATCATATATTAGCGTGGTGTTACCGGCAGTCACTTTGCAAGCAATGTACACGTCGCATCATGTCATGCACTAAACACAGCTGTTTCTAACAGTATGAGCGTACTACGCAAACTACACTACGAACTAACCTCTACAACACCAGGCAACAAAATTATTCCGTATTACAATAAATAACTATTGATAGTAATAATAGATATTTTAAATTAAAAAACTAAACCCGACCACGGAGAAATCACCCTATGACATGCGCATCAATAAGAGGAATCCACAGTGACCCCACTGGTCACAAAATCGGTGCAGCAACTTCGACACAACAAGGGAACTTTTAAACATACTGCGAAAATCATAACCCATCCCCGTAGCCGGGTTAAAAGGCTTCAATTAAGTTTTTCTTTCAATCTAGCTACCTTAAACAGGCCTGTAATTCAAAGTATTAATTAAAGTTTATATCACACATTAATTTACTTAGACATAATTATGATGACATAAATGAAATTAGCTTAACTTTAAAATCAGATATTAATTAATAATGTAAAACGTGAATTGTATTACAATTACCCATTTAGCAATTCAATGCTCTACACTTAACAAAACTGTTGTTTGAGACAAGAAAATAAAAACTGACAACATAAATAAATAAAAATTTTGAAATATAACTTTTCTAACTTATAGTTAAAGTTTTGAATTGCCAAAACTTAAAATAAGTCTCTAGGAAACCGATTGATATAAAATTCTACAAACGTGGCTACAATATTCCGTTTCGGTTTCGTTGTCTCCATAGATATTCATTAATGTTGTTGGCGGCGGAGCTAACAAACATAATGAACATCGATCGAGCTGAGACAAACATCAAAAGCCTTATGTACACTACTATAGTTGATGGAGCATTTATGATGAGTTCAAAGTGTGTTCATTAATTATTTGAATGGTTGTCATGAATAACTATCTATATCAAATTTCATAAAACTAACATTATCAATAAAGAAATCAAGGTACAAAATTTGATTGGCTGGGTAATAAATCAAATTACTTATTTATAACAAATAAAATTTATATCTAAACGTTTTAAGAATAAACAATAACTATATCAAATAAAACAGGACATTGAAAGTTTTAATTATAACACACACAGCTACTCTTCACTCCATCGTTGCGAGCGGTACATGACGAATGCTACGTCACTGCTAACTAAAAGTAGGTCCAAATTTTTACAAAATTCGGAAATATCAATTTAACTAAAAAATATACAGAAACTATATGCCATTACATTTTAATGGAATGTGTGAAACTAACCGAAGAAGTTGAACACGAAACGAGAATCGGGCTAAAAGTTTACGCCAATTTAGATAAAGGAGACATAGCATCGTCAGGTGTACGAAAAAAAACTACAATGAGCAGAAGGCAAAGACGAAAGTGTCTCTCCTTTACAAATGATTGACCATAATGACAGCAGCTTACATCGCTCTCATTGTAGCTACAACGCGAAATAATAATGATAAGGATATCATCGGTGAGTTTAAGTTACTAAAATGGCAACGCTTTTAGCGACACTCCCAAACTTTGACGGTCTGATCGACGCTGCCTGATATCACGTATGGCAAGCTCCTGTGGAAATCTGAAAATATAACAGAACATTATTGTATAGCTGATTTTAAGGTTCCACTAATTCTTGCAGATGTCGCCTGACCTCTTCAAATATTGGTTTTGGTTGCAGGTCGTCATAAAACAATGCACGGATATAAGCTTGCTACGAAAATTGGAAGAACGTTCACCTTGACATCCAAGGGAATAAAATGAGGTGGCTTTTAATCAACAACGCAATTTACGGCCTCCTGTTGCGGTTTCTAATGTAATATGGATAACGTATAAGCTTCCTCTTTTTCAAAATAAGGCAGACACACAAGTATCCTCAGATTAGTGTAGGAAGAGATCAAGTATGGTGTTCAAATCAGCTGGCAGCCTCAGAGCATGCTAAGATGCCTGGTGTGAGATGGTGCTTGTGACCCAGTAAGGTCAGGTCTTCCAGACATGAGCATAACAGAAGAAGGTTAGTATAGTATTTTCATAACTGTGTTAGGTACAAAACTTAACAAACTTCTTGGCTGTTCCGAGCATTGCGTATACTGTGAGTTAGTAGAAGTAATTAGGTGATCGATATTGTTGTGTATGAAGTACTAGTGTCTCTATTTTTCTTTTTTTAACCAGCCAGTATTTACTCGAAGCGACGAAGAAGTTCTAATGACAAAATAATGAAAGTAGTATCGAACCAAGACTGGTGGCGAAGTGTTGGTGCGCGTAGAGCGTCTTGAGGCAGCGCGTGTGTGCGACGTCCCACACGCGCAGCGTCTTGTCGTCCGACGCCGTCAGCAGGTAGCGGCCGCCCGGGTGCCACGCCGCGCCGCGCACCCAGTTGTCGTGCCCCACCAGCGTGGCCAGGCACTGGCCTGTGCTCACGTCCCAGATCTAACACACACACGTTCAAACATAGTTCAATTTATTTACAGAGAATGCATAAAAAATGAGGTTTAAAATAACCTTACCGGGGATACTTGAATGTACGTCCGTACACAGGGAAATAAGGCCTGCCGCCACCTACCCTAATAACTTTTTTTTTTCGTGTCGATGGTACTCTTCCTCATTGTTAGGGTTCCGTACCAAAATGGTAAATGAGAACCCTTAAGGTGTGACTCAGTCTGTCTGACTAGATATCTCAAGAACTACTAATGCTATCAACTTGAAATTTGGAATAGTTTTAGATGACGTTTGCCCTTTTTTGCAACAGGGACTGAAAGGGGGTCTGAAAAATTCGAAGTGGGGCTACTAGGACATGTGGGGTATCATATGAAATAACGCAATTTGCACATTCTCAAACATTTTTCATTTTTTTTTAGGCCGCATAGTTTTCGACTTTTGATGAAAAATGTAAAAAAAATAACGTTTATCTCCGAAGTTTGCAAAGAGAAAATTCTGTAATTATTCTATGTGATAGAAGTTTATGTAAAGATTACAGGAAAAAAAGTCTCTAAATAGCACACTTTTTCAGGAATCATCAACATTAGTTCCACTATCGGTCAAGAGATGGCGCTGACATAAAACTGCAATATTCTACACCGCAGTGCAGTGTTAAAATTCTCTGACGAATATAGGCCTCGCCGATGAAAATTTAAAAACATATGGTGTTACGGAACCCTCTGTGCGCCAGCCCGACTTGCTCTTGCCCATTTTTTTTTGTATATAGTTTGAGCCCAGTAGATGGCCACGTTAATTGCGCATGAGTGGCATTCTTTAGGTCATCCAAAGTGCAAGGGAGTGAATAGCAATAGTTTTACATGAGTCATTATCAAATTCGTGACGATTTATACGTGGGTGCCTCTCCCACATGTGTTTCAGTATGACTGCAGTATGCAGATGTGTTGGTGCAGCATATTTGCCTAAATGCTGCACAAACCCTTGACAAAGAAGAAATTGCACCTATATTTTCTCAACATAATCACACTAATCACAGTAATATTATAAAGGCGAAAGTTTGTGAGTGTTTATATGTTTGTTACTTCTTCACGTTCAAACGGCTGGACCAATTTTGATAAAATTTTGTATTGAGGTACCTGACACCCTGGATTAACATATAGGCTACTTTTTATCCCAATATTCCCACGGGATCGACATTTACGCGGGTAAAACCGCGGGGCGTAGCTAGTTATTTTCATAATTCTTTAATCGTGTTTTCGTCATTGACTATTCAGTAGTGCCACACCCACCGATATAGATACACCTAGATAACGCAGCTACTTCGCGTGCCAAAAATCGCACCAGCTTACGTACAAAAATCGTAAGCCGCCACTTTCGCGCTCGGTCCTATGTACTGTTGTCTGGGTGAGCGTGAGCGCTGGCGCTAGGCCCCGGGGGTGGGGCGAGACGGGAGCCGAACGCGGCGGCGTCTTTGAATCGATTTAATTACCCATCACTAAATAGTGCTTGTGACGTCACAGTAGGTAATAAAAAAATGGCACGCTAGGTTTTTATACAGATCGTGATACCTGCGCTATCTAGGTCTATCTATATCTGTGAGTAGGGCACATTTGTTACGGCACTTAATGTATTGATGTTTCTGTGACTTTGTCATGGACAGCCACACGCTAGAAGCAATTATTCTTGTGCGACGAAACATGTGCACAATGCATGTTGCGGAACATGTGCCGTGACAAATGTACATGTATTGCAAAATTGTTGCCTAGCGACGACGAGTTTGGGTTAGTTAGGTTGACACCTTTCTGTATTGATGTTTAAATGATGCAAGATAATATTATGTGCATGCTTGTAACTCGCTTCATGTATGTGTTACGGATAATGCCAGTGTTGATCCAGGTTTAATAAGAATTGCCAAATCTATTTGGCAAAGTTAGGCCTAAGGTCCTTGAAATTAGGTCGTCAGTAATCAGTTGCAAGCAAGATATTTTTCACCGTCATTGTATAAAATATCAAGAAAGAAAAATTGGTTATGGGCCAGATTACCTACATAGCTGACTGTCAAAAAAAAAAGTGGAAGTTTGAAAATTTCACGGTTTTATGACGAAAACTTTTGTAAGCTCTAGGCATGACAGTTACTTTATAACTTTCACAAAACTTGAGTTCAAACCAAAATTTTATGGCGAGCATGAAATTCCTTTTGAAAAACGGTCATTTTGGTACGTTTTTGAAAACTTCATGAAATGATCATCAAATTCATCAAAAAATTTCTGCGTTTTTGTTGCTTTATACAATGGCGTTGGTTTATATATGGCGGGATTAGTTGGAAAACGACCAGTAGTCCATATTAGCACTGGATCGAACAAGCTGGAAATCATAGGGAAAGAATTTTGCCCAGCAGTGGGATGGTGTGGGTATAAGCACGTACCTTGACGGACTTGTCGCGGGAGCCGCTGGCGAGGAAGGGCCCGGCGTGGTTGGCGCGCCGGTTGTCTGCGCCGGCCGCCTCGTTGATGGCGGCGGCCGCGGCCTCGGGCGCCCACGACACGCACTCCACCACGTGCTCGTGCTCGCGGAGCTCCATCTGACGGGAAACACACAATTATAAAACGAAATTCTAAAAGTTCTTCCGAAGGAAGGCTCAGGGCATAACAATAATACGTTCATCATGATTGCCAATGGTTTCTCTTTATAAGCATGACAGCTGCCAATGGTTTCTCTTTATAAGCATGACAGCTGATGTCTATACTGACACATGCATGCACTGACTGAAATACAGTTTCAGACACTGGTCCACATGATCTAACCAAGGACTAAGAGTTTCTTTCGATGTTTTTTTATAGAGTAGTAGTTAGGAATACTGACTTCACTAGTTTTTTAAATATTATTGTGGTGTTAAAGTATAACCTACAACAGAAATAAAAATCATTTATTTTATCATTTCTCTATAAAGTTTCATGCACAATATGCGCCTCGCCAGCAGTATTTAAAGACTTCCCTTCTAAAAATTACACCTTCCGCTATTTACTGAAGTTATCATATTTCCTGAGGCAAATAGTTGCCATATCTCTGTAAAGAATCTATAGACAGTGATTTAGTTACCTTGCACTCGTTGGTGTCGGCGTTCCAGATGCGCACGGTCTGGTCGTTGGAGCAGGAGGCCAGCAGCGTGCCGTCGGGCGACACGCGCACCATGCGCACCCACTCGCGGTGACCCTTGTACGTTTTGATGCAATACCTGGTGATGGTAGGGAAACAGTGTCAGAACTTGAAGTTTACAGTCCTATGGCCAAACCGCTAGGGTAGCATGCCAAATTGTATGTTGATTGAAATAGGATTCGCGACAGAATAAAAATCAATACAATCAGAAATACAAATCTCTATGTTCAAATTCCACTGTTGACTACAACTATGACTATTTCAAGAAATCATGACATTTAAGGCCATTTCTAGCTTAGTGTACTTATCACCCTTAACTTAAAGGGTGGGAATTTATTTATTTATATTTAATTTTGAATTTGAGAACGGAGCAATGAGGGCAGCTAGCTACCTTAATCGTTACATGCAACAAAAAGGAGACCATCCCTAACTTCTACAGTAGTTTCCAACTGCATACACAGATTCGATTTGGATACATCTTTTATTGCTGAATAGTTTGTACTTTAGAAGACTGTCGAAACGTTCATTCTCAATAACGACGCTGCGGTCGAATTTCATTTCCTTACAATTCCAAAAGCGAGTGGCAATATCTGTGTTACGTGACACATGGCAAGCCGACGCACTCACATTCTTTTTTCTACATCCGCAACTTGAGCGTTAAAGTGCAGGAAATTAAGTAAAAAATACGACATCCTACAAAAATTAAAACATTCATAACATCCCGCCTATGTTCCCAGATTGGGTAGGCTGAGGTGCAAAGTACCACCCACATTTAGCCACATATGTTAAGTATTAATGATATAGGGGGTGAACCTATTACCGCTTATTGGGCAAGGATCCCGACTACGGGTTTCTTCAGAGAATTTTTTGATGGAAAACCTTAATAATACTGCCCAACCTCGGAATCAAACCCAGAAGTTGCGGTGGCGACCTCCAGGTCAATGAGGCAGTCGAATGCTGCAAAACTTAAAGTGTGTTGAATATGATCCTTACCCAGTGGCGACCTCCCAAGCTTTGATGGTCTTATCTCGACTGGCGGAGTAGACGATGTCACCGCTAGGCGAGAACGCCACTGACGACACGTTGTGGTCGTGTCCGTGCATCGTCTTCACGCACTCGAACGTTTGGTTGAAGTCCCACAGCTTTATTGACATGTCAGCGCTGCAGGACACTGGAATTATATTGAAGGAATTAGTTTCTGTTTTTTGTGTAGCACACAAAAACAACTTGCTTAACACCCTAACAGTAGGAATGGCTTTCATTTTGACAGTTCAACATTCATTGCGTAATTTACGTTGTTGTGCGGACAAATTTTGCGAACATATGAAGCAATAGATTAGGAATATTCTTCATAATTATTCAGATTGTGCTTGATAGTGTGTTACGCAATTAGCGTAGTAGCTGGAACGCCTTTCTCTTGCAGTGTTAAAAAAAGAGGGCATGTTGAAGTTTCCTTTATCAGTGATCAGTGTTATGACCAGTGATCAGAATAGGCTGAGTATATTTACCTGAAGTTTAAAGAACAGAGACGGAAATCGGAGACATTTTTTTACCGGTATTTTATTTATTTAGCATTTATAATGTTAATGATAAAATAAGATATTGAAAGTTACATAATTAAAGTTCCGGTAAATTTACCAGTAAAAAAAATTTAGTCATAAGGAAGTCTCCGATTTTCGTCTCTGTTCTTTAAAATGTAGGTAAATTAAATTTACTCAGTTTATTCCGATCACTGGTTATGACAGGCTACTTGGGCAAGCCATGAGTATTCATTGGTGGGCAGACAGTAGATAGACAGCCTTACTAATCCTTCCTCAATAACACTAATTTAATTCGTGATCAGGATCACCAATCGTGGTGACTGTCGACATTTATTTACCTTCATGACTATTCATTTGTGAAGGTATTTGCTTGGAATCAAATGAAAATAATAATTTTCCCATAAGATGGGTTAATTTGTAGCAGACATATGTAAAATTCCTGCCTGCCAATTTCATCAATATATTTTTATGCTCTTTTAACTGAATATAATTATAGTGGAAAATCGTTTAAATGTCCAAGGAGTTTCTTGCCCATTCTTCTCCTTAGGAACCTACTAAGCTTTGTAATGGGCACATTGCTTCATCTTTGTGAATGACAGACTCTTTTGACTATTCAAAATTGCTTGGAAATGGTTTAATTGAAATAAACACTTTCGGCCTTATTACAAAACGAGATCTAATTTTAGACCTAGCCTAAACCTTCGAGCCAAACGTAAAGTTCTTAATGCAAAATTGACAAGTTAGACTCTGGTTTAACGTCAGTTTTTGTAATAAGAACTTTAGCTTCGTTAGATTATAGTTCGAAATTTAAAAATGGCTGGATGGTTTAAACCTGAGTCTAAAGATAAATCTTGTTTTGTAATAAGGCCGTTTGAGTTTGGGTAATTTAATGACCAATTTTTTTTTTTCGCAAGATGGCACAATAAGTTTAAGCTCGGAATACACATGACTGTAACTTGCATGCTGTGTGCCATTAAAACTTCTGACTGGTGAATACTATAAAATGACATGCAAACTACTTGCATAGTTTTGTGCAAGTTGCAGGATGTGTATGAGGCTTTAGATTGTTGGTGACATACCCAGTAGTTTTCCATGATGGTCGAAGGCGATATCCTGAACGGAATCGGTGTGTCCCTTGAGGGTTCGTTCGTACTCGCCGCTCTCAAAGTCCCACACTTTGATGGTCGCGTCCTCACTTGAGGACACCATCAAACTGAACACCGGGTGAAATATTACCTGGAAAATTATTTTATAGTTCCGTAAACATGTATTTTTTTTAAACTAAACAGTTCATATTTTCATAACTGACAACCAGTCTTACCAAAGGGTATCGTATTACCCAGTAACTGTGTTGTGGAGGTCAGATAGGCAGTCGCTCCATGTAAAATACTGGTATTCAGCTGCATCCGGTTAGACTGGAAGCCGACCCCAACATAGTTGGGAAAAGGCTAGGCAGATCATCATCTGCCTTGAGTGGTGTGAGTGCATGAGTTCATATTTGCAGTGTGCAAACGGAAGTGGCAGTGGGCTGGCCTAAGTTTGTTGAAAGACCTATGGCTGGTGGAGCAACTGAGTCCTTGAGGGGAGACCGCGTATCGGCAAGTGTAGTATGGGACGCCCCCCAGCTAGATGGACTGACGACCTTAAGAAGCTGGCCGGGTCAGACTGGTTGCGGAAGGCGGAGGACAGGGTGTTGTGGCGCAGCCTGGGAGTGACCTATGTCCAGTACTGGACTGCGGTAAATTTGCTCTTGAGTACAGCAGGCCAATTCCCGTCAATAAAAACGTTCAAAATCTAGTCGGAATCTCATCTCGTCAATCAATGTCAAATATGTAAAGAAATTAGTGGTATTTTTGACAGATTCGAGACTGAGATCAGACTGAGAATGTTCTTAAAATTATGAGAATTGCACCACTGGTCTTTCTTAATGATGATGATGCTTGAATTCGGAGTCGTGATGTAAGTAGTTATTATTCTATCTCCATGGATTTTAGGCAAGCTTATCAGATATTTAAGAGATTGTTAGAAAATAAAACAAAGAAAATGCTACGGTGATAACTGTTTTACACGAACAATAATTAGAATAAAAACGTCAACTATGCGCACCTTGAGTAAACTCTCACAATTAACTAGAATCAAGCAGTTAATTCGAACAGCTGAAGAAAAACTCGCGGAAAGCTATAGATAACAGTCACACCATTCGTTTGATACAATTGTGGATGGTTATGATCACGAGAAATTATACAAAAAGTCTAAACAATACATTTTAGATAGCTTTCATTGGATTCGAAAGTTATTATTGCATAAAATTCGTGTTAGATCGTAAACGTCTTTGTTAAGCTGTCAACTGTTACTAAACAATTCTATAACTAAGTATCTAAGATTAGTAGCATTTCAGCTATGTAATTAGTAAGAGACGAATACTGTTAACAATTCTAAGAATGTTTTTCAAGTATCTTCATTCTTGTTATAAAATGAGTAAGAATTCAAATTGTGCTAATGATACAATTTCTGCGAAATCTGAATATATGACCGACATTTTTCACTTCTGAATACATATAAAAGTAACAGAAATAAGTTAGATCTACAATATACCTAATGAAGTAGAATTTTCATATAGAAGGTGTCATATTCGGACAACTCTCCGATATTTTGCGAGTTGTGCTATGTGAGCTGAATAATTTCATTTTCATGGAGGAAAATTTAATAAGCATGATGTAATTCCAGCCTTTTCAATCTCAGCTTGTTTGATTAGTAGCATCCATTTTTTGTAATCAATCCAGGATTTATAGAATTGCTCCTTTGGTGTTAATGTTCCTGTTAAAGAAACATGTTTCTTTGAATAAACAATAATATACCTTAGTAATGGTGGCCCGGTGTCCGGTGAGACAGAATTTTTCGGGTGGACGTGGGATCCACTCGGCGGGCGTGCGCTTGGCGCGCGTTGGCGCACCCTCGATGAATTCCTTCTGAGCCTCTGACAGCTTCGATTCTAATTCCATCACCTGTTCAACAAAGAAGAAATGTTTAGAATGTTGTAGGCTTATTATAATTATTGTTATATTTACATCAACTTATAACTGGCGGAATGTGGGTGTACACCTCTGCCTAACCTTTCGGGGATTATGGGAGTGATTTAATGTTGTGAGTTAACATTATCATATCATTAAACATTTTCAACATAAGATAAGCGCTGAGCAAACGGCTTGTCACCGCTGGGCCAATCCTTTGAGGACAGTCAGTGCTCCTACTACCAGTCTAGCTAGTTAAGCACGCCAGCCAGATAACAAATTATTCGTAATAATAAGTCTAAAAAATTAAGGGTAAATCCGTATCTTTTTCTAATCAGCCATTTATAAAGATATGGCATTCTTCGAATACACGATCATAACTGTCAAGTACTGCACAACATTTTCCGTTGAATAAAATTAAATCTAGTAAACAATCCTAGCTATTAATGGATCAAGGTTTAAGATGAAAACAGAGCAGCGACCTGATTGCCATCACCTTGTTTTATTTGTTTAGATAGTTGGCATTATATCTGGAATGAGAGTCAATGGATAAAACGTGTCGTCGTTAAATAAAAGCGTCGGTCGCGGTCGCGCCATCGACCGCCCGCCCAAGAAAATCGTTCAAGAGTGACCTAGAAACGTCTACCGCACAGATCGATGGAGTATACTTCTCGGACCGGATCGTGCTGAGATGTCGTTTTAAATTTTTCCTCTACACGATTTAACCATCAATGCGTTCAGCTGCTAGCAGTTAAGCAATTTTTGAACCATTGAAACACCAGAGAAACAGCTTCCCTCTTATGTAACTAACATATTGCGTATACCGGGGACACTAATAGGCGTCATCATCTTTTGTGCTCACCGATGGATTACATGTAATCAATTATAGAAAGTGTTACACAAGACTTCACTGCATCACGTTAATTTTAAATCTTGCTGTTGCTATGAAGAAAATTGTTGGCAAACAGAGGTGGACCTAAATCATTATTGTGGTTGGTTATTCTAGAGAAAACACATACATTGCACTGGTTACACAGCTTATAAGATGTCCAATCATGAGTTTGCATTAGCAACAATATCATAACCTTGTTCATTAATTATTGAGCTTCCACTAAATGGAGAGGTGATTTTCAAAATTCTTCTTACTTTTTTCTGCAATCTGATGACCGAAGTCCACTTCTTCTCGAGGAGGCCGCCGAACTTGCGATCCATTTCGCCGGACATGTCGGCCTCCTTCTTGAACGCTTCCAGCGCGTCCGTGTAGCCATTGCTACCTAAATAATCAGCGATCGCTTTGTTCCTGTAACAATACAAATTATTTTGTTTTAGTATAAGTACCTACTAGTATTTGTGGAATAGATGCACAGATAGAAAAAACGCCACTATGGAATTAAAATATACCGATAGCATTGCATTTCCGTTACACGGTGTAACAATGACTGATTGTTACATGCTACGTTGTTGTTTGTTAATTCCCAGAAAATAGTAACACGTTATTGGCTAATTAAAATAATAACATGTGAGAACCGTAAACTAAGACAACGGATGTTGCTACTAGCATGACGCAGATACGAGTATTGTTCGAGGGCAAAAAGTTCTTACAAAAACTAACAGCTGAAGATCTCAAGAACATAGGATTTCCGTAACCACGTTTTTACAAAATTCGGAATTTATTAAGTAGTTTGGTTTTAAGTTGCGACGTTTAGGAAGTTCAGTTTCATTCTAGGCAACGATACAGTTTTTCAAGATCTTGAAAAACTGTATCGTTGTCTATTCGTGTCGACGGAATACCGTCGACACGAAAAATAAAAGTCTAGGTTTCTTTGGATAGATTATTGTAAATTATTTTCTAACAACATACTTCAAATTTGGAAACGGGGAGATGTCATTGTGCTGATAAAATTAATTAAGGATTCCAACGACGTCGCGCTGCAAGGTTACATGGACATCACAACGTAGCAACTTAATCAGCCAATGGAATGTGTTCGTTTTCTGTGGTAAAATTACGTAGTTCATTACTTGAGAGGTTGATTAATCAGCTTCTTCTTCTTCGTGTCGCTATATTTAAAATCTTGTTTTCCCAAAACTTTGCCACTACCACAGCCTTGTCGGTGGCGGCGCAGAGGTCACTTTGACTGCATGTTTTGGGACACAGAGAGGGCAGGATAGGAGGTGTAGCATGGTTTGACATAGCTCCGCAATCACACTCTTCTGCCGTTCCGTCAAGGTAGCCCCACTTTACCAGGTTGGACATACACCTTCCCACTTGTGTTCGGAGACGGTTCAGAGACTTCCAAGTGGGCCACTGAAGGTTACACCCTGCAGGGAGATGCTCCTTTGGTGGTAGGTACTGAGTAGGAGGGGAAAGAGTATCCTGCCACAGTTTGCAACGGGCGTCGGACAGGTTTTGTGACAGAGACGCTGTCGGTTTTAAGAAGTTGTGTCTGCTTTTTAGCCGTTGCGTTGGTAGCTGTGCGCCAGATAGCGGGTGTCTGGTTATCAGATTCCTGTTTGAATTTCTCCACTGCGCATGCAACTTCTCTTCGTACTTATGGTGGAGCTATGCCAGCTGTAGGATAAAGTGCGCTGATCGGGGTCGGTTGCAGACAGCCTGTAATCGTGCGGTAGGTTTCATTTAGAGCAACATCTACTTCCTTGGCGTGGGCGGAACGGTGCCACACTGGGCACGCATGTTCGGCCGCATAGAAGCAGAGTGCTAGGCCAGTAGTTCGGAGAACCTGAGATGAAGCACCCCAGGTGGTTGAAGTTAGGCGCCTGAGCAAGTTGTTACGGGAACCGACTTTTTTTCTTAATTTTGAGACAATGGTTGTTAAATATCAGCGCCCTGTCAAGGGTGACTCCCAAGGAGGTAGGGTTACTGTAGTGTTCAATGGTGACACTCATCCAATTGATGTTCAGAGTGCGTCTTGCCAAATGGTTGCGGAGATCAAAATCGCATGCCTGAGTTTTTGTGGGGTTGGTCTGAGAGCGTTATCTGTGTAATACTTTCCGAGGACTTCTAAGCCTGCCTCTAGGATATTTTCGGCGTCCCCAAATGTATTAGTTTGGGTAGCCAAGGCGAGGTCATCAGCTTATAGGAACCTCTCGCAGTGTTCAACAGTAGGTTGGTCTTTGGTATAGATGTTGAAGAGAATAGGCGCCAGAAAACTTCCCTGAGGCAGGCCATTCTTCTGTGATCTCCATGTGCTCCGTTCTGAGTTGTCGATTACGCAGCATCTCACCAAGTACCCGGATAAAACCCTGGTCGTCGATCATGCCAGACATTAATCAGCTGAAGCAGCTAAAGGATCTCGCTCGTACGGGGGCGTAAATCACACGATTAGCTAGTGATAGTTTGTTTTCAATTTCGACCGGTGTTTTGTTAATTTATCACACCTCAGTAGAAAACGAGCACAAGGGTAATATTTATTTATTTCGTTTCGTTTTTCGCATTTGTTTGAGTTTTGGTTGTCAAGCATTATTCATTTCTCGTACCTACTATGCGTTTTCCATTCCAAGGCTACACAATTCCTTGATCGATAAGAACGTCGTATTTGCTAGTTGCATGTTGTTAGAGATACCTGATCCCCGTCTACAACAGCTCATTGCCTTCAGTTTCCGGGTTACTGAATGCTCTAAATGTGTGCAAGTATCAAATGTCAAGGGAAACCCACACGATTTGTCAATGGTATCGTTTAATTAGACTACAGCTCAACTACTAATTACATAAATACTTTAGTTGTTAAAAATATACGCTGTGTCTGAAATTACCAACTAATCGGTTTCATGAATGATGGTTAATTCTAAAAATTACACTTTATTACACTTGCTGTAACTTGTGTTGAGAAATAATAATAAATAAATAAATTATAAAAAGTTTATTTCGGAACAATAACACAAGAATAGTACAACAAGTAAAACGATGATAGCTGCAAAAGTATTAACTGTAGCGAAGCTAACAACGCCCTTCTCCAGATACAGAATGGCATGTTCCATGTAAAAAGTGCATAAATAAGTTAATTTAGATTTAGTTAATAATAAAAACAAAAAATAAGACAAGGATAAACAGGACATAATATGTTTTGGGATGTATTTTGACGTTTGAGTTAATGTGGTGAGTGTAGGGTGAATGGACGTGGAGAGGTGTGCAAGGGGTGTTTGTGGCATGTGTTGTGTGTGGTTTGGGTGTGTGAGGGAGTGATGAGTATTTTACACTTCCACGAGTTTCTCTGCTTCATCATAATTTTGTGATTTTAACCAGGCATCAAGTTTCATTTTGCATTTACTCTTGGTGGGTAGATGTGTAAGCTTTTGTTCAATTTGTTATTGATTTTTAACTTATGTGTTTGTAGCGACGACTTGCAGCTACGGTTCTACGAGACACAGTGTTACAAACCCTATTCAAGCGGCGTGTAGCAGCATTTAGGATCAAAGGTAAGTTGGCTGTGTTTACGAAGAATAGTTTGGAGGATAAATAGCTGTCTGACGGTGAGGACCTGGAGGGTATACTATACATATAGAGAGTATGTCAAATATCGGATCGGTTTCCTTGCCAGCACCCTCAGGACAGCTCTCTGCGCTCGTTCGACCTGTAGCATCACTGTTTAACCGGCACCACCCCAGACCGCTAGACAATACCCGGGGGTTTGTGAGTTTTTTAGTGTAATTATAATGTATTTATAGTATTTTTAAGTTATATTCATATTGTATTGTATGTGTTTTATATGGGCCTTGATGCCTGAAATAAATGGATAATAATACCCTAGAACAGACTGAGCCAGGGCAAAGTATACGGTTAATAAACAGCTGAAATCGGCCGCGCCTCTGAGCTTTTTAAAAATGTAACTACATATATGAGTTTTTTCACACGAGCTACAATTGAAGCAATATGTTGCTTCCATTTCAGGTTACTATCAAGAGTGACTCCAAGATATTAATTGCGTGTAAGTTTGGGCAGGTGTGCAAGAAGAGACTAATTTCAGGCCTTTTTAGAATATCGGTGTTATAGCAAAACAATACCAGAACCTGAATTCGTCAAAAATGATTTTGTTAATTTCGATCACGAGCCTTCCTGATAGAGAAAGATAACAAAGACATCGAACTTGCTCCAATTCGATAAGCTGCCCTTGTCGCTGTGACCATGACGTCACGAACCCACGATAGTGTAGGTAGGCACTTTTCTTTTCTGTTTATCGACTACGTATTAAAACTGTCTGTCGGGGGAGCGGTGAATGCTTATGCGAATCCCGCATCCCCGGCCATAGGCAGAGGTGCAACACCGCGATGGTTTTAGCCGGTAAAAGTCCGGCATGCCCCTTTGTCACCCCGACGATGGAGGAAGTCCATGAGGATTACCGAGGGGCACCAAAAAAAAAACGTATTAAAACTGTACATAAAAAGTACACAATATATCTACGGATAATTTCAGGATAAGATTCTAAAAATGCCATGATTCGAGTTACTATTATTCAATCTAATCATCAAACATATTTTTATTTCAATTAATCAACCATATTTACATACTTAATTTTATTTATTATAGTGACTTATAGTGCGTTTGGGCGCATAATATGGCAGTCGTTTACAGCTGGCTTATCCCAAAAGGAGGTAATGCTCTTAGTTAGAACGCAAGGCTAGCAGGTTGGTGACCGCAGTATTAGATCCCTTGTACTTTGTACATTGTTACATTGTTTCCCGTCACGGACCGCATCTGTCAATCGTCAGGGTCTCGTTGGTTGAGCTAGGATTCTAAGATGCATCACACTGGTGAATTTGATAATCAACTAGGAGTATTCATTTACGGTTTGACCATACAACGTTTTGCATGCGAGACTGTCCTCCGCCAGCGATATACAACATAATAATTCAAACTTACAAACATAATACTACGCATACACCCACTGCTGAATTGAGGCCTCCCTAATAAGGACAATGTTAAGACATATAATACCTACTTATGTTTCTAAAAATATCTTCACTTCAGTTTATTGATACAATCCCAATCGTATTTGACATCAGTTCAAATCACACGACACACAATGTGTGTTCAATCTATGACGAGGTGATGAGGTCATTCAATAAATAATAACAGAGGTATTAGGTAAGGTTACGTAAGTAACGAAACAGTCGCGACCATTTATAAATGTATCTAAAGAAACTGGAATTTGGGAAACTAAACTTCTAATAATAAGGTATTTTTTATTGATAAATACAGGAATTAACTTGAATTTAGTAAATTGTTTTTAAATATACTAGAACGTTATAAAACTTTTATAATGTCCCCTTGCTGATAAAGTTATGACTAGACCTAGGAAACACCCTTGAGGCATTCCAACATTTATTTCTTTCAGTTCGCAATAGCTGCGTTTTGTCTAATAATAAATACTCATGATGATTTTTATTTGTTCTTGAAGAAATGAAAAGCCTGTGGATATTATCATCCTAGGTATAGTATAGGATCCTGATTTTTGTGACTTATTTATTTAGGGCTGTGTGGGAAATATCTAAGAGCCGGTTTCTCCAATTTCCACCTTTCCACCAAATATCCTACAGTTAGCACTGTTCGTAGAAGCAGAGAGAAAACTTACAAAGTTTGGTTGTAAGTTTTGTTTGGTGGTTATTCTGGGTTGTAAATACACCTGCTAATTAATAAACTTCGACGACAAATCAGGTACCTACTGAGGATTAAACGAACCGCCTACACAAACTTTCTAAGAAAGTTTAGTACATACTACATAGGTTCAATATGACTCTTAAGCAGGTACATACTTTGTAAGTCGTTATTTGCATTGAACGTATAAATGTAAATTTTATTGAAGGGATTCTGCAGAATATAAAATAATAATTGTTGTATGACGTAAAGGTTTATGAGAGATCTGCTTAATGTTTCCCATTTACGCGCAGTCATTTTATTAAGCTGTTAAGAAAAGAGAAATTGATGATAGTCACTGTAGTGTACAACACAATATCAGTAATTCGGAATAAGGCTAGACAAAGACGTCATGACCACCGAAGCAGCGTTTATTACGATTAAAATCAATAACAGCTGCTTTGCGTTTATGTATCTACATGTTATACAATTTACAAATACCATATAAAGTTAAATAATCATGACCAAACAGTGACTCAATATTATACAGATAAACCTATACATATACAATGTACATTTCGTTTTGTCTTTTATGTCAGAGAGCATATTTGTTCAGTGAGTGTGCAATGTGCATGAGTGAGGGAGACCTCGCTGCGTGGTGGACAAACTCGCTTATTTTATTTAGAAAACAGGCTCCAAGTGTTGTATTCGAGTCTTACGTAATTTTACGTGTTCTATAAACAACACACATTGTATTGCTGACTCAATAACTTCCTATCCGCAGTGAAGTGCATAATTCGATTATTGCGCTTATGCAACTGATAATCCTGACCATTAAAGCGTCGATTGGCAATACTTTCTTGTTATTGAGTTTGGAATTTGGCGAAAACGTTAAAAAGGCGATAGCGAGCGAAGCGTTTCATCTACACGTCTCTGTTGAATAGAGTTTATTTCTTGCTTGATTACTATGTCAGGCTTTGATATCAGCGAGGTGAAACCGAATCGATTCCAAAGACAATCAGTCTCGCGGGTGTCCCTATTGTTCGCGTGGGAGCAATCAAGTTACACGTATCGCTTATTCTGCTGAGTGAAAAGATTAAACGACACAGGTTGGAACTTAAGCATAAAATAAGTGTATCGTTACATACATCGTTGCCGAAGAATTCGTTTTTACTTTTTCTTTAGAGGGCGTATGATATATGTAGAAGTGGAGTTCAAATGGTTACAACAATTTTTTGGTCGTTAAGATGATTGATTGATGATTATGTTCCAAAAATGAAATAATACGATGACCAAACATAGTCAACGCTCGAGGCAACATTGAACATTTCGCGGGTGACTCCGATCTTGAGCAGAGTTCAGTAGCAATGTTGGGGCACAGCGAAAGTGGTTTCGTGCGTAGAGCTAGAGGCGCGGACTGATCTGGGACTGCCTGAGAAAATAACTTTCACGATACATTTCCGACGTTATTACTCTGATTGCAGGGACAAGTGGTACCAGTAACAGGAGACATTATTACACGCTATTATAGGACGATAACTTACTATTGTTGTAAAAGAACATTATCTAAATGTGTGTATGAAGCCAGAAAAAGCTCTTGAATGAACGTTATTTTTTATTCACAATTACGACAACAAGCGAGCTTAATTTGCATGGTGGTCTGATTACCATCATTATTATGTGACATACTATTGCCTATCGGTAATCTAAACAGGTATCGTTGATTGTTAGGCGCTTTGAATAATAGGCTTGTTCCACATACGCGCATGTTGTTCTACGAGACATTTTTATGGGCGAATAGATTAGCATTATTTGATAGAACAAGAAATATTTACACGGATGAGCACGAGGTATGAGCCGAGTTTGTATTGGAACATGAAACAACGGAAACATCGTAACAAATACGTCACGTCAGTCGATAACAGGGAATATTAATGGCCTGTGATAATGTTAATGCAAATCTGTATTCATGACAAAGTGATCGTACCTATCATGACTTCACCGACCGACATAACAAACATTAAGTAACGTGCTTGAAAGTATGCCATGATTTATAGAACAGAATTCGACATAATGATAAAGTTTAGATGATCCGTTGTCTGAAACAACGACCGAAACCGGTGAATGAGTCAAAATTAAATATTGAGTATTTTGTTCATAAACAAATTTTGACTGGATAAACAGTTTTTCCTAGTCAAACTTTCTGATTCATTTCGATGCGGCTTCCGAAGGTTGAGTCAGTTCGCGCAGAGCTTATTGTTTCGTGATTAAACGCACAAAATGCAGTAATTTATATAGAAATTTCAAGTTTACAACATGGATTGGAGGTTTCATTCAGGGTCGTTCACTATTTTAAGTAAAAAGGTCGTGCAGGTTAAACATACCTACAAACATTACAGCAGGGGTTTTCAAGAACAGTTTTAACGAGTCTTCTTTGCAAGCTGGAAGTTTTCTTAAAATTAGTCATTATTATTTAGCGCATATCGAATAACTTAAGAGATATGTCCAATAAAGCTAATCAATCTTAAGCATAATCTAATTTTATCAACCTAGTGCTAATGTCATTTCATTGACAGTGACACATATGTTTTAATTTAAAAGTGGACAATGTTAATTATATTCACACTAACCGCACTACAGTTTTGCATTTTCCTAAGTAATTATGAGTCTAGTTCATAGTACCATGGACAACAATACACATCAATCATTCATACAATTCCGAAAATTAATTACAGGAAAATGAGGAGCAAAATTTAAATCGCTTTCAGAGTCAATCAGCCATATATGCTATCAATTATTCAACCCTAAAATATTGTGAAATGGAGCATTCGGCGTAACGGGATCACCAATGATGGAAACAACGGGATGGATGTAACGAAGCGGGACGATGTTAAAAGTGTTGAAGAAACCGCACTGTGTTCACCATATCCGTATGAGAACACGTAACAAGCAAAAATTTGCATATGCAGTCGTGACTTGAAATATAAGCGTCTAAGCTTCTGCCTAAGCAACGAATTATTGTCGAGTTGTTCATTTTTCGATGAATTTTTTTTTTACTGCTTGTACGTGCATTCTTGTCAATCATAAGTCGTGTCTGGCTTATAGGCACACAAAGGGGAGTTAACCTTTCACAAGATTGTATATGGTTCGATTCCTGCTATAATATTGCTACAAAAGCAGAATACGACACCATTTTACATACAAATCATCCTCCCGCTCATATCTCAATTTATTTGGTGTCGGAGCAGTTTCTTTTCTCTTATAGGTGCATTTTTATAGCCGTCATTTCAGAACTCACTTCTGGGACAGTGGACATATCAAATTTCACCAGTTTCACACAGTCCATCTTTTCTTTGGTCTGCCTCTTTTCTTAATATCTCCATCCTTATTCATACCTAATACTTCTTCATGTCACATAAACACTGCCTTATTTCTTCGCATTAAATGCCCAAACCACAACTATCGATCAGCACCCTAATTGCGTAATACACGATCAATCAGACTCATTTTGAAGGATATTGCTAATCCATTGCTTCATATGTTCGAAAAAAAATCTGCTCAACAACGTAATTAACGCAATGAATGGTTTTGAACTGCCAAAATGAAACCCATTGCTACTGATAGTGCGTTACGCCATTACCCCGCAGTTTTGAATGGGTTAGTTAAGGATTTTAACAAAACAAAGCTTTAGGTAGACAGGAACACTCATTCGCTTCACATTAAAAACGATGAACTTTAATAAATTGAGAAAGGGTAGGCGTAGCACCTACTCAACGGTATTTTCTGTTATATTAATTTTATCTTTGCCAAGGAAATTCTTATGTTTATTAGTATAGGATTAAAGTTGATAATAGTTTTTCTCGCAACGGGGATGAAGGGGAGGCCGCCCACGCGACTTGGCATATCGATCGCCAGTCGCCCCCACTAGACGCCGGCTACGTCAGAGCGACACTGCGTCATTGCGAATCCCTTTTCCACGAGCTTCACAAAATTAACTTCTCCCGAGGCTCTGATCGTAACCAATTTTTCCATAGTCGTTAAATTAAATGCTAAATGTACAGCTGATGCGGAATGCCAGGAAGATATATTGAAAATATGTACCATTTAATGTCAACTCCTACAACTGCAGACTTATTTAGTCAAAAGCATTGCAACTTTAGTAAAGCAAAGCTACTCTCTTATTGCATTAAGGCCAATTAGAGGTGAAGTTACGAGTTACAACGTTACGCTAGTAAAAGAGAAACATAACAAACTTTGTTAAAGTGTAAAGTTGGAATATTTCACAACCCTAGTCAGAGACCCTCGTGTAGGTAATTTCCAAAAAGCGTACAATTTAGCGTTCGTTTCATTACCAGCAGTAAACAGGGGTTGAAAGGCAAATTAAATACCGGGAAAACCTGAACGTATCAGGGGTGAAAATACCATCAAGTTTATATTTACCAGGGGAAAGGTTAAAGACAACAGGCGCAGTTAATTGCCAAGAAACCTTATAGGAAACCAATGTAAAACAAAAACGTTGACATAGTAAAGTTCCCGAGGAAGTTTCTACATAGTAATTTAATTACATTCGTGACCGGACGTTCAAATCCTTTAGAGTAAGCAGGTGAATGCTCAGCTTAATTAGATTTCAAATTTCTCCATGGATTGTAAAGTCGATTTGTCTGAGAACGTCCATTAGAGCACGAATAGAATTAATTGTTGTACTAAATAAATGATTTGTATGTATTTCGTGTTTTGTTAATAATAACGGTACAAGTCCCTGTACTGACTGAATGACAATAAAGTACCTGTCGTGATAATTAAGAACGTGTATTCTTCGTTTTAACTTTCCCATTGATGTTATCTCCTCCTTTGGCAATTTGGCATAAACAGTTTCGGAAACAATCATGAGAATTTTATGGTATGGAATCTTCGTAAGCTCTTATATTATTTTGGGTGAATAATTACATAAAAATTATAGAAAAAATATCCTGACAGCGTGAGTTGTATGCGGGTAGCGACCGGGCGAGGACTGCATTCCTTGCGATCCACAGGCAAGAGCAGTATAGCGGATGGACAACGGGTCTTGAACCTAACAATGGCTTACATTCCCCGATTCCCATTATCGGTACGTTGTATTGAATGATTATTTGCCTACATTACGCTATTATAGGCACTACGATTCCATTATCGTAAACATTGTCTTTCAAATAGCTTGTTCTAAAGATTCTTGTCTGATAATATATTATACTGATAAGCACCTGATTAAAGAGGAGTTCATTTTACATTGTTTAAATTCTAATGACTAATCAGAGCAGGTAGTATAAAGACATTATGGTGGTTTTACTTTCAATCAAAACTTGAACTAAAATTATTTCATTTAGGATTGTATACTTATTCATAAACAAAATTAAAACTGACTGTCGATTACAATTTTGATAAGAGTAACGGTTAGCCTTGGTGTAACTCAAAGATTGCAGCAATAAGAGCAGTCAGCAGGTTGACATTGATGCAAGTATCTTGATCATAATAATGTACGATGAGACACGATTTCTCATAGCCTGGCGGGATGCGTTTCGTAGTGAATGCCATGACGTATTATAACGTGTCGTACGGACATGCCTAACATCCACAAAATCTACACTCAAGGCCGACAATACTAATTCGAGAAAAGCAGATTATTTCGGGAACACCGCCTCACGTGGTGGATGTTTTCTGTTTATGCATCCTCAAGTCTGCCTGTCAACTGTCACAGTATCTGAACCAAATCACTTTTTAGTTATCTACATACTAAATAACAACTTTCTAACTCATCTAGACATTTATGTAACAGAGATTATGATCTTGATCGATTATGGTAATAACGAGATACCTATGACGCAAGCGGTTTTTTATTTGGGTGCTCAAAATGTAAGGCAACTCTCGATTCGACCTCGTTTATTCGGAGCCATTAGGAGGTCTTGAATAGCGGGTGTTAAAAGATTCTTATCAGTCTAATTTGAATAATATTATAAAGCAACATGCATTTTATTATGTTCTACAAAAGCACTTTCTCTGTTTTAAGTTTTAAATGCCTAGAACAAGTTTCTTGCTGAAAATGGTTGAATTAAGTGGTAAATTATCTATGTATACCTAAAGTCCTAACTAAAATATGGTAATGCAACGGATTTGGACTTTGCTATATATTTTTATGTCAAAGGTTAAGAATTATAAGAGACAATTTATTATTTGACCATTATACCTACATAATAGAGCCACATAATATAAAACAATGCACATCTTCATAAACGTTCGTAAACGTTTTCTCGAACAACGATCGACCCGAATAACAGCAACAGCGTAGTTACAGCAAGTGCTGCAATCTTCAACGGCAAGAGCATGTCCATTTAGCGAAATATGCCTGCTGGTGTTTTAATTTGCGATCGTTATTTTTAATCAACAGACGCGTTCAATGACCCCGATTCGACGCAGTAGATCCAAGCCGAATGCGGAATAGACCATTAGATCACCAATGGCGAAGAAGTATCACTTTGTAAGTCAGTTATTTTCAAACCACGTGCCTCTTCGAACAATTTTGCTAACTACCCATGTTGCATACACATTCGGGATTGCTGTTAAGTTTCAAGCTTAATAAAGTTAATCCTATTTGTATAATGAACTTACATAACATGGACACTTTGAATTTGGACGTGTTGTTTGCACTTGTATAAGACTAGCGTGTGAACAGCATGACCACATCTTTGTATTGAAGTATCGCGAATTAGATCTCAGGTCGCCTTTCACTTCGTGTGAAGCGAGTTAAAGGGTATAAGGAACGCTAGGGTATTTTAGGTCATTAGTTCACGGCCGATGGTATATTACCTATGCAGTAACCTATACACTAAAGGCTACCCCCAGGTTTCTGTTCAATTATCTATTTCTTGATGTTTTGGTCAAACAACAATAACGGTTTACTCGAGATTGGAGAGTAGATTGACTTGATCAGGATCAGGTTTTAATTTCAGCTACGACAATACATTAACTGTGCACTTGATCGAATGACAAGCTACCTGCTTCATCTAATCTCAAGATTGAATACCTATTAGTATGATAAAGTTTCTTTGAAATCTGCAATCAGCGTCAGCGCAGGTGAGCCGTTATTTGCAATTGCAACATCAATAATCGTATAATAATGATGGGATTTCTAGGTTCACGATGAAAGCTGCACACCAACATTAAGTCGAGGAAGGCGCCAACGGCGACGCGGGGTCAACGACATTGCGTTATAAGAGCAACTGTCACTTTCAAAGGTCGACAGGCACGCAGGTCGACTTAGTACCGATGGTACTCCTTGTATGGTATTCAAGAATTAATGGAGCTGACTTTATAGGTAGGTAACAACAATGTTAAACCACCAGATATTATTTTTATTATTTTGTTTAGAGCTAGTATCCGATTGGTTCACTGTTCACACTGTCACGAATATAATTTGAAAGTTAATTAGTCTTATTTTTGATACGATCACAAGAAAATGTAACTGTGAATTTACAAAAACTATATGCGTTAAAATCGATAAGCGTTATCCGGTTATGAAGACAAGGGACTCAATAATAGGCAACACTAGACAGCTAATCGCGGATGGATTTTGATATCGAGCAATTGAAATGTTTAAATAATTGGCATGTGAGCACTAACCACTCGTGTACTTAACCAGGCGCGGATTTAGGTTGTCGCTTAAAGGGGCAAATGTTGCTCTCTGAGGGAGGGGGGAGATGGTTGATTTCTCAAGCCGTGAAAGCCTTTAAAAAAAACCTTTGGCACCTATTTTCCGTTCTACAATGGGGCCCCATTTCGAGGATGGTTACTACTTGTAAAATTAAGTTTATTTTATAATTTAGAGTTTTAGACTAAGTTTGGCCGAAGCGTAGAGGTGAGGCCCATGTATCCGCGCCTGTACCTTACATACAAAACATAGGTACTTACACCATTTCATTATAGAACAAGCTTCATAACGTGTCCGTCAGTCTCATCTTGGTCAGATAAACAACGATTAGATTATCACTATCACTGAATGAATTTGTAATTAACTAATGGAATAACGCTTTTTATGTAATGCTGTTTCTAGGGCCCTATTTCTTGAAATTTATTAGACTAATAATATGAGTCGATGAACGAGTATTTTTTACAAGTTTGCTTTACGTTTCTCGAAGCTACGGTCGGTAGTAAAATATTAGTTAGTTGCCATATTATTAGTCTAATAAGTTTCGAGAAATAGGGCCCAGCACCTGTTTTTGAGAAACAGAAATTATTAGGACTCGTAATTTTTACACTATTAATTAGTAAACTAATCGTTTCGAGAAATAGGGCCCAGGTATAACACAAATATCTATCTATACAGAAGGATTGTTTGTGATATTATGAATGACTGTTTAATAAATGTATATCTCAGGTCCATTGCGCCCAAGAGGTAAATGACAATAGATAATTAATTGTGTCTCATTAGTCAAAGACTTAACAGGTTAAAAGTTTATTCGTATAATTATTATTATGTGACAGACTTGACTGAATAAAAAATAATAGCCAAGTCAGATAGTAGTAAAGATGTGTGGATTTCTGTACTTAATATATTGATGTTTTGATAGGATATTGTAATTAATACCAAATTCAGAAAGTTTCTAGTAGAGTATTGGTAACATTGCGTTAGTAGCGACCTTGTTGCCGCCGCAACTATTTGCTTGACCGAATTCATTGAAACTCAATTCTGCTGTTCCAAAACGCAATCGTATATTCAGAAGTCTGAAAACAATGCTCCGTCCACGGCGTCCATTATTGAGATCAGACAGCGGAATAATGCATTGATTTCGTAATTATATTTTGTAAACTAGATCGCCTCATAAAGATCTACCTATTATTCGTAAACGAATGCTCACAAAATGAACACCTTTAATGAACTGCATCAGAAACAATGCAATAAGAAAAAACATACATTTCTAAGTGCAACAGCTTTCTATTCCGGATTTCTAACCAATTTAAAGATCTATTCTGCGAACAAATTGTTACTTATATGACCTCGACGTGAACTGTGGAATTAATGTTCATTTCTATCTGATGAAAAGCACACAATGTCGCAGGTGCATATGTTAACTTCATTCTTCGAGGTAGGTCTAATTTATTGCTCAACACAACTTCTTATAACAAAACTACAAATGTCTGGTATTTGCGAATACTGAATCTTTTCATATTATGACAAAATAAACATGAGATAAGCATAGTGAGTAAATTAATTTACCCATTTTAATTAATTACATGATAAGATATTTTCATGTCATTCTTTTGATATTATAATTTACCTCTTTTGATGTGTTTATATCATCATTTTATAACTGTGTTAGAAACAAAGAACTCTGCTTAAACTCCAGGTTAATAAAAACGTATAAACATATGTATAAATTAACTTTAAACCGAAAGCTATGAAGAAGACTTTTCGACATTTAAACAACTGACTGACTGTATAGTAGTCAGAGAGAGAGAGAGGTTGAAAGTGTGTTAAACTCGCGTGATCTGAGACATACATAAACGTAAATTACAATGCAGAATACAGAACAAACCAAAGGGCGCGAAAGCGCATAGAACTGAGGCAACAAAAACGTCAATCATTTTTCCAACCCCTTTTCACGAAGGTGTCGTTGTTGTTTCTACATTTTCTTTCTGCATATGACAGAAAGGAGAAAACATTTTTCCCGAACAATGTTAAAATGTTTCCAAGCCTTAATAGGCGGCCTAGGCGGGTGAGAAGAGATGCAGGTGGGGATGTTTGTTTTGTTTTAGGACCCAGTGCGCGGCGTGGAATTATGGAGTAGGTGCCTTCTGGTTTGCTCTGCATTCTGTGACCGCGTGTTACAATAACATATGCATTACTCACAGCTCCTCTCGTTGCCGTTGTGACAACACCATTTTCATCGTGGTCGGGTGACGCTTGAGGCGGCGGGCCCGGTTGGTTCACTGCACTAGAGTCTTACTTATTCACGCGGGCGACGGCAGGAACGCCGTTGCCATTATAACACCTGTGTACAATCACAATAGTTTTGTTTACACACCACTTGTAACATTTCTGAGCTAAGTTGAGGAAGTTTCAATGACATAACAAATATGACTTGCTGCAGTGTGTTTGAAATTGATAATAGGCAGTAGTAATCAAATGTTTTCACTAAGATTATTGTTATAATATAACAATAATATAAGGCGCGAAAATAAAAAGTTATAACTTTACATATTAAGTAAAGTTATAACTTTTTATTTTCGCGCCTTTTTATTGAGGTTCTATATTTTTTTTTACTGATGGTTTCTTTATTCAAATTTTTAAACGCATTAATATCAAAAATGCAAATGTTATGCATAATAATTATCTGAAAAGATTACATGAATGATCTTAATATTAGCAAAAGATAGCTGTCACAAAAATTGGTGCAACCAGCTTTTTAAAGTGATGAAATAAATTAAGAAATGAGGAAGGCAGATTAAAGGTTACATTACATCACTGACAACATTAACTTAGTGAGTCATCTACATAAATATTATGTATAAGTATCCACATTTGGTTCATAATGCTTTTAGGTTCTTGTAATGTGTTTTATTTATTTAACCCTGACAAAATGTACTTGACAGACAAGGAGAAGATGCAAGATCAAACTTAATAGCTGTTAGCAATAAGATCTTTTGTTAACTAGTCATCATACTTTTATACATACTGAAAGGCAATATTTTTGAATGGTGGTGCATTTGCAATTCAGTTTAATTAAATGTTAAAATAAAAATGATTATTGAATAGATCCGTGCATGAAAATTTCATAAATCCATAATTATTGTAACTGATAATTATTGTAAGACCATTAAGTAGTGTTTTGAAAAATTTAAAGGTTGTTGACTGTTATCAGTAATGTCAAAATGTCAATGACCTAAAAGTATGAAATGCTAGATTAGGTAACAGAAGTTCTAGTTTCATTATTGATTTTATTCAAGGATATCTAGCGCATTCACAAAGATTTATGTGATTGACATCATATTTACAAACACTTTAAATGAATAAGTAATTATCTTGTAAAGCCAACCACATTTTTTTACTATTTTGGTACTATAGGCCAAATTGTGTGGGGTATACAGAAATTATCAAGTGTTTTTTTTATTCAAAAATAATGCCTAGAACAAGAAATAACAGCTTGCATTTGTAAAAACTAAGCACAGTTAAAAATATTATTACTAACATTTTATAAATAATCAAGTGGATTTGCATAGAACTCATGGATTTGAACAAGAAGTATCAACCTGATAAGAATCAAATTATCAATTTCTTGCAAGCTATCAACAATAATTGATTCCTGTAACTATGTCACTTGAATAGGACAACAACTTACAACTTTAAATGCAAATTGAAAGCACCTTAGGGACTTACATACAGCAGCAATTCAAAGTACAGGATTATTTAACCTGTGCAATACAGTTGACCTGACCTGCCCACACTATACTAACAACACATATGTCAAACCTAATAACAAAAACAATTTAGCCAAATCAAGCTGATGATAAAAGCCAAGATCAAAATTTTAATTAATTAAAGTAATTGCACTAATGTGCTTAAGTCGAACTCAAAAACCACTTTAAAGGCTTCATAATGTACATTTTAAAATGCTAAACTGTGAACATGTAATGTGAGGCTAATCAAAATTAAATATGGCTTCTATGCCAAGGGCAAACAACCTACCTTTATTTTGGTAAGTTACGTAGATGAAGCCATAATGTGCCGTTTGATGAACTTTGTCAGTAGTGAATAAGTGCCGATCATTGCTTATTATACCATTCATGTGTGTTTATGTGAATCTTACTCACATTCAAGGCAAGAGGGAAATAAGATGTACCTAATGATAGTTATTATCAAATCCTGGAATTGGATTAAGTTTTTTTTTTATTAATTTTTTCAAGTTATTGAGCTCTCAAGATTTATAAAAAAAAACACTTATGGAAAAATGTTAACTAATCAGTTCCTGCCCCTAAGACGACCCACTGACCGAAACTCCACAAACTTCTGAGCAAATTCTCAAGCAATATGTTTTGTTTTGAGTAGGTAACATATTCTTGATATTAATTTATTTCTCCTTACAGATTGTGCCATTTCTATAGGTACCTATACCAGTAAAATTATGTGATTAAGAATTCGTAGATTTATGCAATTTCGCAGTTTTTTGTTTTGCTTAGAAGCATTTTGATACTAAATAAGTAACAGTAAAGTTATTAAGCAATACATCCTAAACCGTAGATTGAGTATGAATGCAATTACATGAAATTGAAGAAAAAAACAGCCTAAAACGTGAATGCAGTAAAATGACTCAGAAATTAAACGTCAAAACCAATAGGGTTACTGTCATTTTGCCACATCAACGAAATTCAAGAATCTTATGAAATTTCGATGTTCTGTAGTTAAAGTAAGAGTTTGAATCGTTATCCGAACAATTGCTGCTAAATTACGAATAAACATTATAAAATAATTATAAAAGAACGGCCATATTGAACGTCTACATCGGACAAGCTCTACGCAGATATTTTGTTCGGTTAACATCTAAGTCTACGTATATAACTGAGAAGTAAACCAAATTATACTTACGGAACACAAAAACACTTAAAATTTCACTTTTGTCTGAAATAAATATCACGCACTCTACAATCACACTTCACACAAGACCCAAGGCAGAAAACCGTTTTCGTTGCAATGGCTCAAACTCACCCACCAATCCTATGTGAATCCAATACAACAAAGTTTCGATTTTCTTTCTACTGTCGACATTTACTGGCACAACGCCATCTAGTTTACAATATAGCTATTTCTGAAGAATAAAGACAGAAGATACAAAACGGTTCGTGTGGAAATGAGAAAGCGAACGTTCTGTTTGAATTACAAGTGTAAAAAAACCAGTTCGCATTTTAATTTTGCAAGGGTAGCACTGTTTTTTTTTTGAGAAGGTATTTTTATTGTAAATAATATCGATTTTTTTATTTTAACTAAGCAAACATTGACTTTTATTTGTACTTTTAAAATCATTGTATGCAATATTTTAAAAACATCCTTTTGATGTAACTGAATGAAACTTACGACCTGAGCTTATCACTACTCACCGCCAGGCAGGAATTAGGGGTTTTTATTCGTAAAGACAGAGAGGCTTGTGGCTAAGTAACACTGACCTCTATAATTTGTATTATAGAGCTAGTGCTAAGTAATATCAGCCGCACGGGTCGATTTAGCTGCAGGTGACCATGGGTGACCATCTTTACATATCAAGTTCTCTTCGTGCCTTGGAAAGCACGTTAAGCCGTTGGTCCCGGCTGTCAATGCTGGCAGTCGTTATGGGTCGTCACTCGTCAGAAGCCCGAAAGTCTGACAACCAATCCTACCAAGGGGTATCGTACGTATTACCTAGTAATTTACACCGCATTAGATTGTAGTCTTTGCTAGTAATTGGATTGTGGAGATCAGATAGACAGTCGCTCCATGTAAAATTGTATTCAGCTGCGTACGGTTAGACTGGAAGCCGACCCCAACATACTTGGGAAAAGGCTAGGCAGATAATAATATTCGTAAAGACAGCTTGTGAAATGTAAATGCATCTGACAGGCACCAAGAGCTAAGATGTCTAAGCAAATTTAGTTTTGTACAATAATTAAATCCGTTAAAATCTTAATTAATTGATAGTACACTGACATAACCGGACTTGACCGAACTTTCAATAATCGAACCGAAATTTTATAAGTTAGTCGATTTATATAGCTTTTAGTCAACTATGCCTATGCCTATCTCTAATTCAACAAAACAAATGTCCGAATCGTGCGCCCATTTCGTAAGTTCCTCAAATGATAATTTTGATTGACGCCCTGAAATTATTAAATTCCTACAATACTCAACCACGCGTAAACTCTTTTTATTATACAATAATAAATAATAGCTAGCATTTAATAATAAATTTCTTCCAGATTTTGATTTTTTTGTACATCGTTCGTTGATACCTACGTCGACGAAAGGAATCAAGTTTCATAAATAATGGTGTTTGCATAATTGCCTCGATATTTAGAACATCTAATCAAATAGAACTTTTTGACTCCTTTTAGTTTGAAACAGTGTTTGGCCCCCAAAATGGCAGTGATCAGTGCTTACCTTTCACCTTGCAGCAAGTGAATAGATTTAGGTTTCGATCATCGATGTGTTACTCGTTAAATAACGTACGAGGCACGAATGCTGACTCTGAGGAGCAGTGTGTGCGATGGTGATAGCAAAGAGCAAGAAAGCAAAACCAAACATGGCAAACATGAATAATACTATCAAAAGTATTGACTACAACTGGACACCTGGTCCAGAGTCACAAAACAACCAGGATGGTGCACCCAGAGCTATCTTCATTCCACACTCGAACTCACTGCCTTTCGAAGAACGTCGCGTCACGTTGGAGCAACCTGTCAAGGTAAATAGTTTCCTTGGAATGTGACATGTTTGAATGAACAGGCTGACATGTCATGTTGCTAAGCCCATGAAAGTCTTTAATTGTGAGGTAGATGGGCAATGTATAGCTCTGTGTAAAGTGCTAATTTTGTCCAGTAATTAGAATACTTATGACAATTGGTGAGACTGGTATTGTCTGAGTACAAAAAGAATAGAACAGTAACTAGAATACATGCCAGTTGTAGGCACAAACATAATATTTATTTAGCCTATGTACTCTGATATCAATACAAATAATCTGGTATTATTCTCTAGAAGGTGGCAAAGGAAAGTTTATTAAATTGATGTGTTGATACAATATAATTTGTAAATGCTTGAAAGCGAAGTATTTAAGTTACCTGTTGGTAACTTAAATACTTCGCTTTTTTTCTTATACTTTTAGGGATTCATAGCCTACCTGAGTTTTAGGGTAAAGTGGGTGAATTACAAAAAATTACATCCATTAATTTTTTTTGTGATATCCTCTCTACTGACTCTACTAGGCAACTATCTACTCTAATATAACTCATACAAAACTATTACATAGTATGAATGTAAGCTTCGCACATAATTTGGACTGAGCTAGGTTTCAATGACGCTGTTGTAACGCTTGCAAGGTTGCACTGTAACCATTAGCATGCAAACATGAAATAAGTCTAAAATGAATCATATTATTATTACCAAAACTTGATTATTTCCTTGAAAATTTCAGGTAGCACATTAATATTCAAACAGAAATAATTATAACATTTTATTGTATTTGTCAAGATTTCATGTTAATGAAGATATATTTTTAAAATCCAACTAAACAAGTACTTATAGCTAATAAAAAGACAGCCTTGGCTTTTGCTGTAAATGTAAGTCTTGGATCATCATCATCATCATCTGCCTAGCCTTTTCCCAACTACGTTGGAGTCGGCTTCCAGTCTAACCGAATGCAGCTGAATACCAGTATTTTACATGGAGCGACTGCCTATCCAACCTCCACAACCCAGTTACTAGGTAATACGATACCCCTTGGTAAGACTGGTTGCCAGACTTTCGGGCTTCTGACTACCAGTAACGACTGTCAAAGATCTACGAATGACAGCCGGGACCAATGGCTTAATGTGCTTAATATAATTCTTTGATATAGCAAAAAATTCATTAGACAATATAAATTCAGTTTTGAACAAGAAAATTAATAACAATAAAACTGGCTGACAGATAAAATTTCAATGCTTATTTTTTCAAATAAAAATTTGGTATTATCTAATATCACATTGCAACATTGGCCAAAAAAACAAAGGAATTATCAGTTGGGTCAAAAGTTAAATAATGTTTTTCATATCATTCCTGACTTGATAACTTCTTGGTAACTCAAAAGAGAATTCTCGCTAATCTTGATCTGTGAACTAGATACTTAGATAAGGACTTTATCTGGATGACAATTGATTATTTCTTCAATTTATCTCATCTTAAAATGGTGAAGTCACTTGTCCTAAAATTATAAGATAAAAAAACATTTTAAAACACAGATTGAATCACATCACTTCTTTACTTCTCTCTGCTTATATCTTGGCATGTTGCTAGGGACTTGCTTTTTCTATTAACATTTTTGGTTTTATTGTGTCCAATAAACACAAGCATAATAATATGTGGAATTGAGTCCCAATACTTAATATGCACAGCTTGAGGAAAAATGAGAAAACTAAATATTACAATTATCTGCAATGCCTGATAGTACCAGGTATCTATGTGTACAAACACAGTAAGTATAGACAGTACCAATGATATTATATGTAAATACAGGTAGAATTTAGTGATGGGCGTTGAATCAACGAACTAGTTGAATCAACCGTTGATCTCTTGTCAATGTGTTAACATTAAGTGTTTATGGATCAACTGGTTGAATTCGTCAACGACGTATAGCTCGTTTAATAATAACTAAACTAAATTCCATAATGCAAATGTAACATACAGAGCAAATTAAAAAACTTACGTTGATAATAACATCATAGATTGCGAGTGACGGACAATAATACATAATTACATTGGTCGTCGGCGTCGCAGAGCATTGAATAAAAACCGTTCAATGAATGAACGGTTTACGTTGCAAGTTGGCAATAGTTGCACGTTAACTCGTTGACGAATTTAACAAGTTGACGAACGTAAATCAACGTTGATGTTACATTAACGGAATAACCGTCAACGACCCATCACTAGTAGAATTCTTACCTACCCAACATTCGATCTTAAAAAACGGCACTATGTCACACTGTTAGATGACACATGGAAGTAGGACGGCATGTCGTAATTATCGGGAGCGAAAAAGAGATAAGACGATATGTAACTTGGCTAACTAACCAAGTTTTAATGAGCCACTTGCGGAACGCATATAAGTACGACAGAGCAGTGAAAAACTAAAAACAATACATACAGGGTGGCCGGTGAAACAAGGTCCAAAGCAAAATTTTAGAAGCCCCTGTCTAAGGGCTTAACAAACCACTCACATACTTATGTATATTCAGCGATTATTTAGTTCAGGATCTTGACGGTTTTTAATATTTTTAGGGAAATTCTCACTTGACACAAGACTTTTTATTTTACTCTTTCTGTCGTATTTTTTGTTTTTGTTAAAAAAAAAAATTGTAATTACTTCAATAATGGTCTACGATCGATAGAAAATACTGTCTTAACATCACCCAAAGTCTTAAAATTTATCTCGAGCAAAGGGAATGTTTTCGCTCTACAAAAAAATAAGTTTGGCAATGACCCCAAAATAGTTTCATAAACTTCCACGGAACCTCGGCTTTCCAAAGCAATACAAATAAGTAGGTACTTTCGGGACATTGTTTGGAGAAATTGAAGTTCGAACATGGCATGGTAGGTAAGGCGAAAAACTTTGGGGTCATTGCCACCCTTCTTTATTTATTTAAAGACTGAAATCTAGATATAATCTTGTTGAGCAAACAATATTATAACGAAAGCATAGGCTTTTGTTTTAGATGTTAATCGGCTTCCGACGGCCTATCGCCTATCGGTGGCTGAAACAAGGTCTAAAAAAGATACGCACTTTCGCATCTTATAAAATAAACGATAGGATAGTTTCCTTCTAAGTTGATTCAAAGTGCATCCTAATACGACCCCCAGCATCTTAGATCCCCCACCAAGACGCGACTTGTGTCGTCTTTGTGGCTCTGCGGTGTAAGATTCACGCGCGACTAACCGCTGCGCTGCTGTGTAAAGGATCTCGCGAAACTTCATAAAAGATGTTATTGCAGCATTTGCAACTTGCAATAAACATCGAAAAACGAGTGGCAATGTCGCGTCAAACATCTTTGAACTGTACGTCAGGTCCTTGCCATGAAATACTGGACATTACCATTGCCACACTAATTTTTCCATATTATTCAGACCGTTACTTTTCCCAACTAGCCTCTACTCGGCCTCCTCCTACTTCAGATTGTAGCTTCTGGACTCTGGCTGACAGACTTTTCCGCCTGGTTAAACTATTAACGGTCTTCTCTTCCACGTCGAAGGATTGTCCCCTGCCCTGCGGTGACTCCAGTTCATTTCCAAATAATATTGTTATCGCCAATTTCGATTGCTTATAAAACCCTTCTGCTATAAAAGCATAGCTTTCCATCCATAGCTTTTGGGAAATTACGTTAAATTTAAATAAAATTAATTAAAAATACTAGGCTTAGAATGTAATTGTCTATGCTGCAGCAGTTGTGCGTAAATAAAGGTTAGATGGGCAGAATATATTCGAATTTCCTGCAAAAATTATCATACCAGCTTCTAAACATTCATTCATGGAAGGTCCTATTGTCTTTGCCCATTCCTCCATAACGCTTCATTATGTCGACATCTCAAATTAGAAGGGCTTGCCTCTCTGGAATTCTAAGCAAAAAATCCTTACGTGTATCTTTTCCTGTATGTTCATCAGAATTATAAGATAAGTACACGATTAAAACAAGCACAAAATCTGCCAATCAAATGGCTCTGCAATAACAAATAGGCCGACCAATTTTTTTCCTAATGAATATTTTTTTATTCAGATATATATTTCTTATTCTTGCAAAGTACAGTCATCTCTTTTGTTAGAGTCAATTGAAACATTAAAATAAACTCAATTGACAATCGCTTCACACTCAAATCATTGCATTTATCCATAATTTAGTTTGTATTCAGTCCAGGCGCGTGGTTGTCTGTCGAGGGTATATGCGCCCGAGCACGGCCGAGCATGCCTGACTCAGCCTGACCCGAGGTGCTTGAGACGACCACAATTGTGCATTGGCAATTAAATTTAATGAGATTAAATTGTGCTATTTCTGAGTACACATCTGCTAGTGCGCTTGTAAGGAAGTCGATACTTATCAGCTTTATGTTATTGTACAGGAAGCTTTTGTCCCAAGTTTTACTATTATTAAAACAATTAACAATAGCTCATGTTCGTGTATCATTTGACTCATTGTGTTTTTTACTCTTTATCTTACCAATAAAATTGATTCATATTGCAGTCGATTGTGAGGTCGTAAGTGTAAGCTCCAACGATATCAGCGAGGAAACTTACCTTGTCCTTATGTGAACACATCTATTGGGGAAAAAGGGTTTAATACATCACATACATAAATATAAATGCTACTGCGAGTATTTGGCAGGTCGGTATGCATTTTGCGATCACCAATTAGATCCCCATTGGTGATCGCAAAATTATGATTATAAGATAGAGCTGGAAGCTGCCGTTTATAGTAAGTAAGTAACTCTGATATCCATGCAGAAGCGTCAAAAGCGGAGCCAAAGACTTAACTGCTTAAAGAAATTTAAATGGGCTCATTGGTTCAACGTAGTTCGATTCTAGTAAATCAATAACCTATAAGTAGCGCGTGCATCTGAGTAATTATGTTATGGACGTAATAATGCAAAACATGAGTTGAATTAATCACATATTATGAATTATGCAAAGCATTCGTTTACACATGCGCTTGACTAGGAGGCGAAGGTATTATAATTTTTAACATGCATGTCCACAGCCAGGCACTGGCCGGCTGACTCGACTAGACTTTGTGGTTGACTAAGTTTTTAATAGGTACATGATGCCTTTTTTCTTTTTTTGTACCTTCCCTCCTCAAGGTACGTGACGGCTAGTAATTATTAGTAGTAGGAAAAAGGGTAAAACTTCATTAGTGGATAGTCAACACGCACTTAGATACTACAACAAAGGCGGGGTCTTCATTTCATCCAAGATAAATAAATCTTTGTTAACGATGCTTGCTTTTCATCTATGTCACATCGTGAGCAAGAGATCCATTGATCCACATAGTGCGGTTTTAATTCACATACAAATAACATGTTGATACACAGATCAATCTATTTCGATCTGTCCTGACGTACACAGCAGTTGCAGATAATTAGGTTGCCATTCTTCGCTTACAACCATCGTTGTAACCTGCTTTCTGAAACGACTTTGTAATCAATTTTCGCAGAACATTAATCTCTCAATGCCTGATACCAGAAAAGTTAGTATTAGCTTTATTGTGTGCAAATGTTATAAAAAAAATATATGTTCCTCATTTTAGAAGGCTAAATGTCGAAACAGTGAAATTCTTTAAATATTTTTTTGATAATTGAGGAAGCTTATGTTATCTAATGGATCTAATGCGCGTATTGCATTCATGGAATGTTTGTTATGTTTCAGATTGGACGCAACGTGTACCGCGCGACTCCGAGCCCGACCAACACAATATTCGAATGCCGAGTGTTGTCTCGACATCACGCCACGCTCTATTACGACAAGGGCCACTTTTACCTTGTGGTGAGTCCCACAAATTGCTGCTATGTACGCTGTACCAACTTGCGACCAATTGTTACTCACATTCATACTATTACTGGCCCGTTGCGTCGAACACTATCATTATAGTACCTACTATTCAGCGAAACTGCATGTGAAATATCATAGTATCGTAGTACCCTTAGCTACCTAAGGAACTTCTCTACATGCTATACACTGGTTCAGAAAACGATTATAGTTATTTGAAAGAAAAGGGCATTGTTGCTTTATTAATTCACATCTCATCTCATTAATTACCGTATTGACAAGCTAGTGTAATACAACGCGCGAAACTAAAGAATTTGAGTAAATCATTAATAAGAAACCATTCAAATCGGTTCAGTAGTTGCTGAGATCAATCTGAACAATAGAACAAAGGAACCAGCTCTTTATAGTACTGTAGATTGATCAATTGTCGTCAGTCAGGTTTGCGAAGTTCTTTCCATAACAGTACTTACTGTGACAGACCGAGAGGTCGCCATGGTTATTAACACTTCTATTGAGGGCAACTGTGGGTGTTTCTTGCGATTAAACCTCGGATTTCGCCATCAATTTGACGAAAATTAAGTATAAGTATGCATAATAATTCCGGATCATCCATTTAACAATCTACGAGTTACCTACACTCGAGTTTATCGTCACTCTGACCGAAGTATTGGATCAAAATATGGGTCAAATGAATGGCCTAACCTCCGAATATCAGTTCTATAATAAAAAAGCTTGATTATAAAGTGACTTAAAAATAATACTGATAATTACTAATACGTTACGGTATTATCCTTGTGACAGCTTTTTAAGGCATTATGTGTTCTTGTGACAGCTTTTTAAGGCAGTAACGAAGTAGATCGGCAAGATATTGTTCGAATGTCTGAATTCCATGACTCGTTAGAAACGGTTAGATACCAATGAATTTAGTATTGCTTTTTGTATTTGACACTTGCATTAACTTCCGATTTTGTTTGCTCTTTCATGAGATTAGGTATTTTGACACTGTTGTTCACGATAATTCATTTGGATATACTTATTTATATTGTGTTGTGTGGTAGCTTTAGCATTTGTATTGAGAATGCAAGCGTTTCTCAGTCTTATATAAATGTTGCTCGTACGTTTGATTTAACTTTAGAATAAAGAAGCAAATAATTGGTATAAAAGTATTTAGTAAAAGCCGCGGAGACACTTTGATTTTTTCTCGACATCTTGTACGATATTGCGTTGGAACGGTTCTCCAACTGGGACAATCCGATTTATGTGACATTAGAGTAGGCCGCGGCTTTGCCCGTTTAAATTAACATACTTAAACCGTATAAACAGACGGATACGATGCTTCGTTCCCTACCGGGTCAGTCTACTCAAGTTCTGTTTTAAATAAGTAAGAAATACTATAATTAGTAAAAAAGACATAGATATTCCTTAATTTCGGTGCATAATTAAGATTCAACTTAAGAACAGAATCTCATTTGCATAAGTATGTAGAACCGTACATTTCCGACCGAAAATCTCACACGATCTCAAACAAAGTCACAATAGCACGTTCATAACAGTAATAAGTATAACCAAATTAGTTGTTATGAATATTACGAGAGCGTTACGAAAAAGCCAACTCATCCCACATTATATTATGAAAGAACCTTGTACTGGTTACGTGTTGGAGCCTAGTAATTCGAGCAAGACTCTCACCGTTTCCGCCCACAACAGGCGATTTCTATGGACGCTTGTCTTCATGGTAATTCCGTTTACCGAACTGCGTCTCCGGTTTTAGAGGTTGTTTGCCTACAAACGTCTGAAGTTACGTGTAACGTTGGTCGTTCATTAGGTCGTAAAAATCCACAATGAGTTTTAAAGAATGAAGACACTAAGCTTGATCGTGGCTCGATAATACCGCCTGTTGGTTACCTCGACAATTCGCTGCTCGTTTCTGTCAGCTAGTAGGAAATAAGGAAATTTCAATTTATATCCACCAACCCGCACTGGGCTTGCATGATAGATTATGGCCCACTCCCTCTCATAGAGAGACGGACTGAGTCCCAGCAGTGGGAACATTTTAGGTTGATTATGCTTAGTATATTGCATTATTATTATTATTTTACATATCTCGGGACCATGGGGTCCCTGTCCTTTGGAAGGCGTACGAGGGGACAAAGCCAACTCGCAGAGGCCCCATAGGAAATTTTAATGAAATACGGCACCAACCGACGATTATCCCTGTATGCACTATGCAAGTGTACCCAAGGATAACCCCCGGATGGTGTAGGACTATTGCAGGATATGGAAAAATAAAAAGTTGAACTATTGGTTTGGGTGGCTAAAGTGGACTAGTTACCAAGAACTATGGAAGAACAACGACCCCTGCCTGATCAATGTTTTATATATACACGGATATAATGGCAGGGGGTGACTTGCAAACTCAATAATGGGCCCCCGAAAACGGTCGCTAGCACATAGTGACGTAGCGACAAGGGGGCAACATGTCCTGAGGTGCTTATGAGGAGTGGAGAGGTACTCCACGGCTATCAGGACAATCCCGGAAGTACGGTCAAGATCCCTACCAGCATCTTACTTGAATACTTCCTTCCTCCGAGCACGTTTGCTCTTGCGAATCTCCACTCAAGCCGGCCAATAAAGGCAAGAATGAGGTAGGAGACTAGGAGCTCTGTTTCTCGTCATTGTTCACTCCAGCCGGCCAGCAAAGGCAAGCCAGAGTTGAGGAACATGACTTCTCCCAGGAGATAGGGTCCGAGGGGTCGCTACTGCCCAACAGCTCGCCACATGCTGCCCTGCGGGTTATTTATTATTATTACTGTACTATTTTTTTATATATCTCGGAACCTTGGGGTCCCGGTCCTTTGGAAGGCGTACGAGGGGCCGAAGCCAACTCGCAGAGGCCCCTTAGGAAATTTTAATGAAATGCGGCACCAACCGACGATTATCCCTGTATGCGCTATGCAAGTGCACCCAAGGATAACCCCCGGTTGGTGTAGGACTATTGCAGGATATGGAAATATAAAAAGTTGGACTATGGGTTTGGGTGGCTAAAGTGGACTGGTTACCAAGAACTATGGAATAACTATGACCCCAGCCTGATCAATGTTTTATATACACACGGATAAAATGGCAGGGGGTGACTTGCACACTCAATAATGGGCCCCCGGAAATGTTCGCTAGCACATAGTGACGTAGCAACAAGGGGGCAACATGTCCTGAAGTGCTTATGAGAAGTGGAGCGGTATTCCATGGCTATCAGGACAATCCCGGAAGTACGGTCAAGATCCCTACCAGCATCTTACTGGAATACTTCCTTCCTCCGAGCACGTTTGCTCTTGCGAATCTCCACTCAAGCCGGCCAATAAAGGCAAGAATGAGATGGGAGCTCTGTTCCTCGTCATTGTTCACTCCAGCCGGCCAATAAAGGCAAGCCAGAGGTGAGGAACAAGACTTCTCCCTGAAGATAGGGTCCGTGGGGTCGCTACTGCCCAACAGCTCGCCACATGCTGCCCTGCGGATTTCTGTATCTCTCTTGGTCTGGCTCCTCACCTTAGACCTGTTCCAGAAAAGTAAACTCTTCCGGCATAGGCCTAGAGTTCGGAGCGCGTAAGCCCCACCACGGCGTCAACGTAGAGATACGGCGGCGGGGGGATATAAAAATATTGTGTATATCCCTTTTTTATTATTATTATGCTTATATTTGCTAGCACACTGTACCTACTTTGTAACTTACCGTCAATGACAACATTGTGTTTTCTCACTAGCAGCCCGGAGACTGGATTTGTGCTTGGTTGATGGCAATAGGCTCGCACGCTATTACATAGGATAACTGACGAAGTGTGGGTGTAATAAAAGTACACCTCTGCCCAACCCTTCGGCGAATACAGATGAGATATTATGATTGTTATCTGTAGAAATTGTGTCCAATGAGGAAAACATGACATGAACCGATAAACGATCGTAAATAAAGGATGAGCAGTGGTGGTAGGGTAACGGCCCCGTCCTACGAGGTGTAAGGTCGTGGGTTCGAACCCAGCTAGGCGCTTTAATTTGTGTAAATAATTGCATCACCACTGCTCTCAAAACGGTGAAGGAAAACACCGTGATGTCCCAGAATCGAAAATTCGAACACATGTGACATCTACCAACCCGCACTGGGCCCGCGTGGTGGATTACGGCCCACTCCCTCTCACAGAGCGGAGGCCTGTGTCCCAGCAGTGGGAACATAGGCTGATTATGTAAATAAAGACTGTAGTAACTAAAGACTATGACTATTAGACTAGTTATTGTAACTAAATGTGACAAAAAGCTGTAAGTATTAGAACGATTCTTCATTTAGTTACAAGTTTAGTAGGAAAATATTGTAACAATTGCGCCGTGGGCTTGTTAGATAAACGTTCAATATTGACTATTTTTATTCTACATTCTAAATTAATTGCTGATAAGTTGATTTAATAGTGCACAATGCACATGTTTAATTAATTTGTGTTACTGGAAAAGCTCGAACATGCATGTTGTTTACCGGCGATTCCTGAGATATACGATAGCTCTCGGAAGCGATATAAATTATTTATTAAGTTAATATGTAATGAGTTGATTTATAGGGTTTTTACTCGTATAAATGGCTTAGATACGGTTTTATGAAGAACTGAGGGCCATACCACACTGGCGATTTGGAAGCGAGTCGAAAGTGAGGCGAGTGCGCAGTAAGCTCACCACGACTTAGCAGCGAGCGCGCGGAGAACTCGCTGCGAAGACGCCGCGGGCGCGCAGCGAGCTCGCCGCGAATAGCGCCGTCGACGCCATTTTGTACACTCTGGCGTCGACGGCGCTATTCGCGGTGAGCTCGTTGCGCACTCGCCTCGCTTTGGACTCGCTTGCAAATCGCCAGTGTGATAAGGCCCTGAGTGAATCACAGCCATAGTCTTGGATGTAGCCGATAGCTGATACTTATCTGGTTTGATGTTATATCATGAATCATGAATATGTATAAATAACAACAAGTTACTCTTTAGCTACTTCCACCACACCTTTTCTCAACTCTAAATACCAGATACATACATGACATACATACATGACATACATACATGACATACATACATGACATACATACATAAACTCACACCTTCCTCCCATGGGGGTAGGCAGAAACTACAGAACGCTACCTGCTACGATCCTTACATACTCCTTTTGTCTCGTTTACGTTTGTCCATCTAGTTCATACACCAGATAATTGTGAAATATTCCGATGTTTGGCTTTTACAGTAACATAATATGAGGATCTGTGTAGCTCAGCTAATTAAGGCTCTGCAATACAACTGCAAATGAATAACATTGTTAACATTCAATACAACTACCACACGATACAATTCAGCAGAACGATCGATAACGTGTTTAGAAAAACAGCTAGTGTCTGTTATAGACATAATCGTCCCGAAGATGTAATTTAGCCTTCTGAAGCAGTCCGAATATAATTACGCCTACCGTTTTCCTAGATTGATACAAATTCCTCATTGAGTAAAGGCTGTGACTGTGACTTTATAGAGGACAAACAAACGCCACCTTATTTGTAAGGAATGCATCTTTTAAGGATATCGTAGAAAACGGAAAGGACCAAACACAAGGAATTCTGAAGCTGTACGTTCGAATATATTTAAATACGAAATTAGATAAATAAGATTTTGAACTTGTCTTTTTTTAGTATGGAAATCGAAATAAGCAGGTTCTACCTCGTTTGTGACGTTTAAATTGTCGGCTTAAAATAGAAATGGGGATGGGGAGTTCCCCATTTCTATTTTTCAGTGCATATATCCTCATAAAACTTATTTTAGCGATTACCAATTAGGCATGACACCTTTTTACTGACTCCGCTAGAAGGAGGGTTATGTTTTTCGAGTGTATGTATATTTCTTTGGCTCGCTCTGTAGCCTCAACGGCTTGATCGATTTCAGCTTGAGAGGTGCCGTTAGATTCGCCTTAATTGTGAGAGTGACACTGGGTATATAAAAATTGAAAAAAAGACCGATTTTTTGCGCCAATTTGTCTTCAAAAACATTTTTTTTTCTCAAAACATATCGAGTTAGGTATCAAAATAAACGGTTTTAAAAGGTGATTACAAAAACATATACAACATATATATAAGTAATTCGAAGTGACAATCGTAAAAAACACGTACCAACAACTAAATCGTCTAAATCTAAACGTCGCGTCTGCGAAATCTTTCACATTTTCAAACTAAAAAGTTGGAAATAAAAAAAAAGTAATTAAAAGAACTAAAAACCCGACTGCGGTAAAAAAAACTTAAGTTCAAAAAACTGAAAGCTAATTACAAGCCCTATTTAAATTCAATAAAAGTTGGAAGCAGGCGGACCCATTTGAATTTGAAAATATAATAAAAATGGTATGGCTTGCTATGCTATTGACGGGCCCGTGGCTAAATAATAATAGCCGCACAGGTCGATCGATCAGGTTAAGCTACGCTTGCCGCGGTTGGTCTGTGGATGGGTCTATCTTTACATACTGAGACCACTCCGTGCCTCGTAAAGCGCGTAAAGCCGTTGGTCCCGGCTGTCATTCATGGATCTTTGACAGTCTTTACGGATAGTCAGAAGCCTTCGAGCTTCTGACTCCCCGGGCTTCAGACTTTCGAGTCTGACAACCAGTCTTACCAAGGAGTATCGTATTACCCAGTAAATGGGTTGTTGTAGAGGTCAGATAGGCAGTCGCTCCATGTAAAATACTGGTATTCAGCTGCATCCGGTTAGACTGGAAGCCGACCCCATCATAGTTGGGAAAAGGCTAGGCAGATGATGGTATGGCTTGCTATTTATTAGCTTTCAGTTTTTTTGTAACTTAAATTTTTGTCGCAGTCGGGTTTTTTAGTTTTTTTAATTACTTTTTTGTAGCATAGCTGTCCTAAACGGGTAAAATATAGAGTGTGAATAAACCATCAATTTTTACATCTGGTAAAACTTATATTTTCAGTAAATAAATTATTCTTATTCATAACAATGGAACAATGACAGTTGTATCCTTATAAAACCCATAACGGGCAAACACAAACATTTTCAAACATCTGACTTCTTTTGGAAGATAAAATTAGTTTTTATGTACTCGAGTTTAATATTTTAATACGGAACGCTTATCAAATCTTCAACAGTTTATATTTTAAACTACAAAAAATGCTATTAAAGTTGCCATCGGTATAATACAGTTATTTAGTATCGTGAAGCATAGATGTGGGGCATTAATAGTGACAACTGTATCTTTTACTGTTCTACTTAAATACCTAAACACTACTGAAAATTTGAAGAAACATTTTGTCTAGAGATCAAATTAGACCAAATGTACGTCTACATCAAAATAAATTATTCATAATGTTTATAAACAACGCCATTGTTGTTGTACAAAGGTATTCGTTGTATGACGTGCGTGTTGCATTGTTTACAGGACAATCAGAGCAGCAATGGCACGTTCATCAACAACAACCGGTGCTCCATATCGAAGGAGCAAGAGCCGCACGAGGTGTTCTCCGGTGACGTGGTGCAGTTCGGCATTCCAGTCGTGGAGAATGCCGGCAATTCTGAGAAGGTAGGTGCTACAAACTGAGTAGACAGTGATTGGAGTGATAGCGGGCGGACGTAAGACGTAATCATAACGGTGCAGTAAAAAATATTGTCTATTATTATCCCTTTCGGTTTTTATTCGGAAATGCGTCGAATGGAACAATGCAAGCGATCGTCGGATTACGCACGTTATTTTCGTGTGCTTCGGACAAATTCTGTGAGTTAAATTTGTTGTACGAATATGCGTATAAAGCCTTTACGGATTTGTTTGAAAAATCTATCATCTATTTGAAGCAGTTAAATATTTTGGCTTATGTACTGGCACATCGAAGTGCAGATATCAAATGTGACAAGGCCCTAGTGCTCCATTGGCTTGCTTCTCCGTGATACTATTACACATAGACCTGTGTTACGGATGGCTCGACAGCAATTCGAACACCTGTTTTTCGCGATGACCACAGACGTGAATCAATTTGTTGTATAAATCATTGCGGTCGCTGCATGTCGACGTCACCGTAAGCCAGTCAACTGTAGGTTTAACTACCCCGATGCAGACGGTGGTTATAATGGTATGTTATTGTAACACTATCGATTTAATTTTGTATGAGACAGCCTTTTAATCTAATTGTTATCTTTTGAGTATGTTGTTTAATTTTGTGTATTGATTAGCTGTGCCCTCAGTTCCGCTCGCGTGGCAATAATATACATACACTAAAACATATATTTTAGAATAACATAATATCTGAGGGGCAATTCTCGTAATTTTAGGAACGTTCACAGTCCGATCTCAGTCTCAATCTGTCAGAAATGCCTCTAATTTCCCTACATTTTGACAAGTTTTTGACATTTGTTTGTCGCCGAGATGAGACTGCGACTAGATTTTGAACGTTTTAAATTACGAGAATTGGCTTTCAGATCTTTCGAGTTATAAACGCACTAACGGATAGAGAGACGTAACCTTTCATAAGTCTAGCTTTTGCCCGAGGCTTCGCCCGCGTTGTATTCAGAATTTATCATACGGAAACGTACTACGGGGATAAAAAGTATCTTATGTCCTATTCTAACCCGGGTCATGGTTTACGTGTGTGCCCAATTTCATCGAAATTCTTTCAGACGATAAGGCTGGAAAAGGTAACAGAGTTACTTTCGCATTATTTTATGTTATTAGTATGAATGACAGGATGATTATAAAATATACTGTAGGACAATTTATTATTCGTCGCATCGCAGATACTTCTAAATTCTTATTATTGCAGACGAAAAAATCCTAAAAATCTAGTCGCTAGTTTTTTCCCCCGTGCTAAACAGTTTTTGTATAAGTTGCGCAACCGGTTTTTCTTGTGATCTTAGATCAGTCTCTGCGTAACTTCGTTTTGTGATTATTAATTAATTAGATGCGCTCAGGATCATCCGTCATTAATTTGACTAAGACCTGTTTCGTACTTTTGATGCTAGACTTTAGTGAAAACCATCTTACGCAAGTTTATGGACATATCAGTTTTGTATCCGGGATTGATTTTATCGTTGTATACAGGGTTATTGGTAAAACATTAATAACCTCATAAGAGGTCATTGTACTCGTCACTTTTACTATGGGACCAAACCTGAAATCGCGAAAAAAAATCAGCTGTTCCCTACATTTTGACGAGTTATACGAACATAAATGTAGAGAACAGCAGATTTTTTTTCGCGATAATTGGAAAAATAGTTGTTTGCAAACATTCTGATATTAGTTCGTGTTTATTACGAAAATCTTTCTTAGTTTCCAATAATCCAATCTTTTCAAAAATCCAAGGATTTTCGCACATATTCTATTTTTCCAACTATCCTGCGACTTATACAGTGTGAAGTGTGACGATTAGGTTATCACATTAATTGATACCACGTATTCTGCATTACGTATTTTAAACATAAAATAAAAATAATTATTAACAATTAACATTATAGCCGTGAGACCTTTTTTTAGTTTTTTTAAATTTATTTTTCTCGAAAATCTAAAATCCTCGAAAACCTACTAAGCGAGCGAAAGTGATGCAATTACTTTTGAAACGCTAAAGAAGAGTGGTGGCTATAGTGTCCGTGCGCACGGAATAAAACGACGTATGTGCCAAAACGAATTTAATCCTTTTTTAACAAAATAAATGAATTAAATTTAAAAACTACTTTGAGTAAACTTTGATATGATAATTCTCTGTTTTAAAGTAAATTCCATTGAATAACTCTTCAGCGTTACGCCGTGATGTCGAAAAAAGTAAAAAAATAGATATAACTTTGTAATTTTTTTGTTTTGAGAAAAATTCATTGAATCGTGTATTCCTTTTACAAGAGTCAAAAAACATAATAAGTATACCGAAATGTTAAGTCCCTATTCCATATGCCTAACAAGTTACACTAAATAGAGAAACCACATTTTTTTCAATCAATACCATAAAGTTTGTGCATTTTCGATATCGTGGCCCCGCGCGTGTCTAGTGCCTTAATATTATCAAGGGTGGTTTATTTCGTGCCAATTTTTACGCTAATTATTTTGTTTTAAAAATTCAGTTTTCTGTTTTTAGTAAAATTGTTTATTTATTATTTTAACAGACTGATAACATCTTGTAATAACCGCTGTACTATTTAATGTGATAACCTAATAGCCACTCTGTATAAATCGGGAGGTTCTTGAATCCCTGGAATAACATTAGCAGTAGGTGAAGGTCTTGATTGCTTATGTTTGAAATGCATTCCTAGATTATAACAGGTACCAACATTACATCAGGCAAGCCATAACAAACTGTGTGAATTATGGTGTGTTTACCTTGGATCTAACATTGGAGGATAGAACAAGTGGCATGAATGGTTAACACACTCAATATGCTGATCCAGTATTTTGTTTTGCAATATGAAATTACAAATCAACGATTATATAAGGTGGCGGGACATCGACCCCTGAGTTAGAAATTATTCGCCGGTTATAAAAAAAAAATCGGTTATGTAAAAGTGCGATATCTACGCGGTCAAAAAGTATGGAACACCAAAATTTTTTTATAACCAATGTCAATTTTCAACGTTGGGCGTTCTATGGTAACAGGCTGTGCGAGTGTCACCGCCACCCTGTGTATCAGGGGTGGCCAACCGGTCGATCGCGATAGACACTGGACGATCGCGACTATTAGTCCAGTCGATCGTGGCAAGGCAAAAAGTATTTCCAACTACAAACCTGATTTTGCTAATAATGTAGCGGAAGATGCTCAAACGCAATGCTCACATTAATATAAATGAGTAGTTACTAAGAATAATTTTCAGTTTTATATTTTCCCTCTTAATAAAATAAAAAATACTACATAATTGTGTACTGAACTATGCTGTTTTATATAAGATTTCAAGAAGTATGTAACTGGTGGATCGCACAGGGTGTCGTCAGTGAACAGTAGATCTTGGGTCTAACCAAGTTGGCCACCCCTGCTGTATATTATGACCTTTGTTTACACGCTACTAACTATTCTGCTACCTAATAAAAATCTTAAGTTCATTCACTGACAGACAAAGCACCGCTGGGTCTAGAAGCATGAAATTTTGCGTAGGAGCTGCTTATGTAACGAAGGTGAGCACTAGGTAGGAATTTTGAAAATTCATCCCATTAAGGGGTTAAACAAGTTGTAAGTGGAAGTTCGTCATTTTTGTCGATGAGAAATCCCATCGTCTTCGTCTGCTTGCCAATACGCGGTGTCCAATCCAGGATTTGTTTGCTCCCCCGGGCATCGGTCCTTAGACAGACATGGCCAGCTCACTGCCACTTCAACTTGCTCTGCAAGCTTTGTTAGTTACTCAGGTTGGGCATCGGTCCTTAGACAGACATGGCCAGCTCACTGCCACTTCAACTTGCTCTGCAAGCTTTGTTAGTTACTCAGGTTCTACGGCTTGTGTGAGAATAACAGATCACTATCATCATAAATTCAATTACAAAACGCTGGACATAATATGGCTCCCCTAAGCATCGCGTCAAGACTCGTGCTATAAATATTGCCAGTCGCAACTTGTTAGCGGGCCTATCTATAGCCCTAGTGAGTCGTACGCATCATTACTGGAGTACAAAAAAAATGCAGCGTCTGATATAAACTTCCGTTCTTAATGACAGAGACAAAAGCTTCGATAAGATAATAATTTATGTTTTTCTATATTTATTGACAGAATACGTTCCCGCCAGTGGTTGCCCTGCTCAAGCTATATCACCCCGATGGAAAGGAAGCGAAGCTATCGTTCAACCCCACTATGACCACACCGCTGCACCTCAAAGAATTGTATCAGCTTAATAATTTTGTTCAGGTAAAATTCTCTTTATGTTGGTTGTTTGTCTATTGTTTGTGAATTGTAGATTATCTCATTCGCTCATCATCGTTATGCAATCATTTTTAAGATGATGCAAAATCTTTGAAGATGTCTTCTTCTTTAGCTGTAGTTTTGTATTCTGTTAAAGAACAAGACAGATGAACAACAAATGATGAGCTATAGACACAGATCTCTCAGTGTCTATTCCAAATTTGTTCTGTTTAATGAACCTGCATGAATAATGTTGCGCGCCACAATTAATGCCTAGTACATGGCGACAGTAGTTACCACTAGCGCCATCTAGTATCGAGTAGCGGAACTAGTAGTCAAGACCCTTCTAAAAATTTCGATGCGAGAACTTTCTAGAACATTCCCGAACTTTCGACATCTGGTCGATCGGGGCCTGTATGTACTCGAACATTGTAGATGTTTCTACAATGGAAGGTTCTAGAACTCTCTTTGGCGCTATATAAGGCCGAGACGCGCCACGACCGACACAGTTTGGATAAAGCGATTGAAGTGAAAGCATCGAAGCGATATTCAAGTGCGACTTAAAGCGATCAGTAGTGCAATTGTGTTTTGTAATTAGTGTGTTTGAGTTGTAATTAGTGTTGATTAGTAAAGTGTCAATTTTTGGTTATTAAATCGGCAGTTTTTATTGTCACGAACCCGAAGCTCGTAACAATAATAATTGATCGACAGATTGTCACTGTCGACGACAAATACTGAGCTGTTTTTCAACAATACATCTTTGTATGCAATTCAGGAAGCGATCCAACGCGAAGCATCCCTCGAAGGTCGTCTCCGCACACTACGCGAGTGCGTGGAGCGCACGCGCGCGGAGGCGGCGGCGTCGTGGGAGCTGTTCGTGGGCGAGCAGCGCCTGCTCATGCGCGTGCACACGCTGGAGACCATGCTGGCCGTCGGCAAGCAGCCCGACCACCACCAGCTCGCGCAGCTGCTCAGCGACAAGAGGAACTACCAGGTACGAACATTGTTAACTAGATATTTTATACAGGGTTTAGTTAAATTAGCTGGCGAAACTTCACAGACCTGACGTGCACGTCGACGTGACGTGACGTGTGACGTGGGTGCAGAAATATTATTATATAATTATGATAAAACATAAAATGATTATATTTTCACACTAATATTATAAAGGCGCAAGTTTGTGAGTGTGTGTGTGTGTGTTTACATGTTTGTTACTTCTTCACGCTCAAACGGCGGGACCAATTTTGATAAAATTTTGTATGGAGCTGACACCCTGGATTAACATAATATAGGCTACTTTTTATCCCGATATTCCCACGGGATCGACATTTACGCGGGTGAAACCACGGGGCGCAGTTAGTATACTCATAATTTCAAGTAAGTTTCAAGTACTACAGCTGCACGGGGTTTGAATGAAATGAGAAATAGTTACTTTTGAAAATCTCCTTTGTTTTGTTTTATCTTTAATTGTCACCGATAACTGCCATGTCTGTGAAGCTTCGCCAACTAACAAAATTCGTCTCTGTACTTTTGCGTGCAGGTCTTTGATATCTTTTGACTATGTTTTCATATTCTTAGTAGTTAAGAAACATATTTACTAATAAAAGCGAATGTTATTTATAGGAAGTGGCGCAAGAGAGTCTCCGCGCGGCGCACGAACAGAGGCTGGCTCTAGAGGAGACGTTAGAGCGACGCAGCCGCGAGGTGGCCGCGCTGCACCAACACAACTACGCGCTGCGTCTTACTGCCAACAACGCGCTCGCCGAGCTACAGGTACGAACACACTCTAGGCTTTTTTGATTCAAAGCGCTTTAAAGAGTGGCCTAATTATGGCTCGAAACCAAACGACGCAACAGTAAATAACCAAAATCTGCGAAAGTCTTTTCTTTTACTTACATTTTAAATCTGCTGTGAAGCAAAGCCGCTTATACAGGGTTATTGGTAAAACATTAACAACCTGGCTGTTGTAGGTACTCATCATTATGAACAACTTTTTTTATGGGACCAAACCAGAAATCGCGAAAAAAAATCAGCTGTTCCCTGTCCCGTAGCAGGCCTCCGCCCGGCCGAGCGGTCTCGGGCTGTTTGCGGACCAAACTCAGTGCGGTTTTCGCAAGCGAAGCGCACGCACGTTGTTCAATTTTAATCGTTCCATTCGTTTGTTCGCGTACCTACGATGCCGTCTGGTGCTTTATGTGCAGTAGATGGGGCAAATCAAGTAAAAGAAGGGATAAACACCTAACATTTTTCCATTTACCTGTCAATGAAGATGTCATGTCATGTTTTAGATGTATTGTACAGTCAGCACCAATTTATAAAAAAAATATTTTATAAACAATACAATTTTAAACTCAGAACATATTCACGGTTCTCAATAAAATAGACACAAATAGTTATGTTAATTTAATTTTATCGAAGAGGCGGCCCTGCGATTGCTGTGGGTTTGCGCGGTGCGAAGCAATCACAACTGTACGCTTGAGCATTTAGGCACATTTTAGCATGCAGCGGTTGCTGACGCGACGGAGTCGGCTATTATAGCAGTTGGAAATTTTCTACTGAGTGAAGTATCTGTTACGTAGTAACTATTTAGTAATCTGTGCCCGTAGTAAAAGTTGTTCATAATGATGAGTACAATGACCCCTTAACAGGTTGATGTTTTACCAATAACCCTGTATACAAAATATATTTGTTCTTGGGGTGGCCGTCTTGAGGAAGGTTGACATTCAAAAAGTACTGATTCTCAGCCTAGTTTGAATAAATGACTTTTGATTTTGAAAACATTTTAAACTAGCGGCCCGCCCCAGCTTCGCACGGGTGCAAATTTTTTTCGAATTTCCGAAATTTTCTTTCATACAAACCTTGTCCTGGCCGAATACCAAACACAACAAAAAAATAATTATCCAATTTGGTGTAGTCATTGGGAAGTTATACGCGTACAGACATTTTGATGACTTTGTTTTATAAATGTAAGGAAGAGTAACTATGGAGTTTCTTGCCCATTATTCTTCATACGAAACTATCTTTTGGAAGGGACCACTAGAATCAATTCTGTTTTCTTTTAAATTTTGACGTTCAAAGGTGCGTTTATGCGTCTAATTTAAATAAATGATTTTGACTAAATGTATGTTGTTTTGTCTATACAGAAGCTGGCAGCGCGGTGTGAGCGCAAGATGTGCGCGGCGCGGCTCGCCATCGCCACGGCCGAGGAGCGCGAGCTGGCCGTGCGCAACCATCTGCCGCTCGCTGTAAGAACTCTATTTATATTTACTTATCAACCTCAGGGTTAAAGCTATGTCCACATTTGTGATAATTCAACTGACCGGACAACTAGCTTCATATTTTCTGACTGGACCGACTTCTTGACAATTCAAAAGTGCTGCCTGTAAATGGTTTAACCGCTTGTGTGCCGTATTTACAGATACAATTAAAATTAAAAAGCCATTGTGTCTCGTGTAGCCATTGTGTTCCGGCAGACTAAGGGTTAATTGAAATAAATGCTTTGAGTTTGAGTTTGACCGGACACAAGAAATCATGACAAATTAGCGTTGCTAAAACAATCATAATTCAAAGCGATACAGCAATCAGCGATCCATTCCGAGGTCTCATGAATTAATCATAACAACATCTTCTACACAAGAGTAAGCTCATACATAGAAAACCTTGTATGGAAGCATACAACTTACAAGGTTTTCTATGTACGAGCTTACTCTTAAAGACAAACATTTTGTAGTGCCTTTTGCTTAGAGAAATGTATCAGAATGTATCCCATTAATTGATAAGTACTTTGCTGTTTAAAATATTTCTTAGCTCTACAAAATAAACCATTTAACAATTTGTGATTTTATTTTCCAGTATTCAGTACAAAATGGTGAAGCAAAGATGTTGGTGTTGAGTACGGACAGCAACAAGATGCAAGAAGCGAAGCGTGGAGGGTCACTCGAGGACGCCGTGCGAGCGCTGCCCGACTACATCAAGCTACTGCTGCCTCAACATCTACTCAACAAGGTATATTTCTTCTTCGGTCTAATATCTGTAACGCACAAGCGCTTTTGCTTTTTACAAACAACCGTAACCTAGCTCGAGGATAGCCAAATAGTTGCCCTTTAAGGCGAAAGCGCCAGGGTAGCCCGCGAAATTATTTTTTTTTTTACGTTTTTTGTTAAGAGCGTTTACGCCATACGGCATTTCATACAATCTTTCAAGCCCTTGATTTTCTAAATGAATGAACCGATTTTAATGAAACTTCATACGCGTATGCAGGATACAAAGGTCTAAAAAGTTAGTAGAGAACATTTTCGAAAAAAAGTGTTACAGCTAAATTAAAGACTATTTAAATTTTCCATAGAAACAGAGATTTCCAGTTATCTTTTTTTAAATAAGACATTTCGAAAATGTTCTCTACTAACTTTTTAGACCTTTGTATCCCGCTTATGCGTATGAAGTTTCATTAAAATCGGTTCATACATTTCGAAAAATAAGGGCTTGAAAGTTTGTATGAAATGCCGTACGGCGTAAACGCTCTTCGTTGATTCAAATATGATTCGCAGCCGTAACAAATATGTATTTACAGAATTATAATCATTAAAGTCATCAACACAACTCTTTAGGACCAAGTAATCCATGACTATTTCATGAAATCTTGACATTTGGGGATTATACTAACTTAACAAGTTGTATTACTGATTGTAATGATTATAATTCGGTAAATACATATTTGTTACAACCGCGAATCATATTTTAATCAACGTACAACTTAATACTGACCAGCAAATTTCAAAAAACGTAAGAAAATTTGAATTTCACGGGCTACCTTAGCGCTTCCTCCTTAAAATTGTAAGGAGCTTACTCCTTGGGACTCCTTGGGAGCAGTGGTAGCCCAGTGGTAACTGTCCCGACTTACGAGTTGTAGGTCGTGGGTTTGAACCCGAAGGTAAGCGCTGTACTTATAATAAATCATTTTATCACCACTGCTCTCAATCGCTGAAGGATAACATCATGAGGAAACCGGCATGTCCTAGAACCGAAAATTTGAAGACAGGTGAAATCTACCAGCCCACTCCCTCTCGAAGAGAAGAGGCCTGTATCCCAGCTGTGGGATCATTTAGGCTGATTATGCTAAGTCCCAAGGTCTGCTGAGTCAAACTAGGGCTTTGCAACTGTGCGTATAATCAATAAGTCATTAATGCCATGATGGCTCTATTGGTCTGGATAATGAACATGTCTCCCTCACCTTAGGGTATTGTAAAGCTCAAAACCTGCTACTAAGATAGCCTCACAGCAGGTTGTAAACTTTACTTTTATTCTCAAGAATATCTTAGATGCTTCATATAATACCGTAAATTAACATAAATATTTATTGTCTTCAGGTCGGAATAAAAGCGATATCAGCCGAAGGAAAATCAGCGAAGGAGTTTGAATTAATATTGCAGACAAATAATATTTATAATGCCGAAAGCAAAGGTGAGTTTCAACCTGTAATTTAAAGTCCTCAGATAGATGCTATAGAGCCCAAATCTTCTCTGAAATGTACATTTATCTGACGGAATACGATCACTTATCAGCCGGATACGGCCACTGCTTGCCAAGACCCAAAAGATTTTTTTTGTACGGCAAAATACCGCGCCGTAGTAAAACGTGTCTGTCAACAAGCTTCCATAGTGTTCAATACAACACTGACGACGACCGTGCCTACACACGGCGAATAGACCACAGTTGTTCACGGCAAGAAAAACGTGTGTATAAAAAAGGGTCAAACAATCTGTTCTTAGTCTATTTCCTGGTGCCGTATTATGACGGTTTGATGCCATTATGATTCCAGTGTAAGAGAGAGACGGAGCTATACATGACCGGTAGCACCATCCCTTTGTCGCACTGGAATCATGATGGCATTAATACTTCCGTATTATGACGGTTTGATGCCATTATGGTTCTAGTGTAAGAGAAAGACGGAGCTATACATGACTGGTAGCACCATCCCTTTTTCGCATTGAAATCATGATGGCATTAATACTTTCGTATTATGACGGTTTGATGCCATTATGATTCCAGTGTAAGAGAGAGACGGAGCTATACATGACCGGTAGCACCATCCCTTTTTCGCACTGCAATCATGATGGCATTAAACCGTCATAATACGGAAGTATTCGGGTTATACGGGGGTATTCGGTCGGTCGCTATTTGCTGGCACCTTTGTGTACTAATCGTTGTTGGTTTTTCTTACTGTTTGGCCTGCCCATTGCTATTATATAGCTATATTGGGTCTGAACATGGCTCATCTATATGGGATAACTACTCATTTGCGGCTCAATCATGGGCTCAATTTGTCGGCTGTTATTACTTGGCCACAAGACCTGCCTCAGGCCCAAATTCAAGCTAGTCTTACTGTATTATTAAATTAATATTATTTGTTCACAGAAAAGCAGAACAACGAAGAGGGCGGCGTCAGCGGTAGCGGCGAAGAGAAGACTGGTGAGCCTGACTCATGTACTGACGATGAAAAGCAGTCGCGGCTCAATCATGGTAGGCATTGTCGTAGAAAAAGAAGTAATACTTCGTATACAGGGTTATTGGTAAAACATTAACAACCTCTTAAGACGTCGTTGTACTCATCATTAAGAACAACTTTTACTATGGGACCAAACCTGAAATCGCGAAAAAAAATCAGCTGTTCTCTACATTTTGACGAGACATAAATGTAGGGAACAGCTGATTTTTTTTTCCGGATTTAAGGTTTTGTCCCATAGTAAAAGTTGTTCATAATGATGAGTACAATGACTTCTTAAGAGGTTGTTAATGTTTTACCAATAACCCTGTAGAAGCGAAGGTCGTATCATACGCTACAAAATCTGTAAAGAAAGAAAAAGTATTTATTGCGACTCGTACAGGAAGATCACAAACTAAACTAAACACAGTAAAATAGAAATCCAAGTTATATAATAAAAAAAAGTAACAAAAGGAAAATGAAACAGAAAGTCCTATACGAGGCCAAAAGGCTCCTATCTCAGCATGATGCTGCGACATTTCTGCTGTAGACTAATAGCTTTGAATTTGAAATAGAAAATAGGAATGTATGATACGTTAAATCTTTCATGCGTACCCGGTACAATCCCGACTGGTTTATAGTATCACTAGCTTCTGCCCGCGACTTCGCTCACGTCAAAAATTATCGCCCGCCCGCGCTGTTAGTTCGTTTTCGCTTAGCGTTCTTTCTGTTCGACTCCTAAGGGTCGACGCGTAATGTGAAATAAGCCTATAACCTTCCTCAAGAATTGGCCTATTAAATGCTAACAGGCCTTCGCCTTATTGGCCTATTAAATGGAAGTTCCAGAGATTAGCGCGTCAAAACAAACAAACTCTTCAACTTTATTATATTAATAATTCGCACGGAAACTTTAGGGTAATAGCGCTATTTGGAGTATTTTCATTTATAAAATACTAGCAGCGGTTTCAACTGCGTAAGTTTCTATCCCGTGGGAATATCGGGATAAAAACTATCCTGTCCTTTAAGGGGACTCGAACTATCTCTATACTTACCACATTTGATCTAAATCGGTTCAGCAGTTTAAACGTGAAGAGGTAACAGACAGACACACTTTCCCATACTAACTAACATTATAAATGCCAAAGTAAGTTAGTTTGCTTGTTACCTTTCACGCCTAAACCACTGAACCGATCATCCTGAAATTTTGCATATACGTTGTCAGGTGTACAGAAACGGACATAGGGTACCTTTCATCCCGGAAAAAAGTGCCGTTCCCGAGGAAAACAACAATAACGTTATTATGATAATAGATGGCGCCACGTGTCTTTGGAATCATGATTGAATTATATTAGAAATCACGGGATCGAGATTTATGCGGGTGAAACCCCGGGGCGCAGTTAGTTTATAATATTAGTATTTATGTGTCTGCTAGTCTTTCCCCCGATTACTATTTAAACTGCATTTTATCGCCTCTTTTAATTTTGATTCTTACTAACAAGTTTCTTTATAACTTCTACAAATTGTTCAAACTACTCGTATCATACGTTAAACTGATTTGTATGTATTGTAGACCCCGGCCATGATGAGTGTCCGAGTCCGTTGGACGGCGAACTGCATGCAGACAATAACGCCAACTCCACGTATAGTGAACCCAGCACTAGAGAAGAATCACCTGTAAGTACCTCAGTATGTTTTATACTTTTTTGTGCATTGCATGGAGATCAAGAGTTTACCAAGACCCTTTTTGGGTATTGGTATAAAAAAGGATCTCTGACTTACCATAGTAGTTGTTGACATGTGGAATGTGGACTCGGCAATCATTGTACCGATAATCGTTACGGTTGGTGGCTTAATAGCGGAGAGCCTCGACCATCATCATCTCAGGAGGCTCTCATGGCATGGCTGTGTCAAGGGCTGGACAGAAAGCAGTACTCCAGAACATAGCACGCATAGTGAAGAATTTCCTCTCTAGAGTCCTAACTACCGGCAGCTTGGACCCTGTTCCTGATGCAGATGGGCTGCCATTCTTTAATATTTTTAAATTTTGTTTAAGTTTCATAAAAATATTTAAAAATGTGAACTACACATCATGTCAATTGAATAAAGGAAAATTGCCTAGAGCATTTACGTCAAAAGGTTGAGCGATTTTTTCTCTCTAATCAGTTCGGAACTATATGAGAATAGTTCTACCTCGGTCGTAACATGGCTGACTGCCGCTGTAGTATTGCCATTCGTGGAGGTTGTCCTTATGCAACTGCGATTACAATTACTGCGAGCAATTAATCTAATAGCAAGCTGAAGTGGGTTTTTTCGTGATTATTCATTGTAGGGGTGTTATCGCCTATAGTCTGTTCCAAAAGTAATGTAAACAAATGGATCAGAAAATGTAATTTTCGAAGTTCTAATTTTAAATTACCTTAAAGATGTTTTTCAATTGACATTTGAGGTTATTTCTATAACCTCAATTTTCGTCTATGATTTTTTAATTGCATTATTCAAACAATAATTTTTGGGAAAAGTAGTGAGATTTATAGTTGAAACCTAAATACAGATAAATGCATCTCTAAATCCCGTTTAGTGAGTGATTGCGCAAGAATTTTAACCTGAACAGGGTTTGTTTACACTTTTGTCACATACTTTTGGAACAGTCCATTCATTTATGTTCAGCATCTATCAATGCTGTATACTAATGCTGCACAATCCACAATTATCAGCCCTCACGAATATCACGTGTCGGCAGAAGGCTGATTGATAATCGCGGCTTCGTTGTTGTTTTTTGCGCTAAGCACTATTTTCACGATTGTGATAAGTTTTAACCTCATTCTATGTTTTGTGTCACAAAGACTTGCCTTTTTGTTCTTCATCATGGTTTTTGTCTTTATATAGTTTACTAACTAATTCTATGCATTTGCCCTTTAGATACTTACGAAACATTTTGTGTCATTCCAGTTCTCAGGCCTACGTTTGTATATAACGTCCCATAAGGACAAACCGCATAGATCATTCAGTGCCATACCAAATCCGGTACAAGTTAGCATGAATTAGTTCTTATAAAAACGTATTAATTATTGCACATACTACGCTGCTTGTTTGGGACCCGGCCTCGGAACGTTGGTGTGAATCATCGTTTCAAACAAGACCTCGGATTGGAACGTAAATCTGCTTGTTTTGACGTCGTAGTTCTCCAATGTTCGAGAAATCTTTTTTATGTTCTCAGTGAGAACAGAAAGAAGGTTTCTCGCAAAGATTTTTTGCACCTTGTTTGTAGACTGAGTAATTCAGCGATGTTTTCGCTTATTTTATTTGGGACTGAAATACGGGTGATAATGCTTTGTCATAGCGGAAGACGTTTCGATCCGCCTTCAGTTAGAACTTCCTTCTATATACTTCGATTACCTGACGCCTCGTAGTTAGCTAATTCAATCACCTCCGTTGACGGCGATTTCGATTACAAAAAGTTTCCACTTAGGGTTCCTGTCTTAAAGATACATGTAAATGGGTTTTCCTTTTCGATTGAACGCTCGTATTTTAAGAGCAGTATCTACAAGTTATATAGTATGGAGTTGTAGGAGTATTTTTTTAGTTTGTCAGTTAAAAGGTAAACTCATCACAGTAATAAGCAGTTAACGTACTCCTTTGTTGTACTATCTTATAGCATGACGTAAATAATGCAAGTTGCAGATAAATGTTTTATTTTTCTATAAAATCTTCAATATCCAAGTAAAGGGCGGTGCACGATACGAGCGTGTTATTATGTATGTTAATGCACAATTTCACGGCGCGGTAGTTCGTGTGATGCTTTGTTCTTTATTGCGGAGTGGCGGTGAGTCGGTGAGTCAGGCAGGCGGCTGTACTGCAGGCACCGCCTCGCCACGCCCCCTCCTCATAGATTGCTCCCAGGTACTTGATCACCAACAAAGTGTTCTTAACACGTCGTTAAGGTACATTTTACATAGATATTCTGTCTCATCAGTGCAATGACTCAAATTACAAAGTCAGGTAAAAGAACTGCTGGGATATAACAATAATTTAGATTACAGAAATTACGACGGTTAATTGCCTGTAGCATCGTTAATTAAAATTGCAGTTTTTAGTGTTGCACAATTTTTAGCAGACATCATTTGATGTTTAATTTGGATATAACTTTATTTTTCCATCTTCAGAGCACGTTGTTTAGATCTTACTGCCTTGTATAAGAAAGGTGAAGTTATTCTTTTTTTATGGACTTACATTTCAAAGCCTTCCGTTTCATAACCTCAAATATAACTATGGGGTAAAATAAAAGATACACACATATATAACCAACAATATATTTGACAGAGTAAAGCGGGCGTGGAGTACGCGAACATTCTGCGCGTGATGGCGGGTCTCAACGAGGAGATCAAGGTGCTGCGCGAGCGGCTCAGCTCCGCGTCGGCTGACAACGACCAGTTGCGTGCCGCGCGGGACGAGCTGCTGGCCGCGCAGCCCGACGTGCACGACCCGCCCGCGCTCGAGCCCGACGACGCCGCCAACTACCGCGCGCGCATCGCCGACCTGCAGGTAACACGGCACATATTAGGGGTTTATTAGTACTTTAAAGAGTACCCGGTACCATTCGCTGATGGTTTATTAACTAGAGGCAGAGAAATATGTGTTCAAATGTGATTATTCAACCTGTTAGACCTTTTTTGGTCGATTGAAGCTTGACTTGAAGATATTTAACTTAAAGTAGTGCTTCATACTTTTTTTATTGTTATATTTCTAGGCACAACTCACCCGTTCGACGGTGGCCGAAGAGTCGAACCTCGCCGAAATCCAGCGACTGGCGTCGAGCGCGGCGGAGATGCAAGCCGAGCTCGCGTTCCGGCCGACGCGCTCCGACATCGATGACCTCACCGCCGTTGTCGGCAAACTACGCTCCGAAGTACTCGCCAAAGAGCAGCAGCTCGAGAGACTTCGCACTTCCACCGTCAGAGAGCGCTCCACGCAAGACAAGGCCGTGGAGACCGAGGCCGCGCCCGACGAGCCGCACGACGCACCCGAGCGGCCCATCGACGCCGGCAAGATCTCCGCCGAGATCGACGAGATGTTCCGCCTCGACTACGACGACGACGACGAGGAGACCGACTCCGCCGTCACCGAGATCAACCGCGACGAGGACGCGGCCGCAGAGGACCCGGCGGGCGGGGAGGGGGAGGGCGTGGGCGCGTACGTGCGGCTGGACGACGCGGCGCGGCTGCAGGTGACGTTGCACAACGGCTCGCTGCACGCGCTGGAGGAGGAGCTGGTGCGCGCCAAGGAGCGCTGGGCCGAGGTGTGCGGCGAGCGCGCGCGGCTGGCGGCGGCACTGGCGGCGCTGCAACGCAAGCCGGCGCGCGTGTCGCTGCGCCAGGCGCTGGCGCTGGCCGTGCCGCTGCTGGCGGCGGCGCTGTACTTCCTGCTGCTGCCGCACGCGTCCTGATGGACGGCCACGTGGGACCCGCCCGGCTACGCCTAGCCCCGGCGGCCCGCGAGCTCGCGCTCGACTCTTTGCTCACTCCCCGGTGTTCTCAGTGACCGCTTCGAGTATGTCCGCCCGGCCCGGAATTCGCGACTCGGCCCGCCGGTACCACGTTTCGAATATGAATATTATATGCGCTGCTTCTTGTTCGCGATCGCCGGCCGGGGGTTTCGGTATATTTATGGTTTAGAGTAATTTAGAATATATTATATTACGATAGAGTTGGTTTATTGTGCACCCTCGGTCAGACACTGGCGAGTCGACGGTGTAGAACAAATAGTAGCGGGAGCTTGTATGAAAGTGCCATTTGCTAGCGAGGAGGGCGTGATCACGCCGCGAGGGTCGGTGCACGTTGTTATCGCATGAGTGTATATAAATTAGTATTGTTTCTGTAAAAAGTGTCAGTATCGTATCGATATAGTATAAATTGATTGTTGATATCTGCCATAATAAATAACTGTACATTTTAAATTTTAAGGCCTAACGACTGTCCTAAGTTATAGTAATTATTGTTGTATGAGAGCTATCGAAATTCTCAGCCGAGCGACATTTGGTGACTACTCGAATCAGCTGATTTCCCTTGTTGAATATTTTAGGTAATAATTGATAGTGTGTTCATCTTTTTATTATGGAATACTTGTGGGCATCACGGACTCGCGGCCGCAGCAGAGCTATTGTCACATCGCTTCGGGAGCTACACATATCATTGTTAGGTAACACGGTGTGGGCATTTATTCGTCGACGGACACGGACATTAGGTTTCTTCGAATGGTTTGCATTTTTCTAGTCTTTAGAATCGACATAGAGTTGATTGCATGACGATTTGAACTCCTACATTTTTACAGTTTTAGAGCTTATTTACACGTTTAGTCTGTATGACCCTTCGTCTGTCGTGGACGCATTTACGCGCAGCTCTGATGTTTTGCAGGTTTTGACAATATTACGTAGCAGTGACGCATTTTAGTTCAAGAGTCACAGGTCGAGTTGACCCCGTGCTTGTACACGTTTTGTTTTGGTTTTAATGTTATCGTGCCACTATTAGTTTGTTGAGAGGAACATTTTGAGTTGATTGTGCGTGAGAGAGTATGTTTATGGTATGGTTGAGAGATGCATCTCAGCTGCACTCGAGCGTCTCGGCGAGCCAGTTCACGTTATGGTCGACCCTCGAGATCGCTTAGCTCTGTGATGTGAGGCCAATAGATAATTTTATAACAAACTTGTGTAACTAACGATTGAATAATTATATCCTTAGAATTATTATAACTCTACCACGTTGAAGTCCACTGTCTAAATATTTATTATTTTATTGTTGCACTGATTTTTGTTATGTTCAATGTTTTATTTTGTGTTTAAACCACCTTATTGTACATAAATTATATTATCTTGTACTCGTTCTTATGTTTAGTTTAGTTTCATGCTGTCGAAGACTTTATGTTGTATTTTATTGAGTAAAAATTAATATGCATTCAATGTGGATGTACTGATAAATTTATTGGAAATAATATTGATTTGTTTAAAACTTTGGCTTGTTATTTACACACCTACCCTAAAATTGCAAAAAAAGCGATTCTTTGACGTCATAGAATGGTCAGAATTTAAACTATTTCTCACAGTATTAATTGCTCGTAAACAAAGTGCGCTGTTTGGGAAAAATCTAGTGAATCTGAGTTGAGCTAGTATGACGCAGTCGCAAAATAATAGGCTGACTAACAAGACACGTTACTCGTCGGTACGACACGCATCATCTATTTATAACTCATACGAAAGCAACGCTGATTTTGTTACTTTATTTGCTGCCAGCGTAAGTGAACTCGCAATGTGTATGATACAGGTTATAAAATTGACAAGACGCGCTGAATTATTTATAGGCGCTATTTAACAAAAATAGCGTGTCATTATTTTATTTGCGTCTGTGTAACGCGTTATCTTTACCAAGCCGTCGCTCAGGGAATTCATTCGCATTATTCATTATTCTTAAGAACATAAATAATAATATCACGCCTCTATGCCGAAGGGAGATATACTCTGGGATTCTTCTCCATTGGCACCTACTACGCTTTGGAATGGGCAACTAGCTCCATATTTCTGACTGACCGACTCCTTGTCCTTGACAATTCAAAAGTGCCTGTAAATGATGTCCGTGACTACCGCCGGACCACCAACGCCAATCACTTTCATATTTGGTAAATAATTAGTACTCAATTGGTACTAATTAGTACTCGAACAACAAAATTGGTAGGTACCTCAGTAGTTTTCGAGAAAATCGACTTTGAAGGTGGTAGTCACGCTCCCTTCAGCAGGACCACCATGAGCGCCGAAAAAGGGGGCACGCTACAGCTAGTCTAAGTATACAAATAATTAGTACCCTTATAAGTGATTTATTTAGTAAAAAAAAGAACTATAACATCTGTATTTACCGAGAAATCAACGATGATAACTTTCTCGCAATTGTTCAGCAGGACCACGACTTTCAATGTTGATTCCAAGTTAGAGAATTTTGTCGCTTTCCTCAAAGCTACATAAAAAATTTGTACCCTGCAAGATAAAATTAGTACCCAAAATTCTAAGTTAGTACTCCAGTAGTTTACGAGATATACCATGCCATTGGTGGGGTGGCGGTAGTCACGGTGCCAAATTTTCATTTCAAGATTTCCCTATTAAAAACTCTGTGATTTCTTTTCTTTATACAAAAATTAGTACTCCTAAAGAAGTTAAAGCGACCAAAAATTCAGATTCCCACGTGTTGTATTTTAAGAGAAATTAGCTTTCATTACTTTTTCATAGGTACTAAATCTTCGCGTATAACCCGACTAAATTAAGTTGTCAATGGTATTGAGCTGTTTATGAGATTACACTCGTGCACATATTTTTTTTTTCTTAGATAGGTACACTGTATGAAAATTTAGATATTGAACTGTTGTTAATACTATTCCGACATCCATACATTTATGTGCACGAGTGTACATCTCTTAAACAAGCTTTTTACTATTTTTGAACCTACCTAAGTACAAAAATAAAATGTAGTTTTTAGCTATTCTTACCTATCATCAAAATCGAGCTTTTTTACCAAGTCGCTGATGAAGCTAAGTCTCAAAAATTACATGTAGGTATAATATAAATCCAAGCCTGCCTAAATGGACATTCGCAATACCAGAAGCATCGCGGGTAGCTACGTTGCTATCCCAGTCATAAAGCTGAAAATTTCTCATATTTTTCAAATCGGACTCAGCAACACGGCGCGCGGCGCGGCGGCGGTAGAAATTAGTATGGTGATAGTAGGTAGAGGAAAGGACGGACCCTGCAGATACAAAGCTCTACCTTAATAATTTTGAAAGATATTACGCCATCTAAAGAGGGGCCTGTGGTTAAATAATAACAGCCACACCGATCGATCAGGTTAAGCTACGCTTGCCGCGGTTGGTCTGTGGATGGATCTTTACATACCGCGTGACCCCTCCGTGCCTCAGAAAGCACGTTAAGCCGTTGGTCCCGGCTGTCAATCGTGGATCTTTGACAGTCGTTACGGGTAGTCAGAAGCCCGAAAGTCTGACAACCAGTCTTGCCAAGGGGTATCGTATTACCCAGTAGCTGGGTTGTGGAGGTCATATAGGCAGTCGCTCCATGTAAAATACTGGTATTCAGCTGCATCCGGTTAGACTGGAAGCCGACCCCAACATAGTTGAGAAAAAGCTAGGCAGATGATGATGACGCCATCTCTAAATAAGTTGTGTCATGTATGACGCAGCTCTTCATGCTCCCCTCTTGGTTAGTTCCAAGTTAGTTCTTTTGTAGCTTCTGTTGAAAAAATTATAATCAACAATTTCCAAATGACCTCCGTAGTAAAACGGACCAATTGAAGCTTTTAGAAATCATCTAATTTAATATTTTAATTATCTATAAAATATTGAAGTCCTTGTGAAGAGATAGAACCTGACGAAGTGGTGGTGCTTGGGGGAGGCCTATGTCTAGCAGTGGACGTCTTTCGGCTAAATGATGATGATAACATTTAAGTCTATAATCAATAAGTAGCGTCGAGTTATGTTGTTGATTAGTTTTATTCTCGAAAATGTTGAATAAAACGAAAAGGTTTTTTTCTACATAAGTTTTTGCTGAAGTGGTCCGATCTGCCTTCTCTTCCACTACCTTCAAGGAACATTATAACCTTTGTAAAATATAGAAATCAAAATTTTAGTTTTAGACGTAGGTACCTTTTGTATTTTTCCTTTGTGCCGCAAATCAAGCACATCAATTTTGGCTAAAGGAAGCCAAATAAACTTGGCAAACAGTGAAACAGCGATGATAATGCAAAACAAGTAGGTAAGCAGGTCAACAAGTCACTAGCACATATCAACGCGTATCATGTTGTACTTAAAGAGAGAGATAATCATTAACTAAATATAGAATAGTAGATTTTCAGTCAGTACCTACCTACATAAAATAATAGAATACCTACCTTAAGTACACTTGTGTAGGCTGGGAAGTTTCTAACATTACTTCTTTCTAGCTAATGTCAGGGGGCCTAAAAAGGCCACTTTTGCAGAATCATAAACGGATAACATTATGAATCATAATACGGCGAAGACAGACCGTGTTTTTCTTTTTTTCGCTGCACTACGTAGGTATAATCAAAGAGATTGGGATTGGATTAATTTGGATTAGATTGATTGGTATTTTAGCACAGACAAAAAAATTAACTTTCCATTCACCAATGGGATTTAATACGATTAACTTAACAGTTAACTGTCCATTACGATTCATAATGTTATTCTGTTATGATTCTGCCAAAGTGGCACAAGTGGTGGAACAAGCTTAGTAAGTACCTATACCTAATAAATAATGCATCTTCCAATAAAGAACTAAACTCTATAAAGTGGTGGCCCAGTGGTTACGGCTGCGACTTACGAGGTCGTGGGTTCTAGCCGGGCATGCAGTTCACTTTTTGCTATGAATTTGTTAGAAAGAAAGAAAACACATTCATTTAGTAGGAACAGACTACAAGGCTCACAACATATTATTTTAATGTAATTTAAAAATGGAAACATCGTGAGGAAATCAGCTTCTAAAAATTCGATGACGTGTGACATTCACCAACCCGTATTAGGCTTGCGTGGTGGATTACAGCTAACTGCCTGTCAGAGAGAGGAGGCCTTTGTCCCAGTAGTCGGAAGATCGGTTGTTAATAAGTACTCGTTTTTTATAAGTTACTAGCAACGCCCCGCAGTTTCACCCGCATAAGTGTAGATCTCGTTCGAAAGACGTGGCGCCATCTATTATCATAATAACGTTATTATTGTTCTCCTCAGGAACAGCACTTTTTTTCGGGATGAAAGGTACCCTATATCCGTTTCTGTACACCTGACAACCTATATGCAAAATTTCAGGATGATCGGTTCAGTGGTTAAGCCGTGAAAAGGTAACAATACAAACAAACAAACTTACTTTCGCTTTTGTAATATTATATAGTAGCAGCTCCCCGCGGTTTTACCCGCATAAGTGTCGATCTCGTGAAACATCGGAATATCGGGATAAAAACTATCCTATGTCCTTCCCCGGGATGCAATCTATCTCTGTCAAATTTTATCGAAATCCGTTCAGTGGTTTAGCCGTGAAAAGGTAACATACAGACAGACAGACAGAGTTACTTTTGAATTTATAATATTAGTATGGATATATAATATATATTATTATAAAGTTAGGATGCAGAAATTAAGTTTTGTCTATACGTACAGAGTGGCAGGGACATAAATGTAGAAGCGCAAAAAATTTAACGTACGGGGGTTCAGGATCTTAGTATACCTAATGAACCCATGGTACCAGTTGGTGTGCGTCGGTGTCCCTACCCCCAGGTAGGTGAACACATGATAATTTCGCGCCACCTATTATAAAAGATTTTTTCCATGCCTTGGAAATTGAATTTAGGTCAGCCAGTGGAAAAACGATTCGTATGAAAACTGAGCAATTATTTGGTCATTGTAAAGGTGTTAAACCCTCCTAATCTCGGAACAGGAAAAAATGGAGATTTTTCATTAGGCTTTGCTGAAATATAACTTTCGGCTACACGTTTATTCGAAAAAAAATTTCATCTAGCTGCGACCATAACAACTTTATTACAAACAAGCTTCTGCCCGCGACTTCGCCCGTGAGAAATTTCTTATTTCCCGTCGCTTCGCATCATCTGCCTGCGCTAGCGTAAACTTTCTGACTTTCTTTCTTTTTGATCACCGAAGGGTCATAGCGTGATGTTAAATGACCTATAGCCTACCTCAAGAAATGGGAAATGCAAAAATATTTTTTTTAATTCGACTAGACTGTTGTTCCAGAGATTAGTGCATTCAAACAAACAAACTCTTCAGCTAAGGATCCTAAGGAGAGGAGCTTGTAGCTAAGTAATGACAGCCACACAGGTCGATCGATCAGGTTAAGCTACGCTTGCCGCGGTTGGTCCGTGGATGGGTGACCATCTTTACATACCAAGACCTCTCCCTACCTCGGAAAGCACGTTAAGCCGTTGGTCCCGGCTGTCATTCGTGGATCTTTGACAGTTGTTACGGGTCGTCAGAAGCCCGAAAGTCTGACAACCAGTCTTACCAAGGCGTATCGTATTACCCAGTAACTGGGTTGTGGGGTCAGATAGGTAATCGCTACATGTAAAATACTGGTATTTAGCTTCTTCCGGTTAAACTGGAAGAATATTATTTTTGCGCAAAATGAAAATAATTATTTTAGGAAAATTGAACATGATAAAATTGTCAAGCGCTGTGTGAAGATAGAAACGTGAATTAAAATAATTGGCTCGATAAAAAAAAATCATAAAGATGACACTAAATCGCTATTTAAAACGTATACCTTGAAGAGATTACATCGTTAAACCATGTAAAAGTTATACCAAATGATAAGCCTTATTGTTTTCTAAGGCTTGGTAAGAACACATTTATAATTTTTTTGTATGAAACAAATATGTAATACACAAAACTTAGCAGTTTAAGAGCTCGCAGCGGCCGGTCAGTGCCCTACAAGACTACACCGGACTACAATATGCTGCAAGTCTTCTGTCAGTTCGTCTTTTGTACCAACACTTAAGAAAGTAAAAAATATTAGGCCATCAATCTAGTCCATTGTCAGACCTTTATGTTCATATTTGTAAATGTTTTTTTTTTTTTTTTTTTTTTATCTCATTTATTTAAGGGATTTTTGTACGCTTATGCGACGATGTCAATCATATTTGTACATGTTATGGACTTCAATAACTAGTAGGTACAGACGCCAGCACATCAAGCTACTACAATCTGTCAAATTTCTTTAATAGATTTTCAACTTTATCGCTAAAGCATATGGTTCAAAGTTGATTGGGAAAATTTGACAGTTTCGGGAAGCTTGATGTGCTGGCGTCTGTACATTCGTCTATCATTCTATACATTATATTTATTTATTCTAGGTGCACAAGAAGGAAAGCAACAGAACAATCGCGTATTATCTGTACATAATAACATTTATACAATATATACAAGACTATCATCGCCCCGCGGGTTCATCCGCCTAAGTGTCGATCCCGTTCGAAAGACACGTGGCACCATCTATTATCATAATAACGTTATTGTTGTTTTCTTCAGGAACAGCACTTTTTTTTTTGGGATGAAAGGTACTCTATGTCCGTTTCTGTACACCTGACAACGTTTAAGCAAAATTTCAGGATGATCGGTTCAGTGCTTTAGGCGTGAAAAGGGAACAAACAAACAAACTTACTTTCGCATTTATAATATAAATATTTTATATTAATTAGGATATAACTAATATAAATATTATATATTAGTTAGGATACTTAGGAAGTTAGGATATCGCCAGATTGAAATATTTTTACTTTCCTATAGGTATACTGCCGTCATACGGTGAATAGTTTGAATAAATGGCACTTTTGTCTGAAGTGTAGGTAGGTACTTTAAAACACTGTTGATGAACTTCACTTGATTTAAAACTCTTACGATCATATTAGTTAAATAATATTATTATAGTCTCTAATAATAGGTACTTAACTAGTTTTATTTATTTTTTCTTTCATTTTAAATAAAAGTAATGATATTATAGCCAGCCCTTAGTGGAAAAGTCATGAATGGTGGTGAATGCAGTGGTAGACCGCGAAATTCAAATTTTCTTACTTATCAAATCTTCTTTTTTGCGATTTGCAGGTCAATGTCATGTTGTATCTTGATCAAAATATGATTCGCGACTATAATAAATATGTATTTAGTATTTACAGAATTATAGTCATTAATATCATTAATATATCTCTATTTGTTCCATAAAACCTAGGACAACGTACCTAAGCACTTTTCCATAAGAGATTTGTTCAGGTACAAATCTAACTTAGTAAGATGTAATTATGATTTTCTTTTTACGATATCGTAAATAACGCCTTTTCAAGCTAGAATAGAAGCTTTCATTTAATTGTTATTTTAAATAGTAAGGCCTTATTTGAAATATTACCCCTTTAGACGATATGAAAGTGTTATACTTTTTAGGATGCAAAATAAAACTTCATAAAGTAAATTCGAAATTGTGCCGCGCAGCTCTTGACTGTAGGATATCGAAATTACGATCCATAAATGTCATAATATGAAAAGGCCTACAATTAAATTTACGGCTTTCCAAGCAAGCAAACTGGTTTTTTTAATATAAAATTCAAGCCATTTTTGATAAAAACAATTAGTGACGGCGTTTTACTGTATGACGGCAGTATAAATAAACTCTACAACATAAGCAAGAAAAGAACATTTACCCTTTTTTTATTAAAACATTTAAAGGTTATAAAATATTTCTTAGAAGATAGAACTTCGATTTTACAAAGTTTTTTAGAAACATAATAATAATCAAGGCAAGCATTGTCTTAATCACATAAGTAGGTACAAAAAGAAAAAGAAAATGGGATTGCAGAAACAATTTTACTTTTAAATAGGTAATAGATTCAGTGCATAAAAAACTCCTATAAACTACACAAATAAAAGTGCTGAAATCAAAGGATAAAAATAAATTAATAACATAAGTTCTAAGTACCTGCAGGCACAGGCCTTGTTTCACAGTATTTAGACAGAGGATATTACTATTAACTAGTGAGAAATAAAACATTGGTAAATCAGAAATTGTATCGAACTATCTGCCTCTTCTGCCCGACAAGTCATTTTTTTCCGGAGGTGGTCTTACAGTATTTTTTCCAATGAGCAACTGTGTAACAAACATTAAAATATCAATTAGAAGATGAGCGATTTTCGATTTTCTTTTAAATATTTATTCATACACGGCCCATCTTGTTTTTACGACGTAATTACCAACACACAGTTTCGGATGTACACATACAGTTAATTACGGTATTTTAACAACGTCATCAACAACCAGTTACAAAATATACTACCTGAAAAACTTATTCAAAGTGAAGAAAAGCACACACAGATATGAGATGGAAGTAAAATTAGTTTTTTCTTTGAATCTTGTAGTCAGCAAACATTATTCAAGGTGCGGGGCATATACTTCTTCTGCATGTATTTAATCCAACGGTGTTTGTAGAATAAAACGTATAAGCGATACAAACGGACGAAGATCCCACCGACCCGTGTGTGTCGGCCGAGCTGGGAAGTTCGTCCGGGCGTAGCACTTGATACCGCTCTTCTTTCTTCCTTCTTCGGTCTTCAGTCTTCGCACTTCCCGTTACATTACAGTTTCACACATACAAGTGTAAAATAGTAACACGTATACATTCATGAACACAGAGATAATTTTAACTTCAGTTTAAATACAAAAATTATGAAAGTATGACTGTCTACATCAAGTGCGATTACTTATTTAATTAAATTGAAGTCAAAGCATACATACGTGTAAAAATAATTTAAAAGATAAAACAAGTTATTCACCTGTAATAAAGAGCGGATGCTAATGGATGTAGATTCGGCGCGGAGTGAAATAAGCGCTCGGCTGCCTTCCGTCGACCTTCGATCGGCGCGAAGCGAGCGAATGCTGTGGCGAATGTCCGCCGGAGGAGCGCGCGGCGCCCGGCGTCGGCGGTGAACGAACTCACCTTGACAAATGCACCATTTGGCATTGTTCGCGGGAAAACCGGCGGCCTTGCGCGCGCGCCGCCGCCGCCACCCGAGCCGACCAATCACGAGCCTTCGCGCCACAGCCTGCGACTGTTTTGGCGGGAACAAGTCGTCTGAACCACTGTGAACGTCGCACGCACACCGCAGCGCGGCGCTGTCGTCGCGTCGGCAACAACACGATTTCAGCGTGACGACCTTTCGACGTAATCTTGTGAATGACATACGGGCAACGGGCATGTATATTTGACTAAATAAGTTCTATTGTTCATACGGTTATGAGCCTTAGTTATTTTTAATATACACTTTAACGAATTAAATTTTCTTTAAATTGTGTATTATTCTAAACTGTTTGGACGGATTTACTTGGGTTTTTATGAAAGACACGTATGCAAAAACCTCTCTTAAACCAATAAATCCAATTAGGTACCTACTTAGATTTTGCATGTATGAAGTGTAACATGAGATGTTAACGCCCATTTCAATTACTCAATTATATAGGTAATAAGAAGACGTCTGGCGTCTAGCACGAATAGATAAATGCTAATGTGTTCATGCTCGAGCGATTCCCAGGTACCCAGCGAGATAAAGCACTAAGCCTGCAATATTTTGCGCGGTTTAATTGAGAGGTAGGTAAATTAAAACGGTATTTTCCTCCCAGTTATGAGATATTCTCAAATTGAGGAGGATAAACTATATTTATATACCGTAAAACGCTGCAACTTTGCCAACTACGCCCAAGTTTGCCTATTTTGTTTCAATTGCGATATTTCGCGTTTGCTTAGTTTTTTCTTATTTTCTACCATTTGGTAGTGATTTTACATTATTAGGGCAACAGATTTTTCATTTTTTGTAATGGTAGCTTCATTGTTACTCTGTCAGTTGTGCGACAAACACCGGTGCGCGTTGGTGAAAATTTTTAGTGTCGTGTAACTTTTGAAGTTTTAGCTAAAGTAAAGGTGTTTTCGTGCAGCTATAACATCCCAGGGTAAGAACATACTATCTACTTTCCATATTGCTTGATATTTTTATTAAAAGGACACGATTTCATTAAAATAACTTAGTAGGCAATGTTGTGCACTGTTTCGGAAACTTGAGTGACACAACTTTGCCTGGGTCTAGGGTTGTCACTAGTCTGATTTTAATATTGATATATTTTTACTATACATATAAATGTCATATTTGCATGAAATTTTCACAGCTTGGAACCCGGTTATATAACCGGGTAAAATATCGTAAAACGAAGGGAATTTAGTGGATGCAAGCTCTTTAGTTTCGAATCGAAACTCAAGAGCTTCCATGCACTAAACTCCCTTCGTTTTACGATATTTTAATTTTATTGCATACATTGTTAATGTTCCGAAATCGGGTGAGACACAGGTATCACCTAGGAGTTAGATCTTCAATTGAAAATGTTAATTTTTTTATGTCAATAGAACATTCTTATTTTTATTTCGACAGTTATGTTTTCAATCGCCTGTAAGGGTGAGGCAGAGGTGTATCTCTGCCTGACCTTCAGTGATTACAGGCATGATTTTGTATTTAAGTACCTAAGTCTTAACTTTGTTGCAGTTATATGCAAAAATGCCAAATAATACACAATGAAGCAGGGGAAAACCAGGAGCTCGTAGTTATGCCGATTACTCCGTAGAAATATTAGAAGTTGCTGCAGATCTCGTACGAAAAAAAGTCATTTCGTCATACGAAGCGGAAAAGAAATTTGGGATCCCGCGTCAGACCATTTTTAATAAATCAAAAAACATGCATAACGAACCATTTGGTCGACCTACAGAGTTGACAACTGAGGAAGAAGCCCACATCGTAAAAGCCAGCATTGCTAAAAAGCAATACATTTGTGATTTTTACTCATAAGTAGTAGTTTTATTTTTTTACAAAGTGAATAAAAGTTTAAGAAAATAATCCGTATTTTTTTGGGACAACCCTAGAGTCAACGATATTTTTGTATGAAAAGTTTCTGGTACCTGCTACAACATTGCCTATTAGCCGTAAATAAATATATATTACCGTCATGGCAATAATCTAACTGATGGGGTCAAGCACGGTGTCTCATGTACACGGAAAAAAAATACAAAAAAGATCAACAATATATTTATTGAGATATCCTTCTAGGCAAAGTTGTGTCTTTTACCTACAACTTTGCCTACGACTTTGAGTGCTTGTAATTCTGAATGACGGCATGATTTCAATATATTTGGGTTCTACCTGGCAAGGCATAAGGTCTGTTTTCCATCTGCAAGTCTTTAGAAGCCGTAATAATAAATAGGTTCAGAGATACGAACAAAAAACGTCAAAATCCAGGCAAAGTTACAGCATTTTACGGTACCTACATTTGATGTGCTGATTGTACGGACACTACTTATTTACTAATTCGAATGGAATATAAAGATTGTAGGTACGACGACATGCGTCTCATTTTATAAACCTATTTTCATGAAAGGAAATATGGTTAATGATGGAAAAATATGTGTAAGGTTATTATAAGACATGTGGATAGGAAATCTGTTGTTTATGAGTAAAAATATATCGACCGTGACTTGTAGATAGGCGGTAATTATTATCCATTTTATTATCAAAATGGCGGATGCAACTTAGGTGTCATGACGTCAACTGGCGCTGCCGTCGGTCGGCGTCGGCGCAGGCGCAACGAGCTACCAGTCGGCAGCTAGCTTGTATTTCGTGGAAATTAGATAGGTAGGGCAGTAGCCTCGAAAAGTGATATATTCTTATAGATAAAAAACGTATTAAAACATCAAAAGTACTTATAAAATTATATGAGAAATTACGTTCCCTACTGCAATACAAGTAATTTCTTTTAGAAACTTGTTCGTATGTTATGTCATATTATTTCAATGTTTAATAGTTATGTAGGAGGTACCTACATTAGTAATAACTTTATTATATTGTATTTACCCTATTTGAGTTACTTAAGTACTGAAAATTCGCGTTACAAGTTTTGGAAATTGTGAACATTGTTTATTTTGATATCGTGTTTATTTTGGGTACCTATGGATTTGACTCTAGCTATATCCTTAAAAATATTTTAATATTATAAAAGACAAACATAGTACCTAGTATACAAACCTGCATTCTAATGTAGTCTGTGGTTCAAACTAACAAAGAAGAAATGCCTTTGTAAACAAAAGAAAGTAGAAAGAACTTAGAAAGTGGTCTAATTTTAAATCAGTGGCTTAACACTACACTCGCAATCATAAAAACAAAAACCCTTTGTAAATCAATGGAAACGTATTTTATAATAGCAAAATTACTATTCAGTACAAAATGATAAAAAATACTGATGAAAAAGAGTCCTTATTCCCGAACGCAAACTTCGTAGGCGAGTGCTACGCCGTAGCAATGTAGGTCCTTTGTAAGAATAAAATCATTTATAGGTCAAACTAACGTAAGTGTGTTGTTACCATTTGCGTTAAAATTTTTGTTTAATTTTAATTTAAATAGTGTAACAGATGTGTATAGCTTTTTTAGATAATACTTAAGTAGTATAAAAATAAGACGCTGCGTTACTCCAGTAAAGTCTACCAACATCTAACTAAACGATGATATTTTTGCTTTCAATTTCGCCTTTAAGATTTATTATAATAAAAACGAGATAAGTTTGTTATTCTTCTGTATTTTATAATAGTAAAGACACAATAGAAATACCTGCGATCGAGATGAATGTTATGAAAACAAAGTTGCGTAAGGATTCCTTCTTTTAACAAAAACTAAACATAATTATGAAATCAGGAATATGAATGACTTAATTAAAACAAGTTAGGTACTATAACTCCCAGTGGTAACATGAGAGAAAAAAAACCTAAATGTTAACCAATAATTATACCAAAGGTTCATGAAAAAGAGGCGATGCAAAATTTTATAGCAGTGTATTATTGCAATCGGAAATATAATTCGCAGTCTGCATTTTTAAGTTTTTCAAGACAGAATTAATCAGAAGCGGTCGGGTCCGCGAGACCCTGCCTAATATAGTCTGTGGTCGCAATCCAACGCTTGCTTTTATCCTTTATATAAATCCTGGGCCTTTGATTAGGGTCTAATTAATACAATCATTTTTGAGATCGTACCGAATTTATGGCTCCAGTTTTTGTTAAAGATTTTCTGATTGATATCACTTAATGATCTTTATAAGATTTTATACAGTTTTGTACAAAAATATGGCATATTAAATTATGTATAAATCTTCTCAGATACATGAATGCACGTCATTATTTAGCACTCATGTTTGCTGTGAGTCAAATAGTTGTAGATTACTAATGGTATTTCTCAACGTGAAGTTTTTAGGGATAAAAACATGGGAATTCTTCAAAACAAGTTTGTTATGAATTTATTGACTCACTTATTTACTTGTAAAACGACTAATCGATTAATTAAAGCCCTATTTAATCCTGTAATGTGCATGTGGGAATAACCTTACGGACTTTGACTGGACTATCTATATTCAGACAAACTTGATATCAGCCTCATTTTGTAGTCATCACAAACAAGTAGAGACAAGTTCGTTGTTTATTTAATAATAATATGGATGACCTCTAAAACGAAAGCTGCAGGGTGAGTTCGGGTCTATGACTCATTTCTGCCAACCAGTCTCAACTTCGAAATATAAATAGATTCATAATTTTCCTTGTATTTATCTGTTTAATTATTACCTCTATTTTATAACTGTCGTCAGGTCAGTGCTTTGCAGAATGAGGTCGACTGGTGATTAATATATTTTATGCAGTTCACTTCCGAGTACACCTTATTAATTGCAGTGATTTCTGGTTTATTTCTAGTGTATAACCTTTCATAATTTTATTATGATTTGTGAAAAGAAATACTTATGAAGTGTATGATTATTACTTATTGTAAGTGATTGTACCTTCCCTCCATGTTCTAAAAATGACTGAACAATCTAATACGTTAAAATAATAATGAGCTTTTTCAATAACTGATCGCCTGAAAAAACTGATTCCATGTACTGACGGCGATAACAAAAAATTATATTCAAAATCATTTTAAAATGTGAGTAGCTTTCAAATAATATTTCGCTACTTATCATTTACACAGCGAATGTCTTCGGCGAGTGCGGCACAGGACATGAGTCAGGTGTCATTGACCCAGCCACACCGCGTCATCACAATACCTAGCCGGCCGCCATTATATTTTACGCCAGTTTTTATCATCTCGCCGCTCAGTTGACCCTAGCTCGTTTCATTTGAGAACGTTAAATGATGCCGATCGACGTCTTATTGACATTCAACTACGATTTGATTTCGGATCGATGAAGAGCGGCGCATGAATTTGATGGAGTAGTAATGTTCTCGGTCTGTTTCAAGTTATATCTCAGTATCTGCATGTGGAATAAGTTCATGCTTCTTAAATTCTGCAATACACCTTTTATCCTTTTTTATTTTGAGCGGGGTTTGCTCAATTGACAGTTTCAAATTATGGAGAAGGCTGCTGATTAACTGACAGCATTTCGTAGTTCACTGTTCAGCGCCTATTTCATAATGGTCTAAGGTTATTCGTGTCGATATTTGGGTAAATCTTCTGTACAAAAAACCCAAATTATTAAGGGTTTTATCCTTACATTGTATTGTAGTATAAGTCATCTATAAATAAACTGTCATATTAATATTCAATCCAATTTGTTAGTTTATAACATTATTTAACCGAGCAGCGTAAACAACGATGGTGCCACTAACTTAGTTTAAAACATTATTATTTATCGCTAGAAGTTGCCTCAATTTAATTAATGAATATTTATTGTGCGTGCATCCGGGAATTATGAATCACAGGCTCCAGCGAAGCCGCATCACAAAGCTGGCTAGAAATATTTATCACTTCAGTTCTATTAGTAATTGTTGAAGGCAATATGGCCACTCATTTGCAAAAAATACACTACAAAATCGCTATTAATATTCCTAAAGCCAAGATGGACGTATTTTATGATGACAACGTCATGCAATACGCTTTGGGTGTTAAGATATTAATTTGCTCATGGGTCATTTAGTTTAATAGTTACATAAATGTTTTTGTAAATTTTCCTAGTCTTATTATTACTTCCATAGATTCCTGTTAGTTTCTTACAATAATTATGTTAAGTTCCTAAATATTAGCAAAGTTAAATAAAGTCCAAGAACGTAAGCCAGGAAGACACCTTACATAAATAGGCGTGTGTGGGAGGTTAGTGTCAACATTTCTGGAAACAATTCGCTTTGTGACGCGCGGGCGCAGCGCGACGCGGCGTGTAATCGTTAACCCTGTGGTTGCTAACCCTATAGCTTCCCAGAATTCGGCATAACCTCCGCGCGTCCATGTCCTTCCGTCCGTCGCCTCTCCATTATTATTCAAAGCATGGGCGACTTATATATAGCATTGTGCTCATTCTAAAGGGCTCCTACCTACTGTACATTAAGTTCTGTCTTCATTCGCCACTGAAGGCTGATATTGTCATGCCCCGACAAACGTGCCATTTGTTTATGTAAGGTCAGGATAAGTCTCGGTACTAAGAAACCGATTTCCAGTAGGTAATCTGAAACAAAGAAATGTATTCATTAATTTACCAAACGTCATTATTTTTATCTATAACTTATCATTTTATTAACACCTAGGGGAAAATAGTTTAAAAGAAGAAAAAATTTGTAGATTTTCCGACACTAAAGTTATGTGCTTTCAAGATTATGGTGATTTTCCAACGTAAGAATATAATATAACACAGAGAATAATCTCTATTATGTACACCATAGTATAAGTAAGTATAGTAAGACAAGTAAGTAGGTAAGTATTGTTGTATTGTATTGTAAGCATGTGTTGTCTCTCTGCAAGGCAAAACGTAAGTAGGTACCATAAACAAACTAATAGTAGTCTCCAGGGGTCTAAAAAGGCCACTTTGGCAGAATCACAAAAGAATAACAGAATGGCCAGTTAACTGTTAAGTTAATCGTATCAAATCCCACTGGTGAAGTATTTTTCAGTTATCTTTTTTTGTCTGTGCTAAAATACCAATCAATCCAATCCAAATCCAATCCCAATCTCTTTGATTGTACCTACGTAGTGCCGCGAAAAAAAGAAAAACACGCCATTTTATAATTCATGATGTTATCCGTTTATGATTCTCTAATGTGGCCTTTTTAGGCCCCCAGGTATATACCACATACCGTTGCTTTTCATACATTCGTTTTTAAATCCATGAAATCATTAAAAAAGTAAATGTGTAGCAACACTAGCAACCGTGAATTGTTCAAAGAGTTGAATAAAGAGATTACTTATTTTCGGAGTTGTATGTTTTGTTTAGAGTTTTAATAAGACAATAATTATTTCACAATTAATGTTTCCTTATGAATAATTCGTACGTCTTCGGGGAACCGAGTCGCGAGGCGGCGCGGCGCGGGCGGCGGTGGCGGCGAGGTGGCGCGCGCGCAGTCAACCATGTGTGAATTTAATCACACACACATAGCCCAATAACTGCATGATGTCACCTGTATATTACATGTGACTCAAGTAGGGCCATGTGTTTTCCTTTCTGGGTTTTTAAAAGTGCAAAATAATTTACGTAACAATAATTTTATTCGGACTTTATCCGTCGCTCAGTTTTGCAAGTATTTAAACCACTCCTTTACATAAAATAAACTTTGAGTAAAATATAGTGTTATTTGACGCTAAAGAAATGGACTTTGTTCGTATGGTAGGTAATTATTATGGTATCGTATGACACCTGCATCGCTGTAAGCTAGGCAGGCACTTCTGAACAAGAATTTGGTGCCGAAGGTACCTATTAAAAAAAAAGCCCTTTCATCCATAGTCAGCTATGTATCCTTTTTATTCACATTCAGATATTAAATATCAACTTGGTAAGTATGTAATTTTTGCTGAATGAAAATGAATTTATAAGTTTTCGTAGACCCTGCGTAGACCCATAACGAAAACTCATGTCAGACGTGTTTTGTGGATTATTTTTATATAGAGTTTAAGGCCGCTATCCCACTGGCGTTTTACGAGCGTTGGCGCCTCTCCAACGTCTACGCAGCGCCAACGTTGCGTAGACGCGACGTTAACGCGGCGTTCTAGTAGTATAGCGCTAACGTTGCGCAGACGCGACGTTAACTTCGCGACTTTCTTGCATATCGCAGCATGTGTGCGACGTTAGCGTTGCGTTCAGCAGATGTAACACTTGCCACTAGAAACTCGCGACGTCAACGTCGCGTCTGCGCAGCGTTGGCGCTGCGCAGACGTTGGAGAAGCACCAACGCTCGTAAAACTCCAGTAAACGCATGATAGCGGCCTTACTTTACGAAGTGTCAATCAGCACCCTAATAGCCTAGGTAACACAATTTCAATCGCAATCTGAATGATTTTGAAGGACATGCTAATTCATATGTTCGAAAAATTTGTCTGCTCAAGAACGTAAATAACGCAATGAATGTTGTTGAATTGTCAAAATTAAAGCCATTGCTACTGATAGTGAGTTACGCAATTACTTCTCAATTTAAACTTTGTATCAATTAAATAACTATCTTTATATTAACTATAGTAAAGTAGGTTGGTATTGGTAATTTGAAGTGATAGCCATAAAGGTTCGATTCATTCAAATACGTCCTCTAAAATCTAACAATTAGGTATTAGTTAAATATTTTGTGCTTTAATTAAAATAAGCCTTAACACACAATTAGGAATCTTTGAAAAGTAGTAGGTAATAAATCACGATTTTCTGATTAACTTATGAAAACAAATGAAAACAGCAGTAATAATCAGTGAGATAATCTTCACCATCAAGGCTTTTTACTTGACGCAATGTTTCTAAGAATATGTTAAGTAAGTAGAATTGTGTTGAATGACTGTTTACTAACGATTGAGTCACCATGGCCACAGGATCCTAGGCTGGAATGTGGCTAACATTTCAATGACAAAATGGAGTTCATTTAAACAAAACAATACGTTATACATAGATCCAAGTTTTTTGTATCATTGAATAATGTACGTGAATGTGCCTCTATCTCTAAGCAATTTATTTCAATCACATTTTACGTTAATAGCTTCACACTAGAAAGGCTAAGACTAGGTTAGATCAAGGTAGGCATGAAATACGCATGTTTACATAGCATATTATGATGTTACGCATTTTCTCAGTTCCAAGTTCCAATGCGTCTACGTTCATTCGCAGATTTATAATATCAGCGACCTAGATTTACAGACCTAGATTTTATTTACTTATCTAGATTTACATCAAAATACTAAATATAATGGCAAAATAACGAATAAGTAGGTACACGCTTTAAAGTCGACATTGATAAAAAGATGGTTAAATATTATGGCAATGGCAAATCGTTAGGCCGCCGCCTACGTGGTACCTAACCCTTTCCTATCGGGTTTATGATCTGTGTGGGCGAAAGTAACTGATACGTTTTCGATTTGGTTGCAAAAAACATATGGAAATGTACTCGTTAACTATATCACCTTAAATCCGTAGAATGCAGCCTTTTTCAGTGCATAATTTGCAAGATTATTGTCAAATACTTCACTCCAAAATTGGTATAATTTATGGTTTGAAATTTTTCTGAAACGTGCGAATGTGAACACGCAATCAAACAATGACCAGAATAAATCTCTATCATTAGCACGATTTCCTGACACAACCATTTTTCTATAATAAACGTGTAAGAATTACCTCCAGGCCTACGCGTTTATTTCGAATGATGATGACTGTTTGATGTTAGCGCAGTTGAATGACGGCAGGCGCGGGCGCACACCTACGGACTAGCCAGCACACGCGCGTAGCTTCAAGTCTATGTATACGAAACTACGTTTGTATGCGTTATCGTTATGTCAACGAGCCGATAATGTCGTGGACTCGTGTCACGAGTTACGTCAACGTCAGCTGGGCTGAGGGCCGCGGTTGGACGAAAGGCGCGTCCCGCCAGAAAAAGAATGCCGGCTATCTTAAACTTATCTAAAGAAATGACAATTAAATGGTATTTTGGAATTTAAAAAGTCCTTGATATCACTGTAATGGTATCAGTAGACGAAATTCTGTTTGATATAGAGCAGATAATAATAATGGCGTAAACAGAAAGCACTTGGTGTTTATCAGGCTCTACGCTCAGACCTTTCTATATCAGTGGACGTGCTAGACTTATCTGATGGATTATCATAAATAAATGGCGACTTAAGGGTCATTTCTTGAATCCTACCTACATAAATACATCAGGTTCTATCATGAGTATTCTTAAGATTTGGTGGGGGTCCCATTTTATATAGTTTTGCTTTTACTACTTTTGAACAACAAAATTCAAACCATCTACCATGGAACTTTCCGTATCTCTAAATCTCTACCAATCGCGATCCACTTTCATATGAATGACGTACGATGACAAAAATACAAGATAACACAATGGTTATCGTTACATCACGCTCAGCTGTTAAACTAGTTCGGCGCAGCATTCCTGAGGGAACGCCAGCGCCGGCGCAGCGAGCCATCGACCACATAAAAAGATAATTACTTTAAATGCACGCACACTGCTGCATAACTAAGCATTCTTATAATCTGATATCTTATTAAGATCGATTTGCAGTAGCCAGGTTTTATTACTATCTGATTTTATGGAAATACGAGTAGCTTTGTAAAATAAATGTATGAATGGCAGTATATGAAGTTTTAAGTCTTCAGTTGTAGTTCCTCAGCAATTTGTCGTAACTATTCAAGTTAAGAAAGTAAGGCTTGCAATGTTCTAACTTCTAACGACTTAAGATGATGTAACTGTGAGGACAGTCTTCAATCAAAATGTTTGACAAAGGCGTCCATTTCGGAACGTGGCTATGACGCGTGTTATGGTCAACAATTCCAATAACGAGGAGCACCATACTTGGTAGACCATTTGGAACGATTAGACGTAACGTGACATTATCAATGGACGATCTGTGGGAAAGCATTTTATTGCGGTGCCTGGCATTTGAATTAATCGCCATCAGCTATTCAAAAAACATTACTGAGCACTATTATGTATGCAGTTAAAATCGATTATTTTATTTAGCATCGGACGTGAAATAAATAATTCATTTAACGACTCCAATAACTTGTGTTTGTAGGTATTCGCAAATTAAAGATGGTTCTGTTGAGATTGTTTAATACAGTTTTTCTATACAACACTACATCCAACATGATTTCAAATTAATATCGAATTATAATTTAATAATAATATCTCTACGTTGACGCCGTGGTGGGGCTTGCGCGCTCCGACTCTAGGCCTACGCCGGAAGAGTTTACTTTGCTGGATCAAGTCTAAGGTGAGGAGCCAGACCAAGAGAAATACAGAAATCCGTAGGGCAGCATGTGGCGAGCTGTTGGGCAGTAGCGACCCCACGGACCCTATCTTCAGGGAGAAGTCTTGTTCCTCACCTCTGGCTTGCCTTTATTGGCCGGCTGGAGTGAACAATGACGAGGAACAGAGCTCCCCCCTCATTCTTGCCTTTATTGGGCGGCTTGAGTGGAGATTCGCAAGAGCAAACGTGCTCGGAGGAAGGAAGTATTCCAGTAAGATGCTGGTAGGGATCTTGACCATACTTCCGGGATTGTCCTGATATCCGTGGAATACCTCTCCACTTCTCACAAGCACTTCAGGACATGTTGCCCCCTTGTTGCTACGTCACTATGTGCTAGCGACCGTTTCCGGGGGCCCATTATTGAGTGTGCAAGTCACCCCCTGCCATTTTATCCGTGTGTATATAAAACATTGATCAGGCTGGGGTCACAGTTATTCCAAAGTTCTTGGTAACCAACCAGTCCACTTTAGCCACCCAAACCCATAGTCCAACTTTTTATATTTCCATATCCTGCAATAGTCCTACACCAACCGGGGGTTATCCTTGGGTGCACTTGCATAGCGCATACAGGGATAATCGTCGGTTGGTGCCGCATTTCATTAAAATTTCCTAAGGGGCCTCTGCGAGTTGGCTTCGGCCCCTCGTACGCCTTCCAAAGGACCGGGACCCCAAGGTTCCGAGATATATAAATAAAAAAAAAATTATAATAATAATTTAATTTAATGGCAATCTTTTTAGTACTTAAACATTTTCATTCGGACAGAAGGACCAATTTGTAAAAATGTGCACATAGCCTAAAAGCACAAACGAGGTTGTTTTCTTCTAATTAATTTAGCACGGTTGTGCAATGATGTCAAGCAGTTTACAAAGTATAGCTCTTGTCATTATGTCAGCTACAATAGGTGTACCTCATTACCCGATTAGTTATACTGGCAGAGTCTATAGTGCAAAAGCTAAATTATTTTGGCAGGCCAGCTAAAAGAGCAGCAAGCAGTTTATAAATTAAGAAGAGGGCTTTGCCCAGTAATAGAGAGGAATAGACAAATATCAACCAAAAATTTAACTCTGTGTCCCTTACCAACCACAACAGGATTTAGATGATGTAATTTAGTCGGGATGGCAACAGCGTCACTCACTGGAGCGAAAGAGCCACTAAGGTCACTAACCCCTGGCTTAACTTGGACACGAACTTCTTCAGAATAGACCTGTGTCGAGCCGTGACCTATGGGTAGATAGAAAGAGAGGTCTTGTGTCCAGTAGGTAGTAGTAGCTTCTGAGCAGTTAGCACGAGCGTAGTTTTGAATAAATGGCATTATCGCAGCTCAACCAATGCGGTTGTCGTCTGCTTAACCAGGCTTGCGCACGATCGTAGTGTATGATATTATATTGTTTATATTTGTCGGTATCATGTCAGTAGGTGGGAGTCAGTTGGCGCCGCTCCGTACACACTCTAATTTAATTTGGGAACACTCAATGCTAGTCTATTATTGTCACTAGCGTGATATAATAATGTTGTTTACGACACCACTTCACTGACTTTACGATTAAATTGCTTCTTTAGTTGTGTTTGTTTTAGATTGTATGATGCACGCTGTCGATTTATGGAACATGTTCTAAATGATTTATTCTTACAGTCTTTTGAAAGAATAATTTGTCGTTTATGGTAAATGTGGATTTATATTCATAATAGTGTACGAATAAGTTTCGATTCAAAGTGACAATGTGTGTGTAACATGTAGAGTTAGCTTGTTGTCAAGCCAAGCCAATGAGGCTTGCTTTGACAACAAGTCAAGACAAGTCCGTGCGATTACCAACTTGTTGAAAAATTCCAAGCCACCGGACAGACGTTAACGGAAGAAGCAGATAATAAGACACTAGCAAAGATAAATTGTATAAAAGCGGTGAATTGAAACTTACTTGAAATATTCTAGGTTGATGACAATTAGACACGGAAGTGTGAAACAGAATGACTTCATGCGTACACATTACATCATGAATGGATAATTCATAGCCATGATAATGGCAATGTGCACTAGTCTCTGACATCATAGCTTTAGGATTCCAAGTTTTGTCATCGATCTTACACGACACTTCAATATTTGGAAACGGTTCTGTATACGCAATTTGAAGAAAATGTACATATTTTAGTCGTTCTAAATTGTCTTAAGTTTGTTGTTTCGCAGTAGGTTCAATTTTAATGTCCTAATCAAGAAATTCTTGACGCCTCTTCGTTACAGTTCGTTAACTGATTAGATAGGTTGAGCGAACCACGTTGTATTTATAGTGTTCTGTACTGACGTCGAGAAAACAAAGAAATAAAACGATCTCGGAGTCCGTCTGTCTTGGCAAGCGTCAAGACGTTCAGTAACATTGAATTGATTACAAAAACCAAAGCAGGAGTCTAGATCCATTTCAGTCATTTAGTTTGGTTTGGTTGGTCCTCGTAAAAGTTAAAGCATTTTAGCAGGATTCAACGTTGGCTTACCTTACAAAGATGGACTTAAGCTTGACAGATTTGTAATGAAATCGATGTTTTACAATGTTCTATTGAAAAAGGACAACTATTAAACGAATAACTTAGCAGCGACAGAACGTAAATAAATAAAGAAAAATAATTTCTATTACGAGACGTAGAATGTAGAGCTGATAAATTGCACCAAAGTATTTGGTGTAGTTTTATTTGATCTACATTTAAATAAAGTGAATGCCAAAACTATAATCAAAACATCCAGCATCAGGTTTGATGATAGGTTGATAAAATACCGGTATGCGTAATTTAGAAAGTCCCTGGAATCGCGCCAACGTGATCCGGAAACTTATAGGCGTAACGGCTGTTTGTATTGAACATTTTTCCACATTCCGTTCTAAATATATGAGTGACGATACTGACAGTCGGGTGCTGGTGACGTGCGCTGACGCAGCACTGCCCACGTCAGCAGTACTGAATCACACGCCGCCTTCCGCGCTCAGCGCCGTGCGCCTGTCGACATTAACCCATATTGTGCTTCCTTCTTTACAGTATTTTCCAGAAAACTGCGATAACATGATCTATATAAGAAAAGATGACCCAAAAAAACTACGGTTGCTTTCAGAAAGCTAGGTACATCTTGCAAAAAATATTTCTAGAGTCTTCTTCCTCTTTTCGAGTCGATTGTAAATATACATAATGTTCAATGAGTTGAGCTCAGGCCACGCCGATCGCAGCATCAGTGGTGTTGTTTAGGTCCTCAGACGTAAAGGTGTATGGACACCTTGGACATTCCAAGGTGTCCATACACCACGGCACGGCATTCGTTCAGGATGTCGCCGATGTCGGTGTCTAGAGAGTAGAGCATATCGCGGTAGCACCACGGGGTCTGTTACTCTGTTAGTGAGAATATTTAAAAAAGTTCTAACTCATTAGTGGTCTAATAAGCATACACCAGGGCTACCAAATCATCTTAGAGATTAGATATATTAATTAGGTCCACCCCATATTCCAATTAGAAGGAAACAGGAGTACCTAATGGAAGTTACGTCGTAGGTTTTAAATTGACTTGAATCTGTAGATTTCCTTTTCAAAACAAGTAAAGTTCTTCTTTCTACCTGCTTAGAACATTCCTTATACTAAATATATTTTGGAGGCAAACTTTCTGAGTGTCTATACTCAGAAAGTTGGCCTACAAAATATATTTTTACATTCAACAAATAACTCTGATAATGTAGCACACAAACATTGTCAAACTTGTTTGCAATTTGAATCCAAACTGCGCACTTTCAGCGTGTGCGGTGTGATATTGCGTAAAAACGAAACACTTTGTCGTCACCAACACGGTGTGGACGCTACTATTAAGCGTTACAATAACGCATTCGTTTTGGCAGGTGGTAATACTAAATATTTCATTATATCTATTATTAATGATGTTTAATGATCCTTCTAAGCTGCCTGGCCCAAATAATTCTAGGCTAATAGTCAGTTTTAGAATTGAATTCATATCTGATCGAAATGTATTAAGCCCGGCTTTTCAAAATTTAGGGTTTATAAAGTTTAAGCATTTTATATTTGACATGACGTTAACAGGAAAACTGTGAACTGTATGTAGACAAACAGATGGTAACCAATTACACCATAGAATACTCTTGATGGTCTATGTCAGGGTTTTACCGGAAACTTTTAACTGTCTCGTTACTCAATGCGCCTATAAATAAAATATTATCGATAAATGCATCTCAACTTTCCATAAATTATGTATTTTTCGATTTATTTGATGCATCAACTCGTAGATCCGAGAGTTGCAATAAAGAACAAAGAATTATGTATATTTCATTCGTCTATTCTATCGCATTAAATGCAACATAATAAGTTTGATAAATGTGGCCTAGCTGCCAACACATGAAATAGCGAATGAGTGTTTGTACTCAAACCAGTTGATAAATAATTAGTATAATTTATGTATCCAACTGTATTCCGAGAATTAATTGTTAGGTTAATGCTGTAAATCGTGCGTCATTAAAAATGTTACTGTCTCCCACAATATTTAGTTTTGTCTGAATATAAACACATTTAGAAAAAACTAAAATATTTAATCTGCGGTGCTATTCTGTAAAAATCTCACCGTGAAAACCTAGGTGAAGTGAGCGTGGAGTGAGCTGTCAATAATGTCAATTTCTAGGAAAAACAAATTCACTTCATCTAAGTTTTCACGGTGAGATTTTTACAGAATCGACCGGCTGTAGTGGAATACGAGTGAAGTGACAAATTTGAAATAATTTGGATCTTGTGACAAGACCCAAATGGTTCCAAACAAAAAACGAACTAGTGAAAAAACTACTGAAATAAACCATTTTCCACTTTGGATGGGTCTAGAAACTGAGAATCAAAAATCAAAAACCCAAATTGACTTTTTCAAGATTGTTGTTGAGATAAATACATTTAAAATTTTGTGTAGCACCACTTTAGCCCACAAAATTTTAAATGTATTTATAGTCAGCTCATTCGCACACAAAACACTATCTAAGTACATACCTAGTTAGTAACTCATCAGTGGCACTGAACAAATTCCAAGGCCATGTGCGAAGCCATCAAACATTTGCAGAATAGGTAAAAAGGAAAAACGCTGTGAAAACATGTAAGTTCTTTGCATACCTGCCTACTATAAAAATAAAGTACGTTTACCTAATCCATAAAGGTATGTCAGTATTATTTATACTGGTGATGGTAAATTTATATACCTAATAATGATTATATAAGTAATAATTTTACTTCGAATTTTTGATACAACAAAACAAAAATAGAACTATATATTGCAGATGCAAATTATTTTTTTTATTTTCATGATCTGTGAATGTAGTCTTTTAGAAAAAATGATAGTTCCAAATTTATGTCAAGTCATAGGATCAAAGGACCAGTTTTTATTTAAACACTGACTGTAAACCGCCGCCGAAAATATTATGGTGCATCATTATATAACTCTACATTTATTTATGTATGCAAGCAGTGTGCGAGACACGTAGGTCTAATGTGCAAAAGGCAAACGTTGGTCAAAGCCATCGGAACCGGCTGTGTGACTCATTGTCGGGGGACCAGCCGCGATACAGCCAACCCTTCTACGGACAATATTGCACTCCATCGAAACACTTTTATTCACTGTTGCCATGTTCAATTCGAAATCCTTTTTACTTTTATTTTATTTGTAGTTAATCGAAAAAGGACTACAGAATTAATGCAAGCTCTGGATAACGTCATTTATGGTTGGTTATTAGAAACTCAAAAATATAGAAACATATATAATCTCATATAATCACGGAAAGTACCTGAAAGTGTTTGTTACGTTTTGATAATAAAAAAGGACACCTGAACTCAGAATTTCTTTGTTCTGGACAGATGAGTAATTGTTTGGCATTATGCGCCCGCGACAGGTCCCGACTTGAAGCTCGGAGGCAATCGGCCTCCTCCGGGGGACCTCGCGATAACCTCCGATGATTTATAAAAGTTACAGCTTTTTGTTGCTTGCCCAGAAATAACCCGCAAAAATATTTGCGGCATTTTACAGATTATAGACCTTTTTGAGTGACATGAAGATGATTTATTCAGTTTCTTATTAATATTGTTATCACATTATTTAAATATTATTTCGGTTTTTTGGTTAAGAACCAATTTTTCTTTTAAAGTATTCCTTTACTTCTCCACCTATTTGGCGAAATAATTATGGACCTTTTATTTCCTAGCCGAATCAGAGGACCTAATTTGGGAGGAGTTAGTTGAGATTTCATGATTACAGTATCGTTAATGTCGTTGTTTCTACGACGTAATAAAGTATTGATTTGCAAATGTGTCCTAGAGGAAAACTTCTTTAATTGGTAATTTATATCTCTATCCATATTCGGTATTAGTCAATAAATTGTCGTTATCAGTGACAATGTCGCAAAGTTCAGCGCTCGGATCGCGGCGCGGGCGCAATCGTGGTTCTGACGTCACGTGTATGATAGGTGCTTTATCGTTCACATGTTACACGGCCGATTGTTTCTGTGGAAAACTCATAGTTTTCACTCGAAGGTCTACAACTGTTACTTCTGTGTTACTAATAATAAGTTAGTTCTTATCTCTCAACCACAGGAAGATTTTGCACAATTCCTCTGTCCAATATCGACCTGTTTGATTTTTGATGCGGCGTTAGCAAGTATTGCTTTATCAACCATGATAATTTGTATTGAATCTACTTTAACGAATTGTTTGATTGCATCTTCAAATAAATCATAGGTAAATATATTGTACTTGCCACTTAAAAAGTCTTTTGAAGCAAATTCATCATAGGGTCCCACCTCAGCTATTGAGCCGATTGAGCGTCAATAAAATACCTAACTCATATGAGAGTCAAATTTCTTTCCACGATTCGTGGTCAAGCATACTTATGTGAGTCAAATTACATTCATCGATAAACAGTCAGTGTTCGGCATCGTAAATAAAATAAACCGATGGAATTATGTATGACGGAAGACGCGCTTACGTCAGAGGAAGCGCTTCTTTTAGTGGTTCCAGTAGGCGAGAGAGGCAGATAAAAAGAGAAGCGGAAATGCTCGTCGGTCTGTCAATGCGGCGACAATGTCGTGCTATTTGTGTTAAACGAGCGATTTATTTCAGTCGGTCGCGGCGTGAACGTCCGCGGCGGAATTTCGGCCGCGAGGAATCTGATTCCGTTAGCTTGCAGCGACCGCGAGGCCGAGAGAGCCGCCGGCTCCGGCGCGGAGACTGCGGCTGTGCTTGCTGATAGGCTTAGATACCTGTTGCCAGGCGGCGGAGGCGCGAGGTGGCGCGGCCGCTGCAGCTAGCGACGCCACCGCCGGCGCGCCGACACCCCCTCTATGACAATGCCACTATTCGTGCACGAGGAAAATTCGAGATGCGGCTGACTCATCACCTCGTCCATCGACGCCGCCGCCACGCTGCTCGTCTTGGTACATATACTTTCCTTTCCACAAAATTGGTGCTTATTTCGAAATTTTACTACCATTTTGCCAAACATCATTCTGACGTCAGATTTGCAGGTGTAAATTATTTTTTGCTTCTTACCAAAGGGGGAGGGGGGTTCAGCATCCACACGGGTCATGTCGGCACAAGCACGGCGATCCGGCCGGGGTTCACTCACTGCATTGTGCACAGTAATATCCGATCGTAAATCACACTAAAACGACAGCGAATAGGAGCTCGCGTGCCTGGTTGCGCGCGCGCACGAACGTCGACCAGCCTTGTGCGCGCTCACGGAACTGACTGCGCCGGCGCTCCATTTGGGTCACTGTCATACGGTGGTGGGTGGTGGGGGACACACGTTCGCCAGTTCGCCTCTGAAAAATTAGCGTCTCGCGAATATGTTTCATCGACGCGGGCGTTTTCCCTTCGACTTGCGCACCAATCGCTCGCGGTGGTGCCGCCACTATAAGCCGCTCACTCTTTTCGGCGCGCAACTTTGTGAACTTGCGACTTCATCGTCCGAATATCTATCTGTAACTGATGAATGTCTCTCCACCTGTGGACTGGCTCTTGTTTGCCACGACCACTGGTCATTTCGTCGGTCTGTAAAAATTTAACTGAATTTTTGCATCGCACTTCGCCTCTACGGCCGCCGGAGCCGCTTTCTATGACATTTAACGGTGTTAACTCGTAAAGCTAGAGTTTAATTTTATTTCCATTCTTGACGGTAATTAATGTCGGTTAGGCCTGTTAAGTATAAACATTTTCTACTTTAATTAAAAAAAGAATTATTATAAAAGAATGAATTCTCTCGGAATGTCAACTTAGAGAGTTTTAATGTTACTTATTATACTTACATTTTATTGAACGCCACATTTTCTATTTATTAAGTATAGGACAAGAACTTACAAGGCTTAGTATAAACGGACGTTCCTATCAGCACAAGGAGATTACTTACAGACGTCCTTTGGATAGACTGAAAGGAAAGAGAAATATTTGGTTGGGCAGGTTGGGCGGTCTAGCTGGGCTAAAACTTTAGACTATAAGTCGGACTTTTAATTAGCTGTAGGTAGTAAAATGACAGCTTATGTGTTACCACTTTTTAACGAAATTTAAATAGTGATGTGTCAGAATAATAGATTCATTCAAGTAACATTCAGTTCAAAATCGATCCATGTTGATTTTATAAAAGAGGATTGTATTATTAGATGATGATATATATAATGAAATTCAGTATAATATAATTCTTGTTTACAACAAAAACATTGAGCAATATCTAATTATTGTTTTTTCAATAATTAATAGGCATTGATCAGTGATCGGATTGGATTTATTAAAAGCATTCATTTTAATCACAAACATTTCATTTAAATATTCTTATTTTTGACGTTTTTGGTGTTTTGCAAATAACCCTGTATAGTAAACGTAATTTTTAATGAAAACTTTAATTTATTTAAAAATTTATTTCTTATATCGATATAGGAGTTTTAGATAAAAAATTTAAACAAAGTTATCTTTAATAGACTATGTATTTACGCAGATTTGAAACTACAACATATATTTTTATCCGAATTTTTTTTTCATCATTACTGCAGCTCAAAAGTAGGACTATAGAGACAGATTTTATACATTTGTTTTAATTCAAGCCAATTCGTTATTTTTTATTCTATTATTTTTTTGCCTTTTACTTCAATAAAACTTTTCATATGGTTTGCGATACAAAAGTCAAAATCAAAACATCTTACGACCTCTTATAATGAATGAAATAACCATAACCGAACTGGTTGTGGAAAGAATAATTATTGTCCATTCTCATTCATAAATCTGGCGCCAAAGCGTCTGCGTTGTCTATGGCCGCCGGAGTCGCTGGAGAAAGTTACTGACCAAGCACTCAATCAAAATGAGGTACACCTACACGCTTAGAATGGAGAACTAGGGACCTATCGAGAAAGATACCATTCGATTTCGATGTGTATTTTGTTCAGAAGCATATTACAATAACAATGATTTTTAAGTACCTAAGCAAATAAATTCAAGCGGTCTGAATTTCTAGTAATCGAACTATACATAAATCTTTAAACGTGAAGACTTCATGTCTTCTCTTTGATAATGTTTTCATTTATTCAGTTTTATTTAGATATGTCTTTCAAAATTGGGGGAGGCCTATGTCCAGCAGTGGATGTCTATCGGCTGAAACGATGATGACGATGATGTCTTTCAAGCTCATATAAATAAATTCAATTAACTTACTTGTTTAATGGTTTCTCTAAATAAATGACTGAAATTACAGTAAACCTTAGGGCTAGTTAGTACGTTCTGTCATTGCAAATTATTTTTAACTGAAAAATAAAACGCGATCCCAAAGAGCATGGTGCAGGTGGTAGAAAATAATGTAAAGTCAAAGCTGTCATGTTACAAACAGCCTTATTTTAGTAACAAAAACCATTGTTTGCCAGTTAGACGTAGGTAGGTACGAACATTACAAGACCTGGAACAGAATGTTGAGCCTTTTCCAGTAATTTAAATAAAATACCTAAGTAGTCCTCTGAAAAATCATTCAAAAGCTATAAAAAGAGTTTTTGCCACCTCAGTAGATAATTTTAGCTTCCAAATACTAAGTTGGTATATTGAGTTTCATCAACAGTTAATCAATGGCCTTGGTGGCTTGGTAAAAAAAAATTGAGTTTTCGCCTTGATTAATTTATCGATGACTATATAAAATATATTGTACAAATAATAAAGTCAGAGTCTATTCGTGAAATATATATTATAATTTTATTTTTGGAACTACATTATAGATTTAAAACACTACAAAAAGTAATCGTTACAAAGTTCTGCGTGAAAAACATTTACGAAAAAGGCTATCATATTTTTTACGTAATTTCAAAAATTAACAAAAAAAATAATGACTTGCAGACAGCGTTTTAAAATCTTGGTCACATAAATAATATGAATTCAATATTATCAAACATTTAAAGGTCATATAATTCATAAGCAACTCAGACACAATTTAACTGAGATCATTTTTATATTGGAATTTAATTAAAGTGACACCAGCTTGTCGCCCAAGACAAAGTAAAGTGTCAAGTGATGTTTGGTTAATTTACATTAGTAATGAAGGCTGGCCCATTGATGCGTTGATGCGGTGGCATAACAAATGACTGCACGACACCCGAGCACACGCCCAGGCCATCATAAGGCTTAGTACCTGCTCCTACAACATTCCGGTTTGATGTAACAGGGCTGGCACGAAGTCTGGATAAGATGTCAATGTTAAATGCATTGTCCAAAATAAATTAAAGAAAAAATTCACAAAGAGCACCAAAATTTTGACTGATGATAAAATGCAGTTGAAATAAATAAGTATAAAAGTTAGGATAAGAGTTCTAATCACACTAATATTATAAAGGCGAAAGTTTGTGAGTGTGTGTGTGAGTGTGTGTGTGTGTTTATATGTTTGTTACTTCTTAACGCTCAAACGGCTGGACCAATTTTGATAAAATTTTGTATGGAGGTAGCTGACACCCTGGATTAAAATATAGGCTACTTTTTATCCCGACATTCCCACGGGATCGACAATTACGCGGGTGAAAACGCGGGGCGCAGCTAGTGTGATTTATAATAATCTAAACATCAAAGTTTTGAAGCCAAAATTTACAAGAGGACTAAACTTTTGATCTGATGGTAATTTATTATTTCTGTTTATAAAATAACCTAAAATAATTGTAATGCAGTTGCAATTCATTAGCATAAAGTTAGCATACGAGTCCATAATAAGTATATGATTTTTGAAGTGAACACTTCATCAGGCGCATTGGGCATTTTTTGAGATGGGAAAAAACCATTGAACTTGCGCCACTGTTACCGTAAGCGACACCGCGCGTGTTCTGTTTATAAGACGATAAAAAATACCCACTTCGGATGTGTTCGGCTGTTCTCGGGATGTACTCGGTTTTAATGTATATCCGATACGTCAGCGACTGATGGCAAATTATTCTGCTTGTGTTTTGTTTTCACTTCTGTCGGCACTCCCGGAGTGTCACTGTTTTTTTTTTTATCTAAATATCCTTGTTTTCAGTTTTAACACAAAATAATTACTAACGTTGCCAAAAGAAAATTGATTATATTGTATTAAAAATAAAAAACGAAGCCATAAGATGATAAAGAACGCAGTTATATAGAAGCTAGTAAAACAGCAAAACAGTTATCCAATCTTTTGTCTACACTGCGAAGATATCTAGGTACTTACATTACCAAAAGCACTTGAACCAGTCTCAAAATAATCAATCATTTTTAAATTATAGAAATAGTAGATTGTTATACAAGGGTCGGAAGGAATCAATTCCCATACGAGGTATTTAGACGCCCGAGCGCAGCGAGGGCGGCTATAGTCCGAGTGGGAATTGATGACTTTCACCCGCGTTAAACACTCTACTTTTCATTTCGAATTTAAGGAAAGTAAAAACTAGTAGTCTTTCTAAAATATTTATTGATAATAATTACATGAATAATAGGTACCTTTTAAATTTGAAGTATGGAACACACCACGTCACCGCCACATGAGTAGATTCTGTGTCACCACCGCGGGCCGTCCCGCTTACTAGGGCCCGTATTATTATCATTCTGTCTGCATTCTTACTTTTACCATTTTTCATAAATTACTTAAAAAACACGATAATCTTGATAAATATTACTAAAAATTGTGTTGCGACGTGACACTTTTTAGTGCTGACCGTCCACCCAACTTTCTTATTTCGATTCAAAACTTGCATACAGCCTAATCGATACTCGCAATAAAAAAAAAGAAAAAATATTGTAGAAACTGAATAAAAACCCTCTAAACTAACAAAGTGTATTGAAATGTAAAGTGTTTGCAGAATATCCAATCTATAGAATTAATTAATTATCATCATTCTCAAAAAAAACTTCTGGAAAGCCTACCTAAAAAATGTTTACTGGGAATTCTGTAGTAAACTATTAGAAAGTATCAAAAATAAAATCCACAATAAATAGTTGTCCAATAAATTAAAATAATTTTAAACAGCGAGCGCATTCCGAATATAAATTCAATAATAGAAGCATTTCGGCGCAAAATTCAGTAAATGAGGTACCTTTGTCCGCCTGTCTGTTATTGACATGATATTAGAAGAGATTGAAATGATATTAGAAAAGCATAAATCATTATTATAAACAATGCTTGTTGTATTTATTGCTTAAAATAATTTTATTTTATTTTCAAATATCGATTACATTCGTCATATTAATTACCTACTCGAGTCAATCGGAATTTAAAAAAAAATTGTTTGGAATAATCGCTTTCACACATCATTGCAATAAAAAAAAAACAATAATGGTCGGCGATTCTGAACACAAATTGAGTAGTGGTAATGATTAATACGTATTATTGAACCTGTGTTTGAATATTACGTTAAAACCTGGGCATTTTCGTGTTGTTTATAATATTATCAATAACATTTGTCACATTTTAAATCTTATCTACATCTGTGTGTGAAATTTGTGAAAGTAAAAATGTAAACACACACGATTGGCGTGAAACTTCGACATTAGATATCAAAAAAACTTCATTACCACTACTTATTTATCTTAAACTATGTATAAATTCGTCAAATAATTAAATGGTGTATATTCACAGCCCCATATGGTAAAGTCAGGATGTTCTAAATCCCCAATTTTTATGTTTTTTAGCCTCGACCATAACTGACATCAAAATGGTGATTATCGTACTAAAGTATGTTGAATTTATTCAAGGTAAATTATTAACTTGTGCGCTAAATATGAAAGATTTAATGGCGTTAGCATAATGAGCTTTTTATCCAACTCTCCTAGTTAACGCACATTCATAAGATTTGATGGGTAACATAATAAATATTTACATAATCAATTAAGGGTGTCGTATGGTCTGACTGAGCTGACTACCTAACTAAATACAGTTCTATTTTCAAATTTCATTCCCGCCCTAGGGAGGGAAGCAATTACTATGAGTATTTCCCGCCCAAGGGTGGGAAGCAGCGTTTTCCACCCGCTATTCGGATAAAACAAACACTACTTTCCGAGTATGAGAGATGAAAATATAATGTCACGTAAGCAGCCCTAGGATGGTCTGTCATTGCACGTTGACCACATTCTCTACTAAGTACCTACTATGACACCATCTCATCAAAAACTACTAATTAGCTACGTGTGTGACTTTTATATTAAAATGATTAAAAGTTAACGCGCTCATTGAATTATTTATCTAAGGTTAAAACATCGCGCTCGTGTTGAGATTACAGATTTTCTAAGTGCCAATGAATAATGATTAAGTAAGTACATTTTATATTTTTTCATTTATTAATTTATTGGAATATCGTGAAGGACGAGAGACACCATTTATGAATTTGGCCCCTTATTTATAAATGTTGCATAGAGCAGCCAATAATCATTACTTTACTTTAAGCAACGTTTATAAATCAGGGAGTATATGAAAAAAACAAATTATAGGCTCATTTAGAATTTAGATATGTTATATTAGAACGGTCGAAGTGCAGGTGTTTGGCTTTGCTGGACATAGGCCTCCGCCTATGTCCAGCAGTGGACGACTTTCGGCTGAAATGATGATGATGACATTAGAACGCATATTCCAATGAATCACACTAATATTATAAAGGCGAAAGTTTGTGAGTGTGTGTGTGTGTTTATATGTTTGTTACTTCTTCACGCTCAAACGGCTGGACCAATTTTGATAAAATTTTGTATGGAGGTAGCTGGCACCCTGGATTAACATATAGGTTACTTTTTATCCCGATATTCCCATGGGATCGACAATTATGCGGGTGAAACCGCGGGGCGCAGCTAGTAATTAATAAATCGATTACGTGTCGGAATTTACCACAAAAAATGTTTTACAAATAACGTCACGATATTTTAATTTCCCAGTCTTTATCTTATTTACATGGTTGGAATACTGATGAGTTCTTATTTTAGTTTTTTATTTAGGAACTATTCTCACGTCTATGCAGTTTTATTATGATGCTAGGAGAAACCTGATACAAATTGGTAATTGATGGCTACACTAACTTAAGTAATTTACCTGGACCAGCCGATATATTCTATAAATATCTCACCGTGAAAACTTAGGTGAAGTGAGCATAAAGTGACCTGCCAGTATAATGTCAATCCCTAGCTACAGCGGTGCTATTCTATAAAAAGATTATCGTGATAATTTATGTGAAGTGAGCTCAAAGTGAGCTGCCATTTCACCTGATGCTAGGGATTGACAATATTGACAGCTCACTTCACCTAAGTTTTCACGGTGAGATTTTTACAAGGGGCCCGTGTCGTGGCTAAATAATAACAGCCGCACAGGTTCGATCAAATTAATCTACGCTTGCCGCGGGTGGTCTGTGGATGGGTGACCATCTATATATACCGAGACCCTTCCATGCCTCGGAAAGGCCGTTAAGCCGTTGGCCCCGGCTGTCGTTCGTGGATCTTGATCACAGACGTTACGGATAGTCAGAAGCCCGAAAGTCAGACAACCAGTCTTACCAAGGGGTATCGTATTACCCAGTAACTGGGTTGTGGAGGTCAGATAGGCAGTCGCTCCATGTAAAATACTTGTATTCAGCTGCATCCAGTTAGACTGGAAGCCGACCCCAACATAGTTAGGAAAAGGCGAGGCAGATGATGATGAGCATTACAGGTGGAATGACATCTCACTTCACCTAACTATTCACGGTGACATTTTTACAGAATAGCATTACTGGTGGAATGACATCTCACTTCACCTAACTATTCACGGTGACATTTTTACAGAATAGCATTACTGGTGGAATGACATCTCACTTCACCTAACTATTCACGGTGACATTTTTACAGAATAGCATTACTGGTGGAATGACATCTCACTTCACCTAACTATTCACGGTGACATTTTTACAGAATAGCATTACTGGTGGAATGACATCTCACTTCACCTAACTATTCACGGTGACATTTTTACAGAATAGCATTACTGGTGGAATGACATCTCACTTCACCTAACTATTCACGGTGACATTTTTACAGAATAGCATTACAGGTGGAATGACATCTCACTTCACCTAACTATTCACGGTGACATTTTTACAGAATAGCATTACTGCCGATCGATTCAGTAAAAATCTCACCGTGAAAACTTAGGTGAAGTGAGTTTGTTTTTGCTAGGAATTGACAATATTGACAGTTCACTCCACGCTCACTTCACCTAAGTTTTCACGGTGAGATTTTTACAGAATAGCACCGCTGGTGGAATGACATCTCACTTCGCTTCAAGTATTCACTGTGAGATTTATACTTCATAGACTGGCTGAAGTAAGTGTGAATTTGGTAATGATTCCACATAATGTCATCATGATGTTTTGATATCAATAAAGCTTGTATTTATCTATTATATTACAGTTTATTCCTAATAATTTTGTGGTCTACTTCTATGCAGTCAAAACAGAACATACTTTACATAGTTTCGGTTACTTCTACACTTCCGATGGTTTGATTCGTATCAAAGTCATATTGTATGATTTTAAAGTCAGCACAATAATGGCATTGAATAGAATAGAATAGAATGCTCTTTATTATGTAAACCATATAAATTACAGACATAAATATAGAAACTTTACAAAGGGACACAATGGGCGGTAATGCCTAATCATTAACAATTTTAGCGTAATGCACTGGATATTGAGAATGTAAAACCCAGTAAGCTTTGAAAATAGAGGTTAATAGCAATATAAAAAGCACAAAATAAAAATAATTTTTAATAACAGAAAAAAAAATTATGTCAAAATGATGTTACAATTGTGCTACGTCGTAGCAGCTACGAAAAAAGCGTAGCCCTAAAAATAAATTCTAAAAACATTCATTAATCGTTGCGTTTTAAAATGTGGTAAGTTAGGGGTTCATAAATTGTCTTGTTAGTTAACGTAGCACGCAATAATGGCATTATTCATGTTACATGTAATTCTTGCGTAGCAGCTGTAGCATCTGCGTAGCAGCTACGTAGTTATAATTAGGATCGAACAGTCGCATGTATTGCATGTTTCAGCTTTGTTGTGTGCTTTGGAATGGCTTAAACCCAAGAAATTATAAATGCCTAGCTAAATTCCAATGAATTTGCTGTCTGCGTAATGTTCCTTTTTTCGTTAAAATCCATCATCCTATCATTCTCGAAATACATTTTTTTGTAGCTCTTTATTGATATTCATATTTAAATCGCTTTTAGTAATTAATTTCACATGTCCATCTCACGAATTTTTTTTGATAAAACTAAGTTCTGTAACGTTTATCTAAGGTCCTTCGTAAGTATACCTAGTTCCATTCCTTGTAGCTTTCACATCTCACAAATATAATTACCTCATTATTGCACATCATAAGCTGCCTACAATATGGATGAATCATGGGTGCCCAATCTAGGTTTTGGCTTAACAGAATTTAATTTTAAATCAGCGTTTATTTATCATGGTAACCGGTTACAGACTCATCGAAAATATTTACTTTTGCATCAATCCAGTTCCACACAGCAATAAGACAATCAACAAGCAGACGGGGTCTATTTGTTTAATTTATAAAAAAGGTTTTTAATTTATTGTCAGGTTGTCAAGGTAAAATCTCAGTTTCCAAGGGCTTTTGAGGATTCGTTTGATTGAATTCATTTATTACTATAATTAAGAAGTGTAAGTTCGATTCAGTGAAGCATATTCTGGCATTGGTTGGTTCAAAACTTAAATTAATCTGGAAATCATAGGATTTGAAACAGTCGCTAACAAAAAATAACATTAATAAGTACCACCACCATGCACGGGTTTTTTTTTAATAAGGGAAGATGTTTTTGTTAAGTTTAGAAAGCGGATTCAGACTAGGTAGTTTAACTTTTTCCTGGGTTACAAAATCAGATTACAATTCGTAGTCTGATTTTGTTTGCCTAGGCCAACCTCAACCGTTGCCTTAATAATAGTAACAACATACCGGAATAACCAAAAGTGGTGTTTATGGTGATCGTCACAACCGGCAAACTTGCTTGATGAGCTGCTTTCCAGTACATGGAGATGATCAACTACGAAAAATTGTCACTAGCGATCCATGTATGTCATTAGCTTTATCATAGCTTTCACTTACACTTGTGATTAGGTGAATTTCTCATTTTAAGTATGTGACAGGCCTGTCGACTATCTTTTTTAAACAACTACAAATACGGTGCTACGAGATTGGAGTCTTCTCGTAGTCCCTACGAGAAAACTCAGAAGCGAAGAAGCGCGAGAAATCAGTCAGGATAATGATGTGTGTTCTTAATATGGATAATTCTTTGGATAATTCTTTGATCCTCATTAATTCAGAGCTCATTTATCCATCTCTAATGTTGTGGGCAGTAGTAGTGCCCTGAGACGTAAACAGTTTTTTTTTATCTGAGGTCCTGAAGCCAGGCTTAGGAGTTTTTAGCCTGGTGTATGCATATTCAGTACCTTGTATCCTTTGTTTTCGTTTTTCAAGTATTCTCTGCTAGCATTAGAAATGTTAAATTAAAAACCACCATCAGAATATTGGAAGGAATCCAAAAATTTTTTGTTTAATTTGTTTAATTTGAGTGGTTACTCAAATTATTTTTTTAGAAAGGTTTTTAGACGGTTGAAGTTCATGGTAAACTGTTGAGTTGATAATCAGAGATCATATTGTAGAAAAAATACTGTAAATTTTGTAAAAATAACAATATTAAAATACATTCCGGTATTTTTTGAATAACTCAACGCTTTACCATGAACTTCAACCGTTTAAAAACCTTTCTTCACGATATGAAAGTTTTAACAACCACATGATACACAGCGAGAGGGGAGCGTATATCGCCGTCCATCGCAGACATAACTGAAACTCTAGCGGTACTCAATTTATTACACGTTTCATATCGCTAACAACGTTCTCTTGCTTCAAACATCGTGAACAATCCGATACTTATCTCTTTAATAACGAGAGCGAATACTGTATGATTAAAGTGATTAACTTGGAATTTTCATTTTGTAACTCATATGACTCGTACAGACCAGGGATGCATGACACAAAAGGGAAGCCTATTAGTCAACAGTGGGTGAAACTAGTCTGCCAATGATGATGATGATGAGCTTATATGTGAGGGTAGTGGATTGATGGTAGACCTCTGTTTTTCGATGGGTTAATGTGTTAAGGAGATCTCTCCTCTCTCTCTCTGTCTCTTTCTATTATATACCAGTGTGTAGGGTGAGTGTGAGTAAGGAACTGCGTTCCTGACGGGGATCCCCCGACCGAACACACCGAGCAGTCTTCAATTTGACATTTAGATAAGTACATTTCATGTCTAATTGTAGACTACGCTCAACTCCTAATAATATTGTACTATATTTGGTTATGATAGTTAATTTTCTTTGTTTTTGGAATTTGTCCTGTACATGATAAAATATAACTTCTTTGGTGGTCTTCCTCAATGCTACAAATCATCTATGATCTAATTGCCTCGTCACCAAATGTTACATAGCGGTTTTTGGCATTATGTTAAATAGGTGTAATAGGTATATCAGTCATCATCATGAGATGAACAATGTTCTAGAATATCTAAAACATAGTATGGTTCGACAACTAAAATATGTACTTAGATTGGTAGGTAGGTACAGATTTAAAAGTCGAAGTGTAGTGTAATATCTTGGCGCCAAGATTACTGCGATGACGGACTGATATTTATGTGCATTGTTTTGGTTTCCTGCCTTTGACAGGCGAGCACGATCAGAAGAAGAAATATAACAAATCATAAAATGACGTAGCAACTACTTATTTGGGTACTTTTCATTATCAAGATAGCTCTCTTGATAATTAAACGTACTGGAGTTCATATACATAATGTAAGAAGTGCTATCTCGGTAAGGCAGGTTTCACCACGTATTTCGAAAACCAGGCATTTGACGCACGTTATATGCTTAAATACAAACCACTCGCTTACTTTAGTAGCTACAGCCATGATAAAACAAGGTAATAAAAAACTTACAACAACTTACTTGAACAAAGACAGCTCATCAAAACTCTTGCGCATCAATGTTCCAAAGAGGCAGAATGCACAGTTCTAAGAGCTTGACTTCACAGTTCTCAATAGAACACGCGTGAACAGATACGAAAAAAAACTCCAGACAAATATAAGAATCACGACTCACGATATTATGATGAATGCTTGTTCGGTGGAGCAAGTCATTGACGTGACTACACCAGTGTTTGGCAACACATTAAGAATGACGCCGACATGACCTGATTGAAAAAAAAAGCGCGGCAAAATCATGGCTGGCTGGGCGGGGCGCGGGGCGGTACAGGGCGTAGCGCCCTTGGCACCGCCCCCTGAGTCACCGGCATCGGGTGCGCCCGCGCAACAAACAAATGATACTCGCTACGAACAACATTATAGCTGCAGCGAAATAGATCAACACTTCTCTTCGCTTGTTCACTTGTTATCTTGAATATTTTATGGGATTAACATCGGAGAGAGAATCTTTGTTCATGTATGTTTATTTGTTTGGCTTTTTATAGGATGCCCTTATATTATCAAGCAGAATTTGTAAAATATATATATAAGGAAAATAGAACAATCAAATTTTTTTGAGACGTCATTCTTGAGAATACCTATATCCTTGATAGATAAATAACTAGTCAACTAGAATTTGTGTAATCTAATGCTAAGTACAGAAATTAAAGATAGCCTGATTCTTCGAGGCATGTTATTTTTTTGATGCACAAGTTCCATGTATGTTTGATTAAAATCTATTTTTATACAATTTACGACGTTAACGTATTTAGCTCACTGCTTCAAAACTATTCAACGTGGGTGCAGCAGCCAAAATATGTGACAAAGTGGACAGAGCCAAATAAAATAATCTTTTGGTGTACAATCAATATATCGGAATACCTATGACTCACACCTGCCCACAAATCTGGTTTCACAGCATCCGTGTGTTGTTTTTTACTTTTACGACCGTGACATTGTTTCGTTTATCGATTTACATTGAGCATTCAGTATTGAGGTCTTAGAACCATGTAGTAGAGAAAACAGCAATGTACTACGAAGATTGCGACGGTATTTGTGTTACAGTGAAGTAGTGAATGATCGTAAGATTACAAGGTGTCACGTAAGAACTACGGAACTTTCGAAGGAGGATCTAATTTTGACTATGCGGCCTTGTTTAGATTATATTGATCATAAGTTATTTTTAAGGATTTCCTGAAAGGTGGTTTAGTTAAAGGCGACATTGATAACCGCTAATAAGAATACCTATGCTTAGGCTTGGACAAGTTCCCTTCTCCATCCTGCACTTATAGTTTGACAGTTGTGCAACAGTGATAGGAATAATGCTTAGCTAATACATATATTGAGAAATGCTAGTCAATCTCGGCCTTAGATAACTATATCAAGTCGACGTTTATCAATGTCGGCTAAACACAAACTATGTATAGAATAACTTTCGTCGAAATCTGTAAACGTCTGAATGGCCAGTTTTCGGTTACACAGTCCTGAAAAACTCTACTGCTTACGCTAAGTTTGAGTATCTATTATAAAATGTATCTATATATGTATCCTAAAAGAAAGTCGTGCTAGTTACACTATTTATAACTCAAGAACGGCTGAACCGATTTAGCTGGAAATTCGTGGGGAGGTAGCTTAGAACCAGGAGACAGACATAGGATACTTTTTTATTTATTTTATTTTTGTTTATTACTTTAATTTACTTATAGGAGTAAGGTAGGAGTAGTGTAGGAGTAGGTTAGGAGTAGGGTAGAAGTAGGGTAGGAGTAGGGTAAGAGTAGTATAGGACTACTCCTACCCTACGGTAGGAGTAGTGTAGGAGTAGGGTAGGAGTAGGGTAGGGGTAGGGTAGGGTAAGGGGTAGGACACCACCCGAACGAAGTAGCGCCGGCTAGTACTTAATAAAATAGTAGCGAAGTCAAAACTGAACATTTTTTTTTAAGTTTTTCGAGTTCTGGGAACGATTCAAATGCCGAAAATATGATATTTTGTCTGAATGCATGTTCCAGCATGACGCAAAACGACTGGATGGATTTTGTTCAAATTTTGCATAGATATTCTCAATAAGTCTGGTCAGTCTGTAGGCTATAAATTATTATGCTAATTGCTATGGGGATGAGCAATATTGCAATTTATTCGTATTCTTCTATAGTTTACCGCGAATTGTAAAAAAACAAGCCAAAAGGTTTAAATATTGCCGATGGTTACAGCATCCTAATTGCGTAAAACACTATCAATCTCAATCTGAATCACTTTGAAGGATAGGTACTTTTACTGCTAATCCATTGCTTCATAATGTGTTCGAAAGAATTGTCTGCTCAACAATGTAAATAAAGCAATGAATGTTGTTGAACTGTCAAAATGAAAGCCTTTTTTTTTTTGCGGATGGGAAATCATCAAATGACTCTTCCTGCTCTGGGTGGAGCGGAAGGGAGTATCAGACTCTTACTGACTAAAACTCACCCGTGTTCCTTCCTTAGCCCTTTATGTTCCGGGCCAGCGGTAACCCTTTCGGACAATCCCGCTGACCCGGCAGGCTTCGGCCCTAAGGGGCCCCTCCTCGATGCTGACATCTCTTTGAGGCGCGCGTGGAACACAGTACACATAATACAGTCAGCAAGAAAATGGGACATTATCACGTTTTTTTTTAATTCGATCTGGTCTAGGAATAAGAATCAAAAATCTATCGGACCAACTGAGGTTTGATTACTAGAAAAGTCAGAAATCGCAAAAAAACTTCTCACGCTTTTCTTTTCGTGAAATGAGACTCAGATGAGAGAACACAATATACCTGCAGTGTATGACAATAGTTGCGGGTGTCGATCGCAGGACGAGCTACTTCTCACAAGGTTTATCTGATTTTATTTGATTTTATACGTGTGCCAGTAATGGGTGTTATTTACCTGAAATAAAATTAATTTATTTAATTATTTACCCGTTTGCTCCCACGTCACCAGACCCGACTTTCTTCATATTTTGGCTGCTGAGACCAAAATTACAAACGCAGTTACAAACCTTTATAGGAAAGTTATATAAAAACGTGGCTGTTATTTTAGTACCTATATTGTGGTGTCTTACGACTTCCACGCGAACGAAGTCGTGGGCAGAAGCTAATATACACCCTTAGATTTTGATCGTTTTATTCCTTAAAAGAGGTCATTGTAGTTACTCATCATTATGAACAACTTTTACTATGGGACCTACCCTGAAATAGTGAAAAAAAAACAGCTGTTCCCTACATTTTGACGAGTTATACGAACATAAATGTAGGGAACAGCTGATTTTTTTTTCGCGATTTCAGGGTTGGTCCCATAGTAAAAGTTATTCATAATGATGAGTACAATGACCCATTTTAAAGATGAAAACGATCAAAATATACGGGTGTATAATAATATATATTTGAATAAATATAAAATATATATAATAATATAAATAATTTAAATTTATAATATAATTATATAATAATATAAATCTACACACATTGCGTAAATGTCAATAAAATAAAATCAAAATCTAGCAAACTCATCAACACAATATCCAAGTGCACGTTGAAATCTTTTATTAGGGACAGTGATAGCTCTACGACTTTTTCTGAAAAAAAGGTGCTGAATTATTTAGAAATATGAATGTGGATGTAGACCTATCTGTATGAAAACGTGGAGAGATATAAAGTTGAAATCTTCTAAACACAGTGTTGAGTGATTTTCAACATCTATGATATTTGTTAAAATTTATTTTTAACAACCTATAAAATCAAATAAAATAAAATTATTTTCAATGAAACACTTAAATATACAAGTATATAATAAAAAAAAAGGAAAAGAAAAATGCAGGAGCTCATTGGGCATCAAAAAATTCGTCCGCATCGCTGTCAATGGCATAAGTGCTGGCAGCATTATCACGTTGGATGGCAATGCTTTGGTCTAAAAATAGGCCAGCCCTCTGGTCACGTGAAGAGTCAACCACCCGCTTGGCGATGTCCCGAAATATTCGATGAGCACTCAGACCCGTAAGGTCCAACCCCAAAATGTGTTTCAACCCCAAACGGCTCAAACATAAGTGTAGCTCCCAAATATGGTGTTTTACCTAAGGTGGCTAAATAATAACAGCCGCACAGGTCGATCGATCAGGTTAAGCTACACTTGCCGCGGTTGGCCTGTGGATGAGTGACCATCTTTACATACCGAGACCCCTCCGAGCCTCGGAAAGCACGTTAAGCCGTTAGTCCCGGTTGTCATTCGTGGTTCTTTACCAGTCGTTACAGGTAGTCAGAAGCCCGAAAGTCTGACAACCAGTCTTACCAAGGGGTATCGTAATTACCCAATAACTGAGTTGTGGAGATCAGATAGGCAGTCGCTCCATTTAAAATACTGGTATTCAGCTGCATCCGGTTAGACTGGAAGCCGAGTCCAACATAGTTGGGAAAAGGCTAGGCAGATGATGACCCAAGGTGGAAAATTTAGTTTTTGAATTTTCAGTTAATACAAGATGTTGATATGCAAGAAACTGAATACGTATTCAGTTAGGTACATAAAATGTAAGAGAATTTTATTTAATGTCAAAAGTCAAAAAAGTCAAAGCATTTATTTCAAATAGGCACTTAACAGGCACTTATGAACGTCAAAAATGAGAGATTTTCTTTTTCTTTTTTTTTTAACGCTTCCCTAGCCGCTGGATAGATGGCGCTGAACTTGTTAAGTTACCGCAAGGAAGGGAACGTCACATAATTTTTCTAGGATATAATTTTGAGATCGTAAAACGAAAGCAAACGAAACTGTCACTCAACAAGCGTATATGACGTGACGCAATGTTTTTTTTTTCAAGCGTTTTGTCTTTGGCACCTAGTAACGTAGTCAGTTCAACGCCATCTTCAGGGTTCTTGGAAACTATGTTTTTTTTTAATACTCAAAAGAAAAACCTCTCATTGATTCTAGTCGCCCATTCCAAAAGGTAGATTTCGTATGGAGAAGAATGGGCAAGAAACTCCACCGTTACTCTTTTAAAATGTTTTACAATATTTTGCATGTAGGTACATTAATTATATAATATATATGTGAAGACGATGCACCTAAAATAAAATTACTGTACCTTCTAATATATTGCTATATAATGCTGATAGCTTCTAATATATTGTCGACACCAGAATTGGTAAGACACCCAAATTGATATCTAACACCAACATTAGAAAGTCTATTACAACTACACCAAATTATTAATAAAATAACAATAAAAACCGTTTTTATAGTGAATAAATATTTTATTAAAAAACAAAAAAAAAACATCTAATGAGATCAATTTAAAAAAAAAAACCGGAAGAGTGCGAGTCAGTCTCACGCGCCGAGAATTCCGTACAAACTTGTAGGTAGGTATGTAAATAGTATAATATACGGGTTTTTTTTATGTAACTAGAAATTTACGGTTTTTGCATTACTTCCATTACTTGTGCTACATGGCCTTGCTTCTTGCCAATTTACATAATTCTAGGTCAACGGGAAGAACCCTATAAATTTTAATTTCCTTGAGAGTGTCGAAATATACGTTTTTTGCGGCATAAACGGCCGTATCTTTTTTTTTACGTTAACTTAGAAGTTTGATTTTTTCACAGCTTCAAGGGAAGTTTACAACTTGAGTATATGGTTTTAATTTTAACTTCCTTCACGCCTTCCCGAGATAAAGGGTCTTGACAGACAGACGGACAACAAAGTGATCCTATAAGGGTTCCGTTTTTTCCTTTTGAAATACGGAACCCTAAAAATGACAATCAACAAATAATATTTTATTACTTTTCTGTCTTGTTAATTCTTCAGTCTACAAATATAAAAAAATGTAATCACCACCTCTATCAATAACATCATGATCTGCACTCTAAAAGTACTTGGGAATGCAAATCCGTTCTGTTTTAAAATCCGGATTTTTAAGAACGGATTTTTAGTCCAATCCGGATTATCCGAATTTTAAGGATTTCATGAAAATAAACAATTTTCTTATATTGGTGTAAATGGATTAAAATAAAAGCACAGGAAAATCAAATCAAACGAATTTTTTAATGTTTTGTTATTTGGAATTATTCAAACTATCATCATTAAATACTACCATAATAATGGAATTATTGCTATAATATGTACTTATTCTTATTAAAATAATCAGTCTATGACTCGCGTGCCAAGTAACGATGATAAAATAATTCATCATCATCATCATCATTTCAACCGAAAGACGTCCACTGCTGGACATAGGCCTACCCCAAGCACCTCCACTTCGACCGGTTCTGTGCTTCTCGCATACAAAATTAAAGTCTCCAAGGTCTTTGCTAGAGATCTGTCTAATGGGCATAGCCAGCTTAGGAAACTGAAGACCGATTATGGCAGGATCGTACCTGTCAAACCTGTGCTGTTGAGAGAGATCGAGAGGTTCTATGGTCAGTTATACAAATGAACAAGTAACCCCGTTACTAATCTGGCAAACGACCCAAGAGCTAGATTGACCCGACACTACACCAAAGACATCCCGGACGTCAGCCTGTACGAGGTTAGGATGACTCTGAAGCAGCTCAAAAACAACAAGGCGCGGAGTGATGACGGAATTACGGCCGAGTTTCTGAAGGCTGGCGGAAAACCCGTTCTTAAGGCCCTTCAGAAGCTGTTTGGTTCCGTCATACTCGAGGGTAAAACACCACAGGCATGGAACAGAGGTGTGGTGATACTTTTCTTTAAGAAGGGCGACAATGCCCTTCTTAATAATTATAGGCCCATCTCATTTGATTCTGAGCCATGCCTACAAGCTGTTTTCGAGAGTCATCACAAACCGTCTCGCGCGCAGGGTTGACGACTTTCAGCCTCCCGAACAAGCTGGATTCCGTAAAGGCTTTAGCACTGTAGACCACATACATACGCTGCCACAGGTTATACAGAATTAAGATCGAATAGTAAAACCTGCCTCTCTGCTTATCTCTTGTGGACTACGAAAAAGCCTTTGATTCGATCGAGACACGGGCTGTATTGCAGTCTCTTCAACGGTGCCAGATCGACTATCTGTATATCGAGGTGCTGGTGTCTGTACAAAAACGCTACTATGTCAGTCCGTCTCCAGGATCAGACCTCGAAACCTATCCTTCTGCAGCGAGGTGTGAGACAGAGAGACGTTATCTCTCCGAAACTGTTCACCGCTGCACTGGAGGATGCCTTCAAGGTTCTGTACTGGAAAGGGGCTGGCATTAACATCAATGGCGAGTACATACTCACCTTTGGTTTGCCACCGATATCATAGTCACGGCTGAGACTATGGAGGACCTCGGTACAATGTTCGATGACCTCAGTAGTGCCTCCGAAGGAGTAGGTCTTAAAATGAACACAAAGGTCTTGTAAAATGCCCATGTAACACCCACTCTCGTGAAGATTGGAGACGCTACACTCGAAGTCGCGGACGAGTATGTTTACCTAGAACAAACTGTCCAGTTAAGTAGGTCCAACTTCGGGAAGCTACGCAATATCTTCTCGTCTCACATACCACAGTGTCTCAAGACGAAAGTCTTTGACCAGTGCGTGTTGCCAGTGATGATATAAGGCACTGAAACGTGGTCGCTCACAATGGGTATTATTAGAAGGCTAAAAGTCACTCAAAGGGCAATGGAGATGGCTATGCTTGGAGTTTCCCTGCGTGATCGAATCAGAAATGAGGAGATAAAATAATATAATCAATAGGTACAAATTAAAAGAGACTCCGAAGAACAAAAATAAAGACATATAGACTTCTTGTCAAATTATTAAATATAACGTAGGCAAAAGTAACAATACAATAATTCAACTTTACTTAAATCAACATAAATTTAACAACGTAAAAAACTATGTAATTTTTTGAGTAATTAAATGTGTCCTCAAAAATAATAAGGTATCTAAAGTGCTGTCGTTTTACCTGCTGCAAATTCGGTTGCACATAATTCCTGCTGTGGAAAAAGCTCACTCTGATTCGACGCTTATAGGCGGAATGCACTGAAGATGCTTGTAAGCAGAATGAACAGAACGATCAAGGACGCCCCACACACTTTTTCGACCCGCGTCTCGCGCCCTGCTCGCTTCCCAATTTCTTTCTTTACAATAAAAAAAAAATTGAATTATTCAAAAAATCCGGATCCGATTTTCAAATTCGGATTTGGAAGTCTAGTAAAAATGTGCGGATATCCGAATTTTAATCCGAATTGCATTCCTTAAGAGCACGCGTTGGCATTTCACTCAAAGGCCGGTACGATTTTCCCTTCAGTTTTTTTAAATTATATCATTTTTTTTCTTTGTAATTCCTCTAGTTTGATTTTTCTTTTCTCCTCCTTCCTTTCCTGCCATCCTTTTCATCTCCAAGCACTCTGCGTGTGTAACCTTTGAATTTTGGTTTGTCATGCTGAAATACAAATGCTCCATGTGAAATTCTCAGCTGCATCCGGTTAGACTGGAAGGCGACCCCAACATAGTTGGGAAAAGGTTAGGCAGATGATGATGCTGGAATACAAACAATACATAACTTAATATTTGTTTAACCAATAGAAAACCTAAGTAGTAAGTAATTAATACAATTTACTATAAAAACAAATATTTCTTCGTTCGTTCGTTCCTCGTATTTCTATACCATTTATCTGATTACGATGAAACTTTGGTGAGTTATTTGTACGCACCCTCGAAATGGGTTCTGTAGGCCAGTAAGTAAAAGGCTTTTTATCTATAGATAGCCTTTTTCGTATAGGCGTACAGTACACGAACGTCCTTTAAAAATTACTAGAGCAAAATTATAAAATGTCCTATTTCTTCATTTCTCTCAAGCTACTAACTCGTACTACTTCCAGACCAAGTTATCTTATTACGGTTCTTTTTTTTTCGTTTTTCTTTGAAATACATACCTAACTAGGCTTAGTTTGGTACGTATTTCAAAGAAAAAAGAAAAAAATATTTTTACGCAACGTACGTAGTAACTAAGCCGCCTAAAAATACGCTTGAGAAATTCACTCTATTACTACTTATGTGCGTGTGGTGTGACCACTTTGTTAAAACTCTTTGAAAATGTTTTTAGGATTTAGTGAACATTCCAAAAGAATTGTGAAAGTTGGTATCAGATTTTGTGAAAGTCTAATAACCGAGTTATAGACTGTAAAGTTGGGCCCTCAGTTCTCACATAGAGGATTGAGGGCCCACCTGAAACTGATAAACTATGGACGACACTACAGAAAAAGTCTTAATGCCAAAATCTAAGCTAATGCCAAACAAAATTTGTGAAAACAAGATAATATCGCAAAACACTGTCCTACTTTGTATATCTTCGTACAAAATGGGCCCTCAATTCTCATACACGTAAAAGTTTATTACGCAATTATAATGAAATCATTAACTTACAGCTACTGTTTGAAATCCTATATGCTACTAAATAAATTGTGAAAATTTATGAAAGCAAGAACAGGTCACCACCTTTTGTTATTTAAAAGTTATGAACTTGATAAAATTCGGGCCCTCAGTCCTCCATTTTATTTTGTTTTCGATTTATTACGCCTATCGTATGAAAGTTAAGACAAATACAAAATTGTTTCTTTTTGTGAAAAAAATTGTGTAACAAATGCGATACCAGAAAGAAACTAAAAGACCCTTTATTGTATAAGTAAATCGAGTTTTATTTTTATTCTCTGTATTAGGAAATAGGGTGACCACAATTTCTTTTAGATTGCAGTAAAGATTAGTAAATGTAGAGTCATAGGTTTTAATAAAATTTCTTCGATTTTTCGCTTATTATCGTCATAGCATTTGTACTCAAGTTTCGTGATAAAAAAAAATAATTTCGGAAATTGAACGATCACATAGAAAAATACTGTTACCCAAATCATTTTTGCTTTAAAAATCGTTCGTTCCGAAAAAACTAATGACAATAATCAAATAATTTATTTATTATTTTTATAAAGGCTTTCGCCCAGCAGGGACAATAATAATAATAATAATAAGCCCCCTAAAATCCTACCTTACGTCCAAGCTGAACACCTAGCTACGTGGGGGGCGGACACGCGTACTGTACATCATCATCTGCCTAGCCTTTTCCCAACTATGTTGGGGTCGGCTTCCAGTCTAACCGGATGCAGCTGAATACCAGTATTTTACATGGAGCGACTGCCTATCTGACCTCCACAACCCAGTTACTGGGTAATACGATACCCCTTGGTAAGACTGGTTGTCAGACTTTCGGGCTTCTGACTACCCGTAACGACTGTCAAAGATCCACAAATGACAGCCGGGACCAACGGCTTAACGTGCTTTCCGAGGCACGGAGGGGTCTCGGTATGTAAAGATGGTCACCCATCCACAGACCAACTGTACAACTGTACAACTGTACAAAAAACTTACGCGGCTAACAAGGAAAGGTAACCCTGTATGGAGATGAGTAATAAAAGAATATATAATTTACGGTCGCTTCCCGGGGAGCGCCGGGGCGCATCTGGAGCCGATGCTAGATGCCACAGCATGCGAACCATCGGCGGTGAGGAGTTGAGCAAGCGGGCTCCTACCGACAAAATTGTTACAGCTGGTCGTAGTGGGCTGAACAGGCGGGCTCACAACGTCGATGCTACAGCCGATTCCACGGGCGATGATACCATTTCATTATTCTCATCCATCCCTTCGACTCGCCCCTCCTACATGACAAGAAGAACAACAAGCTTGTCCACCAGCAACACGCTTGATAGTGTTGTGCGAGATGTCAACCTTGACTCTGAACTTGCACCCACTTCAAGCGCTCCAAGTAGACGTAGACGATGGACACCTGAAATGAATAAGTTCATTCTGCGGTCTTACTTTCAATTGACTTTATTAGATACAGACAAAAGAACTTATCTCGAACCGCTCCACCTGAAATTTATAGAAAAATACCCGAACATGCAGGTTAGTCGACAGAGAATAGGAGATCAACGAAGAGCTATACAAAATAACAAATTACTACCGCAAAAAACAATAGACCAGATACAAAAAGAAGTACAAGAAGAGTTAGACCAACTACAATTAAACCATTTTACTCTACAGTCACAAAACTCTATCGACCACACACAACAAATACCTACACCGACACAAATGCAACCTACAACCTTAGAAACCCATATTACACAAACTAGAACACAGACTCGAATGAGATGGACTAGCGAACAAAATGAAGGTACAATGCGGTCTTATTATAGAGTTACAGATTTAGGCAGAAATGAGACAGTTTATAGAAGACGCATGTACGTAGATTTTATAAACAGTTTTCCCTCACTTGCTCACCTTAGCGAACAACGAATTGCTGATCAGAGGAGGGCAATAATAAACAATAATTACATCACCAATGATAAATTAAATTCATTAAAGTCAGAGGTGTCTGAAGAACTCGGACTAGATAACCTTAACACACGCAACATTAGGGAGACGATACCAGATATTACTAATATCAGCAATAATAATACCATAGCCCAAATAACAAACACGGTAGAAGAACCTACACATAATATACAAACATCAGATAACACTGAATTAAATAGTATAACAGAAATACAATGTAACCCAGATATAAACCCAGATAGGGAGCCATTTATAGATGATACTTTCCAACAAGCACTCCAATATTTTAAAGAAATTAGCCCAATTAATAGAATGTACATTCCTAAACAGAAACCATCTAAAAATCTTGCAAAAATAATTGACTACCTAAACAAAATCGTACTCCCAGAAAATGTTAATGAAGACACCCAATTCAAACATTGCAAACTATAATTTATTGTGCCGCATGGACCGCTGCTAAGGTAAACGGAGCAAGAATAACACTTGAACTGAGAGAAATAATTCGAGGTAAAACAGAATATAAGCCAAAATGGCAAAGACGGTTAGAGAAAAAAGTTAAAGATTTACGACGGAAAATAGGTAGACTGACACAATTTATGAACGCCAGCAGCAGTAGAAAATTAAAGAAACATGTAAAAAAGATCATAAAACTTTACAAAATTCATACCGTACATGAAGAACCAAACACACAAGCAGCACACACATTAGACACACTGAAACAAAAACTCTCTGTCGTAGCAGGGCGACTCGAAAGATATAAAGCATGCACGTTAAGAAAACAACAAAACACTCAATTCACCCACAATGAAAAACTTTTTTATCGCAATATCAGAGAGGCAACTGCAAATATTCAACACAACAACCCATGTGACAATGAAAATAATACCCTTGACCCAGAGACACTACAACACTTCTGGGCAAGATTATGGGAACAACCTATTTGCCACAATTCCCAAGCTGATTGGATACAATCAGAATTGTCAAATAACGACACAAACATTCAGCCGATGGTGTTTGAGCACATATCCCCAGAAATATTTCATAAAGTTCTGACAAGGTTACATAATTGGAAAGCTCCCGGATCAGACCACATCCATAGTTACTGGTACAAAAAATTCACAGCAATTCATTGTTACTTATATAATTTCATAAATTCATTCATCCAAGACCCCAAATCAATACCTTCTTATATAATGTCTGGAACAACGTTTATGATACCGAAAGACCTTAAAGACCTCTCTAACCCAGTGAAATATAGACCCATTACATGCTTGCAGACCTTATACAAGATCATAACATCATGTATATCTGAATTGATATACGAGCACATTGACGCCAATAACATCTTAGCCGAACAACAGAAGGGATGTCGAAAGTATAGCCAAGGCTGCAAGGAACAATTAATAATAGACTCCGTTGTTTTAAAAAAAGTTCAGAAATCCAAATCGGATTTATTTACAATGTACATCGATTACAAAAAAGCCTATGACTCTGTTCCCCATTCATGGCTAGTGCAAGTATTAGAAATGTACAAAATACACCCATCAGTAGTGACATTCCTCAAGACCGTGATGAAAACTTGGACTACCGTACTAAGACTCACTACACCAACCGAAACAATAGACACCAGCCCAATTAAAATACAGAGAGGAATCTTCCAGGGAGATGCACTCAGCCCACTGTGGTTCTGCCTTGCTCTAAACCCCCTACCTAAAATATTAAATGCAACCTCATTAGGAATCTCTTTAAATTCTACTGCTACCGATGGACAGGATGAATCCCAGGATGGCATTTTGAACCATTTACTGTACATGGATGACATTAAACTATACGCAAAAACTGAGAGTCAACTTAACGAGTTAGCTAACCTGACAGAGAACAAACAAACGACATAAAAATGGAATTCGGAATAGATAAATGCAAAATAAACTCAGTTAGAGCAGGTCAGAACTACAAACACCAATACATCTTAGAAACAGGCGAACAAATAGATCCACTGGATGAGCAAGATACTTACAAATACTTAGGGTACATACAATCAAGTCAGATACACTACAAAGAGACCAAACAAAAATTAAAACAGCAATTCCAACATAGGTTAAATACTATTCTTAAAACACAACTCAACTCACGAAACACAATAAAAGCAATTAACACCTTTGCTATCCCTGTCCTCACCTATTCATTTGGTATAATCAACTGGACCAAAACAGACCTGAAAAACCTGCAACGCAAAATTAACACAACAATGACTAAATTCCGTAAACACCACCCAAGATCATGCCTGCAAAGGGTAACACTACCGCGGAAGGAGGCAGGCAGGGGACTTATTGACATTTTAAACTTACACAACCGACAGATCACTCCTCAGAAAATACTTCTTCGATAAAACTGCATCTTCAACACTTCACAAACTAATAGCACAAAATGATCAACACTTAACACCTCTTAATCTTAAAGACACAACTGAACAGCAAAACGAGAGAGTGACTGATGACAAAACCAAATGTCTAGAGTGGACCCAGAAGTCTCTACACGGAAGACATCGTCAAGATTTATGCCAATTAAATGTCGACAAAGATGCGTCGAACGCGTGGTTAAATTGAGGCGAACTTTTTCCGGAAACTGAAGGGTTCATGCTTGCAATACAAGACCAAGTTATTGAGACCAAAAACTATAGAAAATACATTATAAAAAATCTAACAAACGACACATGTAGAAAATGCAATAGTTCACCAGAGACAATCCAACATATCACAGGCGCCTGTAAATCAATAGCCCAGACAGACTACAAACATCGACACGATCAGGTAGCCAACGTAATACACCAAAAACTAGCTCATGAATACAAATTTATAGACACCATAGCACCATATTATAAATATAACCCTGAAACGGTATTAGAGAACCCCACTACAAAATTGTATTTCGACCGAGCCATACTCACCGACCGCACAATTCACTTTAATAGACCAGACATCACATTAATTAACAAAGTAAATAAAACTGGGTTCCTAATAGACATCGCCGTGCCAAATACACATAACTTACAGACTACAATAGCCGAAAAACTATCCAAATACACCGAACTAAAAGACGAAATAACCCGACTTTGGCATCTTCAAAAAGTCACAATAGTCCCTATAGTGCTATCTACAACAGGTGTAATACCCAAACAGCTTCATCAGTCCCTTAGTTCTCTCAACTTGCCATCTAACACCTACCACCTGCTGCAGAAGGCAGCGATTCTCAATACTTGTAGGCTAGTAAGAAAATTCCTCCAGTGTGAGTCCGATAACTTGCACCATTACTCTCACTCAAATATAGTTTCGGCTAACATACAGCCTACTGCGGATAACCACGCAGTATCTAATATTACTCCAACACTTAATCCCACTGATGAACACTTGGCTTAGGCCCGTGCCATCAGCTATCCGGCTAGGCCGAGGAAAACAAATCGCTAAATAATAATAATAATAATTTTATTATCAGGCAACTATAAGGCCCATAAATAAAATACACAAAATAATCTTATAAAATAATGAACTAATACATATTAAAAATCCTTAAAACTATTAACTATACACGTAACATTGACGGCGTCGTGTTTCGCTGCGTGGTGTCGCGTAACCGTCCTCGGAAACGTCGATATACGAGACCTTTCGGCCAAAAGTCCTCTTTCAGACAGGTCTGTAGATGTTGGGTTGGAACTCGTACCACGAATGACTTAAAGTTGATGTTGTGGCGCGATTCCAACCTTTCGACCCTCAGAGTCCAGTTGGTCTTCACCTTCAAATACTGCACGACTTCCTCAGTTGTCGTGGAGTGATGCAGACGCGAAAGGTACAGCTGCGTCGTAGGCACAGCAGGGCGCAGCAGCATGTTGGGTCCACTCGGTGCGGTGCCACACAGGTTACGAGAACAGGGCTTCTTCTTCTTCCTTTCTACTTTCGTGAAACCCTCCTCATCAACTTGTCTGGCTCTTGGCAAAGAGCAACGGACCGCAGTCAGGGCAGGTTGAGCACGCTTTACCAGTTTTTCCCCTTTTCTGGTTTGTCGGTTAGGCTGCGACGCATCAGATTTACCGCTGGTGACAATAGCAGCGTAGGCACGTTTAGGGGTCGACGTACCTACGCGTGACGTTTCCGTAGCCGGTGTTGTGGCGCGGGCGACGGCGGCGGTGGGCGGCGCTTGCTCAGCGTTATCGGCAGCTGGTGACGCACTTGTGTTCGCCGATTCAAAACTGCCGATGGACGCATTTTGCGCCCCTCGCCGTGTGTTCACCTTTGAGGCCTCAGGTGACCCAATTACCGAACCAATGTTGCGCAATGATGCTATTTCTGCACGTAGTTCGGTATTGGTTTTTTCTGATGCCTCCATTCTGGACTGCATCTTGGTCATCTCCGCCTTCAAGGAAGTGATGTCCTTTAGCAGCCGCGTAACGTCGACGTGATCGAACGTGACGGGGGGCAGTTTACTTAGCTCCCTCGCCACGAAATCTGGCATTTCGTCCGGGTCAGTCTTCTTCAACATATCGACGATATCTTGAACGCTCTTCTCGGTTCCATCTCTGCGACGAGACGGCATCTGGTCGAGTTTCCCAAGTGACTGGAACAGTAACCGTTTTCCGCTGCTGATCTCGTCTTCCTTGTAATTCGACCGGCATATTTGCAGGATGCTCACCTCGTCCATGTAGTCGATAGCATGGACCAGGAATGCCAGCAATTCATTGACTATGAGTTGTTTGGAACTCATAGTGTTTCCGGGCAGCGGCTATGGCCGCGCAACACGTGAATAAAATTCGTGCCGTGCACAGTGGAAACACGTCCGTGTTCGAGCGCGCATCGCACTGCAATGTAGGCTAAATATAATCCTAACTAGTTAATATTATAAATGCGAAAGTAAGTTTGTTTGTTAGCTTTTCACGCCTAAACCACTGAACCTTTTATCCCGAAAAAAGTGCTGTTCCCGAGGAAAACAATAATAACGTTATTATGATAATAGATGGAGCCATATGATTTTCGAATGTCACGCGGACGAAGGCGCGGGCAGAAGCTAGTACCTAATAAAGCAGTGCGTTCCTGGATGTTTTTTTTATTCCTAGGTAGGTACTTGCACAATAACAAAGATGTTTTCTGGAGTATGAAATAATTATATTTTATTTAAAAAAAATTCTAATTTATAAATAGGTGAAATTGAATTAAACAATTCTTAGAGTGTCTATCTAAGTACTATTTAGTAAAAAATTACGAACTTATAAAATTATGAGTACCTAGGTATCAAAACAAACTTACCTTGAATGTTTGATATCTTGACCGAAGATGATTGAGTGTCTTGACCGAAGATGTGTTTGCGTATTAAAAAATTATTATTATTTTTATTCTTCACTACAACTGTTTCATAAAACTCGCCTTAATGCTTTATTACCTACAACTTCCGCTGCACTATCATAAACTATTGTTTAGTAACTTCACTAAATATTACAACTATTGTGCATATATGTAAACAATAATTATATAATATTTTTAATATAATATTAGCTAGTTATTAGTCTTATTTATAATATTTGTTAGGATTATATTTAGCCTACATTGTCCCATGGCTGGGCAAAAGCCTATATAAAAATAATAAATAAATTATTTGATTATTGTCATCAGAACGAACGATATTTCAAGCAAAAATGATTTGGGTAACAGTATTTTTTTTGTGATCATTCGAATTCCAAAATCATTTTTTTTTTAACACGAATCTTGAGTACAAATGCTATGACCGAAAAAGCGAAAAATCGAAGAAAGTTTATCAAAAGTTATACTCTACATTTACTAATCTTTACTGCAATCTAAACGAAATTGTGGTCACCCTATTTGCAAATTCAGATAATACAAATAAAACTCGATTTTCTTATATAATAAAGGGTCTTTTAATTTCTTTCTGGTATCGAATTTGTTGCAAAATTTTGACACAAAAAGAGACAATTTTGTATTTGTCTTATCTTTCATACGATAAGCGTAATAAATCGAAAACAAAAGAAATGGAGGACTGAGGGATAACTTTCAAACAACAAAAAGTGGTGACCTGTTCTTGCTTTTATAAATTTTCACAATTTATTTAGTAGCATATAGGATTTCAAACAGTAGCTGTAAGTTAATGATTTCATTATAATTGCGTAATAAACTTTTACGTGTATGAGAATTGAGGGCCCATTTTGTACGAAGATATACAAAGTAGGACAGTGTTTTGCGATAATATCTTGTTTTCACAAATTTTGTTTGGCATTAGATTAGATTTTGGCATAAAGACTTTTTCTGTAGTGTCCATAGTTTATCAGTTTCAGGTGGGCCCTCAATCCTCTATGTGAGAACTGAGAGCCCAACTTTACAGTCTATAACTCGGTTATTAGATTTTCACAAAACCTGATTCCAACTTTCACAATTCTTTTGGAATGTTCACTAAATCCTAAGCATATTTTCAAAGAGTTTTAACAAAGTGGCCCTCACACCACACGCACATTACTACTTTTGTAGTGAGTGATTACGAAAGAAATTAACCTGAACAAACCCTGAAATTAACCCTGAAATTAACCTGAACAAAACATACTATATGGAATACTGTAAAAAATCTTGGAAAGTTTCATAAAAAGGTTGAAAATTGAAATGGTAAAGGTTGTATACATAGGTTTAAAGCTGCATTAAATTGCTATAAAACACAGGGAAGTTTAGTTTGTAATTATAAAAACAAAATGATAAATGTAGTAGTAGATAAGATAGCACATAAAAACCTACTATTTATTCAAAACAAGCAGCTATAATTTTTAACGCAGATCAATAAATTAAAGACACAGTAGATACATTTAATATTTGATGATGTAATCATATAGAGGCGATAAAAGAATATTTGCTAACAGCGATTCTCGTGGAATCGAGTCGATTTTGTTTTCAGCGGAATGAGGGTTATTTCCCTGAAAAGAAGAGACGTATGTCCTTGAAATATTTTAGTAAGTTGGTCCTATGATCTGTCACTACTTTATCCATCCTGAGTTGACTGTGGCGTTGCTTTTTTAAATTAATGAACTTCTACAAACTTTTTGAGCTTCTAACAATGCACACATTTTTAATAAATGAGCCTCTTTTTACTTATTGCTCTTAGTACTTTATACTTTACTTTTTTATTTTAGCAAGTTAAGCTAGGGTACTCGAATCAACCACGCGGTCCAGTGTGGGTTGGTAGATGTCATCTCTTCAATTTTTTGGTTCTAGGATTGGTTCCTTCACCGTTATAAAGAGCAGTGGTGATAAAATAAATTACATTAAGTAAAGCGCCTGTCTGGGTTCGAACCCACGACCTACAGCTCGTAAATCGGGGCCGTCACCACTAGGCCACCACTGCTCTCAAGGGAACTATTGGGTTCCAAGAAAATGCTGACGAAGGACATTAATTAACTACCTAGTACTGGTGTTTCAAAGACGAATCAAGTTTAGCACCTGGTAAACGTAGTGATTAAAGTATTATCAACACCAACCAACCTGGTTTGGTGCTTGAGAACAACAGTTCATCTATAAGTGGAATTGGAACACAGGCTTGCTATACTAATTGTGCTAAGTAATAAGAAAACCATCGGGGCAAAAAATTCTAATCACTGGGCAATATTATGGCATTGAAATTGGCACTCGTGGAGACTTTTAGGTAAGTGAAATCGCAACAAAAACTTTACATGTAAAGTAGGTTGTCAAAATTCACATAACGCTATCACTGTTAAAAAGTTATCTGGGGGCCTAAAAAGGCCACTTTGGCAGAATCATAAAAGGATAACATTATTAATCATAATGGACAGTTAGCTGTTAAGTCAATCGTATCGAATCCCATTGGTGAAGGATTTTCAGTTATTTTTTTGTCTGTGCTAAAATACCAATCAATCCAATCCAAATCCAATCTCAATCTCTTTGATTATACCTACGTAGTGCAGCGAAAAAAAGAAAAACATGGACTGTCTTGGCCATATAAGCCGATAGGAGTGTCTGTGCGACACCGACGGCCGCGAGACGGCCAAGCCATACATTTTGACCAAGATGTAAGGTATGTAGAGTTAGACCTTTTAGAGTTAAGGGTTTTTTTTTTCGGATGGGAAATCATCAAATGACTCCTCCCGCTCTGGGTGAAGCGGAAGGGAGTGTCAGACTCTTACTGACTAAAACCCACCCGTGTTCCTTCCTTAGCCCTTTATGTTCCGGGCCAGCGGTAACCCTTTCGGACAATCCCGCTGACCCGGCAGGCTTCGGCCCTAAGAGGCTCCTTCTCTGCTGCTGACATCCCTTTGAGGCGCGCGTGGAACACGTACGCGCCGTCCGGCACGGGCCTGGTCCTGATCGGACGGTGAGCTACCTATGACTCTCCGCCCGCAGGCCCGCGCCTACGGTGGGCGGGAGTCGTCACGCGGCTCCCGACGCCCGGAGCGTCTCCCGCGGCGGCTGGGACGGGAGGCTCTCTCCCTGAGCCGTCCCGCCGCTACCGATCGCCTCTACGAGGACACAGCGGTGCTCCGCCCAAGCGGGGCAGACCTCCACCCTGTGCCCCACCGTGTCCTCTGGGCGAGCCTGGCAATGGTGACACCAGGGCGTTTCCTCCCGCCTAATGATGTGCAGGAACCTCCCGAAGTTTCCGTGTCCGGTGAGGATTTGCGTCACGCGGTAGGTGAGGGGGGGGGTGCGTCAGGAGTTAGGGGTTTGGCTCTACATTAGATCAGGGGGCCTAACAAGGCAACTTATGGCAGAATCATATGAATGGTCACTGGTCTTTAATGTTGTATCATGCAATAATTCAATGGAACGGCCATACATTTGCACCTAGCTTCTGACGTTTCATAAGTGCCCATGTAGGTTTATGTGAAATAAAACATTTTGATTTTGATTTTTTGATTTTGATTTTGGCCAAGATGGAAGGTTTGTAGAGTTAGGGGCTTGGCTCTACAGTAGATCTGTTAACTTTTTATAGTGACAGCGTTATTTGAGTCTTAGCAACCTACTTTACATGAAATGTTTTTGGTGGGATTACATTGTTTTTTGTAGGGTGCTTTAATTCTTTTTTTTTTCGGGTGGTATTTGAGATTTATTTTGTATACAGGCTTGCACTTCCCTTTAAGGGGTTTGGAGGGTAAAAGTATGATATTTATTCATTTTTTGTTGTTTGTGTGCTAATACTGCATACCAAATTTTCAGCTTTCTAGGACTTCAGGGAGTATCCTAGGTTTTGATGAGTGAGTGAATCAGTGACGACATTGACGTATTTTAGGTATTAATAAAATCCATAGTATAAAAGCTAGATAAATGAAACTTAATTGGTGTATTTTATAATAATAATAATAATAATAAAATGAAATGCAGAGTAGCCATGTCATCGCCCCCCAGCCGCAGACTGCTGTACTACTACCGCAGTGTAATACCAATCATGCTGACGAGGGAAGTAATGACAGGGCTACAAACGTAAGTACCCAATGTAATGAGGAATTGAGGAGTGCTTTGGAGGATGCGATTCGGGAATATCGCTTCATGTCGCCCGAACATAGGCCACGCTTACCTCGTTTGCCCATGCATAACAAAAATAGGGCGCTGGTGGCGGCTCTGGATTCGCAGTTGTCAAACTATTTTGATGACTGCGAAGACCTCACCGATACTCATTCGATTCTGTACTGCGCGGCTGTAGCGGTATGTCGTGTAGCTCACGTCAAATTTGCCAATGACTCTAGAGCTACACGACCGAAACCAGCCATACCAGCTTGGCAGTGCAGAATTGAACGCCGTATTGGTGGGGCCAGAGCGCTCATTGGCAAACTAATCTGCTTCAGGGAGGGCAATACTCGCCCTAGAGTGATGCGCTTTGTGAGACGGGCATTCTTGGGGACTGATATCAGTCCTCAAGACTATATGTCTTGTGTCACGGAGCGCATCGACTTCCTGAAGCAGAAAGTGTATGCATGGGCGAACCGTATTCGTCGGTATAAGCGGCGAGTAGAGCGATACACTCAGAATCGCACCTTCCAGAGTGATGAAAGATGGGTTTATAGGAGCTGGGAGCGACCGGACCAAAGTGTGGCTGACACGTGTCTGCCAGATGATGAAGCCATGTGTTCCTTCTGGCGCAATATCTGGTCGGTGCCTGTCAGTCACACCGAAGGTGATTGGGCTCGGGAAGTCGAGCGAGCCTGCGACCCGATACCAGAAATGGGGGCTATCACCATCTGCCCCCAAGATGTAGCTCGTGCAGTCCGTCCGTTGCCTAACTGGAAGTCTCCAGGGCCGGACGGGCTGCATAACTTTTGGATAAAATGGTTTTTAAGGTCGCACGCTCGCTTGGCATCTCAGTTCCAGACTGTTTTGGAGTCTGGTTCGCTACCCCAGTTCCTAACGACAGGAATTACCCATCTGCTCCATAAATCAGGTAGCACCACGGAACCCAAAAATTATAGACCGATCACGTGTTTACCGACGGTCTATAAAGTTCTTACATCCATTTTGAGAGCTAAAATTGACAAACATATAAACACTAACTCCATCATGTCTGTCTCTCAAAATGGATGTAAGAACGGGTCCCGTGGTACTAAGGAGCTACTCCTCATTGATATGGCCATTAGCCAACAGGTTCGTCGTTCCCGAAAGGATCTGTCGACATGTTGGATAGATTATAAGAAGGCCTATGACTCGGTGCCACATACATGGCTCATGAGGGTGTTGGAGTTGTACAAAATTGATGCAACTCTGCGCACCTTCCTGATGTCGTGTATGGGGCAATGGAGGACTGTCCTTCGCTATCCAGGATGTCGAAATATTCAGAGGAATAGCGAACCGATAAGGATCGAGCGAGGCATATTTCAGGGTGATAGTTTGAGTCCGCTTTGGTTCTGCTTAGCCTTGAATCCTCTAAGCACACTGCTGGAGGATTCAGGTCTAGGCTATCGGCTGAGGAGAGGTGGTCAGGTTATATCGCACCTCCTCTACATGGATGACCTAAAACTCTTTGCCCCCAACAATTTGCAACTGATGGAGCTACTGAAAGTAACTCAAACTTTCAGTAGCGCCATCAGGATGGAATTTGGTGTGGACAAATGTGCGGTCATGCATGTAAAGCGAGGGGAGATTGTTGAATCCGTGGGAACCCAACTCTCGGATTCCACAAACCTTAGAGCCCTCTCCGCATCCGAAACCTATAAGTATTTGGGTATGTCGGAAGCGTTAGGCATCAATGTTACTGACATGAAGCAATCGTTGAAAGAGCGCTTCTTTGGCCGCCTGAAAAAAGTACTTAATAGTCTTCTATCAGGCGGAAACAAGGTGCGCGCCTTCAACGGTTGGGTCATGCCGGTTTTGATGTACTCTTTCGGCATACTCAAATGGACTCAAACCGAACTCGACGCCCTGGATAGGAGGGTCCGTACGCTGCTAACTGCAAATCGAATGCATCACCCACGATCATCGGTAATGAGGCTGTATATCCCGCGAAAGTGTGGAGGTCGAGGGTTTTTAAACGCTAAGACCCTCCACAATCGCGAGATATGCAGTCTCAGGGAATATTTCCTAGAAACCGACGTGGGGATGCATCGAGATGTAGTCGCCGTGGACAAGGGCCTCACCCCGCTCTCCTTGGCTAAAGAGAACTGGCGCAAGCCAGTAGTGCTTGACACTAATGATCGCATGGAGGTATGGCAGAGTAAGGAGCTTCACGGACGCTTTTTCCGGGCCCTACATGGACCCGATGTCGATTTACTAGCGTCCGTAGCCTGGCTGCGTTTCGGTGACCTCTTTGGAGAAACCGAAGGTTTTGTCTGTGCAATTATGGACGAAGTGATGATGACGAACAATTACCGGAGATTTATTGTGAAAGACGGCACGGTTGACATCTGTCGGGCATGCCACCGGCCGGGAGAATCAATCAGGCATATTATCTCCGGGTGTTCTCGTCTAGCTAACGGAGAGTACTTGCATAGACACAACCTTGTAGCCAGGATAATCCATCAGCAACTTGCTCTGAAATACAGCCTTGTGGAATCGGAGGTGCCATACTACAGGTATGTGCCCGACCCAGTTCTCGAAAATGGTAATATCTCATTATATTGGGATCGATCCATCATCACTGACAGGACTATTGTTGCCAATAAGCCTGATATAGTGGTGGTGGATCGATCAGAGCGGCGCGCAATGATTGTTGACATAACCGTCCCGCATGATGAGAACCTCGTGAAAGCCGAGAAAGATAAACAAATCAAGTATCTTGACTTGGCTCGCGAGGTTGTCGACATGTGGGATGTGGACTCAGCGATCATTGTGCCGATAGTCGTGACAACCAATGGGCTAATAGCCAAGAGCCTCGACCAACACCTGAGGAGGCTCTCGTTGGGCAGCTGGATCAAGGGCTTGATCCAGAAAGCAGTACTTTTGGACACGGCTCGCATTGTCAGGAGGTTTCTCTCTCTGGAGCCCTGACCGCCGGTAGCTTGGACCCTGTTCCCGATACCGGTGGGCTACTATTTTTTATATTTTTAAATGTTTTTATGTTTTTATATTCTAATATTTAAAAATATAATTTATATGTACATACGATGAAATAAAGGAGATAATAATAATAATTCATTTATTTGTTAACATAGGTAAAGAAATACAGATGTTATGTTTGATGAAACAGAGCGCTATGTTATGCCAGGAGGCGTACAAATATGGTGAGCAAGTCTAGCCGAGGATTACAAATAAAAATTTACTAAATAAAATATTTGAAAATCATGCATAATTATGGTATGAAATTAGAAAATAAATTGAACGATTACATATTATTTCATACTGCAATTATGTCAAAAACTAAATGAGGAATTATTAAGAATGTCAGAAATATATGTCAAAAATAATTAAAATGTCAAATTATTCAATGTCAACGTTAATAATTGTAATTCTAAATTAATTCGTCATTTAAGTATTCGTCAATAGTGTAATAGCATTTATCAACCAAGAACAATTTCATTTTTTTCTTAAATTGTGTAAAATTTAATTCTTTTATGGCATCTGGAATTTTATTATAGATACGTGGTGCCATACCCAGGACACTTTTTTTTACTAATGCAGTTTTACATTTGTAATTACTCAAAGCATTTTTGTACTGACTACGAATTGGAACATTTCGTACCGTTGTCATTTTTTCGAAAAGGTTGGGATTTGTTTTGACGAAGATACTAATTTCTAATATGTATATCGCCGGTAACGTGAGTATTTTTAATGATTTAAAGTACGGTGCACAGCTGTCATCTGTTTTCAGACCACACATGGCTCTAATGCACCTTTTTTGTGCCTTGAATAGTAATCCCTTATCTGGGGAATTACCCCAAAAAATAACTCCGTATCGTAGAAGTGAGGCTACTAGACCGTGATAGGCAACAAGTAACGCGTCTATATTTACTTTTCTAGCTAATTGAAAAAGAGCATAGGCAGATTTATTTATTTTTTTACATAGCTGTTCTATATGAGCTTTCCAATTAAGTTTATTGTCAATATGGATACCTAAAAACACACTTACTTCTACTTCTTCTATTTCGGTGCCATTGTAATTGACACAAATTTTTGGAGCTTCAATTCTTTGGTGGAAATGCATTACTTTGGTTTTCTTGAGGTTAATTATTAAATTATTTAAATCAAGCCAATTAATTATGTCAGTTAGAGTATTATTAATGTCGAATTGATAAGTATTTAAGTCCTTAAATTTTACTATGGCCGTACTATCGTCTGCAAACAAAATCATTTGTTGTTGTGTCACTTTTGGCAAATCATTTATGTAAATCAGAAATAAAGGTGGCCCAAGCACGCTACCTTGAGGCACTCCATATTTTATATTTCTGAAATTCGACACATACGTTCGTTCCGTTTTGGTTTTTGCGCACACTCTTGTGATTTCAGTACATTGCATTCTATTACTTAGATATGATTCTAGTAATTTTAAAATGTTCCCTCTAATGCCATAACAATGTAATTTGTCTAGAAGGATTTTGTGATCAACATAATCACTATATCTTATCCTGAAAATTTGAGATCTCTAGCATTATCTAGGCCGAAGCTATGAGGGAAGAAAATACGACCAAACGCCTCGAGAAAAGGTAGGTAGTGCCCTCCTGCTTTTTGTTTTTGGCTCGTCTTGGCGCGGCACTACAGTGCCCCCGGGTACTTTTAAACTGGCTAGATTTGGAATCTAAACCTATAGACCTAGATATGCAAATCGTTTTTAACCAGATTCCATACTATTTACCATTTTGTGATTTGCTTGAACATCCTCATTAAGTTACCTAATATTTATCTTATTATTAGTCTCATTCTCATCTCAACTCAACGTTCACAGCGGGCACTTTCAAATCCTCAGCCGGGCGTCCACGGTGACTCACGCTCGGGGAGGGCTGATGACGTCATCGGCCCTCGCATTGGCTCTAACTGTTGTTCAACACCCTGCCCCCGCCACATTCCTTCCAAGAAGTCACAAGCTTTTGTTTATTTTTGTTTTGACAGACTCGCCTGAGCTATTTGTCATCGATGTGTTGTGACAATCTTATATTTTTGTTTTGTGGTCATTATCCTCTAGCTATGAAATGCGTCCAGTGAAGTAAATTATCATAAGGAGCAGAAATATTGTTGTACTTGGGTATACTACCCGACAGGCTTCCACGATTTTGGTCATGAAAAAAATCATGCAAGAGAAAAGAGAAGAAAAGTAAATAGAAAAAAAACATGACGTGTAGACAAGGACAAGACCTATGTATATATTTTATGGTTTATTGTTGCCACGACTTAGATACGCGACTTCAAATGATAATATGTTAGTAATATACAGGGTTATTGGTAAAACATTAACAACCTCTTAAGAGGTTGTTAATGTAAGTACTATGATAATGAAAAAAAAATCTGCTGTTTCCTACAATTTGACGAGTTATACGAACATAATTGTAGGGAACAGCAGATTTTTTTTCGCGCTTTCAGGTTTGGTCCCATAGTAAAAGTTGTTCATAATGATGTGTACAATGACTTCTTAAGAGGTTGTTAATGCTTTACCAATAACCCTGTATTAGTCAATGGTGTGCCCACACCACATAACATGGAAAAATACCAAATACCTACCTTTTGTTGTAGAAGGTGGTTCTAACACAGTTACGTAGTATAAATAAACTAGGTATTTATGAAATTTGGCACATTTAATTAACTCTATCAGAATCATTATTTATCTTTCCGAGTACAAAAATAATTTAAATGTTATCTGTAAGTTGTCAAAACGTAGCGTTCGTTGCATGGATCCAAGATTCGGCCGGGTGCGGGTGAATGACCACCAAACCGCGCCAAACGGCCATATTGGATTCGTCACGGAGCGCGCGCATTATGTCTTGTGCGCAAACTTGCCATCATTCACCGACTCACCGACTCACCGGCCAGCATCTCATGTGCACTGCTTACGTCACGTTATTACCTTATTACACGTGCCAAATCTAACATTATATTTAGAACAAACTATTTTTGACTGCCCACAGTAAATATATCGCTGCTTACGAATTTGTTCGAAATTATTTTTAAAGACCTGCCACATTGATAGATGTATGTTGCCATGCCAATACCATGTTCGTATAATTGTATCGCCAATTCAAAGAATAAAGACGCAATTCTGTACAATGTAAAAGGTTATGTATTTATTCAAACAATAAATCACATCGTGATCGAATTACTTCAGCTTTCAAAGTTATTATCAAGTCCATGCCAAAAAAATAATGTGAACTTATTGTTTCACTGCATCGCACAACCAGGAATCCAGGACCAGTTTTATTGGTTTGAATTGAAAAGGTATAATGATATCGGCCTTAAATATATCGAAGGCAAAGCGGCTTAGCAACAGCCTGATGTCGAGACTTTGATTTCTCTCCACAGCGCGTGCAAGCCTCGAAGCCACTTCAGAAACCAGATCGTATTGTCACTGAATATGCCGCATGCCGCCATTCTTATCACTTGTTATAACTGAGAATGCCGAACGGAAGATAATATTAAATTCTATGAATATGCAAGAGTATTATGGAAAATAACTGTACGCAATGTTTCTAAATTATACGGCGGAAAACGAGGCGAAGAGGCGTTTAGGAGTAATAAATCTGGGGAATTAGCCACATTATATTCTATTATGTAAAACTTCTTGCATAACCCCATAATTAATACTAGGGCTATTCCTAGGAGTATATAATATCTATTATACCATCATCTAATGTACAGACTTTTATCATCCTTAGATATAAAGGAGCATTTGAATTTGCTCTCATGAAACAACTGGTTGAAATACTATAAGATCCGCAAAACGAAAGAATTGAGTGCCTAAACGGTTTGAGTTCGTAATGCGGAGGTATAAAGGAACTGCATCAGGCCTAGGGCAGAACTTAACAAATGAAATCCCGTAAGATGTATAGCATGTAGGTGACATTCCTCGCGCAAAGGAGAAACTAGTCGGACGGCATTCAGGGCTCGCCCTTAACCGCCGCGGAGGCCGGGTACCGTTGCTGCCATTGCTCTGGCAAATACCAGTAGGGCTGGCTGATTTGGTCCAAATGAGTAATGAGATTACAGGAGCTGAGACAGTAGGCGACATGGCTTGTTCCCTGTGGATGTCAATTAGCCTTACCAGCCCACGCGCTGAGACTATCTTGACTCTTCATTAGTTTTAAATGTCTTCACATACCGTAATTTTAATAGTTCCCACTTTAAAATGTAAAAGACCATATTTTTTAGTTTTTGGGAAAATGCTTTCATTTTCCCCGGGATGTTGCATACTTGCATAGGCCAAAGATTAAAGAGATGAGCGGTCCATGTGCTGTTTAAAAGGGCTGAGGACAGCCATAGTGCGATTAGATGGTAAGAGGATAAACTCGTAATATCAATCCGCTATCTACAAACAAAACGAAGGTATCCATGAAATGTTCTGTCACGAAATGAGCTGGCTGGCTTCAGGCCGTAGCCGGACATGAGACGCCTAACTTTACAAAACATATTTTCTAAAGATAACTAATAATGATAAGTTCATACCTTGATATCGGGATGGTCATGGTCATGACACGAATTGCTAGAAAGCCAAAGCCTGAAATAATGCATGTTGTAGCTTACATTAACCCAACTTTTGATTCATATTTAGACTAAAAGCCAACGAAAATAAAACATTGTGGTGATGAAAGAATCGAATAAGAAATTAACAGGTTTGTAGAAAAAAGCTGCTCAAGAAAGAGCCAAAAACCGTTCGAACGTTGAAAAAATCAAACTTTTGTTGGAGAGTAGGGATAGAAGAGAAGATTGTTGTTACACAAAAATAAGAAAAAGCTAAAAAAACTTAAGACAAAGAAAAATACTAAAAAAAGTCAACAAGAATTGACCGGGGTCATTTGGGGTGTAAGTAACATCAAGCAACCAAACCTCCTGGTTACTTGCTTCTTTCGATTTTAATTGTTTCTATGCTTGCGCAATAATACCTACTATCGTCAATTTGCTGCCTATTAACATTCCACAATGTTTTAAGGTCATGCAGATAACTTTATCAGAATACAGACACTTTGTAAGCCTAGTGCTTTAAAACTTAGGTACTTACGAATTTATACGTCGATAATTATTATTAGATCATCAGAAATTTTATAAATGATCACATTGCGAATTGATAAAATGGAAACAAAAACTAAACATTTCCACGACCAATCAGAATCTGAGTCATTTTGAAGGATTTTGCTAATCCATTGCTTCATATGTTCGAAAAATGTGTCTGCTCAACAACGAAAACAACGCAATGAATGTTGTTGAACTGTCAAAATGAAAGCCATTCCTACTGTCAGTATGTTACACAACTGCCCCGCTGCTAGTACTCGTAATATATAAAAGAGAAGTTACAGTTAGTACTTACCTGAATTTATGAAATACCCTGCTACGAGTATAAAGGAGCTCTGTCTAGGGTCACAGTTTTTTAATACTTTCATCAGGAAATTATGGCGAAACAGACTAAGGTCTTGGGGCAAATAATTCTAATTTTGTTAGTGGTCTAGGCAGCCCTGTATGGCACGATTCACCCAATAGCATAGCATTGCATTGGTAGAGGTTGCCCGGGCACGATCTGTCCCATTGGACTGGCTCTAGACATTGGCATGCAGACTAGCTAAGATATTAGATTTACGTTGCTAAGTATAAGCACATTGTCGAACCCCTGTAATGTATTGATTTACTGATATGCAACGGCATGGAGAGTTTATATTAACATGCGGACGATTGAACTTAATACAGCTCTGAGAATGAACGTTGTTAAATCATAATTAACAACGCCACCTAGGCACAGACTTACGACTTTATTAAATTAGGCTTTTGTAAGTGAAAACATCTGCAAAGTGCAATGCTTCTGGTATTGTAGATGGCCAAAGGCAGTGGTGACCATATTTGATCAAGTGGGCCGACGGCTTGTTTGCCATCGAGCAACATACAACAAAACTTTAGCAGCAAAATTATGATGTCTTGTTATTAATACATACAGGGGTTTCTATAACAAATCTGATGAAAAGAGTATTTTTGTATCAGGAAAATATTAGGTATTTCATCTCTTTTTGTTGGAAAATACCGTGGACTTCAACGTAAGACGAAAACTTGATTTATGTAAGGCTTTTAATTCCTTAGAATTTAATAATATTGTTCCTCAGAAACGTTTTAAATAAAAGTCAGAATTAGTGGAAAGCTATTTTCGACCCCATAAAATAAGATCCATTGAGCGATGGAGCAGTAATTTAGATTCAATAAGTGTTCGACATAACAACTACGTGATATCTACGAGGAACGAACGACCGGCCTTGAGGAATGCCGCCGCTTTACATTGTGAGCAGGGATCTACTGCAACCGTGCGAAACGTTACCATTCCTTATTCGATGTTCTTACCTTTACATATTTCATAGACTGTTTTGATGGTGTTGTATAAAATTACTAAGAAGAAATATATCAATGTATTGCGTGCGAATAGAGATGCCAGATTGTGTTGGCTTTCTTAGTACATATATATCTTAGCTGGATTCGCGGCTAAGCCTCGGTCTCACAGCGATGTGATCGTATCTGGAGTTTCATCTCGACCGACGCAGTGCTCCGAGACTTTATTAATTGGCTATTATAGAACGAACTTCGTTGTTTTTTTGTATACGCTAATACTCACTTCGGTTTTAATTAGAATGTAATTAAACGTGGCATTCATACTGATCAGTCTGAAGGAATGGTTAAACAGGTAGGTAACAGAGAGTTCTAATAGGTAATGGTTGTTTTTAGAAGTACAATGTAAGAAGTAAAATGATGTCAGACGGGTATTGTTTATTACAGCCGAACTTAATTTCCCGGTAAGGAGGAAGCTGATTAAAGTGTCGTTTGATTCATCGCATGTGGCTGTTGTCACTTTAGGGAGAGTGACCACAGGAGATAATCATACGATTCAAAATGCTCCGCTAGAGGTTCCACTAAAATTGTTTTTAACTCAGGATAAATCACCAGTTTTAGAGACTTGTAATTATTAAATAAGTGCTGGAGATAATTTAGGCCCGCGACTAGAACTAGAAATTAATATTGTTACTGTTTATAATGATCTTACAATTCGGAACATTTTCCTTTAAAACTAATCAAAAGAGAGGATGAGCTGTTCTTTGCCTAGATTAGAACTACGAGGATTAGACATTGCAAGTCCAAAAATATTTAGCTAAGGAACTGGAGGAGTTTAATTTTCAATGTAATATGTTCTTAGGACTGCGTGTAAGTATACCCAATACACAATACATTTTTTCTTTTATATCACCAGTAACACGTCTATATCAATACCCGACATCCTTGAGGCTCCACAAAAAACACTTAAAACACCTTCAAGTCTGTGATAAATCCGGTTTTATCCAGAATGATAGTAACCCTAGGTTTGACTCACCTCTGCTCTTTGTGTGGCAGCGGGCAGGCTATGATTCACATTGGTTGCGTGATGTTCCCATTTCACTGTGATCACACACAAGGTTGTTTTTATTTCGGTATAATGCTCATTATGTAGTCACAGCACGCTGTTGTCCTACTGTCACATGTGGCATGTGGCGCGTTTGTTTTCTAGAAATATTGCGTTTAAAATGTAGAGAGCTAGTCAATTTTATTGAGAGTTTCGTTTAAAACATTATCAAACGTATTCTAGGATTTTACGCAATGTGAAGTGTATAATTTGTTATTACTACATACCTACTCTACTTAATGTCATGGAAAGACTTATCAATCGGGATGTGGTAATACAAACCAGGAAATTCAAGCTGGGAAGCGTCCTACCGCAATGTTACCTATATAAGTTCCCAAAAACAAGTTTTGTAATGTTTTAAATAATTTGTTATTAAAGACTCTTAACAGTGAAAATAACACATTAATGTTTCATGTATATATTCATAATACTTATATTATTACATTATTAATCACTAAAGCATATTCGTTCTTAGCTAAGCAATAAAAATGATGGAAAACATAATTTATTTACTTCATATAGTTAACCACTGTATGTATGGTGTTAATATCGTCTAAAACACACACAGAGTTTTAAAACTTTGTTCAAATAAAGTTGGGTCATAAAATGAAATGAAAACTACAAAAATAATTAAAAACAGAGTGTGGGACGTCGATGTCCCGTCCATAGACCGTGACGGGTAGCCGACGTTACTTTATAATTTCAAATAATAATTATTTCGAGGCATGTTCGCTAATTAGACTCGGAATAATTTTCTGGCGGACTATCACCGCCGTCGCCGTCGCCGCGTAAAATATTGGGGTACTAAAAAAACTGGCCAAGTGCGAGTCGGACTCGCACACGAAGGGTTCCGTACCACAAGGCAAAAACGCCGAAAAAAATATGTTTGTTGTATGGGAGCCCCCCTTAAATATTTATTTTATTTTATTTTTATTATTTATTATTAAAGTTCAAATACAACTGAGTATTTTGTGAATATTTCAAGTGCCTACCTGTTGCCATTTTTGATATCGAGCAAAAAAGGGCAAAAAAATGGCGTTTGTTGTATGGGAGCCCCCCTTAAATATTTATTTTATTTTGTTTTTAGTATTTGTTGTTATAGCGGCAACAGAAATACATACTTTGTGAAAATTTCAACAGTCTAGCTATCGCGGTTCTTGAGATACAGCCTGGTGACAGACAGACAGACAGACGGACAGACGGACAGACAGCGAAGTCTTAGTAATAGGGTCCCGTTTTTACCCTTTGGGTACGGAACCCTAATTAAATCTTTCTAATGGGCAGCTATCTAATGGAAATATTGCACCTTGAGATTTTAAATGATAGTAGAATATAAAGTTGCATTGTGGAGTTCTTTTGGAAGTTTTAAGCCAGCAGTCACTCGATATGTTATTTTTCATTGAGTACCTATATCATTTTATTCCATACATCATTTTGTATTGAATTATGTCAACTGAATGTATGCAGTGCAATGTGATTTTTGTTTAAGCAATAAAAATTATTATTTATTTTACATCTCGGGTCCATGGGGTCCCGGTCCTTTGAAAGGCGTACGAGGGGCCGAAGCCAACTCACAGAGGCCCCTTAGGAAATTTTAATTAAAGTGGCACCAACCGACGATTATCCCTGTATGCACTATGCAAGTGCACCCAAGGATAACCCCAGGTTGTTGTACGACTGTTGCAGGATATGGAAAAATAAAAGTTGGACTATTGGTTTGGGTGGCTAAAGTGGACTGGTTACCAGGAACTATGGATGAACTACGACCCCCTGCCTGATCAATGTTTTATATATACACGGATAAAATGACAGGGGGTGAGTTGCACACTCAATAATGGGCCCCCGGAAACGGTCGCTAGCACATAGTGACGTAGCGACAAGGGGGGCAACATGTTCTGAGGTGCTTATGAGGAGTGGAGAGGTATTCCACGGTTATCAGGACAATTCCGGAAGCACGGTCAAGATCCCTACCAGCATCTTGCTGGAATACTTCCTTCTTCCGAGCATGTTTTCTCTTGTGAATCTCCACTCAAGCCGGCCAATAAAGGCAAGAATGAGGTGGGAGCTCTGTTCCTCGTCATTGTTCACTCCAGCCAGCCAATAAAGGCAAGCCAGAGGTGAGTACAAAACTTCTGCCAGGAGTCTGCCAGCCTCTGGGTCCGTGGGGTCGCTACTGCCCAACAGCTCGCCACATGTTGCCCTGCAGGTTCCTGTATCTCTCTTGGTCTGGCTCCTCACCTTAAACCTGTTCCGGCAAAGTAAACTCTTACGGCATAGGCCTAGAGTTCGGAGCGCGCAAGCCCCACCACTACGTCAACGTAGAGATACGGCGATGGGGAAATTATTATTATTATTATTATTTCACATTGTATAGGTACCTACATTGGTTATAATATGCATTGCAATAGTTATCTTTATCTTATCAATAAAGATTTCAATGTGTTCAAAGTGTGTGCATTTGGTACTTATTTATTGACATAAACAAGTACCAAATGCACACACTTCCTTACCTAACAATGTTAATGTTCACCCCTTCTGTATCTACTCGCCAGATAGCAATCTATCTCACCGTAATCAGAGGAAATGTATCTAACTGTATATTGTGTCTGTTCTCAGATAGTTACACCCAGGAACCGACTATCGCTCCTCTAACGCTGTATAAGGGATTAATTAAATAAGTAGAGCATTGACAAGACAGGCTAACATGAGATCAAAGCGCGGCAATGTCGGCTCAGACGGTCGACCAGACACGAAGAGGTGGGTGCAGCAAGGGGGGGAGGTTGTCACGCGGAGCGTGCGCGGTCCGGTGGGTAGGGGGGAGTGAAGGCTGCGTTACGTCATCCGGCCGCATCCGGGTTCGCGGCCGCCGCGCCGCACCGCACGCGCCGTCCGCTCCGTATTGTTCCAAGTCTCCACCAAAGCAGGTGGACCTCTCACTACAGATAAAACAATCAAAAATCACCCTGCAATATCATCCACCTAACTTACAGACACAGATGATGTTAATAGACCATATGTTAAAAGCACATCCGGTTGGAGATTACCTACCAGAAAAGATCTTTTAAAACAGAGCTTTGCCATGTGCTAAGACTTGCTGCGCATGTGGCGTATTTTGGATGCATTGCACAGTTTATTCCAATGTGTTCTATTTAGTTTCTCCAGAAATACCTTGACCAACAGGTTCCTCTTCGAATGACAATATCTTGGCTGTCTTGTCAACACACTTGACAAATTTTGGATATTTACTGCATACATATCCTAGATAACATTTTTGAAAGACCCACGTTAGCCATGTACATACTCCTGAATTAGCCTTCGATCCGATCTTTTATCATTGTCTGCCTTGAAGCCTTGATTAGATAATGTTATCAGAAAGTGTATTGTACGGATTGTACCTACTTAATGATAAGTTTTCCTATATCTTGAATGAAATCAACATTATGCTGATATAAGACGATTTCAAATTATTGTTTGTTTCTTAATTTCAATCGACCTTGAGCGAGCTGTAAAGTTTCAAGCTGTAAATTGTCTTTACCGTTACCTCGTCTGGAGCCACCACTGCTGTAACTATATGAGGCATGCTCTGAGGTTTGAGTTATAAAATTCTCGGATAAAGGCAACTGCAACAATTTCTACATAGCATGTTTTTATAACTTGTTCCAACATAATATCCACATTTCAACCCTAAATTGTTTACCTTGTTCATCGAATCGCGTGTTGTAACCTTGTAGCAGCCATCTTTTTCTATCAATATCATTTGCCATGACTGTATTGGGGACGTAAATTTTTATAAGTACTACCTGTATAGTTTCACTTACTTACAATATTTGTGAAATAAACAAGCTGCGGGGTCATTATAAAGTCAATTTTCCTTACAAGTAAGCGTGTGCGCCGATCGCGTCTATCTGTTGCTAGGCGATGCCGCCTCCCCGCCCGGACCGACCGTGGCAATCGGAAATTGTATGAATTCTAGGCCATCATGACTATGAACATCGCTATATTCTATCTCACTTGCACAGCCCAAGCCTCCTCGTTCGAAACTTATGCGAATACAGCCTTCTTTTAATAAAAATGTTAATTAACATTCGCTGCAAAAATGCATTCTGTGGATTGCGAGTTTTAATCAAATGACTTGCTTCCACAGAGAGACATGTAGGTACTCGTATAAGTCCTTTTGTACATACACAAATTATGTGCCCAATAGGTACATTATTGGGTCTTTGCAACGCAAGTTTTTCCTCATATCGATGATTAGATCATTTATAGAATAATTTAGATGTTTGCTCATCTTCGAACCTACCTATGATTAAAAACGAATTCCATTACTACTTACTTTTCCTTGAAATTGAATGTATAAACTGTCAGTTTCTAAACGCTCATGTAGGTATCGTATTGTCTGAGTACCTCTAGTCTAACCAGGAAAACGTGCCTAAAGAATCGTGAACATTGACGTGTTTTTGTTGTTTAATAGCTAAGGGATTTGAAAGTATATTTTCGTTTACCTACTTTTAATGGAAGAATTGTACTTATTAACCATAAACTCTAAAAAAAAATCCAAGAACTAAAAGGTCCAAGTGCTAACACGAAAAAGCTCGAAATCTCATAGAATTGTCAAGATAGATACTTATATCTTAATAGTATAATAATGAAAATTATTTTTGATTATCCCGTACAGGGAAACGGGGGAGAGCGATGTTGAACTCCTACCTACTAAATTATGAGGAGGTACTGGGAGGGGAGTTCCAGTATTTCCGCGGAGTTCAATGTTGCCTTGCGACGCCTATAAGTTAGGTCAGTTATCCCATTTAAACAAAATCGTTTCACCCAACATGATTTTGATCAATAAATATTTGGAACATACTTAAACTGAAATTATATAAGTAAGTAGGTACATAGTCACTTAAAGATTTAAGTTATTGTCATCACAACAAAATTACCTTTCATTGAGCATTTCGCAATATTTCAAGGTCGCTGTAGATTTCTCTCATTGACTAGGTATTATATCCGTGAAGGTTCAACGTCTAATAAATAGTTTTATTATATCGACATCTTCACGCGCAAGCGCGTGATCGGTGTACAAAACTGTAAGATGGCGCTTTTTGACGATGTCTACTCGTTTGGGCTTTACCTGCGTAACTCTTGATAGACTTGGGTCTTGAGAGGTTTAAAAACCTTCTAGTACCAATATACCTACTTGTAAAGGGTGTCTCAGTAACAGTGCACTTTTTCATTTTAAAATAAAAACATGTAATTTATGGGAGATTTGTGATATTTTTATTGGATTGTGAAGAAGACATGTTCCGATTAAGTATAGAATAAAATACCCGGCAAATGGCCACCACGGCTCTGATGACAGGCCATTACTCTTTTCATGAAATTTTCCATGACTTTTACACAGTGATGTGGCTGTATCTCACCGATGACGCGTTGTATCTCTGATTTGAGCTCAGGAATTGTTTCTGGTTTATTCGCATAAACCCGACATGTCACAAACCCCAAAGAAAAAAATCGCCCGGCGTTAAATCACACGATCTTGGTGGCCAGTTGACATCAGAATTTCGTGAGATAATGTCTTCTGAAAATCGTTGCTGCAATAAGTCGATAGTTCATGCGCGGTGTGGCAGGTGGCGCTGTCCAGATGCTGAAACCACATATTGTCCAGATCCATGCCGTCCTGTTGAGGCCACAAGAACTCGGTTAGCATGTTCCTGTAACGAATGCCGTTCGCAGTCACTGCAATTTCGGCCTCATCTTCAAAAAAGTAAGGCCCAATCACGCCGCCTGGCCAAAATCCGCACCAGACAGTTGCTCGTTGTGGGTGCATTTGTTTCTCATGGATTGCATGAGGATTTTCTGAGCCCCAAATTCGACAATTTTGTGTATTTACATAGCCATTCAGATGGAAATGCGCTTCATCTGAGAAGATGACTTTTTTCGAAAAATTAGCATCGACTTCACTTTGCTCCATTGTAATGAATTTTCACAATTATAACGCGTTGTTCTTTCGAAAAGCGCCCCTTTATTAATAATCGGAATAAACATAGGTGATAGCTGTCAAATTTCAGAAGTGCCACTTGCACGAAAAAAAAAAATATCCTAAATTTAAAAAATGCACTCTTACTGAGACACCCTTTACATACATGCTTAGATTTACTGCAAGCTTTTAAAGAAAGCAAGACAAATTCTAGCACCCAACGATACTGAAAAAATGTAGAAGAAGAAAAATGGCAAACGCTCTAGGAATAGACCGTGTGATTTACGTGACATTGTCCTCTTGAATTTTGCTAATTTTCTCAGAGAAAAGACGTTTAACCCGAACAAGCTTTCACGTAGATAAAGATACAGATCATTTGAAACATTCCGTGTTTTATGTCCACCGCTCTGAATCCTCTAAACTGGCACCGGTCCAAGCGTGCCTAGTGCATTTTTTTCGCTAACATCAAACCGGTTACCGAAAGTTGCGCGAGCGCATAACGGCATGGCGGGCGAGAGGCGCGGGATCTGTCCGTGGGAAGAGCGAGTTCCGGCTGTGCCACTTGCGCCACGCCTTTCACCGAGCAAGGTCGTCGCGCGGCCGCGCCACTTTCTTTTATATAACCGCATGCGCCTGCCAACGGAATGTGACACCCGAATTTATAGCGATGACGTCACGCAACGAGGTGATTCACCGCAGGCTGCACCAGCGATCGGAACGCCTAAACAGCTCCTACTCCAATTATGGATTATCATAATTATCTATGCATATTGTTGGTTGATGAGCGGTGAACTCGATACACAAATATGCATAATCAGACAGGTCTAGGAGCTTGCACCTAACGAATCGTAAAAATAAACAAAAAGGTTATTTAAACAAAGTAGCAGACGACAGACTTTTGTTAAAACTAGGCATCATCTGAAAAAACTAAAAACTGAGTCTCTACAACATCAACAGTGGGGTAAATGCGTGACAAACTAACAGTACCTACCTACCAATGGCTTTAATTTTCATAGTTCAACAACATTCATTTGCGTTATTTACGTTATTGAGCAGACAAATTTTTGGAACATATAAAGCAATGAACTAGCAATAAGTATCCTTCTAAAAATTCCTAAAAATCCTAAAAATTTGTCTGCTCAATAACGTAAATAACGCAAATGAATGTTGTTGAACTATGAAAATTAAAGCCATTGGTAGGTACTGTAAGTTTGTCACGCATTTACCCCACGTAAATGCGTGACAAACTAACAGTACCTGCCAATGGCTTTAATTTTCATAGTTCAACAACATTCATTTGCATTGACAAATTTTTGGAACATATAAAGCAATGAACTAGCAATAAGTATCCTTCAAAATGATTCAGATCTAGGTTGATAGTGCACTACGTAATTAGGGTGCATGCAAATATCATTGGGTGCATATATATATCTCATCAGATATGTCATTATCGAATCGCAGATGGTCTTCACTGAATCATAAATCGCGTTAGGTTTTATTACCAATATGTCTCATTAAAATTTTATTTTGATCAATTTTAATTGCCGTTGCATTATTGTCGAAGTTAACGCTGAAACTCAGAAGAAATCGGGAAAAGCAATTAACTTTGAACAAAGACTTGCAATATTTCAATGGCATAAAATCTCTATCAGTCTAAATCATATAGTTACGAGTAATAAATAAGCTTTCTACCAGAGCGCAAATAGAGACTTAAGCATATTGACAATCCTGTTTAGTAAAAGAAGGAATTATGATGGCCAATAATCATTTGCCGATGCCGCTGCAATGTACGGTCATGATTCTGAGTAAATGCCAAAACCAACTCGCTGGCATTGTCTGGTGTACCTACGCAGTAAAATTGACTACGTAGGAAGATGATGCCCATTCTATAATGACGCAGACAGTAGTAGGTATACAGAGACCTATCAGATCAGGGGTGACCAAGATCGGCTACCGAGGCATCACACCAACAAGGAGAACCAAAATGAAGACCAGCGGGGTATTGGCTACGTAGGAAGATGATGCCCATTCTATAATGACGCAGACAGTAGTATACAGTGACCTTTCAGATCAAGGGGTGACCAAGATCGGCTACAGAGGCATCACACCAACAAGGTGAACCGAACTGAAAATAAGCGGGGTAAGAAATCGCTTAATACACTAACAGCAGCGATGACTTTCATGTTATTACGTGGTTGAGCAGACAATTTATTCGAACTAAGGAGTCAATGGATTAGTAATGTCCTTCAAAATTATACAGATTCTGATTAAAAGTTTGTTTTAGTCCTGGGCACCAGCTCAGGGGACGATCATGTCCCATTTGTAGCTCAAATGATCTTAAGACCTAAGAGCGTCAATAATGCTGAGAGGCAGAGTGTGTGTTCTAGGCAATGTTGTGTCATTGCCTAGAACACACCCCCTGTTGCCCCCCTATTGCCCGTTGTGTCACACACACTACAATTGATAGCCTAGTGCCGTAATTGCCAAAACAACGTTGCAGAGTTAGAAAGTGACAGGTACATCCGGTATGTTCCGGATCCGGAACCACGGCGTGTTCTGCGCGACGGAATGTGGTTACATCATCCGCGGTCACCGCCACAATTGTCGTCACATAATATAAACGTTAAAGCTGCTGCACACTAGTCTAGCTGTTTATTAGCCATTAAGCCTAAGTTGGTTGTAAGACTCTGTTTATTACTTCTAAAAATCTTAAATTTATTCACTGACAGACAACTCACGTCTCAAACCTCTAGCTCTAGAAGCATGTAATTTTGCACATGTGTTCCAAGGAACTCCGTTCCGCTCCGTTCGGCTGTTTTTCTCATGGGTTCTAGGGAATCTCGCAACTTAATGGAAAGTGAATGGATCGCGTGCTCACCTTTGTTATGTAAGTATAACAAAGGTGAGCACTATAAGGAAGGATTAAAACAATCGTCCTCTGAAGGGGTTAAAAAGGGGTTGAAAGTTTGTACAGAAGTTCGTCATTTTTGCCGATGGGGAATCCCTTTGTGTCTGACTGAAGTCAAAGGACCAAAGACGACAGTAATCCTAAGCGTGTCTTCGTAATGGGCGTTTTCCAGCGTAGGCGATGACGCGCAGCGTGGACGTCGCGTATGTATGCGTCGCCGCATCGATGACGATACAACCAAATACAACCATTAGAAAAATTGAACAAAGAGGACTAAGTAGTCACTATTTGCTCTTTAAAAAAAAAAGAAATGTATAAGTTGTTTCCAAGGAGTTTAGTATGGTACCTACATAGGTACCTACACTTGGTACATACCTAGGCTATACAAGTAGCTTAGGTATAAGTTTAGGTTAGGTTAGGTTAGTCACTTTTTTTTTCACTAAGAAGTGAAACTGTTTCACTTCTTAGTCTGATGTAGAAATCAATGAAGAAATGACCAACTCAATCCAACACGTGGATTTTTACAATGCAGCCCGCGTCGCTGACAATATGTGTCAATCTTTAGCCAAATAAGCACGTGCAAAGTTCTCATTTGCGATCAATATCAGACGTGAATTAGTGGAAAAGAAGCCGAATATGATTATAGAGATCTCTCAATAAAATGTTGTAATAATTACTTAACCCAACTGTATTTTTTCGGATATAATATGAAAAACCGGCCAAGTGCGTGTCGGACTCGCACATGAAGGGTTCCGTACCACAAGGCATTATACGCAGAAAAAAACGTTTCTTTTGTGCCCCTTGGCTATCACGGTTCTTGAGATACAGCCTAGTGGCAGACAGACAGACGGACAGTGGAGTCTTAGTAATAGGGTCCCGTTTTTACCCTTTGGGTACGGAACCCTTAAAAGGCAGCCACCCTGAATATATATAACACAACACACTTTTTAATTGAATGATACTTTTATCAATAATTTTATTACTTCCAAGTATTTCGTACTTCAGAACATTTGAACAAGTTATCTTTTACCGCAGGTACCAAGGTGCGTACCTATGGACCAAGTAGGTATTTTTACATTGAAAATCTAACGATATTTATTGCATAAAATATAAATAATTAATGTAAGTACCTACTTAATGTTTCCGTGAATAATTTATTTAATAAATGAAAAACTTACCTGGCACTGCTGCCAGATGAAGCCCTGGCTGCCTGGCGTACACCTATGTGTATCTACCTGCCTTATAAGCACAAGCACAGTGACCGTTGCTGTTCAAAACTCAAAATATTTTTCCAATTAATGACGATTCGACATTTCGTAGAAATATGTTACCGTCAAACGTGGTGAATAGGGATGCAGGGATGAATCGGGACGAAACTTTAAAAGCGATTTTAACATTGAAATAATATAGTTTGTTGCCAAAAAGGAGTCTTATGTGTTTATTGTAAGTGATGAAATTAACGATTATGTGTCCTTTTCGGCAACAAACTGTATTATTTCAACGCTAAAATCAATTTTAAAGTTTTGTCCCAATTCACCCCTGCATTCCTATTCACCCCGTTTGGTGGTATAAGAGCGCCCAGCGCGGCAGCGGTTTCTCCCGCATAGTGTTGATCCCGTTCTTAAGACACGTGGCGCCATCTATTATAATAATAACGTTATTCTTGTTTTCCTCAAGAACAGCACTTTTTTCGGGATGAAAGGTACCCTATGTCCGTTTCTGTACACCTGACAACATATATGCAAAATTTCAAAATGATCAGTTCAGTGGTTTAGGCGTTAAAAGGTAACAAACAAACTTACTTTCGCATTTATAATATTAGTTAGGATTAGGATAATAGTTAAGATTTCACCGACCTCTGAGACAGGGAGAGGGACATAATCACAGATAAAGATAGACCATAATCCAACAGATGGCCGCGTGTGGGCCCAGTGCGGGTTGTTGGATGTCACATGTCTTCGAATTGTTGGTTTTGGTCCTAGGACATGCCGGTCTTCTCACTATGTTTTCCTGCACCGTTTTGAGAGCAGTAGTAATGAAATTAAATATAAGTACAAAGTAAAGTGCTTGCCTGGGTTCAAACTCTCGACCTACAACTCGTAAGAAGGGGCCGATACGACTGGGCCTCCAGGCCCAGTCATTTCACTAAATAAATGTTTACAAACACTGGAGTGTTGGTAAACATTTTTAATTTATTTTGTGAAATGTTCAGTAACAACAAAATGGCGACGTTAGTTTCGACTTTGGCCACGCACCAAAAGAATATTGTTATTTTAAACAGCGTAATAGAGTGCATGAATAAAAATGTCTTTTCTATTCAAATTCGTAATTAAAATAATTTGATTGTAAGATTAGAAAACTTATTCTTAGTGTATCAAATCGGGATGACTATTCTGTTTTTCTCTATGGCAACAAGTGCCGTACACGCACATCTCTATTTAGCTGTCAAAACGCTTGATCTAAAGGCCTCAGTAGCAGGACGGACACTAACTAATTTCTAAAAAAAAAAAAACAATAAGGATGTCATTGAGTTGCCAATTTGTGGGGATTTCCCCAAACTGCGGGAATCTCAACACCATTGGGTATTTTGTGGGGAGAGGCACCTTGCGGGGATTGCGGAGATTTTAGAATTTTTCCGGTAAATTCCAGTCTCAATTGTTTTTATGGCAACATTACGTCAATTTCAACGAATCTCACGGGGCTGCGTTCCGTTTGATCGCCCGCCGACGCCCGCTCATCACTAAAAGCAGGATAGCTACAATCGCAAAAGAGATGTCATGATCGGCGGTCGTCAGCGGAAGATCAATCAATCAAACGGAACTCACCCCGGACCCGGGGGAAACCCCTGCTAAAATGTAGCTGCGTGAGAAAGAAAGTATGACACATACATCATACCACATACATGTTGGTCGGTCTCGTTTTATCTCAACAGTTCTGTTCATGTTGGAGATAAAACGAGATGGAAAATACAAAGACAGTGAAAGACAGCCCGCCCAATAATTGTACGGTAGGTACTCTGTATGTACGACCGTCCGACCGACTCCTTGTCGCATACTTTAAAATATCAAGGTACGTGCTCTTTGAAAGTTCAATATTTTGAATAAGTATTTGTTTTGATAATAATAAATATTGTTTATAGTCAGGAGGTTCCTCTCTCTGGAGCCCTGACCGCCGGTAGCTTGGACCCGGTTCCGAAACCGGTGGGCTACTATTTTTTTATATTTTTAAATGTTTTTTTTTTATACTAATATTTAAAAATATAATTTATATGTACTTAGTTGAATAAAGGAAATAATAATATTGTTTATTTTTTTGTACAGAAATGAGTTTATTTTATGAAATAATGTTGTAGGGAATCAGGATTTTGCTCTCCCCAAATTCGGGGATTTTTACCAATGATTATGGGGAATCTGGAAAATAGGTATTGGCAACCCTAGACTCATGTCAAACAAATTGTCAAATGTCATTAAATTTTAATTTTGAGAATGTATTCAGTATTTCGTGCGTCTATTCTAAAATATATTGATAAACATTCTAAAACTAAAAACATTTAAAATTCTCTATTTTCCTATCTTAATCTCTTAAATCGTACCTTCATAACATTTGAATACGGCAAAAAAGATGCTGTGACCTCGTGTTTGATCTTCAATCTACGTAAATAACAACCTAATGGTGTTTTGAAGGAAGAGGTACGGGAAATAAACATGCAGTCCGGTACAAGTCCTCGTAAAAAACTGAAGAGTCCATTACAGGATGTTATCATCAACCCCAAAACGTCTATCACGTAAGTTATTTATATTGTTGACATACCCCCAGACAGAAATTAATAACAATATTGCAAAATAATGTCGGAAATGACACGCCAAAGAGTTCTACTATGACAATGATTTACTTAAAATATCATTGTACCATGAAAAGAATTAACCGGGCTTATAATCTATGAAATATTGAGTAAATGAAAGATAATTTAGGTTAAAGTCTTATATCAAGTCGCCTCCGTACGAAGATAGGAGGGGTGGAGGGGGGTTGGGGGGGGCGCCCTGTTTCACCCCCCCCACTCCTGCCCTGCCGGAGATGCGTAGTTTTTCTATTATTCCACTTTGAACAAAACCTTCTAACCTAACCAACACAAGTCTGTGTGCTCTGGGTAGGATCTGTCACTCATTAGGGTACGGGGAGGTAGTTACTTTCTGGCGCTTCGCCGGCCGCTGCCGCGGCACGCTCGCTTCGCTCGCTCGGCTCGCGCTAAGTGGTCACCGTTCTAACCTAACCTAACCTACACAACTCACTTCGCTCACTCGATTCGCGCTATCTAACTTAACCTAACCAACACAAGTCTGTGTGCTTTGGTTACGATCTGTCACTCATTAGGGTGCGGGGAGCTAATAATCATAGCAAAATATAAAATTCACGTAAACTCGAGAGCAACGGAATGACAAAACGAACACCAAACAAAAGTATTTGTCAATGTAAACAAACCCCGCTTTCCGAATTGCGTCAAAAGCGATTATATCGCGAATCCGACCAACGCGCAACGTCACAATTTAGTATTCAATAGTCCTTATATTTTGTGACTATTAAATTTGGTTGGATTCGCGATATAATAGTTTTTGACTCAATTCAGAACGCGGGGAAAATGGTTTCTTTTCACGCATTTCGATAAACGCACTATCGAAATCGCTACGAAATGTTTCAAAATTACGTTCCTTCGTATGCATTTGTAAGATTTCCCAAGATTTTTTAAATAATAATTAAAATATTTTGGCGCGTCTCCGGCAGCAAAAAATACATTTTATCGCTTAGTACGAACCCCCTAAACCCTCCCATATCTACACTTAACTCAGATTCAGGCGACTCGATATAAGACCCAACCCATAATTTATATCAATGCTTTGGACTTTGAATACTCTTCATTTTTAATGTTTTGTAAAGGTTTCTGGGTTTTATTAACCATATACCTTGTGTTTAGCTTGTTTTCTCACCTTCTCACACTCTGTAATTGTAGGTGCTCAAATGTCCCAGACTCTCTGTTTGATGCCACTGCAGCCAAAAAGCACTTCAGCAAGTTTGGACGTGTTCAGAAGATAAGACTGTTTCCAAAGCGTCACATGTGTATCATTGAGTATGATCAACCAAGCTCTTCTGAACGGGCCGTGCTGAATGCTGGTGCTTATGATGGATTCATGTTTGATGTCACTCGCAGTAAGATGAGGGTGTAAGTTCAATATTTTGTTTTGAGTTAAGAGTCATTTTACAGTCCACTAGCGCCGCCAATCGAAAAAATGTCATAACTCGTAAATAGAATCAAAAATACAAAATGTGGTCTATTATTACTGTAGAATAGGCAATAACGTAATTTTATAACACATTGTCAACACTTGAAATATAGCTGTTTAGCTAAATCGTGCATTTGTAACAAAAACGGCCGTTTATGTTTTGAATGCACGATTTAGCTAAACAGCTATATTTCAAGTGTTGATAAGGTGTTATACAATTACGTTATTGCCTTTTCCACAGTAATAATAGAACATATTTTGTATTTTTGATTCTATTTACGAGTTATGACATTTTTTCGATTGGCGGCGCTAGTGGACTGTAAGAGGCCTCTTAATATCATTCTTATTCATTAACTTGTTTATCATGTTGTAACGAGTCTTTTAAGCCTGTTACATGATATCGCGTTCTTTGCTTTAATTTGTAGGCAACAGGGTGGTGTTGCCATGTAAAAATTCATTTTTTTGAATCGGAAGTCGTGTAGTGGTCACACTGATTTTTTCTTTTTTTTGATGCTGTCAGTTGATTTTGACAGGGCACTTTCCGGCCGGACCCTTTGCTTAAAATGGAGTAATTTGAGAGCTCCGCAATAAATCGGGATTTATTGACGGCTAGGACGATACCTAGTCCTAAATAATGTGGTAGCTGATTTGCCCTTGTCGGCATCATGATGGGATTGCCCATATTTTTTAAAAAGGTTGGTAAAATTCTTCGTGGTTTCGTATCCACGTTGTCGCGTGGCTATTTGGATGGCAGACGTTAATAGTTTTCGATATTTGTTTCAGGATCTTTTGAACCTTATATATTTTTTGGATTAATTCATCTACTGATGTAAAAGCTTTTTTTTGGAAAAGAAACGGTGAGTTAATTTGCATTTGGTCGTAAACATTCCGATCGGCATTTTTGTCGACGCTGAACATCAGCTAACAATTATTCATGTTTGATTTCAGCCGTGAGGCGTTTCTTATTTATTTTTACTTCAAGACTTAAATTTTTAACGCTAGCCCCTACCGACATATATCATGGACCGCCTGACGTCCCCGCGAAGATCAAAATCACCAGGGTTTGCCCATTCGGTTTGTTAGTTTATTCGCCGGAATATGGTATGGTTTATAATACTTAACTTAAATTGACAAAAGTGCAATAATGACAGGACAGGAATTAATTTCTATTCCATCTTAGTTTTACACCAACTGTTAATATTAGAAAGGAATTTTCTTGTATATTGAGACCAGCAGCCTTCGGGTAATAAAATCGTTCAATAACTTTTGTGTCGATTTTTATTGATACTCCCCGCTTGAAGATTAAAAGTTTCCAGTTCCCGCAGGTTAGTCTATCCTTGGCATAGTTTGGTGTGTGCTCCTGGCGCCCGAATTTTCACTTCTACTTATTGTTTATTTATTTGGAGTACAACACACACATTTAATAATCACATTTATAATAACATACATTCACTCTCTTTAAAATATTTTTTTATTATTACAATTGGCGCTCTGCGAACAGGGACTTGAAGTAGGTTTGTCTGGTACCTTATACTGTCATTATTGCACTATTAATTAATTAACTTATGAGTCTATTGTTTGCATTGGTTTGTTCTACATTGTTACTTTAATAACTTTGTGTTTATTTTGATTTTTGACTCATAAGTAGTACTTAACTTAATTTGGTGAATCTTTGTAAACAATGTTTGGTGTTTACAATTGATGATTTTGTTTAATATCATGTTTTTTCTTAGCAAAACCAACAGAAATGTATAGCATAGACTGCGTTTTGTTGTTCTCAACAGTAAGGTTATTTTAAAAACTAAGTTTAACTTTTTAAGTAAATAATTTAATCTAATTGTTAAGTACAATATTGTGCATTTAATTTATCTAGATTTAAACTGCTTGTAAGTGATTATTGCACTTTTAAAACGATAAAATTAACATAGTAATTTTTTATGGGATTACCCACATTGACTTTTATAATTAACCTCAAACTTGAGAATTTATTTTCAAACATTTAACTTTTTGAATCTTAGTTTTTGCTTTTCGTTTGCTATAAACGCTCAGGATAGTTTAGTCTTGCCTGACGATGAAATTACTGACCCTTGGTATAGAAAAATATTTATCCAATGTCAAAAATCTCCTAGAAAGTATAAGAATTTTAGAGTTGAAAATAATACTTTGTATAAATTTTGTAGAAATAAATATAATCCTCACAGTCTTTTAGACTGGAAAATTGTTATACCTAAAGAGCATATTTTAGATACTATTAGATCAAATCACGATGATGTAAATTCTGGACACTTGGGAATACATAAAACTTTAAATAAATTAAAACAACATTATTTTTGGAAGGGAATGTTTAATGATATTCATCAATACATTTTGTCTTGCGATACCTGTAAAGCTTATAAACATACTACATCTCCACCTTTTGGTATGATGATTAATCCTAAAAAGGTTGATCGTCCCATGCTTATGCTCTCAGTTGATATCATAGGAATTCTACCTAAAACTTATTCTGGTCATAGATACATACTTTCGGTCGTAGACGTTTTTACTAAATATTGCTGGTTCTTTCCAATGATCAATGCTACCACTAGAGTAATTTGTAAACATTTTGAAAAAGAAATATTTCTCAAGTTTGGTTGTCCAAAAATAGTAGTTTGTGACAATGGAACTCAATTTACTTCAAAACATTTTGTAGATTTTTTGAAAGGTTTTAATATAACCAAAATATTTTATAATACTTTGTATACGCCTCAAAATAATCCTGTTGAGAGATATAATAAAACGGTCGAAACCTGCATATCGTGTTTTGTTAAAGATGATCATAGAACTTGGTCAAGTTTTTTGCCCAATGTTCAATTAGCTTTAAATAATAGTGTAAACCTTGCTACTGAGTTTACTCCTAACTTTCTGATGTTTGGTAGGGAGCTTATTCTTGATGCGTCATTACATCACTTTAGTAGTTCTTTTGATAACTTATCTCAACTAGAAATTTCAAATAGAAATGCTTATGCAGTTTCTCTTAATTCACTTAGTGATATTTTTGTTAAAGTTCAAGCTTACTTGTTAAAGGGGTATAAGCGTAATGCCGCTTATTATAATAAGGGTCGGAAAGTCATTTCTTTTGATGTGGGTGATACGGTGTGGAGAAGAAGTTTTCTTCAATCTAATGCACAAGCATATTTTTCAGCTAAACTTGCACCTAAGTTTGTAAAATGTAAAATAACTGAAAAGGTTTCAGATAACGTTTATGTTTTGAAAGATTTAAATAAAGGTTCAGTGGGACGTTATCATGTTAAAGATATTATTAAATTTTAATTTGGTTTCCAAGTGTTAGTCTTGATTTTGATAATTTTGTTTGAAGGTCACTTTTGACAGTGTGATGTACGAGAGGATGGATGATAGGTTAATGGATGATAGGTTATCGGTGATTTGAAAGATGTATGTTAGGTAACTTCTTATAAATTTGTTGAATTTGAGACATTCTAAAAATAAAACTTAGGTCATTCTGGTTAATTTAATACTATTTTTTTTCACACCAAATATTTTTCACATCGAAGGATCTTATTTTATGTTTTGTTTGTTTTTGTTGGATTGTCTAAGATCTTATTCTTCTTTTTTAAGGGTAACCTACCTGTTTATATTTTATTAAGATCTTATACAACCCTACCAGTTTAGGTAATTTCTACCTTGAGGTTAAAAAACTTAAATTCAATTTCAAGTTTTTGTAATCTTTTTTTCTCATAGTTTAAAATCATTCTATTTCCTCTTCGTCATAAATAGTAATCGATTTTTAAACCTATTAGGTAATAGGTAATAGGTATTACGGGCTGGTTTCCGCAACTCCACGTCAATGCGCGTATTTTGCGTACGGGTGGGAAAATCGATTATTCGATCCACCCCAGCTCCTCAAGGAAGGCCAGCAACGCCTTGATGTTGCTGACCGTCTCGCGTAGGGTACCTGGGTTACCGAAGTACTTTGCCCTGTACGTGGTGATCACCGGGCAGTTTAGAAGCACATGTGCCGCTGTCTCGTCATCCTCCATGCAGGCCCTGCACAGCGGACTGTCTGTTACTCCTATGACATAGAGGTGTTTATTAAATGACCCGTGGCCAGTTAAAGCTGCCGTAACTATACGCAGCTTTTGTTTAGTTAGACGGAGAACCTGTTTCGTGAGGCGGGGATCCAAAGTGGGAAGTGCTTCCCTAGCCTGCCTGCAATCGCCTTGCTCCGTCCAAAGTTTGTCGTGTTGGTCTCTGGTGCGTTTCCTTACCAGAGTGCGTAAACACCCGAAGGGAAGTGGCGCGATGGGCTCAGGTCCCACTGGTGCCATGCTCGAACCTCTCCTGGCAAGCTCGTCGGCTGCATCGTTGCCCAGCGAACCGCTGTGTCCTTTGATCCATTGAATGGTTATTTTATTGAGGTTACCCACCTGGTTGAGGCGCTGGTGACACTCGTATATTAGCCCAGAGTCAACTGTATAACTGTTCAGCGCTTGCAGAACAGCCATACTGTCTGAGAGTATGCGGATTGAGTGGTCTTTTACTTCTCTAGCCATAATGGCTGAAGCTGCCAGAGAAATACCCATGCATTCGGCCTGGAACACTGTGTTGTGGGCCCCCAATGGTGTGGCAATATGTATGTTGAGATCTTCCGAAAAGATTCCAACACCTGTGCCACTACCTGTTTTAGATCCATCCGTGAAGATGCGCAGCTCCGTAGGTCGTAGCCCCTCGCATCGACGATCCTCGTGAAGTTGGATCTTGTATTTTTTATCAAAGATAAATTGTTTAGGTACCTTGTCTTTAATGGCTTTCGTAATGGGGAACTCCTTGTGTAGTCCCTCAAGCAGCATGGTGTGTGGTGTGATACTCTTACCCCAGAGATTTAGTGTATCAAGACGTGCTGCCGCCATCGTCGCTTCCTGTTGTATGAACAGATGGAGCGGTGGGATTCCCAGGATGGCTTCAACTGCTGCCGTCGGAGTAGTCCTCATGCAACCTGTAGTCGCCATGCAGGCTAGTCTTTGCATGCGTTGTAGTTTGTTGGCGGCTGTAACTAGCTTGGTGCGGGGCCACCAGACCACAGCCCCGTAGGTGATCATGGGGCGGATCACTGCAGTGTACAGCCAAAGTGTAATTTTAGGGGATAGGCCCCACTTCTTACCTATCATTCTCCTGCACTGCCAAAAGGTTATGCAGGCCCTGTTCAGTTTATTGTCCAGGTGACTGCTCCAGTTTAATTTACTGTCTAGTGTGACACCAAGGTACTTTACCTCGTTGGCCAACTGGAGTTCAGTATCGAACAGTTTTGGTAGGCGGAAAGGGCCCATAGCTCGTTTGTGGGTAAACATGACCAGCTCGGTCTTAGTAGGGTTCACCGATAGGTCAAAATCCCTGCACCATTTTTCTACGATTCGTAGCGCTTGCTGAGTGAGGTTGCATATCGTGCCCGTCACCTTCCCCGAAACTAGGATTGCGAGGTCATCGGCATAACCTACTGTGTAAAAGCGGTTGGCGTTGAGTTTGGCGATGAGGTCATTGATCACCAGATTCCATAGAAGGGGGGACAGCACCCCTCCCTGGGGGCAGCCTCTGGCTATCATGGCCAGCTGCTGCTCACCTTCAAGTCGAACCACTCGTTTACTTAGCATGTTAGTGATCCAGTCCGCTAGTACCTGTTCTACCCCATGTCTGGAGAGGGCGCTGTTGATACTGGAGAAGTTAGTTTTGTCGAAGGCTCCTTCGATGTCTATAAAAGTGCCCAGACAGGTGCCTTTCTGGTGAATCGCTTCCTCTATCTGGCTGACTACCAGGTGAAGGGCGGATTCAGTCGACTTACCTGAGCTGTATGCATGTTGGTTGCCGTGTAGCGGTATAGTCTTCAAGGCGCCATCTCTCAGTTCCCTATCACACAGCCTTTCCAGAGTCTTTAGTAGAAAAGAGGTCAGGCTTATTGGTCGGTGGGATTTGGCGTTTGTGTAGTCACCCTTACCTGGCTTAGGGATGAATATGACTTTCACTTCCCTCCATCCCTTAGGAACGTATCTAAAGGCCAGGCACGCCCTCAATAAAGGCAGCAGTTTCAAAGCGACAGAGATGCCTCCCCACTGCAGTAAGGCGGGGAACACTCCATCCGGACCGGCTGCCTTAAAAGGATGGAAGCTCCGGATGGCCCATTGGAGTTTCTCCAACGTGATCACCTTGCTTGCGTAGAGCCAATCATTATCTGATGGTGTCTGTGTTGCATCCTGCCAGTCGATTACCTGTGCGAAGATGCATCCGGGGAAGTGAGTTTCAATTAGGATGCGTCTCGTTTCTTCTGGTGAGGATGTTAATGTATTGTCAGGTTTCCGAAGGGTAGCAGGCCCAGGTGTGTGCTGTTGCGCTAGCACTTTCCTCACCCTGTTCGCCTGCTGGCAAGATTCAATACCACCACAGAATTTGCGCCATCCCGTGGTACTTCTGAACCTGATGCATTTTTTGTAGCTGGATTTGGCTGCGTAATAGTCATCCCAGTCCTCATCCGCACTTGTGTTCATAGCTCTATTCAGAGCTTTCCTTACCTTACCGCGCCTGCGCTCCAGCTCGGCGCCCCACCAGGGTTGTTTGCCCGGTGTGCTGCGCGGGGTGGTCTCTGGGCAGGCAGTATGGTAGCTGTCTATCATTGATTCAGTAAGATGACTTACTTGTGTTTCAATCTGTGTCGGATCCGCAAATGTTGTCGGATCGTCTGCTGTCGCCAGCTTTGATTCAAGGCTGCGTGCGTAGGTGGCCCTATCCGTGTTGCGCGGATTGCGCCGTGGTTGTGTAGGTGGGATGCAGACCTGGATGTCGAAGCGGATCCACCTGTGATCAGAGCAGGACGCCTCTTTGGAGACATGCCACCCAGTGATGACTTCCGACGCTCCCTCTGTAGCCAGAGTTAGGTCAATGATTGTCCGGCTACGCCTTGTTACGAACGTTGGTTCGGATCCCATGTTTAGTAGGGTTAGGTTAGTGGAGAATAGATAATCTACCAAGGCCTTACCCCTTTCATTTTGCGTGTCCATACCCCACAGTTGATGGTGAGCGTTGGCATCGGCCCCAACGACGACGTCAAGCCCGCTCCTCTCGCAGTGGCTCACAAGGCGGGCGAAATCGTGCGGGGGCGGCGCCTCTGCCTCGGGCATGTATACCGAGGCGAGGACGATCACCATCTCCATGGCGTTGTCACGCTGTATTAGCAGCTTTGCTGCAGAGACATCTCTGCAACAAAAATCGGTTAATAGCTGTGTTTTAAGGTTACCTGTGATATAAATGCACGATCTGGGATGGTCGTGCTCTGTGGTGACCAGGAGCTTACCGCCAAGATTGGAGAGTCCTTGTATGCGGCCTGCCCTTATCCACGGCTCCTGGATCAAGGCAATGGCCGTGTGTTGAACCTCCAGCCACTTGCGAAGCTGAGCCGTCGCGGTCTGACTGTGGTGGAGGTTTGCCTGGAGGATTTTACAGGCCGACGAAAGGGACGCCATCACTGGCCAACCCCTCCTCGTCCCCCTCCAATCTGAGCCCGGCGAACAGGTCGCCCTCGTCGAAGCCGTCCCCCCCCTGGGTCGAAGCCGGGGACAGGATCATGTCGTCCAGCTCCGTACCAGATAAGGGGACGGCGCCCACGGTGGCGGCAGCGGGGGCGGCCGACCCTGCCGGAGCAGGTTCAGTCGCGGATACCTCCGGGTTGTTTGTAGTGGGAGATGACTCCCCCACTGGTGTCTGCGGCTGGTCTGGCACCTCACCAAGGGTACCCGTGGCGGGGTCCCATCCCTGAGGGGTGTCGGTGAACCTACCGTTCCGACCCTGGAACTTCACGTACACCGCTCCCAGTCCTATTGAGAGTCGGCGTCCGGCCTCCATCAGGGTCGGGATTTGGTCCACAGGGACGCCGACCACCACGAACCATTGCTCAGCCTGCTTGTCGGCAAAGAGCAGCACCCACCTCTTAATGTCTACCCAGGGATTTTGGTAGCTGAGAGCGCGGCCAATATTGGTCGACTCTCCATATACTCCCTGCTCGTCGGGGATCAGGATGCCACATCTTATGCGCTTTTCGATCTCCGCCTGGCTCTTAACTACCAACGGGATGTTGATACGGAGAGAAAGGTCGGAGACTGTTTTCTTCAGCCAGGCTAAAGTGTGGTCGTTACCGCACCACAGTTTCACGACGCCCCCGGCGACCAGCGGCTTGGCGTTGAACGTCGGTCCCGGAGTGTCTGGTTTGGGGGAGCAGGCCTCAAGGATAATCTGCCTCTGGATGGCAGCGAGTACCTGGTCCGATACCTCCCCGCTGAGGATCCCTGTGCGTTCGCAGGTAATCGCGACGTCCAGGGTTGCGCTGGCAGCTTGGGCGTAGCTTCTTTGAGGGACCCGTCTGGATTGATCAAGACGCGGCCGCTTATGCTCTCCCCGAGGTGTTGAAGTCTCGTTGAGAGCTCGCTTGGCCGCAGCCTGATCCTTCCAATCGGGTCGCTGTGTGCTGGAGTTACCTGTCTGATCCTTCGGATCACCGGTTGGCGGCTGCCCGGGCACAGGTCGGCTAGTGCCGGCCCCTACCTGCGACCGCTTTCCGGCGGCGAAGTTCAGCTGGCCGCTAGTCGGATTGACCGGCCTAGCGGCAGTGGCCTGTTTCGGACGACTGCCCTTACCTAGCAGCCTGCGTTGTTGTCGTCTCTCCTTCCTCGTCAATCTCTCCCTCTGCTTGCTCTGGGAAGAGGAAGCTGGTGGACCTGAGGGGTCAGTGCGGGGGCATCGGGCTTGTGGAATGTTATTTTTACCCTTGCCCTTGCGTTTCTGCACTTGCCAGGCACGTGAGAACGCGTCCTCAGTGCAACCGATCGTCTCCGTCTGACCGGTGACGGCCGCCTGATGTGAGGTGGGATGAGGGGATAGCGGAGAAGGAGGGTGTTTGAGAGGGCGCCCGGCGCCGGTGTTACCCGACTCCGGGGTCTGTATGGAGAGGGTCAGACCGGCAGTGGTATTAATCGTCGCCTTGGTCTTTCCCTGAGTTTTAGAAGGGTCGGTACTGGTCCCAATCAGCGCCGACGTCCTTCGTTTGTTTTGGGACTTTTTGCGTTTGGTCTTGGCTGCGGTTCTCGCCACAGCTGGACCAGCACCCGCGCTAGTACCTGCAGCGTTAACTGCGAGGACACTAGGGGCGAGGGAAGTGCAAGCACCTCCCTTGGGAGTCTCATTGGCTTTCGCCTCCACTCCGGTTGGTTGATTGTTAACTGGCCTTAAATTATCCATGTTAAAGTTTATGAAAATTTCATCTCTCTGGCTTCCCACCCTCCGTGGAGCCCGCACCTGGGAACGTCTCACTACAAACTAGCTCGAACGTTAGGACTACCAGAGAGATATAGGTGCGCAAGGCTGGCTTACAGTGCGACATCGGGTGCTCGATCGGGTTGGCGTAGAAGGTTCAAAGGGCCAAACCCCCTACGAACTGATCAACCCTCACTTACACCGTCAGCATGACCTTTACCTACCGCTTTGGCCGCTCAAGAACGACCTCCACGGACCTCACGCACCTCGCCTGTGACCCTCTGACGGGACACCGTGACCATTTCCCTACCCCTGGCTATTGGGTAGGGCCACCGTTTCGCTTGAAATCCAGACCAAAGGGGGCGTGTTGCCTTTCAGCTCAACCCCCCAGGACTCCTTCATCCCCGCTTACGGCGCTCAACTGCGCAGGTCCTAGCGCAGGTGACTGCTTACTCCTACTCGCCATCAGCTGATTTTAGTGATAGGCGGGCCCGCTGCCACCCAGTCACGGGGGGTCGCGGTTAGGAGTGGAAATTGGAATGGTGGAGGTGGAAGGAATGGGGATGAGGGTGGGATGGAGTGGGGAAGGAGTGTGAAATCCGGGGCAGGAAGCTGAAAGACGGGAATGAATGGGTTAAAAGGGAACTAGGCTAGGGATGCACTGGCGCCTGGTGGTTTTTGTTGCGTCTGTTTCTTAAGGAATCAGACCAAGAAACGGGGTGGCAACCTCGAGAAGGTACATCCGCCAGACTTGCCTTGAGGATCTACACGACTGTAGCGCTCTCCCTCAAGACCCCGCCACCCTACCACCTCAGAAGGAGGTGACAGGGTAGGCCTGCATCTATACTACCAAGCAAAGCAAAGCAAAGCATGTCGTTGTGCAACCGCAAAAGCATAAATACAGACCCTCCCCTTTTTAAACCTATTTTGTGCTGTTCGTTGACAGAATTGTTTCTCATTTTTACTGGAGTTTCATTCTTTTTAATGATCGGATTTGACTTTGTTAGTAACGCGTTCATCCTGGACTTTACTTTTTAGGGTCATTCTGTAACCTTTGTTACAAAATGCCTTATTATTTTTTGGATCTTGGTGTAGTTTTTGACCTTGATTTCGACTCTTTTCCATTGTGTTGGACTTTGTTGTTCCAATCACGATGCGAGATTTTGTTTTGACTTTCGTCATCCTTTTTCCTTTGCGTTCGGAAGTTCGGTGGTGGTATGCCGGTCGCATTGTGAAACTTTGGCTTTCGCCTTTTTTGTTATTGAGATTTCTCATTGGAGATCTCAATGTTTTTTGTGTTTGTCTGTGTTTGGGAGATTGGTAGTGTTGAGCCAGTCACAGCATTCGCATTCTTTTACAGCTATTGTGCTCGGGAATTCGGTGGTGATGAGCCGATCACAATATGCTTTCCTTTGTCTCGTTGCAGGTTGTGCCTGTAACAGTATTTTAAATAAGGTCTTTCAGCTTTATTTAAAAACTTTTGTTCGGAGTTTTCAAATTTTTTGGATTGTTGAATACGGAGTTAGTCAGTGGCAATAGAGCCTAACTGCACTCATAGAGATGGTTGTGTTGGAAGCGGTTGACATAGTAGTCAGTGGCGATAGTGCCTAACTGCACTCAAAGTCGTACTGTTCCAAGTGGTTTGAAATTTTTAGTCAGTGGCGATAGGTGCCTAACTGCACTATAAAAATTGTAGTTTGTTTTGGTAAATTGTCCGAATTTGTTTGAAATTTTTAGTCAGTGGCTATAGTGCCTAACTGCACTGTTTTGGAGTTTTGGAGCGCTAAGAGATTTCTCTCTTCGTTTCATTTAATGAGTTTATATAACTTACAATTTTTTGTTTTTCACTATTTCGTTTTTGACTTTTTGTCATTTACATTTTTTTTACTTTTATTAAATTCTAGAGATTTTGTCGTTTGACATTTTCAGAGTTGATTTGCACTTTGAATCTTATATGATTCTTTTTCTTTTTTTGAATTAGAAAGTTGTTAAGACAGGTTTATTTGGTTGAAGATTTCTTTCTAATAAAAGAAAGTTCCTTTCTTTTATTTTCGGGAGGGGATGTAATGTAACGAGTCTTTTAAGCCTGTTACATGATATCGCGTTCTTTGCTTTAATTTGTAGGCAACAGGGTGGTGTTGCCATGTAAAAATTCATTTTTTTGAATCGGAAGTCGTGTAGTGGTCACACTGATTTTTTCTTTTTTTTGATGCTGTCAGTTGATTTTGACAGGGCACTTTCCGGCCGGACCCTTTGCTTAAAATGGAGTAATTTGAGAGCTCCGCAATAAATCGGGATTTATTGACGGCTAGGACGATACCTAGTCCTAAATAATGTGGTAGCTGATTTGCCCTTGTCGGCATCATGATGGGATTGCCCATATTTTTTAAAAAGGTTGGTAAAATTCTTCGTGGTTTCGTATCCACGTTGTCGCGTGGCTATTTGGATGGCAGACGTTAATAGTTTTCGATATTTGTTTCAGGATCTTTTGAACCTTATATATTTTTTGGATTAATTCATCTACTGATGTAAAAGCTTTTTTTTGGAAAAGAAACGGTGAGTTAATTTGCATTTGGTCGTAAACATTCCGATCGGCATTTTTGTCGACGCTGAACATCAGCTAACAATTATTCATGTTTGATTTCAGCCGTGAGGCGTTTCTTATTTATTTTTACTTCAAGACTTAAATTTTTAACGCTAGCCCCTACCGACATATATCATGGACCGCCTGACGTCCCCGCGAAGATCAAAATCACCAGGGTTTGCCCATTCGGTTTGTTAGTTTATTCGCCGGAATATGGTATGGTTTATAATACTTAACTTAAATTGACAAAAGTGCAATAATGACAGGACAGGAATTAATTTCTATTCCATCTTAGTTTTACACCAACTGTTAATATTAGAAAGGAATTTTCTTGTATATTGAGACCAGTAGCCTTCGGGTAATAAAATCGTTCAATAACTTTTGTGTCGATTTTTATTGATACTCCCCGCTTGAAGATTAAAAGTTTCCAGTTCCCGCAGGTTAGTCTATCCTTGGCATAGTTTGGTGTGTGCTCCTGGCGCCCGAATTTTCACTTCTACTTATTGTTTATTTATTTGGAGTACAACACACACATTTAATAATCACATTTATAATAACATACATTCACTCTCTTTAAAATATTTTTTTATTATTACAATGTTTAATTTTTTTGGTGAATATATTAGTATAATTTAGCAAATTTGATTTAACATTAACATGATAGTTATTATTAGGGGCCCATGGCTAAATAATAACAGCCGCACAGGTCGATCGATCAGGTTAAGCCTCGCTTGCCGCGGTTGGTCTGTGGATGGGTAACCATCTTTACATACCGAGACTCCTCCATGCCTCGGAAAGCATGTTAAGCCATTGGTCCCGGCTGTCATTTGTGGATTTTGACAGTTGTTATGGGTCATCAGAACCCTGTAAATCTGACAACCAGTCTTACCAAGGGGTACTTATTACCCAGTAACTGGGTTGTGGAGGTCAAAAAGGCAGTCTCTTTATTTAAAATACTGTTATTCATTTTCATCCGGTTAGACTGGAAGCCACCCCAACATAGTTAGGAAAAGTCTAGATGATGATCATAGTTATTATTTCTGAAATTCAGACGGAGACGCAGCACTAGGAAAGAAGATGATCCAGACTGGGTGCCTGATTCTGATGTTGAAGACGAATTATCAGCAATGGGCGGAGCACCAACATACAGAGTCACTCGTCAAAAATGTATGTATGATAAAAAGTTGATAGCATTAAATCTATTACTATCTATTTACTTTCTATCATATCTGCTAAACTATTTTCTGTTTTAATATATTTGTTTGTCCTTAGCTATGGATGTAGAACCTGAACCCAAAACTCCTCCATCAAAATTAAGGATACAGGCCAGACCTGTGAAACAAACACCACTGAGAAAGAAACTTCCAATACGTGAGAAAAAACCAGTGGTGTAAGTGCTTTAGTTATTTTTGGAATGTGTGTATTTGTTTAGTAGTTAGTTTTCGTTTTGTGTCTAATCAAGTTTTAAAATATTATAGTTCCTTTTGAATTCTAAAATATCATTCATAATTTTCTCTCTAACAAAATTTTTATGTTTAGTGCACAACCAGTAAGTGTCATTGAAGCTCCAGTAGCAATGGTGACCACTCAAACAAGCCTGAACACCACGGAGGCAGCCATAGAACTGCACCAACTACGATCAAAAGTGTCCACCACTCCTGATGAACAATGGCGCATTCTAGAAGCAAGGGACAAGTAACTATTGACTTGTTTTATTACGTTAATATTTTGCACGTCCCGTAATTAAAGGCGTAAAAACTGTAGTCGCAATCTCTTCTCAGCGACAATCTCTGAGAAATAATAATACTTAATAAATAATTTATGAAAATTACATTTTTGACAGATTGAGATGGAGATTGAATTACGAATGTTCTTAAAAATACGGGAATTGCCCCTTTGTTGTTTCACTGTTTGTTTAAAACATTTCTTTTTTAAATATGATTTTATTCTTCTCAGGATTTTGAGAGCCTGGGGTGGTGCTGGATCCCGTATCAAAATAGGCGGTGCTACTATTGGTACCTGTCAAGATATGTGTCCAGAAAAGGAGTTATTGCATAGACAAGCAGAACATCAGGTGAGACCATTCTTTGAACAATGAAAAATAAGGGCAAATTTTTTTTTGTTTTTTTATCACCAAAATATTTTTGATGCACTAAAATACCTAACTTCACTTTAAATAACGGGGTATTTAAAGTTATGTTAGGCATTTTAATTCCTTTACCGTGCAGTAAATATTGTTTTTTTAGGTGAACATCCAAAAGCATAATGTTTGGTGTGCGTACATTCCCCGCTGCTGTAAAAGTCATTTCCCAGCAATCAATTTTGCTCAATGTTACTTTACGTTTGATGTACAGAATGGCTATGTGATGGGTGTTTTTACGCCATGTATAAATCTGCTGTGTTAAGCCATACATTATGTTGGTAAAAAAAGTTATAACATTACTTATCCATATTTTACTCCAGGTGATGACCCTAGAAACCGTGTTGGATTCTGATGGTGAACTGGAGCCGTGGCGAGCCGTGAAACAGTACAGCCGCAGCTCAGCCGACCAAGAGATGCCGATGTGCTACGAGCTGCGCCCCGCGGCCGTACTCATGCGCACCTGCGCTTATCTGTTGCATGAGATCGTCGATACTAAACGACAGGTTCTTTACTTTTAAAATGACTAAAATGATTGCTTTTTAAACAAACCCAGAATTAGAATTTTTGTTTGAGATGCAGTCCATCAGGCTTCAGGCTACAGCGAGGTCAGGAGTGGTCTCATTCTATAATATTAAAAAAGTCATATAGTAAATCTTAAACCTGTGCTATGCCAATAAATTAATTTAAATGTTAATTCATAATGATCGTGCTTGAATGAAACATTGCTTCTATTTTCAGGTTTCATTGGCGGATTGGTTCCATTTCATGTGGGATCGATTTCGCGGTATCAGGAAGGACATAACACAGCAGGCTCTGTGTTGTGCAGGTAAACTTGAAACATAATACTATCTCCCATTTTCTTCTTTTTTTGTTTTCCCTTCATAACAAACCTTGTATCATTATTTTCCTTGAAACTTTCAGAGTCCATCTGCTTGGTGGAGATGTGCGCACGATTTCATGCGCACTGCGCCGCGCGGCTCGCCGACCTCGAACACACGCAGTTCGATCAGAAGTTAAACACTGATAACCTTACCAAATGTCTACAAACATTAAAACATATGTATGCCGATGTGGGCCCTGAACAAAAACCAAGAGAAGCAGAATTCAGGGGATATGTCGCGCTACTCAACCTGGGTGACGCTAACTTTTGGTGGGAGGTCAGTATTGTTTTACTTGAATAACTCTTAAAATTATCAAAATTGAAGATCATAAACATGTATGTTCTTGTTGTCACAGATCAAGCAGCTGCCAATAGATATACAGAAGTCAAAACCTATAATTTTCGCAATTAAGGTGTTCAACGCTATAGACAACAACAACTACGTGAGATTCTTCCGACTAGTGAAGGAAGGAGCAACCTACCTGCAAGCGTGTATTCTGCTGCGGTACTTCAACGACGTGCGCGCGCGGGCCCTCGCTAGAATAGTTAAAGCGTACGCCCCTAGAGGAGGTTCTCGCTACCCCGCAGAAGAAATGATGAACTCTCTCGCTTTCGAAACTATCGAAAATTTAAAATCGTTTATCAATCACTACGGACTCAGACTCGCCAGAACTGAAGACTGTGATGGTGAAATAACAATTATACTAGATAGAAATCAGTTTATAGAAGACAGCGATCCCTATCCCACCTCAAGAGCTATAAAACTTATCGAATCTAAAAGAAACCATACGGTGAGCGAAATTATTGCTGGCGGACCACTCCCACATGCTGGATACAGTCGGCACGTTCTGTACACGAGTTTCAACTCGGATGGCAGATTAAAAGAAAGCGCTTTAACTGCTGATGATCAAGGTTACAATACATTAAATGATAGCAACAAAGATATACAATCACTGAAAGCGGAGATTCAAAGATTATCTCAAGGTGGGAAAGCGGTATATGTCATGGAGAAAGCACCGGAAAGTAAACTGAATGTTTTTGCTAAACCTGATGTAGTATCTTTAAGCCCGAAACAGAGACATAAATTGAGTGCTCCAGCAAATCTACCTTCAGCCTCCATTTTTAAACCACCAACCACATCAAGTGAAACCAATCTGTTTTTATTCAAACCTGCTATACCAGTTGCATCATCTGATATCATTAAGAATTCTCCTGAAAAAATGTTTAGCGATGATACGAAAAAAATATTCTCATTTTCTAATCCACAAGAGACCGTCGTTTCTAATTTATTTACTGGAAAAGAAACAGTTAAACGCTTATTCGAAAGTACTGCAGTTCCAGAAACTAATAATATATTTGGAAAAATTAGTAATGATAAAGGTCAAAACCCACAACCTCTTTTCAAAGGAATGAAGCCAGCAGATAATTTATTTAAGAAACCAGAGGCAAATGCTGTTTTCGGACAGCCCATTCAAATAAAGCCTACAATGAATTTATTTACAAGTACAACGCCTAAAAATGTGTTTGCAGCAAAGGAAGAAAAAGTTGCAGATACACAGTCATTATTCACTAATAAAAGTATATTTTCTGGTGCTAAAACTGATCTGTTCTCAAAACCAGATAGTACAGTTGCTTTTGAAAAAGGTGGTAACATATTTGCAAAGCCTGCTCCGCCATCAGGAAGTGAAGACAAGTGTCCAACAAATATATTTGGTGCTTTTGGAAAGCAGCCAGAAATTACCAATGTGTTTGCAAAACCTGGAAATGCGGAAGATCAAGTTAAGCCGCAGTCTATCTTTGCCAACGGCGAAGCTACAACTAGCAAATTGTCTCCAGGAAGCCTTTTCAAAAGTGCAATTATCCCGCCCAATGGTACCGACACTAAAAGCTATTCAATATTTCCAAGCAAAAATAAAGCACAGACAGTCGCTGATAATATATTAAATTCAATAGCAACAACAGAAAGTCCCGCCGTTTACGATTTTAACCAAAATGAGGACGAAGAACAAAAGCAGGCCGAGATTCAACGTCTTAATGCGGAAATAATGAGGAAGGAAGAGGAGAGACAACTGCAAGAAAAAATTAAAAGACAGGAAGAAATGAGGAAACAAGAAATGAGGCGACAAGAAGAAGAAAGGCGTAATGAAGAAGCGCGAAGACAGCAAGAAGAAGCGCGAAGGAAGCAAGAAGAGCTCAGAATGCAAGAGGAAAAACGCAGAAAAGAAGAGCAAAGGATACAAGAAGAATTAAAGAAAAAATTAGAAGAAGAAAAGAAAGCTGAACTAAAACGAAAAGCTGAAGAAGAACAGAAATTCAAAGAAAGAGTTGAAAGAGAATCAACAGACCTTGTTGAAGAACTTGTCAATGAAGTAAATGATCCAACTGTCAAAAGTATTTTGAAAGAAGAATTGGAAATGTTTAATTGTTTGATGCAGTTTGCGAATACAGTAACTGATGAAATATTGCTGAATTTGTCCAATGAGATATCTGAATCTGAATTGAAAGCCGAGATATTTTTAACACAGCGTATAATGAAAAAATGGTTTCATGTATGGAGGAAACAATATACACGAAATATTAAAAGGCGAAATCTACTAGAAGATACACCTGTTTGGCTGACTCGTAAAACTCCTCTGGAAGAAGCATCGTATTTGAGGCGATTAGTTGAAAATGCCACATTAAAAAATATGAATGCTGTTCACAGGGGCTATAAATTCACTGGGGAACTTAGACAATTACCAACACCGGAACCATATAACATCATGGAAATAATAAGATCACCATTGTTGAAGCGTATGAAACAAATCAGCTACCCTTATGATAAATGTTTCTTTTGGAAAGTTACTTTGGTATCACCTGGAGCAATGAAATGGCTACACAGAAAGATTAACATTGAAAAATGGTTATTGGATGTTTTCAGTGACAACAAGCAACATGAAGTATCTGATACGCTGATACATGTTGGGAAACAGTCTTGGAATCATTTAATGGATTTTGCTATATCTGTTAGTTTGACAGGTAAAGATATGAATGTTAATGAGGCTATTGAAGGTGCTAATGCTGTACTGTTCTATGCCACTGAAAATGACAATGATCTTGCGGAAACAATAGAAGTCACACTCAAACACAAATACCCATACCAGGTAGTTCCAGTCGCCGTCATCATCCCAAAAATGGATCATGTTCAACAACGCTTAGAAGTCTTATTGTCAAATCTTGTACAGAAAAATGTCATATCAGGGTACAAGATGTTTGTAATAGATTCACAGAATGTCTATGAATCATTGAATGCATCCTCCAAGAGTGCTATGAAATGGTTGGCAAAAAAATTCCCACAAACCCCGCCATTGGAAATAGATCACTTGAAGTCTATTTGTCAAAGATACCTTGGAAATGAGATATGGTGTAGATTAAGGTTGGAAAATGATAGCCGTATGAATGCTGTTATAAGAGATTTATACAGATTGATAAAGTGTTACAACACTGCTGTGGATAATTTAACTAATGTCATAACAAATGAAGATTTGTTCAATTATTCATTATTTCCATTAGAGTTTCAGCCATACCTGGACAGCACATCTCCTTATCCAAAACCTTATGAGTTTATACCAAGTAGCGCAAAGACTTCTGATAATGTGCTGGCAATCAAAAGGATTATGGGTCAATTGAAATTGCCTGACCCTTTATTGGATTTTAACCCAGTGAATGCAATAAGTATGCAAGAGCAAATGAGTAGCTACTGCAATCAGATCGGTTGGTTTGAAAACCCTGAAGAAGTGTTATGTAGAGTAGTAGCTGTGCTACCAAAGGAACTCTCAAATATAAGCATGCCCTGTGAAGATTTCAACAAATACTTTGCCCACTACAATCTTGTAGACTTTATGAACATAATCGTGTACGAAAAGATTAATAGACTGAATAATTTTGAAAACAGGTTTGCTGTTTATGAGAAATCTGTTCTGGCAGATTATCGGAATGCACTTTGGCTGCATGAAGTAAAAGTTATAAATGAAATGAAGCACAAAGCTTTAGAATATGAAGATGATATTGATTTTTACGTCGAGGCTAAGCGTCGCAAAATAGAATTAGATTCTCTAGAATACCTAATGTTAGAAGACAAGGATCGCACATTAGTTGATGAAAATATAAAAGAAAAGGATGTAAACATATCCAAATATAGCAACTGTGCAGAAGCTGTCAAAGAGCTCGAAAAACAAATAGAAGAAGAGAAACAGAAATCGTTCGAATTTGAAAATTTACTGAGAGCTGCATTGGGGAATATTTAAACGAATCAATGATGTATTTTTCTAAAAACAATTTCTTGTTACATGAATTAAATAGTTTGATTTTGTAGGCACTGCTTTTTTATTAAATGTAAATTGGTTATTCAATTGGCATTTACTCCTTGGGCATGACTACTTGTGGCAAAGGAAAGGTTTTTTAGTTCATGCCTACCTTTTCCCCGTTTTTTTGCCACATTGTGGAATTTGAAATATAAATTGATATGATATGATTGATTAGGGCTTGAAGCATTAACCTTTTGACCGCCACACGGCAAAAAATCCAACACATGCCCTCGGCGTCAAAGTCGTGTCATGTACCTAGTTGAACCGTGGCATTTTGGGGTTTATTCCCGGTCGTCCCCGCATGGCACGAGTGGGAAAAATAGGTTTAATTCCTCCCTAGTGGTGACGATTGGAACTTTTTATTTCCTACTCGTTCTGCTATAGACCGAGAGTCAAAATGCAATAATGGGGATTTCAATAAGAGATTTCACGGATTGTTAAAATTTCTTAATTACGACTTTCTGAGAAAGAGTGAACAATGAACAGTAGGGACGACGGGGCGGGGACTACCGGGAATAAACGCATTTTGGTTTGTCATCTATACATGACTGTGGCGGTCAAAAGGTTAAAATAAGTTTTAGGCTGGTTTTATCGTCACGCGCTTCGACAGCGCCGTTAGAGCGCGCGCGTTCGAAGCTAGTTGCGTTTCAAAGTCACGCGCTTGAGGAGCGCCGTTCAATAAACGCGCGATGTTCGCCGGCGCTTCCAAAGCGCGCGCCGCTCATTCGCTTCTACGGCAGTACGGCCAGTCAGTATGCGTTTTAGTGTGACGCCGATGAGACGCGCCTTCTTTTCCATAAAAAGTAAATAGCCAGTACTCTAACCGTATTAACCTGCATGTTGTACACGACTGGCCCATAGCAGCTGAACGCGCGGTACCTAATCTCGTTTTACGGTGCACCGCTGTTCAAGCGCGTGCTGTTAACAGCGCGCTGCTCAACGGCGCGTCTAGCGGCGTGACGATAAAACCAGCCTTGCAGCAATGGCAAAGTGCAATGTCATGCTGCAGGGAACTTGAACGATTTATTGAAATGAAAGTATTATGAAGCTGATAGCTTAAACTTATTTATTATTTATCATTGTCATCTTGTGGCTGTACAACTTTCAAACATGCATCAACAAATTCTGTGAAGATGGGCTCTTGCATGTACTCCTTCATTAATTCATCTGGATATGGTGACTTGTCCAGTAACTCCAATATCTCTCTCACATGGGGATTCTCCAAAGATTTCTTCAATTCTGTTGATTGCTCTGTAAATTTATGTTAAAAATCTTATGTAAGTACTGCAATAGTTTTATTCATACTCACAGAAAAAAATGTGTGCGATCAGGGCACTCCCCGTCAGGAACGAAGTTCTGCACGCACACACATACTGGTATAGAGAGTCGCATGGAGCAAAATGCTTTTTCCTTAAGAGGAGACCCTTTGTCTCGCCCTTTATCGAAATTTTGTACATTTACAGTTTCATTTGTGTGCTGACATTACGGAGTTAATCATCAAGTAGCCTTCTACCAGTCAACGCCTACCGCAAGTAAAGTAAGGGAACTTTGTTCCAATAAATAACTTCCAGGAATGAGCAAAAGGTAGAACCCACATAAACAGTTTTCTATCAATTAAAAGTATGTAAAACTGAACTGAATAATTCATCATAAAGAGCATGAATTAGGTATAGGGTGGTATTTATAATGATTATGGGGAGTTACTAAGGTTTAATTAGCTTCTTAGTACTTACCTAATAGTTTTAATTTGTCAATTGGCACTGTGTCTTCTGTAGGATAGTCATTTTCTCTTTCCTTATCCATTGAATCATTTGTCTGCTTCAGTGGTTCTGGTGCCCGACTGCAAGGAGTTTGTTTGTGGTTCTTATAGCACAGCACTGAACAGCTATAACACATTTGTAGCGGTTAAATTAGATAACTTTCGTTACGTTAATGTTTTACTACACATAAAATAATGTGAATTTCGTTTAAACTCTACTTACTAAGGCTCTCTGCATGCAGGAGATTTATATTTGGCGATTTGCTCACATTGTATGCAACTCATTTTAATTATGTAATTAGTAACTCTATTTTTTGTTGTTTTATTTTATTTACAAAAACTAATCAAAACCACATCAAAACAATGCTGATGCTGTCAGTGAGTGTCAAGTCAACGTTCAAAAACACGTGACTTTTCCCAGCGTTCCGAGTGGGGAATTAATCGATTTGAGCGTGAATTAGCGTGAGCGTGATAACGATGTCCCGTGTATCGTCATAGATGACGTCATGACATGCGCCATCTTGCGATAACGCCAACCAACCATGCCTTGGAACTTAGAGTAAGAAAGCTATAGAGCATCGGGTAGCGTGGCCGCACATGAGACAAAAAACTAACTTAACTAACATAGGCTACATAAGTAGCTGCCTTGAAAAAACGGGCACGCACTGAGAGACGGAAATAGTATAGCTTTATCCTTTTCTGTTACTTATAATAACTCAATACATTATCCCTTTCTTGTGGAAATGAAATGGAGCTACCCGCCTTCTATACTTTACTTTGTCTAAGCCTTGGAATAATATCACCGTGAGCGCTATCAAAAATGACAGTGCGTGTGTGAGCATGTGTCAGTGTGTATTTTGTTTTGAGTTGCATCATCTTTAAATTAAACTAACGTGGCATTTTCAAAATTGTGCTTCTGGCTGACAGTCGCCACCTAACCAAAGAAGAAGAACTCAAGAATAAATGTGGTGTTTATACAAAGAAATACTGTAATAATATCGTTTTTACATTGAGTAAGCACTATGAGCACTTTCACGAGCGTTCCGAATTGTTGATAGCTCTCAGCTGTCATAATCGTATTATCTAAATCGGAACGCATGTGAGATGATGTGTGCTGTGACTGCTGTGAGCGATTATAGCCAATTCGAATGCGGCCTTTTATCTTTACCCGCGAACGGTACGGAGACGGTACATAATTATGCGTTTGGGGTGAGAGGATGTGTGTGCAAACCAAAATGTTGCCATTTATCCCCAAAACTACTAGTCCGATTTTGATGCGGTTTTCAGTGATGGGTTTTGTCTTGACATTTCATTCAAGTTGTCTTGTCTGGGTCTGGGATATCTGTGGTTGGTACAGTGCGACAAGCTTAACCGTTATGTGGCCGTTCTTGGTATCAGCTTGGTGCACGCGACAAGCTATTCATTTTCAGTTTTTGCTTACCTGGCGTTTCGTACAAAGTAAAGTCAGCTTATATTGGAAATGTATAGCTTAATATATCGTCGTGCTTACAAGCATAACAACACCTCCTTTTTCACGACAAAAAGGCGGGGGCTATTTTCAAATGCATTAGTTATGCAAGGCAATGCTGTAATTAATTATAGTAGTATCTTTAAGCATTACTTACATAAGCCTACATTAAGTATATGAGTGTGCTCTCACTATAATGAAGAACCAAATACTACTTTTGAGTCCATTGACCGATTTAGTTAAGTATGTACAGACGCCAGCATATCAAGTTACTATAATCATTCAAATTTCTTTAGATTTTCAAGTCTGATTGGGAAAATTTGACAGTTTCGGGTAACTTGATGTGTTGGCGTCTGTACATAAATGTACGTACAAGGCGGAATGGCGCATCGTGCAGGTGTGGTGTGTGGTTATCGTGCAGTATTGTATTGTTTAAACGTCGTTGGTTTTAGGGTTCCGTACCTTAAAAGGAAAAACCGAACCCTTATAAGATCATTTCGTTGTCCGTCTGTCTGTCCGTCAGTCAAGACCCTTTTTTCAGGAACGCGTAGAGCTATCAAGTTAAAATTAATATCAAATACTCAGGGCTGCAATCCCTTGAAGCAGTGAAAAAATCAAACTTCTAAGTCAACGTAATCAAAAGATACGGTCGTACCTATAATATGTTTCAAAATCAAAACATAAAGACCTACTTCCCGTTGACCTAGAATCATAAAATTTGGCAAGAAACAGTGTCATGTAGCACAAGTAAAGGAAAAAAATCGAAAACCATTATAGTCAGATAATAAAAAAAAATTTTTTTGGTCAGATAACAAAAAAAAAAAAACAACTTTTTTATGCAGTTTGTAGACTAACCGGGACCGATTTATGGGGACAATAGTTTACTCACAGCAAAGTTAAGTTTTTCCTTCAATCCAGTTTATCTTTTCGTTAGAGCAATATTCAGTGCTTTTATAGTTTATGAAGTTCAGTAATGTTACCTACCTAATTATTATGGTGAATGTAGCTGTAGATACATTACATAACTGCTTACACTGTTATACGTATTTATTATAATATAAGTAGGTACATAGATTAGTCTATCAATGTATAAAATATTATCTTTGTTAATTTACGGCATTTTTAGGGTTCCGTACCTCAAAAGGAAAAACGGAACAGAACTTATAAATATGGTTAAAATTCAATGCTTATGTAAAAAAATATAAAATTTTGATTTCCAACTTTCAATTTTACTTTCAAAGATTAATATTGTAATTATTCGTTTTGGGGGGCTGATTTTGGAGGGAAACTTACCTAAAACATAATCGGAAAAAACGGGAAAAATATTCGAGACACGATTCCCGTGATAAAATATTTACATACCTTTGTACGGAACCCTCGGAGCGCGAGTCTGACTCGCACTTGACCGTTTTTAAGGTTCTGTACCAAAATGGTAAAACCACAGATATAGATATACATATCTGTGGGTAAAACGGAACCCTTAAGGTGAGACTCAGTCTGTCTGTCTGTCACAGCTGGATAAATCTCAAGAACTACTAATGCCATCAACTTGGTTTTAGATGACGTTTGTCCAACTATTTTGCAAATAACTCTTCTGGCGCGGTCGGGTAGTAAGAAAGAAAAACTTTTTTTTTTGTGCAACGGACTGAAATGGGTTCTGAAAAATTTGAAGTCGGGCTTATGGGCGTGTGGGGTATCATTTATAAAAGAGCGCAGTTTGCACATTCTCAAACATGTTTTTCTTTTTTTTTCAGGCCGCATAGTTTTCAACTTTTGATGAAAAATGTAAGTAAAATACCGACCCCCACTTTTTTTTTTTTTGCGGATGGGAAAGTGACATCAATCATCATCAAGTGACTCCTCCCGCTCTGGGTGGAGCGGAAGGGAGTGTCAGACTCTTACTGACTAAAACCCACCCGTGTTCCTTCCTTAGTCCTTTATGTTCCGGGCCAGCGGTAACCCTTTCGGACAATCCCGCTGACCCGAGGCGCGCGTGGAACACGTACGCGCCGTCCGGCACGGGCCTGATCGGACGGTGAGCTACCCATTACTCTCCGCCCGCAGGCCCGCAGGCCCGCGCCTACGGTGGCCGGGAGTCGTCACGCGGCTCCCTCCCTGAACCGTCCCGCCACCTCCTTCGCTAGCATGACTGCTTCGCAGAAGGAGGCCCCCCCCTAAGGAAAAATCTGAACAAATTCTATGTGATAGAAGTAAAACAATGTCTTTAAAGAGCACACTTTTTCAGAAATCATCAACAAAAGTTACACTAGTTCCACTATTGGTCAAGAGATGGCGCTGACCTAAAATTGCAATATTCTACACCGCAATGCGCAGTGTTAAAATTCTCTAACGAATATACACCTCGCCGATGAAAAGTTAAAAACATGATGGTACGGAACCCTCGGTGCGCGAGTCCGACACACTCTTGCCCGGTTTTTAAAAAAAATAATATACGTTCGTGTCTGTGTGGTGCCGGACTTAAAGAATTGCACCACCCCTTACTTCCCGTGGGTGTCGTAAAAGGCGACTAAGGGTCTTACCGGAGAATGGGCAGCAGCGTTCTCTATTTATTCCACCATCATACCATACTGCGATCGCCAACCCGCCTGCCAAGCGTGGCGATTATGGCAAACCCCCCCCAAAATTGGGGGAGGCCTATGTCCAGCAGTGGACGTCTATCGGCTGGAACGACGACGACGACGAATATACGTTCATAAACTCCCGCCTATTTCTCACGGGAGTAGGCAGAAATTTTATGACGCCTCGTGAGTCCAATAGAAAATAAGGCAAACACAGGTAACCAATAATGTTCAGAATAAAATAACAAATCACTTTTATTTTGTACTTTATTTGCATTACAATAAATATTTACATGTTTATTAATTAATCATTACACTGATTATAAATTAGAATAATTACATACACAAGGTTTTTTTCATAACAATGTTGTACTATCATTTTTACAATAGAATACAACAGATTAGTCAAACAACATAGTTCGGCAGGTTTATATGTAGGCATTAGGGTTCTACTACTTACCCACCATTTCACTTAAGCAATTCTATTTTTCATGGTGTTGCCTCAGGTAAAAAAACTGTTGGGTAAAATAAATATCTACTCATTAACTATATACCTATAAAGGTACTTCTTATAGACAAAGTAGTGGGCCTAAAGATCTCGTTATGAACCATGAGCTTTGCGGACATGTAAGTGGTAGTGGGGTGGGAGAGGGGCGAAGGACGTGAACTCACACCTTAAAGCTAAAATTCTTGTCTGCGAGAACTCTGCCCTACCCAACCTTCACTATTAATTGCATTACTTACCTTTACAATACGTACTTATGTACTCAAATGGGCATTTAAAATATTCCTCTCTCGATTCTAATTGTAGACTTCTCGTGTCTACTGTTCTTAAACAATAGTAAATTCTATCTACTAACAATGACGCTTGCTTGGCCATATCAATACTTAAGGAGTATAAAACAAGGTCTACAGTTTGGTCGAGTTATCTTACATAATTCATAAGTAATAAGTAACTAAAGTTTACTGACAGTAAATAAAGAGCTAAGTTCTGCTATTAAGTACCAATGCGTGGTCGCATACTTTGTGGCACAAAATCATTAGGAGCAAGCACTTCCTAAAGTCAGTTTAGGATGTGCTTGTCGTTTGGTGTGACATTTGAACTAGAAAATATAAAACTAAATTACAGAAATCATTACTTAAGTATTTTAGGAATTATTTTGCGATTAACGTTTTACCTTTATTAATACCTAATGTCTTCAAACATTACCTACCAATGGGGCTGCGTTCCAAAAATTGCAGTAGGTAGGTAAATACTTACAGCTGTTAGGCCTGACTCTTGTAAGGTCTGACAACTGATATTTATGCTCATAAAAACGTGATCGCGAAATAATTCGTAAATCACTAATTTCATTCTATGTACTTGTAAAACCTATAATGATAAACAATTTGGTGGTTATGGCAGAGGTCCAGCGGTTACAGCTCTTCGTGCTTCGCGGGTTGCTTGTCACTTATGTAGTACGTCGTCTCGGGGAGGGCGACCCCGTAGTCGGAGGTCGCGAGCGCGTGGTAGCGCGACCGTAGGAGATGCGCGGCCGCTTTCGGTTGCCGGTTACGGGTGAATATACCCTTCTTGTTGCCACCCACGCGGGTTATCGCTGCAATTGGAATTAATGTTATAGAACTGACATCAACACACATCATCAGAACAAATCAATTCAGTCTATGCAAGAAAATATGCATCGGCCTTTTTTGTTCATGCTTTAACTGGCACATCATTGTCGCGACATGGTGACGAGCCTTCACCTGAAAGAGTTTGAAAACAAAACTGCGCACCAACGAAAGCAGGAATCAATACATATGCTGGCACGTTAAAAGTTGAAGAACATATTTTACGAAAAAGTTGCGAAAAAGGAATGATGCTATTATTGTCTTGTCCAGTGGAACCTTGTAAGTTGTAACCATGCTAATTCAGTTCATTCCGTCTTGCAAACACCATGCATCCTGATCACAGGTATTACAAGTTCATACACCGCCACCCTAGTTCTAAATTCATCATTCAATAATATCATGTTAAAGAAGGATCGTGTCGCTTACAGCGCAACCACTTGAGGTGTCGTATGTGTGGCTGCAGGCGGTGTCGACGACGCTGAGGGCCTTTGCCTACCCTCCCTAAGTAAGGACAAGTCAATCACAATACTTTCTGTGACACTGTTAAACTTTTTGCCAGCTCATTCTTAGGCAAGCAGTTACAACATGAAAAAACAACATAGGTTGAAAGTATTGTTAAATGTCATGGAAGAAATGTTTTTCGAATTGATCTGATAGACAAATTCTAGAAAAGACTTTCAAGTTTTGTGAATTTTTATTTGTGTATGGGAAGGTAGAGTAGGTACGACGAAACGAAGATCGATTCCGTCCATCATGGATAACAGGTTACCTATACAAAAGCGTAAGAATTCTCCCCTTACTACCGGTCCCAACAAATCTTTTTCATTGTAAAGTTAACTAAGATATAGTACCTATGCCATACCATTTTGTGTAATATGTACTTACACTGTGGGGTCTTAAAGTCAGCAAAGTTCCAGATGAACTCTCCGGCGAAGAACCCTGCCTTCCGCAGGTGGTCGAACGCCTTGAAGTGTTCTGCGATCAGCACGCACTGGTATTCTTCTGACCAGATGTACTCAGGGTACTAAAAACAATAAAGTACCTATGCATGAATTTCTGTCTGTGTGGTGCCGGACTTAAAGAATACCACCACCCCTTACTTCCCGTGGGTGTCGTAAAAGGCGACTAAAGATCGTACCGGAGAATGGGCAGCAGCGTTCTCTATGTAGGTATTCCACCACCATACCATACTGCGATCGCCAACCCGCCTGCCAAGCGTGGCGATTATGGCAAACCCTCCCAAAATTGGAGGAGGCCTATGTCCAGCAGTGGACGTCTATCGCCTGAAACGACGACGACGAACGACGACGACGACGCATGAATCTCCAAACAAATTGTTACACGAAACAGTAAGCAATGAATTTCAAAATGAAGGCTGAATGAAGAAATGACGAGCAGACACGTAATTTTACACTTGGTAATAGACACGGCAATCACGAGCTGCCAGTGAAATTGCTAAATCAGTTTTGCCTACTAATGTGACTCAAGGTCTAGTAGCAGCAGTAGCTTGTAGTATTTTGTAGCTAATTGGTAAAGCTATAAAATACTACAAGCTGTCTGCTGCAGTACTTTCTTAAACCAAGAGACTTCTGCTGACGGACGGCAACAGGAAATACAAACAGGGAAACTTTAGGAACCCAATAGTCTAAAATCTACAACACAGTACAGGCTTATGATTGTCAGTGGTATCTATAGTTACAGGTTAACTGTCTACGATAGACTTACCAAGTGCAGTCCCTCGATGGTGTCGGCTCCGTACTCGGTCATGATGATGGGCTTGTTATGGATGCGGTGCCAGTTGGTGGCCTCTTCGACCACGTTGTTGGTGATCTGCGCCGTCTGGCCGGGGTTCGCGTACCACCCGTTGTAGCGGTTGAAGCTGATCACGTCCAAGTGACGACCCTGACATAAGAGGAATTTAATTTTGATAAGCATAAAAAATTGATGGAATGTAAAGTCATGGAAATTAATTGTTTTGCAAAATTACAACCTATTTAAATTGTCCGTATATTTGAAATAAATGGTTGAAGTGGTTTTATATTGTGTATAAATGAGAAAAAAGTTTTAATACTCACGGATTTGTCTGCGGTAGCGCCGGCAGAAATAGCGATAGTGACTGGCCTTGAGAGATCCATCGATTTAACGTGGCGCACCACTTCTCTGAAAGGGTTAAAAATTAAACTGAATTAACAAAATCTACATAAGTACTAATCCAGGTACTTGGATATACCAACTAGATTTAGACATATTTTTAATTGAAACCAGACTTCGTCCGGTGACGCCCTACATCAGCCAACATAAAATCTATAATGGCCGACATTTTCCTTTATGCCGTGTGTACGGCATTTCATACAAACTTTCAAGCCCTTGTTTTTCGAAATTAATGAACCGATTTTAATGAAACTTATACACTTATGCAGGATACAAACGTCTAAAAAGTTATTAAATAACATTTTAAAAATGTCTTATTTAAAACCAAATTAATTAGTTTTTAAATTTTCATCGGCGAGGCCGTTATTCGTCAGAGAATTTTAACACTGCACGCTGCGGTGTAGAATATTGCCGTTTTAGGTCAGCGCCATCTCTTGACCTATAGTGGAACGAATGTAACTTTTGTTGATGATTTCTGAAAAAGTGTGCTATAGTAAGTGTGTGTGTAGTGTGCAAAGTGTGTGTTTCTGAAAAGTGTGCTTATAGTCATCGTTTTATTTTTCCTGTAATCTTGACATAAACTTCTATCACATAGAATATATTCTGATTTTTCTCTATGCAAACTTCGGAAATAAGAGAGGGGGGAACGTTTTATTTTACATTTTTCATCAAAAGTTGAAAACTGTGCGGCCTAAAAAAGAAGAAAAAGTGTTTGAGAATGTGCAAACTGCGCTCGTTTATATGATTCCCTAGTACCACATGCCCTAGTAGCCCCACTTCGAATTTTTCATAACCCTTTCAGTCCGTTGCAAACAAAAAAATCTTTCTTATTAAAAATTTATTGCAAAATGGTTGGGCAAACGTCATCTAAAACTATTCTAAATTTCAAGTTGATAGCATTATTAGTTCTTGAGATATCCAGCTGTGACAGACGGACAGACAGACTGAGTCGAACCTTATGGGTTCCTTTTTACCATAAAAAGATAATTGGAAATCTCTGTTTCTATGGAAAACTTGAAATTGGTCTAATTTGGCCACATATGCCTTGCCTATGTCGCTTCATTAAAATCGGTTCATTCATTACGAAAAACAAGGGCTTGAAAGTTTGTATGAAATACCTTACGGCCACAAAATACAGATAGTACATAAGTCAATCTACATACAAAGTGCGCTCGAGCAACGCACACATAGACGCCGCTCACGGACACGTTATCTCAGACGGGTTGGGAGCAATGCGAGCGTGCGTGGCATCCGCTTGAGACACGCGTCTGTGAAGTGCAGAAAAGGAGCAACAAAGAAATGGCTATCTAAGCTCGATTTATATAATAGTTTCCTATTTTGAATCAGTATAAACGAAGTAAGGTATGTTGGGGTAAGATCGTTGCTGGGGTAAGACCGTAGGAATCAAATTATTTGCCTGCAAAATTAAATTTTGCTCTGATCTTCGTCGTAGCAGAATAAAAATAATGATGGAGAACACCAATGTTTATTACTGCATTAAAAAACATTGCCACATTAGGTGGGAATTTGATTCATTTGGTCTTATACCATTGGCGATCTTACCCCAACATACTTTAACTATTTTGTAAGGTAAATATTCACGCCACCAACTATTACGTAAGTTGAAAACATTATTTTTTGTTTGTGTAGATATTGTGTTGTTTTTAGTGTCATTTGTTAGGTTTAGGTCTAAAACGGATAGGGCAAAATATTTTGTAAATAGGGTAATCCGTCTTGAAGTTATTAAAGTGTTTTTCAAATAAACTTGCGATAAATGTCATTCAACCGCCCTGTACCAAAAAGTCCAAATAACTTACGATAGATATCGTTCGTCATACAAAACTGTCGCTAACATTGCAACGGTTGAGTTTCATAATACCAAACACGGAGTAAGTCAAAAATAAGTAAATTTTGGGAATTAATTTAGTAGATTTTCTTCAATTTCTAGAATACACATTTAAACACGGAAATTATAATATGCTATTGTTTACGGACTTAAAAAAAAAAAACATGTCGAACTTTTTTTTTTCGAGATTACTGAGGTTTTTAATTTATATTTCAGTACAAGAATATGTTATAGCAGGATTTATTCAATTAAATTAACTTATATTCATGAAAATAAGCAACTAACAAAAAAAAAAAAACAAAATTTTAACATCCTCACTAGTAAATAAGATATTTTGAGTTATGCCTTCTTACTTGGCGTCGAGTTTGCCGTCAGGGGCACATCACCTGTCCGTCATTTTGTAATAATGTCCTTCCGTCATTCCGAATTTGGAATAATAATAATAATATGAAATAATGCAATGCGCTTGGGATAGACTAGTCAACTTGTGTACTCTACTTGGAAAGTATTCTCGCGTTTATTATTATTTTGTTATTGCTGTTGTTTTGTTACTTTGATTATTTATAATGAGTGAAGAAGTGACAATGGATCAACCTAAACCAGCCCAAACAAGATGGCGAAGAAAGCGAATCATTGAACCTCAAGCATTAAATATTTATGTAAAAATAATACTATTTATTCGTTTTATTTTAGTATTACAAAAATAAATTATAGATGTGCCCGACTAGCCGGGAAAATCGACAAAACATACCTATTCAATATTTATAGTCTGCCCATATAAAATAAATAAAAACGACTGATCATAATTTTGACCAAAAGGTTTGTAATCCATTCCTTGTTGCATGTACTGTCATGCGACAAAGTCGCCTCTTACCACGATACACTTGTTTTGATCGTGTTACCGACACTGCCCATACATTTTTTCGTATCGTTTGGAAATGTTGGGATACATTAGTAGAAGTTCTCTCATAAAACATCCAACAATACCGAATGCTAGTTGGGCCTCAAGTCTGCTATTACAATAGTGTCAGAATGGTCTATCATTGAATTCATAATTGTTGATTTTGACAAGTTTGGTAATCTACTAATATAATGGCGTCATTATGACTTTCCAATGGTCAACCACTGACACTCCATTGAAAGAAATGGCATAAAATGGTAATCTCCTACATAATGAAGAATGAATTACTGACTTACGCGGTAATCTGCAAAAATTTTGACAGTTCCTTTGATCAGTGACCTACCATTAGAACGTCATTGTGCAGTCATTGCTTTTAATTCGTTACGAGTATCGTATAATTGCTGTGCCATTAAACAACCAATGATCAACCATTATGTATTTAGCAGATTACGAACTTTTAGCAAAATGACAATGGGATGGTGGTGGGATCGTGTTGGAATGACGAATTTATAAAAATAGCAGACTAGGGCCCCTGGTATTAAGCTCACAGGAGTGTTTTAGTAGTGTGTAGTTTCAAATACACTACTTCTATATTTATACCTACTCATGCTATTTCATCAAAAACGCAATGAATCATCTTATAGAGGGCGCTCAAATACAACATTGCATCACGGGGGTAAACGCCAAACACCAATGGGTTCCGAATTTCCGATGAAGCGCCGCCATTTTACTCCACAGATTAGGTAGAAACATCGGTTGGGCGAGTCGATGGAATTGGTAAGTACTAAATTATAGTACTGGCAAGTTTAATAAGCACATTATTCACAAATATTGGACATGATAAAAAAAAAATGTTTTTATTCTTGTAATAATTTTTATGGCTCCGTACCAAAATGGTAAAACGGAACCCTTATGGTAAGACTCAGTCTGTCTGTCTCTCTCTATCTCAAGAACTACTAATGCTATCAACTTGAAATTTGGAATGGTTTTAGATGACGTTTGCCCAACTATTTTGCAAATAAGAAAGAAATAAAAATAAATGTATATTTTTTGCAACAGGGACTGAAAGGGGGCCTGAAAAATTCGAAGTGGGGCTACTAGGGCATGTGGGGTATCATATGAAAGAGCGCAGTTTGCACATTCTCAAACATTTTTCTTTTTTTTAGGCTGCATAGTTTTCGAATTTTGATAAAAAATGTAAAAAAAAATATCGTTCTCTTATCTCCGAAGTTTGCAAAGAGAAAAATCTGAAATTATTCTATGTGATAGAAGTTTATGCAAAGATTACAGGAAAAATAAAACGAAGTCTCTAAATAGCACACTTTTTCAGAAATCATCAACAAAAGTTACACTAGGTCCACTATCGGCCAAGAGATGGCGCTGACATAAAACTGCAATAATCGCAGTGCACAGTGTTAAAATTCTCTGACGAATATAGGCCTCGCCGATGAAATTTAAAAACATGATGGTACGGAACCCTCGGTGCGAGAGTCCGACTCGATCTTGTTTTTTTGTGCTCTGCCTAAATTATTTATGGTATGTTTGTATATGGGGATACAAACATACCATAAATAATGTGACAGTTCACTTGTTTATAGAGATTTTGCATCTCATGTTTGTATCTGAATCATTTTTGTTACAGACAAACAAACAAGATTCACAATCGTCAAGCACGTCAGAATTCGAAACAAATGACTACATTGTGGATTCACTGCAGATGGAAAACATACACGATGATCAGGCAGCAAAATTGGGGATTAAGTCGAGAAAAAGAAGTAGTGAAGATAACCTAAACGAATCCCGTAAAATCGTGACAGACGCTAAAAAGAAGATGAACAAACATATGGTAAGGGATGAGTTTGATATTTACGCGGAATACGTAGCTTCAGAGCTACGAAACATAAAATCAGAAGAAGAGGTCATTATGGCGAAAAGCTTCATAAATGACGTGTTATTGGAAGCAAGGCTGCGGTCCATCAGCCAGTCAGCTACAAATTCGCGAAGGCCACATTGTGATGACGATGATGACGACCATGACCCTGTGCCATTGCCCGATTCAGCTCAACAGGACGAAAATAGCAGGTATCAAAAAATAAAAGTTGAATCTTTGGAATAAACTTTTTCTAATTTCTGTTGCAAACAATTTCTGTTGTAAGCATTTCATTAAAACATCCGAATGTCTGTCTTTGCAGGTTTTATTTGTACCACGAACTTCCGAAACTATAAGAACCTCGTATATTTTTCCCTTTGTAATCACATTACAATTATTAGTTTTATGTCGGTTGTTATTTTTCCGTTTATCTAATGTTTTTCCTTCCTTTCTTCGATGGCCAGATTTACGTGATTAGGTATTTTTTTATCGACAGAATAACGCCGCTCGAATAGGTAGATCTAGATACGTAACGTAGTTATTAGAGTACCTATTTTCACGAATTTTTGTAGGTAGGTAGATATAACGACATCGTCCATTTAGAAAAGTACCTATATATAATAACATTAATAACTACCTAACTAATAACCTTAAGTATATTCAAGCGACGTTTTTCTGTCGATAAAAAAACAAGCATGTAAATCAGGCCAGAAATCTCGAAGGTCGAGAGGCAAGATGTCGTGCAAGTCGGGTGTGGTCGCGCGGTGATTCCGGACACTCGTATCTCGCAAAAATTTACTCCTATTGAAAACAGTGAACCGCTTTAAGCTTAAGATGATTATTCTGTTTTATACGGCTTTAGTGCATAATTCTTTCGACGAATTAATTTTCTTTTGGTACAAGGTTAGTTATGCAGTAACTATAACCTACGAGACGTTTAAACGGCAACAATGTATGGTTAAGCAGTCGCTTATCATTATTTAACATAAAGCAACATTTATAAAGGGTAGGTATATGTCTAAGTAAAGTTGTAATGTTTCCAGACCTACCCGAAGTATCTGTCGGCCAACTTGTTGGCGGACCTAGGCTCGTTGGAGATTGACCACATGATCACGCTCGGGTGGTTCTTGTCGCGTCGGATCAGCTCCGTTAGCGACTGCTTGTGTTTCGCCAACAACGTATCGGAGAAGCCACTGCGACATAAGAAATAGCTATGAGTCAGTACCTACAAACGTAGATTTTTTCATGAAATAATTTATTTTGACGCCCAAAGTAAAACAATTTTTGCATAAAATAATTATTTTCATAAAATAATTTGTTGGGCGCCAATTGGGCCATATAATTTCCATTAATTAATGTAAAACATGGCCCAGGATGGGTAGCCCGAGTTGTGATTCTAAATGATTAGCAACAAAAATAAAACCCGGTTGTAAAACCCGGTTTTTTTTTCAACAGATTTGATGATGTTAGATGGTTGAAAAGTACTTATTGGTTTTCCTTATATTTGTTACAAAAAACATTAGACCTTTTCACTCATAACTTACTCAGTATCAACGCTGGGACACTCGTCGATGATCATGATACCGTATTCGTCAGCCAGCTGGTAGATCTCCTCGGCGTAAGGATAGTGGGAGGTCCTGAAGGCGTTGGCGCCCAACCATTTGATGAGGTTAAAGTTCTTTACCCACAGCACTGGATCCCAGCCTTTACCTCTTAGCTTAAGAACAGAAGATTTTATTACAATGGGTGCAATAGAAAAAAATATCAGAAATATTAGGTTTAGTTAGTAAGTATTAGCTAATATCCGTTACGTCTGGACGATAGTGTCCATTTAATACCTCAAAACTTATTACACTCCAGTGAATCATTTTAATTTCTGCAGGGCTTGTTTTGGTGTACAAAAGCTGAAGGTTTCTTAAGGACGAATTTCGATTTCATACGAATTACGAACGAAACTGTAATAGAGGAAGTGGGAGAAAAAGGAATTAAAGTTAACTTACATCAGAATCTTCATGCATGCCGAATCCTTTCAAGTAGAGAGGCTTCTCGTTCAAGTAGATGGTAGTGTTGGACCACGTGACTGTCCTGATGCCGATCTTCTGATTGTAGGTGTCAATTACCTCACCCTGGGGGCCTATTAGCGATGCCTTGAGGGAAAAGAATATAACTGGTTAGTATACAGGTCATATAAACACAGTGAGTAATTTAGATTCGTAGCAGCTACTTTGATTGCAATGCCATTTAACTTTTTATTTTTAAATTAGCAACGTTCAACTGGCGTTAATAAATACCTATATCACAGCTAGTCAGCACGGATTAGTTAACTAAAATAAGGCACCTAGGAATTTTCATTCTCCAGATACCATTTACCCAACCGTTCTTAATACGACGGGGAGAATAGGTACAAAGAAATGTATTTTCTAAGGTCCCGTCCTCTTCAATTGTATTCCAGGATATTGGTATTGGTGAGAATAACTAATTGAAATAGGTATGTAGGCATGTAAATAGTATGATCTCATATTGATTCGATTTTTACTCTTGATTTGAGGAAATCTAGATATTTGATGTATGGAATGGTACCTACTTAATTGTTTGACAGTAAGCAAACTAATCCTCACCGGTTTATCGACAGACAATCGAGATTAATAAAAATTAAGCATCCGTTTGTTAGAGAGAAACACCGTAGAGGTGACTTGGACCTGTATCTTGAGTGGATATATTTATTTATTTATAAAGGTTTACTAACTGCTTCTGTTTACAATATACAGGGTACAGGTAATTCAGCACATGATTCTAAACCTCTAAGCGTAAATTTTCCGACGGTTTTTAAAAAAAAATCCGCTGTTTCATAGAAAAGTGCAATACCTGCGGTCAAAATGTATGGAATAGCGAATTAAAAAATTTTTTTTTGAAAAAGAAATGAAAAAGTAACTATTTGGGCTTTTTTTTTTCTTTGGGTGGTAAATCATCAAATGACCCCCCTCCCGCTCTGGGCGGAGCGGAAGGGAGTGTCAGACTCTTACTGAGTAAAACCCGGGTCCGTGTTCCTTCTTTAGCCCTTTATGTTCCGGGCCAGCGGTAACTCTTTCGGACAATCCCGCTGACCCGGCAGGCTTCGGCCCTGACAGGCCCCTTCAGATGATGTTGACATCTCTTTGAGGCGTGCGTGGAACACGTACCACCAAACGGGGTGAATAGGGATGCAGGGGTGAGTTGGGACAAAACTTTAAAATGGATTTTAGCGTTGAAATAATACAGTTTGTTGCCGAAAAGGACACTTAATCGTTAATTATAATACAATAAACACATTAGACTCCTTTTTGGCAACAAACTGTATTATTCAACGCTAAAGTCGCTTTTAAAGTTTCGTCCCGATTCACCCCTGCATCCCTATTCACCCCGTTTGACGGTATACGCGCCGTCCGGCACGGGCCTTACACAATCACAATGTGGGCTTACACAGTCTATTAGTTAGATGTCGTTTAAGATAAGATTAGATAGTGAATATAATATGGATGATGTTCAGACAGATGCTACTTATTACTTAATATACTCGTACTTTACTTAGAATTGTGTACGTTCGGCATGCACTGGGCAGCCAGCCTAGCTACCACCTTGTTGTCTGGCTAATATTTGTACCACGGCATGAGCTGTTATCTAATAACTCGTGCCGATACAAAAGAGGAAGAATATTAGGTGCGCCAATATTTTACCTTAATAGTGTACAAGTATCCAGGGTCGGGGTGCATGAGGTAGGGCCACCACAAGTTTGCGTTGCCGATCTCCAACAGTCCAGCGCATTCGTTGTAGCCCGTCACTTGCGTATCGTTCTTGTCAAACACTTGCACGAAGCACCTAACTTTGTCCGAAGTTGAGCCTTTCTGTGTCACATTGTATACTATGAAACCTGGAATTTAAGATACATAATCTATACCTACTACATATTATAAATTAAAGTAGCTTTCCGTATCTGTTTTTGTGACCGCGTTGTTCTTCTTAACTACGCAACGAATTTTGATGCGGTTTTCACCATATCTAAAGAATTTGTTCCCGAAGTTTCTGTGTATATTATTTTAATAAAACTCCCTTAATACTTATAATAAGTATGTCTCGATTTTTGTGAAGTCGTAAAAAACTGTGCAAAGCAGGGGCGGGTCGCTGGTATTATATAAAATCACGAATGTATTCTCAAGAGTCACAAAATCAAAATACATACTTTAGTAATCAATCATTTCACTAATGGCGCCAACAACTATCAATCATTTCATCAAATAGCGGCGAATAACATGATATATTGATGATAGCGACCATCACGCATCATTGTACCTGTTAGTCCTTGGATGTCAGTGTTGACGATGAGATCATCGATGTACACTTGAGGAGTGGAGTAGAGGAACACGGTGCGGTGGATGCCAGCGTAGTTGTAGAAGTCAAACGTGTACTGTTGCTCTTGTCGAATTTTGTTTGGACTACGGAAGCAAATACTTTATTTGTTAATATTATATTCAGCTAAGCTAAACAAAGTAACAAGGTTCGTAGTTCAAATGATACCCTACGTTTCTGAAAGCCTATAAAATTTACCAGTTGTAAGAAATCAACACTTCTTACATAACCTGAAAATAAAGAAACTGAATTCCTCTGGATTGTGCATTGAACTTCATCACAAATATTGTTTCATCCAAAGGGCAATGGAGAGATTCCCTGCGTGATCGAATCAGGAATGAGGAGATCTGCAGAAGAACCAAGGTAACCGACATAGCCCGAGGAATTGCCAAACTTAAGTGGCAGTGGGCAGGGCACATTGCTCGCAGAGCAGATGGCCGATGGGGCCGAAAGGTTCTGGAGTGGCGACCGCGTACCGGAAGACGTAGCGTTGGAAGGCCTCCCACAAGGTGGTCCGACGACGTTGTGAAGGCAGCAGGAACCCGTTGGATGCGAGAAGCACAGAACCGGTCGAAGTGGAGGTGCTTGGGGGAGGCATATGTCCAGCAGTGGACTTCTTTCGGCTGAAATGATGCAGCTAATATTTGACTTCACTTTGACAAACAGACGACTACTTTCTGAGGTCCTCGCAATCCGGTCTTGAGCAATTTTCTTTCTCTCAGTGTGTTCAAAACGCGATATCGAACCAATAGCGCTAAGTATCGAATATGTTTAAAATTCTACAGAAATCGGCCATAAGTGGGGAATTTTATCAATGGAGCAAATACTTTCTTTAGTCTATTGTGCTTAAATATAAGTGAGGGCAGAATATTTTCAAATTGACTCAGTATTTCCCGAAGGAGTAGGTACCTAGGCATATAGCCAGTATGACGATGGAGTACACTCACCCGACATAAATACTCTTGATGACGCCCTGAGGCACGGTGTCGCTGAGCAGCGTGTTGTCAACAACCACAGTCAGCAGGTTGCTGCTGTTGAAGTTGACCGCGTCTGTGATCTCCTTCTCGAACGGCAGGTGGCCGATCTCGTGGTACATCACGGACTTGCCGTTTACGAACTGAAAGAAAGGGTTTAAATGAATGAGAAACATTGCCTCTAAAAGATTCAAAGAAGTAGTTTTAAGGAAAGCATAATGTGATGATTAGCGGGGGCTACTTATAATCATTTGCTGGTATTAAAGAGCAGTGGTGGCCCGCGACTTACGAGTTGTAGGTCGTAAGTTCGAACCCAGACAGGCGCTTTACTTTGTGTAAATTATTTCATCACTACTGCTCTCAAAATGGTGTAAGAAAAATCATGAGGAAACTGGCAGGTCCTAGTACCAAAAAATCAAGACATCTGCAAATCCGCACTGGGCGCACGTGGTCGATTACGGGCACGGCTGGCCCACTCGCTCTCACTGAGAGGAGGCCTGTGTTCCAGCGCAGCAGTGGCAACATTATAGGCTGATTATGCTAGTGGCTAAGCAGGGCAGGTCAAGGAGACTCTTTACAGTTCATGTGTACATGCAATTATAGAAAATCGCAAGAAACATCACTTTCCATGTAATATTGACCTGGTATAAGAGTATATGGTACCTACCCCCAGGAAGTGATATTTATTTTATTATAGTGAGATACAAGTAATCCACCAAACACCAAAACAAAACAAAATCATCCATTCCATTCACACCAAATATTTTGACAGAGTTTTCCCAGGGAATAATAATAGATCCGTGTAAGTAATAGTGTAATCGTTAGGAGTCTTTTCCCTATACGAGTAAGGCTATGCTGGAAACTTCTACCATTAATCGAGAGCATCATTTGCAAGCTCATTATCATTTCCGCCTTCCCTTACGCGCCTTACGGGCCCCTTACCAGACATTCGTGGGAAGAAAACTTATTCCTAGCCTTTACTTAACACAATATGTCATTTCAGATACTTATGTTGTTCTATTATATTTATAGCAACGGTAAACAATAACGGGACGTAATAGGCAGAATGTCTGCGATGACTTTAGCAATAGTCATTTGTTTTAACAAAGACAAATGAAGATTGAAGGCTTACCACTGCAATTTTGCTGTAGATTTAAGTTGCAAAGCCATTATTGACCGTTACAATGTAGATATGTAATGTAGTACCCTAGTACCTATGTATGTTTGATACAGACAGAATGTATACAGCACGCCTAGCATGAACACTTCTATCTCTGGGAAGAGTAGACACATTGCTTTCTATACAAAGTGACATTTCTTTTCTTCATTTTTGACATGCCACCTAGAAATCTTTCTACAATCTGTCATTTTGTCTTTCGTTTCCGATCTTTGTCTAGGTCCTTTTTATGTAGACTATTTCAGAAGAAAGTTTTCTATCCCAAATATCAAAATCACACTGACAACTGACAGTTGTCTAAGGTAGTGAAGAGATTTTGTAATCGCTAAAGACAGTAGAAAACTTTCTACTCGACGGCCACAAAGTATATACGGTTATCTACAAATTCCCACGAAAAAAAAGAACAAAATTCCCAAAATTCCAATGCCTTAAAGTGCTTTCCGAGGCACGGAGGAGTCTCGGTATGTAAAGATGGTCACCCATCCACGGTCCAACCGCGGCAAGTGTAACTTAACCTGATCGATCAACTTATTGCGGCTGTTATTATTTGACCACGTAACCCTCCTTATAATGTGACTTAATATGAGTAAAAATTAAGAATCAAAAAGAAAAAAAAAATCGTATGACAAAAGAAAGAATTCCGAGTCGAATTAAGTAAAAGAGTGAATTTCGTAAAAAGTGCAGTTGACTCTTTCAACTTTGCTACCATCGTACTGTCTACACGGAACGTCATCTTTGTCTACTCTTCCGTCGACAAACCGGTGCTCATGCTACGCGTGCTGGTTCTATTGGTGCCTACATATTTTTTAAACTAAGTGCCTGAAAATCTTAAAAGAACTCACTTATTTAAATACTACACATTATTTATCTACTTACGAAGCTACTCATAATATTTTTGTACTTATCAAAATATTAAGTGTATTTTTTCCTAGAATCGCTAACGTAACGCTAAAAGCTTTATTGCTAAAACCTCTTTTATCTGTTTTGTGACTAAAACATTATACATTTAGGTTGTTTATATTGACGCTGTCACTTCCATAGATATGATAAACACTAAGTGAGTGTTTACGGATATTGCTCAATATCACGGTATTTTTGTTGGAACCAAGCTGTGAGCAAGTTTACAAGTTAGGTTAGATACATTAACGATACAAAGATAAGAACTGTTTTGTTGTTCCACTAACGAAATTATACTTCCGATAGCGTTTTAAAACCATTGTTTGTGGTCAACTTGTATACGTCCGTTTTTTTCACCGGACAACGGACCGTTTTTTTTCGCCGGATTGGCGGTGGTGTATGGTTTATAATGAATATGTGCACATGCATCGGACACAGGTCCGGCGAAAAAGTTACGCCGAGGGGACGCGGCGTTGCATCCGGCGCAAGTTTTTCGCCGGACCCGTGCCCGGTGCATGTGCACATATTCATTATAAACCATACACCACCGCGAATCCGGCGAAAAAAAACGGTCCGTTGTCCGGTGAAAAAAACGGACGTATACAAGCGGGCTAAGTTAACTTCGCCTAAAATAAATAGTAGGTACATATATTGCGAGGGTGCTCAACGCCGTGCATTAAGGGGCTTAAAGGACCTTAACGCAAAAAACGTAAGTTTTAGAAACAATAATACTTTTATTGTTTCTAAAACTAGCGTTTCTTGCCTAAAAATAATTTATAAAATAAATAAATAAATACAATTCATTTAATTTAGACTATTTTTGCATGTCCATATTAGGTTAGTATTATGGAACTTAAAAACTATGTAAGTCAAACTAATTAAAATTCAAAAATACCAATGTCGATAAGTACAATATTAATGTACTTATCGACATTAAAAAAAAAAAAACAAATTATTACAATCTTTTTAAATATTCATACCTATGTATATGCAGAGGGTGTAAGGGGGAGCGCACAACAACCAGAGTCCCCAAACGTCAACCTCACCTGCACGCGGTGCACCCTGCTGCTTACCAACGAGGCTCTGACGACCGACAAATGGCGGGATTTCCATTTAATCCCGCGCGGTGGCGGGTTAACCACCAACAAAAGCATTCCCAAGGAGGGTTGGTGTCAGGCTGGCGGCCGGCTGTAAAATTTTGCCAAAACCTAAAGCAACATGAATAGGAAAGATATGATGCGCGATAGGGCTAGGGCGTACCCCACAGGCGACGCGCAGGGGCAGCACCCGGCTTCTGTGGGAAATGGACAAGGGTTGTCGCACCAGAACGGGCGGGTGCGACGTAAGACGCAAGCTCGGAGTGTGAGGGAAGTTAGATTGAGGTGTGCGAGCTGGAATGTAGGTACAATGACTGGAAGAGGAAGGGAACTAGCAGATGTTTTAAAAAGGCGACGACTGAACATTGCGTGTTTGCAAGAGACGAAGTGGAAGGGTGCGAAGGCTAGAGAGATAGGAGAAGGATATAAGTTTTATTACTGTGGAAGCGATGGCAAGCGAAATGGTGTGGGTATAGTTCTGGATAGTCAGTTGAAAGAATGTGTGGTGGATGTTAAAAGAGTGAGTGATAGGGTGATAGCTGTTAAAGTGATTGTGGAGAGTTTGGTAGTTAATATAGTTAGTGTGTACGCTCCCCAATCAGGGTGTGAGGATAGTGTAAAAGAGAAGTTCTGGAAGGACTTCGATTGTTTGATGATGGATGTGCAAGATAGTGAAGAAGTGTATGTAGGGGGTGATTTTAATGGGCATGTAGGAAGACAGAAGGATGGGTATGAAAGAGTGCATGGCGGTTGGGGATACGGAGACCGTAACACTGATGGCGAGGCACTGCTGCAAGCTGCCACGGCCTTCGACCTGGCAATAACAAACACGTGGTTCGAAAAACGAAACGAGCATCTAATAAGTTATAAAAGTGGCCGCCACGCGACACAAATCGACTACTTCCTAGTAAGACGAAACAGCCTTAAAAGTGTCAAAAATTGTAAAGTGCTCCCAGGTGAAGACCTAGTCTCACAACATAGACTGATAATAATGGAGGTAAAAGTCAGTGTCTCGTCCAGTAGGAACAAGGAACGGCCCCCGCCCAAAACTAGATGGCGTATGATAGAAAAAGAGGAATGTGCCAGTATGTTTAAGAGTCAAGTGGTAGATAAAATGATTGAGATGAAGGATATGGAAGGAAAATCTGTGAATGAATGTTGGAAAGAGATGGCAGATTGTATAAGGAGAGTAGCAAAAGATGTGTTTGGAGAATCGAAAGGGAAAGGTATGATAGAAAAGGATACATGGTGGTGGAATGAAGACGTGCAAAAGATGCTTAAAGAAAAGAAAATTGCGTTTAAAGAATGGCAGGGTGTAGAAAACGGGAATGATAGTTTGAAAGAAGATAAGAAGATGATTTATAAAGAATGGAATAGAAAGGCAAAAAAGGCGGTAGCAGTTTCGAGAGCTAAGGCGCAGGAGAAATTGTATGACTCACTGGATAGCCCTAGAGGCCAGAAGGAGCTCTATCGGATTACAAAAGCAAGAGAAAGGAGAACGAGAGATATAATTCACATTAAATGTATGAAAGACGACGCTGGTAAGGTTCTGTCCAAAGATGACGAAATAAAAGAACGATGGAAGGTTTATTTTGAAAAACTGATGAACGAAGAGAATAAATGGAACGGTGTGCTCAAAAAGGTACAAGTAAATATGGGTTTGGTGAGAGAAATTAGTATGGATGAAGTAAGAAAGGCAGTCCAAGGTATGAAAAATGGAAAGGCTATGGGCCCAGATGATATACCAGTAGAAGTATGGAAGTGTTTAAAAGAAGATGGATGTATGTGGCTGACTTTATTCTTCAATAAGTTGTTGCATGAAGGAGGGATCCCACAAGAATGGTGCAATAGTTCGCTAGTGCCCATCTTCAAGAACAAAGGTGATGTACAGGACTGCAACAACTATCGAGGGATAAAGCTCATGTCACATAGTATGAAGGTATGGGAGAAAGTAATAGAGAAAAGATTGCGAGAGGAGAGTGAGATTACCCCAAACCAGTTTGGGTTTATGCCAGGTCGAGGAACAATGGACGCCACTTTTGCACTCCGCCAATTGTGCGAGAAGTACAGGCGTGCACACAAGAACTTGCACATGGTGTTCATTGATCTGGAGAAAGCGTATGACAGGGTACCTCGGGATGTGCTGTGGTGGGCCTTGAAAGAGAAAGGTTTGCCCGGGAAGTATGTAGAGTTAATTCGTGCTATGTACAGTCAATCTCGTACCTACGTGCGGTCGGCTGCCGGCATTACCGACGAGTTCAGTGTGGCTGTAGGCTTGCACCAGGGATCGGCTTTAAGTCCTTACCTCTTCCTGTTGATTATGGACGCTCTTACGTCGGAAATCCAGGAGGAGGCACCCTGGTGCATGTTGTTTGCCGATGACATCATCCTTGTCGGTGAAGATGGACCTGAGATCCAGAGCAGATTGGAGAAATGGCAACAGAAGCTGGAGAATGTTGGCTTGAAAATCAGCAGAACCAAGACCGAATATATGTTCTGCGATTTCGGCGGTCTCTCCAGTTCTGGAGCTATAGCACTTGATGGTGCACTTCTCCCAGTCTGTTCCGACTTTCGGTATCTCGGTTCACTCGTGCAAAGCGATGGCGAAGTAGATCGGACGGTTAAGCACAGAATTAACACTGGATGGATGAAATGGCGGCAGGTCACGGGAACAATCTGCGACTCCCGCATTCCCCTTAAACTTAAGGGGAAGATATATAAAACCATGATTAGACCTGCTGTCTTGTATGGATCAGAATGTTGGGCCACAAAAGGGATGAATGAAAGGCAATTGCATGCAGCAGAGATGAGAATGCTAAGAGGAATGTGTGGTGTTACACGAATGGATAGAATAAGAAATGAGTACATAAGAGGAAGTTTGAAAGTGGCACCGGTAACTGAAAAGTTGCGTGGGAATCGGTTGTCATGGTATGGGCATGTGTTACGTAGAAATGAGGAAAATGTCGTGAGGAGAGTTTTGAGTATGGATGTCGATGGCTATAAGAGTAGGGGAAGACCAAAGAAACGATGGATGGAATGTGTGAATGATGATATGGTTAGAAAGGGGGTGACTACCGAGATGACGACTAATAGAGAAGTATGGAAGAAAAATACATGTTGCGCCGACCCCAAATAAATTGGGATAAGGGCAGGAGAATGATGACCTATGTATATGCAGTTTTATAAACCTATCCCATACTGCTGACTCTGGACTTTCAGCGATCATCTTTAGGATTCCGTTGCCACTACTCCTAATTCGACGCATCAGTGTAGGCTGACTTTTTGCGCATTATTGCGTAAAAGTCATCCACACCCGCGTCTGCAAACATCCCCAAGGCACTGCAGAATCGAAGAAATCGCACCAGAATCCTAAAGGCGTTGTTGAACTGAACCCTAAGGGCATTGTAGGCCCGCTGCGAGTAGTTGGTCCACAGGGTGTTGGTATAGAAGCTTTGACAGTAGGCTCTGAAAAAAGTTATCTTTACCTGTACTGTGCACCTAGCAAAGCTGTTCGCGCGCACCGACATGCCCTCCGCTCGCGCTCAATATCTGCGTCATCCTTTGAGGTCTCACTTACAAAGTGCCCCAAATACTTAAACTGGGAGACACTACTCAAAGATACTCCGTTTAAGTAGACGTATGTGATCGACTACAGTAAACAAAATCAGAAAAATATATGATATTCTTCAGGATATACTTATAGGTACTCGTAGATAGTGTGTTGAAAACATAACACAACTAATTTAATACGATAGAACAAAAATTATGAAGATAGTTACATCTAAAAGGTTTCTTTTTACAATAAAAACATACATACCTACATCACCTACATGCAATCATTCTGATTTTTGTTAGATTATTCTACAAGCCACATACTTAAAGCACTAGTGTATTAGATTTTTAGTCCAAAGAATATATTTTTTGTAAATAGATAATTGCTTCTGCAATAAATTACCAGCGTTCGCTTCTCTTTCTTTTCTATGCAGTCCGACAGTGACCGCGCTTTAGGTCATGTAGTCCCCTTAATATGATATACATGATACTATTTCGTAGCTCGTGTAACCTAAACCCGCACTTAAGTTAGGCTTTTCTGTGTAAAAATGGACTACCACCAAACGGGGTGAATAGGGATGCAGGGGTGAATTGGGACAAAACATTAAAATGGATCTTAGCGTTGAAATAATACAGTTTGTTGCCGAAAAGGACACTTAATCGTTAATTATAATACAACTAGCCACGGGATCGACATTTACGCTCCGCGTAAATGTCGATCCCGTGGGAATATCGAGATAAAAAGTAGCCTATATGTTAATCCAGGGTGTCAGCTACCTCCATACAAAATGTTATCAAAATTGGTCCAGCAGTTTGAGCGTGAAGAAGTAACAAACATATAAACACACACACACCCCTACACACACAAACTTTCGCCTTTATAATATTATAGTGTGATAAACACATTAGACTCCTTTTTCGCAACAAACTATATTATTTCAATGTTAAAATCGCTTTTAAAGTTTCGTCCCGATTCACTCTGCATCCTTATTCACCCCGTTTGACGGTACTTAAGTCACAGAAATGCGTGACTGAAGTGCGGGCTTAAGTCACACAGTAAATAATTTCATAAAGAAAAAAGTTGTGCATATACACACAAAAAACCTCCTCCTTTTTTGAAGTTAAGTTAAAAATACTATCATCTTGCTCGGAATATTTAAATAAATGTGTTCTGCTTTAGTACTAACACATGCCTGAAATTACCATCTGAGAAAATAAAGATAAGCATAACATTACCTACCAGGATAAGAATACACGGTTAATTTGAACAAAAGCTGGGCGCATTCACCTCACGTGGGCGTCGTAAAAATGTTCCTGCAATACAACGTACCTATAACATTATGCAGAAGGCGTAATTTGAACCCTGTTTAGGGGATTTTATTAGGATTCTCTTAAATACTTACATAAGAGCTCTAGACTATTTTGACACTCTGTTACGTTAAAGTGAGGTCAAAATTCAGTTTAAAAAGGTTTAAAATTTAAAGCTTGTGAGCACGTAGATGTCTGTGTGGTGCCGGACTTAAAGAATTGCACCACCCCTTACTTCCCGTGGGTGTCGTAAAAGGCGACTAAGGGTCTTACCGGAGAATGGGCAGCAGCGTTCTCTATTTATTCCACCATCATACCATACTGCGATCGCCAATCCGCCTGCCAAGCGTGGCGATTATGGCAAACCCCCCCCAAAATTGGGGGAGGCCTATGTCCAGCAATGGACGTCTATCGGCTGAAACGACGAGCACGTAGATGTCGACAGTTATGAATGTTACGATGTGTTTGTTTTAAATTAAGATGACATTGCTCTTGGGTTTGATTTAATTTATATAAAGGTCAATCAAATCAATCGATGATATTATCTTTCACGTTTCCCAGAGTGAGCTCTAATCATTTTACGTAACATTTGGGATTTTTTTTAGACGCTCAACAATAAATACTTTTAATTGACCTTAATCTTCAGGATCGGTTATTCCATCGATTTTTGTTTTCACTGTTTTGTGTTCGTAATAATTTTATTTTTATCAAATCATTCGTTAATTATTGTATCGAAACGATATTTGCGCGCCGACGTCTTCGTGGGTCTACGCTGTGTCTACGAGGTGTCTACGAGGTTGCTACGCGGGCCAATGCAGTGTCTACGGGGTCTTTGTACGGAGTTGCCGCAGCGTCTACGCGGCCTGTACGGTGTGCATACGTTCACCCAAAGAGATGTAAGTAAATAATTTAATGTCTTTGCGTTCATCTAACGCTTTCGCTATCGCTTAGCGCAAAGTCACTCCTAAATGTGCTAACCAAGTCTCTATAAACAATATTCCAGTTGTGTATGTGCTATAAGAAATATTAATACTTACCTATATAAAGGACTTAGACAGAACCGCTGAAATACCGTTTAACCTTATAATAATACCAAGGGTAAAGGTCAGTTTCACATCAATCAAACGAGGGTGGCTTGTCGGAACAATGGACGAAGATGTGGTGAAATAAAACAAAGTGTATGCGAATCACTAAAAGCTTTTAATGTTTCTGTTTTATTTATCATCATCAGAATCTAAAAAGGTTTTAATTTTGCGGACAAAAGTACGTTAACCTTTTTTTACAAAACCTTTAGTTCCTCCTTAGTTCTGCAAAACTTCATTAATATTGATTTGCCAGTTTAGCTGTAGGTTAGGTAGGTTTATAAAGTGCTCCTTAAACAAACACTGATAGACTACAACGATTAGAAAAGCCAATAGATTTTCAATTTATCTTTATAATATAGCGCCTTTCGAGTGACGACACAATAAGTATATTAAGTATGTATATTAGTGAAAAAGCCTACTGGTAAATAACGGCTTTTTTAATTGAAATTAACTGGGCCTACAAAGGCTCCAAATTCCTGATAACATAATATTGTAATCTTTGACCTTGCACAACCTTATCATAAGTTAACATTTAAGTATAGGAGTAGCTTATTTTAAAACTGTAACAGTTAAGGTTAATCATCCTAATAATCTGAGTCTCCTGGGCTACTTGGTATGTTTTTTGTCAATGTCAAACCAGAATATCCACATAAGGCATACATGCGTCCTACAAATCAATGTCATAGTCCTTATAAATCTCAGGTCGCGTTTCCATTTAGTATAAATGCGAACTTAATCCCGTAGGTGTCTGTCTGTATCGCTGAATGATTTGTATCTGTTTATATTAGCCAGATTTGTGCCCGTCGACCCATATTCTGGAGACATTGTCCTGCAAATTGCGCCGTTATACGACAGTTTATAGTACCTCTTACTAAGTCGCCTGGTGGTTGATTTACAAATCATTGTAAACGTAATGAGGTATCGCCTACAGAGCAGTAAATTTGTGATGCTTGACATTATTTAGGTAAACTGTATACTATCGAGTATCTCGAATGCAGAATGAATCAACGTGCCAATGATTTACAACTTGACTAGAATTTCTACTCGGAAGACATTTCATTTGCTTATTTTGACCTAGAGAACAGCTGGGCTGATTGAGCAGGATATTTACTTTTTGTATGAATTGCGAAGATGGTCAAAGATTCAATGATTCATAAGTCATGTGAGAATATTAAGTATGTGCAGGAATGCGCATCATTCTGACCAGATTTCTTTCCAAATTTAACAACACTCACGGAAAGTCGATTTTCTTAATTATTCCGCAGAATCATTAGGGATACTTAATACTAATAGGTATTAATTTAGCTTATTCCAATGTTCAGTTTAACCTTTCCCAGAACAACAGAGGTACCTGACAAGAACGAGTACAGTACACTAGACAAGTCGGTCGGCAGGAAGCTGATTGAGTAATGTCAGTTAAGTGAGGTCAGTGATTCTTATTGCCCTCTAGTACAATTGGCGTATGAATGACGACCGTCTACATTTCTACAACACTTAAAACGCGCTTAGACGCTGCATAATGTACAAACTAAGTAATGTCGTTGTTTAATATTCTCAATGCCAAATTATGCAATTAGTAGATATTGATTAGTATATCTAGAGGGATGGAGCAGCAAAACCGGAAGATTTAGTAGGTAACTGGGTACTTATAATAAAAGATAAGAGTAAAGTAAAGATGAAGGAGCAAAACTAAGCAACGAGGTTACACGAAAACATAGAAAACTCCGTAGTCAAGTATTGATTTATGATTGAGCCGGAACAGTCGTGGTCCCCGACATTAATTCAAAGGCAAGCTTTCGTTTGCAACAATCCGTTTAAACGTTGTCGACAAACGCACCTCGTCACAAAGTCAGAATTACCGGAATCAAGCGCATCAATCAATCGGATCGATTATACAAATGAGTTAACAACTCAACAGGTGCACGGAATTTGCATGCAAGCGTTTTGCGTAAAGTAAATAATTGATGGCTTGTTGCTGCCTCCTGGAGTAGGTGTGTTTCGTTTTAAATCTATGTTAGTGGTCGGCCGTCGGCGTCAGGTCAATCGAGAGCGAACTCGCGAGACCGGTGTCGCACGACAAATTGTCCAATTACTGACAGTCGTTAGGCCGCATCGTAACAACGACACCTCTGGCTGGCTACTACTGAGGCCACTGGTCGGGGCTGGATCCTCCCTTTCGTGTTGCCCAGACCAGGTTTCAACAGTTTAATTTTTTTTTAATTTTGCATATGACACATTATTTAAATCTTTATCTGTGATCTTCGATCAAATAATTAATAATATTAATAATTATGTAAAACTTTAACTTAATGATCTCTATAATTATATTTCTGAAATAACACCAGTCAACCATGTTCTTATATTGTAGGTACCTATAGGTACCTACTAGACTAGTTTTGTGGTATAAAGATTATCTTTACTTAGTAGAATGAGACATTGCTTAAAGAAGGATGCCCATTTTTCACCTGACAATGTATAGAAATGAAATAAATATTAAAATTCAGCTAATTTAATTGTACATTCATTACGCTAATCACAATTTTAAAAGAAGGCCAGGAAAAAAATATTTATTAATTTTTCTTTATGCTAATTCTACGTCTCATTACCTTATTTTGAACGCATCTCAATTACCCTGAACGCATCCAACGACTCATTTTTTGCAACGTTCCGTTTTGCACACGGCTTCTTGACTTTATTCAACTCTTTTTCTGAGTTTTATATATTATTTTAAGTTTTATTTAATCAATAACTATTTTTATTAGTCTGTGCATAATACAGATCAATTCAAAATAACATGATAATTAAATTAATTAATTATGCAGATTATAATTGAGTTCGCACGAGTGAAACGGATTTTTTAGATATTTTGACAGTTCTGCGACTTCGTTGTTGCGCTTCCGTCTCGTAATCTCGTTGTGTATTGTGCCATTTTGTGTGTGTAACTACTGAGATGGGCTAGGTTTCAAGACAATATCTCTGCTCCAGCAGAATTTCTGGATGACGTAGTAGGTAGGTATATATGTACTGCGGTCAACGAAATGGGTAGGCAAGTGATCACTTTTGACAATACAATAGCAAAGTTAGACTTTTTCTATGTAACCAAACTATCGTAAAGACAAATTCTAACCTAAAAAGTAACATTAATATTTTTTGGCCTTTGTAGACTTTAAATCGTAAAAATGACTATATGACATTATTTTCTAATCTTACAGGTACTCTTTCTACTATACCTTATAACTATACATTAACTTTCATTATCAGGTTTTTAAATGTATGGAAAGTGGGCATTGTTCTTTTTCATTTTATACGCTATCAAAAGCAAGAAATTATTTCATCACCCGTACCAAATTAATTCCAAAGACAAAGAGATTTCAATTGTTATACACGTCCGAAGGTCGATTACCAGTAAATGATATCTCTGAGAATATCATTTAGTCTGTATGAAATCTAGAAAAAAGAATGTCCTAATTTCCAAGTTTCCATAAGAAGCACTCATAAATACATGACGTTAAGTATGTTAAACTATAAGTAACTTAGGTCACTAGCCAACCGTACCGAGAGCTGGGCAACTGTTTAAAATTCAGCACTTCTTTGGGCACGAATTTTCTCAAGAAGGATGTATCTAAAAGATGCAATAGCGAATATATAAACTGTTTATATGTTAATCGTGAGAACTGCGGCTCTCCACAGCGTCCGCTTAACGCAAATCCTTTGAATCAACAATGTTCGCACACGCTGTATATTTGTTTCTATGCTCATTTAAATAATGTAAAAGGTACGCGCTAGAAATAATAACAACTGCTTTCAATGTATTATCCTAATTCAGTGTAATCTAATTTTAACTCACGTCATTCCTACTTGTTTGCCGTTTTTTTACCGGGAGACTCCCTCTAATGCAACATCCTCGAGGATCGAACTTATTCACTATGCCACAAATATTATCTTCGTCATAAATGGACTTCACTTGACAGTGCCAATAGAAAGTATCAGGCGCTGCGTAGAATTTCAAATTTCTTTTTCATCATGAAATTCAAAATTGAAGAGAATCAAAATTGAAGAGGGGCTTCTGGCGAAGTAATAAAAGCCACACGGGTCGATCGATCAGGTTAAGCTTCGCTTGCCGCTATTCGTCCGTAGATGGGTGACCATTTATACATACCACGACTACTCCATGCCTCGGAATGCACGTTAAGCCGTTGGCTCCGGTTGTCATTCGTGAATCTTTGACAGTATATACGGGTCGTCAAAAGCCTGAAAGTCCAGCTACGACAAGTCGACAACCAGTCTTATTAAGGGGTTTCGTATTACCCAGTAACTGGGTTGTGGAGGTCAGATAGGCAGTCGCTCCATGTAAAATATAGGTAAGTATTCAACTGCATTCGGTTAGACTGGAAGCCGGCCCCAACATATTTGGGAAAAGGCTTGGCAAATGATGACTATCAAAATTGATAATTCTTGTCTTAAAACAAAATTGCACTAGTGATCCTTAGCTATTACATTCTGTGTCACATGAGTTTTTAACACAAATTAGTGTAATACTGCGCCTTGATCAAGATTAATTTTGTAAGCAGTTAAATTCTAATTTACACTGTTAATTAACCAAACAGCTTTTTATTTTTGTCCGTCCTAGTTACCTTGGTTCACAACTTTGGGGCCTGCCTTGGCATAGAGTTCATACCTATTAAAATCTAAGATGCCTTCCAGAACTGAACCTACGCCTGCTTCAGACTGGTGCCCCACCATAACGTGGTGGCATGCAATATGTTGATATATCCCATACCACCCTGAGTTTGCTTCGGTGTTTCTTCTCAAAGTAGTCGGAATGGAAAAACAGACCTCATCTAGTTTTTCAAATATGATTGACGTGTAAAAGTATTTGTACAAAACCTACTTACAGAAATAAAACTGTGCTCCTGGGGAGTTTATTGCGCGACTTCTTCATCCCAGCGAAAGTACTAGGAAGTGCTGAAGGGCGGGCGTTTTGAGGGAGTGTCTTATGTGATTTTGACGTTCGAAAAGTGCTGATTCTCAGCCTAATTTGAATAATGACTTTTGATTTTAAAAAGCATTTTTCATTCTATTCTCTACTTGTAATTAGAATATTATCATCTGGTGCAACCAGGGCAGTCCCTCAGCCTCACTCTAACTAAGCTAATGACTGGCATGACAAGATGGACATAGAAAACCGTCATCGTTGGATGTTGATGGTAACTTACCACTTCACACGCGTAGTGCACGCTGCTGAACCGCAGCCACACCCGCTGCCCCGAAGCGCCCCACGACGAGGGCACGTAGAACCGCCGGTCGTACCACACCACCCCCACGTGGTCGCGCAAGGTAATGTCCTCGCCGACGTCATTGTATGATGATGGCACCGGCATTGTGATTACTGGACCAGTCTGAGGAGAAATGTATTATCATTAGCGGTAGAGCATTTAAACTAGAGGAACAGACGACCTGATAAAGGTCGGGAGGAGTCATTGGATCCATTAGCACTTGTTCATCGTCATAACTGGACGATATCTTCTTATGGCTTTTTACCTTTTGTTTTAGGTAGGTATTAGAGAAAAATTATAAGTCGTCAAACCAATTAGTGTTACATAAAAAACTTGTTAGAAACGGCAGTTATTGAAGATAAAAGTATTTAAGTACTTTTAGCGGGATTCTTGTCCTTCAATAACAATATAATGTCATCACAACTGTCAATTAAGAAATTAATTTGTTTGAAATAAAAGTTAAACGACCAAAACAACAGTTAGAGCAATTAGTCAGCTGGCCTTGTGTTGTCATCTGACATTATAATAATAATAAACCCGCTGGGCAGCATGTGGCGAGCTGTTGGGCAGTAGCGACCCCACGGACCCTATCTCCCGGGAGAAGTCTTGTTCCTCACCTCAGGCTTGCCTTTATTGGCCTGCTGGAGTGAACAATGACGGAGAACACAGCTCCCACCTCATTCTTGCCTTTATTGGCCGGCTTGAGTGGAGATTCGCAAGAGCAAACGTGCTCGGAGGAAGGAAGTATTCCAGTAAGATGCTAGTAGGGATCTTGACCATACTTCCGGGATTGTCCTGATAGCCGTAGAATACCTCTCCACTCCTCATAAGACCTCAGGACATATTATGGTAAAACAAATTATACCAAAATAGTGATGCCAAAGTATTTATGGCAAAATACCAGTATTCGAAAAGAAGGGATCCCGTTCTGGCGACCGTTTTCGGGGGCCCATTATTGAGTGTGCAAGTCATCCCCTGCCATTTTATCTGTGTAATTTATATAAAACATTGGCAGGGGCTATAGACCTTCCACAGTCGTAAATAACCAGTTCACTGTAGCCACCCAAACCCATAATCCAATATCTTTGTTTCCTGCAATATCCACCAATATATCCAATATCCACCAATATCTTTGTTTCCTGCAATATCCACCAATATATATATATATATCCTGCAATATCCACCAACCGGGATTTTTAACTTTATTTCAGAGAACATGAACTAAGTTAGTAAACCACAAAAAGACAAAACAAACGAGATTAAATAGACACACACATGGAGTGCGATCCAGTGTCTAAGAAATCTTATGGTGTATTATATGGTGTATTTTTTTCCTGTAATGCCAATAAATGCATTTTTCTTTCTTTCTATATCATTGTCATAGACAACTGTTGCAATAGATATCATACATGAAGTACCGATATAGTTTTAAAAATAAAATCTCTAAGATAAAGGACAAACTAATTTATATGTGTTAAGAGATGTGCCAGAATTTCGCAAGAGTGCAGGGTCAAATGTCGTCTTGGATACTCCACAAATAATACAGAAAAGAATGAACATGATTTATAGAACCTGGATCACAAACCATTTTTCACATGAGTTATCTTTCATACGTCATGCTTGAGTAGATTAATGAAAGTGCAACAGCAAAGTAATTATTGCAAAAAGTTTCAATGTCAAATTGTAAGAACTAGTGAAGAATTTTTATGGCTTCATTTTCATCATAGAGATAAAATCCAATGGCTTCTAGAGACTGTTCGAACTTGAATTAATGATAATTATACGGAATAATAATGAAAATACATATTCAACAACTAATATCAAAAACGTAGTTGACAAACGCGTTTTTGGACAATATTATCTAACAAAGCTAGCGATACATTATTGTTTTAGTAAATAACGCATAGGCGCCAAGGTCGGCAGGTTTGCATTAAGAATCTATCACGGTAATATTTAAGTAAGTATTTAGTAATTTGATATTTGGTTGGAAAAATTACCTTATGTAGCGACCTTGTATGTAGGAAACATGCCAATACCTATCATATACGATATGTTAGTTAATAAAATAATATACGAATCGAATTTTCAAAAAACTTTCACATGTAAATTTCACCTTCAGAATCACTAAACGTTGCATCTTTTTCCGCTAGCCGTAGGGTTGACCCCATCTCTACAAAGTTTCCTCCATAAGTTTCTGTTGTACTGGTAGAGATGATTGACATAAGACGCCAGCACATCAAGCTACCCGATACTGTCAAATTGTCCCAACAAACCTTGAACCTTACGCTTCAGCGATAAAGTTGAAAATCTATTCAGGAAATTTGACAGATTGTAGAAGCTTGGTGTGCATGTCTGTACATCAAGTTATAAGAAATGATGAGAAAGATCATCAAGAAGTGCCTTAACATTGTAATAGCTGGCACAAGTAGGGGCGGAGTACCTGTACAGCCTTATTTTCGAAGCCTATAGGAATATTAAGCAGCCATTGTTGGCGATTCAGAGTAGGTGGATATGAAGGTTGTAATATATTTATGATCATCGACCAGAAAATACCTTACTGTTTATGATTTACACTTTATGTTTTTATTTCATAATACTTCGTATAAATACGTCGTTACATGAGCCGATTATAAACCTACGGTGAACCTTGTAAGATATAATTTATGAGGGTGATCAGGATTACAGAAGTTTTTTTATATGAGAATGTGGTAGTGATTCCATACGTACCTTAGTACCTATGACATCTGTAAATAGTAGATACCAAAACTCTAGGCCTTTATATTTTACAAACGTGCAACACATACACATCTGTACCTACATACCAGCACGAATCAGGTGGCAATGCCCCGGCTTATGATATCATCGAACTTTTTATATGCGTAAGTACCTACTAGATATTACCTTGTCGAGATCCTGTTCGAACCAGCCGGCTCTGTACCCGGTCTCGGGATCCATAGGAGATTTCCTGAAGTTCCATAGCCCATCTAGCGTCCGTAAGTCCCTAGTTTCTGTTGCTTTCGGGTACAAAGGTCCTCCGGTACTGGTCCGTGCTTTCTTCAGTGCCGAGTCGATTTCGTTGCCCGTTGCAGTATTCTGCACCACCGCACTTACTACACATATAAGTGTTATAAACATGAACAGTATCTTCTTTCTTGACATTATCTGTAACAAAGGCAGGGGCGATATTAAAAAAAAATCAGTAAATAATAATGGAGCTAATAGCGTTATTAATGGACAAAAAGTGATTAATGGTTTGTTTGTGATTAATTTACGACTTAATGACGACAGGATAGCCAGTATTACACACAATTTCATCAAACCTCACTTTAATAATAGTTATTCTGGTCTTTAACAAAAAACAGGCATTGTGAGGTGATGAACCATACATTCATGGGCTATTATTGATACTAGAAATATGAATCAGTGGGTAAAAGTGAAACACCTATTGAAGATGCAAGACGAGGCGGCAACAGCTTGTAATGTTGCATGTCGATTTTATTATCTAGTCTAGTCACTCACTGCACCCAAGAAAGCGTTTTTTCTATAGGTATATTTTATACGTTTAGATACGGGAAAAGTGAAATGTTTCATATAATCTGGCTGGAAGGAAGATAGCATTTCTTAAACTTAGCTGAATGTGACCGGCTGCATTGGTTGAGTGACTAATTTATTAGCACCTGTGTTGTCCCTGTTCAATTCACCGCGTATTCTTGTTTTGTAATCAAGAGAGATATCATCACGAAAACAAATCTTTATTTATTTTATCTGAAATATGCTGAGGGGACAAAACTTTATAGATATTCGGTCTGATACCTTTTATAGAAACAGTGGCCGAATAATTTGATGCAATTCAAAATGTTTTCCTTACATTATATTGGGCAAAATAGCAAAATAGTCTATCAAAAAGTACTCTGTGAGCAAAATGATGTAGCGAACACCACAGCGAACACATTTTGGCCATTGACTTATTTTTTATTTATCTATGGACTGAATTGCAGGTATGGATGTTGTCATCAAAATTCTTTGCTCTATGCACGTTCTATGATATAGGTTTCACGCAAACTATTTTGTTTTTCATTGTGAGAAGAGTCAAGTGGTGCCATATTACCCAGTAGGTAACTGGGTTGTGGAGTTCAGATAGGCAGTCGCTCCATATAAAATCAGCAGTTTTAGCTACAACCGGTTAGACAGACTAGAAGCCGACCCCAACAAAGTTGGCTAGGCAGATGATTGTGAGAAAGGAGGAAAACGAAATTATTTGTGATTTGAAAAAGTCTTGTTTTAGTCTTGCATGTGGCTTCAAGGGATCTAAAAAAAAGTAATAATGGCAAGTTTATCACTTACATTCGCAAAAAGTTTCCCGAAAAATTGTAATATGAATGATCCACGGTTTCAAGAAAATACTGCTGATTTTGAACATTAAGAAAAAATATCTGATGATAAATAATCATATTATATTACGGTCTACTTGACCTCTATTTGACAAAGGAAGTCGGGGGTGAGCGCTCTATGAGCTTATTGGAGTCCTAGGTGCTAACAGACTGTCTATCTATCGATAACATAAATAAAAAAAGTATTAAGGGGAGGCCTTTGTGCTGTAGTGGTACACTAATAGGGTGACTATTAACAACACTTTCTATCCTCAGGTACAGGAATAATCCGTAACGGTTCATGGCTACATTTGAACCCACTAACTCATTAGCTATCCTCACCATGTTATTACATTACAAGTGAGTGGAAAGAATCTAATCATGACTTGGTGCTAAGATTTCAAATCCAATAAGTTTCCTATTTCCGTGATATCGTCGCGGGCGCATCTAGAATTTCTCTATTCCACAATGCGGGAGCATTGAAAGTGTATCGCACATCGATACCTTGACCGCTGTACCATAACGAACAGTACAAGTATTATTTGCACCGTGTGTGTGAATTGGGTTGAAGAAGCCGGTTTACTTGCGCTAGTGTTTGATTCAATGTTTGTTTATGTTGCTTCTTTGATTTGACCATTTAATAACGGCTGATCTTTCCAATGTTTGATAGTCGTTACGAAAAAAACGCGATATTAGGTATTGACACTGACCTCTATCATACAACTTATACAACTTCTATAAATACAGGTCAGTGGGTAGGTATTGAAGATAAATTATTTTTATGTTGAGAAAAAAAAACAATAATAATTCTTAAAAAAACAATAGTACAGAAAAAATATACTTAAGTATACTGAACCGGAAAATCTAGAGAGCAAATCGTAGAAAAAAGAAGTTAGAATGGTACCTCCTCGTACCTCGTACATCATGAATGGAAAAGTATAGGTAATTATTAATAAAGTTAATAAATGAGACAAGTAAATGAGAAAAAAAATTAAGACAGAAAAATATTTATAAGAAATTAAGCTTATCTATCAACCATAGACATATAAAAATCTATATGCTATCAAGGAACTAGATTCTGCCGGCGACTTCGTTGGAAACCGTAAAATACACACTAGGTATACTAAAATAACAACCACATTTTATAAAACTCTCTCCGTCCCCAAGCCACTGCGTTGCATCGCATCGCCCGCCCACGCTCTTACTTCGTTGTAGCCATTGAAATGTATATCTATCTACGGTTGAAGCTTAGCGTTCTTTCTGACTTTTTTACCTTTGCTCGGCTCCTAAAGGATTTGTAATCGTAAGCAAATGAATAGTTGCTAAATATCCAATGAACATTTTTCAGCTATCGTGCAAATAAACATAAATATTCATATATTATGAAAGGAGTGTAGGTATTACACTAAATATGTAAGTACCTGCATAATGCCTATGTTAATGGCATGTATTCTCGCGTTAGTTACAAAACAGTGGCTTTCTAGCATGCACATGCGCTCAAACAATACGCACATACTTACGCACTGAATTGTTGTTCCGAATTCTGTGCGGATTCCACGCACCACCATGTAGGTAGCTGATAGGGCTGCTTCACTTAAAATATTGAGAACATGCGAGTGTTGCAAGAGAATTAGAAAGCTATGGCTATTGGCTTAAGTACAAAACACAAATAACATCACACCTAGATTATCCCTGAAGGGTGAGGCAGAGTTGTACTTTAGTATATTCACCCACATTTCGCCAACGGTGCGAACCCATTGCTATCCACATTATTGTGCTTAATTAGTAGGCAAAATAATGTAAAATCTGTAATTAAGGATCCGTTACCTTATCGAAAACCCTGATTACACTTCGATTCGACTGACCGGACTGCCCCAGGAATTGAACCCAGTACCTCAACCTCAACAGTCACGCTTGCAACCAATAAGCCAACAAAGCAATCTTCAGCGTTTCGAGTTTTAATATTAATATCAATTCCAATGTTTGGCCAATTTAAGTAAGTATTAAATAATATAACTTCTATGCAATTTTCAAGTACCCTACCTTAGCATTATAAGCAATTACTTATGCAGTGTAAAAAATAATAGGTATTTACTAATTCCTATTATACAAATTTAATACTAGCAGCGCCACGCGGTTTCACCTGCATAAGTGTCGATCCGGTGGGAATATCGGGATATAACGAAAGAAAAAAAACGTTTATTTGTTTTAAACATGACGCAATAAAGAACATAAACAAAAAAATAAGAAAAGGTTGGGGGAAACATGCGTCACATACACGCAAACAGCTATCGCTGCGACTCTATGCAAGACAGAGCCCCAGCGCTGGTTTTCAGCGACAGCCGCCGGAAAAGGTAACATACAGACAGACAGACAGAGTTACTTTCGAATTTATAATATTAGATGGATAATAAAGTACTAATATATTTAATTTAAAACCATAGACGTATAAAAAAAGGTTTAAAACTAAACTAATGTATATAATTTAATGTGTGCAGTGTTTTACTAATAAACATAAATTGATTTAACGCTTTTTTAAATTTTGTGGAAAATATCATGTAAGTAGGCACTTACTTCTTTAAAGTCAAAGCATAGTCAAAGGAGTAAAACAGCAGGATAAACCTTTCCAAAATGAGCAAGTACAAAAATGAAGCAAAACAAAATCCAAATAAAATCAAAATCGTCCGTCAAAGAAAATGATGTGAAAATAAATTAAAAACATAACATAAGTATAGGTATGCGTCGACTTGGCAACCTCTTCCATTTTATCGTAGATCAAAAATTAAAGAGCACAATTTAAATAAAAATAACTTGTACAATTGGGTTGTCATTAATTCACAATGTGCAATGTAATCTGCATTAAATTTTAATTAAAAAAAACAAGGCCGAATTTCCCTAAAAGGGCTTTGTCGAAAGGGATTGATTGATCTAAAGAACATTGGCGAGGAAATTGTTAATGGAATTATTGAGCGTACGTATGTCACCGTGATAGAAATACAATAACGGCAAAATAATTTAATAAGATTTATCAAATCAAGTTTAAATGGCCTATCGAAGTCTGGCAAAATAATCATCATTAATAAAAACTTAATTGACTAGTTTAGTGATGATAAAAAATTATCATGGCGTAGTTTTCTTTTTCTTGATTGACTTCATGACTTTTGGCCACTGACCTCTAATAAACACTTGTCTATTAGTTCTATTACAGGTCAGTGCTTTTGGCTAATCTGAACTATTAATGTTGCCATGTAATAAAATTCTCAGTCAAGTTATACTTACTTACTTAGTGTTTTAATACCTTAATATTATTGATTTTGGCCGCCCGAAACTTAGATCGTTTTAAAGATATCGATTATATAAGTTGGTCCCTCCAAATTGACGATTCAATTGTTTAGTGCAACAGGTAAATGGGCGGTCTATTTTCGATCTTCGAGGGATAAATATTTAATACCTACTAATCGTGGAAAATTTCTTACGTTAAAGTTTATTTTAACTAGCCAAGAAAAATTAAAGAAATAAGTAGGTACAACGTACAAATTTTAATCGTAGTAGCATTAATAAAGGCGTTTTTAAAGAAAATAAGAATAAAGAATGACACAAAAATATCTAGCTAATATAAAATGTATCATTTTTTTATATATGTATGACAGACATTGAGATTTGGTCCCTTCATTCTGACGCTCACGCTTATGTACGTGTGTGACTAATGCTTGCCTAAGGATTCTGATACGGTGATACGATTTCGATACGATTATTTTCCTATACGATAACAATTTACTGTGACTCTGGATTACGATTCTACCTGATACCTTGGATTTTGTTATGTGTGCATCGATTTGCATATCACGATAAAGGCTACATGCTCTGTGATCTCGATGGGAAGTAAAGTCTACACGCACCATGTATGTCAATTGCATCATAATTATGTGTCTATAATTTGCTAAATTTAGCAAATTATTGACTAACTAAAACTACCCACTAAAAAGTTGGAAGACGAACTGTCGGATGTTGCGCTCATACATTAGATGAATGAGATAGTCTAGGATGGGTCAGACTTCAACCAAATATTGTAACACCCGCAGGTGGTTTTTCTTGATGACATTGTGGTTAGGGATGATGAGGAATAAATATTAAAAAATATATTTTGTTTTAATTTAAACCTACCTACGACCTAACCCTACCATTTATAATCTAACCCCCGTACTAATAAACGTTGTATAGCGCCTGTTGTATAGTTACACAACGCTTTGTCTTCTTCTTTCGAAAGTCAAATTACTGACGACTGAAAGAGAGAAATCGGTGTGTAACTATTCATTTGATATAATATGTTTATTAGTAATGGGCTATAATCTATACAGGGTTATTGGTAAACTAAAACATTAACAACCTCTTCGTTAACAAAACAAAAATCTGCTGTTCCCTACATTTTAACAAATTATACGTAGGGAACAGCTGATTTTTGTTCACGGTTTCAGGTTTGGTCCCATACTAAAAGTTGTTCATAATGATTAGTACAATGACCTCTTAAGAGGTTGTTAATGTTTTACCAATAACCCTGTAGGTATGCTAGTAATAAAGCTGTTTCAGCTTTGAACGCGCTAATCTCTAGAACTAACCGTCGGCTTTGAAACATTCTTCTTGTATTTGATACCTAGACCAATTGTTAAGGAAGGCTATAAGAGATTTAACATCATGATAAGACCCTTAGGAATCAAGCAAAAAGAAAAAACTCAGAAAGAACGCTAGGTGAAAACAAAGTAAAAGCGCGGGTGGGCGATGCGATGCGACGGGATGGGTCGGAGTAACAAGAAGTTTCACGCGGACATAGTCGCGTGCAGAAGCTAGTTAATCATATTATATAACTATAATAACTGTCATAAGGTTATTAAAAAAAAAAATCTTCTGAGCATTTATTTAGGTAGGTACTTACGTCGCTTAGGGCCATGAGGCGGTCCTTCGGGGTCGGTTAGACTGAAGGCCACAGACACGTGTCGTGTTGTATCGTGACTCGGGATACACCAATCAAACGAATATGTTCAGGACTACGTCAAATTACAACGAGTTTTGATTGGCTAACACTGCGTCAGAAGGCGTCACGACACGACACAACACAGTAGTATGAATCCGGCTTTATAATTCTGAATACGTAGTCTGCAGTTTATTTTGCTGTGAAAATGCATATCTATCAATAATATTTTAAGTGGTAAGTAGGTATTTCTATATTTCTTTTTCGATTAGGGTCTGTTGTTGATAAGACAACCTCTAGAACTTCAAATTGGAATATCTTTAATTCCTTACTTTCTATAATAGTATGACTGAAGACAAAACTGTTCAGAAATTCAAACTATTTAAAAAAATTTTCATCGGCAAAAAAATTTCACCAAAAATTTGTTTGGGAGTTCGCCAATGTTCTTTCTGCTAAACTAAAATTCGGTAAAACAGTGCTATGCAAAAGTACTTAGCTAAAATTGTGGGTGCAAAGCCGTCACCAGGTTTTTTGATGTTGTTCAATATAAACTGCGCATTAGACAACCATATCATGGACATCACCATCATAATGTAGTCAATACGGTATGTTAGATAGACGAGCGACAAAAATATTCTAAGCACCTGGTATGCCACACTACAGCTCTACGAATGCGAATAGCTGGCTAGCTTATCTCTTGGCCAATACCTACCTAGTAGGTACCTACATATTTAGCATTAGTAAATCCTGTTTTGCTAAAACAAAATGATTTAGCCTTGTGATGCCTGACTGTAGGATATCCTGCTTAATTCTCGCAATTCATTGAACGTGTTTCCTGATTAAATTTTTTTACCTGAGGGATAATTTCGTAACACTAACAATTGCAATAGGTATGCCGTTAATTATGACATTTCGACAACATTCATTTCATTGTGTGGTTTACGTTGTCGAATAGACGTTTTTTTCAAATATATTATGCAACAAGCTGCGCCCCCGGTTTCACCCGCATAAGTTTCGATGCCGTGGGAAGATCGGGATAAAAATTAGCCTATGCGTTAATTCTGGTTATGAACTATCTGTTTGCCAAATATCATCATAATTTGTCCAGCCGTTTGTGCGTTAAGAAGTAATAAACATACCAACACACTCACAAACTTTGCCTTTATAATAATAAGTATGATTGATTAGGGATGCGGCTCAAATATTTTTGTTTAGAGCATCTCCATGTTTTAATAACCGTGTTTTTATTGTTATTGTTTAATATTCGTCATTCATAAAAACAATTGTTCCGCTAACTAGCAAACAAATTAATTATCAGTATCTACCGTGCTAATTACTGTTTTATCTGAAACTTGTTACTAATTACATTAAGTGTTAGTGGAACAAAAAATGTATTTATTATCTTTCAAAGTAAATGACTTCGAAGTTAATAACCTGTTTCTCCTGATAACAGTATTGGAATTAGTGTTAAAATTGCATTAGAGAGAAATTATTTCAATATTTATCATTGCTTATTGCAGTGCGCACAAGGGCTGGGTTTTTTTCTTGTATTGATAAATGAGCTGCGGGGTAATTGCGTAAAACACTAAAAGTACAGTTACCGGCACGTAACTTGGCAAGAGATTTTCGTAGTGGGGGAAGTTCGCGCATATAAAAATGTATGAAATTGTGCGTGCGCAAACTTCCCCCACTACAAAAACTCTTGTCAAGTTACGTGCCGGCAACTGTAGCAATGGCTTCCATCTTGACAGTTCAACAACATTCATTGCGTTATTTACGTTGTTGAGCAGACAAATTTTTCGAACATAATTATGAAGCAATGGATTAGCAATATCCATCAAAATGATTCAGATTGTGATTGAAAGTGTGTTACGCAATTAGTGTGCTGGTGGCCGTTACCATAAAGTTTTATCTTATTGTGAACCTTCGACCTAGATACCTAGATAGCTGATGGTCCTCTATAGGTATTATATACAGGTTGAAATTGAAAATATGCGACAAACCGAAATGGGAGATTGTACTCATCGTTATGAACAACTTTTAATAAGGGGCCAAAGACTACAATCGCGAAAAAAAAAACAGCTGTTCCCTACATTTTGACGAGTTGCGATTTTGTTTTCGCGATTTCAGGTTTGGTCCCATAGTAAAAGTTGTTCATAATGATGAGTACAATCTCCCATTTCGATTTGATGCATGTTTTCAATTTCACCCTGTATAAGGTGCGTTAGTAGGTAGGTACTTATGGAGCTGATAAAGCCAAATCAGTTCCTTCGTACGTAAGCGTTTCTGTCCTATTATGAATAAACTTCATGCAATCATTACGGAGTGGAACGACAGGCTTTGCGGTATTTTGTCGGACAACTATTTAAGAGGGAAAAGAAGAGCTATTTAAGAACTATTTAAGAGAGAAAATTTTAATTTTGCGGGCGCAAAATTAAAATTTTCTTACGTTTCTTGCAAAGTGTCAGGTTGTAAGTTGATTCAAATATGATTCGCGATCGGAACAAAATATATGACTTTATAGAAATATCATTAGAATCATAAAAATCATCAATACAACTCCTTAGGTTAGAATTGGCCTTCGTGATTTCATTCAATCCTACGATATCCTATCCTACTAATTCCTACTAATTTTATAAATGTGAAAGTTTGTGAAGATGTTTGGATGTTTGTTACTCAATCACGCGTAAACCGTTGAACAGATTTAGATGAAATTTGGTATAGGTAGAGTTAGTTTGAGTCCCGGGAAAGGACATAGGATACTTTTTATCCCGATATTCCCACGGGATCGAAACTTACGCGGGTGAAACCGCGGGGCGCTAGTAGGATATATTATGAACTTAGAGAGTTGTATTGATAATTTTTATGATTATATTTTTACGGCCTCAAATCATATTTAGATCAACATAAGTACAACCTAATACTGAACTGCAATTTCCAAAAACGTAAGAAAAATTTCGCGGGCTACTCCGACACTTTCGCCTTAAAGGTGAGTTGTGTACGAGTATGTATCGTAGATGGGTGTGTAGAAATACTTAGGTACCTACTGGCTCACAAACACATAAAATCTGTAGGCCATACAAATATTAGTTCCGTGGGGAGATCGAACGTGCCACATCACTCAGCAAACGAGCCTTTCAAGTCGTTAATTGTGAAATAGTGACGCTACAGATTAAGCCGATGTATTCTGTAAAAACCTCACCGTGAAAACTTAGGTGAAGTGACCTTGATGTTAGCTGTCAATAGTGACCTAGCGTTAGGTGGAATGACAGGTCACCTCACCTAAGTTTTTACGGAGAGATTTTTACAGAATAGACCAAAAGTATCTATTCTATTACTACAGAATCATTTCCTTAAGGGCAAAGGGCAAAAATACTCCATGATTCTGCATAATCTGATTATATGTAGTTTATCCCGTTTGCCACAAGAAAAGTACCGAAACTAATGGTTCATCCGGTAATGGAGTTTCTTATGTAATTCTACGATAATTTATTTATTAACAGTTCTTTGCAAGAAGAGATCACGATTAACCACAAATTATAGTTTTTCAATAGTCGGTCTGTTGTTGAGACGGATGTGCTTGCCTCACCGACACCCGGTATTGTTGTTATGACACGGTAGCAAAGTTAAATTACAAATAATAATTAAAATTAACAAAAAAATGTGCTGACAAAAAAACTGTTTTAATTACCTATGCCTTTAAAATTATACAAAACAAAAAATTAAGGATATGTTTTTAACATATTAAAAGTTATTTAAGAAGTCAGATGCGCAATTCCCATATTTTTAAAAACGTTCTAATCTCAATCTGTCAAAAATACATGTTTTCCCTCCATTTGGACAAGTTTTTGACATTTATCGTGGCTGAGATGAGATTGTGTCTAAATTTGAGATTCTGACTATGATTGTCTATTTTTAAATAGCACCTATCCATTATTCATGCATTCTTGATAACTTGTTTTCTTCAGTCGTGATATTTTTTTAAATTTTAAAGAACTGGGGTTATTCTACAGGTAACTTTTTTATGTGAACTCAGTCCAGTTGCCTCAAGGAAAAATTATTACTAAAATTAATAACACGATTTTTTACTAATACTGTTGGGAAAGTAAATAACACGTTTTCCCAGTTGAACGACCTGTGATGTATTTAAAAGTTGGCAGTTGCTAATTATATGTAGACATTAAAATAAATTACTTAAGGTGAGATAAGTATAGGTGATCGACCTTATAGTGGTTTTATTAGTTCCGTGTTAAGGTCATATTTTAATGATGTGTAAATTCGAATCTCACACGTGTTGATAGTGCAGAAGAGATGGTAGAACGTAATAATAAGGGGTGTGCTGTGTGTCATATTAATTATGTACATCCTCTAATAATAGTAAATAACATATAGAAAAATTATGTGTAGTACCTACGTATCGTCCTTCGTATTGTATTGTACACAAGACAAGAAAAGAATTAAAACTTAGACACAGGTACAACTCTACAAGAATTTATGGGGGTGGAGCTAACTTCGCCATCTTGTTTTTTCAATACAATTTCTGAGACAATTTCACAAATGTTTACCAACAACCTGGTCAATGCCATTCAGACGTCAAAAGATCACTTTACAAGGTAGATATTAATATAAGAGAGCAAGATACAATAATATAAGTTAAGTTATGAATAGAAAACAAAAACTACATCCCAGAATGTATCGTGAAAATTCGCATCTGCATCTCGATCAGTTTACATCCATAAAAAGTTTATTAACGAAGATGAGAGAGTATCAAACAACGTGATTGCTAATAATATACAATTAACATCCGTGGTTACTGCGAACATGCTGTAGCAGTATTATAAAAATTCTTTCGATTACAAAGAACAAGTTAGTAAGTATACACGAAAGAATGAACTTTGTCTTGACTTAATTTGCATAGTCTCAAACTAGAACTATAAGGTATGCAGGGCATGTGCTACGAAAAAGACAAACAGTCTATCATAGTGTCTTTGAAACCACAACAGCCTTTATTAGTTATATTTTATTAACTAAAGGCTATCTATCATAATATCTAAGGCTATCGTTAATCTGTCACTAGTACGACTTCGTCCGCTTGAAATTTCGGCCCCCGACCCATCACGTCGCATCGCCCGTGCTATTACTTCGTTTTCGCTTAGCGTTCTTTTTGATTTTTTAACCGACTTCAAAAAAGGAGGAGGTTCTCAATTCGACGGTATGTTTTTTTTTTTTTTGTGTGTTTGTTACGCGATTACTCCGCCAATTGGACGTAGTTTAGCAAAAGGGACTCAACCCACAAAAGGTTATTTTTGAGTTATCGAGGTTTTAAGTTTAGGTGTGTATTGCTGCAATGATGTTGTATCTGGAATTATTTGAAATATTGTCACCTATGGGCTATTATACTAATATTTTCATAAGTCAAGTTGTATTACACAGACTAACGCATTTTTATGTTTGTCATTTTTTTTGTTGAGTCCTTTCTGCTAAACTACGTCCAATTGTGGACCGATTTTCAAAATTCTTTTTTTGTTATAAGTCGAGGGTATACTCTCGAGGTGGTCCCATTATCGTCAAGTTGGAATCTGATGAGAGGATCTCATGGAAATCGAGGGAAACCCTCATATTTCACGGGTTGCGATTCGATTACTTTAATATGGTTGCTAAGCAATTTATGCTCGTCACAATGCGTATGGTGAGTGGTTGTTAAGGAGTTCTCCTGGTAAGAACCAGTCTTACCAGGAGAACTCCTCAACAATTAACGTCCCAACATCGGGAAAAGCAATATTTTGTAACAAGTGATGAGCAGTTGACATTAGGCTATTGTAACTTAGATAAATTACAAACGGACCCACTAAAAACTGAAAAATAAAAACTTTTTACAAAAAAAAAACCGACTTCCGAAATTAAAGTTATTTTTCAATTTGTAATGTTTTTTTTGGAAGTCGGTTTTTTTTTTTGAAAAAAGTTTTTTTAGAGTTCCGTACCTCAAAAGGAAAAACGGTACCCTGATAAGATCACTTCGTTGTCCGTCTGTCTGTCCGTCTGTCAAGACCTTTTTTCTCAGGAACGCGTGAAGTTATCAAGTTAATATTAATATCAAATACTCAGGGCTGCAATCCCTTGAAGCAGTGAAAAAATCAAACTTCTAAGTCAACGCAATCAAAAGATACGGGCGATATTTTGACACTCGCAAGGAAATCAAAACCCGTGTTCTTCCTGACCTAGAATCATGAAATTTGGCAGGGAGCGATGTCATGTAGCACAAGTAAAGGAAAAAAATCCGATACCGTAAATTTGAAGTTACATTACAAAAAATTTTTTTTTTGGTGATTACAAACTTACTTGCAGTTGGTATACCTACTAACCGCGACCTATGTCGATATGTCGTCGCTCGCATGACTAAAAGTCTTATCTCATTTTTCTCATTTTTTTGCTGATCAGAGTCCGAAAAACTACACTCCCCCATTCGTGATTCTTTACATTTTTCACTAACCGTCGTACCTCTATATTATTTGGATCTCAAAATATCACAATTTTGAAAGGCAACAAACTGTAAAGAATCACGAATAGAATAATGTGACTGTCCCAACTCAAATCAGCTAAAAAATGATATAAGATCGCGTTCAAACGAACGTTCAAAGATTTGATTGTGAAGTTGGAGAAGATGACTAGTTAATCCAATCTCCTACCTCATCTTGATTACCAATATGTCTTGTTTGTGGTACATATGCGTCTTGTACCCGGTACAAATACATATTATTGTGCATTGAAATGCTCTCCCCTATACGCTCTCCTCTTGTTGAATAGACTCATTGTGCCCATACAAAGGTTTTATCTTTGATCTGTAGCTGTAAAGTCGATGGCAAAATACATTTTAAAAACGTATTTTCAATTTTTCGAGTCTAGTCGTAAAAAGTTCCCATAAAATTTGAGTTTAGTTAGCATATAATTAAAAACATACATGATGATATTACGCGACAAGGTCGAATTCATAATGTGCTCTTTTGTTAACTAATTAATTTAAACATTTTGGCAAGCCATCCAACATTTTAACCTCTAGACTCAATTCATGTTGTAGGTATTTCAATAAATTAAACAAAAGCAAAAGCCTATCGCGGGTGAGGCCGAGCATAACGCCCTGGACGACCTTGTCCAGTATGCCATAACACGACTACGCTACTCATGTAGCTTTTGTTAGCGAATGTACAGGCTGGCATCATTTAGCAAACTTATCAGGGAATCAAGCCGTCTGTCTGCCACCATGCCTGTTGGAAACCGTGGTAACTCGAGATTAACACAGTAAAGCACTGTGTAAATGCACGTGTTTTTTATTATGATAATATCTACGCAAGAGAAGCGATGTGGCTTGCAGATAATCTTAATGTAAAATCGCATGTTATGATCGTTAAATCTGTCTCGTTGATTCCGCATTTCTTCGCGAAGTTCACGCTTATAAGTAACTTGTTAAGTAGGTATACCCCACAGCAGCTGAACTCATACGAAAATAGTTCTACTTTTATTTTCATATGCTTCACTGGAATATTATGTTAAATCATAGCAATATCTAAATAACCGTTCAGCTGCTGACTGTGCTTGATTGATCCGGGGATAGCTAATACTAACGAGATAGCATTTGACCAATTTTGCAACAATTACCCATGTACAAGTAGTTCGAGCCATGTAGTGTATCGCCCACGAGACCGCAATAGCCTAGTTTACGCTTATATTTGCGCGGGATGACAATCAGATTAGAATGGAAATGTGCTTGCTTTGTTTGCGTTTCCCCTTGTTTTAAATATGTACAGTTCAAACAGTTCATTCAGCCCGTTATTATTTACGTATTTTCTGCATTTACACCCATTATGTAAATAACAATAAGGAAATGTAAACATTATAGGACATAGCGGCCGTGGCCGAGCCAATCGCGTCTGTGGCCACTGTAAACAGATCAATGCTTGGGCTTGGGCTTGCGCGAGGACCTTTCTTCTACCCTTGAAGTTATTCTCTTATCACTAATCTTTATAGTAAGTTTTTTATATTGTTTCATGGCATGGTTTACATTTATTGAAGCCAAGGACATTGGCGTTTACTGCTAACTGTAACGCTAGGGTTTCTTATCAAAAGTAGGATATTAACAGGGCCCTTTTAAAATGTACGTAGCACTCTTTTGAAATAATTTGTCATTTTAAATCGATAATAGTCAGACACGCATCCTAGTAATCTTCTTACAATAACGTTACTGAAAGCGGTAGCTCAGAGTATAATACAAATAAACGCATTGTTATGCAAATTATAACGGATATACTGTACATGTACTCTACGATATTATAATATGTCATGCGATACGATCAAATCGTTTAAAAAAAACCTCAAGTAAAGTTCCTCAATAGAACATTTAGCATAATGAAGCACGATTAGAAATCTTAATGGTCCGGTGAAGTCTGGTCAACTAGTAAGTGATTAGTTCAACAATTAAAATAATGTTATATCAACCATAAACAAGAAGCGTTTTAACGGTGAAGAAGTCACCTAAAGAATTCTTCAATTATCCGGCAAACACAAACAGCTAAGCATGGGAAAGTTCACGAAATGTATATACGTATCCCCAAACCCAAAAGCGGGCACAATTAGGCGTAACATTAGAATATTTAAAGCCTCTAACACGCACTGCTTATGTCGTCAACTATGTAAAGGCAGACGTAATTAGTCAAAGTCCTTTGTTCGGAGATGTTCTCAAAGTAAGTGCGATTGTGAGTAGTACACTCGTCCGTACAACCGTTGACCCGGTTAAGTGAAACGTCTCATTACGCCAATGAGCTTAATTACTTGCCCAATGATTCCGCAGTTCCTTGGAATGGAATGTTCATTTTTAAACATCTGCCGTTTGAGGAAATAGAAATTTCAACGAGGCATCAGATGTTTTTTCGCAGATAAATAATTCACGACATGAAACAATGTGGAGCATGATTGGAATATCTTAATGGAAATTTGGAAATGGCAAATCTAAGGGGATTGTGCAATAAACGTGCCAGATCGTGATGTACGCAATTAATATTTCGCTTCGTTTTTTTTTGTTATCGTGATTTATTTATGTAAGTACAAGGAAAAACTAATTTAACGCGTGTGAAAATCGCGATAAAGTCGCTGGACATAAAAGAAATATTCATGAGAGACAGAGAGACAGGACAGAGAAAGAATACTAATCCTTCGTTGACGGGAAAGCGGATCGTAAAGCCTTCTGTATGGACAAGTGGTAGAAATCTAAATAGATATTTGCGTGCTGATTATGCGAATCGGAACTTCTGAAGGATCCAACATATGACTATCAGTTTCGTCCTGTTTTATCGAGCGAAATAATAGTACAGCTGTGTATTTACAGCATATGCATAATTATAGTTACAGTATCATATTGTGCAATGTTGATGATATTTTACGCGGGAGATACGCTAATTTGACAGTTTTAAAGTAGGTAACATAGGTGGGTACCTACATAATAAATAACACCTTTTTATTTACACCGAACCAAGAAAATATTACACTTAATTTTGTACTGTACTGTTACTTTTAAAATGTTTTAAGTGTGTCCGACACGGAGGTTTACGTGCGTAGACTATGTTTGAAATTTGTAACATGACCTTTTCATGAAAAACTATGGGAAATAGCAAACAGAATGACCTACTTAGCCAGAAAAGTAAACACAGGTAGGTTTTTATAGGCAGATATAACGCAGTCTTACTCTACCTACATAAGTATGTACCTAGGTATGTGTTAGTATATCATAGTGTCACTTTATTGCTTTTTTGTATATTAGTACCTTGTATATATGTATTTATGTAATTTGTTATCATTTAATAATTGTGCTTTTGTGTGTATGTAGTGCTAAGTATTTTGTGTGCACTGAATAAAATTGTTTTATCTATCTATTTTTCTAACTTTATCTGTACCTAGATCTCTCACGTCCGGCCCTAGTCCGGGCCATGGTACGGAGCGAGAGTGCATGGGAGGCTGTCGCCTCCTTCTGCGAAGCAGTGATGCTCGCGAAGAAGGAGGCGGAGCGCGTGAGGGAGAGGCAATCCTCCTAGCCGGCGCAGGAGACGCCCTGGGCGTCGGGAATCGATAGCCCATTCCCGGCCACCGTAGGCGCGGGCTTGCGGACGGCGAGTAATGGGCAGCTCGCCGTTCGGTAAGGACTCGACGGCGCGTTGTGTTCCACGCGCGCCTCAAAGAGATGTCAGCACCAACTGACGGGGTCCGCTAGGGCCGATGCCCGCCAGGGTCGCGGGTTGTTCTGAAGGAACACGGGTGGGTTTTAGTCGGTAAGAGTCTGACACTCCCTTCTGCTCCGCCCAGAGCGGGAGGGGTCATTTGATGATTTCCCACCCAAAAAAAAAAGGCCTGAGCTCACCAATATTAAAACCACCGGTTAGGTATTTAAATAATTTGTTTATGTCAAATTTTGTAAGAAAATTTTAAATATAGAACTGATTAAATATTTAATCAGTTGATTTAAATGTTGGTGAACACAAGGCTAAATTGTTTATGTTTTACGATCTAGAACAGCCGGTCTGTAACTTGCTAGTTATTCCGTCACAGGAGCAATGTGCATTATGTATAGGTACTGTGTTGATGACTTTTATTGATAAAACTATGCGCAACATACCTAGGTACATACGTACGTCTTTGTGACATTTTCATTATTGCAAAAAAATCCATAGGTCATCTTAAAGGCTGGATATTTCTCATGAGTGGAGCACGAGTCGGCAAAAGACACATTTTTTAAAAGACAGTTTTTAATTTAATTATCTGGGTAGCTCGTTAAGGGTCCCTATCAGTTTCGCGGACCAAAAACAGAAAAATCTGTTTTTTTCAGCGCAAATTTCTCAATATCCTTAAGTTATCTAGTTTTTTTTAAATACACAAGTATTTATCACCTATCTATCTAGTAAGTGTACGAAATTAAGTTTTGATAACTACTTATTATAAATTCCAAAAAAAAAAAAACTAACACACGTTTTTACGTAATCACGAAACACCAAGTTTTTCGATTGCTTTTTTAGCTAACTGGTAGCAAATAACGATCTGAAAAAAAATCCTAAATACTAGGCATATAGTATATTAGTAAGTGTACGATTTTTTTTTTTAATGTTAGTTGTAATGTTGTAAGTTTAATGAATTAGTACTTGTAAAAAAATGTTGACTACGCTGAAAAAACCCAATAAAGTCATCCGCAAAACCGTCGTCTACGCGTAAGAATTTATTGAAAATAACAAAAAGCGTTAAATATTTTAAAATTTGAGGTGTTTATCTACCAAACTCAATTTTTATATTTTTATTTTGACTAATTTAATTGTAGTAAAATATCTAAATAATGCCTTATAAACGATTTTTTTATTAAGTAGTTATTAAAACTTAAATTCGTAGACTTACTAGATAGATAGGTGATAAATACTTGTGTATTTAAAAAAAAACTAGATAACTTAAAAGGATATTGAGATATTTGCGCTGAAAAAAAAATGTTTTTTTCTGTTTTTAGTCCGCAAAACTGATAGCGACCCTTAAAGTAGGATCTATAGGGACAGTGTTGTTAATTTTCCGTAGTTTTAGATTTTGCCGAAAATGGAAAGCTCATCTTGAAATTCCTATAGATTCGTGGATCTTGTTTTGTTTCCCATGTTGTAGTAATAGATAGATAACATTGGATGCCATGATTTTAAACTGCATCGTCTAGGGTGGGAGCAAATTTAAATATAGTTTTCAGTCAATATTCCATTCTTGTTTATTTACATTTCAGCGTTAAATTACAGAGTAACTTACTTGATATTTGCCGCCTTCGATCCTATTGCAAGACCCCAAGACTTGAATTACATATAATTCCAAATTGCAAAATATAATTTCTCAAGGTTTACGAAGTTAAAAGGTCTTGGTAAAAGGTTGAATCCATTTCTTAACTGTGGTTCGCGCTAAAACATGGTGTAAGACCTGATTTTTTTAAATTAAGAGGTAGGGTATGGTCAAAGTCAATCCTCAAAAGGGACGTTTACGTTAAAACTGTTAACTATTTAACTGGTATCAAATCAATCGGCTGAATGCGTCCGTAATACTCGTAGAAATCGTGGAACTATTTATAAGTTTACGCGTCGTCGACCGAACACGGCTAAAACGGTTGAATGTAAACAAACTTTTACCTACATGCTGATGCGTCACGACACTTTATCACTTCATCTTATTGAACACCATCTACAGCTTGTACTTACTTGTTGTAATTCTGCAACATGTACTTACTGTAATACCTTCTACTTTTATTCTAGACATCCAAGCGAACCCGTGACTTCGTTTGCTATGTCTTTTGTTTCCATAAATTATTCTATTTGAATTTTTCACATCACGCAATGTGTCTTTGTTCTTAACGCATGTGTTCGTTTTTACTTGCTTCCATCGTAATTAGTGAATGTGAAAATTGAATATTGTGATCGACAGTGTATTGTCATAGAGAATATTGTATTGCCAATCAATCAATTTCTTTGTTTTGTGTGAGAGAACATGCTACGAATGTTTTTTTGTAACTTTACTAAGCAGAGTAGAGTCCTATTTGTTTTTGGGTTTTCTTATTCATGTTCAGTCATTATTATACCTAATTGTTTTATTAAATACTTTCAAATTACACTAATATTGTAATTAGAATTACTTAGGCTTTGACTCCAATGTCTTCTTATAGCGGCTGTTAGGAAGTAAGTAGGTAGACACTCAGCAGAGTAGAGTCCTATTTGTTTTTGGGTTCACTTGTTCATGTTCAGTCATTATTTTAATTGTTTTATTAAATACTTCCTAATTAAACTTACTAGAATTACTTAGGTTTTGACTTACTTATTCTTACTTTAAAAATAATTCCAATGTCTTCTTAAAGCGATGTCAGGGAGTAAGTAGGTAGACAATTTAAAGATGTAGTTAGATATATTTTTATGAATGTATGTATATATATACCACAGGCTCTATACTAATCCATACTAATATTATAAATATGAAAGTAAGTAATCTATAGAACCAGTCAGATTTGAATATTTTTTTTTTTTTAAGTTGATAGCCTCAAGCTAAGACCCTAAGGAGAAAGGAAGGAGGAGGAGGGAAGCTACTGGAGCAATAAAAGTAGGTGTACAACCAAATAGTCTACCCAGTAGGCAATGTACCTACATTTTAAAATCTACGTGGTCAATAGTCTACGTTAATGAAAAGTTGTGGTCTGGCCATTTGAACCATAAACGAGCCTGCAATACAATCTGTGCCAAACAGTCGGGGTGTTACAAAATAAATGATCTCAGGAGAAGTTATTACGAGAAAATTACAAGTAGAGCGTGGGTAAGCAAATGCTGTCAGTTGCGACGCGTACGAATCACGAGTTTTTGCTCGGTTATTTTGTAATAATAGTTTTCCGATATACCGGGCCTGCAACCTGCCATTATGTTATGTTATGTAAGGTACGACAATGTCTCCTTTTGTTCTGCTTAATATATTCCTAATACAATAATGTATTGAAGTAGATACCAGCCTTTCCTTTGGCGGATAGCCACCTCATATTAGGGTTTCTATGATTTGATGTACTCTGTAGTCCAAGTTAATTTATTATGTAAGTCTTACTTAAGTAATTTTTTTTTTTAAAGAGCTCAATATACTACAATGACAATATACTTATACCTACATCTGTACAATACAAATAACTAAAATTGAAGTGTCTGTTTGTAATGTCAGAATAACAGCATTTTACTAAATGCATATCAAAGTATGTACGGGTACATGACAAAAAACAATTTAAAAAAAAATTGTCTGTCTGTCTGTTCCTTCGAATCTCCAAAACGGCTGGACCGATTTTGACGGGACTTTCATTGGCAGATGGCTGGTGTTATAAAGAGTAACATAGGCGTACGCATACTTATTGTCCCGGTAATAGGTAATACGGGCTGGTGTCCGCAACTCCACGTCAATACGCGTATTTTGCGTATCTTTTTCTCCCGGTCGAAGGTTTTTGTGGAATAATTTCCGACATCCACGCGGGTGAAGAGGAACAGCTAGTCTGATTACAAGATTAGGTACCTACCCTTAAATCCTCTTAAGTCTTAGGTATTACATTCAATACTTCGTGAGTTCAATTATTGCAGAAGCAAAATTATATATTACGCTACACCTTGTATCGTGGCAGTCCGATTAATTCGTGAGTTATGTATCCCTGTGAAATAATTACCTTGGCTTAGACTTAGACAGTAGTAGCCTAGGCTACTAGAATTACGGATGTAAGTAATATTAGTAGGTGCAAAAATATTACAATCGTAAGCATGGTAGCGACTAAAACGTGTATGTATACGTTTCGTTGTCATACGTTATCTATAGGTATATTAGAAAATAATCTCGATTTACGTGTCTGTTTGTGTGTCCGCGTTGTTCTTCTAAACTACGCAATTTGATGCGGTTTTAAGTATCATTTAGAGAATTTATTCCGGAAGGTGTGTGTGTATTATGTGTATCATATAGTAAATAAATTTCGCTGTTTTGTTATGTCGTAAAAACCGTGCGAAGCAGAGGAAAAATGATAAAAAGGAAAATTGGTAACAGTTTGATTTCCGTATTTTTGTGTTTGTTAAACTCAGATTAGTAGATCGTAAAGCTTTTTGAGTAGGAAATGTTTATATGTAGTAGGATTTTTTTTTGAAAAGTATTCATATTATTAGTATTATTATAATTAGCTTGCTAAGTAAGTAAGTTACGCAATTATTATTTTGAATTATTACTTTAATTTTTCGCTGCTGTGAAAAACAATGCACTAAGTACTATTCAATTACTCTTATTTTTATAAGTAAATAGCAACATTTATGAACCGTGAAGTAAAAACTCGTTAAATTTCATTCATAATTCATACTAACAATAAAGAGATACACATAACGACATTTAGGGTCATGCGTTGTTATTTGTTTACTTTACTTATACATTATTTGTATATCATATTTAACGGAGCGATAGTAGATAGACAGTTAGACACCTAATTATTACATGTATGAAGTAAGAGTAACTTTTTCCACTGTTGAACAGTTGTTTGACACAGTAAAGGGGATCTTGTTTGGTTTTTGTTTTCAAATTAGCATGTAGCGTGGCAGGGACGTGGCATCGACGCGTAACCTGTTACCAGTTCATGATGCTGGACGTTCATGACTGCGTTGGAGGTTTTCGTCGGTTATTCAAAAAACTTAGCCATACATTTTGATCGCGTATGTAAGTAGGTATTGCGCTTTTTTATGAAGGAGCAGATTTTTTTTTTTGATAACCGGCGATAAATTTCTGCCCTAAGGGTTTTAAGGGGAGGGGGCGGGCTTACAGTATGGGCATCGATGTTCCTGAAACCCGGTATAAAGGTGCTGTGTGACGTGGCAATGCCCCGAGTCCGGCCAGGACGCGCCCGACGTCAGGTATACTGGTGGTCGCAGGAGTTGGAGACGCTACGCAAGGCGTGCGTCGATGCGCGACACCTGTACACCAGGCACCGCAGGCTCCGCATTCGCCCTCCGGATGCGGAAGCCACGGAGGCGGAGCTGTACGAGGGGTACAGAGCGGCGAAGACCGCCCTCCAAGAGGCTGTCCAGCGGGCCAAGGATATGGCCCGCGAGGAGATGGTGGAGACTCTGAACAGAGATCCGTGGGGGCGCCCTTATAAAATGGTGCGGAATAAACTCCGCACCTGGGCCCCCCCGCTGACGCAGAGACTCCGCCCCCAGCTGGTGGAGGAGGTGGTGAGCGCTCTGTTCCCTTCACGGGGGGAGCACACTCCCCCGCCCATGGCTCCGCCAATTGCGGTGCCCGAAGCGGACCACGCGGACGACGACGACATCCCTGCTGTGACCGGGGTAGAACTGAGAGTGGCGGTAGGAAGGCTGAAGGCCAAAAATACCGCCCCAGGACCCGACGGCTTGCCAGGTAAAGCCTGGGTCCTGGCCTCGAGGGCTCTCGGGCCTCGACTGGAGGCGTTCTTAAGCGCATGTTTGGAGAGAGGCCAGTTTCCACGTCGTTGGAAGACGGGGAAGCTGGTCCTCATTCGGAAGCCAGGGCGCCCTGCGGACTCTCCGTCCGCATACCGGCCCATCGTGCTGCTCGACGAGGTCGGCAAGCTCTTTGAGAGAGTGATTGCGGGCCGCCTCGTCGGGCACTTGGTGAGGTCGGGGCCGGATCTTGCGGACAGCCAGTTCGGTTTCCGCAAGGGGCGCTCGACGGTGGACGCCATCATGTGCGTGAGAGCCCTCACGACGGGGGACGCGGTGTCCCAGGGTGGGGTCGTCGTGGCGGTGTCACTCGACATCGCCAACGCGTTCAACATCCTCCCCTGGAGCACCATTGTGGAGGCACTCCGGTATCACCGGGTGCCGCCCTACCTCCGTCGAATAGTCGAGGCGTATCTGACGGAAAGAGCCGTCAGCTACCCCGGTCGCGATGGGGAGTGGAACCGGCGAGAGATTTCGTGCGGTGTCCCACAGGGATCGGTCCTGGAGCCGCCTCTGTGGAACATCGGGTACGACTGGGTGCTGCGCGCCGACCTCCCTGATGGCGTCAGTGTGGTTTGTTACGCTGACGACACGCTGGTCCTGGCGCAGGGGAGGTCGCATCAGGCGGCGGCCGACGCGATGACACGCGGGGTTGCGATAGTCGTGGAGAGGATCCGGCAGTTGGGTCTCGAGGTGGCATTGCACAAGTCCGAGGCCATGTCGTTTCATGGGCCCCGGAACGCGCCGCCATCGGGATCCCAACTAACGGTAGGAGGGGTTCACATCGGCGTCGGGATGACGATGAAATACAGGTATTTTGTCGAGGACGAGACCCAGGGGTCTCGTCCTCGACAGCCGGTGGAACTTCGTGGAGCATTTCCGACGTTTGGCCCCCAAACTGGAACGGGCCGGGGCCGCCTTCAAGCGGCTCTTGCCCAACCTGAGGGGGCCAAACGCCTCCTGCCGGAGGCTTTACGCGGGGGTCGTGCGGTCCATAGCCATATACGGGGCCCCGGTGTGGGCGCGTTCACTGCGGCGGCGAGCCGCCCACTACCTGAACGCGCCCCAGAAGGTGGTAGCCATAAGGGCTATCCGGGGCTACCGCACGATCTCTGGCGAGGCGGCAAGCCTCCTTGCCGGACTGCCGCCATGGGATCTGGAGGCGATAGTCCTCGCGCGCCTGTATGAGTGGCGCGCGGAGGCACTACGCCGGGGGGAGGATCCGCTTCCGCGGCAAATCGCTGCGGAGCGGACGGGTCTCCGGCGCGATCTCATGGCGGCATGGAAAGAGCGACTGTCGCAACCCAGCGCAGGGCACGCCGCGATAGCGGCGATAAGACCCCTCTTTGAGGAGTGGCTAGAGAGGCGCCACGGCGCCCTCACCTACCGCCTGACGCAGGTCCTCACCGGACACGGAAGTTTCGGGAGGTTCCTGCACATCATCAGGCGGGAGGAAACGCCCGGGTGTCACCATTGTCAGGATCGCCCAGAGGACACGGTGGAGCACACGGTGGAGGTCTGCCCCGCTTGGGCGGAGCACCGCCGTGTCCTCGTAGAGGAGATTGGCAGCGACGGCGACCTCTCGCGTCCGGCCCTGGTGCAAGCCATGGTCCGGGGCGAGAGGGAGTGGGAGGCAGTCACCTCCTTCTGCGAAGCAGTCATGCTAGCGAAGGAGGTGGCGGGACGGCTCAGGGAGAGAGCCTCCCGTCCCAGCCGCCGCGGGAGACGCTCCGGGCGTCGGGAGCCGCGTGATGACTCCCGGCCACCGTAGGCGCGGGCCTGCGGGCGGAGAGTAATGGGTAGCTCACCGTCCGGTCAGGACCAGGCCCGTGCCGGACGGCGCGTACGTGTTCCACGCGCGCCTCAAAGAGATGTCAGCATCGGGGAGGGGCCCCTTAGGGCCGAAGCCTGCCGGGTCAGCGGGATTGTCCGAAAGGGTTACCGCTGGCCCGGAACATAAAGGGCTAAGGAAGGAAGACGGGTGGGTTTTAGTCAGTAAGAGTCTGACACTCCCTTCCGCTCCACCCAGAGCGGGAGGAGTCATTTGATGATTTCCCATCCGCAAAAAAAAAAAAAAAAAAAGGTGCCTATAGGTACCAATAAATAAAAACAATATCAATATCTTGGCTATCGCATTAGGTTTAGACCAGTAATGATAGTTTTAAGGCATTTAAATAAATAAATCTAAAAGCGTTTTCGACCTGAATTTTCTTCCTAGTATCCTGAGTCTGCGAATAAAATTTGAATAATTGGCAGTTTTTCCTTACGGAAACTGTCAAACGTCAATTTTGTTCCACGGATAAAATATATCGGACTCTGATAAAAGCCATATCAATCACAAACATTAAAAAGTAGCTTTTACCACCACATAATAACTTTTATAATTAACGGAGGAAAAGTTAGTATAAATACCTACGTAAAGCTGTTTTATTTTTAACCGACATCAAAAAAGGAGGAGGTTCTCAATTCGGATCGGATGTTTATACTTTTTTTTATGTATGTTCGGGCATAAGTCCCTCATAATATATAGACGGATTTGCAATTTTTTTTAGTTCGAAAGAGGTTTATTCCGAAATGATCCCATTTAAATTTCGTAAAGATCTGATGATGAGTTTCGGACACAGACAACGGAACTCTTCAATAAATGCCAGCTAATCAACCGCGATTGCTGCTGTAGCATATGTATGCATTGTTTACGGAACCACACAACATACCATCACGCCTGTACCCTTTAAAGGGGTAGGCAGATGTGTTCAATAGCTTCCTGTCACTGATATTCACATAGCAAGTAGTGTTATATAAATTAATTTATTTGGGGTAGGTAGGTAAAACTAAAAACTAAAAAGTGAAAAATAAAAACTTTTTTACAAAAAGAAAAACAACCGACTTCCAAAATAAACACTACAAAGTGAAAAATAACTTTAATTTCGAAAGTCGGTGTCAAAAAACGAAAATACAGAACCAATTTTTTTGTAAAAAAAGTTTTTAATACTTAAAGAAGAATTTAACAAATAAACGTTTATTACATATTGCATTAATTGATTATGCAATTCAAGGAAGGAACTTAAAAATCCTAATAGATAGATTTAGCAGGAAGTTTAGCAAGGAGTTTTATTATGATTGCATTCTAAGTAATTTTATTTAACTGTCTAATAAACTTAGTAATATAGTAACACAAAGTTAGAAACAAAGTACCTAAACGCCTTAAATGTTATTATTATCAAAGTTGATAAATTGTAAGTACTATCGTGCTAAGTTTGTGTAAACAAAATGACAACTGAGTGATCACCATATTAAATTAATTGAATTGAACAACAACATACAAATTTAATGGATGTTAATTTATTATAAACTAATTTCATTTTATTTTTTTAATGAGCCTGTTTTGTCCCCCTGCTGGACAAAGGACTCCCCATAGCCACTGCACGGCCACTGCCTTAGATTTCCACTGTTCCCGTTGTTTATTGTCCCTGTTGTTTATTTAGTCATTTAAAAACAAAAAATAGGGATCAAAGAAAAGTTATTGTTTGTTTATCGCCTTCGTGAATTCTTATGACAATTTGAGTTCAAACTAACGTGAGCTGTAAATTGTTTTAATAGGTAGTTTTGTTTTTAATTGTTTAGATATTTCACTACTAGGATACCTTCCTAACTTTGAATTTTTAAAATTAAAATACGAATGAAAATAAATACAAGTTATATTTATTTTACCTAAATGTTATAACTACTTCTTATTAATAATGGTGGTATTTATGGATTACTTACATTGTGTGCATAAAACTTTCTTGCGAGTGAAAATATATTAGAAATGCAATCGCGGATAATCACCCGCGAAAATTAAATAATTACAATAAACTTTTCTTTATAATTAAAACGTTAACGAAAACTGTTAAAACTAATTCACAAAAAATAAATCTTTATCTTTTTAGCATCTGTCAAAGTATTTCGCGATGTTTTATTTTCAAACTTAGAACACCAGCGCGCGTTCTCCGCCTGACGCGTGTCGGCGGACTGGCTGGATGTAAAAATCTGTTGTCACATATTATCGGAACGCACCGGCATAAACCAACCGAATCGGAGTAAACACGATTAATTACTGGAAGCGTAGTCAGAATGGTACAACTTCTCGTGGTCGGCTGTACGCTATTTCACTTTCTAGCTTTAGCGTAACTGCACTGCTCCAGGCTGGGCGATAAAAACAAAGTGGCCGGCTGATTATGTCAGTAAAACATGATAATGATTTAACGAGATTATGAGTCATTACCATAGCCAACAGCAATGACGATACATCATTGGCCAACAGGGTTTGATTTGGCAGTACACTCGCTTGACTGACAAGCAAGAATAAGTAGTTAATCTATATATATATACATAAGTATAATAAATATGTAATAAAAAGTCTAACATGGTGCGATGCGAGTTTGAACTTTGACACTATGTACGAGTACCTAAGTTGATAGTTCACAAAGTACTAACGATGACAACAAAGGCGTTAGTGTTGCAGATAAAATCAAAAAGAGTAAATAAGAACAGTTTAGAAATCTGTCAAGTAGCCGGAGTAATAGCAACGGGTGAAGATGGATTGAAGAAGCAAGCTAAAGTGACAATGGACCAGTTAAGTTAGCCGTAGAACCGTTCACCACTGGGGTAGACGTGTTATTTGGTGAACACCTGAATCGGCAAACGTAGCAAAGGGAAGAGCGCCCTCAGGCTAGGTGAAGCGGAACGGGATGGAGTGGAACTGGATAACAGAAGTTCCAAGGATCGAGTTAAATGGTGTGTGAACACAGAGGCCTACTAAATAGTGGAATGCTATAGACTGGTGTTGTTGAGGACGGGTTAAAAATATGAAGAAATACGTATGGACTAAGTACCTACTAAAGAAAAACAAAAGTAATGATAAATGCTAGATGCTTTTATTTCTGTAAATAGGTTTGCACAAACACTTTTGTCACATCAATATTTTTTTTTTAAACTAGATGTGGTCGGCGTTTCCTATCTGACTACTCTAAGAAGAAAGGCCGAAACAAAGTCAGAGGTCACAGTCTATTTTAAGGTCCAGACATAATCTTGGTCAGGTTATATTATGAAGAACATGTAGATCGATGTCTGAGATGGTCTTTTGAGGAAAGAACCACACAGATAGGTAATAAATGCTTTCCATAATAATTTATATTAATTAATTATTAATTATGTTCATCATTTATTGATAATTTAATTAAAATACCTAGATTTTTAAAATATTAGCAACAGTTTAAATTTTGATTTTTGTATTTTTTTTTAAATTTTAATTATATTCTTTTGCTGTGTCCTTACAGGGTCCAATGAATGAATATTTCATTATTTTTAAATTATAAAGCTAGTGGATATAAGTATGAAGTTTACATGCGGTCAATCAAAGGCAGAGAGGGCTCATGAATCACGAACTCACGACCCATGTTCATTCGCTTTGATAGTGATAACGGGTTTTTCTTATAGATTACTAGCGACCCGCCCCGGCTTCGCACGGGTGCAATGCTGATACTAAATACACTACAGAAAAACTGTGAACGTTGTATATAAAAACATAGCGGCCCGCTCCGGCTTCGCACGGGTATAAAATATATAGCCTATGTGATTAAAATCGATTCAGTAGTTTTGATTTATTCATTACTGCCCGTGGCCCGCACGCGTTAAATTTGGAGTAAAACAATCCCCCTTTCCCTATACCATGAAGATTTCCTGCTATCTTTGGAATATCTAAATTCATACACTACATTTTTACTTATTTACTTTTACATTTTTAACTATTTATTTTATTTTTACAACATATTACAGAATGTCTTTATAAACAACGTTCACAGCTTTCTTGTCATTAGACAATACAAACATGTTTTCTCTGGAGGTCACTCTTGAAAGAGCGACATACAGTTGTCCATGTGAAAAACAGTCAACGCTCAAATCTAAGCCTGCAACGTTGAAGGTTTGACCCTGCGATTTATTAATGGTCATTGCAAAAGATGTCTTTACCGGAAACTGTAAACGTTTAAATTGGAAGGGTAAATCCGATGGTATCAGAGGGATTCGGGGAATCAATACATCTTCTCCGGTACCACATCCTGTGAGTATTGTGCACTCTATTATGAAAGTTTTCAATGATTTTACCAGCAAACGCGTGCCATTGCAAAGCTTAGGTGGATTCAGGTTTCTTAATAAAATAACAGGACAACCTACTTTCAACACCATTTTGTGAGGAGGGAGTCCAGATTATTTATCGTAACTTACTTATAATTACTGATACGTTGTCGCGCTGAAAAGCACGTTTTTATAATAAACGCGTCCGATCGCTGCTAAATTCAAAGTGCTATAGGGAAAACCGCGGCCTCAGACGCGCTATTTATAGGCACGCTCTTGCCGCACCGGGCGGCCGGCCGGTACCACCGCAAACGCTACGTCCCGCAATTTTTAAATCTGTAATATCTTCGAAAATATTCACTTAAATCATACGGTGTAAAGGGCCATATAGATCTATATTAAATGAACAATGTATTCAAGCTATTTAATTGGTTAAGGATTAATGCTGTATTGGTTAAAATCGCTTCGAAAATTAGCCATTATTTGTCGTAAAAAGTAAATGACAAAAAAAATTTATTGTGGGTTATCCATAAGAGATAGACATATACCATCACGGACTTTTCTGTAGACCTTTTCAATGTGTACAATACTTAGTACATTATTTTGATAAAACTCGTAGGGTTCAGCCTGCGTTTGCAATGTAAGCGGAAAAAATGTAATTATTTACGACATCACATTAGAAACCTCAAAAATAACAGTACTTCTCCACTATTTAATGGATGTTATTATACATATAAACCTTCCTCTTGAATCACTCTATCTATTAAAAAAAACTGCATCAAAATCCGTTGCGTAGTTTCAAAGATTTAAGCATACAAAGGGACATAGGGACAGAGAAAGCGACTTTGTTTTATACTATGTAGTGATGCCATATTGTTGGACGTTGGTGAGCAGATAAAAAATACAAAAAAAAAATTGCAGACTAATTATTACTTAGGTACCTACTGATTTTTTATCTCTTTTGGGCTTCGCCGCAGTCAAGGAAAACTAGCAAATATTGACGGATTGTCATGCTTTCAATGGCTCTCGGTACCCACAACTGCCTCGACCTGGATTCATACTTGTCTTGGCGTTCGCTCTCCACTCCATCTCTTTCTCGTTTCAGCACGAGTTATACGAGAGCTTATGCCCAGGAAAAAATATCCATACTAAATTATAAATTGCGAAAGTAGCTGTCTGTCTGTTTGTTTGTGGTCTTCCTGTGCGAGTCACAATAAATACTTACTTTTTAGGGTTCCGTATAAAAACGGAACCCTATTACTAAGACTTCGCTGTCTGTCCGTCTGTCCGTCTGTCCGTCTGGCCGTCTGTCCGTCTGTCCGTCTGTCCGTCTGTCCGTCTGTCCGTCTGTCCGTCTGTCTGTCACCAGGCTGTATCTCAACAACCGCGATAGCTAGACAGTTGAAATTTTCACAAATTATGTATTTCTGTTGCCGCTATAACAACAAATACTAAAAACAAAATAAATTAAATATTTAAGGGGGGCTCCCATACAACAAACGCGATTTTTTTGCCCTTTTTTGCTCGATATCAAAAATGGCAACAGGTAGGCACTTGAAATATTCACAAAATATTCAGTTGTATTTTAACTTTAATAATAAATAATAAAATTAAAAAAAAAAAAATATTTAAGGGGGGCTCCCATACAACAAACATGTTTTTTTCGGCGTTTTTGCCTTGTGGTACGGAACCCTTCGTGTGCGAGTCCGACTCGCACTTGGCCAGTTTTTTTATTTCTATTTTTCTTTGTTAGCTTTTCACGCCTAAATCACTGAACCGATCGTTCTGAAATTCATCAAATAGATAGGTTGGGGCCTGGAGAAGCACATAGGCTAGTTTTCATCCTGAGTAATTGTATTTTTTACACGCAGACGAAGTCGCGGGTAGCAGCTAGTTACCTGTAACAAGGTTACATGCTCTGTGCCTGTAACCAGTCAGCCGGTTGGTTGGTAGCAGCGTTCACTGTGTAAATGTGCGTCAACATAATGAAAGCTTATGGAGTTGACAGATTACACATAAGCTGGCAGGAGATTCTCGATGCTGACTCACGTATCTACTGTATATCCTATTCATATTTCATATCGGTTATCTGCAAAGATGGCCAGAGGCGTTCTTTTGTCTGTTAATGTTGTGATAAAAGCAAGTACTTCTTATGATTCACTGGTGTCAGTGAAGGCTTCATATAAGGCGCTGCAAGATACCATGAAATCATTTCGCCTAATTTCGGTAGAATATGATACCTACATACTGATGAGGATAACACAAAAATATTGTAGGTAGGTAATTGAAATTCAAAACATTACGTATGCATGTCAAAACGTTGTTTTTCAGAATAAACAATGCTACTGATATCACGGATCTTACCAGTGGCTTTTGTCAACGACTGCGACTTTTGTAGTGTTAAATATTGCTCTGAGATGTCTGTCTGCGCGACGGTCACCGCGTTGTTCTTCTAAGGTACGCAACGAATTTTGATGCGGTTTTCACCATCATTTAGAGAACTTGTTCGCTACGGTTTATGTTTACAATACATTAATATATATGAAACTTACAAACGACGTCGGGTCGGGTCGCTAGTGTCAAATAAAATAAAGTAAAAATTATGAAACAAAACATAAGGTAAAAAGCAAATAAGACGCGAGGTCCAGCTGATCCCATTCGGCAATGTTGTCCGGACAATAAGGAATTGGGCTAGGCCGACCTCCGACCGGCGACCTTGTCACAGATCTGTCCCAGTTGGCTGTCACAAGTCAACCCAATTATTACATATGACTATATCAGGTTACTCTTTGTGTACAGTAGGCAGGTAGGTACAATGAACTGTGTTGTAGGCCATTGAAGAATTACAGCTAGCGTATTTCAGTGGAAGAGACCAATTTGGAGAATCCCATGCTTTTTAGGGTTCCGTACCCAAAGGGTACAAAACGGAACCCTATTACTAAGACTTCGCTGTCTGTCCGTCTGTCCCTCTGTCCGTCTGTCCGTCTGTCCGTCTGTCTGTCTGTCTGTCACCAGGCTGTATCTCAAGAACCGCGATAGCTAGACGTTTGAAATTTTTACAGATGATGTATTTCTGTTGCCGCTATAACAACAAATACTAAAAACAAAAAAAATAAATAATTAAGGGGGGCTCCCATATAACAAACGCGATTTTTTTGCCCTTTTTGCTCGATATCAAAAATGGCAACAGGTAGGCACTTGAAATATTCACAAAATACTCAGTTGTGTTTTAAATTTAATAATAAATAATAAAATTAAAATAAAATAAATATTTAAGGGGGGCTCCCATACAACAAACATGTTTTTTTCGGCGTTTTTGCCTTGTGGTACGGAACCCTTCGTGTGCGAGTCCGACTCGCACTTGGCCAGTTTTTATATTAATAGGTACAAGCAAATCTTTGCTTAAAAGGTGACTCCAAACCTAACATATACGAGTATATCCCTAAGTGAAGAAATAAACATTTTTATTTTATTTAGGTATTATTATTTACTAGCTTCCGCCCGCGACTCCGTCCGCGCGGATGTCGGTCTTCGCGTGGATGGTTTATTTCTCCATTTTGAGTAACTCTGACAATGACATCTTATAAATATCTATTGGACCCAAATACGGCTAAGAGGCTAAGAGGCTCTATTGAGCTACTGCTGTTGAGCTCGCGTTCTGTAGTAAATATTTTTTTCATAGTAATTCCGACCTTGATAAGTAGCATGTAGCAGTAAATTACTGACAGTGACGAAAAGTTAGCAATAATAAAAAAGTGATCGTGATAATGCGACAGAAAGTTAATTGAGAGCTTCAGCATACACAACATTGTTAGTGAGCTCGTCCGGAATATGAACATGAAGATTTCTTGGACTGTTCACACGGGAAAGAGCTACGTAAAGTTGCCCGTGTGAAAAACAACTCGCGGTAAGATCTACGCCAGCAACTCCTAGGGTCTGACCTTGAGCCTTATTTATTGTCATGGCGTAACACAAAGCTACAGGAAACTGTATTCTCTTAAATTGAAATGGAAAATTATCCACTGCGGGTAATGCAACGTGTGTTCGCGGTTCTACAGAACAACGTCTATGAATAAAACTGAAAAATAAGAATTTTTTTTCTACGTATTTTTCCAGGATAAAAAGTATCCCATTTTATGCCCAGGATAATAAGGTATAATTATACCAAGTTTCATCGAAATCGAACCGTTAGTTTTCACGTGATGCCTGCATATACAGACAGACAGACAGACAGACAGACAGACAAAAATTTTTTTAATCACATATTTGGGTTTGGTATCGATCCAGCAACACCCCCCGCTATTTATTTTTTCAATATTTTCAATGTACAGAATTGACCCTTCTACAGATTTATTATATGTATAGATTTTATAAATTGGTGTTTCGGCTTTAAAAACTATGAAACACAGTTTTTTTTACCTGTATTAGGTTACGATATAACGATAGGAGATGAAGGTTCCGGGTTCGTCTGACAGTCCGTATTTTTTTTTGTAAAATCAATAGTTATGTTTAGCCCGTATCTGGGGAACTACATACTTCCGTAAGTATGTAGCACCGTAACTGTAACTTTGTAACCCCGTGGTTACGAAGTTCCTTATTGCACTGTTTCTGCCAGACTGTGACGTGTTCGCAGATGAATGGAAGACGATAATGTCAGTAGGTCTGGATTTCTGTGAGATGAGTGTATGATTGAATATTTTGTCTTTTTTATCTTTAGTCATCTGTAATGTCTGTCTAGCCTTTTCCCATGTTGACGTCAGCTTCCAGTCTAACCGGATGCAGCTGAATACCAGTATTTTACATGGAACGACTGCCTATCTGACCTCCACAACCCAGTTACTGGTTAATACGATACCCCTTGGTAAGACTGGTTGTCAGAATTTCGGGCTGCTAACTGGAGGCTGTTAAAGATCCACGAATGACAGCCGGGACCAACGGCCTAAAGTGCTTTCCGAGGCACGATTCTTTCTTGAGTAATTTATAATAATGTTATTGGTAGGATGCTGTTTTATGTTAAAGCAAAATAAATAAATACAAGAGGGTTTCGGTTAGTTTTTAGTTTAGAGAATGTCTTCATAACTTAAAAGTATACGTACATAACTGTAGTACTTACTTACTTAATACAACATTATTTTTAGTATATGCGAAACCCGAAACACGTGTCTAGTATTTTTATGTAAAGAATCTATGTACAAAATTTCAAAACTGTATCATGAAAAATCACAAAGTTGTTGCTTGTTAAGTTACCTGTTTGTCCGTACAAAAACATGCTCACCCGCGCCACGCCGTCTTGCTCTCATTGATATAGTCCCTAGGTACCTAACCGTTCGGCGCGGAGATTGCATAACTTACTTAGTGTCGCTCGGTGTCCAACTTTTAACCTTTTTTAAATATTTTTGGGACAATTAATATAACATGGGACAATTATTGGAATCGGTTCAGTTACTTATTCTGAACAAACTATATTCAGGTTTCGCATGTACTGAAAATAACGTTGTATAAATTAACAGTTTCGCTAATATTAATAACATCACTGTTACAGGCTAGGAATAATAATCGTTAGAACTTATTACAACATGGCATTTAATTACTAAACCTTTAACAAATTATTGTAATAATGTCATTGCATTTATAAAATATAACATGGGGTAAAAACTGTCTGTGTGGTGCCGGACTTAAAGAATAGCACCACCCCATACTTCCCGTGGGTGTCGTAAAATGCGACTAAGGGTCGTACCGGAAAATGGGCAGCAGCGTTCTCTATGCATTCCATCAACATACTATACTGCGATCGCCAACCCGCCTGCCTAGCGTGGCGATTACGGCAAACCCCCCCTATTTTGGGGGAGGCCTATGTCCAGTAGTGGACGTCTCTCGGCTGAAATGATGATGATGATGATTTATAAAATGATGGGGTAGCAGCTGCTAACACGTTAAATGCGCTCAGCGTAAGGTACCGGTCCCGGTCCGGATCATTTATGTACAGTCAACAAAGGAGATAAGTATACAGGAGCGTCGGATATACACACATCAAAAGTGTCTAGGGATCAACATATATTTTTGCAATAACTTTTCTCCTGATTGATATTAATTAAAATTTTCTTTAAGGATTCATCAAATAAAGTGTTTTCGTTTGTCACAGTAACGATAAACCAAGTCACCTTTGCTTTAATAAAGAAATTTGCCATTTTCCTAATAAAGGGATTTTTGACATTTGAACCACTAACACAAAAGTTCGAAAAAAAGACTGAAATAACAGTTTTCTTTAAAATTTTATTGGGTAACTTAAACAATTAATAATCCGTGTTTCTACCGCGAACACTAACAACACAAGAACATCGGTTTGGCATACTCAAAATGAGTTCATCCAAATCACGCTGTGGAATGGCCGCCCATGTTCGTTGCAACAACAAAAAAAGGTCTTCTTGCGACTGGATACCCTCCATATTCGGCAGAGCTCTTCTCTGTAGCATATCCCATGCATACTCAATCGGGTTCAAGTCTGGCGACTGAGCAGGCCAGGGCAGGACATTGATGTTAGCTGCGGCGAGAGTCTGTCTTACAACTCTTGCGGTGTGCGGTCGTGCATTATCATGCATTAACTGAAATAAGGGACCGATTTGCACTTGTAGAGGAACGATGACGTCTGATACAATCGTCTCAGCATAAATTTGAGCGTTGAGGTTGCCTCTGATCCAAATCAACTCAGTTCTTCCGCCGATCCAAATACCCGCCCATACCATGATGGTTCCACCACTATAAGGATGGACTTCCTGGCAGGATTTTAATCGCTGTTGGCGTCCAGGGGTTCTCCAGTGTCGTATACGTCTTGTATCCGGTCTCATACCAAAACGAGACTCATCAGAAAAGCACACGAAACGCCATTGTTCTTCTGCCCAATTTCTGTGTTCAAGAGCCCATTGATATCGAATCCTACGATTGTGCATTGCTATAGGTGGTACCCGTAGCGGTCTTCGGGAATGAAGGTTCACTTCATGCAAGCGGTTTCTGACTGTTTGGTCGCTAATTAAGTTCCCTGAAGAGTGATGAAGCCTCACGGCTAACATCATGGCGGTTATTGTTGGAGCTCTTCGAGTTAAGATTTGAATGTATCGGTCTTGTCTCCGTGTGGTGCAGCGATACCGTCCTCCATGGCGCTCAGCCACGGTACCAGTGCTTCGGTAACGTGTCCAAAGTCGACTGATAACACTCTGACTTGTATTCAGAGCTAAAGCCACAGTACGTTGCCGGGAACCAGCTTCTATCATTCCCACGGCTCTGAGCATTTCTTCCCTGCTTAAATGACGTCGCCGCTCCATAATAACGTTGGTTTTAATCAGTAGTAGGGAAACAGTAGCACTAATAATGTCTTCAATGCGTTGTATGTTTTTATAGGGAAAATATTGACAGCTGATTTTCATCTTTTACTCGAATTTGATTCACAGTTCCTGATTCAAATTATGAAATGCACCAAAAAGGATCCATATAAATTTATAAAATCATAAATTTATTACAAAGCCACATCTCAATCTCAAGAAATCCGCATAAAAATGCTTGATCCCTAGACACTTTTGATGTGTGTAGTTGAAGTTTACAAAAAAACCAGTGGATGTTCTGGACTGAAATTTAATTTAATAAATGAGCTGTTTGTTTTCTATTAATGAAATAAATTTTATTCGTGAACATCCATCGGTTTCTTAGTAAACTTCAACTATATCCGACGCTCCTGTATACCTATCTACTTTGCAGACTGTACATATTTAATAATATACCTAAAAATATTTTATCTGTTTGTTTCAGTATCTCTTCTCGTCAACAAGCACATTAAACTCAATAATAAACTACCAGTATTGGATTTAGGTTTTTATTTTTTTCCTGCAAGTTGTATTCCACCAAGCATGAGACTCTCAGCGAGTGTCGCTAGCCAGGCGAGAATCGCTGGCCGAGTAGCTCTTCTCGCTGCGAAACCGAATACTCGCCGAGGCGGTGTGAACAGTCAGCGATCAACTATTAATATACATAATATTAGGTCTATAATAGGTCTTTACCTATGAAATTGCCGTTCTGCAATACTGGCCATTTCAAATCAAAATAATTTTTGTTTGGCTAAGGGCTAATTTTTCAATAGACAGATAATTTTTATTCGTGGAATAAAATTGACGTTTGACAGTTTTTGTATGGCCGAACTGTCAAAAATTCAAAATTATTCCTCCCATAAAATTATCTGGCGTTGGAAAAATCAGCCCTAAGAATTCTAATTTCAAATTAATTTTATTTTAAAAACATTGATTTTTTTTTTCCAAAAGTAGTCATTTGTTTATTGATTAGTGTTACATTTTCATCGCATTTCAATCTTTTCGTCATCATGGATACGTTTAAAATTCGAGTAATTATGGAATATGAGTACCGTCGTGGCAGCAACGCGGCACAAGCGGCACGCAACATCAACGACGTTTACGGAGCTAACACTACAAACGAACGCACCACCTGTTATTGGTTTGCTCGCTACCGTTCTGGAAATTTCGACCTGAAAAATGAACCTCGCGGTCGTCCGAAGACTTTGGTCGACAATGACGAATTAAAGGCGATTGTGGAAGCTGATGATACACAATCTACGGCTGAATTAGCAGCAGCTTTCGACGTTAGCGTCAAAACAATATTGGTCCATTTGCGTCAAATTGGCAAGGTAAAAAAGCTTGACAAATGGGTGCCCCACGAACTCAATGATCGCCAGCGCGAAGTACGCGTCGAGACATGCCTTGCACTGCTCAACTGACACACAAATGAAGGAATTTTGAACCGCATTGTTACCTGCGATGAAAAATGGATTCTGTTTGATAACCGCAAGCGCTCAGCAAGTTGGTTGGATCCTGGTTCAGCACCTAAACAATGCCCTAAACGAAAACTTACCCCTAGAAAAGTGATGGTCACTGTTTGGTGGTCTAGCGCCGGTGTGATTCATCACAGCTTCTTACCAAACGGGGTGAGCATTACTGCAGATGTGTACTGTGAAGAACTGAACACAATGATGGAGAAGCTGGCATATCTCCAACCAGCATTGGTCAATCGCTCGTCTCTGCTGCTTCTGAACGACAACGCGCGACCTCATCCTGCACAGCAGACGGTCTCCAAGTTGCAAGAACTGGGGTTGGAAGCTCTCCGTCATCCGCCCTACTCACCAGACCTTGCGCCTACAGATCACAACTTTTTCCAGAATTTTGATAACTTCTTGGCGGGAAAAAAATTCAATACCCGAGAGGCAGTACACAATGCCTTTGTAGAATTTGCTGCCTCCCGTCCAGCTGATTTCTTCAAGAAGGGCATCAATAAACTGCCACTGCGTTGGCAAAGATGCATTGATTGCATGGGTGATTAATACAAATAAAAAATACATGGAAAAAATTCGTTTAAATTTTTTCATACAAAACGGCAATTTCATAGGTAAAGACCTAATATAATATGTATCTGTTTTGCTTACACAGGACCTAAAATCTTTTGTACGCACGTTTCTTGTGCGCGTAAATAGTTGATAGCTATTACTTAGTCGCTTCCCCGCCGGCGGTAGAACAGGTGCCCAAAACGCAATCACACCGCGAGCTTTCTGGTATTTGTTTTGTTGAAAGTTGGCTAAAATAGCCGTTCATATATTTGTCATGATAAAAAAGGTGAAATGATGCTCGCTCGCCAGCCCGTCCGCCCCGCCGTCGCCAGCTCGCGGTGTGGCGTGTGAGAGCGGGTAGCGCGGGCGCATCGTACGGAACACGACGCACAATACGAAGTGTTCCAGGATTTTCTAAAATCCACAAAAAAATTCTTATCTTAAATAGGGGATGTAATTTTTTGTGGGAAAGTCCAGAGTGTCCAGACCTAGAGTCATCCGGGGCAAACGGAGGCACTTTTTCTTATTTGTCTCCACACAACAACATTCACAGACCGAAATAAATCCTATAATGTTCCCACTGCTGGGACTCAGGCCTCCTCTTAGTGAGAGGGAGTGGGCTATAGTCCACCACGCGGGCCCAGTGCATGTTGGAGGTCTTCAAATTCTTGGTTCTTGGACGTGCCGGTTTCCTCACGATGTTTTCCTTCACCGTTTTGAGAGCAGTGGTGATGAAATAATTTACACAAAGTAAAGTGCCCGACTGGGTTCGAACCTACGACGACGACCTACTACTCGTATGTCGCGGCCTTTTCCACTGGGCCACCACTGCTCTGTGTATTTGTCTCCACTGAGCCGGAACTATTAAAAACTTAGGATGATTTATTTCTGCTATCTGTAGCATAACTATTCGGCTCCTAAAACGCAACAATATTCGACGATAGATCAAATGGTAGACCGTACCTATTTTATGTAAAATACATTTTAGCTTACTATATATTAAGCTAAAATATGGTTTGGTCAGGTTGCGTACCTTTGTCCCAAGTTGTGGGTAAAAATACGGATGTAGTAAAAAATAAAAACTCCGCTGCATATCGTTTACTTCTTCTGTCTTCTATTAGTGTTTTATTAACCAACTGTCTCCCTTGCAGTTTTTTTTTATATCTTCGAGAAAATAGGCTGCTTCTTTTTTCCCCGAATGACTATACGCGGACGGAGTCGCTGGCAAAGTGCTAATCTGCTCAAAGTGCTAACCCTTATAAAATTAAATATTTAATGATACTGAACTCTTATAATAGAGAATTAACATCTTTATGAATAAAATTATAGAAGGATTCATATTAGGTATATATTTCCTACTATGTAGTAAATATAAACGTTAAGTACGAGTAAGTTCCTACCTTTTGAAAAATAGTGCGGCGTGTTCTGAATGGTGCTTCAGTATATTGATTACCATTGTCTATCGCTCTAGATGGCATCAATAACATCGTCTTTGATTGCTTCATTATCTATTTTATATCAACTAACCACATTCGATCACAGCACTCATGAAACTGTTGAACTTGTGCTGTACAATGTACATACCTACATATGGTGTGGGTTATCGCTTTAGGCCCCGTTCCCACTATGTCGTGACGACAGATTATCGTGTCGTTCAAAGCGTCGTGGCTTGTATACTTAATGGAGGTGCTCACATATAAGACTACACGATTTACTGTCGTCCATGACTTTTTTGCAGTGGCGACAGATTATCAAGTCAATGGGAACGGCTAGCACGACAGTCGTAAAACGATAAAAAAACCGTGACGACATATTATTATCATGTATCGTTATTGCGACTATCTATCGTAGAACGTATCACACAAACGACAAGACGACTGCCGTAAACAGTAAAATGTCCTCAAGATCCAATGGGATCAGCTAGATACGACAGTCGTTCAATGATAATATATTTCGACAACATAGTGACGATAAACAGTCGATATAATGGGAACAGCTAGAGATTACAGTCGTCCAACGATAAATTAATCGTCACGACATAGTGGGAACGCGCCCTGACGCATTTTCTACTCGTATTTTATTTTCCTATACGGAAAATACGGTCTCTATATTCCTCCGGTATTCGATTTAATCCATCTATTGGTAATTTTATACTCAGATTTTTTTAAATACTTAAGTATTCGAAAAGTATTCTGTGTTCAATGGCGCCCGCAACTAATTATACCTAGGAGTGTGCTACTTATTTCAATCCGATAACGCAGCTAACGCGTTTATCATAGTTTAGTACCGTGGCAACACTAGGCTTAACGAGGCCCAGTGTTGCCATGTTCACAGGCGAGGTTCTTTCCTAAATAGTAGACATTTAAGGTGAATGGATAGTGGTAGACCGCGAAATTAAAATTTTTATACGATTTTTGCAATTTGCAGATCAGTGTCAGATTGTATCTTGATCAAAATATGATTCGCGACAATAACAGGTAGGTACATATTTAGAGAATTATAATCATTAAAATCATTTATATATCTTTCCAAGTTAGATTTGTACCACCAACCACCGATCTCTTAAAGAAAAGTTTTAATGGTACTTAGAAAGATACCTGAAATATGTACCTGTTATTGTCTCGAATTATATTTTGATCAAGATACAACCAGACAAGGACCTGCAAATTGCAAAAAACGTAAGAAAATTTGAATTTCGCAGTCTCAACTACCCATTCACGTTAAGCAAAACTGTTTTTGACAGTCATAATTTACAAACCTGAACCACTATGTTTTCGATTCAACCAAAAAAAAAGTAACTATTCTATTATTTCTTTTATTCTTAAATATTCTTCGGGGGTGAATGCACAGATTTGTCTGTTTTTTGTGATCGTATAAAAAACAAAAAATGTTTAGGTATGTTGCTATTTGGTCATAATTGAGCTGTTTTCGTAGAGTTCAAAGCACTATCAAAACTATTATTTCTTATTTAATTGAGAGTCAACCTTCTCTGAGATTATAGGATATATAGCGGTATATTTTCTAATTCCGCTGATGAATTTATGGACCGTAACATATTGAGGCCTGTTGCTAAATAATAACAGCCGCACAGGTCGATCGATCAGGTTAAGCTACGCTTGCCGCGATTGGTCTGTGGATGGGTGACCATCTTTACATACCGAGACCCCTCCGTGCCTTGGAAAGCACGCTAAGCCGTTGGTCCCGGCTGTCATTCGTGGATCTTTGACAGTCGTTACGGGTAATCAGAAGCCCGAAAGTCTGACAACCAGTCTTATCAAGAGGTATCGTAAGTATTACCCAGTAACTGGGTTGTGGAGGTCAGATAGGCAGTCGCTCCATGTAAAATACTGGTATTCAGCTGCATCCGGCTAGACTGGAAGCCGATTCCATCATAGTTGGGAAAAGGCTAGGCAGATGATGACCATATTGAGAACATGTAGGTAGCTACAAAAATTATGAGGGGTTCTAGTGCTATGCTAACTTATTACCGTTATCATGGTATAATAATGAATAATCGTCAAAAGGGGCGGGTCCATAGGGCAGTTCAATAAGGCATTTAGAACGTGGGTATAAAAATAAAAATTTTTCAGGAGTTCACAGGAGTTTGAGGAGTAGAAAATCTCAATAATTTTGAAGGATATTGCTAATCCATTGCTGCATTTGTTTGAAAAATTTGTCTGCCCAACAACGTAAATAACGCAATGGATGTTGATGAACTGTCAAATGAAAGCCATTGCTACTTTTAGTGGATAACGCAAATACCCCGCTGTATGTGATGGAGCTCGTTCGAAAAATAGCTATATACCATCATAGTTAGGTAGGTACCTATATCCGCCGACTTGCACGCTTTGCACGTGGCACATGACATACTCGTATTTCAGTTTTATGTTAGCGATTGCAAGTTGGCAACGCATGTGCGATGCCTCTCCGCAAACGTCCATAGACTGCATTGATCCACGATCAGCAGGGCCGTCGGCTTGATTGGCATCTAAAAATCATAAAAAAAAAAAACGCAAAACTCGTTCGTTATTTACGGCTCCGCAAGCCTGTTTCTCGTGCTGAGTGTCGGTCGATTGCTAATGATATTTTCAGAATTTTTGGTCAAATCTCAAATCTGCACGCTAATGTGGCGTGAGACCATCTGATCTGGGACATCAGTGACACCAGTATAAAGGAAATTAGGAACCCGATACAGGCGAAACTTGAGAAATATTATGAAATCATTTTTTTTTTTTTTTTTTTTTGAATAAATGTTAGTGTTAATGCTATTTCGGCCAGAATAATATGCTGAATAGCATAGTTAAGCATTCCCATACTATAAAAAACCATTCCTACTGTTTATGGGAAGTGAATAAGAGCTAAAATTCTCAGGCAATTTAATCTAGCAAAGTGTCGCGCAGTTGTTCGATTATGAAACATTACCACAACATTCCGTGAACCGGGGAATAAAAGTTAACGGTCTCTTCCCATAAACCGACTATTGACAGCACTTCAATTCGTGAGCCGACATATAAAAGTTTACGAGACAATATAGCTAGCTGCGATTTCGGCGAATGATACGACTAGCTCGATTCTTATAATCGGTTGCGAAAATACTTTTGGCTACGAGACGAACATATTAAAGCATTCGATGATGCCTAAAAATAACAAAATCAAAGGACTCTGCTTAGCAAAAGATTCAGTTCTATTGATTATTTGAAATTATTGGAATTTTATCTGCTATTATTTTATTTTATTAATTTTAAGAAAACTTACAGCTAGTAAGTACATTCGTGTAGTAAAAGGTAATATGTAGACGAAAGCCAATTACAAGTTTCCACTTATATAAAGTTATGTAAAAAAAGGAAAAACGGTACATCCAGCGCGAGAGTAAAACATAGAGACAACTGAAGAGAATAATTAAAAAAAAATACATTACACAACAAAGTTACACTTCAAAGAAAAATTTACTTAACATTTTTTTTAACTTCTGGACACTATTTGTGAATGAATCAAGCTCAACACCCCGGCACACCTATTGAACATTCGACTTGCTCTTAAAATATATATATTTTGCCTAAGTATAGATAGTTCTCACAATAGGTAGTAGGTGAAGGAGATGAGGTCTCCGAAGAAACACAGACGGTACACGAAGTCCAATCTTGGCCACCAGCTCAGGGACTTCAGTAGACCCGTTCATTATACTAAATAGGAAAGCAAGATCTGCAATTTTTCTTCGCTCGTGTAAAGGGCGAATATGAAATTTCTTACACCGACTAGTATAGTCAGGAAGATAAGTATTTGAACGATATTGAATGTACCTTAAAAATCGCCTTTGTCGCCTTCAAGGCGATTAATATAAACATTGTAATTTGGATTCCAAATTTGAGATGCATATTCGAGATGGCTACGGACAAAAGCACAGTATAGAATTTTCATGGTTTTGACATTCTTAAACTCAGAGGAGATCCTAAAAATAAAGCCTAACGCTTTAGAAGCCTTGTTGACTATATTGTCAATGTGCGCATCAAACAAAGGTTTTGAGTCAAAAATTACCCCAAGATCCTTGATGACGTTGACTCTGGCTATTGAGGTATTCGATAATTTGTAATCATACCTAATAGGGTTTGGCTTATTAGCAGGAACCTGTCGTTAGCATGTCACTCTGGAACCAAAGATTAGAACATACCTATGTGGCATCCATCAATCAGCTCTGGGCCCTCGTGGTTGATCACGGTAACGGTCAATACCCACATTAAAAAAACTTTGGGAATAAATCAAAGGGAATAATATAGACTGTTTCTATACAGGGTCAATTGAACTAAGTAGTTAGCGAAATACTGCAGACGTGATGGACCGTATCAATATCTAAACACGATTAAATACTAAAACTAATTTTTAAACGGATATATTTTTAAGTAGGTACTGCCGGTCGATTCTGTAAAAATCTCACCGTGAAAACTTAGGTGAAGTGAGTTTGTTTTTGTAGGAATTGACACTATTGACAGCTCACTCCACCGGTCACTTCACCGAAGTTTTCACAGTGTAGCAATACAGAATAGCAACTCAGGTGTAACTACACAAAGTACGGTAGTACACAAAAAAAAAACAGCCAATAAAAAAAGGTGGACAGTATCCGCAATATTATGTTGATAGACATTATTTTTATCTATACGAATACTTCGGGCATTTCGAAGTTTCCCTAAAATAAAACATATTGGTAATTACAACAAACCAGCCCACCTCGTAACAAATAAAAATCAATATTACAGATACACTCAGCTGCTATCACTCGTTATATCTGTATTTGTTGTTCCATTACTTTGTTCGACATAACTATGAAGTAAATAGATCCTTATTGCAAAACGTGTATTAATCTATGACATAGGCATTAAGTTTCTTATTTTTGTGCCAATACGTGTAATACGAGTTGTAATTATTGAAAAGTAATAATGTTCCTAAAGTTAGTCTAAAATTAGTAGATCATCGATTCAAGGCTATAAGAAATGACATTAGCACACACACACAACATTGTTCTCTCTTGGTCGCTATACACTTTTGACAGAGCAGTCGTGGTCTTTTCTTCAGTTTTAGTGACAAGCTTTTACAGATCCTCTTCTTACCGTAATGACGGTCTTCTTCTTCGTCCAATGACTGCGGTTTCAAAACCCTCAATTCATATTTTATCTTGGTCAATGCGGACATCGGTTAAGGAAATACATCATGAGGAAACTTGTGGTTAATATAAGTCTGAAATCTATTCTCTATATTGTACTAAATTGTTGTGCCCGACAGAGTCCATGTGATCATTGTAACTATATCTATTAATTAAGATCTTGTACACACATGAGTTAAGTTATTCCATCAACGATTACTTAAACGATAAGAATAGTTGGTCGCCCTGATTAACTCAAGACAATGTTTATGTTCTTTCTCCAGAATTAGTTTACTGACAAGTTATATGAGTTCATATAATTGTTTTTTATTATTTTTTTAAATTCTATTAACCTCTTAAATAAATTGCAAACTATAGTTTTGTATAATTTAGAAGCATTTTTTAATTTTGTAAATGTAAGAACCATGTTTCCGTTTATTATGATTTAATTTTGATGTTGACTTGAAAGAGCATGGCAGTTGAGAACTTGTCATGCTCACTTAAATGTCTCACCGATGGTGGCGCGTGTGTTGGATCATTCGGTTCCCTACAAACTGGTTGAGCTGGATGGTGCTGATCCACGCGTCATGTTCGTGAACGGGCGCCGTCGGTTGAGACTGGTCATCTCTTAACTGCCAATGCTTATTTTTAATCTTATATTTTAATTGTTTCTTCATTTGTGTCTTTTTTTACATTGTTCTCACATATAGAAGCAACAAGAATAATGTACCCAGGATTCTGTAATATCTTGATTTAAAAGAGTGTCCATGGAGTTTCTTGCCCGTTCTTCTCCATAGAGATCTACGTTTTGGAATGGGCAACTAGCTTCAACTTTCGGACTAACTGACAGACTATTTAATTTTAATTTTGACAATTCAAAAGTGCCTGTACAAGGTCTAATTGAAATAAATGCTTTGAATTTGAATTTGAATTTTAAGCAATAAAGATTTAAAATAAATTGAATTGCCAACCCGTCTTGAGCAAGCGTGGTGATCAATGCTTGTGTATTGTCTGTATGAAAATAGGCTTTTGCCCTACAGTGGGACAATAATTAGCACCTATATTCTTTTATATTTGCTATTTAGATGTATGTGTGAAACAGTACCCTGTAAAAGATGTATGTAACTTCAGACGCCAGCACATGATCAAGCTACCCGAAACTGTCAAATTTTCCCAATCAACTTTGAAGCTAATGCTTTAGCGATAGAGATGAAAATCTATTACAGAAATGTGACACATTGTAGTAGCTTGACATGCTGGCGTTTGCTTCACATAATCTGAAAAATGGCTGAGTTGATTTTATTAAAAAGAAAAGAAACGTAATAGGTAAGAACTATGTATCCTGCCTGACCAATGTTGCATAATATATACGGATAAAATGGCAGGGGGGCCATTGGCCATTGGCCATTGCTACTGGATATAATGGGCCCCGAAAGCTGTCGTTAGCACATAGTGACGTAGCAACAAGAGGGAAACATGTCTTGAGGAGTGAAGAGGTATTCCACGGCTATCAGAACAATCCCAGAGCCCGGAAAATGATCAAGATCCCTACAAGACTACTCCCGAGAGATAGGGTTCGTGGGGTAGATACAGCCCAACAGCTAGCCACATGCTGCCCTGGCTGTTTCAGTTTCTCTCTTGGTCTGTCTCGTCACCCTAGTGATATGGCAAAGAGAACACTACCGGCACATACCTTGGAGCCAATCTACCAACATACGAGGGGTAATCAAAAAGTAGTGAGAATGACCCATCTCTCTATCCGGTATTTCATTTCTTCTTACTAATAATCAAAGTACATTTAATTATGATAGTACACACAAAAAATTAAGTCATAATATTACGAAACATAGGGGAGTCTGCTGCTCCGTATTTCACTGTGGCTAGGGGGTCACCTCAATTCCGGACCGATAGAACATCCTCAAAAGATGAGCACCGCTCAGGTCGGCCATCCACGTCAGTCACACAAGAAAACATTGAAACAGTTTAAAAAATTGTTCTCGGTGATTGATGAGTTATGGTGCGTTATTTAGCCCAGGAGACCGGCATTTCATATGGCAGTGTTCAATCGATATTAAAAGATCATTTAAATATGGGAAAAGTGTCCGCGCGGTGGGTACCGAGAATGTTAACGGAACCTCAAATGAAAAACAGACTGGACATTTCAAAGCGGTGGTTGGTTTGATTTTACGCAGATCCTGACGACTTTTTAGCATGGTTTGTCACAGTGAATGAAACATGGGTTCACCACTTTGATCCGGAAACAAAACAACAATCTTAACAATGGAAAAGACCGTCATCTCCAACTCCAAAGAAATTTCGCGTCACACAGTGAGCAGGCAAAGTCATGACTTCAATTTTTTGGGAAACGGAAGAAATATTATTAATTGATTATCATGAGCGGGGGCCTCACAATAACAGGTCAATACTACGCAGCTTTAATAGTCAAATTGAGGGAAGCTATTAAAGAGAAAAGCCGGGGCAAACTCAGGCGAGGTGTCCTGTTTCATCAAGACAACGCACCTGCTCACACTGCGGCAGTTTCACGGGCTGCCATTCGAGAAGCTGGGTTCGAATTGGTTGATCACCCACCATATTCTCCAGACCTGGCCCCCAGTGACTTTTATCTATTTCTAAAATTAAAAGAACATAGATATACCGATGACAAAGAAGTGATGGACGCCGTGGAAGGGTTTTTGGCAGGGCAAGACTTGTCATTTTTTTTAAAGGGTTAGAGATGTTGGAGAAACGCTGGACTCGGTGTGTAGAGAGACTAGGGGACTATGTTGAAAAATAAATTTTTGCAAATTAAAAAAGTCTTTATTTTCTGTGTCTTTCTCACTACTTTTTTATCACTCCTCGTATAAGGCGGTGGGGTGACAATCTAAGTAAAAATCTGACAGTTAAAGTCACGGTGTGTTCCTAGTAGGTTTCCCAACTGGCTAAGGAGACATTAGGTACACTTTCATGAAAACGTATAGGATCATGGCTATACTTGATGATAAACTAGCGGTTTTTTAAAACAGCGGATTCGACAATCTATCTGCGACAGATATGCACTCGTAGGTATATGACAATGTAATATAGATTTGTATTAGAGTTAATTGATTCATCCCGGTATCCGGCGCCTCCACCAAATGTGAAGAGCTGATCAGCTCTTCAGGGTACTAGGGGGAATCATTTAAACCACGGTTTATCACGTATGTTCAATAATTTAAGGCTTGTCAGCCTAAAAGTGCGGTTAGTGGAAGTGCTCAGGTGCGGATCGTCCAAGTGCGGTTGAAATCAGTGCTTCAATACTACATCAGCATAATTTCTTACAGTGCAACTGATAACAGCGGTCCAGGACAAATTGCTGCTAAAATACAAAGGTACTTGTATTATAGAGGTCAGTGTTTGAGTGTAATACCTCCTAAATCTGACGCATAATCTCTTCTAATATTTAAACTAACTTCATGTTCCTCTTGCATTTCATGCCAATAACTTTTAAATGACTCGCGGAGGTTGCATAATATAAGCATCAAATAGTCTCTACAGTACCCACATAGACATGAATCATTTGTGGGCTTCTATTGGATATTTATAACTCTTATCATAACTCTTGATATATGTTATGATTGGGGTTATTACCCAAATAATCCAAGATATACTCTTATAATTATGTAGCATCCCATAAATCAGTGTTTGCACTTGAAATAATACTGCAATCTCTTCGACAATAATAATAACAATGTTAAGATTCTCGGGGCGATTAGATAATTAGCTAATCCATAATAAAATAGCTAATCAATTTATCTACCTAAGTACATCACTAACAAAAAAAGGAAATTCGTGTTTGTTGTTATTATTACTTAGGTAAGTACTTCCTGGTTATAAAGCGTTGTCGATAATAAAAAGTAGGTTTAAGTTAAAATATAGGGTACGTACCTAAACTTATGATTCTGCTCTGTGGTCGTTGCAACGCTTATGACATCCGTTGCATCCATGCATATTTAAATTAGACGAGATGCAGTAGGTAGGTATCTGCCTTTTCCCACTCAAATCAATATTGAACTAGTTATTTAAACCCCTATTACACTACAAGATAGTCGATATTCAGGGACCCTTTCTCTAAATCGGGATGGTGAAATAGGAGAAAGAGAGGAAGAATCCCTTTTAAAAAAACACATCACCAAAATATCGAGACTTAAATAGGTACTTAAATACTCGTGTGTAGTGTAGGGAGGGGTTTTAATTACCTGATAGTTTTATGTCTAGTTTAAAAAAAAACCTAACCCAGTGAGTAGGTATGTAAATTAACAGCATAATGAACTCTTATGTTCGTCACGCATGTGGAATAGTGTTTGACTTGTTGACTAGGTTGGTTTTTGAACAAACGCCTGATTTTGTCTGTTTTTGTGCTTTTGAACCGGAAGAAGACGGTCGCGTCGCTGACGTCGTTAGAAATAAAACGAGCGCGCAGTATTAATAAGCTGTAGGCGAGTCGTCCATTAGGTATTTCATACATAACACTGGCGCGCATATCATTGCATAGTCTGTGCATTGTATTAGCAGCAATTAGCAGCCGCCACCACCACCGAACCGTCTATATTTTAAGATTCCTGTAATATTTCTTAAGCCTCCTCTACACGTCGTCAGATGCATCAGCAGATGGCCATCTGCCAATGGCTCCGCCGACGCGTAGACGGGGTAATTTGTTAGTCTGTGGTAGGTATTTAGCCTCTGCCGACGTCAAATACCTACCACAGACTAGCAAATTACCCCGCCTACACGTCGGCGGAGGCATTCGCAGATGGCCATCTGCTGATGAATCTGTCTACGTGTAGAGGAGGCTTTACAAAGGGTTGCCCATGATTTCAGATGAACTCTGTGCAAGTCAATGACTCTGGGTGTAAGCTGGAGAGATTTTTAACAATAAAATCTGCTGTGTGACATCAGCGTGCGCATGTTCGCCTCGCCTGAGATGTGCCTGAGACGCTACGACGACGTCGACTGTGAAACCGGTTTGTTATTTTCGCAAAGGCACAGAATAGCTAAATACTTAGTACTTAAAGGATAGTCGTAACACATACCCATTTCCTTATTTACTCCAACATTTATTTATTATTTATTTCTTTTTAAGTATATATTTTATTGACACATATATTTTTTTTTTGTACGCAACATAACCTAACATTCTTATAATTATTAAGCTTCTTCTTCTTCTTAGCGCGTCGATAGCAATCTAATTAATGTACTCGGCCCAGAATTCGGCTACTTGTTTGGCGCCTTATTATTAAGCTCACACGTTACAGTTTGGTTTAAGTGTTTGCGCCGGCCATCCAAAATTCCAAACGGCCAATTTAAAAGATTTAATTATATAACGTCATAATTTATTTCTTCCAGTAAAAAGAAGGTGTTTTCTGTAAAAAATAACACAAATTGTATGAGAGTCTTAAACTTAAATCTTTTTCTGTTGAGGAACGAATTTCACAAATTTTTCTGGGAGGTCATAGGGCTTTCCAGTGTGGACTAAGTAGCTGTAGAATGTACTGCTAGAGAAGGTATAACCCTGTCCTAAAAAAACCATATTCTTCACCGCACACGCAACAAAATGAACAGCCGCCATCTATTTTATTTCTACAAACTAGCTTCTGCCCGCGACTTCGTCCGCGTGAAATTCGTACTTTCCTCTTATAATTTCGAAAATGTATGTTTGTGATTTTTACCATTTATTTAGATATAAATAAGTTTTCGGGCCAATTTTTTAGTTTATAGCTCAAAGGGAGCAGATTTTTCAAATAAACTGTATCCCAGCTTTTTCCCCCCCGCAGGAGAGTAATTTTGAAAAATAATTTGGGGTGTGCTCATAACTTGACTCAAAGACCCATACCCATTTTCGAGTTAATGGAAGCAAGCAGTAGAATTTTCCACCTTCGTAGGAATCAATTTTTGAAAAACCCTATATCACTTTTTAGGGTTCCGTACCCAAAGGGTAAAAACGGGACCCTATTACTAAGACTTCGCTGTCTGTCCGTCTGTCCATCTGTCCGTCTGTCCGTCTGTCTGTCTGTCTGTCACCAGGCTGTATCTCAAGAACCGCGATAGCTAGACAGTTGAAATTTTCACAGATGATGTATTTCTGTTGCCGCTATAACAACAAATACTAAAAACAAAATAAAATAAATATTTAAGGGGCGCTCCCATACAACAAACGCGATTTTTTTGCCCTTTTTTGCTCGATATCAAAAATGGCAACAGGTAGGCACTTGAAATATTCACAAAATACTCAGTTGTATTTTAGCTTTAATAATAAATAATAAAATTAAAATAAAATAAATATTTAAGGGGGGCTCCCATACAAAAAACATGTTTTTTCGGCGTTTTTGCCTTGTGGTACGGAACCCTTCGTGTGCGAGTCCGACTCGTACTTGGCCAGTTTTTTTAAAGTATTTTTTGTTTTAGTACCTAGTACCGAGTTAATCCGACAGCGGGTTAAATATTTTTCTAATCCATCAACTTTGTCACCTCCCAAATTAAAAAATCCCTCACAGAGGTGTGAGGGATTTTTTAAACTAAAAGTGACAATCTTTATTATTTACTGACCCAAATATTGCCAAGTTTCTAATTTATTAACCAAATAAATAAGATTTTTCATATAAACTGTATCCCCTCTTTCTATCCCCATAGGGGTGGAATTTCGAAACATAATCTAGATTATTTATACCAGTTTTCCAGTTAATCAAGCCTCGTAATAAAATTCTGCCCTGTGAAATTGACTACCCCTCTTCACCCCATTAGCGGTAGATTTTCGAAAAACCCTGAACCACTTTATTATTTATTTTGGTCTTAGATAGGTACTGAGTTGCGACTTAATTGGACCGCGCATTAAAATGTTTCCATACTAAATTTGACACCCCCAATCTCCCCTTTGGGTTAGTTTCGAATTCCAAAAAAATTCGAACTTTATAATTATTTGTGCCAAGTTTTAAGTCCAAATTTATTTGTACCATTTTATTTGAGTTTATCAAGGCACTCATTAAAATCCCCTTATAAATCGAATTACCACTTTTTGTCCCGTCAAGGGTCAATAATTTTCGAAAACCCCATACACTTACTATTGATTCTTCATCTGCCTAGCCTTTTCCCAACTATGTTGGGGTCGGCTTCCAGTCCAACGGGATGCAGACTGAGTACCAGTATTTTACATGGAGCGACTGCCTATCTGACCTCCACAACCCAAATACGATACCCCTTGATAAGACTGGTTGTCAAACTATCGGGCTTCCGACCACCCCTAGCGATTGTCAAAGATCCTCGAATGACAGCGGGGACCAACGGGTTAGCGTGCTTTCCGAGGCACGGAGAGGTCACGGTATGTAAAGATGGACACCTATCAACAGACCAACCGCGGCAAGCGTAGCCCGCTAACCTGATCGATCGATCTGTGCGGCTGTTATTATTGATTATTTTCTGTCAAAAGTATTAATACTGAGTTTCGAGTAAATCGGACCGCGCGTTAAAATTCTTCCACACAAACTTTAACACCCCAACACAAGGGGTGTTGGGGTGTTTTGATAAACGAATAATGATAAACTTTATTACTTGCTTAGGCAAGTAGTCTTGCCAAGTTTATTAACCAAATGAATAAGATTTTTCTTATAAACTGTATCCCCGTTTTTCACCCCCACAGGGGTGGAATTTCGTAAAATTGTTTGGGATGTGTTCATTACTCGACTCAAAGATTGTTTATACTAATTTTCGAGTTAATCAAGCCACGCAGTAAAGTCTTCCCCTATAAAATTAACTTTTCACCCCGTTAGGGGTAAATTTTCGAAAAACGATGATACACGTTATTCTTGATTTTCGGTCTTAAGTATAAATACTGAGTTTCGAGTTAATCGGACCACGCGTTAAATTTCTTCCATACAAACTTTGACACCTCCCAATCCCCCTTCAGGGAATCCCCCTTCTAAAATACAGTTTAGAAAAAAAAAGCCAAACTTCATAATTTATTTAGATAAGTATTCGTGTCAAGTTTCATGGTTATTAACTCAAGGAATAAGATTTTTCATACAAACAAAATCCCCTCTTTTCACCCCTTAAAGGTTAAATTTCAAAAACCCCTTCTTAGTGGATATCTACTCTTCACAAAGAACACACCCTCCAAAATTAATTTCTCTACCCAGCGGTACCGACCAGCGTTTTAGGCTGTGCGTTGATATATCAGTCAGTCAGGACAAAATTTCATCCCCGTTTTCACCCCCTTAATGGATGAAATTCTAACAACACCGTTGTGTTAGCTTCCAATCATAAGCCTAGATAATAAATTTAGTGATTTTTACGTCTAAAATTAATGACTTTCTATACACAACTTCATCCCCCTTTTTAACCCTTCGGGGGTGTAATTATCAAAAATGCTGAGACACGTATAAATTAATTTTCACTTGTCAGCCTAAATACAAAATTAGAAGATCCTAACTTCAAAACTGTCGGACTTTCATATAAACTTCCATCCCCTAGTTTAACCCTTTAGGGGTTGAATTCCCAAAAATCCTTTCTTAGTGGATACTTACTCTTCACAAAGAACACACCTTCTAAGTTTCAAGTCTCTAGGTCCAGCGGTTTGGGCTGTGCGTTGATATATCAGTCAGTCAGTCAATCAGTCAGTCAGGACTTTGAATTTTATATATATAGATAACGGTGATAATAAAACTAACTTACCTGTAGTTGCCTCCACTGCAGCATCCAGTCCCACTTCTTCCATGACAATGCCTCGATCCTGTCTCCATTAATCAAGTTCTTTTGCCCACTGCAATCAAGGCGACAGTCAATGACAAATTATTTATTTTAAGGGCTTTACTAGACTGTGGGCCTTATTAAAAGGCCTTTGGGTTACTTTTAGTCACCCAAAGGCCTAGGGAGAGGGCTATGCTTGGAGTTTCCCTACGTGATCGAATCAGAAATGAAGAGATCCACAGGACCAAGGTTATCGACGTAACCGGAAGAATTGCCAAACTTAAGAGGCAGAAGAGAAGGCCCCATTGCTCGCACAACAAAAGGCCGATGGGGCCTAAAGGTTCTGGAGTGGCGACCGCGTCCCGGAAGACGTAGCGTTGGAAGGCCTTACAAAAAGTGGACCGATGACCTTTTGAAGGCCGCAGGCCTGGAAGCACAGAACCGGTCGAAGTGGCGGTGCTTGGGCGAAGCCTATGTCCAGCAGTGGACGTCTTTCGGTTGAAATGATGACTAGACTGTGGCAGTCAAAAATCTTAAATCAGTAAACTAGCTCAGAAAATGATTGGTGCCTGTAATGAGAAAAAATATTATCACTGCGTTTCTGGTTTAGGCAATAGTATTAAATGTTAGAGTGAATTGCATCTTAGAAATACAGTCTATGTATAAGTCGTTCAGCATGCTCTTAAATGTTTTGTTATATTATACCTCAAATTACTGACAATTTGCCCCAAAGTAATTTAAAAACACCTATTATTGATCATAGAAAAATATTTCGGTATCAATCATTTCCTTTCATTAGCTGAAACAGAAGGGGGACTGGGGAAGAAACCTGTATCGTGGGACTGATGTAATTTAGCATGAGTGGCGGACATCTTTACTTCAAGAGGCTACGTTCGTCGTGCTGTTTCCAGTGTTTGCTGACGTCTGCAATGGAACCTCGAAACTGAAGCTTCCGGGGGGAGGGGAATCTTAACGCGTTACGTGTATATGCGACAGCACGACACGTTATTAGCCATTACGAAAAATTACGGGACTCGATTGATCCCGCGCCTTTGTCATCAATTCTACTAATATTATAAATTCGAAAGTAACTCACAGGATAGCCGTGGTCGTATGCCACCTACCCCAACAACACAATACATTCTAACAGTAGTATGAGATCTAGGATTAGCTTTAGGGCAAAGTGGTATATGACCACGACTAGCCTCTGAACATCACGACTATGAATATGATTGTATTAAATACATTAAAATATATTACGGGGAACTTGTTTAGTAAATAGACGATAAATATTAAGTAGTTTGTACAGACGCAGACGGCAGCACATCAAGCTACCCGAAACTGTCAAATTTTCCCAATCAACTTTGAACCTTATATGCTTTAGCGATAAAGTTGAATATCTATTAAAGAAATTTGACAGATTGTAGTAGCTTGATGTGCTGGCGTCTGTACATAACAATTTCGGATGAGTATATTTTCTTGGTTTATACTTTTTAATCGGGTTTTAGTTTTCGAATTCAAATAGGGCCAATTTCGAGATTACTACACGAGATTACTACACCCTTTCTAATAAAAAAATTGCTAGGTATAGAAAGTTAAGAATGGTCAAACAAAAAAAAAAAAAATACCGCGTCGATTTCAGAACCTCCTTTCTAACGTCGGTAAAAAAATAGGTCGATGCAATATGTAGTAGGTATGTAAGTAAGTAGGTAGAGACATAAATTTCTTAAATCCTTGTAAATTCTCTTCCAAAAGATTATTCTCGAGAACTTAGGTACCTAACAGAAATATTTTTTTTTTTTTTTGTTTTAAATTGATTCGCTTTATTTATTTTGGTGTAGAATTGCATTAATTATTTGATTCAATTATTTTTGACACTATCTGCTATTTGATACAGATATTGTTTTTTAAGAAGTTTTAGGCGCGATGAAGAAAACATACCCAGGTACTATCGATAAAAAACCAAAGTTTTCGTTAGGAGAATATTCTCAGGAATTTACATAGATCTGCTTTTTTATATTTCTCTCGGAATTTACCATCACTAGTCAGGATGCGGGGTATGTACCTACACTATGTACCACATAGATACCTATGTTAGGTAGGTATGTGAAGTGAAACTAGATGCGATTTAGGTACCTACTTATATCTACCTAATGAAATTATAGCACATTGAAAAAATGCGTCGGCTAGGTCTACTGCTTCAATGCTGTTTGTATACTTGAAGAAGAGTACTGTTTGCTAATTAAATTAAGGGAATGTACTATTCCGCTATTTCGATCACTTTGTATAAGCATCGATGGTTCAGTGGTAGAATGCTCGCCTGCCACGCGGGCGGCCCGGGTTCGATTCCCGGTCGATGCAATACTTTTTGCTTTAATTTTATTGTTATAATGAGTGATTGAACTTTTTATTTGCAATATTAGTGAGACTGTGGACATAAGGTTTCATAAGTGCCTGTAAATGGTTTAAGTATAAAGGTAATCAATGCTTTGTAGATCGAGTTTGATGATGACGAACCTAAAATAAATAGAATATCAATTAAGGCTCAGGAAAATATAAGTTGACAGTCTGTTATAATGGTCAAATAAAGATGAATTAAAAAGTTAGACTGCCGAAACCCGGGATTGAACCGGGGACCTTTAGATCTTCAGTCTAACGCTCTCCCAACTGAGCTATTTCGGCTGATGATGACCTTGCAAAATTATAAATTGCCATATACGTACCTAATGACTAGTAAAAATACCTTCCAAACAGACTTTTACTTAAAATTTATTTTACGATATCAATAATATCAGTAGAGCAGCTACACATTTGAACAATGTCTGAGGGCAATTCTCGTAATTTTAAAAACGTTCACAGATCTCAGTCCCCATCTGTCAAAAATACCTCTAATTTCCCTATATTTTTGACATTGACTAACGCTGAGATGAGATTGTGAATAGATTTTGAATGTTGCAATTGTTGCAAATGATTAACCTACGTAATGAAATTTAATTTAACGCCATCTATCGGAATATTTAATTACCAGACAAATTTAAATCTGATCCGTTAAAAATATTGCTACTCGACCCTAGATGGCGCTTTTTACAATTAGACAAAATAAAAATCATAGTTACAGAATGGTAATATAGATGGCGCTGTTTATCGCGCTTTTTCAGCGCGGTAAGCAACGTTGTAATTTTTCTGGGCTAATTCCTACCAGGTAAGTTAAATGCATGAAACAACCAATAAGGTCATCCGACAAGTGAGTGAAGTGACAGGTATAAGATCAACAACTAAAATTAAATAATGGTAAAAAACCGGCCAAGTGCGAGTCAAACTCGCACACGAAGTGTTCCGCGTACCACAAGGCATAAAACGCCGAAAAAAACGTTTCATTTATACCCCTTTAAACTTTAACTTTAAGTATTTTATTTATGTTATTTGTTATTATAGCGGTAACAGTTAAATACATCATCTGTGAAAATTTCAACTGTCTAGTTATCACGGTTCATGAGATAGCCTGGTGTCAGACACACAGACAGACGGACAGGTGGAGTCTTAGTAATAGGGTCCCGTTTTTACCTTTTAGGTACGGAACCCTAAAAAAGATGTAAGTACCTAATCCGTTCCTCCCGTAAGCACAAAAGTACAACACAGTACGATAAGCTATATGCAACGTATCATAACCATTGTCACGAAATCCGATTTCCGAGATCCAAAATTAGAGGACAAAGCTGTTGTGGATGTGGATTATAGGATAATTGGACGCAGCGTCGCTTAACTAAGCGGCTTTCAGGTATTTATACCTAAAAAAGGATCAGACTTTCGTGCATACAAACAGCGCTCGTTTGTGATCGCGATCCAAAGGGATTTGCGACTAATCGCAAACAAAAATAGCGGCAGGAGTTAAAAATAGTGCTGTTTATAGGTAAAATAATCTCTGTGTATTTTTGCTGGTGATTTTATTTAGGATTAGGGACCAATTTTTTTTTTTTTTTTTGCATTTGAGAAATCATCAAATGACTCCTCCTGCTCTGGGTGGAGCGGAAGGGAGTGTCAGATTCTTACTGACTAAAACCCACCCGTGTTCCTTCCTTAGCCCTTTATGTTCAGTCACAGCTTTCGCAAATAAGTATAAGTGGCCTTGGTTTTATTTAACTAGCAAAAAATTACATTTTGTAGGTTTTATATATTGTAATAAAGTAATGAGGTCGAAACTTTAGAAAAACTATTATTTAGGAAATAAAATAACTTATCTACTGTTTTAACGACCGAAAGCTTCTAAAGATTTCTTTCTTTAGGAGCAAGTGTGAAAAAGTGGCCTGCAATTAAAGTTAGCCAATACGAAATGTATTGGCTGGTTATATAATGATTAATTTCAGTTATCAACGCACTAGATAGTAAGTTGCAGACAACAATGCGAGTCTGAGTCAGTGCTGTGCTGTGATGTGACACATCGTATGGCAATGTTATTGATTACTGCAAATAAAAAGTCAATGAAGCAATCGACGACGCGGAAAAAAGTCATGGGTTCCTTACAGTACCTACCTTAAAAAAGCTGTTATAAAATATCCATTTTGCAGGACTTTTAGTTTATTTGTTTATTTTCACAAAAAGCTTCTTGTAGAATGAATTGTGTTTGGAGCCACCTTTTAGGCAAACAATGCCTGTGTTATGAGGCTCCGAAAATGTTCAAAAAACCCGGAAATGTTGTGGAAATGTGTGTGTGGGAAATGTTAATGACCTTTAAAGTTTTAAGGTGTGTAAGCCCATGTAACCCCAAGATAAAATAAAAATTAAATACTTTTATGAGCTGATGATTTACAACGATAATAAATGACTCACTTCAGTCATAATCTAAATCATTCCATTCTTATTAACCAAAGATATAGGTATGTATTTTATTTGACATTACCTGTATTAAAAATTGGCAGAAACGTGACTTTGCAATTAGTAAACTGATCAAATTATAAAAATGATGTTCTTATTATATTGGTTTGAGGTGAGCCGGTTATTGAAATGATTCATCGTCTGGTTTCTCCAGTTTTATTACTGAACCCTATGAATTAACTCTGTCAGTAACATCCCGTTGATAAATGATAAATGTATGACAACCTTTTTACAGCAACTAAGTTGTATGCCTTTGTCATTTTTCTACATTTCTTATTGTAATCTAGTCAACAACATAAAGCTTATTAATTGCATCATGATTTTGATTATGATAAAATTAGCTACATAATGCGCTATCGTTCCTTCAACAAATTGTTCTTTTATTTTCAGCAGAATAGGTAAGTATATGACGTAATTTTTGTCAAAAAGTATGCGCCCAACGTGGGGCTCGAACCCACGACCCTGAGATTAAGAGTCTCATGCTCTACCGACTGAGCTAGCCGGGCAATTACAAATTCCTGCAAAATTAATAATCAGGTCACTTAGGGGCTGTGTGGATTTAGTGTTTTGTGAAAAATTGTTAGGTATTATTCTTCCTTGCCAGACGTAATAAAAAATAGACGCTTAGAGCGGTTTCGCACTACATCCGATCCGAATCCGAATTAAAGATCCGGATTGGGAATGTTCTAAATTCGGATCTAGTGCGCAACCCCTCACATAAATAGGACTATGGTCACTTCGGTCCGGCATTTCTCGGATTCGGATCGGATGTAATGACAAAACGCCCCCGCCCCTCCGTCCTACCGCTCGCATACCTAAGGCGCGGCCAAGTAGTGCCACGCGGACTATAGTGCTCGAATCGGAAATTTTCTTCTACTGCATATTTCATATTGAGATCGCGAAATAGATTAGAAATATGAAACCCAACAGCAACGAATGCTCCGTAGAGATCGATCCGTAGGATTTTTTAAAGCCCCATAATATTAAAAATGCCAGCCTATTAACCATTGCAAAGGCCTCTTATCATACAGAGAAGGCACGAGCATTGATCACCACGATAAGGGTTGGCAATTTCAGATTGTAGGTACTTCAGCGAGTGTGCCCAAGAACTTCACGACCTCATTCCACCGGTCCCCTTCTACCTTCGGACATCCAGACGCCCTGCAGTGCGAAGCCGCTCTTACCCTTAACTACAGTGACTATTCATCCGTGTCTTATTTCATTCTACCCACTTTACCAACTTAAGTAGATATTATTGACTTCGATCTAAGGCGCGAAGTACACAGAGACAGCCGCGGCGTAAGGTGATGGCGCGGCGCAGAGGCATGATGCCGCGCCGTTTCAGTGTAATTCACGACACGTCGCCATCGTACATTTTGTATGAAACCGTTTTGAAAACCTTAAGGTATTCCATTCAATCGTATGAGTACTTAACTTTAAGCCTGTCAAATGCCTATATATGTAATTAATGTAGAAAGGGGGCAAGATTCAAATAGAATATAAAAGAAAAGAAGATACAAAAATATAATTGTAAAAACTTCCGGTCACCTTACTTGATTTGTTTCCGTCTTATATTTTTCTGTACTAAGTAATTAGTTTGTTTTGCATCACTTAAATATAAGGTTGTCAAAATTATATTACCATGAAGGTGATTGAATAGCTGGCGCCCGTCGCGCGCGGCGCCAGTGGCAAGTACAGTCACCAACAAACGTTTCACAACTCCTGGTTCACATGGAATAGTTTTGCTTCCAAGAAAAATACAAGTAACCGTAACTTTAGGTACCAGAATCATTGTTTATTTAAAGGAATTCGATTGCAGAAATTGACTTATACTGTACGCGAGCTTGTGCATCCATTGAAAGAGGAGCTTTTTTATTCATTTGCATGAGTAGGGTTGAACTATTACGAAATTGTTAAGTTAAAGTAGGTATGTAATTTTGGTCTGAACCTTCGTAGCTATGCGATGTTTTTCGAATGGAAATCTAAAATCCTTTGTCCAATGACATCGTAATCCTTGAAATTGAACTTAGTTACTAAAATCATGATGTTATTTTGATGTTAGCTTATATTGCTTCCTTTTAACGTAGGTACGTACGTACGTAATCAGCCTATAACGTTCCCACTGCTGGGACACAGGCCTCCTCTCAGTGCGAGGGAGTGGGCTGTAATCCACCACGCGGGCCCAGTGCAGGTTGGTAGATGTCACATGTCTTCGAATTTTTGGTTCTAGGACATGCCGGTTTCCTCACGATGTTTTCCTTCACCGTTTTGAGAGCAGTGGTGATGGAATAACTTACACATAGCAAAGCGCCTGTCTGGGTTCGAACCAACGACCGTAAATCGCGGCTGTTACCCAGTGGTAACAGCACTAATACTGTACGTACTGTAGTTACGGTTTGCTGTTAAAAGGAAGTGAGCAGTGGTGGCCCAGTGGCCACCACTGCTCACTTCCTTTTAACAGCAAACCGTAACTTCATCGGCAAATTCCTGCTTAAAATCACACGATCATAAGAAATAATGAATGTCATTAAAGTTGTGTGCGCGATGCTCCCCGCTCAGTATTCCGGCGTCGCGCGTCGTTCGGAGGAAGTGGCACGGCTGACAGTTAGCTTTTACTTAGCAACGCCGATGACCTAAGCTCACACGCGATCGCTTATTACGTCGATAACCATCTGGGGTCTATGTGGGTCACTGGACCTCAGCTAGCCCGGTTTTGCCATTGGTTAGCTTTGGGCAATTATTTGCAGGCGCCTGTTAGCGGCGGGTGTCTCGTGTTTCATTTGTTTCTCTAATATGTGTTGTACTTTGAGGAGTGTGTAGTGTGTATATAGTCTAGTGGAAGGATGCTCAAGTATGAATTTGGATTGAAAAGTGATTTCTTTTACACGAATCTCTTACCTACTTAGGTACGATTAATATCAAAATAATGAATAGAATAGAATACTCTTTATTATGTACACCATATTAATTACAGACATAAGGTATAGAAACTGTACAAAGGGTGACACAATGGGCGGTCTTATCGCTAAAAGTGATCTTTTAAAGACAACATTTTTAATGGATTAAAAAGGGGAAGGACAGACAAATACTGCAGGTAGTCTTTTTTTTTTTGTGGTGTACCATTTACATAATACAATAAATACATACATAAAGTATATTATACTAATCTAAATAAATATATACATATACTTAACAATAAACATGAAACAGGAGCAAAGAAAAATATAATGATGATGTTTAAGGAGAGAGGAAGTGCTTTTTTAATGCAATGACTCTTTGATTATTTTATATAATCAAAGGCAATGACTATTCGTCAGTGTGTAGTAAAAGTAGTAGTAATAGTATCTCAAAAACCACTCAGGGACACCCTGATTAGGTACGTAACAGACTTTCAACCACAATCCGAAGGATTTTGAAGTAAATTCCTAATTCATTGCTTCATATCTTTGAAAAATCCTCTGCTTAACAACGTAAATAACACAATGAATGTACCTAGTTGAACTGTCAAAATGAATGGCATGTCTATTGTAAGTGTGTTAGGGAATTACTTGCCCCGTAAGTTGACGTGATTTTTGTTTTAGTTTAGGTACCTATAGACAGAATAATATCCTCTGGAGTGCAGCAGGGAGCACAGCTAGTCTGAGATATACAGTTTTAAATCCGAATTTATTCTTGATTACCGTTCTTGAACACAGATTTGAGTTTATCAGAAGTTTAAAACCCGCTTGTGCATGACAGGTCCCAAAATACAATTAGCGCAAAGTATGCTTAAAACTGTCAACTTAATACGATTACCAATTTACCAGTAATCCAATGAAGTTTGGATATGTTTAACGCTGATTGTATTAAGCGAGTTGTCATATGGTTCAACGGAATTTTTTATCTATTTTTGAGTAAGGACTTACTCGTAGAAAAGTCACATAGCTCAACAATATACATTCGATATGAAAATATATATAGTATACATACACTTTTCGGGTAATAAATTATTGACTAGGTATTCGGAACAGTCTTTAAAATCCTCAAAAGAATACTTAACAAAATATGTTTATTTTATTCATAACGGGCTACTACGGAACCCTACACTGTGCGTGTCCCGACGCGCACTTGGCCGGTTTTTTTCTGATTCTAAATAGATCTGTATATAACTCAATTTTGAAAAAAAATGTTAGTTGTGCCCTTTTTCTTTATGACGGCAGTATTTACTTACAATATACCTACTAGCGTACGTAATCTTATCGTCAATGTATGTGAAAGGGATAACCCTATTTGCATTGTTCAAATAATGTTTTTATAACGATAGGTATCTGTGGTCACCTACACCCTGGTAAGGTGCGTAGTACTCGCAACCGGCGTGCGTCAGGTAAACGAAGCAAAAGGAATATGTAAGTCACTTTAGTCCCAGCGGGATTGTCCGAAAGGGTTACCGCTGGCCCGGAACATAAAGGGCTAAGGAAGGAACACGGGTGGGTTTTAGTCAGTAAGAGTCTGACACTCCCTTCCGCTCCACTCAGAGCGGGAGGAGTCATTTGATGATTTCCCATCCAAAAAAAAAAAAGAGGCCCTTTAGTCTATGTATGTAAGGATCGTAGCAGGTGGCGTTCCTGCCGCTATCGGAAGAAGGTGTGAGTTTATAAATGTATGTATGTAGGTATCTGTCATTATAATAAAACGTAGGTACCTAAGTATATCTTGAGATTTAAGTAGGTACACACTGCAAACCTATTCGGTTTACAACCCTCACACACGGGCTATTCTTATTGTCACTGTGTGCGTAAATTAACGAGTCGGTCGGGTACGAATAGCAATCGCTAAACTGTTTGTATGTGTAACTGTGTGTATGATATGTAAACCACACAAACCCCTGTAACCTGTTTGTGTGTGTGTGCCTAAAATGGCAATTTAACACATTATTACAAGATGCACATCGTTTTCTATGCCTCGCACTGAGTACCAAGCCGTATGTAGGTGTACAGACAAATACCCACATTTCGCCAGTTATTTTGTTGTGTAATAACCTAACAATCTAGACTATTATAGTAATTCTAAGTGCTAATACAAAATCCACAAACAGCACTCGGGTACTCAATCAATAAATACAAATTCTTCAAAATAATTATTACTTTTATGTTCTTACGTATTTAGTTCCAATTTGAAGCTTACATTTTGACTCACAGAATCAACTAATATTTATTTGACCTACTCTAACCACCACTTACATAGATAGGTACCTGCTTATTCTTCTAATTGAGGTGCGTATATTTATTTTGTGGTTTTTTCTAATAAATGAGTTAGCACTTTGTGGGCGGTTTTCCCAATGAGTCAGGAGTAGTGAACGTCAAAGAAATTAGGCGGAACTAACGTGTTTAAAGGCTGCTACTGTTTTATTTCAGGCTATAAAGTAAGTGCATTGGATTTGTAGATGTGTCATCAGGATTTTTCACCTAGCATTTAGTTACCTACTGGGAACTTACATGTGGAAATAAAGTTTCGTTTAACACATAGGTGTTTTCTTTGTCTGAAAATTAGAAGATGAATTTTGACAGCGACTTTGGTTCATGAGTGTATCTCTTTTTAGTTCCAAACAACGATGTTATAGAACCACTAGCTTAGCTAATGTTGGAAAATATCACACGGGAGCGTACTACCGGGATTAAAACCTACCCTATGTCAAAGTCAAAGTCAAAACATTTATTTCAAGTAGGCACTTAAAAGGCACTTTTGAACGTCAAAAATTACGAAAAAATAGAATTGATTCTAGTCGCCCATTCCAAAAGGTAGTTTTCGTATGGAGAAGAATGGGCAAGAAACTCCACCAGTATCTATGTAAAATCCAATTTAAAAACTATCTGTGTGCCAAATATCAACCAACTCCGTTCAGCCGTTTTTGTGCCAATCCGAAACATACATGATACTTACCTACGTTCAGACAAACGGGCAAAAATGTTAAAAGCTATATTTTCGATGTCTGACTCGTTTCCCACAAGCAGTTCGTTTTTTCAACAATATTCAATGTACCTTCGTTACCCTTTTATTATACAGGATTATTAGTAAAATATTAACAACCTCGTAAGAGGTCATTGTACTCATCATTATGAACAACTTTTACTATCCCTTCAGCCGATGACGTCATGTATTCTTTTATACGACAACCGGCGCGCATGCGCGGAAAATTGCGAAACTGTTGCCGCCAAAGTCAAAATGTACGGAACAGCTGATTTTTTTTCGCGATTTCAGGTTTGGTCCCATAGTAAAAATTGTTTATAATGATGAGTACCTACAATGACCTCTTAAGAGGTTGTTAATGTTTTACCAATAACCCTGTAGGTATAATGTATATTTTCATATTTTCATTCATAATCATCACTAAAAACAAAACTTTCATCAAAACTTTTGTGTTTTATTCATTTAATATTAAAGTAGGTACTTGTGCAACTAGACTTTCGTCGCTTGCTTCGTTTATTCACCTAGACTTCCGGTTCTCGTCTATGTAAATGAGTTTTATTTCTATTACACAACACGACTAAACCACTGAATATAATTAATGCGGTTAAGATTCCCGTTATTTCTTATTAGCAGACTGTGTCACTAGTAGGTACTTGAATCAAACCATACACCTTTTATTTACTCACCTACATAAGTGCGTGTCGCTTGTAGTATGTATGTACAGACTTCAAGCTAATAAGCTTAATAGGTTTTCAACTTTATCGCTGAAGCATAAAGTTCAAAGTTGATTGGGAAAATTTGACAGATTCAGGTAGCTTGATGTGCTGGCGTCTGTACCTTCGCAGAATTTTTAGCAATGAGGATCTTTACTGCCATTTTTTCACAATAGGTGGCGCATCGTCGACATGGCCATTGAAAGCTGTCACTTATATACATTTTGTAACCTATCATTCAGTTATTTTAAATTTTCTCGATAATGCCTCTGTTTGCTGTACCAGAATGTACTAGCCCCGGTGAACATTTATTTCCCAAAATATAACGGTAAAAAAAGGCTATAGGTACCTACGTAGCCAAAAATTTTTTTTTTAGTTCCGCTTTCTATTCTTTAGGCTTCCAGGTACAATACATGGTTATCGATAACGATGGTGGATTTCAACACAAAAAATAGCGAATAAATTGACGTAAACAAAGCCAAAATCATCACGCACACGGCGACATCTGCGCTGAGCTTCCCCATTGTGTCAAAAAGAACACAGGAAGCATTGAGAAAATCCCAGTACCTATGGATTTACGCACGACGCTATATCAAGTAATACTCTTCCAGTATGAGCTGACTTCTCATTGTACAGACGCCAGCACATCAAGCTACCCGAAACTGTCAAATTTTCCCAATCAACTTTGAACCTTATGCTTTAGCGATAAAGTTGAAAATCTATTAAATAAATTTGACAGATTGTAGTAGCTTGATGTGCTGGCGTCTGTACGAAAAACCTATACCTACAATGCGAGGTCAGATAAAACTGGAAATATATAGCTTGATATGTCGCCGAATACTTAGAAAATTACAGGAAATTAATGTAGAACACAGGAAATTTTAATTTACAACAACAATTACATTGCACTTGACTACCTATGTTTTACATTGTGGAGCTGTGTTTTTCCTGTTTGTGGTAAGTTCAACACTCAAACTAAATACAAACAAAATACGAGTACAAACTTTGTGTTTCAGGTTTCAGAAGTTTCGAGGGGTAATGAAATGAAATGAAATGCTTATTCTGAAGATAAGATATCAGAACAAAATCACTTTTACAAGACATTAAAACCTCGATGGAGTCGTCATTTCCTATCTGAGTAGGTATCCCTGAGGATGTAGCAAAAAAATGACGAAGCAAACTCAAGGGTCAAACTCTCTTTTAAACTCCAAACAGTAAACCGGCTGACTGGTGTGTGATTCCCACATTACGTTATCGTTTAGTTTTAACAAACCAAAGCATCCTAAAATTACCCTCAAAAGCAATAAAACCAATGGATACAACGGAAGTTTTTTGTCTGAGTACAATAAAATACCTGTTAACAAAAAGAAGGTACTGCCAATGCACCATATCTTCATAATAAAGGTTAATTTGCTTGTCATTACGTCCATTTCTCAGTACGATGACAATATGCTAACATATCGAATCGTTCACCCCGTTTACGATGGAGACCCGACGAGTTTATGTGCATCGCGCGTCGTAATGAGAAGATGCTCGTGTGCTTATTGTAATTAATTTAGTAGGTACTGTACGTTGTATGCAAATATACCAATACTTTCTTTTGTGTCGTTTTTCTTTCCAATTGTGCCGTTATTTGTGTGGGATGATGAGTTGAGTGTCATAATGAAACGGTAAAGTAACTGATATTGAAGTCCTGGTGAACATGTCATGAATCATTTCTCGTTGAAAGGTGTTGTTTTGTGTTGTTAACCTGCCCTGCCCCAAAACTAATAATAATTTACCTCAATATGTTTTCCTGTTGATTTCACTTTAATTTTTCTTGTTGCCAGTACTTCTTGCGAAAATTATCACCTAATGAACCATATTAAGATGTATCGAACCTTTTGTTTCGAAACATGTTTACAAAACCCTTTTCGTAAACAGTGAAGTGCAGACTGAGGCGCGTGAGTCAGTTAGTTGTAAACATAGTCATCTCGATTCTCGTAAATATATCACATTGTGAAAGCTGATGATCGACTGCGACTATAAAATTTTGTACAAAAGCAATTACTTATTCCACAAAGGAAAATGCGATGCAACAAAACAAAGTGCGTCTTCGTACTTAGTTACGTAGTTCACCTATTTGCTATGGGGTTTAAACGCAGTACGGAGGTAAATAATTGTTATTATGATATATTTTATTTTAATAATTGCTTCCTTATTCTGTAATGGAGGAATTTCACAAACAAAAAAATAACGTGAAAAGGTTGCTGTTAACTGTATTTCATGGAAACGTTTCAAATTAAAGTACAGACGCCAGCACCTCAAGCTACCCGAAACTGTCAAATTTTACCAATCTACTTTGAACCTTATGCTTTAGCGATAAAGTTGAAAATCTATTAAAGAAATTTCACAGGTTGTAGTAGCTTGATGTGCTGGCGTCTGTACCTACCTGTCCTAATTTGTAGCAATGCACCCATTTTTTTTTGCGCGTGCATCAGCCCAACCTTTTTTATGCCGTAAAGGCAGTCAATGAATCACGAAGCTAAACATTTTGTTCGTACTATTTTGCGTTTTCGTCATCGATAACTTCGACGGTAACATTTTAGTTTTCTTTTATTTATGTCAACGGTTCCGTTTTTATTTCTTGCCAGTATATTTTTATCTACCGGAACGGATTATTCAACGCTGTGGTCAATTTCGACCCAAGTGATACAGCCCGGCTAGCTCAGTCGGTAGAGCATGAGACTCTTAATCTCAGGGTCGTGGGTTCGAGCCCCACGTTGGGCGCAAACTCTTTTTGGTCATCATTAAATCAATTGTTATGTCAAAAGTGGTTCACTAGTCACAAATAAATACATTTTAATAAAATGAAGGCGAGCAGTCCATTTGAATAAAATGCGAAATTATTATTTTATCTCGCTGAAAGGCTATGTTATGTTCCTTAAAGCTGAAGGGTTTTCCGTTGTAAGTAATTTCTCACATAGTTTAAATACGTCACATGTGTAAAACTGTAGTTTTCCTCAATATTTCCTTGCTTTTCTAGGTTTGTTTTGGCCCAGTTAAGGCGGGTGTGAATTCATATTGACGCGTGTACAGCGTTAGTTCCAATGGCAAGGTTGAATCATGTCGTCACTGACGTCAAAATAAATGACACTTCACAATTACTTACCGAAGTGCGGTTTAGACGACGTGTGGTCAAGTCCCGTTTATTTACTAACAGTTTTCCTCCTTCAGTATATTGACTCCAAAATATTGAAATAAACCCAGATGCATTATACTTACCTACTATAAGTGCAAGACTGACGATTCGCTGTTTGTGTTTGTCACTCCATTTAACTGAATTCCCGTGGGTTTTTATTACCTTTAAATAAAAATAAAACTTTTAAAAACAACCGACTTAAAAAAAAACACTACAAAGTGATAAATAACTTTAATTTCGGAAGTCGGTGTTTTTTTGTAAAAGACACCGACCAGAAGAATCATCAAAATTCACATAGATATGCCGGAGATGCAGTACATTTATGCATATAACTTCGTACATAAGAATAATTACCTAATGTATTATATACTAAAACCTTCCTGAAAGTATGTAGATCACATTAATTAAAGAAATATCAAAATTGCTTCATTCGTTTTTGAGAAAACCGCGGACATACAAACATACATACATTCGGGTCGAACACAGAACCTGCTTTCTTGGAGTCGGTTTAAAAATAGGTAGGTACCTACCTTGTAAACAGGGCTGGGGGAGTTGGTACCTACATTCAACCTATATGGGTACTGTACGAAAGCTTAAAACTTGAACTACAAAACTGGGCGCCTATATTTTGTAGCACTAAGGTACCTATACTGTTCCAAAATTAAATGGCTGTCAACATCAAACTGTTTTCATGGTGGGAGAATTAAATAAAAATAGTTTCCCTGACGCATAGTAATTTAGTTATGTGTCAAATATAGGCTTCATTCATGTATGTTCATTATGCTATATGTATAAAAATCACATTGGGGAATTCCGACATCGATTCCGTTGTGTGTTCATAATAATTTGTTCACTAATTAACGGTAAGTAGTTATTTATGACGTTTTCACCATGCTATTTTGCTATCACTCTAAGAGCTATTACGCACTGTCGACTGGTTGCCGGCGATTCGGTCCCTCGGCGACCAAAACATAGACATCGTCCGCCGACCAAAACATAGGCATCATCCGGCGACCAAGTGCGTAAACACCTATCTAAACTAATAGTAAGTCACAATCGCCGTCGACCGCGGCGACCAGTCGACAGTGCGATATAGCTCTTAAAGTATGGCTTAAAGAAAAACGCAGGAAATTCTCACAATCCAAATTCACATCTGACCTGACTGATTCTAATATACTACTAATAGTTTGTTTGTTTGTTGAACGCACTAATCTCTAAAACTATCAGTCGGATTTGAAAAAAAAACTATTGGCATTTGATAGCCTAATTCTTGAGGAAGGTTCGACATTTAACATCACGTTGAGACCAGACGGACAAAAAAAAAGAGTCAGAAAGGACGCTAAGCAAAAACGAAGTAGGTAATAGCGCGGTCGGCGATGCGATGTGACGGGATAGCTCGAGCAAGAAGCAAGAATATTTCACGCGGATGAATTCGCGGGCAGAAGCTAGTAGTACCTATAGAAGAGCTTTCTTTACATATTCATTCAAAAAAAAAAAAAAAAATAAGAAAAAGAATTGTGTATTGTGTCCACGAGAACACTGCCGACAAACTGTCCTGCAGTTTGGCAGAAGATTTGTAAAATACATCTATGTAACTGTTATAAATAAAAATAAAAAAAATTCGTCGCACTGTGTAGTGAGATACCTTATGCTGCCAGGAGAGGAGGTCAAGAGAGGATTTAAATGTATAGTCAGGTACCTGTGGTTAATAGACGCAAAGAAAGATCGTACCTACTCATCCTTTTGTACTCGTAAAGTAAAATCGGAGGTCAGTTTTAATCATTAATTGTAGTCATGCTGGCTCCGGCTCACACAAATGTCTCGCTGACGGTGGCGTGTGTATTGGATCATTTAGCTCCCTTCAAAATGGTTGAGCTGAATGGTGCTGATCTATGCGTCATGTTCGTGAACGGGCGCCGTCAGTTGGGGCTGGTCATCACTCAGCTGCCTCGGCTTATTTTTAATTATTTTATTTTTGGATTGTTGTCTTCTTACTATTTGCTGTACTCTGGATGCTCTTAACGCGTACGTATTTTTTTACATCGTTCTCACATATAATTGTAAATTCAACATTAATGATGTAACTAATATTTTTGTAAAAATACAATTTAAAAGAGTGTCCATGGAGTTTCTTGCCCGTTCTTCTCCATAGGTACCTACGCTTTGGAATGAGCAACTAGCTTCATATTTTCTGACTGACCGACTTCTTGACAATTCAAAAGTGACTGTAAATGGTTTAATTGAAATAAATGGTTTGAGTTTGAGTTTGCAGTTAATAAATCCCACTTACCTACAGTTTTAATCATTAATTGTAGTACAAATGAATGCGTCATCACATCATTGTACGCAGGTAGTTTCTGGATGTTGACCGCGTGACATACATACGTATGTATAATTGTATATATATATGTACATGTCATCTAATGATTGGTAGAATCCCGTTTCCCACTTTGATTGACAAACTGTAGGTTCTTCGTATATTATTCAGACCAACTGTCTCACTGGTCTTCTAGCCACAAGAACCCTGGGGGCTTAATACGTGGGTTAATTCATGAGTCTGCCGTTGATAACTGCAGTTCAAAGCATTCTTAGGATATTCATTCAACCCATAACAATACAATTTATTCAATGTTTTATGGGATTGGACGTAGTAGTTGTAGTTACTGATAAAACGGTTACAAGATCAGCGGGGGTAGTTCCGAAACACACTATCAGTAGCGATGGCTTTCGTTTCGATAGTTCAACAACATTCATTGCGTTATTATAATGGTTAAGCAGACAAATTTTGCGAACATATGAAGCATTGTATTAGCAATATCCTTCAAAATTATTCAGCAGTTCAGTTCACCCTAATTGCGTAGGATACTATCACTATCAATCTCAATCTGAATCATTTAGGATATTGCTAATCCATTGCGTTCGAAAAATGTGTCTGGTCAACAACGTTGTAGCAGCTCATACTTACGAAACAAATAGTACACGTATAACACAATGTACCTATGTTGTTTTACTGTCAGAATGAAACCCATTGCTACTGATAGTGTCTTACGCAATTACCTCGTTGATTGAGATTAACAGTGTATTACGTAAATAAGATGCAGGGAAATGAGAGTGTACTAAGGGAGGGATCTTATTATACTAGGTACATGACACGAAACGATGTGCTCACACAGCGCACTATGTGCCAAAGCTCTAACATCTGCATTGTGAAACCCTCCTTTACGAAGATACGACTACTCTGCAGAAATTCCTTTACACTTTGCATAGTTACCTACCCATATTCTGTTGTGGCTGATATTTAAATTTCCCAGATTCGAGCTGTTTGTGGTGTGAAAACTAATGGGCGGACATACTTAGCCAGCTAAATAGCAGCCGTGGTCTTTAACCGAATTTTCTATTTTCGTTTCTATACGAAACATTTCCCGATTAACGGACTGCCGGCCGAATTCTTTTCGTATATTGAACTAGGCACTTTGTCTACCTATTCCTATACCCGATTTGTAAATATTTTAATAATTTGGTACATTTCTTTGTTGTAGAAAATAACGTGTTATGTTTTATTTGTTTGTGAGTGCTAGCTACTCGAATAACGCCACTATGTTCTTATTAAATATTGTATCAAGTGTATGTGAAGTGTAGGCATTGAAATGGTAGTAAGTACAAGTTGTTGATTGTCTTCAAAACTCTGTTCAGGCTTTTGGTTTTTTTTTTCTCTCTGGCGAATCAGATAAAACTCGTCATGGGGTCATCTTGCGTTGAAAGGGAAACCCCTCACAAGTTGTGTGCGACTATTGTTAGTGCACCTTTTGTTTTCATGTTTGATAAATAGTATGGCCTGAGCTTTATATTTAAATTAAAAACTTTCAGAACACATACATATTTTAATTCATCGTTCATCAGAATTTATTGTGTATACTCTGTAATAGTTATGACAGGCCAGATTTTAACTTTACACAATTGAAAATGATTGTTGCCTCTGTTTATATAAAATTTAATTTACAGCATTTGTTATTAAATAATCTGTGTCAACTTTCAACTCTTTTGTTTCAGCAACGAATTTATTTCGCGCAGTTTTCAAACAAAACACAAACAGCTGATAAGGTTCAGCGACTCAGGCCTTCTCTGTGAGTGAGAGTGATGATTATTTTATACATGTTGTTTTATGACAGTGTATGTATAGGATGATATTATATGCTAGTGTTCTAGTTAAGTTATATTGTCGATCGGTACGTTATCGTGTCGCAGGATGTCGTGGTCGTCGGGTCGACGGTCTGTCAGGCCGCAACTAATTGTTATAAATTGTGATGCCATATATTACAGAGAGATAATGTTTGTTTGCTAAATATTAAGTTTATTTTTTATTATGAAGCTTTCTTATTTGCAATAGGTGGCTACGAAATTCTCGACACTTGCCTTTGACATCTATAATATAAAAAAATAGTACCTACATTGAATATTTAAAAAAAAAAATTGCTGCAAAATGTGGGAAATGAGAATGATATGCCGAAAATATAGTTTTTAGAATTTTTGTCCGTTTGTCTGCTGGTCTGCTGGATGTATGTTCCAGATTGGCGCAATAACCTGGATTGACACATAGGCAGTGGTGTGCATTGCATAAAGGCATATAGCAGTGCCTACCTCGATAAATCACCATAGGCCTGTCAATTACATTTTAGTGTGTGTGCCCCACAGATAAGAAACTCACTAAATTATCATACTTAACAAAAAAAAATTTTTCATACAAACATGCGCAGCAGTAGGCAGTCGCCAGACGGCCTGCTCGGCTCCCGTATTATTCGCACATTGGCATTGGTCTTTACTCGTTCAAGTTAATACGACGTAATTAAATATACGTACGTCTCACGCGTAATACCATGACGTTCGACCTTCGCAATTTATCACTACTCAAATAACCAACCGAGTATGAATGTAATTCGTAATTTTCATTCGTATTTTTTTTTTTAATTCGTGATTTGTAATTCGTTCGTAATTTGGCCGTGCGAAGAAAGAAAGGGGTGGATATTGAGGTCGCTGATAGTGAGATAAAAATGAAAATCCTAGATGGCAGCTGCAAAATTTAAAAGAAAAATTCATCATGGATGTCGTTTTCATGGTTTTTACCATAACGAAAAATTTTAATAAATTCGCATATTCAAATTTTTCGTTATGGTGTCGATGTCGTTTTCATGGTTTTCGAGGTTGCTGGAGCCAAAAGTAAAGTCAAAATGAAAATCCAAGATGGCGGCTGTAAAACTGTTTTTTTTTTTTGTTAATAAATAGGCTTTTGTTTTATGTTTCTGATTAGTGACCGCGTCTGCCTAGACTAGACCCGGCCTAGTGCCTACCTACCTATTTTGAAATCCAATGCACGCCACTGCACATATTTAGGCTACTTTTAATCCAGTTAGTACGATATTTTTCGGCCCGTGGGATAGCGGGCGTAACCGCAGGTAAAAGCTAGGTTTTTTTATAAGATGAATGCAACTATAGAACTAAAATGTTATTTCCAAATCGTATCAAAAACCATCGTTGAGGAATTTAATCTGACCTCAAACTGTTTCTTGAGAATGCGTCCAATAACTTTTCTTTGTTAGATTTGAACATTCTCGAGTCTCAGCTATTCTCAGCATTGCGTAAAAGTAAGAATACCCTAAAATATAGACATTTGTGAATATTTCGCTATAAATATGCGCTGAGACGTAAATATTCAAGCGCCACCTGTGAGAAGGTCGACGTGAATTGATTTCTGACCTCAGTATAACGTTGTGATAGATTGTAGTTACATATTTTACCCACAACCAGTATAGATGCGAATATTATCTAAAATTTACTGCCGACAGAGTAGTTAACGACATTATCTAGTAAGGTTTGCTTGAATATATAGAATAAGAGGAATATACTGGTTTTGTTACTACTGACAAAAAATCAGCTGTTCCCTACATTTATGTTCGTATAATTCGTCAAAATGTAGGGAACAGCTGATTTTTTTTCCGAGATTTCATGTTTGGTCCCATAGCAAAAGTAGTTCATAATGATGAGTACAATGACCTCTTAAGAGGTTGTTAATATTTTACCAATAACCCTGTATATTACTCGTATATTCTGAATGCCCCTATTACTGCACTTTAGGCTCAGGTAGTAACAGATTATCCTCCTGACCTAATAACACAACGTTAGGTACAGACGCCAGCACATCAAGCTACCCGAAACTGTCAAATTTTCCCAATCAACTTTGAACCTTATGATTTAGCGATAAAGTTGAAAATCTATTAAAGAAATTTGACAGATTGTAGTAGCTTGATGTGCTGGCGTCTGTGCTTTTAACAAAATATTCCAAAGGCACGTTTAAATGAATCATTGCGGCATCCGCGGCATCTGACGTCTCCAGCTTCATTAATCAAGGAAGGTAGGTACCACAAATTAAGAAATATTAATTTTTGTGCGCAGTTCGTGGAACTTATCGTGAACCCCGCACAAAAGTCGCACTTATTTATTTTTATTAATTTGTTGGTTAAATGTTATGTTTTAATAATAAAAAAACCGGGCAAGAGCGAGTCGGACTCGCGCACCGAGGGTTCCGTAACATACGGGTTTATGCATAAGGTTTATGTTTATGAAATTAAATGTTTTTTTTTATTTTTAAGTTGATTGAATGAATGGTAAATTGTAATTTACGATTTATGACGTATTAAAAAAAACTACTTACTAGATCTCGTTCAAACCAATTTTCGGTGGTAGTTTACATGGTAATGTACATCATATATTTTTTTTAGTTTTATCATTCTCTTATTTTAGAAGTTACAGGGGGGGGGACACACATTTTACCACTTTGGAAGTGTCTCTCGCGCAAACTATTCAGTTTAGAAAAAAATGATATTAGAAACCTCAATATCATTTTTGAAGACCTACCCATAGATACCCCACGTATGGGTTTGATGAAAAAAAAAATTTTGAGTTTCGGTTCTAAGTATGGGGAACCCTAAAATTTATTGTTTTTTTTCTATTTTTGTGTGAAAATCTTAATGCGGTTTACAGAATACATCTACTTACCAAGTTTCAACAGTATAGGTCTTATAGTTTCGGAGAAAAGTGGCTGTGACATACGGACGGACAGACAGACAGACAGACAGACGGACAGACAGACAGACAGACAGACAGACATGACGAATCTATAAGGGTTCCGTTTTTGCCATTTGGCTACGGAACCCTAAAAACAAAGGTTACCTTTGTGTGGTATTTCTGGTTATGAACAATATGTTTGATAATATGTGTAAACTAATAGTAGAATTGAATTAGGCATGTTTCAATAGATACAGTTTTGTAAGCGGCAATAGCCCAATGGTTAAAACACGTGCTGGAGAGCCAGGTGACGCAAGTTCGAATCTTATGTACACTATTGAGTACCTGAACTCGCAGCACAAACACATATTGTTTAGATAGAAGAATACAACATAACTAGTAATCTTCTCTTTTTTAATCATACGTCTCAAGTGGTAAGCTTAACAAAGGACATGAGGGTAGTATTCACCCTTGACGGGGCGCACGTGCCATGGTCACATGTTTCAACATGGACAAAGGAGAATCTGAGACTATAATTATCTTTGCACCTATTCAATGAGTGCAAGACAATTTCGACAAAATACTTACTTGGCATTTTGGCGAGAATTAAACTTCATGCCTTTAAATTAACCAAATATTTACACCTGCCGACGGACAGCCTGCCTGCTTGTGTCGGACGGCGCGTACGTGTTCCACGCGCGCCTCAAAGAGATGTCAGCATCGAGGAGGGGCCCCTTAGGGCCGAAGCCTGCCGGGTCAGCGGGATTGTCCGAAAGGGTTACCGCTGGCCCGGAACATAAAGGGCTAAGGAAGGAACACGAGTGGGTTTTAGTCAGTAAGAGTCTGACACTCCCTTCCGCTCCACCCAGAGCGGGAGGAGTCATTTGATGATTTCCCATCAGCAAAAAAAAAAAAAATATTTACACCTAACAAAATACATTTTCGATTTGTGATCAGAGAGTTGCAGAAAGTACATTATATTGATGTCTAACCACTTGTTTACAAACTTGTAGCAATAAACTCAAGTGATGGTTTTGAGATCGTAGTGCATAGTGAAACTAGCTAGGCGTTACGTTGGCTAGACCAGGTACCTACTATCTATAGTTGAGCAAACCTGACCTGCCACACCTGGCGAACAACAGAGTGTACATTCCTGCGATGACACTTACAATACAACGCAATAGCGGTAGTCTTAAGATAAGGAGGTGATTACTATTTATGATTAAATGAGCTATGGAGAATAAATAAATGATAGCAATACATACGTTCAAAAACCTTATCATTTCAGGCACGCGCTGAGCTATTGAAAGTGGTTTTTCCCAATACAAATATATGCGTGATAAATTGATGTTGTCAAACCATTGATGTTTATACATTCATGTTTCACACGCAATTTGATGACAAATTCTGCAAACGCACGTGCCACCAAACTAACTTAGCAACATACGGTTGCAGCGACGCATTCGTAGCAACATTCAATCGTAGCAACAAGTGGTCGTAGCATTTGTAGCAACACAATATGTTTGTAGCAACATTCGATCGTAGTAACAAGTGGACGTAGCGGTTGTAGTAACACGTTCGTAGCAACTTTCAGCCGCGTAGCACGAAGAATCGTAGAATCGTTCGTAGCGACTTACGAACGCGTAGCAATACGCAACGAGTGATCATAGTACGGTTCTAGCAATACGATCGTAGCAAACAGGTTCGCATTAATGGCGTACCATCAGCAAATTAATCAAACTAAATGAAAATTATTTATTTATGCTAAACAGAAATCACATACCATACTAAAAACTAAACACTATATGTAGACTTTTGAATATCAATTGGCTGATACCTAACTGTACATATAATATGGTTGTATGTTTTATTAGTTTAGTATTATTATATTTTAATGTAGGTACTGATTAATTAAGGACACGAATAAAAGTGTTAAGAATGAAATCTTTCTCAACGTTTCATTGTGTAAGTCAATCCTTGTAAAATCCGATCTCTTACATCAATGTCTACTTGGTAGGACTTACAATCTTCGCTCTCGCAGGCATCTCTTAATTTCTGGTTTGATCTGAAATAAATATGTTGAACATAATATTGTATTCAGAGTATAGTAATATAAGATATCAATAATGTTTGTTTAACAGTGCACGCAACCGATGTGAGTCAAGATTGCCCTCAGACCTTTTCTATTTAGGAGCTGGGTTTATCAAGTGATCCCCTAAAGAGAATCCCACACATCGAAGGCATATATTATTCAAATGTTAAGAAGAAATAAAAAACCTTTAAATTTGTTGGGAACGCAAGGCTGAGGTACCCTCGAGACTATAAAGTCGCGAAATCTTGAGAAACGTTATATTTGGCTCGAGATGCATCTAACGAAATAAGGACCTGTGAATTGTTGATGCTGAGTATAAAAGTTTTATTATTATATTTTTGTCTTACTGAGATGAATATAGTAATCCTGCAATATACAGCTCCTAAGCACGGTAATTCAACGGTCTAGTGGTTTAATTAGGCGGATCACACACTACAACACGCCACGCGACGGCCGACGGGCGCAAAATAACGCGCGCACACGTGATTTTTTACGTTTAAAAAAATAAAATTAAAGCGCTCTTACTACGAAAGCGAATCAAAAAAAAAATTAAAATAACATGAAAAAGACCGACATGTGTAACATAAAAAGGGGGGCCCGTGGCTAAATAATAACAGCCGCACAGGTCGATCGTTCAGATTAAGCTACGCTTGCCGCGGTTGGTCTGTGGATGGGTGACCCTCTTTGCATACCTTGACCCGTCCGTGTCTCGGAAAGCACGTTAAGCCGTTGGTCCCTGCTGACATTCGTGGATCTTTGACAGTCTTTACGGGTAATCAGAAGCCCGAAAGTCTGACAACCAGTCTTAACAAGGGATATCGTATTACCCAGTAACTGGGTTGTGGAGGTCAGATAGGCAGTCGCTCCATGTAAAATACTGGTATTCAGCTGCATGAGCTGCATCCAGTTAAACTGGAAGCCGACCCCAACATAGTTGGGAAAAGGCTAGGCAGATGATGATGTGTAACATAAAAATATAACGTATCAACGGAGTTGTTGTAGATTAAATCTAACCACGCTGATTCTCATAACGAAGTAAACAGATACTCCACATCAATTGGTAAAGACTTGGCAAATACAACTCGTAAGTTAACTCAAGCAGAGTGAAGAAACTTTCCTCCATTCGATGGAATAACTTGCAAACATGAGAGTACCTACATAGTAAGATATTTAGAGACAAATAATATAGTTTCGTTAAACCAATTCCGTTTTAGAGCCAATCGGTCCACTAATGATGCTAAAACTTACCGGAAACATTGCCAAGTATAAAGGGAAGGGTAGGTAAGGTTAGTAAGTACAAGGGAGAAAAATGTGTAGGTCTTTTTCTCGACCTTCAGAAGGCATTCGATACTGTTTCAATCCCTATTCTAATAAGCAGATTAGAAAACATCGGAATCAGAGGAGTGCCAAAGGAATGGCTATTAAGTTACTTATCAGGAAGATGGCAATGTGCTCGCCTTGAAAATATGACTAGCGATGAAGATTCCTGTTCATATGTTCCTGTTCCTGTTCATGGAGTTCCCCAGGGAAGTACGATTGCTCTGACCCTATTCCTGGTGTACATCAATGAAGCTGCAATATCACAATAAAAAAAAAACCGATTCCGTTCTTCTGTTCCATGAAAAGTCATGGAAAGGTCTAGAAACTAAAAGTAATTAAGTAAGACACGAGCAGGAAGCTCCAAAAACTGTAAAATTAACAACTACACGTTTCCTTGCAAAAGGAATAGCAACAACTTTGCTTCCTGCACGTGCCCCAAGCTAGACTGAGTGAACTTCCATTAAATATCGACGGAGTAATCGTTGACACAACATATCCCGGTTAACGCCAAAAGAGTGTGTAAGTTATATTATATCATATACCTATAACAATATATATTTATTTAAATCCTTGTTGCTAATCTAAAACTTCTGTTACAAACATATAAAGCCTTATTACCATTGTGTCTTGCGATACGCTATATGCGGTTGGGCAAGACAAGCAAGGCAAGACCCACATGATCGAGCTGGAGCGGGCTCAAAGTCCTTTTGTCTCTGAGATACCGGATGCCCACGACCGAGGTATACGGAAAAGCGAAAGTACTTAATGTCCGCAAGATACACCATCCCAAGTCTGCCTATCTCATCCAAGAGGATTGACAGGTGCCCATTTGAAGGTAACAAGAGCGTCTTCGCTTGCAAGCACTACCACTATAGGACGACCGCTTAACTGAGACGTAGTCTGAGGTAGCTGCTCGGCAACGTCTCAGGCAACGTCTAAGTTAAGCGGTCGGCCTATAGATTGGTCGTCGTCCACGCCTTTACAATATGATCGGCCATGAAAAGGGGAATAAACAACTTAAAAAACTAAACAATTACCAAGCTTCACAGAGAGAGCAACTACCAAGAATTTGGCACGCCCCGTCGCGTGGCCCGTTGTAGTGTGTTATCCGCCCAATGCATTTGTTACCCATTTCAGAGTACTATACACATAGAAGAAAAGAGGTAGCATCTAGTTCGGATCGGAAACACGATCTATTCCGAAAATGATGATTAATATGCAATCGAACCTTCATTTCCATTCATTGAGTCATGTAATGATATATGATCGGAAATCCGGAATCCCCATATTTTTATCGTTCTTTTGGACGTCCCGTATTAAATCAAAACTTTGATTTCGGATAAAACATAATGATAACTTATTTTATACAAACGTACTGTTTGTATTAAACACTTTTAGTGTTTTTGTGTGCTTTTCACGTCAATCATATTTAAAAAACTAGAGATATTGATGTTGTCGTTTCCTTTACTACTACCTACTGTGAGAAAAAAGGCCGCATCAAACTTAGAGATCAGTCTCTTTTAAAGTCCAGACAATCCAGGTCACATCGTGTGAGGACCATGCACATTGGTGTTGGAAATGGTATTTTGACAAAATAACCACACAGATTTGAGTGTACCTATCCAGTTAGTTCACGCATTTGCCATTAATCGTGCAGCTCAACTCCGAACCTTAGGAGCTCAACGATTCAACAAACAATATCAAAGAAAGGATCCCCTAGATATACTTAATAATGTTCATCCATAAATCAGATCTTGGAGCAAAAACGACTTATTACGAAACTCTGTATAGACGTTTTGCATTCTACCAAAGCATTGGTTAACATTGACCACTTGGGCTGGACAAACCTGTAGACCCTGTAGTGATGTAATTAACATCTTACTTTGAGCACAAATACCAACCTAAAACAGGACCGTCATGAATTTTCAACGCCTGTCCCACTTCAAGTAACCCCCTTCTTAGAAAATGGTGGCCCCATACTATTAGAATTATAGTAAAAGATTTACCTTGTAAACGAAACGTTGCTTCTACGTACGGCTATCAACTCCTTCAAAATGTTTCCATTAAGTTTATAACCTACTTAATGTTAGCTTTCATAAATCCTTTTAGTCAACTTACATGGTGACTGTCGGCTCGCATGTGGGTCAAGTACTTAGAAATGGTGAACAACTCGCGTTACTCGTTAGTCATCACCAACCAGTGCGAGGAAAAATGATAACAGCTGTTCCAATTTTTGTTTATTTTTCTGCAAATTTTTGAACAATGGAATGTGATGTCTGGTGCATTTTAAAGACCTGTGACTAGTAAGAGCCTGTTCTAAGTTATGCTATGACACTTCAGCGCCTTCTCGTCACGCTTTCCGTCTTTTTAGGGTTCCGTAGTCAACTAGGAACCCTTATAGTTTGACAAAGTGGTAAAATAACATTTTGGAAAATATTTTATTTTAGGGTAGCTCCCCTACATGTGAAGTGGGGATGAATTTTTTTTTCGTTGTCTACCCCATCGTGTGAATAGGTCTTCTAAAATGACCTGGGGGTTGCTAAAATGATTTTTCGATTTACGAAATATTAAACTTTAAAGTGCAAATTTTTGTAATCCTTTAAAGTGACTAAGATGAAGTAGTTGCTTGTTTATAACGGGTAAAGACTTGCATTGAAAAACAAAATATGATTTTTTTTTATATTCAGAATAAAGAATAAATATTGTGATAACGGGCTACTACGGAATCATTGAACGAAAATGTTCACGAGTTACATTAATTTTGAAAGCGACACAATTTTCGAAACGACGTCACAATGAAAAACAAATGACAGTCTCGCAAATTAAAAAGTAACATGTTTCCAAAGAGTTCCATTTTCGATTTCCATTTGTTTATTCATTCTTTTATTGTAAGTGGTCATCCAGAAACTTTCAGTATGCCCCACGTATATGTACCTACATTTGAAAAATAGACGCAGCTTTGATGTCGAAAATCATCGTTGTTGATTTTCAATCTAATGGAAACTGGTGTGTTTAGACTGTAGGTACCTGTATTGCTTTCCATAAAGGGATTTATGTGCCTGATGCTACCTACAATCATAACATTAAACTGATATCCTGTTTTCTTCCACACCTACAACAGACTACACAAACATGCATTTGATAAATGTTTAAAAAACATGTGTGGCGTCGTGATTAGTATAATAACAATCCGCAGTCGTGGGTCAAAGTCACGTTGTTGCGCTGGCGCCTCAGCCATCACTCCTAGGCACGTACTATTCCATATGTGAAAACTGCGTCGGACACACACGCTATTTTTAAATGTCCCTATGTGTTGGTGAAAGGTTGAAATGTCCGACATCAATTACAGAAAGTTTAAAGAAGTTTTTACAAAGTTTTACTTGTGTTAAGATAGTGTAATTGTTGGAATTTTGGTGGGTTTAAGCTCCAGTCTACTGCTAAGCCTTGCATCTTGGGTTACAAAGAAATGTTTTTGATACGGTCTTAATACAGATATTTCTGGGCTGTTTTTGATACGGTCTTAATACAGATATTTCTGGGCTGGATACGGAAGTCGGAGGACAGCGTGTAGTGGCGCAGCCTATACTGCCTGTACTGGATATAGGCCCCCCACCATGTCCAGCAGTGGACTGCGATAGTTGATCGATTTTTGACTCATATCTCAGAATTGGAAGACGGTATCTGGTATATAGTTTTTAATCGACTTTAAAAAAAGGAGGTTCTCAATTCGATAGACTATTGTTAAACTGTTTTTAGCTCAGAACTTCGTTATTTATAAGCCGATTTACAAAATTATTTTTTAATGGATAAGGTATGCCTCAGAAGTGGTCCCATATAAATTTTATTAACTTTGATGGGGTAGTTTCTGACTTAGTTTCAATAATACGATTTTTTCCGCTTAGTTTATTTTGATGATGTTTTAAAAACTTCCTGTCACTGATATTTACATAGGAAGTAGTGTATATGAAATGATGTGGGGTAAGTAACAATAAAAAGTGTAAAATAAAAACATTTGTACAAAAAAAAACACACTGCGAAGTGAAAAATAACTTTAATTTCGGAAGTCGGTGTCAAAAACGAAAATGAATTCCGAAATTAAAGTTATTTTTCACTTAGCAGTGTTTTTTTGGAAGTCAGTTGTTAGTTTTTGTAAAAAAGTTTTTTTGTAATGAGTCTTTTGTAGGATGGTGCTGTCCTCTGCATACCCTTTCAATAACTTAGCATTCAAACACCTAGATGTTACAAAGTTTATTCTTCTTCAGAATCATAGGGTCATGAATCTGTTATGGTAATTGCAACGATTTCTACGTATCATGGATAAAGCATTGTAGTTTTAAAGTATCCACCTTCCTAATTAAGATATTAGTCACCAATTTGAGCATGGAATGCACCTTTATTAAAAACAGTAAGGAAACAATGCTGCCTTGTTTATCATTGCACTGCGCATGACCAAAACTGTCTATCTACCGCATACGCAAAGCACGTGTTACCGATATAATCTTGTACTTTTTTGACGATCAGTTCCTTTGACACAATCGTCACACTCTGGGCTGTAAGTTATTTAATAAAATATGTAAAAAACAAAGAAACTAAAGTTCTGTAATTACACTCCCGTTGTATGTCGAGCCGTGCATTACCATGTATGTAGGGTATAAAAGCCTAAAACATCAAAAAGTTGTCATGCGTTTTGAAGCCTAGACAGTCATACTGGCCATTATTTTTTTGGTATCATCATTGTTCCCAATTTGAATTCACCACCATTAAAAATGTATCCGCACATATCCGTGACCCGGGAGTGTATTAGATATCATCAGCAGCCCGTAGCAGTTCATTGCCGTACATAAAGAGCTCTCCAATTGCCCCCATTCTTGTTGTGGTGGTTGTTTCTGTTTCTAATATGACCGGCCTATTGTTTGCTTAGAAATTTTATAGGACATGCTGAACATTTCTCTGGTGGATCATCTAAAGCCAGATTCGATCCGACGGAGACTCCAAACCACTCCTTTAATAATCCATTTAAGTATCGACTGTTCGATTCATAAAACAGCCAAGAAAATCGATTTCCGAGAATGTGACATCGCAATTCTATTGAAACGTGAGAAATACTCATATACCATACAATGTGCAGGACTTTATTAACATCCGATTTTAGAATGAGTCCTTATACGTGATGAAACATTGTGAATTGTCGTGGCCGTCTACCTGTCTGTCCAAACACAGTGGGTATGCTAAACTACCGCATTATAGTACATTACCGTGAACTTGCCCGTTTCCTTTAAGTAACTGTCGGTTTTTCCTGTTTGCGAGTGGACATCCAGACGTTATGTTATGATTGAACGTTATTCTAATTGTCTTTACTGAACTTTATACCTCCAGAATTAATTATTATTTACTTTGAATCGTTGCCTTATGTATTTGTACTGCTATAATATTCATTACCAACTCTAGAATCTTTGTTTAAGAATGTGCAATTCTTTTAATTTTATGCCATATTGCATGGTAGGAGATCACGCGGGGGGTCAAGAAGCGATCGCTGAGGTATTTTTTGTTCTTGCTTTGCACGGTTTGTGCATTCAGCCAATTTGAAAACTAAAAATTATGACTAAGCACTTTTAGAACAAAGCTGGCAAAAACTTTTCGACATCCATCATTAATGGCTTCAGTAAATTTTTTTTTCACTCACTTCGGTCTTAAAAAATCTTCTTAAATCAGCTAATTATTTAGGTGTTCAATGATACCACTCGATACTTGGCTTGTATTACTGAAAAATAATAGGCCTTTCCTTATAGAGGGAAAAGTTTTTTTTTCTTAATTTAATGGTACACAGGCACTGACCTCTATCATACAACTTTGTATAATACAGGTCACTGCTATTATACAATAAAATTTAAGAAAAAAAATCTTTTGGAGGTTTTCAGCCAACCTCAATATTTTTTAGGTCACAAAAAATAGTTCTTTAACCATTTACTTATTTAGATCTTTAAATAAGTAAATAAGTGAATATCACTTGGTGGCTTGTATTTCCGTAAAAACGAAAGGCCAGCCCTTTAAGGAAGAAGTTTTTTTTTCTTTGATTTTTATAGCCTTTGTTTTTTACAGATTTTCAGCTGTGTTTTCAACCAATCACAATTTTAGGCACTAAAATGACGCTGTCGGTAATAGAGCCTAGAACATACAAATGAAATGAGCAATACTTCAAAACTCAAAGAGCATGAAAAGAATTTTAATGAAAACGATCGGGGAGGCCTATGCAGACGACAACGCAACGGTTAGGTCGTTGTAAGACGGATGAAGGCGGTATGTAGTCTTTGAAAACACTTTTTTTTTTAGCTGCTGATTCATACGCACTGAATGTTTTGTTGACATTTTATTACTCACTATCGAGTATCGATTCCAGTTGTTACTAATAATATTAGCTAACATAAATCTTCATAATGTCTGTATCACACTAAATTCGATGACCGTTGTCGCATCGTCATTGCTCAGGTATCATTCGATTAGTACATTACGAAAGGAAATGAGATTATAGTTGTGAGAAATATATATTTTTATGTAGTTTATATATTGCGCACAAGTTCTTTCTGATTAAAAGGGATATTAGGTCATCGCATTTCCTTTCGAAGACAAAGAAGTTGTGACACTTTCCCTCTGCCTAGGACTAAAACGGAAGAATTTGTCTATTAATTAAGAGGAAATGCGGTCGGAGAGACTTTTTGAAAAAGCCTAAGTAAAAAGTCATAATTCGAGGTTTGGCATTCGCCTATTTTATCCTCCAATATTGGACCAATTTAAAAGATATTTCATAAACAGAATAAGAAAGATATGTACTGTGTCCCTACGTTTTTCTTTTTTCATTAATAGTTGTCAAATTTGTACACTAGGCCTCTGTTGACAGCGGCAATTTTGAGCATATTTTGAGGGTTTTAGTGCTTATAAAAATAATGTATCATCAAAAAAGAAAACATATAATAGAGACACAGTATATATCCTTCTTATTCTTTTTATGACAAATCTTTTAAATTGGTCCAATATTGGAGGAGAAAATAGGCGAGAGCCAAACCTCGATTTACGACTTTTTACTTAGGCTTTTTCAAAAATTCTCTCCGGCTGCATTTCTTCTTAAGCTTTTAGCTTCATCTCTTCTCTTGGTCGCGTACTTCATTACTGAAGGTCGTGTCCCTGAAAACTTCCACTTCGTTTATTTTTCGGCTTCTCTCAGGGCGCTCGTAACAGATAGTCCAGTGAGGGCGGTTACTTGGTCTGACCAGCGCTGAGGTGACCGCCGTGACCGGCCGCGAGGTTTTTTTCCATCTACCTTGCCCATCTCCACCAACTTTTCAAGGCTGACGACGGGCAATGCCACAAAAGTAACCGAGAATCTTTTAGTAACAGATCGTGGATAGTCTATCTCTTATGCGTCGTGGTCCGAGCATAGATTAGTTCGTTCTCTTGGCAGTCCGGTATGCGGAGCTTTTTCGCCAACACTACATCTCAAAAGCTTCTATCTTTTTCCGTTCTATTGCCCGAATCATCCACGACTCTGAGCCGTAAAGAAATATCGAGAAAACCAGTGTCCGGACTAATCTCATCTTGGTGACATTGTAGACCTGTCTGTGCTGCTAAATTCGTGTCAGCTGCTTCTTATAGATACCTAATGTTTTGATAAAGTTCATTTATAGAATTCAGACCGCTTTACCGTCCCATTTATAAACTTTATATCTCCATTAAGATGAGAATAAAGCCTGGAATGATCCATAAAAATGTGGCCCTACTTTAAACTTTAATGATTCAATGAGTTATTTCATTGGTCAGAAAAATAGGTTGCGATCTATTTTGGACACGCAAAAAAGGCGATTGTTTACATTATTGTGTTAGTAGTCAATAAGTAACCGTCTCATGTCTAGACCAGATGTTATGTTCCAAAACTAGTCGCGTCTGGAGCTTACCTAGTTACAACGGGTACTGCGTGTGTCTAGACGATGCAGGGAACTTTATAGCTAGCTCGTTTCGGTAAAACAAGCCAAATTTGACCCGCAATTTTTGTCTCACCTTTTCGCTACCAAACGTAGTAAAACCTTTGTTTATTTAATTAAAAGTAAATACTGCTTGGTGGTGGGGTCCGAGTGCTCATAGTCTTTTTAAAGAAATCTCGAAACGGCTGGTTGACACTTCTCGTGACCCAAGGGCTGGCTTTTACCTTGGCCAGAGGCTAAGCATCGCCATTCAACGTGGTAATGCCGCCAGTCTCTTGGGTACATTACCAGTCGACAGCGATGCGGATGAGTTTTTCGACGCTATTTTCTAGTTTCTGTATAGTTTTAGTTAAGTTAGAATTTAATTTTGTTGTTTTTACCTGTATAAATAAATTTTTGCCTGACTAAAAAGGTAGTAAATAAATACTGCTTGGTAATTTTGGACATGAACATCACAGTTAACAAGTGAGGCATTTGTTTTTTCTTAACGGTAAAATGTGTTAATTGAACGCATTGAGCTACAGACTAATAAGTTCCCCTAAGCTCGCACACAAAGACCCTACAGAAGCCACAACGGGCACAAAACACAAAAAAACCGGGCAAATCTGAATTGAACTGGGGGTTCGGTGTTCCGTAACAAAAATATTACCTATGCTAGTCGTCCTTGGACATTTGCTAAGCATAATTTTTACCATTTTCACGGGATAGCTTCTTAAAAGTTATTGACAGATGGCTAATTGTTTTTTAAACTTTAATTTTACAAACCCTAAAATATTGTGTTGCCCGTGTTGCCGAGTACCTATACATCCTACTATACTATCATGGCTATCAAAATTCTAAAGAGCAGGTGTCAGATGTCACAGTTTATCATGTCATTTTTGATTTATTTATTATTTGTCAATGTCATGTATATTGGGCTGCGTTCATGTCGTTGGAACTCATCTCTTGCATGCGAAAGGAAAGGGACAACGCAACAAATGCCGAGTGTAGGCCCAGCCTAACAAGGGTTGTCAACCTACTATATTTAAATACGGTGTGATCCATGATATTTGCACAAACGAAATGACTCCGACTAGAAAAAACTTTTTACAAAAAAAAAAACAACCGACTTCCAAAAAAAAACACTACAAATTGAAAAATAACTTTAATTTCGGAATTCGGTGTCAATAAACGAAAATGCGGAACCAAAGACACCGACTTCCGAAATTAAAGTTATTTTTCAATATGTAGTGTTTTTTTTGGAAGTCGGTTGTTTTTTTTTTGTCATCATCATCATCATCATTTCAGCCGAAATACGTCCACTGCTGGACATAGGCCTCCCCAAAAAGGGGGGGGAGTTTTTCCATAACCCCCCCATTTTGGTTTTTTTTTTTTGTAAAAATTTTTTATTTTTCACTTTTTAGTGGGTCCGTTTGTTACAATAGCCTAATGTCAACTGCTCATCACTTGTTACAAAATATTGCTTTTCCCGATGTTGGGACGTTAATTGTTGAGGAGTTCTCCTGGTAAGAACCAGGCGAACTCTTCAACAACCACTCACCATACGCATTGTGACGAGCATAAATTGCTTAGCAACCATATTAAAGTAATCGAATCGCAACCCGTGAAATATTTGTCCGTGAGTAGTTCCAATGGCCATCTGTGGTCTTCTTCATCAGCTCCACTTTAACAAATGATGATTTCCGAGAGCAAATGCTCAAGTTATTTTAAAAAATACCCAAATCGTTATGGCTTTGCCTATAAAATTTGAGGGTTACCCTCGATTTCCATGGGATCCTCTCATCAGATTCCAACTTTATGATAATGGGACCACCTCGAAAGTATACCCTTTTAAACAAGAAAAAGGTTTTGAAAATCTGTCCACAATTGGCGGAGTAATCGCCTAACAAACACACAAAAAAAAAACATACCGTCGAATTGAGAACCTCCTCCTTTTTTGAAGTCGGTAAAAAAAACTAGACCACAATATCGACAATAAAAGTAAAAATAACCTATAAAAATATTTTTAAATGTTTTAGTTAATTCACTTTTATGGCTTTTTATTCATTGTTTTTACTTATTTCGCTTAAAAAAGACAGTAATGAAGGGTGGGTAATAATCGATCTGGCATAGCAACCCTTACAAAATAGTTACATTATATAAGGTTTAAAACGTTTATTTGAAGAAAATAGATGTTTCATTTTCTCAAGGGCTTCGGCCATAACATGTACAGACGCCAGCACATTAAGCTACCCGAAACCGTAAAATTTTCCCAATCAACTTTGCACCTTAAGATTTAGCGATAAAGTTGAAAATTTTTGTAGTAGCTTGATGTGCTGGCGTCTGTACAACACAAAACCTGCACCAATCCACTGAATTGATTCAGGCCTCATTTTTTCAGGCTAAAAATTAAAATAGGAAATATTTGACTGACGTTTGTTTGACCGATTTTAAAAAGAAGAGACTGACAACCCTGACGCAGTCGCCGCGCGCCGTTGCGATCCCCGACCAATCTAAAAGTTTTGTAGTCAGTTCGCGCGTGGTCGCGGCGGTAGACGCGAGACGAGCGTTGCGCTCATGGACACTGTTTTTTTTTCATTTACGATAAACTCGTACTAAATTTGAATTTCAATGGAAACAGTGCGTTAGTTCAATTAAGTACTATACAGTTTGTACGTATGAATTAATAATAGTGTCTATTTTCTTGTTACATTTATCGATTTTTGGCAACTCCTTAGAGAATTAGCTAGCTTCATCATTTTTGAGTACAAGTTCATTGGATGTAAAGTCTGAGTGTTAATTCTACAAAGTTATTAGTGCTTGTGTCAGCTGTGTAAGCTTATTTGCTGTCCCTTTCGGTTAAGTAGAAAGGGAAAGGAAGGCCGAGTGTTAAGCAAGCGTTGTTTTGTTTTCATGATTTTCTTTGCTGCATGTAAATGTAGAGCGGATTAAGAAAATGTAAGTGTTGTTTGAGCTTTTTATCACTGAAGTTGTGTGCTTAATTATTTTATCATTTGTTTTTATTTTGTTGTTGACAAAATCTTGGCTGTCAATAGTGTCATTTTTGACAACAACAAAGCAATGTGCTTACAAAGACTTTTTTGTATTTGTGTGCTGTCATCTAGTAGTACTGATTTAGTTACTGTGTTGTGTTATGATTTATTTGTAGATCACTCTCGGTCATGTGCCGGCTCCAATTAGACTTGAGTTCGTTTATAAATAGTCTCCACTTAGGATCCCTTGCACGTTACTTGTGCCAACGACTAACTAAGCTTCGTACTATTACACGTATCATTCAAAACTTAAGTTGAGAGCTTTTAAAAGCTTGTCAAATGTACAGTAAACCTCTACCTAAGTGTTTCAACCGTTATCATAACATTTAACAATTTACATATCGTTAAGGTTTGTCTAAACCATTGTTCATTCAAATTCACCATTGATGCATTATTTTAATATAATTTTGTTGTTTGGTATCAGTTGTTTGCCCTTCTTGGTTCTTGCAAAATCTTTAAAATCCTAACTTAATCTGTAAGAGAATCTGTAGGTATTTAGCCTATCACATTAGTAACACAATAATGAAATGGCCATAGTAAATACAAAGCAAAAAAATCGGGTTAATGACCCGAATAGCCTTAAAGGCGTCTAGAATTAGTAATATTTTAAGCAGAAAAAAGATTTATAAATAGTTTCATTGCTACTTTACCTAAGTACTTATTTACTTTACCATTGTTCATCGTAAATAGATCCATCACTACAATAATTGACATTCAATTAAATATTTTAGGCGAATAATGGTTATTTTTAACTAAGATATTAAGAACACCAACTACTGATATGCCGTAATTCTATTGCAAATCAATAATGCGTGAACGCACCCATAACTTTTAGTAACGACGATGACATGTGATATGACAGATTATTCATGACAGATGGGGTGCATTTAACAAGATGGCGCCGACGTAATAGTGTTGTGATTAATTTAATTCTAAGGGATCTTTAATAAAACCAAGACAAAACGTTGGAACATTTAAGAAGCTTGACAGTTTTCGGGTAACAAAACCAAAAACTGTTTTTTTAGATTTCGATAGGGTTTTCTTTGGTAAAATTAAAAGAAATAATCATTATATTTAAACTTAAATAACAAGAACCTTTGTAATATTTTCAAAACTAAAATTGACAATTCGGCAAAAATTTCCGAACATAGAAAACGAAATTAGGCCAGACTCTAATATGCTGCATAACAAATCAACTTTTCAGCAAACTTGAATTTGATACGTAGGTAAAACATAATAGATTTTGGTCAGAAGAATTTAAATTCTGTATTCTTGAAAGTTAAAAACAAAAACCGTACTACTAATTGGTAGAAATCTGCATTAAAATTACAATAAGATCTACAAAAGTGGGTTCATTTTAATATTTTCAATAGGGGAAGGACAATAATTTTTGACATAGATTTAAAAACATATTGAAGTTTCGTACTTATATATATCTTTCGCAGCAGTTATAAGTCCAAACAAATGGGTAATTGCAATACCATTTAAATTATATACGCAGGTAGGTATAACTAATACTTATAGTTTGAATGAAATTAACTCGGCCTATTGCAGTCCACTGTGGGACATAAACCTCTCCCAGGCCGCGCAACAACACCCTGTTCTCCGCCTTCCGCTTCCAGTCTGGGGACGTCCCACACTACGCTTGCCGATACACGATCTTCACGCCACATGGCCACCTGTCTTGGCAGTTTGCTTACTCTGGAAGCTATATCGGCAACTCGGATTCTTTTCCGGATAATTTGATTTCATATCCTTCAAAGAAACTCCGAACATAGGCCGCTCCAAAGCGCAATGAGCGACCTTGAGTTGGTTAACCAGCCCGACTGTCTAGTGTTCATGTTTCGGCACCGAATATCATAACGGGCAGAAGGTTGAAGACCCTAAGGTCTTCAACCTTCATTTCATTCATTTCATTTTTTTGAAGACTAATCTTCAAATATTGCGAGATAGGCGACGAGAAGACTTGACAAAGTTTTCCAAACACTTCCCAAACCAACTGGATCCTTCTGTACGTTCTTTCTTAAAGCTGTGTCTACGGGGCTGGATGGCCTTAGGTAGACATAACTTTGAGAAGCGACCCTTTTCCCGCTCTGGGTGGACCCTTTGTTGTGGATTGGACTCGGTAAGACGTGCGAGTTAGTTGTGACTTTCGTCCTGTCCAAATTCATGCCGAAGCCAACCCACCGAGACGCTCTATTTAGGCTTTGCAGCATCTGGTTTAACTGTTCCGGTATTTCTGCCATTATGACGATGTAATTGGCAAAGCGAAGGTGTGAGATGTACTCGTCGTTCACGTTGACACTCTGTCCAGTTCAGTCCAGCGTCTTGAAGACCAACGCATTGGTGAACAATTTCGAGGATATCACACCCCTCTGTCTCACCCCATCGAGCAGTTGGATGGAGCTGGTTTTTTGACCCTGGATCTGGGTTGTCATCGTAGCAACATCATACAAATATCACAACATTTAGATGACAGCGTTGCAGAAAGGCCAGAACTGCCCATATTTCGATGGATTCGAAGGTTTTCTCGTTTTTCACAAATACCGTACACTGTGGCTGCTTGTAGTCCTCGGTATTCAGTACAATTTGCCGAACAGTATGGACAAAAAAAAATATTTTAAAAAAAGAAACCTTTCTTTCGGACTAATTACCATATACAGCCTATAATGTTCCCACTGCTGGGACACAGGCCTCCTCTCGGTGAGAGGGAGTGGGCCGTAATCCACCACGCGGGCCCAGTGCGGATTGGCAGATGTCACACGTCTTCGAATTTTTGGTTCTAGGACATGCCGGTTTCCTCACGATGTTTTCCTTCACCATTTTGAGAGCAGTGGTGATGAAATAATTTACACAAAGTAAAGCGCCTGTCTGGGTTCGAACCTACGACCTACAACTCGTAAGTCGCGGCCGTTACCACTTGGCCACCACTGCTCTCGGACTAATTATTTGTCCATAATTGTTAGTTACAAAGGTCCTAAAATTATGTTAAATACTAAAAGTTTAAATACTAAAATCAAAATAATATCATCATTCATAAAATTCAAATAAAATCATAAAATCACTCATGTCAAAAATTGTGTCACAAAATCATAGTGTTATCTCGTCACGTGAAACTGGATGAATCTCCCCAGCACTGCAGACTCTGGTCTCGGATTCCGGTGGCGCTCCCCCGAATCCGGCGCATCAAAGAAGCGGTTTTCTTACTCATAATGTCAAAAAGTTTGATTACAACACCTAAATTAGAAATAATTTAGGCCTCTTTCCTACTCCCATACAAAATTAACCACTGTTTTCATTATAGGAAACGATTTCATTACTGGTAAGCTAGTACCGATAATTATTCATAAAGGTAGTGCACTACCTTTATGAATAATTATAGGTACTAGCTTACAATTAGAAAATATATTATAGGTACTAGCTTAAAATTAGAAAATTGATACCGGCACCACTGTATCAATTTTCTAATTTTAGTATAGTTTTTAAACAAGGGAATCGGCGGTATTGTGATTATACTGAAGTAAGGTTCTTCGCACTTATGTAGGTCCCGTGTCATCAGTTTTCCGCAAATTATTCATTGGGAAACCCGCAATGAACACACATACATACATAGATACAAACAGGACTCACAGTAAAGGAAAATTAATTAATTACCATTTCAAGTAATTTATTTATTTTCCTGCTCTCTAAAATACCTATTTACATTTTAGGTTTCCATTCAATTAGCGTGGTAACTAATGATCATAAATATCAGAATTTAATGCTAGTTTTCGGCAAATCCTAAAGTTATTTTTGATAATAAGTGGGTAAGTAGGTAATTTTTTTCTCTCTCATTAGCCTATTCTTGTACTGGTTTGAATTATTTCAAACCAGTTTGGAAGCATTAGCTAGGACCCGTTTATTCATACAAAGTGTACACAAACAATAAAATTTGCCATAGGCATAATTATAAATGAAGATTTATGCTAAGGGGCGCCTCTTAGCTTAATCTAAGCAGGTGTTATCTCAAAAATATACTTAATGAAATACTTACTTTTTCTTCTGTTATCAACATACAATGTACTGAGCAGCGGTATCACTCGAAATTAAGTCGCTCTGTGAGAGCTTCCCTTATCTGTATTTCCTGTTTTCAATGCTACGCTTGAGAGTTACGAGTTCATGATCTCAATTATGGTCCTATCTGCGTTTATTTAATACCTGAGTACGATGCTATGGAATCTAATTAATTTACAATGCCAACAACATTACTAATGTAGAAATAAAACAAACTTACTTAGTACACAATGCGCAATGAATTTCTTTGTGTCCTAACTTATCTCTGAATATCATTAAAACCAACAAATATGTTTCTTTTGTTTCAGAAATCGCTTCGATATCTTGTGCCCACAAGAATATTATAAGTACAAAACAAACATAGCGCATCGCCCCATAGCGAGACAACTCAGCATCCCACGGCAACAGCAAGCTATGTCGAAAAAGTACTCCCTGCTACTACAGTGTTGATGAGAAAACTACCGACACTGCTTATCCTCTTATAATAATATGGTTAGCTGACCCATGTGAATACCTGCTGCAGTACCACAATGTCAGATTCCCCGACTCATCACTCTCACAGAAGTTCAAAACTCAATCTCGCCGCAACACCGACCCCATCTAACATGGATGACCTCGCTAATGTTAATGCACCAAGCAAGATGAACATTAACTCGCAAACTTCATGTGTAGTAACAAAGATCGACAGAGTGGCACACGACAATCATTCCAATGATAATTTAGAACAAGTACATAAATTGACTGACTTAGATAGATGTAGGATACTTAATAAAGAAAATATTGAATGCCAACATGAGTCTGAAAGACGATACTCTGCCACAGATCGTCCCTGCCACAGAGCCTCCGAACGATGTGTATTGCATAACAAAGAAGACGTATACGGAAAAGAATCGATTACCAGAAAGAGGGTTGAGGTTGACGAATGCGGCGGTTCAAGGCGGGCCGCTAATTTGAAATTTAAATGTAGTCGGGATGCACAGGAGTGGATGGGAGCGATCGGGAGGACAATGGGCGTCCGTGTTCACGTGCGCGCCATAGCCGTCGTGGGGTTGTTCCTAACCGTGCTGGCGACGAGTGCCGCGGCGCCCGCTCCGAGCAGGTCCCGGCCCACGCGTAGTGCACACGAGAAGTCTGCGGTAAGTTTTTAAACATTACTATGAATTAAAATTATCATGATTCACAGTCAGCGAAGAATTTGCGGACATACAAATAACGACAATAGGTCCTTTGATTTATAAATTGTAATAAGTAGGAAGATGTGGCCGATTTTAGCTCATGCATACTAAGGAGCAAGATACGTGTATCCTGAGGACTTGTAAACTTCAATCCTGTCCCAACCGCGCCGGAAACGTGGGGCTTATTATACCGGCATTGTCCGTGTTATCTGAATCTGTCTGATTTACCAGACAATGTCTCTCTTTACATTGCCATTTTTTGATCTTTTCATACAAAACAAAAACAGTTGGTACTGTCCTTTTATAATGTGCTTTGTCTAATATGGAATTTTAATCTCTACGGCTGAGCGGTTATTCTACATTCTACAACATAAAAATGAGTAGTTCTTTACTGTTATGCTGCACGATAGATGCCCATAACCATATATGCGATATGACGATTCCATTATAGTATCTATAATATATAGAATATGGGCTATGAAGGTACCTACTATTACTTTTATTATTGGCGTCTAGTTAATCGGATCACGATTATAATCGTGATGTTATATAAGTCCATATGGGATGCCTCAGTAATGTTCGCATTGAAGGTCTCCCTTTGACCCGGAGAATGTTTGATTCTCCTTTAGAAGGGACCGTTATCCACTGACGGATTAACGACCATTTTAAGGCGTATTTCTACTGAGTGCAAGTAATATGGGGACAAAAAGCTGGCGTGTCGTATTAGATTACTGGCAGTGACAGACGGACGGACCGTTTGGGAGGAGATTAATGGGCTAAGTGACGAGTGGGAGGCATGCCTGTAGTCCTCCGCAACTCGGGAAGATATCCCGCTCATTTATTTCGTGGACCGTTACAAATAGTGAAAAATTCGACTAATTTTATTGGGGCCACGCGATAGCTAATCCTGTGGGAGACACGGGTGTTCTATTCGACTTAATGTTTATTTTTATCACTATGCCTATTCTTCCAATTTCGGTACAACATTTTCCTGTACACCTTTATGACACATACCTAAATTTTCGAAAACACAAAATCTAAAACTAAACTTTCGTAGATCAATTTTGTTGCTGCGCTAAATATATTTACAGTCTATTATGACACCCAAAATTAATCCGAAGACAAAATAGATTACAACGAGATAAATTAGTTAGGTCGAACGGGATGAGTTGAATCAGATTTGAACCCGATTTAATTACAGTTTAAACACGGCGTGACCGCGATGTTAACGGCTTCCTGCGCAAGCGCATATAGGCCGTGTTTGTGTTAAACTTAGTTACGTAAGTGATAACTGGTCCATTGCGAGCACAGAGAAGTAAGTGAACGGAGGGATAACATGAGGGCTATTGATTTAAAAGACTGTAATACAAACTTTAGCAGACGTTTCATTATCTCCGCTTCTCATACCCGTGTTAGGTAGATGGAAATCGTGAGAAATATATATGTTTGTTATTGAGCACTCCATTCATGATATTCCGTGATAGTGATAGTGTAGCCCTTACCTCTACTTACCAAGTTTTAGTAATCCAAGTTAATTTATGTGTGTAGTGCAGGAAAACTGGCACAATACGCAATACTATGGATATTTCCATACCTTGTTATTATGTATGTATTTTTTATTATGTCATTAGTTTTACCTAGCTACCGGAATTTTTGCAATTATTTCATCCTCAAACGAATAAGACAGATGGGAAGCAAAAACTCGATTTAATATTATTATGGCCAGAGCAATCGTAATGTGTTATTAAGTATCAACAATTCAACATTAATCAATCAAGCCAGCATATCGCAGACCTATGCTGGACATAAAGCCTGTTCCAATAAATACTGAACAGTTGGATGCGTAAATCAGAGGACGCTATGTTGTAGTAAAACTGGGAGCATCAGACAAAAACCAAGTTGATTTGAAAAGTTCCATCTGTCACCACTTGTCTCCTTACAGTCTGATTGTATGCTCATCGACAAATTGATGGATGCTCTTCGGCTTTAGCTGTCCCACCTCCTTAATTGTTTGTCACTCTGTTCGTTTTCGCGTCATCAACAGTAACAATATTATTAGATTAGAACATTACCATAATTCAAAATTGCTAGAACATTACGTAGCATTTGTTGACACCAACACAGATCCAGTGCAGTAAAGGAGCAGTCACGACACGTTTACTTTCCTTCGTCGAGTTTATTATTGGCGTAGGAGGAGCAGGTATTGTAGTCGCAATCTGCTGAGTGACCAGTGTATCTTGGTCGACGGTGATTAACAGAACGAAATTCTAATAGTTGACTTTGACATATTTTTGAAGTTAATCTCTGCAAGAAGCGCCACCATGATATGTCAAAATATACTGGGTACATATCTAATAATTTTCCTTGTTCAAACTTTGGCTTCTACCGCATAGCCATATTTTGCTTTTATTACTCAATCCATTGTGTACCTAGTTATATTTAAACAAAAGCATTTTAGAGGGCAAAATCGCGGTAAATAATTTTATTGTAATATGGGGAAAACATCAAGGTAAACGGACCTGCCATTGTCATTTAATTGCCTTATAAAGTGGAAATTAAATTACCTATATTGTCATAAATATTTTAAGAATTCCGTCCAGGACAATTATTATAATTAATTGTAACAGGTGCAGTTGCAGTATTCAATATTGATGAATATTATATTGTAATAGCAGAGGATCAAATAACCTACATAATATAATTAGACTACAGAAAGGAAAAGAGATACCTATTACTAAAACATGTAAGTAGTGATCTACTTCATCAAAAGAATGAAATTCAGTTTTTATAAGGAACGTTAACTGTATAAGGTCTAAGCTCTAGTCATATTGTATAATTTTTGCATGAATAAGCTTTCTTTTCTAACCCGCAAAATGTTTTCCGTTTCACCTTCCCAATATTAGCCAATACCAAGTCAAAACACAATGAGACACCGATAATGTCTGTATTGTAAAAGTCGCTCGAAAAACGTTAATTCATTCATTTTGGATAGAAAGCAAAAAACAACGTAGAATGCTGCATCGTCTTCATTTTTCACATTGGTCTCCAGTTCTCGAGTCTCGAAAGTCTGGCACTTTCGTGAACAGATTCATTTTATGCACTGAGATACCGCGGCTATGTGTGGGTGACGTACTATGAAACAAAAGGTGTCTGGGCCCGGCTGGTATAGAGCTAGTAAATACCTTGCAAACTGCACGGGATATGCATTGTCTACTGCCTTCCCTTACGGCGGACCACTTAGCTCGGCTGTCTACACTTGGCTATAGTGGCTTATATTATTCATGGATATTTTGGTGCAGAAACATTGTTGTTGTTGTTGTTATGTAATTCGAAATAAGGAAAATTAAGCTTTGTTTTCAGTTCAATTTTCAATTTTTAGAATTAACACAATCTAAAGTGCGTATTCCATTCATTTTTAGGGTTCAGTACCTCAAAAGGAAAAACAGAACCCTTATAAGATCACTTCGTTGTCCGTCGCACAGTATGATAAATGCCTCGAAAAACGGACATCGCTTCTTTATTCTTATAATCGATAGTATACACTGTTTTGAATGCTAGAGTAGAACTCCCAGAAACCAATTCAGCTTAGAACCAGAGCTATATTTTTTTCAATATTTTATTCTGGTTATCCATAGAAATCAAAAAAATTGTATTATCTTATTATGTATGCAACGTTTTTATGTTTTAATTATAGTATGTGATAAAGCCAATTATCTGCTATTTTAAGAAACAAAACATTTTTTTTTAGATGTTATATAAAGCAAGCTACGTAATTTTTTCTGTAATTTTGAAATTATTTTTTTGCGCAGGTTCTATAAGGTAGTAGCATTTTATTTTCACACACATTATTGTTTAGTGTTATGATAACCTGCCTGTAAAATATCAGATGCTTAACACGAAGGAATTCGGATTTTTCGAGTTTAGATTTTTTGTTGTTAGGGTTTTCACAAATCAAAAATATGAAAGCAAAAATATTTTAATATTTTAGTTCTTAAAATGAAGTAAGTATTACTCATTAAGTATAAACAGTAGGTATAGAGGTACCCATAGGAAATTTAATGGCTTATAAAGTTTTCTTGGCGTAAAATAATATTGTGAAGTTCAAAAATTGCCCTTAGTGGCTGTTTAGGTATACTTTCTAAAGTTTATTTTATTTCACGTGTATATGTGTTCGTTTAATATAAAACCATTTGATTTAAAAATATTTTTTATACATTTACATAATTTATATTTTTTTGATGAAGGGGTAAATGTGGTATAGGAAAGGGGTCCGCCCTCATCAGGTTATAGTCTCAACAGAAAGTATTTATTGTATTTTTTGTGTTCTGAGAGTGACAACCCTATTGTCAGAGAAAAATTTGAAAACCATAGAATCATCATATCTTCGATTTCCTGATAGATTTGCATCTGATTTTTTTTACAGTTAATAGTACAGATCTAAAGAATATTTTAAGATAAATATTAGGTGCTACTGACAAAAGATGTCCGAGGAAAAAAATAAAAAGGAATAAAGATAAAATCAGGCATATTTATTTTTCTATTATAGTGAAATCTTTTCTGTTTCGCCCATATAATACCTTGTATATAATGTCAATAAACTTAAAAAACAAATGTTCAAATATTTTCATCACATCGTTTATTTTTTCGTTTTTCTGGAAATCCAAAAAAATCTAATAAAAATTATAACTCTGTTTTAAAGTATACTTAAGATCCGGGAGTTCTACTCTCGCATTCAAAATAGTTCATACTTTCGATTAATAGAATAAAAAAGGGATGTCCGTTTTTTGGGGCATTTATCATACTGTGCGTCGGTCTGTCCGTCTGTCATGACCCTTTTTCTCAGGAACGCGTCGATTTATCAATCTGAAATTAATATTAAATATTCAAGGCTGCAATCTTGAAGCAGTGAAAAAATCAAACTTCTAAGTCAATGCAACCAAAAGATACGGGCGTTTATGTTCCGTTTATGCCGGATATTTTGACATTCGCAAGGGAATTGGAACCTATAGGGTACTTCCCGTTGATCATGAAATTTGTCAAGAAACAATGTCATGTAGCACAAGTAAAGGAAAAAATCAGAAAACCGTAAAACAAAAAAATCACAATTTCCGTGATAAACTAGTTACATACCTACAAATTTGTATGGAACCCTTGGTGTGCGAATCCGACTCGCACTTGACCGGTTTTTTTCTTGATACAAACGGCACATCAAGCAAGACAAGGCTTATTATATCTTCAAGTATCTACCGTTTACGCTAATTATTAATTTCTTGGCATGGTGCAAGACTTTAAACAGTAGGTATAGGCTTTTAAAGTCGTAAACAATCGTTAGGCTCAGACTTGTACAAATTGACCTTTGCCGTAAAACTTGGTTACCGCTTTTCGTGGTTCGCGTAATACTAAAGTAGTCTTATTATACCTATAGGTGTACCCAACTGACGTATGTATATAACCGACATTGTATGATATGTGTATAATTATCTTTAGCCGAAATGAGGTCACATCTGACTGTAACATGCGGCGCTAACATTGATCTAAGTGATAAATGGACGAAAATTCACACGTCTTAAGAGATGTGTGAATTTTCGTTACAACGATCTCGATAAAATGATGAAATATGTATTCCAGGATTATTGTAAAATAATAAACAATCTGAAGTAAAACTGATAAATAACAACGTTTGGATTTCCTGTTTCCAATGTAATGATAAAAGTAATAAGGTACTTTAACAAAAAGAGTTTGCGCCCAACGTGGGGCTCGAACCCACGACCCTGAGATTAAGAGTCTCATGCTCTACCGACTGAGCTAGCCGGGCTTGAAGAACACTTTCAAAATAGCATATCAGTTTCTATTTTCGATCAGATAACTCACACTCAATGTCATGATAATAATAACAATAACACAACAAAAATAAACAGAAGCATACATTAATTCCAGATTTGTATAGTAGTTGCCTTTATCATTTGATGGGATTTAATATGTTACTTACTCTAAAATGTTAATTTCGTGGACAATACAAGTGAAAATTAACGTGAGTCATAATTAAATTGAAACTGCGCTGGAGGCCATCGTTATTGACCCAAATATTCATAACGCTATCTATAGCATCCTATTCGACACATCATTTTAACAGTATCTCGCTCGAAAAATTATAATGGAGGTATTTAAAATTTATAAACCAAGTATAATAAAAATTAAGATCATTGATTTGAAAACGTCACACGTCTTCTGCCTGAAAAACAAAAAATGAGATCCTCTTAAACAATTTAAAAGCACATAAAATAAACTTACATTTTGGATTTACTAGGTATAAGCCAATTCTCCTGATTCTCGACACATTTACGAAGACTTAATCAAAATCCTAGCCGCGCGTCATATAACTTTATTGTTAATCTACCCGCATGACTGCGTCGCCAATTAGAATTTGCATTTTAGAACGAACCCGTGCCTAATGGTTGAGGTGCACCTTTGATAATCATCCTGTCAGCTTCATCAAAGTAATTATTATACTAATCAAGCTTTTAGATTCGTGTCAAAATTAGCATACCTACTTGGGCCCGATGCCCCGATCACTGGTCATCTTTCACGCCATGTTCGGTTATACCTAGATTTCCAGGAAGCGCTGATAACCTAGATATTAAATATGTTACAATTTATACTATCCCTGAATGTTGAGTTAATAAATGTGCTTGTTAGTAGGCGCCATTAGTTATACATATACCTAGTTGTAACCTACTCATTTTCACGGAGCCTTTGTTCTTTTTCTAAGGAAGTTGTAGGCAAATCTTTGCGGGCAATGTCCTAATTAGCCATTATTTACCAAAAAGCCAAGCAATCTAATTAATTTTTATGGAAAAACAAAACCACAGTTAAGTAGCCACTACTTCTTTAAGAAAACTTAAAATACCACCAATTTCCGTAGAAAATTAGAACATAGTCAGGTACCACTGAGTAGATACTTATACCTATTATTTTTCTTTTGCATGAAAAAGTCAACTATAGTAATAAGTTTATTAATAATAAGTTTATTCATCAAAAAGTAAAAATACAATGTGACTGCTTTAGGTTGCAGACGATGATAATGAGTGTTATTCTGCGAATTTTACTATACATTATGTCTGTACATAAGGCTGGTAAGTTATTGCCCCATGTGTAATGTTAAATATTCTTTAGTGTACGATGACTTGTTAAATTCTGCTTACAGCTAATACTTTAAACCAATAATTTCTGCTGCATTTCAGACTAATTAAAATAATTATCGTTGTTAAAAACATGCTAAGTAACGTCAGCGAAAGCTCAACAGCCAAGAATATTTATAAACTAAAAAAACCGGTCAAGTGCGAGTCGGAATCGCGCACTGAGGGTTTCGTACAAGCTTGTAGGTAACTACTTTACGGTTTTAGGACTTTTTACTTTACTTGTGCTACATGACATTGCTTGCCAAATTTCTTGATTCTAGGTTAACGGGAAGTATCCTTTTATAGGTTTTGATTCCCTTGCGATTGTCAAAATATGCGGCATTGCGTTGACTTAGAAGTTTGATTTTTTATCATAAAAGGGTTCCGTTTTCCTTTTGAAGTACGGAACCCTAAAAACATAATAAAACATTGATATATGTATAAAAATACATCACTTCGGAGATATTGTCTCTTGTTAAACGCCCGCAGAGATATCTATGACTTACTGATAAGAAGGCCTTAAATTGTTAACGATGACATAAGACTCCAGCCACTATCTACTGCAAGGTGCAGTAAACAAAACTGTGCCACGCGATGCTGTAGAAAAAATATAATCTTCCATTCTTTGTTATCTGGTAAAACATTTGCTTCCGGACATAAAATACATAAATGAATGCATGATGTGATCTTAACATAACGAGTACCAACTAGGTATTATTAAGAATTTATAACATTAAGAATTTATTGTCTTTCTTGTACCGAAATAAACATTATTTTAATAAAAATATACTTAGGTATCTACTTGAATATCGCGACAAAGCGAAAAGTACGAGTACTTATGTCGTATTTAAAATTCAGGAAGTGCATGACTTTCACAAACTCATTCAAATCGAGTGCAATGCAACTCTGGGAGCCTGCCGAATGGCATGTGCTGACCGGAAACCGCATCTCGGAGATAAATTTAGCCGCAAAGAGGACGGACATACAAAAATAATACTCATACAAACCAGTTAGATAGAGACAGATACATTTCAGTTGTTCAGCTGCTGAATAGGCCTGCACTATTTACATGTGAATCAATGATAATTGGGTTATTCATACGATGCTGATAGCAGCTGAGTTTTTGATCAATTCCAATGAATTTGAATAGCTAATTGCGTTTGCCTTGATTAGTTTGCCAAAATTGTTTTGTTTTTGTGTTTGGTTATCAATCAAGTGGCTTTAGAGACTACGTTACATATACATATAAATAATAATAAAACACGAAGTAAGAAGAAGTGTCGGAAAGGGTAAAGAAGTCTAGAAGAAAGGTTTCGACCGTCAAGTTGAAAAAATAGACTTGTCGACACCAAGATAGCTCTAGACAAGCTATTTTATCCTTTTGTGACTGAATAGTGACGGACGTTGAGCAAGGAGCTTACCCGAATCAAAGGTCGCCAAAAAATCTGCTAACAGAATTAACAGAAAAACAACTGTAAAATATCGTGGTAACGAAAGAACAGTTGACTATGATGACTTGACGATGTGGTATTTATTTATCCACTGTCAACAGTGAATAAATAAGGACTGCTAATGAAGATTCTTATGATAAGGAAGTACAGCTGCTTAACCAAACTGGCATAAATCAAGATCTGTTGAACGATAACACACTGTAGCATGCAAAAATGTATTATGTATCCTAATTTCAATTCAGAACGAGTCGTTGTTCGAAAAATTAACAATGTAAATTGTAACAATTAATTGAGGGTATGTTTGAGCACTTTGGCACCAACTATTCACAGATTCGTCAATTAGTATTCATTGCTTGTTCGCCGCCGACTCCCAGGTGAGTCCGGACACTATTCAGCGCAATGTTCCGGTGAGTCACACTGCATCCGTCCAAATTTTCAACTCCCCGAACAATTTTAAACTCTACAGCATTCTAATAAGTATCAACGCATATGCAAATGTTAATTGTGTAGTAGTTTAGCTCTATACCGCTTTCCCATTGTTATTCCAAATGTGTTTCAGTATCGTATTTTTAGCCTATTCTTTAAACTTTTTATCTATGACGTCGTTTACCTATATTTTCTTTAGTATCTCCTAAATAGTTTAATGTAAATGCCATAATGAAATGGAAAATTTTAAATTAAGGTTCAATATTTTCTTAGTCAATACATTTGACACAGTCTTGGGTGAGAGCTTCTTTGCTTTTAATGAGAATTACTCATTCGCGTGCGACTCAAAATTTTGTTGGATGTAATAACAACTGGTCGGCTTCTTAGAATCAGCGCATTTAATTTGTTAGTCTTAATTCTGCTAATAATTGCCGACAATGAAGATAAAATTTTATATTTGAAGTTCAATGAGTAATCTTTCTTTTGGTAACAGTTTTCTTTGTAAAAATACAAATAAGTTTGTTCAAGCAAGTTGACAAGGCAGACTTTATTCTGGATTTCAAATTTAGTCATAATTACCTTTACACATGGGTATAGTTTGTTTAAGGTTTAGTTAGTGTTAGTACGTCTGGAGCTTCATAGTCAGCATTGTCGTCATAATCTTCTGTGTGATTAAACTCTAGCCAGATTTTTTATTTTTTATTTCACAAACTCTATCAAAAGTATTATAAACCTTCAAACATCAGTACGCAGTAGTACTTACTTACACTCCACATGACATAGTGCAATATTATGAGAAATCTCATAAAAGCATAAATGAAAGGGGCAGACTTCATTTTTCTTAGACTAGTATATTATTTTCCTAGACAAGCTCTCATAAAACAGTATCCACAGCAGGTGTCACATTGACTGTGCTTTTATCAAGCATTGTCGAGCATTGCATGTATATTTTCCTTGTATTTCTGCTAGCATAACATTTCATGCCTTCTCCTTATGTCACAACGCTCATCAGGTTTCACTAGAACTAGGTACAGCTGACCGAGAAGCTAACGACTCCTTGTTTCAAACTGTATGGCAAAACATACTGACAGACCTTGGTAGAACGATTATTTCGGCGTGCACTGTTTTGAAGGCGTGTCGCCTGTGTGACCAAGTGTACTCTTGTCGTAGTTGCTTTGTAACCTTAAAAGTGCATACTGCATTCTCGTTACCCGTCGTTTTATATGGTCAAGTTTATTTCTTGGACTTGTTACGTGTCTCCCTTGCTTTATACCAGATTGTTACTTTTAAAGCTCCCCTTAGTCGCATTCTGCATCAACAAATTGATTTACATTGCTGTTTGATTCGTATTTTTTTTTTGTTAAGTTCTGTTGTTGGGTTCTACTGAAATCAAATGATATGAAGTGGTAGGGTGGCGTTAGTTAATAACAATAAGAGCTAGTAATGATGATTGTAAAATATACCTCACCAATTTCGAGATTACAGACATACAAACAACTAGTTAAACAAAACTAATTAGCACAAACATTAATACTTTGGCAGCTGTCCCAAATGTTTGCCATTGATTTTAAGAAAAGCTAATGTAGAGTAGATACTCGAAAGCCGTTTGGTAACGTCTACAGACTATCTTGGCCGTCTGGCAAGAATCCGGCTGTCCTGAAAAGAATAGGATACCTATTCGATATGCTCTTCATTTTAGGAATGGTTAAGATTTCAGACCCCGTCTGTGTGTCGTTCCCTTTGTATTTTTATATAAAGTTATTACTTCTGAAATATGTATTGCTAGTGAATTTAACATTTATGCAATTCGTATACAAACAATTGTGAGGCGCCGAAAAGCGAGAACAGTGCGATAGGGGAACTTCTTTCGAGTCACTTAAGTCTTGAATGTCTTTAGTGACCAGTTTTTGTAACCACCAGCCAATAAGGGCATTAGGTACATCGGTTAGTTACACAAGTTTTACACTGCTCACTTACTTAGTAGCGCTGCTTTTTGGATTTTCAATAATGCCCTCCGTTCCCTAAAGGCCACAACGATTTGCCATATGATTTGCAGAAAATCAACTCACGCGCTGTCATCTATCATATCTAATCATTAATCACCTACTGCAGCTAACTAGGCTTCTGAAAATAATGCCCATAATCAGTTCCTATCCCTAAATCCCTTTGCCCACGCTTCCTACTGTCCATCATTGCCATCGCTAAAGTTGTGTTCCAGCATGCACAAAAGCTTGGGCGACACTTAGTGACGGCCTATACGGTCATCAGACCGTATAGGCCGTCACTAAGTGTCGCCTACATAATTAAACAACCTATATAATTAAATTGAAAGTTACTTGATAGTAACTTTCAATTTAATTATATAGGCTGTTTGATAGCAAACAGCCTATCAAACACGTCTCGTAAACTTTTCTTGCAATTGGACATGCGGCTTTAACTGTGGTTAGTCTCAATATCTATTATAGATTAACCGCTTCCGCTTGTACACTGTTAAACGTCGTATGTGGCTACGTGACTAGAGTTCACATGCAAAGAAGGTTTTTGCATAATTTATTAATACCTGTGTAAAGTGACCGTATAATTTATTATTTACATGCTGGCTATAAAGTGTTTAAGTAATTGAGCATGGTTTTTTGTACCTATATACTCGTTAGGTTGGATAGTTGTTCTAGGGATTTCAAAACCCTTCAAATTTAAACTTGAAACTACCTAGAATTGAAGGGCAATGTGCGCTAGAGTTACATTATTATGTACTTAATAACTGATAAAACGATTGATTGCTCTAATTAAAACCATCAAGTAACTTTTAATGAGTTTAACCCAATGTCGAAAGAGGTTTTCGCTTCCGTCCCGATCATATTTCAGTCGATCGACGCCTGCTGTGTGCAGGATTCATAAACTATGCGGAGTCAATACAGTTAAATACAAATATGTATTAATGCACGCAGACAGTCAGGGCGCGCGGGCGGTCGGCGCGTGCGCGGCCTAATATTATCTCTAGCTGCGGACACAGTATACAAGAGATGGCGATTTTATTGCCAGATTAACAATGAATATCTCAGCATGCTAAGTTTTATGCAAACAAGCAATTACTCGGTATCTACCTTTCCATGTGCTTGTGGTAACGATAGATTGTGCATTTAATGCACAATCTAATAAAATAGTAGCTTTTCATTTTCATCCGACTATGTATATTTATGTCACTCTAATAAAAGAATCTCCTTATCCCAATACTTTTTATTAGTCTATTTGTCACCCGAGAATGTCGGTGCCCGCCCATGCACTACGTCTGCAGTCTTAGGCTAAGTTTAGACTGACGCAGCGAGGGGGGCTACCTGTGCATGCGCCGAACTATAAATGCGGCCACTTTCACCGCTTGCCCGCGAGGGCGTGACCCGTCTCACAGCTGATGTATTGGCGAATTGGAGCAACAGATTACTGGTCTAGCAATAAACACTAAAACACATGCTTAACAACAAGATAACATTAATAACGTTTCCCTACTGTAGTGCTGAGTTAATTTCCCGTAGACTATCTCAGTTTGTGTTTGCTGTGTTTTGCTGCAAGGAATCACTGCATCCTTGTTCTGGGTACTGTAGAAGCTGATCAAGAGATTACGTGTGAAGACACTGAAGTAGATGTCCACTTGATTTAATCATCCAATTCGTTTATCAAACGACATGATTAAGTCAGTGTTCTCTCAATATTATGGAATAAAGCGTTCGGAGTTTCGGACCTTAGGAAGATAGATAATATCTACGTTCTTGTCTAGAGTAACCTTTCACAGGCTGCACTACTCTTTTATTATAAGTACAGATGTAAATTTAATACACCAACACATTAAACATTAAAAAAAACCTAACAAATAAAAACGTCTATTATATTATAGGTAGTTCCGCAATTCAGTTCCCACGTTTTTCCCTTTCATAGAGCATTAAAAGTTGTTTGTTTACATAAGTCGAAAGCTTGTGCCACATAGCTGTAACTACCAATGAAAATGTATACCTGACTGCTGATTAACACACCGGTGTCTGCCGTCCAAGCCAACAGGAAGCACTAACGCAAAACTAGATCACAACCGATTCTAGGCCTGTTAACAATGGATTCCAAGAAATAATAAATATAATAGAGCAGAAATGATTTTAGTATATTTTGAGAATGTTTGTTAGTTTAGTAGTACACTTTGTTCCTACGCTTTGATGTGCTTTCAGAATTGTAATATAAACAAACTCGTTGTTCCCATGTATGTGTCACAAAAGAAATGGCACAACAACATTTATATCGAAGTTTATCAACAGTTGTGTTGGAGGCACTCATCGCAGGCACACTTGAATCTGAGTGATCGTCATCCCTTTCACAGTCCAAATCTTTACCACCATCTTTGTCGTGTACCTACCAGGTTTTAGTATCCCTGTTAGAAATAAGAATCCAATAAGTACACAGTTTGTGCATTTCTCAGTAGTAAGGCTGGTAGCATATTCTTAAGGGAACCATGAGGTATTTCCGTATACGCAGCACGACAGGGTTTCCCTCACGGTACGTCATTCATTTACTTTCATCGAACACGCTTTTATGACAGCAGTTTGTAGAGCATATCGGTTAGAGCTGAATTTGTAAAGGTCGCCGGTACCCCACGCCCTTATAAATAGATAGCCACCCCTGGGGGTTGTAAAAATGCGCCAAAGACCCCCCAGTAATATATCAAGATATCGGATTCCGTACGTGCCCACTTCCTGTAAAGATAGTGCAAGAAAAGAAGGTATTTTTAATTATCTACGTACATTATCTCAGCATAGTCTGCGTTTACCGAAGCGATAGAATGCTGGTTCCTTTATCTGCGGAGTTTACGCGTTTCTGTTATTTGTATTCAGACAGTACGCGGGTAACGAAAGAATTGCATTTGTATAATGTTCAGCGAGTATTTGCATTACCTACATGTTGCACAGCATTTCCATTAACTTAAAGTAGAAACTTGTGATTTAAAATGTAAAACAGGTTAACTTTCATTGCGTCGTAAATATATTTTTTTAATTAATTTCTATAGTGCATGGTTTGTGAAAGGATAAAGAAGGATGAATTTAAATACATATTATATTCATCATCACGTACAGACGGCACGCAATATTCATAGTCGCGCCAAAGCTTAATGAATGCTACATGTGCCAGTATTCTGAAATGAGATTTCCAGTACTCTCAATATGAGCCAAATATTCTTGTTATGTTTTGTTGGTCCAGGCTTAAATCTAACCCTACAATAGTAGTTTACAAAACTGAATCTAATTGGCTGCTAACTAGACTTAGCTAATATTTTTTACCTAAATAGATTTATTAAAACCTATAATTTGGCTCCAAAATGTGTTCGACATACAATAAATAATATTTTCGAGACAAATATTAGGTAGGTACTTGCTAAGTGCTATACAAATATTTCTTCAAGTGTATTGCGAAACGATGATGAATGAGAAGATTATCTTGAGTGAGTTCTTAATGAATCGTAATAACCGATGTTCATGCGAGTACATGGATATTATTCAATGGGCATGCCAACAATACGCCATGGCGGGAAGCGCAATCGATTGCCGGGTGGGGTCAACGCACGGGAGCTGACCTTTGAACCAGCTGATCGAACGTTATTTGTTATTCGAAAAATTAAATAATTTCTTTGGTTAAAAGTAAAAGTTTTTTTTTAAATTAATTTTTGGTTATGTCAGCTTATTGGACACTGTTCATGTTGACAGCGATGCGGACGAATATTTTGATGCCCTATGATTTTTTTTCATATAAATGTACCTACATATATTATTATTTTAAAGCTTATATCATGTAAATATTTTTGGTTATTATTTATAATTTTAGTATTTAAAGTAGGTGGTAAGGGTCAAGTTCAACATCAATGATCCCATTAAACTCTTATAATAACAGCAACAAAATAATTACCAACATATTATTAAAAAGAAACAACAAAGAAATAAAGTAACTTGTTTCACTCAATTTCAAATGCTCACTTATTTCAGTTCAGTCAAGAAGCGCCGTTGTTTTATGTCTGAACAAGATGTTGAAACAGTGACATATGTCAGTTATATGCAGCACTCTTAAATTAGCTGCCCAAATGATGAAGCAAGAATGTAATCTATTTTTACTGCAATTTTCAAGTAAATGTGAGTGAAAGCATCCCTCGCGTCGACACCCCTTTAATTTAGAAAAAGAAAAAGGCGATGAAATTGCTGGGTGCAAAATAGTAGTACAGACAGCCAATAATAATAAGGTGTTAGAAGTCTTACAAACGACTACAAATTACATTATTTCATAGAGACATCATATTAATGCATACAAAACGACATATTTTGATAATCAATGCTCTATAAGCACTGTAATGTTGTCTACTATATGCGACATTATAGCCCCATTATAACACGCATATATGTTATATCGCGGTGAGTCACCCCGGACGAAATCGTGTGGCGTCTCTTGTTTACTAATAAATCGTTCTGTGTCCCTGACACTGAGGAAAGGCAGTTTATGTCCAACTCGTAGGAAGGGGGCTCGAAAGAATTAAATGCAATGCTTTGGCTGGTCGCCAGTGACGCGGAAAATGAACTATCGAGTACTCCTTTTGTTGTCATCCCGACCGGCTGAACAAGCTTATTTGCTTCATTATTTAGCTAACATATATTGTCAGTAGATAATTGCGGTTGTGAATAAACTGTCGATCCAGTATTTTATGTAAGGCTGGTTGATGGGATTGGAGAGTATCAATTAATAACAACCCACGCTGTGTATGGGAAGGATTGAAGGAAACTCGATGTAAATTGTAATGTAGACTAGATTGTCTGGATAGCGCCGGTGGTGCTTACAACTACTTTAATGGAGATATCAACAAGCATGTCAACACTTAAGTACAAGCTTTGAATATCTACCTAATATGGATGTTTTAATGAATACGGTGCCACATACTCAAATCATAGAATTTTTCCTTTGCTTAACTCACACTCACTACCATTTACGTACACTTAGTATGTCTTATTGGTCATACACTGTTTATAAAATTACCACTTAGCACGTATTTGTAAATACGAACAAACTATAAAGTGGCCGTACAAAGTTCATCGGCTACTACTTCCTAACCTTATCAATATACGTTGTACGATTAACCGCTTGTCAGTTGACACTTTTATTTATTTATTTTAAAACACATACACTATCATCACAGGCTTACCTAATACAATAGTGCACGCACATTTTAGTAACAACAAGGTATAAGATAGACTAAAAAAAGATACAAAATACAACAACAGATCAGATACAAAATCAGAAAAATATATGATATTCTTCAAGATAGATAGATACACTTGACTGAAAACAGCACTTACTGCTGCGATATAAAGGCGATATGATATTGTTGCCATGAATGTGCTTGACTGTACGTCTTATGATCTCGATAAAAGGTAGTGGAGTAACGATGATTCATCCTAAAGAGGTACTGTTACATAAAATGTAGGTCGTTGAAAGTTCATGCCTGAGATTTATCGATTTTTATATCAAACATTATGCATTAAGTATGTTTAATGTAAGTAATTAATGTATGCACATCAGAGTTCAGGATATATATAATGATCATAAATAATTATTATTATTCACCGTTAAACAGGGCTCGCCCCTAAGAAAATGCGTATCGAGTAGTTCCGGGTTTGGTTTATTGATCGAGGTGGTGTAAATAGCGGGGCCTGTAGGTATCCCTGTTTCCTCGAAGATGTCTTAAATAAAAGGAAGCACTGCTTTACATCTAAGGCCCCTCGCCCACCACGGCGACTTTTTGTAGCGATGCAGTAGCGATGCTGTCGCGCCTTCGCATCGCTAGCTGTTTGTCCTCGCCCACACCACGATTCTCAGTCGCGATGCAAACGCGATACTGTCGCGATGCAAACGCGATTCAGTAACGGCACAAAAATGCCACGGTTGCAAGATGGACTCCGTAACATTAGTCACATTGTCTTTGGTGCTGCTTTTACTTAAGAAGCCGAATCGTCTCACGCGCCACCCTCCCTCCGTTCTCTCCCCGATGTCGTCCGACACGGTCGCGCGTTTGCATCGATACAATCGTGATGCTGCAGCGCGTTGCAAATGCGAATAACGCGCGTTAGTAGCGATGCTGTCGCGCGTTTACGAAACGCGCAGCAGCATCGCTACAAAAAGTCGCCGTGGGCGAGGGGCCTAAGAAACAACACGCTCCTTCCATACAGCAACTTCTTACCGTAGAGTCCATGAATAGACCTTCCTTTTACTAGAAACTTTATAGTTATCATGTTCCTTAAAAGACCTAAGGCAAGTGATTGGATGGTTAATTTACATGGTGCTATAACTTATTATCTAGATAGCAAGCGATTATCATATCTTGCCCAATGGTTTCCGCATAGATACGTAAAGGCAAATCATTGGCTGCAGTTGCGAAAAGTTATCTGAATCAGAAACGACCATTGAAAACGACCAATAAAACCCCTGCACGGTTTTATTATTTTGTAACACATATCGAAGAGCTTTTCACTTCCATATATATCTTCTCCATATAAAGTTTAGACCATAAGAGGAGAGATTTCTCCTTCAAGTCTTCAACAAAGAGTGCATTTAAACCAAAACACTATCATAAAACGTACTGTCGTAAATAAATAACAATTTCAACAATTCCTGCGCCACTCTAAATCTAACTGTGCCGTAAATAAAGCTGTAGTGTGAACCAGGCTTCAGACTGCCACGCGTTTGTTTTAGGGATGATTGATGCTAACAAATATCGATACTCTGATGAGTTTTCGAGCTGTTCCCGATTCGAACTGTATGCTTTATACCTATAGGAATGCATGCATGCACCGATCAATGACCCGACTAAGTATGGTGACGACATTCTGATTTGCAAAGGCAGCAGGAAACAACCATATTATATTTTGGCTGCCAATCAGTTCACTGCAGGATATATAGACGTCTCCCAAGTTGCGCCACAACATCCGCTTGACCGATTTCCGCATCCAGTCCTTCACTGCAGTTTTTCCAAGGATGTCCATCTAGCCTTGGGACGTCTCACGCTACTTATGGCAATTCGGCAATTCCAATAATAAGTTTATTTATAGTAATGTACTGAATCTATTCATGTGCCTCAATCAATTTTGTAATACAAGGTGTCGGTAGTTCTCATACTCAGCCCACATTCACCCACTGATGCTAAGCACAATCCTTCGCTGTCAAAGAGCTTAATTCCTATGTTATGTAATAATTCAGCCCAGGGTTGTCAGACGTTATTCATCACGATGAACGCATAAGTGGTCGTTATTTAAGAAAGTCATCGATCACGGAAATGATCGCACGTCTGAATCAATGGCGGGCATTGGGCCAGCACATGGACGAGTTGAGACTTAAGAATGGAGTGCGAATGTGCGACACAACGTCTCACCTTGAAGATTTCAAGACAGCTCAATTGGTTTTCCTTATCGTTGGTGATTATTTGAGATCTTGCCCTACAGGAGTACCTTTCATTAGAAGACTAAACTCTAAAAGCAAGTTACCAATCTAAACTATGTAGTTTAGATTGGTAACTTGCTTTTAGAGTCATCATTGCAGTCATCGTCGATATTATAGTATCACTAGGTACCAAAACCAGTGCGTTTCTTAGTCCGCGGCTACATTTATTGGATCCTGTTGACGCATATTGAGACTCCATTTGCCTACTACTCCGCCCATACATTTTCATTTCACTGCGATAGGTGAACGACTGCTTTATTAAGTTGACATTACGTTATTTAATCGATCCGTACAATACTGAAACTGAACGTAATGATGCGCAGAATTAATTTTAATTTTTCTCATCAACGTCAAGCGTCACGGGTTACTGATGACATTGTTTGTTATTAAAATAAATTTCCGAAGGATACTGACCTGTAATTTGTATTTGATACGTACATACGACGACATATGAAGCTATACATTTCCAGTTTTAGCTGCCAACACATTGTATAGGCTTTTCGTACTAAGATAAGTTAGCTTATACTGGAAATGTATAGCTTAATATGTAGTCGTGCCGTGCGTACATAGATTACAGTGAGTATCATCATTCGACTAACAGTGGATACGTTCTTGTAAAAGAATTACTCTGTAAATAATTTTTCGATTGGACATTCTTCTCAGACACTGCGAACTCTAAAATATAGCTGCCAACATTAGTATTCACGAAGAGAGCGTCCCCTTCGAAAGCGCAAAAGAATAAATAAAATGTTATCTGTATAAAGTGTTACCTTACACCAAGATCTTACTAAGAAATCAAAACGAACGAATAAAATGTTTATTTACAAACGAAGCTCTTGAAGCGCCATCCATCATGCGCAGGTCTGTACCAAACTTTATATCACTGTAAATATTTTCTCGTGGAAGTTTTTATTGCACGCATCAAGTACACACATTGGAGTTTATTAAGGATATTAAGGATAATTTGATCAGTGGTCCGTGTGTAGTCGGCTTTACTACCGTTTTATTGGGCGAAGTGGGCACGTGTGCTCGATCTTAATCATAACTGGCGCCGGAGTTTGCGGAACAGATCTGTCTTAGCTTGACACACATAATGTGTTTCTACTCATGCTCCTTCTAAACGATCGGCAATTATTCACAGCTAACAATGTAAACATAAACACTGGATGTACAGTCAGGAACAACAGCGGTTGATCAGTGTTAATGTAAATGCAACGAATGCAGAGAGATGATCAGTCAAATTCGTCTGTATTTCAATTCCATTTGTGTACTTAATTACATATCTATGCATATATGAAACAGAATGTTATTTATGAAGAGCTATGAATATTTATCATTTCGCAAAACAAATATTGAAAGTTTATGAAAAACAATGAACCACGCTGACATTCAGCTGAAATTTAAATTACATGTGTAGTAAAATATTAAAGTATGGATACGCTCCGTCGTGAATAAAATATTGTCGTGTGGCTTTTGACATGATGCAGAATAAAAGCTCGAGGGACGCCGAGTCGAATCCCAGTCACTCATAATTTAGTGTATAATAAAATTTAATATTGTCTTCATAAAGCCGTGAATAATATAATCTATAAATAGCTTTATTGGGACGTTCGGCATTTACAGTCATTGAGTTTTGGATGTGGGTGTACCTACATTAATTTACATAATGTATTTTAAGTACCTATATAATAATTATTATTAATAAACGTATTGATAAGTCACATCATCAGCCAAGCCTTTTCCCAAATATGTTGGGGTCGGCTTCCAGTCTAACCGCATGCAGCTGAATACCAGTATTTTACATGGAGCAACTGCCTATCTGACCTCTACAACCCAGTTACTGGGTAATACCCTTGGTAATACTGGTTGTCAGACTTTCGGGCTTCTGATTGCCCGTAACGTCTGTCAAAGATTCACGAATGACAACCAACGGATTAACGTGCTTTCCGAAGCACTAATTTATGTTTATTCTTGCATAACACATAACATCACGCCTGTAATCCCCGAAGGGTTAGGCAGAGGTGCACCCCCGGTATACCCACATTTGGCCGTCCCATGTTAAGAGGGCAAGCCTATTATCGTAAACCGGGCACTAATCTGGACTCCAGGCCGCTACTAAGAAATTCGTGATAGAAAAACCTTATAACACTTTGCCCGATATAGTATTACAAAAATATGGACTAAGTTACGTAGGATTTCAAAGACTGTCCTGTCTCTGAAAAAATTTCAGCACTCATATAAGAGCTTGTATACCTACGTATAGTACACAAAAGCTTTTAAATGTGGTTTGACCAAAATGGTTTTTGTAGTTCATCGCTCTTACGTCGCAAATATTGAACATATCTAGAATCGTCAGAATGTCAACAAAATTGACAAGGGACAAGGGACCAACAACTCCAACCTACGTTTTTTAACAAAAAAAAAAACAGTTTCTGAGATGTCTAAGTAATGTCAAAAATTTTGATAGAGACTTAGTCCTGCAGACAGGCGCGACGTAACTCTAGTAGAACAATTTATATGAAAACTTCATGGAAATTGTTCTACCAGCTTCGCGACGCACCGTCGCCTGTCATATAGATAGGTCATCTTCAAACATTGACCCACTGAACTGAATATTTCATAATAATAAATTACATAGGTACTTTAAAAGGTTATAAGTGTGTACCTACTTGTTACCTTCATCACCCGTGCGAGATTAGGTAAAGGTCTTAGGTACAACGTCAACACCAGAGCTGACTTATCTGTTGCAGTAAAATAGTTAAGAAATTGCAGAATATACAGAAGTGAGTTCAAAAGTGAGTTTTTGCAGAATAACCCAACTTGTCCACGACATTCATATAACGCCAGACGCAATCCCAACCCTTTAGCATTACGAACAAAACGCACATTGTTGAAAAAACTCCCTTAATTAGGTATGGAGCGCGACACAAAGATGGCTTTCTGTTCAACAATGATTCTAAACACGTGTAGTTTACTACCGTACTAGTCGGCGCCTGAGCGCCTGCAGTTAGCTTATTGCTATTGGTAAACTGGCGGCACGATAAACCGTTCAAAATACCTGTTACATGAATCACTGTTATTGTCACTGTAATATTGGTTACTGTTTTACGTACCTGACGTTTAATTTTGGTTGCACCGATAATGGGTTAGCTGTTCTTAAACAGGAATTGTTTGAATTCTTAAACAGGAATTGAAGTTAGAATTACGGTCTGTGTTAAGTAATATTGTTTGATATTTAACTACGTTGGCATTCCCAGGAGCAATAGTAATTGCAGGCCTTTGTCAGGAATTATTATAAATCATTTTATTTTCTTTACTTTACTTTACAAGCAAATTGCGGTTTATTTACGCTACGCCCATTGAGCTTGTTTATCCGAATCAACCGCATTCGTATCAATAAACTATAAATTGCACTTTCAATGTAATTGAAACCGCAGGATGTATCCTATCACATCCATTGAGGAGCTTTTCTGAACTTGCCACGGAAACATAAACCACAATCATGCTTTACACTTTATGGCCTAGATATTAAAGCCCAAGTTGTAGTAACGGTGACCCAGAGTTGAGTAGCAATGACCTTACAAGTCATTATTATATTGAATGAACAGACTGTAGGGTTAAAAGCTGTTATTAGAGACTATTCTGTTAATTTGCATCATAATCCAAGTGATAAATAAATAAACATCACATTTATGTAATTATAATATCTTGTATAATGTAAATAACTGTACTCCAACCTAGTTATTATACTGACATAGTACCGCGTTTAATATTATAGGGGTGAATATTTGATTAAATTAAATACCGGCTACGAGCCTACGAGCTTTCTACGGCTATTATTTGAACATAAATCCATTTATTTTATGCCTTCCACTAAAATAATTAGAATTTGAACACTGAAATATTTATAGGTAAGGAATATATTAATTTGAGTTAGTGCATTGTTCTATTAACTAAAGTTGTTGTACTGTCGTTCTTTCTTTTAATATTCAGTGTGGTACGTTCTTAAGTTCCACAAGGGGGCGATTGCATGTCAGAACAATAAACATTAAGTTTAGACGTTGGAAACAAAACTATCACCCATAAAAACGCCATAATACCCCTTTTACTATTAGAACAAGAGACCGATGCACTTGCCAGCCTTGGCGAACTGTCCACAGAGATTAACTTTCCAGTGCTTTGTTCATTAACTTACTTTGTTGAACATTATTACTTATTAATGAATCAACTTATTATATTCATTCATTCCTTGCCTTTATTATATTTATTATTCCGATTGAGGATACCTACTAGATAATTTATTTGTATTTTCATAATTAAACCACTGACCGATAAATAGTTCAAGGATATTCTTGTGCATATCAGACCGCCTGATAAAACAAATGGAAACACAGAAAATAACAAAGCTTTATAAAATTGTACAAAAGCTAATTAAAAATGAGGTAAGATAGATAATTTTAAATTGAAAACATAAACCATTTAATTAAGTGCTTTGCGAGATTTTTGCAAACCACGACTTTTTTCATAACATCTTTCTCACGTTTTGATTAAAAACGAGAAAAAACTATTTACTTGCAAATTATTATTGCAGACTGTCTAGAGAGCTAATGAGAAAATGTACTCGAGTGAAATGAACCTTCAGCAGTAACTGATAGTGAAAAAATAGTAACAAATACTCGTTAATTTTTCCTTTTACTTTGAAGAGGGGCTCGAGCCCGGGTCAGACACATTAATTTATCTGGTTCACTTAACATGTACATGCTAGACAGGTGACGCCCGCCCTCACTACAGTCCAGCCTTCGATATATCGATTCAAACATTGTAATCGATTCTTTTGTATCATGCACTACGTATTGTCGCAGCTGACAAAATAGCAAATAGGTACATATATCATATTCCAAATTGATAGGTCACCGGCAGAGTCAATGGTAACATTAATAACAATATTATTGATAAAACGCTATGCAGTGTACGTCCAAATACATCCGTGGAGTATTTTTTGAAGGTTCAAAGAACTTTTTATAGTCTCCATGAATCCGTCAATCAATGCAGTCAGTTTTAACTGCTTTGTGTAACGCACGTTCGCGGGCTCTCATCAACGTTAAGTTCAGGGCTAGGCTGGCTTCAAACACGACAAGGGGCTGTTTGACACGACACCCTATTATACAGTTCACTGCATGTTTAACACTTGACTAAATGTAGCAAGTATTTGGATAATTACTTAATTATACCGAAGCCCTAAGTGGAAGTGAGATACATAAATATGATTTTATAAAGTCAGCTTGAGTACGCGTTTCAGATTTGGAATCCACGTTATCACAAATATATTGACCGTATGGGAAACATCCAAAGACGGTTCTTAAAATATCTTTGCTTTCATCAAAAGATTCCATATCAGTCGACCGATTATCTTGAAAGTCTGCAATTTTACGTCGATCTACCAGTGGTAGCAGATGATACTTCTTCTTTGTAAGAAGTATATTGCAGACTGTTTATTCTTGTTGAAAATCCTCAATAACAATATTGATAACCCTAAGTTATTGTCAAAATTTTATTTAAATGTGCCAAGTAAAGCACTTCGTTTTAATCCACCCACGTGTAGGTACCTCATACATCTTCGATTTATAGGCAGAACAGTTACATTGTGCGCGCAAGCAGTAGTATCAATGACATATGCAAGGAATATAATTTTGATCCATTCACAATTAGTGTGAATTCGGCCTGAAGGTGTTTGGCGGTAGGTTATATTATTTGATTTTGTTATTTTATTATTTTCTCTATTATTTTGGGCATATAATTGCAAACTATGTGTTTATATTGCTTCTTACTTTAATTTAGGCGATGTGTTTTTAGGGTTCCGTACCCAAAGGGTAAAAAAGAGACCCTATTACTAAGGCTTCGCTGTCTGTCCGTCCGTCTGTCCCTCCGTCTGTCTGTCACCAGGCTGTATCTCAAGAACCGCGACAGCTAGACAGTTGAAATTTTCACAAATTATGTATTTATGTTGCCGCTATAACAACAAATATTAAAAACAAAATAAAATGATATTTAAGGGGGGCTCCCATACAACAAACGTGTTTTTTTCGGCGTTTTTGCCTTGTGGTACGGAACCCTTCGTGTGCGAGTCCGACTCGCACTTGGCCAGTTTTTTTGTTTTTGTGCTCACACCATAAATTATTATTACCTATAAGTCTACCATAAATTATTATGGAGGATTTGTAATTGGCTTTCGGGTGACTATGATAGCCTTTTGTGTTTGTTTTTATTACCTGTAAGTCCTCCATGTACTAAAATAATAAATAAATAAAGCATAATCAGCCCATAATTTTCCCACTGCTGGGACACAGGGCTCCTCTCGGTGAGAGGAAGTGGGCATAATCCACGGGCACAGAGCGGGTTGGTAGACGTCACACGTCTTCGAATTTTTTGTTTCCGCACGATGTTTTCCATCACCGTTTTTAGAGCAGTGTCGATGAAATAATTTACACAAAGTTAAGCGCCTTCAAACCTTCGACCTACAACTCGTCGCACCCGTTACCACTGGGCCAACACTGCTCCAAGAGAAAAAAGATTAATAAAATAACCGCTGGAAAAGCCTCAAAAAGTGAAGTTGGAATCTTACTTTCGAAATATCTGTTACGCAGCCCTGTCTCGTAAGCACATAACTTTAAAAGGTATTGAAATGTCGTTATACTTTATGGCAGGATTTATATAGCCAGATTACACAGGGATAGCACTTTCATTCCTTTAGGGTTCTGCGCTTTATGTGAGTCTCATTCATCTGCCTCATTTAAATGGGCTTACTCATAGGCATTGCAATTTAACTTATTAGACTCCGTTTAGATAGGTTCATAGCAGATGTAGGAATGAATCATTGTGACACAGTTCTTAATTAAGTAGGCTTATTGTTGATCGAGGAATAAGGGTCAGATACAATCTGAAACATTAGATTCTTTGAATTATTGTCGAAACTACCAAACAACCACGACGATCGTTAAAAGTCGATAAACTAAAACTTCCACTAAGTATAAGTTTTTATTTACGAAAAATTCAACGTTTTTCTGTGAAGTAAGTTCTTAAAAGAATTTATTTCGTGATAATCTTGCTATTTATCAATGTCTCCTTTACGTCCGTAGTAAAGTTTATGGGACCTCTGTGGCTCTACGGGTTATCTGTAGCGGAGTTGATCATGATTTTGGGTAGCTTCTATCTCAAAGTTCACGCTCGGAAGTACTAGGGACAAGCTGATACCACCGAACTGTCTGGAGAATCAAGTCTTCTGCATGTGTACAATCGGGAACAATTGACCGTAGAAATAACAATGAATTCACACGTTTATATGCCATGAATGTACAGAATATAGACAAAAGTTATTGTTCTGTCCTATGTTCACATGTGTTCCTAGAATAATCGAAATAAATCCTTTGTGAGTGCACGTTACTCATATCTTTTGAGAGTCCGCATCATTTTCCACGACGTATTTTATAGAAGTGCGCATTTGTAAGCTTTAACGAGCCTTCACTGCACTTTATGTTTTACATAACTATAGATCATTGACTCAGAATATCGCAATAAATAGTAAAACGCAGCTTCAGTGTATCCTTCTGCAAAATCTAATTATTATATCAATGAAAAATTATTTAATTATTTAGATAAGTTTTCAATAAAGTAAGTATATATGCATAAAATAAATGCAATTATTTACCCGTTTAACTTAACCACAATCAACTCATTGACTTAGCAAACTTTGAAGCTCTGAAATAATTATAATGAATCATTTTGCCTCAACACTGAAAATCATAATTTGATTTTATTTGATCCTAAAGTTCTTGAATATTAAACTTAGTTATGGTTTTAGAACTTTTATATAATGCAATGATTATTTCAGAACACTTCGCGCTGAATTTGCATGATTAAGATCTTTGTTTTTATAATCATGTCGTTTTCTTAGACAGCTTTACTGGTTGGCGCCTGCCGTCTTTATATCAGCGACATAATGCGTTTACTGTTAGGTATGAATCAATCACAGGATACTGGGCCATAGCGTCGTTGAAATAAGGTATTTATTATCCTGATTGGATGGGTCAGCAGCGGTGATTAATTGTGCTTATTGGAGGATGTTCGCCAGACGTTACGTTGGTGTAGTGACGTGGCCGGCGGACGTCCATTGTGCACTGGACTTTAATTATAATAACATTTAACTGGAATAAGTTTTGCGATTACGGGGATGAATCTTTTCCTGTCATACTGCAAGAATTTGCGGTCAGGTAATTGGTACCTATAGGACCTATAGTATAGGTAATAAATAGTACCGATGTAGGTACTTGTAAGAGGGTAAGATGGAAAGTTCTCGGCGTGACAATGAAAGATTGATTTTATTTTTCTACATAATCTCCCTTGACTTCAACGCACTTGGTGTAGCGCTTCTCCAACACCAGTATTCCTTCCCAGAAATAAGAATCTGGAAGGTTGTGAATTTGTACATTTACAGCCCTTCTCAACTTCTTCATTGGATGCGAAGCGCTTTCCAGAAACAAAATTCTTCAAGTTTGGGAACAAATGGAAGTCTTAGGGTGCCAAAACAAAAGAATAGGGGAAGCAAATGCGGCACCCATCTTGCGCAGAGCTTTCGCATCCCTAATTCTGTATGCAAGATTTTTCCCATCCTTTCTTTTGATATCCGTACGCCTCAGCTATCTTCTTCACCATCATACCACTACCCACCTATAGTTAAACACGATATCATGCACTTTTTCGATGGTTTCGGTGTGGCTGCAGTTTTTGGCCATCCTTCGCGTGGGCCATCTTCGAGAGACGTGCGACCACTTTTAAATTTAGCTGCCCACTTTTTAACGGTTGACATGGAAGGAGCAAAGTCTCCGTAAACTTTTGTCAACTTCGGATGAGTTTCCTTAGGGGTTATCCACCCAAAACGAAAAATTTTATGACCGCACGATATTCAAGTTTATCCATTTTAAACACAAAAAACACGCAAGACATCCACTGTAAAGATTCGTGTAAACAAACTACTAGAGAGAAAAAGTTGAAACTTGTTATACGAACTAATGACATGTGCACCCAGGCGGGAAAAAGAAATGTTTGCTGATTGGAATGCCATTTCTGTGTGAGGCCGAGAACTTTTCACCTTTCCCTCGTATAAGCCCGCAAATGTCATCTAATAGACTCGAAAGTCGTATAACGTAGAGGCAGCTGTCGCTCGTGACATGACATAAATCATGTAACTTATCCTCCTGATCTTGACAATGTGCAGAGTAAGGATCGTTTGGCACGAAAGCTTTTAATTAAGCCTCATTGTTCTAACTAACTACTATCAAGTGTAACGTAATCTTACTGGGAATGGTCATAGTTACGCGTCACCATGAGTTTTTTGATAACGCTTTATTAAAATGTTGTCAGTAGGTTCTGCTTCTATTAAACTGTTACAACTTAATGTGGAAGTTGAGAAGATTTTGATATTTCATATTATACTAGGAATGCCCAGAAAAACAGCATTTCTCTACTTTCCTTTTTCTTCATACTTTCCTTTTCTTTTTACTAAATACTCCAAATTTTCGCCAATACAAATCACTCTTTGTTTGTATAATCCCGTTAGTATACAAAATATGTCGCATACATTTTTTTGTTCATTTGCATTCACAATGAATGCAACAATGACGACATAAAAATTTACGAAAAGAGTTATGGGACCAGTAAATAATTTTAAAGTGACCATTTGGCGGGATTTTGGTGACAGATTTGCTGGCCATGACGGGAAAATTCAATTTAATGTGTTGTTTTGCATACCACATTTACAAACTACTGTAATTTAAATGCAGTCACCGGTTTTCACAATACGAAAGTATCGATACCTGCGTGAGTCAGGGTCCTCCCTCTACGATATGTAAGGAATAATAAATGGAGCTTGATATCGACACAATACATCATTACACAATAGACGCATATAAGAGAACCGAACGTCAAAAGAACGTCAAACACCTGTGTCATTCATTATTGATATTATGACTAATATTATGAGGTGTGGCCTAATTAATATAGTATACTCCTGTGCACACAATACCTGAACTGAAATCATAATATGGGTATCACCTACTCATGCCTTTATAAAGAAATCAGTTTCGAACGTGCAGCATTTTGCCGCATGTGCAGTTTTTCAAGAACAGCGATTCAGCAGAAGTCATTTTATTATGTAAATGTCTATATTTATACTTTCCGCAATATGAGTGAACTTCAATCTTTGAGAATCTGAATCATAATACTCGTGAATTCAAATTAAAATACCTATAATATAATGAAAACGGCAGATATTTTAATTATGACGTGATCATGTCACAGAGAGCATGATGGTAGGTTTTCCGAGAAACCAGTGCATTGGAGGAAAACATATTGAATTTGCTCACAACTTAAGCTCATCAATCAATTTTAAATAATTAACTTAGAGGAAACATCATGAAACATCATGACTTTTTTTAGGTTTAGGTTGTAGCGGTTACCATATTAGTTTTGCAATAATACATGGAATATGGAAGTAGCTCTACTTGCAAAAACAGGCTTTCAGCGTGTTGTGATTCCTGACCCGACCACGACATGGAACGGAGATTTTACTATGGCACAAAATGATCATTTTAATTGTGTTTTATTGTGCCACTTATACCAGGAATTTCTGCCTTGTACTTTTTGAGTAATAAGAGTACGACTGTGGCATATAGTAAATAGCCTATAACCTTCCTCAAGAATTGGGCTATCAAATGCAAAAAGAATCTTTCATATCCGACCTGTAGTTCCAGAGATTATCGCGTTCACACAAACAAGCTCTTCAGCTTTATTATTAGTATATAGATATGAATAGTAAAAGAATTTCATATGCCATAGGCACAATTTGACACATATTTTTGGCATAATCAGTAACTTCCCACTATTGATATTTTATTAGATCTGGTTGTGGTCGGGTCAGGAACCGTGATCCCCAGCCCGACCACAATCGTACTCTTATTACTCAAAAAGTACAAGGCACAAATTCCTGGGATAAGTGGCACAATAAAGCACAATTAAAATAACTATTTTGTGCCATAGTAAAATCTCCGTTCCATGTCGTGGTCGGGTCAGGAATCACAACACCTTTCAGCTTGAGTATGTACCAGTCAGTGAAATTATATTAAATAGTAAAATTAATAAATAAACTAATGTATGTATATTTTTGCTAACTTACCTACTTCATACCTTTATTTGTGAAGGGCCTTATCAAGACTATTTATTTCCTTAATTTAATTATTTATGTAGTTAATAATAGGTTAATAATTAAATTATCGATAACAAAAAGCAGCGAACCTTTTCTTTGCGTGATAAATTGGTTATTTTGTTTGTATAAAAATCACAAGGAAAAAATGATTTATAGAAATAAATAGGAACCTACATATTGTAACAAGTCGCGCACTAAATACTTTCACGCATTGGTATTATTTATTTGTTTATTATAAAGGCCTCCCTTCTCTCTTTCCACTTTTCCCGGTCTACTGCGATTGTGGGCCAATCCTTTAAGAGGGAGTCCAGCTCATCCATGCATTGGTATGATATTTAAAAAAAGCTTGTTAAATATTGCTTTATTTGAAAGAGACGTAACTACGTACCACTGTAACATTTTGTTTTCAAGTTTTAGGCTTTTATTTTTTTAAATGTTGTGTTATATTGTTATTCTTAAAACCAAAATAATCTATTTTGTAATACACTTAGGTATGTACATACTCATGTTTTATTACGAGCACTAAACCTCTATCACTAAAATTACATGTAACTTTGAATTACATTTATTATATTTTCATGTCATCAGAAATGATTTCATATTTATTTTATCGTAAAAAGTACATTTGTTGTGTGTTTTATTGTGTCTGCAATGTTAGAATAATATTCAAAATATAGAACAAATAAGTACCTACCTACAGACTACGCTCATGCTTTTAACAAAATTACTAAATCTAATAAGTATGGTATAGTTAGTAAAATTTTTATTTGTTTAAACATGGTGTACATTGCATGCAGGATAATAAATAATAATGGGATACAGAAAAGCTCTAACATGCTCAGCCGCATATCGTGGCGTACAAATTGGTAGGAAGAGATGGTGCATAAACCGTGATAATATTCATTAAAGATTAGGTATAATTACAATTCAATAGATAAGTATATTTTTTAGATACAATTCAATGTCAAATGTCAATGAAAGTATAGTACAGTATGGTATAGTTTAATTAGTCTATTACCTACAGTAACCTATTATCGCTACATATGAAAAAACTGGCCAAGTGCGAGTCGGACTCGCACACGAAGGGTTCCGTACCACAAGGCAAAAACTCCGAAAAAAACATGTTTGTTGTATGGGAGCCCCCCTTAAATATTTATTTTATTTTATTATTATTATTTATTATTAAAGTTAAAATACAACTGAGTATTTCGTGAATATTTCAAGTGCCTACCTGTTGCCATTTTTGATATCGAGCAAAAAAGGGCAAAAAAATCGCGTTTGTTGTATGGGAGCCCCCCTTAAATATTAATTTTATTTTGTTTTTAGTATTTGTTGTTATAGCGGCAACAGAAACTGTGAAAACATAATTTGTGAAAATTTCAACTGTCTAGCTAACGCGGTTCTTGAGATACAGCCTGGTGACAGACAGACAGACAGACGGACAGACGGACAGACAGCGAATGATAAATGATAAATGATAAATGATAAATGATTTATTTTCTGTAAGTAGGTTTTTACAAACACTTTTACACGTCATCATATTTTTTAAAACTAGATGTGGTCGGCGTTTCCTATCTGACTACTCTGAGAAGAAAGGCCGAAACAAACTCAGAGGTCACAGTCTCTTTTAAAGTCCAGACAAAATCTTGGTCAGATCGTGTGAAGACCATGTAGATTGATGTCTGAAATGGTCTTTTGAGGAAAGAACCACACAGATTGAGCGAAGCGAAGAGAAGTCTTAGTAATAGGGTTCCGTTTTTATACGGAACCCTAAAAACAAAGCACGTTAAGCCGTTGGTCCCGGCTGTCATTCGTGGATGTTTGACAGTCGTTGCGGGTGGTCAGGAGCCCTAAAGTCTGACAACCAGTCTTACCAAGGGGTATCAAACCAGTAACAGGGTTGTGGAGGTCAGATAGGCAGTCACTCCATGTAAAATAATGGTATTAAGCTGCATCCGGTTAGACTGGAAGCCGAAGCCGACCCCAACATAGTTGGGAACCTTTTCCCAACTATGTTGGGGTCGGCTTCGGCTTGTTTTTAGGGTTCCGTACCTAAAGGGTAAAAACGGAACCCTATTACTAAGACTTCGCTGTCTGTCCGTCTGTCCGTCTGTCCGTCTGTCCGTCTGTCCGTCTGTCCGTCTGTCCGTCTGTCTGTCACCAGGCTGTATCTCAAAAACCGCGATAGCTAGACAGTTGAAATTTTCACAAGTTATGTATTTCTGTTGCCGCTATAACAACAAATACTAAAAACAAAATAAAATAAATATTTAAGGGGGGCTCCCATACAACAAACGCGATTTTTTTGCCTTTTTTTGCTCGATATCAAAAATGGCAACAGGTAGGCACTTGAAATATTCACAAAATACTCAGATGTATTTTAACTTTAATAATAAATAATAAAATTAAAATAAAATAAATATTTAAGGGGGGCTCCCATACAACAAACATGTTTTTTTCGGCGGTTTTGCCTTGTGGTACGGAACCCTTCGTGTGCGAGTCCGACTCGCACTTGGCCAGTTTTTTTTAATCATCATCTGCCCTTGCAGATGATGATTAAAAAACAAAGTCCCTCCGCCGCGCCTGTCTGTCTGTCTGAACGGGATAAACTCAAAAACTATGGAACGGATTTTCATACAGCTTTCACCAATGGATGGAGTGATTCATGAGGAAGATTAAGGTATATAATTTATTAAGGTTTTGTGTAAATTGGCTGAAATATGCCGATGATTGTTGAAGATGTCGGAAAAATCATGCCGACCGGGGGCTTTACTGCCGTATAACGCGTAAATATATAACGGAATTAAGGCATTGTTTCCATCCCGGCAGTACATTCCCGTGGGATATTTTCCGACACACACGCGGGCGAAGCCGCAAGCAAAAGCTAGCAGCGTCTTGTGAAAAAATGAATGATAGGTAGGTATATCTCATCGCACTTTGGTATGTATAACATCAACATATTTGACACATGCAACTTATTTGCCTGAATGAAATATTGGCCCATCTTTAACAAATTATTTAATTTTATAAGCATTACTGTTCAAGATTATGATCACGAATTTGGCTAGGGCTTAAATTCTTAGCGCAAAGTGTAATAAAAATTAATAATATTAATTAGTAAAGTTTGCGCAACATGGCATAACTACAGATTAAGACGTTATCCACATAACGCGACTGTATATACCGTGGCGCCGCTTTTGTTCGGATTTCGTTAAAATCTGCATAATTAATTCATCAACACGCTACGTAACTTCACTGTGAATAAATTAATTAAGTCTTATTTGCGAGAAGATTCTGTCACCCTATTTATTGTATCACATATTAAGTGCTAAGTTATAACATTGTTACCTAAGCTCTTGTCACCGTTATGACGTTGACGGAGCTCACATAAGATTGTTATATAATGATTTAATTTAATTTTGATAGTTTATTTTGTCGATTATAATTGGGAGATAACAGGGGCAAGATTATAGTAGGATTATGATTACGATTAGCTCTTAGCTGCGTAATAATTAAAATAATGTAAATGAAACGTAATCCCAATTTATGGATTTGACAACTTTAAGCAACCTGGGGCCTAAAAAGGCCACTTTGGCAGAATCATAAAAGGATAACATTATGAATCATTATATGGCGAAGACAGTACGTGTTTTCCTTTTTTCGCTGCACTACGTAGGTATAATCAAAGAGATTTGGATCGGATTTGGATTGGATTGATGGGTAGATAATATTGAACAAGATCACCCCAGAATATTGTACTCGTGAGACCACATCCTCAAAAACAATCATAGATCATGTGTGTACAAGCTTGCAGAATAACACATTCCAGATGTCTGTTATTGAGTCCTCCATAGCTGATCATAAGCAAATTTATCTGGAGCTAAACAGATGTAAGACCGAACGTATAAAAAGGGTTCAATATGAATCAATAAACTATATAAACCTACAGAACGATATCAAAGAAATATTTCACACAAAACTGTTTAATGAATATGAAGTACTGGAATCTCAGCTGTTACAAACAATTGCAAAAAACAAAATAAGGAAATCAAAAATGTTAAATCCCCCTTGCAAAGAGTGGATAAATAAGGACCTCATGACATTAATAAATAAAAGAAACCAACTGTGGCACAGCTTAAAACAAACACCCAGAGACGAAAACCTGCGCAAACAATTTTTAAAACAAAGAAACCACACCTTTCTAAATATCCAAATAACTAAACATCAATACTACTCTAAGGCTTTTGCGAACTGTAAGAAAAATCCTTTAAAAATATGGCGGCTAATTAATAAATTATCAAATAATAAAACAGAATTGGCAGACCCTGGGCATTTAAAAATCAACACCTCCAGTGGTCAAATCTCAGATACTCAAGAAATTTGTGAATACTTCAACAGATTTTTTGCGACAATAGGTACTGAACTTGCAAATAAAATACCACAAAAATACCATAACAACCAAACTCAGACATTAACATATAATAAACCTAAAAATAACAATCCTGAATTATCAAAGTTAAAACCAACCACTGCAGACGAGGTGTTGAAAATAATAAAAAACCTGAATTCTAACACTAGCTCCGGTTTAGATGGCATTAGTACGAAATCCATAAAATGTGTTAAGGACAACATAGCGGAAAGCTTAGCAAACTGTATTAATAAATGCCTAAATGAAGGCTACTTCCCTAACCGCCTTAAAATTGCGAAGGTTAGCCCAATATTTAAATCAGGCAGCAAACTGGACCCTAGTAACTATCGACCTATATCGGTACTGCCAGTGATGTCGAAAATATTTGAAAAAATTTTACATAAACAATTGTATGAATTTCTAACTAATATTGATTACCTATACAAAAAGCAATATGGTTTCCGCCCCAAATCGAACACTGTTTCCGCGACTGTGGACTTAGTAACCAATATTAGACTTAACATTGATCAGAAAAAAATTACTTTAGGAATTTTCATTGATTTAAAAAAGGCATTCGACACCGTTAGCCATGACATACTACTATCGAAACTAAAGGACATAGGTGTGTCCGGTAAAGCATATGAGATTTTTAAATCATACCTTACAGACAGATCTCAAGTTGTCAAAATTGATAACCACCAAAGTGGCCCTCAATTGATTACTTGTGGCATTCCTCAAGGTTCAATTTTGGGACCCCTGTTATTCCTTATATATATCAATAATATATATGAGATTGGACTGAAGGGAGATATTACTTTATATGCTGATGATACTAGCCTGTTCTATTCTGGTCACACCTTGGAAACAGTAATAAACCAAGCTCAGCAGGATCTACATCTGTTACACATCTGGTTACAGTCAAATTTACTTACAATTAATGCCTCGAAAACGAAATACATTATATTCTCTGCTAAAAACAAAAAAATTGAAAATCATAGTCCTCTTACTATTAACGGTGAAAAAAATAACTAAAGTTAACAATGAAAAATATTTAGGCCTTGTTCTTGACAGTCAGCTTACCTGGAAACCGCAAATCGAAAAAATCCGCAATAAAATAAATTCACTAACAGGCGCGCTAAGAGGTATAGTGAGATGTCTCCCGAGACATGTCCGATACATGATATATAACTCCTTGGTCAAGTCTCGTATAGATTATTTAGTAGAGGTATGGGGTTCAGCAACTAAATCAAACTTGCAAAAACTGCAAGTTGCACAAAATAGGATTATTAAAACATTATTTGTATACGATTATCTAACACCAACTATCAAAATTTACAAAGAAACAAAATTACTCAATCTGGCCCAAACACATAAATATAATACATGCATTCTTATTAGAAAAATCCTTAATAAAGATATCCACTCACAAATTACATTCACAAAAAAGATAGATTACCATAAACGTATGACAAGGCAGGCCAATAACCTGTGTTTAAGAAGGCATAGAACGAACTACGGAAAAAAGAGTATTCTATATGATGGGGCCCAACACTACAACGAATTACCTAAAAATATAAAAGAAGCAAAATCTCTGTTTACATTTAAAAAATTATTAAAAAGCCACATTTTAAAGGATTTTTCATTAATAAATGCTTAATATTGAGTTCAGTGGTACCAATTACTAATTTATATTGTAAAACACATACCAGATAAGTACAAGTCAAAATATATATTATTAGACAATTAGTCATAATATATGAATATAATACACATAAGTACATTATTATAGTATACAATATAAAAACCTAACAAACATACACAAACAAAACATATACATACATACACTTTATTTTAATCTTATGTTCAAATAAATATATCTACAAAAATAACAATATTTTTAAATATTATAACATACGTATTTGACACTACCTACTAACTATTATATCTATATATAATAAAATAATACATAAACAAACTCAAGTAATCATAATAAATAAATTCTATGTAGTTATTTATCACCATAACTTATCAGTGATAATTTAAAAAGGTATGAACACAATAATAAAAACCATCTAAGTACTTTTATATCATAGTGAAACAGTCACTATGTCATGGGCCTTAATAAACATGTATTGTATCCTCAACTCATGCACATCTACCCGCAGTGGCGATTTCTGGCGATATGCATACGACGTCGTGCACTTATTTTCTACAACTACCCTTTTACTAAAACTGTTACAAAATCCTAATGTAATTTTGTCATAGTACTAGCCCACTACGCCAATCGGCTTTATGTATTTTTAAGTTATAATATTGTATTTTCTCTGTAAGTGATTGTGTAAATCTTTTGAGAAAATAAATGTCTAAAACCGTAAACCGTATATTTTAGCACAGTAGACAAAAAAAACTAAAAAATCCTTCATCAATGGGATTTTATACGATTAACGTAACAGTTAACTTTCCATTATGATTAATAATGTCATCCTTTTATGATTCTGCCAAAGTGGCCTTTTTAGGCCCCCTGGTCTTACTTTAGGACTACAAAGAGAATATTATCCACGTGTATTGTTTTTTTCTTCTGAGTATTGTGTACCGTGCCTATTCTCTTTTCCAATTTACTTTCCACGTGTATTTTATTTTCCGCAATATCATAGGAAAAGCTTTGTAGTCTTACTAATCATGATTACTTTTGTCGACTAAGACTTCGTCATCGAATATTTTTTGCGATAAAATTGAAACAACAATTCCAATGTTACTGCAATATTGACTTTTAGATACATACTTAACATGTAAATAAAAGAGTGTGTAACATATAATTTTCTAGGCTGACGGACACAGCTTTTCACATCAAACGAACCAAAATAGATTACTCGGTTCCCTGGGGTAGTCGGGTTCGGGATGTCGGGAAGATGTGGATAGCGAAATCGCACGGCGCCGGGATGACGACGATAGTGAATCATGCGACCTCGTTAGCGACGCGACGCACTCATTGTGGCAAACTCAACCCTATCGTAACGATACCAATAACATCGATAGCTTGCACTGCACCACCGATGTTTATCTCGACAAAGCACGATTCAATAAAGTGACGTCGCGTGACGGCCATGTAAATTTAAAAAATCTTAATGTTAGATTTACGATTCGTATAAACTGTACGCAATACCGCTGTAAAAGTTAATGTTTTATGAAAAATGCATTCATAAAACGCTATACTTATCGTAAAGTTGCGCGTAAATAATCCTAGATGTTTACAATTTTCTTGCATTGTATGTACCTTGCTAATATTAATATAATATGTGGGGTACCTACGTTCGCCCTTAATATGCGTGTGAGCTAAAAGTTATTCAATTATTTCTAATATACATCAAAGGTATAAAATACTAGTTTATTAACTTTTTACATGATAACATCTCATTATACGGAATTTCACACGTAGGTTCTACCTTAGGGGAGAGTAGCCCAAAACGGGTAAGCTAAGGTTGATGATAAATAAAAACAGTTTATAGATATAAATTGAACATTTATTTGTACATTTTCAAATGTTTAGTTATCAAGGACTATAAAATAAATGACATATTTAGTAGTTTTGTACATTAAGAATAAAAAAATAACAAAAATCTTTACCATTCGAATTACCCGTTTTGCCCGTAGGGGGGGCCTAAAGCAGGTATGGCTTTTGGGCAAAGCGGGTAGGGACTGAATTACATTAGGTCAACGTCAATCAATGACTAGAACTATTTCATAACAATCATAACTCAGATGGAGCTCCACCAGGATCATCAGCTACTTGCAGTGAATGGTTGGATCAATGGACCAGTATCGTTGGAATGGTTACGGCACTTTGTAGACAACGTAATGAGTTGGCAACGTAAACAGATAATCCATATGAAATAGATACTCAACTAGCTCTAATTCTTGAGCTGCTGTAAAAACTGTTGTGAATCTTCCTAGATTTTTTTGACATCCTTTCTTTACATGTATCTGTAAAGTCGAAAAGTTGATGCCATATTTTTTTTGCTGCACCATTGACGGAAGTTTTAAGAGCTTCTTCTATCGCAAGCTTCATAACTCCCTCATCCCACCATGCATTTGCAGTATTTCTTTTGCATTTATTAACCATCTGCAAAAATAAAAGAACTAATAAGCAGTCAATGAAATTATACAAGGCAAATCGGGTATGGGCAAAACGGGCACCCGCTTTACCCCTACCCTTTTTGCCCACAAGCATGTATTTTTTTCAATCGACCCATATCCTTAAAACCCAAATAATAAACGCCAACCTATTACACAAATAAAACGTCTATTTATTGCAAAATAATAACACAAAACTAGTAAGAACATATTGTAAACCATTTTCGAGTATTCAAAAGTAATGTAACTCAATTTTTTTTAGTGGAAATAGCAAAAAACTTCTTTCTTATCTTACCGTGAACTCGTGTCCGCCAGAGAAGCGCGCCGACTCCCTGTGATTGGCGAGCGGCAGGGTCCGCGCACTGCACGCACACATTCTTATTAGCAATAACCGTGCGCAATTTAAAAAGCATACCCGTTTTAGGCGGGCTACCCGTTTTAGGCTTACCTCCCCTAAATCATAAAATGGCGTAATAAATGATTAACTTTGAAACTCTGTTAAAGTTTTCCAAACTTGAAATAGATATCTAGGTAACAATACCTAAGTACTCGATGCTAGCGTTTTCTTGTCTCTATCTTCATATACTGGGTAGGTACGCACGAAGACATATCAAACTATATACATTTCCAGTATATTTATTTATTTAATGCTTCAAGCACATAAATGTACAGAGGCGGACTTAATGCCATAGGCATTTTCTACCAGTCAACCTTTGGGAGCTGCAGAGACAAACTTTGGTAGGTTCAATCATGAAAATTGAGGAATAAATATTTTAAATATAAAGATACGCATAAACCTATTAAAACTATGAATTTTATATACCTAATTACATATAAATATAAGCAAAAATAAATAATACATAAATACATATAGTATGAACTGACTTCTGAATGAACGAAAAGCCTACAATACGAGGTCAGCTAAAACTGGAAAAGTACAGCTTGATATGTCGTCGTGTGTAGTTGTGTACCTCTTATAAGTACCTACATTTCATTTCATTTTTATAACCATCAGTATCAACAAAGAAAAGGACAAGAAAAAGGGCTTTTCAAGTAGGAGTCTTTGGCCAAACAACTTTTGCCAGTTGTTAGTCAGTTTGGAGTTAATGAACTAAATAGGTGACAACTTGGGTACCTAACCGTTTTTTTTTGTTTGTAAGGGGGGCGCAGGCTGATTCTCGCACCCCGGCGCCCAATATGGTTATGACGGCCCTGCACGTGATACCCATTATCATCTTGTGGGTACCGTAAGAGGATAGTTACCAGTGAGACCGCAAGACGGAAGAAATCTTACCGTAAACTGATACCGGGAAATTACGGCCATCTCTACTAAAATTGAAACCATTGGTATTTCCAATACTAACACTTGTCTTCAGTGTGTTCTCATTCCACACAGCACATTCCCTTCGTGTCTTATCATAATGACACGCGATAGTAACTGGCAACAAACTGCTTTTCTACTGGGATTCCAAGCGATACCAAGGTATGTTGATACCGATAAAGTAACATCGGTATCGATACACAAAACTACCATTAAAGGGTTACGAGCTTTTAACGTTTTTCTTCGATAATTTTCACGACTTTACTCCAAGCTAAAATTCCGTGTAAATCTAAATACATATTTGGTTTATATTTATTTTTATATGTTAGTTAATATAATGTGGATGTGGAGGTAGTAAATAATTGATTGTATTGTGTTATTTTCACTGATCTACGTGTGTGGGCCGCTCCACAGTTTTGACAACACTGTCGGCGGGCGTCCAGCATATCAAATCTAAACCACATGTGAATACTTGTGTGATTACGTTTGCTATCTTTTTCAAACTAATGTTATAAGTAATAAATGCTATATTTGAATGTCTTAACTGCGTTAATAATGTGGTGTAATGGCTTGATCGGCGTTTACACGGGTAGTTAATTATAAGATATCACGTCGCTTCCGACGTTTCTTAAAGGAATGGGTCAAGTGCCTGTTTATGTTTGTACTCTTTTGCTGTTTTATTATAGGCTTTCCTCTTCGTTAATTCCATAATTTATTACGTATAAACTTAGCATGTTAGCAGCCTTATCTTTTTATCCCAAAAAGAGAGGATTGCCTACAAAGCTGTGATTATGAGCTTTCCATGATATGAAAATTCAACCTAAAGGCAGTTCAAAAAAATATTGCCTATTATCTAAAAAAAATCTATTAAGTATAATAACATAATAAAAAGGGGGGCCCGTGGCTTAATATTAACAGCCGCACAGGACGACTTACCGCGGTTGGCCTGTGGAAAGTTGGTCCCGGCTGTCATTCGTGGATTTTTGACATTCGTTACGGTTAGTCAGAAGCCCGAAAGTCTGACAACCAGTCTTACTAAGGGGTATCGTATTGCCCAATAACTGGGTTGTGGAGGTCAGATAGGCAGTCGCTCCATGTAAAATAGTGGTATTCAGCTGGATCCGGTTAGACTGGAAGCCGACCCCAACATAGTCGGGAAAAGGCTAGGCAGATGATGAACATAAATAAAAATCTTTTATAAAAAGATGATTTACTGATATTAAATAGAAACATTTCTCTTTATACTTTAAACCACATGTGAATACTGTTTGCTATCTTTTTCAAACTAATGTTGTAAGTAATAAATGCTATATTTGAATGTCTTACAATAGAAACCTTTTCCCCCTGGTAGAATAGAAACCCAAAAGTGGGAATGTTTTGGTAAACATAATTTAACCTATAATATGAACAAGTCGGTATCTTTCATCGCACACAACCATAGACATGTGATTTTCTAAATTTCCCGTGGGGACATAAAAAACGAGATAAAGAAAGCAGATTTTTGAACACGAATAAAGTCGTGAAACGGGTCGTAGTAGGTAAAATTACATATCTACTTAATAAATAAAATATACAATCTTGACACTTTTTGCATCGAGGTGACATGGACGTGCCTTATAAAGGTTTGGCACTTGGAAGTAATATGTATTAACTAAGGTACCATAGTTTGGCACTAGCTGTTAACTTGGGTGGCTGAAGGTACATTAGTAAAGCAGGATTTATATTATAGGCATTATACGTGTACACTGATGTACACCGTATCACGCTCACAGCATGCAAATAAGGCCCTTTCTTTGTGCGTACACCTTTTTCTTGCCGTGAAAAACTATGGTTTATTCGCCGTGTTCCGTGTAGGCATGGTCGTCAGTGCTGTATGGATATCACTATGGAAGCTTGTTGACGGGGACGTGTATTCTACGGCGCGGTGTACAAAGGGCCTAACAGTCACGATACGTCATTATAATAAGAAAAATATGTACTTTATAACTTAATCATTAAATTCAAGAGATAGATAAGTGCCTACCACAAAAAGGTAGCGCCTCGCAGCCCCTAGTAACTAACGTTGCTTATTATCGCGACGTCAATAAAACACAGCTATTAAACGACTATAATAATCATACGAACTATAAAAACATATCAACAGTAATTTATTTAACTGGTTACGACGATTTTACGGCCAGTATCAGCTCATAAGCTGATAAGGGACAATTATTGAAATTGATGCGGCACACGTCAATATGTTTAATGAAGTCACAAGTCCGAATAAATCAATTTACGAATTGAGAACCTTTAACCAAATTTAAAAATTACGTAAAGAACATAAAGTCCTGAAAAAAAAATGCGACTAAAAACCCATTGACCTTCTAATGATGGACATCGGAGAGCGCTTCATCCAAGTTAGTAGCAGTTACTTGGCTATTTAGTGTTTTAGGTCCCAAAAATAGGTATTTATGTCGATTCCCTTGTTCACAAACTAAACTAAATTTAAGTTCAGTGCATCTTTTTCTTTCTATTTCGTTAAAAAAAGGACAGAAGATAAATTTTAGTTTAGTCCTGTCAAATTAATCAGCGCTTGACATACTCCATACAAGTTTAGACGTGATTAAAAACTTGCTTACTAAAATTACGTCAATTTACGTCAGGCGCTGATTAATTTGAAAGGACTAAACTAAAATGTATAGGACAGTAGATAAATTTTAGTTCAGTTCTTTCAAATTAATGAAATAGAAAGAAAAAGATGCACTGAACTTAAATTTAATTTAGTTTGTGATCAACAAAATCGGCACCAATATTTACGGTTCACAAAAAGAGCCGCAATCATTATATTAGTGTCAATAATACTTTTAGGAGCTCAAAATCGAAATAATTATTTTTACGTCTCTTGACATTTCTCGAGATTCTGGAGTCCCAGATCTTTGGAAATTGTACGAGGGGCCCATTAGACGTCCTAAATACATGCCAAAGAAAATTAAATGCACCAACATGTAAGATCGTGACAACCTAAAATTTGAATGGAATGAGAAAAAATGAAAAAAAAACCTTAGGAATGTCAACCCTTAGGTTGACATCCCTAAGGGTTTTTTTACTTTATTCAGGAAACCCTAAATATCAATGTCCAACTCACCTTCATTGTATACATGTATAAATGCAATACCTTTGCATTTGTATAAATCACGCCAACCGTTACCTAATGCGTGTCAGTGCAGTGACGATGACTGTACGAAATGTCAAATATGCATTCAATTCACGGCAGCCATTGGTCGATAGCTTTCCACATCAAGTCAGTGAACTACGTTAACCCGAATTGGGTAGCCGTCTGTGTGTTTCGTCCAACATAATTAATCACGCTCATTGCCAACCAAGGGACGTTAATACGTCCAAGGACCACTCCAATTTATCACAATACCGTGACAAAGTCCACTGGACAATTAATAGTGAGAACTAAACTGCAGTTTGCCAACTTTGCGGACGTCTGTCTTGACTGAGATAGTTGTAAGCCCTTTATTGATGACAATCTCTTCTGGTAATCGAACGTTTAAGTTGACAGCCAGTTTACTCATCATGGGAAAGCTATATATAGAAACTTTTCGCAGTCATTTTAAAGCTTTCGTTATTTTATAAAAGAAGATTAAAATGAGTACACATTATGTAACGCAACTAAGTATTTACACTAGGTACTAAATTAAACGACTACTAAACTAAATATACAAATAAATACAAAAACTCCTTTTGTTTTTTACTGTAACCTTAGTGGTAACTAGAGTTTTGAGCCGTTTAGGGTCGAAACGCTCGGGTCATCGGGCCCGTGTGCGCGATTTCTCGCCGCCTGGTCGACACTTCACGTGACCAGAGGGCTGGCTCGTTCTTTGGCCAAAGAATATTAGCATTGCCGTTCAAGGTGACAATGCTGCCATTCTTCTGGGCATGTCTCTGGTTGACAGCGACGCGGAAACTCGTCGCATTGCTGTCATCCGAAGTATGTACTCACTTCGACGCCTAAGTTACCAAAAAATAAAAGATTTTAGAAAAGAACATTTTAAATTTAATTCTTAACGTATTTACTTGTTTAGAAAATTCACTAATTCATAGAAAATTTAGTTCACGCCAACTTTGGTACCACATATAAGCTAAACTTCCTGCATAAAGTGCAACTGATGATATTCTCTGATCGTCCGGGAGTAACCCCTCGCCGGCGACCGGTAAAATTAGTTCCACTCAAATTGACTTTCTTTGTTTACATACTACACTCATGAGAATCAATGAAGATGTGACTAAACACAACTAAAATTGAAAATTCGTCACTGTATTTACGTACCTAGCGCACCTATTTGTAACGTAGCAACGTAGCAAGACAGTTTTTTTTATGATTTAGAAGTATATTTACGCAAACGCGAATGATAAAACAAAAATGACTGACTAATAGCTAACATTCCAACACAATAATTCTGCTCATATATACAGTCTTCTAGAAAACAAACAAAAGCACCTTTCTCTGAACCCACAGCACCGCTAACGTGCTAAAAACAGCCAGGCAAAAAATAAACAAAATCAAGCAAAAAAAAAGTTGCCTGACCAGTCCAGCCCTAATAATTGCGAAACGAAAATTGCAAATTCAATAGCCAAGCAGTCATTCTGCACTTACTATAAATGCAGTACATCATGTCATGGCATTTGTATTGCAGCAACTACAGAACATTGTAACCACGTTGAACACCTGTGCGATGGAGTAAAGTCCGCAAGGCGGCCGTCGCGTCGCCGTCGTCGCCACTAAAGTTCATTTCAAATAAACTTGCGATAAAGTTTGTTCACCTCCTTCTACTAATGTATCCCAATATTTCCAAACCATACGAAAAAAATGTGTGGGCAGTGTCGGTAACACGATCAAAACATTGACTTACTCCGTGTTTGGTATTATGAAACTCAACCGATGCAATGTTAGCGACAGTTTTGTATGACGAACGATATCTATCGTAAGTTATTTGGACTTTTTAGTACAGGGTGGTTGAATGACATTTATCGCAAGTTTATTTGAAATACACTTTAATATCTCACCGTTCGAGGTGTTTGTCGGTTTCGCAACGACCTTGCTATTGCCATTTCAGTTTGCCGACCTCGCGCCATATGATACACGAATTTGCAAACGGTCATTGACTCATAAGTTTGTATAATAAGATCGTGTGTAACAAGACGACGACCTAATTCATTATTGGCGGACTTTTGATCTCGGCTGGATGCGAGATTGTCGTGATTATGCTCTGGGGACACTGAATGATGTGGGAAACATTATATCACGAGAATAATTATGTGATAAATGATACCTTTATGTTTGCAGATTTGGTTTCTCAAATAGTCATTTAGTCGAAAATTACTATCTCAATTCTCGAAGCAAGTGTCTTGTGGGATAGTAATAGTGGTCCCAAATGGTTCATTGAAGAACATGAGAAAGATCCATTTAAGATAAAAATATCTAAACAAAGGCTTCCAACAGATGTAAAACTTAGTTATCTTTGGCTATAATTTTCTTTAAAATACCTGTTTCAAAAACGTAGGTGTCTCTGTGAATTGCTCAAACGAACAAAGGAATAAAGTTTGCCAACTAACTTTATGTCCCATAAAGAATGTGGGAGACACGGTATAGCGTACATAACCTTCAGTTAACCGTAAGATTAGTAAAAAAAATGTTTTAAGAAAGCTGTAGTGAAGTGTTTGTTTTGATTCGCGGATGATTCATTCACGCTTATTGCTCTCAGTGTAACGAGAGAAGCTTATGCGCACTGCATGCTCCAGACTTTAGTTCAATGACTGACGCGACGTGCGATCATTAAATAGACACAATATAGGCTGCCAAGAATGCTGTTATAATAACAACGATACTGTACGTAAACTTACAATGCAATCGTTAATTGTTCACAAACTGAGTAGCGTTTTAACGACTACTCCTGACGAGTGACACTAATAACTATAGTTTTTTACGTTCCGACGCGCCTCACTAATGTTTCCGCTAGTTTCTGAGTAAAATAAAAATATTTCGGTAACTACGGGTTTACGATGCGCTTTATCGTTGTTGTTAGAATCGTGCATATCGTGTGTAATTGTCTACGTGAAGTAAAGCGTGCACTTAAATGTAAGCAGGCTTAGGGTTGACTGACAGAAAATATTTACAAAACTTACGTATTATTGCTTCGACGTCACTAAAAAGCCGTAACAGTTCTGGTGACTCCTCGCCCTATCATTTAACAAAAGGGGATGGTTGCGGCTTAATATAAGCCAACTTGCAATAAAACAAAGCTTTTAATGGCTTGGACTTTCTCTGAAACACATGATTTAGAACTTTTCTTGAGGAAGCTTTTCAGCAGCAACTCCATCCAACTTGATTGTTGGAATACTGCATTAGTCCTCTGCACTTTTCAAGTAAATCACGGCTTATTTCTTTACCATATCTACGGTGAAGTGAAGCTGTCAGCCCTGCCAGTCGTGTTTCGTTCCCGCGGCCGCCGGCGCCCTATTTGGCATCTCCCGATAAAGTGAGGCACCGGTGTGACGTGTCCGACTTCCAATCCTGTCGTAACGCGTGACTAGCTACACTCTCCACTCTCCTACTCTTGGATTTTTTCCACTACCTAATAAGTTATCCATAGATGTATAGAATTGTTTGTTTACATGTCTTTCTTCGGCACATTCGTGTTTCTATCAAGTGTCTTTGTGAAAGGTGTTAGCGTTTGTAAGGCATCCTTTAATAGCTCAAGTATACCGCTTGTGTGTTTACCCTTTACACGTAAGCAAATTGAGTGGATTGATCGTTTGTTGAATCATAATGGATATGTGGAGTTCAGTCTAAGTAGGTACCTAAGTATGTTTTATTTATCAACTGGCGTCTAAGAGTTAACAGTTACTTGATCAGATCACGAGCTACGGTATTAAGGGATCTGACTGAAGACTAAAGGACGGTATGAGTTATTTCGCACAACACGAATAGCTTTTAATACCAACTTTGTGCGAAAGTTGGTTGACATTTCGTTTTAAAACCAAAGTTCGTTCGTAACGTCAACAAAGCCGTTTGCGAACTTTTGCAGCTTTAAGCTTATTTCGAAATTAATGTTAATTAAAAGGCCCTTAAGTTTCGCCATATTCTGTTAAATATTTTAGCGCCCACTTACATGGGAGGCTACTTCGCGAGGGCTCATGTAACTTCTGTTTTAGTATTCATTAGTTTAAATTTAGCTTACATTTGCACTTCGGACTGTTACCTACGTAACTTTAACGTCATGCTTAAATCTGCCTTTCTCGGAATCAATTTCAATCTAACCGGACTTGGTTTAATTTCACACAAAGCAATTTCGTGTTATGAGAAGCTTGTAAATCTCTGGCAAAATAATGTTCTTTTATAAATCGTAAATAATGTTTAAATATTTATTGCTTCAGGCCAGACATAGACATGAGCTAATGAGGTTTTAATAAACTCTTTGTGTAAGTTGTCCAGTAAGTTACCATAAGAGTAAAAGCAAGCTTGCATTATACGCAGCTGCCCGTTGAATCACCGCGTTACTAGTTGTTAGTGCCGGGTTCAATCATAATAGGTGCGTATGTGGATATTATGTATCGTTTATTGCATAAAATTATAATGATTTTTTCTATTTATTTATTAAGGTAGGTACACTAACAGCTTCTATGTAAGTATAATTTATTTTAAGTAATATAGATCATAAAAGTCTCGGTCTTACACAGTCGCCAATTGCATTAATTAATGAATTATTGATTTATTTATTAACGAGGTATAGAAGTAGAGTTGTGTAGGAAGTAAAGTCGTGTGTGTGTTTTCTTCAAATCAATTAAGCCAATCGTTTTATGATTTCATTTATATTTTTGGAATATAATACTGCACCTAAAAGGAGGAATACCTATCCTAAACTGTGTACCGTATTGTGTCGTTATACTGTATTTACTACAGTGTTGATGCAGTTTATATGATCGAAGCCGACACTGTTCTGTACTCCATTGAAATAAGGGTTATTATGGCTGGTACTGCTCACCCTACCCTTAAAGGTCTTGATTAATAATGTCATAAAATAACGTTTTTTACGGTCTCCCATACCTATAAACAAGCACATATTCAACGGCACGTTCACGAAGATAATATTATATCAATTTCATAAATGTAACATAAGTGTTGTAGTAAAACTCGGAACGTTCTTCAGGAACTCGTAAAAGCAGTAAAAAGTGTCCATATAATGTTGGGCAATATCGGAAGTTTATAGCACGGGCAGCCGATATTAGTATTTACTTTGTGGCAATAACTGAAACTTGGAGTAGTTCAGCCGTGGGCTATTTGGCCGATCTCAGCTTAGCCAGGGATTTTCACCTTGATATTACTGAGAAACTTTCAACCTCTCTGTTTACAAAACAAACCACATTTACATTTAAACTAATCTTGGTACACAAAGCTCTTGAAAAGCTCTCTTGCGAATGTTTGGATAATATACACATTCGCAAACATGTATTGTGATTTTGAGTACAATACGTGTTTTTAAAGTCTTGAATTAAATCATGTAACAACAAAAGATATTGAGAAGTCAACTATTGTCAAGTGACTGCTAAGATCTTCACACCGATTTCACTCGAAACTTATTCAAAAGTAGGTATACTTAACCCGTAACTGCGACATTTAAACCGACAGGTCAGTATTCACGTTTACGTCAGAGGTCAGTTTCCTTAACGGCGCCTTACCCAATTGTGACTAATGGCACATGATAGTATCACTTTCAGCACTCCTCACCAATCACACGTCACGCCATTTCTGGTTGTTCTCACGCACCTAACAAATTGCATGCGCAAGAGCATCCGCGGCTCAACGGGTTTATTCAAACGGCGTATCACCGACGTCTTACGAGTAGTCACGAGTGCATTAAACATTGTGCTGTCGCATGTCGCCCCCATTTACGACTTAACGCACCAAACTGAGCTATAAAATGTTATGAACTTTGTTAATTAAAAATTGCACTTTAACTAGACTTTATTCATTTTTTCATCCATAAAGGAATTTGGAGTTTCATTCAATTAGTTAAAATTAACTATACTTAGTTGAATGAAAATATTTTGTAATGAAACCTATCTCAGGTGTCATAGAATAGTTTCATCAATTTACCTAAGTACAAAAGTTGGATAGTTGGTAAAGTTCGAGCAGAAAGTTTTCATAAGAGGAAGACAAGTAACGATCCCAGTTAGCTTTTAGATGGAGCGCTTGAGTGAATGACTGTACAAAGCCTTTCTAGAAAGTTTATTTACTATAGACAGACCACTACTTGCGAATTACTTACTTTCATTCAAGTGTCTTGATTTCCAACAATTAATATTTATTTACTAGTAATTAGCTAAATCAAAAATAATTGCTTTAATTAACCTTACCTACGTATACAGTTAATTATAACTGTGTAAGTAGATTCATAGAATCATTATAGAAACATTACTTTTTTCTTCTTACTAGAAAAATAAGGCACATGCTTTGAATAAAATCTAAATAAGAATGTTACTATAAATAATCTAGTATTTTATATATATTTTTTAATAATTATTCTACGTGTATCTTGTACTTATTTATAATATCTACTGAAAATAATTAGAACACGTTCACAGTTTTCGTAGTTTTATGAGATTGGTATCACCACGTGCCACCTACCTACTCATTATAACTATAATAATTTCATTCGACAGAATATCGATATTTTAACATTTATAAAGTAATCGAAAGGCGTTCGGTTTGTTTTTATTACCAAAACGATTTTATCAGTCCATAAAAGTATCATTTTTACGAACTGCATGAGGTTGTACTTAAAAACCGATGTAACTGAATAGGGTTAATTCTCAGCAGTACGCGTCAGGTTACTTAAGAATGCCTGTCAGTCACAGTTCGATGGAACTGCGATTGTAATCTGATTCCAATTGGGACCCTCCCCTTGAATTATCATTACTGGTACCTCGCACATCATGCTTTCTCATGATCGTCCTTTTTACAAGCACATATTTTACGTTAAATATGCTTCGCAGCTTTTGATCTGACGAACATTTTGAATGCAATGTAATTTGGTTACTTTAGTAGCCTTGAGTCAGTTGTATTGTATGTTACTTCGGGAATAGGTAACTGCCAAATAAGTAGGTACTGACTGATATCAAGCTGCACTCGGTCGCCTCCATATCCGCGAAAAGATTGAGATGATGAATATTTCCGGTGTACAAAATCTTATTTTTACGACATTATGCACGAAGTGCGTAGATTTCCGTTACCTTATGATAATGAAGATCTCTCAAAACACAGTCTGCTGGCTAGAGGCCAAAAACCAGGTGTTAACAAAGAAAATCTCGAAACACATCCCAGAAATGTCCTGAGTGTTTATATACCGGAAAATCCAAGGAAAACATAATACCTAATTATTATTATAAAAGATATGGCGGGTCTTTTAATGCTTCAATTAAATTCGTATTTTGTAAAGCATTTTAGCTGGAAATGTGGTTTAATCACACTAATATTATAAAGGCGAAAGTTTGTGAGTGTGTGTGTGAGTGTGTGTGTGTGTGTTTATATGTTTGTTACTTCTTCACGCTCAAACGGCTGGATCAATTTTGATAAAATTTTGTATGGAGGTAGCTGTCACCCTGGATTAACATATAGGCTACTTTTTATCCCGATATTCCCACGGGATCGACAATTACGCGGGTGAAACCGCGGGGCGCAGCTAGTGTATCTATAAACGACATGACATTGATCCGGTTTAAGTGCCAACAAAAGCTCATTGCCAGTCAGTCGGTCAGTCGAAAGGTAAAAAGATAAAGGTATTTACATAATATATAGGTAAACGCGAATGTGTCGAACATACCCAAAAAGTATCACGTAACACGTAACCACATTACCACACACGCACATAAAAAATACAGTATGCTACATTTTTTATCTGAAACAAAAGTTTTAAGACAGATTGAAAATCTGATTTTTCTAAAGCTCACCACAGGTCTGGATCAAAAAGTGATATCTAAGTTATATATAAAAGCTCAGCTGTAAAAGTTTGGGCGGCTCGTCTAGACTTCAGTTAGCGCACCCTTTGTATTCAATAATGTATAGAGGTCAAGTCGTAAGCATAGAAAATTGGAAAATATTTTTCTTCAACCTTTCTACCAGAACTAACTGGCTTATTTTTGTTACTTAAATAAAAAAAATCAAAACTCTGAATAAAAAAAAACATTTTTTTTGCATCTATAGTTATAAAGTAGTTACAATATTATTGTTTTCAATGGTTTTGCTTTATTTGCCTTGAATATTCCAAGTATAGTAAATTAATGTTACGCCTACGGACTCCTCTGCTCAGTGCAAATAAACAATGACAATACGTGAAGTTCACGTCATGTACCTACTTTATCATTATCACAGATTGAATTACAAATAATTAAATTGGAATAAACTACAAGTAATTATCCTAACGATAAATTGTTCCACCGAAACGCACGTTACAAAATTTTGTTTCAGTGCGGTTAGTGGAAGTTCTCAGGTGCGGGTTGTCGAAGTGCGGTTCAAATCAATGCTCTCATCAATAAGTATTATTAATTCTTGCTTATCTTGTGTTTTTCCTGTAGAGTTTAATTTAATTGCAATCGATGCACATATGGACAATGTAGGCAAAATAAATAAAAAAAAATTGTCAAGAGCGAGTCAGACTGGCGCACCGAGGATTCCGTATTGTGAAACGTGAAATGTTTTTAAATTTTCATCGGCGAGGTCTATATTTGTCAGAAAATTTTAACACTACGTTATAGAATATTGTAGTTTTAGGTCAGCGCCATCTTTTGACCGATGGTGGAGCTAATGTAATTTTTGTTTATTTCTAAAAAAGTGTGCTATTTAGAGACATAGTTTTATTTTTCTGTAATCTTTACATAAACTTCTATCATATAGAATCATTTCAGATTTTTCTCTATGCAAACTTCGGAGACAAGGGGGAACGGTAGTTTTTTTTACATTTTTCATCAAAAGTCTAAAACTATGCGGACTAAAAAAAATGTTTGAGAATGTGCAAACTGCGCTCTTTCATATGATAGGTAGGTACCACTACCACTTCGATTTTTTAAGACCACGTTTCAGTCACTATTGCAAAAAAAAAGAAAAATCTTTCTTATTTACAAAATAGTTGGGCAAACGTCATCTAAAAATATTCTAAATTTTAAGTTTATTTTTTATTTGTAGTTCTTGAGATATCCAGCTGTGACAGACGGACAGACAGACAGACTGGGTCTCACCATATGGATTCCTTTGTACCATTTTAGTACGGAACCCTAAAAACAGATGTAGGCACCACTCACACAGGCAATGTTACCTGCATGGAACATACACTTAGGTATCTAATAAGTAGATATAAGTAATGTACCAAGAATATTGTAGTGCGGAACTACGCAATTACAGATTGTTAACATCGCCTACGGACACCAGAATATCCCATGACTGGTGTGTACTGCGGAGTAGATATGAGAATAGACCCCTTACTATCTTCCTACGATATTTCTCTTTCAGCACAATACTTTTGTTGATACCTAAACAATGTTGTGTTCTGACAATAGAATCCAAAATCTTCCTGAGGTTTCATACATATAGCACCGACAAGATATAATATAATTATACTAGCTGCGCCCCGCGGTTCACCCGCATGAATTTTGATCCAGTGGGAATATCGGGATAAAAAGTAGCCTATATGTTAATCCAGGGTGCCAGCTACCTCCATACAAAATTTTATCAAAATTGGTCCAGCCGTTTGAGCGTAACAAACATATAAACACACACACCCCCACACTCCAAAACTTTCGCCTTTATAAAATTAGTGTGATTTTTTGCGACATTTTCACTCATATCGTCGTCTTTTGTTTTGTGAACAGAGTGACAGCTCGATTAATAAAATTTCCATTAACTGTACAAAGGTAACCGCACCTCTACCTACATTATAATGAGTACGTACAATAGTAAAATAGTCATAAAACTAACCGACATGACCGCCATAAACCGACGACCGTCGTACCATCTTCAAGAGAGAGTGACGCCACATACAGTTTATTGAATAATTTATTAACAATAAAAGTTAAACAGTTAACTGTGACGTATTGTAAACGTCACGTCTTCATTGTATTGCGAATATAAATAAAGTTGAACTTTTAAAGGACGACTGACTGACTGACCATGGCATGTCAATGCCCAAACACCTGTGTGAAGTTTGTTTCTTTATGAAAACAACCGCAACCTTTGTGAAGTATATGAAGTCGATGACATCATCCAATCTTACACGAAAGACTCAGAAATTATACATAATTTTAAATTTAGGGGAATATCAAAACATTGCATTACAATGTTACCATGATGCATAAATTAGTCATTATTACCTACGTTATCTATCCAACAGGAAAATGTATTTCACGAAGTACGAGTTTAATGCAGAAATATTAATCATAATAGATTACGACGATATAGTTTCCAAACATAACGTCACGCGTCATCAAACTTTAACATAATCGGTCGAAACGACAACAGGAAAATAAGCATTTTACATGAATGGATTTGATGCACAAAAGCCGGAACAAACATTAAAGAAACAGCTCACCACCATTGTTTCACACATAATTCCATTCAATTTCATGTGTCACTGACGCTATTTGAATTTCAAATTCATCCCTCATTGTCCCCTAAACTCGAATTAGTGTTTTGATTCGAGTTACCCCGTGCCACGTCATGAAACCTGCACATTATGTGACGCCAATGAATACCTACCACGAATGACGGGTTGAATGTGATTTGATGCATTCAATGTACGGGTTATTACATCCGTCCATTCGTTGCGTCTAAGTCATTAACTTTTGAAATTACAAATCATCACACTCAAAAATTTAATTACTTAAAACTGACCTCGTGCTTTCGACGAATTGCACTTAATTTAAAACATTTATTGTTCTTTGAAATCGATTTTAAAATTGAAAAAGCTTTATTCGACCCGCACATTTTTACAAAGTACACCCGCAGACTGCTTTCGAGCCGAAAACAAACATTTTTTACGGATTTCACGCGTGTCATTAATTTGTGCACTTTAATGTACTCTATATTCACATAATGATGCACAAATTGTCACTGATCTGGGGGCCTAAAAAGGTCACTTTGGTAGAATCATAAAAGGATAACATTATGAATCATAATATGGCGAAGACAGTCTGTGTTTTTCTTTTTTTGCTGCACTATGTAGGAATAATCAAAGAGATTGCGATTGGATTAGATTTTGGATTGATTGGTATTGTAGCACAGACAAAAAAATAACTGAAAATCCATCACCAATGGGATTTGATGTGACTGTCCATTATGATTCATAATATTATCCTTTTATGATTCTGCGAAAATGGCCCCCTGAACCGAAACGAACTCAACATTGCACTCAAAATCAATTTTGAAGCAAGGAAACCTCATTTATATAAATGAGGTTTCCTTGCTTCAAAATTGATTTTGAGTCAGCTACGGATTCCAACTTTTCATTGAGCTAAAAGAACTAAATTTACAAATTCCTAGGCCCTAAAGTGGGTGTCTCCTCTGTGCTGATTAATTTGCTATTTTCCTCCAAGTGGATTTTCTTAACCTTCTTTTTACTTCGTGTCCAATAAAACACGGTGTTGAAAATCAGACATCCATTGAGTTAATAACGTCGCTGTTATTATTAGCAGTCCATAATGAACAAACATTTTCCCGGAGGGCAGGCTGCAATAAAATACAGTTTAATTTTACTCCGCACTCCCTTCTGGGAACGCCATGTTTTACGTTAGCAGGAAACGACCATCGATGCCAACAAAATAAGCAACTTATTTAATTCGGTAGTTAATAACACAATATTATCTGTACATTAAGCATTTCGATGAAAATGAATCGTTTATGTTGAAAAGTGTGTTGTCTGAAGCTTTTTATTATCTTTCGGATGTAGCCACAGCATACATAATACCTCGATGTTGTAGATGGTGTTTTGTAACTACAAAACGCGGTTTTTTCACTAGACTAAGTATCTCCATCCTAGCACTCTTGATACAAGCAAGATTTCCCAGATTTCCAACTTTATTATTACTAAAATCTGGCACAAATGGTGAAAATACCCATTAGTTAGATTATAGCTACATAGGTATCTAGTTTATTACAACATGCATGTATACTAAAGTATAGCGCTCTATAAAGACGCGTGCATCGCTCTATTGTTGGAACTAGGAAGCGCTTTTAACTAAAATAACACATGAAGAACTCCCACGCTTGCGACAAGTTGTTATCATTATTATCTACCGAGCAGATGTTCGCCGATAAACGTGAACCAAGTCTATACGAAGTATACGCACGAAGTCAACATGAACGAATGTCCATTCAAGAATGTGTACATTTGCATTCATTCATCTCTGAACAAATTCCTACGCACGGCGTAAATCGCAATCCGCGCTATGAATATTTATGTTCCAGCACCTTAGTGCGTTGTGCACTGTGTGAGGTATTGTGATCAGGCTGAGGTATGTGTAACTATTATGAAGAATATTCCGTTCCCTGCACCTGAAAAATCCACTTGGATGAAATTACTTTTAAGACTAACGGCATTTTCGCATTTAACAACTTCCAAATCAATTTTCGTTTCCTTTAAACTTTAATATACGAGCAGACAGACTGCATAAATTAAAACTAAACTACAAAACGGTAGTGGTGTGAGTAATTTATAATCATATCCAGTGGGGGAAGCAACCGGAGTGACAGCGGGTGTCAATCAATGGGGTGCAACGTGCGACGAGCCCGAGCCCCAGGCCGTCGAGGCGCAGTCACCCTCGCACCGCGGTTGATTAGCTCCCGATGACAACCACACACGATGCATTCTATAATCTATGGCCACTATGGCGCTGCGGCCGTTGTCTATGGTGCGCGATGACGGCCGCATGGTAATCACTATGGTAATTACCCCCGTATAATTTAATGGATATTGATGAAGTTTGAATTTATATTTTAATGAAGCTCATATTTTGCGTTGGCGACATGATAATATCAACGTATGGTTAGATAGGTACATCATTTTATAGTGAAATTGTTCATGCATGGTGGAAGATATGACATTATAATTATCTATTTATTGATACGACTTACTAAGTTGTAGGTAGTAAGTTCGAACCCGGGGAGGCGCTTCATCCAAACTAATATTATAAATTCGAAAGTAACTCTTTCTGTCTGTATGTTACCTTTTCACGCCTAAACCACTGAAGGGATTTCGATAAAATTTGGCAGAGAGATAGATTGCATCCCGGGGAAAGACATAGAATAGTTTTTATCCCGATATTCCCACGGGATCGACACTTATGCGGGAGAAACCGCGGGGCGCTGCTAGTATTGTTTAAATTATTTAATCACCACTACTCTCAAATCGGTGAAGGAAAACATCGTGACGAATAAAATAATAATAAAACACCGTCATACCTATCCCAAAACCAAAAGCTACTCCATAAACTCACCTTACGACAACACGGATCAAAAGACGGCCCAACATAACGACACACACATTATTCTTATCGACCTAAATAAAGATTTTTGACTTGTTTCCGCAACACTGAAGAAACTAGCACAGGTTGATGGCAGAGATTTGTTAATTAATTAGGGGACAAAATAGGCGTCGTCACGCGACGCACTTAGTGATTCAGGGTACTTAACTTACCTACCGTGTCCTACATTTAGGAATCTTCGGCCCCCTACTTAGGGGCACCTTGATGACAGGCTTGTTAGGTACCCGTGTACATAAAACATGCGATATAGTAATTAAGTACTACCGTTAATTATTATGTTTTAATCTTTTTTATGTCTTGTCTGTGTGGTGCCGGATGTCTGTGTGGTGCCGGACTTAAAGAATTGCACCACCCCTTACTTCCCGTGGGTGTCGTAAGAGGCGACTAAGGATCTTACCGGAGAATGGGCAGCAGCATTCTCTATTTATTCCACCATCAAACCATACTGCGATCGCCAACCCGCCTGCCAAGCGTGGCGATTATGGCAAACCCCCCCCCCCCCCCCCAAAATTGGGGGAGGCCTATGTCCAGCAGTGGACGTCTATCGGCTGAAACGACGACGAATCTTTTTTATTATTAATAGATAATTCCTGAATAATGATAATCACGTATTTCGTTTATTAATTAAACCGCGTGTGACATTTGAGGGGAATAATTTATTTAAAATGTACCTCAAGCCAAATATGGTGTGACTTTATAATTATTATAGACGTGGATCGTCACGTCAGTGTACGTAAGTATCTAGTGCCTAATTAGGGCATTCTGTCAGGAAAATTGAGTACCTATTCATTTATATACCTACTGAAAGCATTTTACCTCAAAAAAAATCGTGCGGGGGCGGTGGGATGTATTAGTGCTTCAACAAAAAAATCCATCGCACAAAGGTTAGCGTACAGTTCCAAGAATATTTATCTGCCATATATTTAGTTTTGCCCTTATCCTTATCCTCTCAGCTGATGCTGATAAATATCATTTGAGAATGCAATAAAAAATGCTGAAACTACAAATTGTACCTAAGTATATTTAGAAACTTGAATGAACCAAGGTCTCATGGTTTTCCTCTATAGTTATTCATAATAACTTTAACATACCTAGCCCTAGATTGATAAACCCATAGGTGAAGGGCGTATAGTTAAAAAGCTTTAGAAATAGGATTTTTTCCTGTTGACCTGTGTCAACTGTGTCCTGAATTTAGAAACAACGCAACGTTCAAATCAATAGCCTCGGATCGCTACAGGAAAACATAAGTTTTTATTATTATTTGTGTTGATGCCAATTTTCGATAACAACTAAGGACAAAACTCATTTCGATAAAAAATACGTATTATAAGACTGAGCTTTTCCCAATTTATGGCAATCGGCTAATTTCTGATTGTTCCGAATAGCAACAATATTAACCTAATTGTAAAAATATTTGCATTGTTTTATGGGCCTCGATGTCTACGTCATTGGGAACTAGGGGTGTACCTGCTGACCTGACACAGAAACGTGTAAATTATGATGGCTGTCCATCTGATTTACGTGTTGCACTGTAGAAATTAAGGAATCACGTTTTAAGTAGGTGCTAGGATTGTTTTTTACTTTAGTGATAAAATAAGTATTGCATTATTAAGTACTTAATGCACAAATAAAATATACAAAGTTAGAGTTTTAAACTAACATCACTTTCTGCGTTGGTGAAAATTTAAACCTCCATAAACACAATATACCTACGCTATACACACGCACGTCTACAGGCAATATTCCCAGACAGATAATGTTGTACCTATTTAAAAACTTTCCAACGGATTTTACTTTGATACAAACAGCAGACATAGTAGATAATACAGCCTTTCTCCCTCCGAGCATAAAAGGCATGATTGTCTTCATTTGAGTCAAATTGTTCAACTTGAAAGCGAGTTACTTTAGGTCCTTTTCAAACACAGGTATATGTAAATAAACAAAGTCCCACAGAAGCGTTTAGGAGCTAACTTAGATAAGTTAAGGGAGTGAATAATAGACGGCAGATTGCTTTACAAAGTCTTTATTGTTAGTCGTAAAGTCGGGGGCATCCTCGATTAAAACAAACTTTGCGCTCACCGCAAGCTGCGGACAAAAAGCCACGGTATTCCGCTACTTATGCACAATATTAGTTTGCTAGTTTTCGAATATGTATTCGGACCTTCCTATTCAGAAACTTCGTAACGAAAAGTTATTTATATAAGATATGAATCTTGCTAAGTATCCTTTGCATGGGCATAATCAGAAGATCTTTATCAACCCTCAAATTCAAGAGCACCCAGACGTGCGTGTCCAGTACACCTGAACATTAACACTACATAAACGAGTGTCACGATAACGGATTCAGTCATTTCAGAGATAATCAAGCGTAGCAGACAATCTGACAGTCCGATGTTATCTTCACCAGTCTCACTACAAAACTTTGAATACAAACTTTGTATCCCTAAAAAATATACAAAAACAGTCAAAAGGGAAGACTCCTAAAAATACAAAGGGATCCGTTTAACCACCATTGTCAAGCCACGAGTGTGGTTTTAATTAAAAGTAAAAAAGAGGATGTTTGATGAAGAAAATAAAGTTGGTTTAGGATTGATGAGGGTGTTTAAAAATGTAGATCACAAACTTTATGTTCCGGGCCCGTTTGCTAAGCAATAATAGTTGAGAACCTCGTTACTAATTGCCGAAATAAAGCGGCTATGTTTCATTTACATTCATTCATAACGACGCGACGTTGAATACTTACTCGCTATAACGTTTTTCTATTTCATCAACTGTTACTATTATTACTACATCAACGATTGGAACAGCTGTGGTTGGTACGATGCCATTATTTCCTGCTGAAGGATTGCTTGGTAGACCTTCGGCATGGTACGTGATTAAGAGTTAAATATTCACCGCGCTTGCCAGATTGATTGACGAATCGAGCGTTGTTGTCTGTTCAATTCTGATTCAATCATCCTGAACTTATAGGTACTCTCTTAGCATATTTAGAACTTGCCAAACATAGTGTTATGTTATGTGTATTTACCTAATACACAGCAAACTGTATCATCACGTAACCAATTATGGAAATGAAGAGATGTTGTCACTAAATCCGCTCAGAATCCCTAACTCAACTTTTACGCTACCCACGAGGAAAGGGTGTCATATTCTACGGCAAATAATTACAATTACATGTCCAGTTTGTAGGACAAGTTTAAGAGATAAATGTAGGGCCTTTCGCCCGGCAAGGGGGCGCTAATGGAGGCTTAATATCAGCTGTACTTTAGGGTTTCGCAATTCGGAAAGTAAAAGGAATCCTTAATGCGCTAAGTACGCTGTAAATCCGTTTAGCCGTCTCGTGTGTTTCACGTGAATATTATGACTTACTCATGTAGGTACGTTAGGTAGGTAGGTACTGTAGTGTCTTATGTGTTCCGTCCTTTAGCAGAAAGGTCTGGGCTGGATATAATATTCAATTCGAAGGTTCAAGCGTGTGTCAACTATTTTAATATGGTGTTTTTGGTTGAACAGATAGGATTGATATACCTAATTGCCTTGAAGCTGTAAAGTTCTTTTAACAATATAATAGTTCCAAGTCTACGGTCTTTTAATTATATACTAGGAACTGTGGAGGTCCAGTGTAGACCTTCACAGTACCTACTTGTGTGTACGAATGTCATGTCAATTACGTTGGTTTATTTCTGAATGAACGTCAGAAGCAAAATGGGTTTTACAAATTGTATGTTTGTGATTTACCTATTACAATTATTATACCAATGCTTTTCAAATTATAGCTCATCGTTGTGTCCGTAGGTACCTAACTACGACGGACGACCAAAACAATAATTAAGTAATTGTTATAAATAAATTAAACCACATCCATTATCATTAAATTTGTGTATTTAAACACAATACATTATATTTTATTATTTAGATTTAGTACGAGTACTTAGATATATTCGCATGTATAGACAGTAGCTAAGTAAACTCACGAAAATTGACGAATGGCAACTGCCAACATCGGTTGATAGTTGCATTCGCCTATTTTTCTTAGTCAACCATAAGAATCGCCATATTATAGCACATGGCACTCAATATAACCACACATCTGCTTAACCTTTCTGAAATTACCTATTGATAATTCTTGAGAAAACTCATATGCCGCGCGGGTTTATAATAAACGTGTTTTTTTGTCTAAACTATTCTGAGACTTATTCTAACCTAATTGTTCACTTTCAATACTAATGATTTATTCAAATTTATTTCCAGAGGGGTTACCTGGAGACGTTTGGATACCTGAAAAAGGGCAGGCCGGAGGTCGGCAACCTGCAGCTCATGGGCAGCGAACAGGAGTATGAAGACGACTTCAGGATCGCCATCAGGACGTTACAAGTAAGAATATTGCCCATAAAATATAAGAATAAAACAAATAATAATAGGAATAAAAACATTGATAGACTAATTTTTCAATCGTCAGATAAGCTTTACTTAGGTATATACTTACCTGCCTAATAATTACGGCGCTTATCATATTTTCTATACAAAAGTTGTCAAACAACGTTATTAATTCTTCAGATATAATAGTACATTATGATACATGTGTGCTATGTTGATCATTATGCTCGAGGCGGTATTATTCGCGCGAGCCGCAGGCGAGTGCGATAAGAAAGCCGAGAGTCTAATGATCAATGCACACGCGTTTCATACGACGTTTTTCAACACACTTGCGAGGGAAAAAACAGACTTGTATTGTTAAATATTAACTTCTTTGGAAAATGGCGCGCTAGTTTTGTTTTTCCGCGCGCCGTGCTAAGCAGCACTAGCGATGCGCGCGCAGTTGTAAATAAAAGCACCGACTCTCATTTTAAATATATTGGTCTAATGGTACTAACAAAACCGATCCGCCCCGATCACACGAACCTGTTTGAGAATGAATTATGCTACACATCAAATCTTAAATTTTAATGAATGTGCGTTAATTAGGAGTGTTGGATAAACACCTCATAATATGTTCATATTTAGCGCACAAGTTTACTATTATTAATTTTCCTCGTATAAATTCAAGTCATACGATACTCGCCATTTTGATGACAGTGGTGGTCGAGGCTAAAAAACATAAAAATTGGAGATTTCGAACACCCTAACTTCACCACAGGGGCTGTGAATCATCGTCTCAATCAGCATCGTTTAATTATTTGACGAATTTATCCATAGTTTAAAGTAAATAAGTACTTAGTGGTAATGAAGTTTTTGGATATAATCTAATGTCGAAGTTTCGCGCCAATCATGCGTGTTTACATTTTACTTTTCACAAATTTCACACACACAGTTAAATGTAAGATCTAAAATGTGACAAATATTATTGAAAATATTGTGAACAACACGAAAATGCCCAGGTCTTAACGTAATATTCAAACACAGGTCCAATAACACGTGTTAATCATTACCACTAGGTACTCAATTTGTGTTCAAAATCGCCGACCATTATTGTTTTTTTTTATTGCAATGATGTACGAAAGCGATTATTCCAAACGATTTTTTATTTTTTATTTCGATTGATAATATGAGATATGACGAATGTAATCGATACTTGGAAATTAAATAAAATTTAGTATTTTAAGCAGTAAATACAATAAGCATTATTTATAATAATGATTTATGCTTTTCTATTGTCATTTCAATCGTTTTTTGGACATTTCACTTAAACAGAGTCAATAACAGCCAGGCCATAGGTACCTCATTTATTGAATTTCGCGCCGAAATGTTTCTATATTTGAATTTACTCGGAATGCGCTCGCTGTTTAGAATTATTTTAATTTATTGAACAACTATTATATATTGTGGATTTTATTTTTGATAATTTCTAATAGTTTCCTACAGAATTCCCAGTAAATATTTATTAGGTATCTAGGCTTAGTAAAATTTTGTGATGATAAATTAATTCCATAAATTGGATATTCTGCAAACACTTTCAATACTTTTTGTTAGTTATAAGAGTTGTTATTCAGTTTCTAATTTTTTTTTTATTTCATTTATCGCGAATATCGATTAGGCTGTATGCAAGTTTTGATCGAAATAAGGAAATTGGGTGGACGGTCAACACCTTCTTATATACGTATCTATGGTCAGCACTAAAAAGTGTCACGTCGCAACACAATTTTTAGTAATTTATATCAAGATTTGATCGTTTTTTTTATGTAGTTTATGTATGAAAAATGGTAAAAGTAAGAATGCGGACAGAATGACAATATCGTTATTTTTTCCTTTTGCATATTTGCAGTTTGACCGACCTCAACATATAAATAAATTATAGATTTTTTGTAAACGATATCGCAAAGACCATAAAATACACACACACAGAACTCTATTTCATCATAATTCCATACTGACTATTTAAAAAAAAGTGAATTAATGAGATTAAAAAAGCGCGCATCTCCGACTAGTAAATAGTTATCTGTGGAAATAAAGCACATGTGGATTAAAGTAAAGAAAAAGCACGCGTTTTTAATACACTGCATTATGGACCTAAAAGCGGTTCAATAAGAGCCACTTTACGAGCAAGTGTGTTGAAAAGACTATAATAACGTCGCCTTAGAGTGAAAACCTCGGGAATGTAAATAGCATTTTATGCATTTCGGACAATCTTTTAGTATCGAACAGTTCTGGATATAAAAGCGGGTTAAATTGCCATATTAATTAATAAAAATACAGAACCTCCTTTTTGAAGTCGGTAAAAAAAATATAAAAAACGCCGTACAAAAATTTTACAGCACGCAATTCTTTCTTCCTCCAGAAAATTTACTTCTTTTACACTTACGAGGTTTTCACTCTAAGGCGTCGATAAAGTGATTGAAGAGTCGGTCTTAGTAGGTTGGTAGGGTAGCTGGCAATAATAAATAATAATAATCGAAAGTGTCTATAGCTAAGCTTCTATTTCTCAAACCACAAACAAAATACCATGTAGGTACCTATACTTGAACTACAGGCAAGAAAACAAAAGAACATCGATTTTTAATTAGATTTATTCTGAGCATCGGCTGATCCTTGTAGCAGTTGAATTTCTACTCTATGTCGACTTTGACGAATCCTTAAGAAATACCTACCTCTAACTTGTTATCATCATTCCAGCAATTCGGCGGTATACCAGAGACGGGCGAGATGGACAGTGCGACAGTGATGCTGATGAAGCAGAAGCGATGCGGCAGGCCAGACAGGGAAGATGGTGACAATGAGCACAGGAGGAAGAAACGGTTTGCAGTGCAGGGGGAGAAGTGGAAGTACACCAACTTAACTTGGAGGTAAGAGTTATTTATATATTATACATTAAATTGGCACTAACTTTATGCCAATCGAAAATGAAGAAACACGCGCAGTGTATATCCACCCTCGCTTCATATACATGAGCTTTTCGGTAATTTATCCAGCACGTGACAAACGTGTAAAGCCTAAAAATATATATATACGGTCGAATTGAGAAACCTCCTCCTTTTTTGAAGTAGGTTAAAAAAACAAAACTGTCCTTATTTATCTAAGTGAGTAGGTTAATACATTACAGAACAATCCAGAACTGATAATAAAAGATTTATATTTTAATAACAATCCTCTTAAAACTTAAATAGAAAAGATACATATTTTTTTTATATTACAAATAATCTACTTTTAGAAAAACCTTGTTAATAGCCAAACAGCGCCATCTATCAATAGTTTAAGAAACAAATTTGACAAATAGCGCCATCTCGTATCGAACAGCATAACAATAATGATAAGAGCCATCTGTTTTTCGTATTCCACACTAGTAAGACTGCCAACAATCAAATCGTCGTTCAGTTTACGCTACTCAACGCTAGATGACGCGACTATGCTTTTGCTTGTAATTAAAAAAACAACCCCATTGTTGCCGTTGGGTATTAGACGATACATAATTTAGTAGATGGTGGCGAAGAACTATTTACAGCACGAACAACTATTAAATAAAATTGATTTAAGAGACAGTAAAGTAAGAACTAGTTCCTGTTTATATACGGGAGATTTCTAGGAACTCAAGTTTCCAATTAAGTAAGTAGATCAAACCCTATATAGTATTCACATTATAGATGTCTTCAGAGACTGACTAACATTGGTTCAATAACATAATAAGTGTGCAAATTACGAGCAATAACGATATTAGAAAGAGAAAAAGGTGGGAGGGACCTTAATGTCCTATTTTATGTCGAACAGTTCCGACTGTAGGTACGTACTATTTGCTTTAAGACCACATAAAATTGATGACAAATAATAGTTAAATCACGAACCTCGTAAAAGTTACGACGCTTTCCGCGTGGCTTAATTAAAAGAATATGTCCTTTTGACGCCTGACGACGACGGATATTTGGAGCTTCAAATAAACAGAGAAAGCTCTTAACTTCATCCTAAAATCACTCTGATTACGACATTTCTTATTGATATAAAGTAGACACTACATATATGACGTATTGACTACATATATGACGTGTTGTCTGTGTGGTGCCGGACTTAAAGAATTGCACCACCCCTTACTTCCCGTGGGTGTCGTAAAAGGCGACTAAGGGTCTTACCGGAGAATGGGCAGCAGCGTTCTCTATTTATTCCACCATCATACCATACTGCGATCGCCAACCCGCCTGCCAAGCGTGGCGATTATGGCAAACCCCCCCTAAAATTGGGGGAGGCCTATGTCCAGCAGTGGACGTCTATCGGCTGAAACGACGACATATATGACGTTATGGGTGCGAAGAGAAGAAGAAATGTTATTCGTACATTGTACGATATGCTTATGCTTACGATATGGTGATATTTTTTATCAGAGGGAAGAATCTATTGTAGGTATAAGTAGATAGCATGGTAGGTAACTGTGTTTTCATCGGTTTGGGAACAGACTATCAAGGTGTGGCACAGTAACGTTTGCGTAGTACCTAACTAGGTAGGAGGCTTACCTACCAATAAAAACTAGGTAGGTACAATAACTAGGTGCGTTATGCAATAGGTACCACAGAGTACCACTAAGTACCTAACTAGGAGTTTCAGCAGATGTCTTATTGTAGCATTGGTTATTTCCAGTGATTTCTGATCAATCTAGCATTTTAGCCTGAAGAAGCTTTCAAATTCCTTGCAGCACTTCCCAATTCCTTTTCGTCCCATCCTCCATCTCCTGTTTTGTGCAAATAGTTCAAATTATTTTTATTAGATCATAGATCAATGAATCAAGCCTAGCAGTCCTGTCATCATAAAATTGTGTGTACAATTTTTAAATCTCAGTGTCCTCGACATATTTAATAAATAATAAGGTATCTAAGTAGGTACCTACTTAATTATGTATACCTATTATACTTTTATAAAGAAGAAAACATATAGGATGTTTGGAAGCTGGATGCAAAGCCTTAAGGTGTCACTAGTCGATATTTTTCCCTTATAAATTTCGGGAGAGTATTACTCCACTGTTTGACATTGTGCATCCAAAGTTAAACATGATATCGTTTTGACTTATTATTAATTTTGTCTGTATGGAAACAGAAAAGTAAAATAAAAGCCATTAAAAATTATGAGCCAACAAAGATTAGTTTTTCTTGCTATTTTTAACGTAAATTTGTGTGTAAATAAGTAATGAAAGAAGTATAAAATCTTCAAAATCAAGTCCGTACCGACAAAGCTCAGTTTTCAAAGAGTTCAATAAATTTTATTTGTAATTGATTTACGCAGTGATTTTTTCATAAAACTCGATTTTCCAAAGCGCTTTTAGAATTTTTTACGCGCCTATCAGTTTGGTACGGTGTTTCTGTGCGTGAGAACTAGATGTTGTTCATGTAGACTAGCGTCTAACTGTTCATCTCTGATACTCTGTCGGACACGAAGCCAGGTGAGACAGCGTGCTTTTTGGCTAGCAGTGAGTTCGAGCTCGCGACTAGTTTACTCTTAAGGGAGTGATAGTTGACACCATTTAGAGCATTTTGAGCCATACATACTTCGTCTAAGACATGTGTCTTAGACGAAGTATGTTTTTTTTCCAGTTAAAGTGGGTAGGTACCTATGTTATTTTTGACTAAAACTTTGCAGTTAAAAATAAAACAACCATATTTTATCTAAGACATGTATGGCTCAAAATGCTGTAAATAATATCAACTATCATTCCCTTAAATATTTGCACTCAGCTGCCAAACATCCTGTATACAAATTAAACGTTTTCTCCTCCAATACTAGATGTTTCCTTCATTGCCTTGACTTGAAAGTACCGATATCCTTGCCTTGCTCCATTGAATACTTTTGCCAACTGTGTTTCAAGAGCTCACCTGATCCTACGCTGGCTGTGCATGTACCATATGGTGCATTTGGAGCAAGACGTTGGCCGTATGCCCATAAGTTTTACAATGTAACGAAGACACGTTACATGCGTACTCGTTTTACAATTTGCATGCCTACCCAGTTATGTTTAACCCTGCTTATGTACCTGCGGAACGATATAGAACACTACCTATATACTTACCGCCTCACTGTAACTGTAGGTAGACTGACATGTTCGAGAAAAATCGATAGCGGGACATTTATATAAACGTGTCGTGTTCGTGCCACTGTTACGTTGCCCACTAGGCTGTAGCTTGCAGAGTTTATTCAACTTGCTATCCCTGGAGTGAAAAGCCCGACTTGCTCGTTCACTGTTTGAAGTGGAAACAACCGCGGAACACGCGGATAATTTGAAAAGTTCACAATCACCTGCACAGACCGCGGCTTCAGCACAATTTCCTGTCGAATTAATGGTGTGTCAATATTGTAGTCCTCCATTACAGCTTGTTGTGCAAACAAGCAATAAAACTAGCAGCGCCATCTCGCGGTGGGTTTACGAGACACCGGCGCCAGCGGGTCAGCACAGACAGTGCCTCGCAGACCCACGTCACGGGATTATTGTCTAAAAAACAACTCGGTCTTCTGGAATGGAATAGTTATATTTTTTTACAATGAGTATGCGGATTATTAAGAACACACCCCACTTGTAGACGATTTGACGTGGGTTTGGTTTGATTATGTTTAGAAACCTATCTAACTCTAGACATTTGCTGAAAAAACTTATTATTTGGGAAAGTAATTCATTTAGTGTCTTTCGTTATTATTTATTACGAAAGTTATCTTTTTGTATAAGTAGTTTTGATTTTTTTCTAAATTTTCTAAACTTTTTTACTTTTTATCATTACAAAGAACAAAAACTAAAAACAAACTTCATAAGTACACAGGTAGGTCCCTAGATATTATTATCTAGACTTCATGTCGCAGCGTAAAGTAATTGTTTGAACACAACTGGAGTTAGCTACCTATTGCAATGGATACAATGAAACGTAAACAAACGTCGTTATGTTTTAGACGTCCGATAACGATAGAGTTATTACATGGAAATAACGGTATTGTTTTCGCAATGTCGCTGACAGGGAAGTGACAGGCGCATTTCGCCTCCCGCCGCGTGGGGCGCTGTCATCGCCACTCAGCTCAACACTAGGAATAATATTATTATTTTATTAAATCCATACTACCTAGGTAAGTAAAGCTTATTGTTAAAACGGTTGGAAATATTTAGATGTCATTCTAATGTTGTGAGTTTTATTCTGGAAGTAAAACTTGGAACAAATATAACATGCAATAAGTACAATGTGGTTGAATAAAGTAGAGAACTTGATAGTCGTCTTGTTTTAATTGACAGTGGTGACGCGTGACGTCGGTGACGGAAAACATTTTCGCATTAAATATTCTTATTTACCATTCCCTACGAGGTAACTGATAGTTGAGCTTTACTCATTTGATCATAAAGTTTGAAAACTGTTAAAACTAGTCTTGTAAGTTGTAGATAATATACAGGGTGTTTGGAAACAGAGTGCAAAGCTTTAAGGCTGCTCTAAAATGCTCTAAATGGTGTCAACTACTTTGTATCCAGCTTCCAAACACGCTATAGGTATATATACATTTCTTGCATGTAGATAAGCATAGGTGCCGATTAAATATGCCCAAAGAAACCTTCTAAAATTTAAAACTGATTATTATTATTTGAAAATGCACCAGCTATTATGGATTAGTTACGTCTTGCATGAAACAACTGTTACTCTGCAAGTTGAGCAGCTATTGTAAGCTCATGTCACGATGATGAGCACGCAAACTGTCACGAAATAAGGGTATCTTGCATGTCCCTATGTAACTCATACTGTAATTTGCTTGCAGTTGCATATAGCGTTAATGCACGTGATAAATGACATCAATCGCCTGTTATAAATGACAAGCCCATAAGGCCGAAAAATGCTTAAAGCGAAGAAACCCCTATACATAGTGAAGGACCAGTATTGTCTGGAAAAGTTGAAGGTTCTGGGATACTTCCGTATCATTCACTTTTTCTAACGAAATCCTTTGATAATGTTTATTTTGTAAGCTGTATTGAAGTATCGAAGCATAGGTAAAACAACACCCTCACCAAATTATGTAGTCTTTGTGTAGGTGTAACTTGCGTATTTCCCATAGCTGTTATGGAAAACTGTTATTTTTACCGATAAAATAGATGAGGACTATGACGAGCCATTATTAATTGTAGTGACGTAGCCAGTGGCCCGCCCCCTTCGTCCTCGGCCCCCGACCCCCTGCACCGCCGACCGCGCCCCGCAAGCACCCCGTGGCCACGCGAAGTAGGTCGACATTTCAATATTGAAGGCATTTCACAATTTCTATTGCTCTTTATTGCGACTGTACGTCGTAATAAAGAGCTTATTATGCGTATATTGAATGTAGTAAACCGACGTGGAATCTGTGAATCATTTAATTAAAAATATGCTAAAATTTTACTTGGACAGGATAGGACTTCAAACAATCGACGGTAGTTTCCTTCTAGTATGCCTATATTTTGTCACGTGCAAGCTATCCAATATTATAATGCTTGCAGAACACGAGTGTAAAAGTGCTTTAAAAGTATCTCGTGACATTTTCTAAACTCTGACTGGACAGGAGAACCTCGTAAAATTTAATAAGGCGTGAGTTTTCGCCCATCCGTATTTAAGAGTGTATGAACGTAAGTGCACCACATCTCAGCACGTACACGCCACCTGGCGGGAATAAGAATGTTATCCTTTGAATAAATTACACAAATACAATTATACGTCTCAAAAGTTATCTTATTATTTTGTTCTAAAAGTTTAATGCAAAAGAAAAATGAATATGAGTGGAATTCAAAAACGACGTTGTTACCCCTGGTGGGACTCGAACCCACAATCCCCGGCTTAGGAGGCCGATGCCTTATCCATTAGGCCACAGGGGCTTGCCGAGAAGTGTCGAAATTATTCGTTATTTCACAATAAGTATATGGCTGTGTTGACTCATTCATAACACTTCACGCTTGTGTGGAAATGTGTGTAATCGGACGATTACGGAGTAAACAAAAATAAAAATTATAAGTTTAAAATCTCAAATAGCGTAAATAAATTTTTATAGCTCGTTTTCGCTTCGGCAGAACAACAACGTTATCATGCAAGTATGTAACAAAGTTATCATGTAATAAATGTGAAGGTATGTATTTGCCACCGGGAAATAAAAATATATTTGTTATTACAATATAATATAGTCACAAAACTACGATAATGTAGATATGTAAAAAATAAAAGCGTTTTAAGAATTACAAAATTAAATATTGGCATAATTTTGATATGACCGTAAATTAATAAACAAAACGAAAAAAAAAATAATAAACAAAATAAATGTAATTAATTCTCAATCAAGTGCAAAAAAAAAACATAGCCGCCCGAACAGGGACTTGAACCCTGGACCCTTGGATTAAAAGTCCAATGCTCTACCGACTGAGCTATCCGGGCTTATGTTAGCGGCAGCGAAATTACGCACCGCGTTCAAAGCGAGCGATTTTTGTTCGTCAAAGATCGTGACCTTGGTCTTTTAGGTTATTTACGTAGCTATATGAAACACGTTATAATTCATCAAACATTTATGGAACTACTGATAAGAGATGTCCTTATAATGGAATCTACAACTAAGTTACGTACCTACCTACTCAGGTATAATTTATTCAGTTTTCTTTCGGCATACATAATATATTTGGTAGAGAAATATTTATTGTGATAAAAGTCGAGGCACTGATAAAAACTCAAAGCATTTATTTCAATTAAGCCGGTGGCACTTTTGGATTGTCAAAGAGTCAGTCAGTTAGATAGTCAGAAAGTTGAAGATCTCTATGGAGCAGAACGGGCAAGAAACTCCAAGAATAGTCTTATACATTATTCTTGTTGCTTCTGTATGTGAGAACAATGTAAAAAAATAAAATGAAGAAACAATTCATAATATAAAATTTAAAAAAAGCCCTGGCAATTAATAAGCCCTGGGATGACCAGCTCAATCAACGGCGCACGTTCAAGAATATGACGATGATATCCAAACCAGACTGCAATAGGAATTTTAAGGAAAAGTCTGTGCCTTTATTGTGCTGGGAGATTCCCAGATAATGAAAGGCTGATTCACACTACACGTGTGTAGCGTTCCAAAGCTAAGGCAGGCGTGACTCACCCTCAAGCCGTAACCTTCCTGTATCATCTCCTCTCAAAGACAAGCCGGTTCGTCAAATAATTAGACAACAGTCTTCATACGGGAGCTTAAGCCTACATACTAATTTACAAACGTTTGCAGAGTATTTTGACAGATTTTGTATGTCAAATCTGTCAAAAACTCACCATGGAATGAACGGACCGTGGCAATGTTTAGGTATAAATTAGTACAGTTGGCCTGTTGAACGTTTACTTACTCTGTGAGTGTGACAGCCGGCCGCATACGTCCGGTTTCCTGATTCGGTTTCCTGATCAGGAATTCAGATTCGAAGACCCTGAATGCACGCATTTCATACAAAATCGTCTCTAAGCGCATACGTTGTTCGGTAACCCTGACGGAAATATAAGAACATAGCCATGTATTCCCAATCCATATCCAACAGGTCGGCCGGTGTTCACATGACATCGTAATGCGATTAAATTAACATTATCGATGTCAAAGCTGCGGTACCTACAGGACTACAGGCAGCTTATAAGGTGTAGGCTGTATGGATTGAGGTAATGGCCCAAGTATAGCTTGGATTTGTACTCAAATTTATTTTTATTCAAGTGAAGTTTTTTTAAAAAACAGTGGCACTCCCGGAGTGCAACTGTTTTTTTGAATTGAAAACTTCTTTAGGCGCGTTAGGCATTTTTGGGATGGAAAAAACCATTAAACCCGCGCCACTGTTACCGTAAGAGATACCGCGCGTTTTGTTTATAAGACGATTAAAAACATTTTATACCCACTTCGGATGTGTTCGGCTGTCCTCGGGATGTACTCGGTTTTAATGTATTACCGATTTGTCAGTGAGTGATGGCAAAGTAGGTATTCTGTTTGTGTTTTCACTTCTGTCGGCACTCCCGGAGTGCCACTGTTTTTTTGAAGTGAAAACTTCTTTAGGCGCGTTGGGCATTTTTGAAATGGGAAAAATCCATTGAACTTGCGCCACTGTTACCGTAAGCGACACCGCGCGTGTTTTGTTTATAAGACGATTAAAAAAATACCCACTTCGGATGTGGTCGGCTGTCCCCGGGATGAACTCGGTTTTAATGTATTACCGATATGTCAGTGAGTGATGGCAAAGTATTCTGTTTGGCTCCGACGCAGAATGTCCACTTCTCAAAATGTCCACTGGTCGCAAAATGTCCTTTTCTCAGAATGTCTCTTTCGCAAAATGTCTCTTTCGCAGAATGTCCACTTCGCAAAATGTCTCTTTCGCAGAATGTGTGTGTTTCCACTTCTGTCGGCACTCAAGGAGTGCCATTGTTTTTTTTTATGTGGATAGCTGGGTGCTGGTTGTACATGTTTCTCTTCTTTTCCACCAGCCAGAAAAGATAGTATCCTAACGGTGAAGTTGAATCAGTGTAGCTTCTGTTATGACACGAGTAGGCTGTAAAAACTGCACTTAACGGGTTTTACAAACATCGAGTTCTACATAGCGTTTTCCTCTCTAAAGAAAAACTTCTAGCATAAGCATAATCAGCCGATACAGTTCCCACTGCTGGGACACAGGCCTCCTCTCTGTGAGGAGGAATGGGCCATAATCCACCACGCGGGACCAGTACGGGTTGGTGGATGTCACATATCTTCGAATTATTGGTTCTAGGACATGCTTCACGATGCTTTCCTTCACCGTTTTGAGAGCAGTGGTGGTGAAATTAAATACACAAAGTAAAGTGCCTGGCTGGGTTCGAACTTGCGACCTACAACTCGTAACTCGGGGCCGATACCACTGCTCAATAAATCACTCAATCTTCTAGGGAGACATTATTTATTGAAATCTAATATTTCTTGTTAACCCTTCCTCTATCCTTCTACGTCGCTAGATTTTCAACGATATCTCATATCACAGTTTTCATTATTAAAGTTAATGATTCTAGAAAGGCGGAGTTAATTTTACCCACTGAGATAGCGTCTAGTTCCCTGAATAGGGGAATAAAGTGCTAGCCGTTCTACTATGTGAGAACCAACGTTGTATGCTATGTATGTAAGTAGGTATGGTTTGGTCACTGTTGCTAGGGAGGATTCTTTCAACAAAATTGAATTGTATAGAGTCACTCCATAATATGAGATTGCTAGAAATTACCTAGGTGAAGACATGTTATTCTTATTTTATGCTTAGTCATCATGTTCTTCATCTTTCTCAACCCTTGTTGGTTCATCGAAATTGGAATCCGAACAAAAGTCTGAATTCAAACTCTTTCCTTCATACGTAAGCTTGGGCAAGATGAAAATCCATCACTAATGCTCGATTCCTATGGATAAACAAAAACGAATCGTTGCTTACCAATGGTAGCAATTTGTATTGCCATACTGGGCATATAAATAGATTCGTAAGCTTAGGTATTTCACCTATATTATCTACTTCCATACGGGAGGGTCTAGTATGCAATGCTATGTGGTATTTGCTTCATTATTGGTAAAGATACAAGAGTCTTAATTTTAACCAATAAAAAAACCATAAATCAGCCATTACCAATATACTACTTTTATGGAGTTACCCTGAACATTGCAATAAATATCACGATAAAGAAAATCTTAACATGCAATTACACATTGCAAGTCAATCAAAATCGCCACAATCTTTCTCCAACATGAGTAAGTTTGCGACTTTTCTTTTCTTATGAACTCCGAACACCGGCTGCTGCCTATACAAAAAACCAGAAAGTACAAAAGAATTTCCCTGAAATACCCGAGACATCTTACACTTATACACAGACAGCGGTAGCCTGATATTCCAGCACTACAATATCCGTAGGTAAGTATTGTCCCACTACGAGTCGTCGCCGGTATATTTGCCGCGATGACGTCACTGCGGCCGCAATCAGCTTTTCTTCGAACCTGAAGGGTTCAAGTTACTACTAGCAGTAACGAAGTGATTAACTCCGTTACTGCCCACACAGATCCATTTGCTTTTTTCTATTACTTGTCGTAGTTCTTACAGCGGTGTCCGGTTTTTGTATTAGGTACAGAAATGGTTTTGTTATGTTGTCACTTTTATGTACAAAGTTTTTGGAAAGGCTGTTGTAAGGGATGTAAAGTTTGTTTTAGATTCTGAAACGTATTTCTTAGCTATAGTGTACCTACTTAGTGCGGGTTAAGTACCTACCTACATCAAGGACTCGATGGTTTAAACTTATACTGATTCGTAATCGTAAGTTAATTGCTTTAAGAATTGAAAGGTTTTGATACCTTTGAAATTTAAAGTCTTCATCATCATCATTTCAGCCGAAAGACGTCCACTGCTGGACATAGGCCTCCCCCAAAAGGGGGGGGTTTGCCATAATCGCCACGCTTGGCAGGCGGGTTGGCGATCGCAGTATGGTATGGTGGTGGAATGCATAGAGAACGCTGCTGCCCATTCTCCGGTACGCCCCTTAGTCGCCTTTTACGACACCCACGGGAAGTATGGGGTGGTGCTATTCTTTAAGTCACCACACAGACATAAAGTCTTCATTTTCATTAAACTCCGATGCTGCGATACATCCTGAATTAAGCACAAATTGAGACATTGTTAGACATGAGGTTGTTTAACAGGACGATATAAATCAGGTTCAATCTCGGCCGAGCTCGTTCAAACGCCACGTTTGGAGACCTCCGTACGAGTGGCTCGTAAATCCTGGACTGCAAAACAATCCGTGCCTCGGCCAAGTATCCGGTGGGTTTGAAATTCCAATTAAGGGGAAGCTCTAGACGAGTTCGCAGGTCGGCTGCACGCGGGCGATCACTCACTTGCACTTTTAATTAATTTATTTATCGAGTTCGCGAATCGACGGCGCAACTCGCGCCGACGCCCCGCCCCGCCGCCGCCTATATAACCCGACGAGGACCGGCGACGTCCGTCAGTTTTCTCAGGGACGCCACGGGCGCCGGTCGCCCTCACCCGGGAAAATGTGCCGGAAGGACGAAGGATACTTTAAATTTTTAAAGTGGGTAGTCGAAATGTAAGGAGGGTGGCGCGGCGGGGTCGCGAGTAGGGCTCGGTCGACGGGGGCGACGGCCGGCGGCGCGACCTTGAGGTGAGTGATGCACGCGCGGGCGAGCGAGTCGATAGGCACAGCGCGCCGCCCGCCCACGCGCCTGCACTACAGCTGTTTCACTTGATAACGTGGCGTTTTGTCACTTTTTCTTGTATTTAGACGTAGCTTTCATCACTTCGGAGCGTCACGAGCATCAATTCGACGGAAGGTTGATCACAGTTCCAGGTTCCAGGAAATACTCAAGACGTTAACAAACTTTTAAATTAGACTTAATTCAAACTTGTTAAGTTGTCCATTTGCAGAAAATTAGTTTAGACAGAGTCCTAGAGTACTAGAGTTTGTTTGAATGTTACGTTGCATAAGTTTTGTCTGTTACAATCGATATTTCAGTTTATAAATAACTTCAATCGATTAAGACGCGACCGCATCCGTCGGTAAAGGAGCAAGTATTCAATGCTAAACTTATTATCAGAACCTTCGATCGTTGCAGTTCACTGCTTCGTTGGGATAATCTCTTTATTAAAGGTATAATCTCATTTAAAATCCTGAAATCTAAGCCGTAGTCGAGACAGAAATTGTTGAGCGCCGGTGCAGCTCTCGCGTACGATAACATTCATAATCCATAGCGAGCCCATGGGGTTTGAACCAATCGAGTTACGTTCGAAAATCGGGAAAGTCGAGTCGGTTATAAATCGAGCAGGATGTAGTATAAGTAGGCAGGGTACTTGGTCGGTGGCCAAGTACAGACGCGCAGTAATTACTGTCTCAGGAGCGAGCTCTTAATTTGCTTAATTTACCCGAACCCGCTCTTCGGAGCTAAATCGCACGATTTAATGGGATATTTGAATGATGCGCATTGTTTAAAAACGTCTCGCGTCTGTTCCGAACGATCTTATTTCCGCTAAAACACTTATTCGTTAAACTGAGCCATTAATGAATTAGCCGGTCCTGTCTTCTGATTAGGCTTATCGCTCTGTTTCGGAAAAGTTTTCAACTCATTTTAAGCGTCAGTTCTCGGGTGTCGTATCGTATTAAAGGGGTTATAATAAGTTATTATATCAAATCAAATTTTTAATTGGGTTTACGTTGATTTTAAAGTGCAACTCTTTAAAGAATATAAGAGTAGATGCACGAAAATATAAGGAAAACTTAAAACGAAAATCAAAAACCGTAACACTTCAGCTTCAAACTGCATGAGCGATACTTGGCATTTGATATTTTAACGTACATTTTTGGGAAAGGAACTCGAAAAAACTAAAAAGAGGTGGTACACACCGTGTTCAAGATTGCTTTCGTGTGGTTGGCAATAAAAGACCAGCAAGTGTGTACTGAACCGCGCGGCTCTGTATTTAGAGCATGAATTTTAGATACGTGTAACCAAGGACAATATAGGTGTACATAAAAGTACTGTATATCATGTGCCGAGTGGGCTCATACTCCGGTATTATTCATAATCCGACTGTGCTACGTTTTGTACCTTGAGCACAAAAATATAGCGGCGCGTACAAGTTACTCGAGGAAATGTTCACAGTTATTTTCACAACTAAGTATTTTATTACTACAGGGATTGTAAAGTTAGTAGGTCCTAATGTAGATAACATTATGAATGGGACGAAACTTTCATGCTTTGAATCAGCAATCCTGGGTTTGCCTTAATTAATCCCTGTAGCGGTAAAAGTATTGTATTCCGAGAATATTTCATACGCAACATAAAAATGTATGGTTTTACTGTTAAAAAACAGCCAGATAAAAATTCAAAGCTCGAAATATTATTTAGGAAGCGTTGTAAATGTTGGGATATATGAGGACAGTACGCTACACATACGTGATGTATCCGCCACATTTTAAAATGTGTGGAAAGCTCAACTTTTCCGCTGAGAACGGAGGAGGCCGCATTTGAATTATAGAGGAAACGTTGGCAAGCCGTCAGTATACCCTTGCAGCGTCTTACACTCGTTACGAATATTATGATTTATGCGGCACCCGCCCGGACCGCCGGCTCCGGTAAACAAGGATGATTTGACACCATTTACCGAGGATGTTTTTTGTACAATAAGTAATTTTGGCTTACCGCCGCACAGCTACAGACGCGCACAAATAATTTAATAGGCGTGCCCCTGCGTATTGTCATTGTAATAAAATTGCGATAAGGAAAGAAAGCAGCCGCCGTAATTAAAGGTGAAGGTTCCGTTTCACTTTTAATGTTCTATTTAATTGTCGCTTTGATACTGAATTTTGTTGGCGTTCGCGAATTATCTTAAACAGATGTACGTCGTTTGAAGGAACGTAAAGTTTTTAGCAAATTGAATACAATGTAATATGAAGGGTATCAATTTTAATTGAACGCGAACTACTGTGTCATTCATTCCGACTGTAAATTTGTTGTAACGACTGCGGCTAACAATTTAATAACAACTATTAAAGCTGTACAAAATCACGCACCGCTATTTCTAAATAACTAATGAAAACGGTTTTCCTTTCATTATGAAAATTACCTCTGTATTGTTATACAAGTGTGATTTTGTTGTTGCTGGGAATTGTCTATTAACATTATGTGTATTTAAAGCTAATGCAATGCAGATGTACTTAATTGTACAATAATATCATTTGAAAACAATATATTATGTTTCTGCGTACATTATACGCTTTGTTATTAGATACAAATCTCTAAATTAAACCCAGATCAGTTCTTTGTACTTTTAAAAATGAGTTTCTTGTAGAATATACAATTTGTACTATAACACAAATCTCCTATGTTGGATATAAAAGGGAATGCATAGTTACGTGTAGGTACTTTGGGTATTCTCAAATTAAAGCTATGTTCTTCACTGTTTTTAATCATCAGCCTAGACTTTTTATGATAATGGGTATACCTGTCAGTTTAATCATACATCGCTATTTGACGACATCTTGCCTAAAATTGATTCAGTCAAACGATAAATAGAAACACAATTGATACAACCTAACAAACAATCAAGATACTAGCTTCTTAGAAAAGCACTTTTACCCTTATTTTAGGTACCGTTTCGTACCGATGAATAAGCACATCAATTCCTTAAACGATTTTGCGTTCCCCATGAGACGAACGCAATAAGACAGGAGGTATCTAAAAACACATCCAGCGATCCATGTGTCATACACAGGGCGCGGTGCTCATAGGCCCTCCAAAAATATATAATCGATTCAACTTTACGTAGCAGAGGTACTTAAATGCAAATGCGGAGGAATTCTTTCAACGACTCCGAAGAAAATGTTGCTGGTACCGGCTCAATCAAAAATATTTACCTACGGACTGGGCAGTGAGCAGTCAGCAGAGAGCTAGCTCAATATTCCAGCCCCTACCACACATCCACGTTGGCGAGTGAGTGCACCTCACTTTAGCGCAATTAAGTTTAACTTTAACGCAAACGTGACGTTTTTTAGGGATAAGTGGTTTGGTAATAGAATTCACGTGTCTCGCGACCTTTCTCTAAGGAGCTAAATGAGTGTTCAATGAAAGACGTGGCTTATACCTACGGGTATTTGTTCCGTTTGACATGTCTTTTACCTTTCCCTTAAAGTAATCTCTTGAGAAAACGTAGGTATTCTTTATGTAATGGACCCGCTCATAAACGACTTCTTAGTTAATTAGTTTCATACAAAGTCATCTAAACCAATAGTTTCCTATAGTACGATAAATAAACTCCAATAACAGAGTCCGCCTGTAAATCCATTGTTTTCGGAGCAAAAACATACAAGTATTTGAAGAGAGTAGTATTTCGTAGCCTCTAGTCAGGTAGAAGCTGTCGGTTCACAAAAAGACGACCACGTTACATACACAGCGGACCGAGGGAATTTTTTGCTGACCGCACGGGAATTGAAACTAGCGAAACTTTTAGCAGGGCCATTCAGGGATATGACTTTTACATATACGTAAACTAACTAAGTACATTCAACCGCTAGGTACTCCTTAATCTAAAACACTCGAATAATAAAGTATATACATAAAAGAACACAAACAGCAAAATACAGACGAAACACCCATAACAAAACGAATCATTAGGTACCATTTCCACGCTCCACGTAAATGGCTATTATTTCAAAACAAATGTTGTTTAAAAAGCAGCGGTAATTAAGATAGGTCGTATATCAATAAATCCAGACGACTGATTCCTTGCTAATTGCCAGGTTGCAATGAAGTGCGGAATCAGATGCAAGCGGACGCGACGCGATGCAAATTCACCGTCGCCCCAACAACAGTGAACAGCACGTAAAAATGTTTACGTAGAACGCTTGACCGCTTTTAATTGTTCTATTTAAATACAGAGAGCTGACATAAAGGCTAAAATGCTCCGTTTGCAGATCAAATTACATTCATTTTCATCCGCTCCGTGATAATTAAAAACACATTTATATCGGAGCTTTTACATGCAATTTGTTTCATGAAACATCATCGTCTTTTATCGCGTCGCGCTGAAAGGTCACAGTAGACTATATTCATTTAGGTTTTACTCGCTTCCCGGTTCGCTGTTTAAGTAGGTTCTTGTTACATTTTACGACATAACTTATTTGGCTGAGCTGACATTTTCAAACATTGTGGTCACGATCGCGTATGTTAAAATATTATTTTGTTGACGTAAAAGATATTCTGTAAAGCATTTACTCCATAAATGTTACCGCACATATATAGTAGTTAACGTGTTATTCGTCTGTTTACAGAACCTACCTGCACTTACAAATAGATACATATTCCGCAACGTACAAGTTATGCTTTCCCGTGATTCGGGGTCGTGATTGAGGCTACGCAGAGATTCTGAATATTTCTACCGCATTCCACGCGCAGGTACTACGGTGCATATTGAAAGTCAAGCATGTAGTATAATTAAACGCTTCCTCTGCTATTTTGGTGCTACGAATTCGTAAATGTGCGCTGTTTACAACTAACATCGGATTGGGCTCGGAGACGATCTGTATTCGTGAGCCGGGTCGCAGCCGGGGGCTACGTCGTGCGGACGGGGTGCGAATGCAATCCGGATTTAGTTCAATCAATGCATCCACTCGTCATGTTTACGTAAAATTGAGCAGAATCAATTTTCGTCGGCTCACTTAAAATTCGAACACATTTGCCGATATCCGGCGGCACATGGTACATTTCCTGCTGTCTAGTCAGCAGATGACTGCACCGCGCCCCCACGCCGGCGGCCGCTCGACCACGGCACGGGAAAATTTTGTGTGCCATTTTTATTTCATCATAATTCCGTTTTCAATTTCTAGCGAGAATGTCAGTGGCGAGATTGGTGCGTAAAACTCGCGTAAACATTCGAGCGGTTGCGGAACGGTTACTCCCGACTGTAACCGGTTTATGCCAGTGTAGAATTTAAAGTGATAAGGTTCTTTATGTGTGTAATCATTTTGTGTTACGACGGACTTTGTCATCCGTGTGTGGCGCGCCTGTCCTTCCGCCGCTGAACTTTATGCTCCACGATTTGAAGAGTTTAAAAACATGTAATATCTTTGTCTTCTTTTTGTATGCCATGTTCCTCCGCTTTCTTGTAAAACTAGGATTTTTCACGGAAAACATCCGAGTCCTAAGTCGTATCATAGAATCTTCATATAGACCAGATCAAAAACCCGACTCCATGCTTTTTTATACGAATTTCGCCTACAATCTAGCACTACACACACAACAGAAACAAAAATCAGAATCTCCAACAGATATAGGCGGTTTTCGCGATCGCCCGCCCCTGTGAAAACGTGAATCGAGTTTCAGTATCGGCATCCGACCGATAATCCCTTCAGAAATAATATTGTCCCATCAAAACGTTGGAACAGAATGGATACCAATTTTATTCTGAAGTAACGACCCGCAGTATAGCACATCGCTTTCTTCTCACTTCGAGCTCAATTTTATCAACGTCTGTATTTACTTTTTACTGGCAGCACTTACTTTTTCCTATTTTCATCACAGTTATGCCACGCAACAGCCATGAATTGGCGCAGTGTGATTACAAATTTAAGCCGTCACAGCTAATATGAATGACAACGGGTCGCCCTACTCGACATTCATTTCCCTCGGCGCACCTCTCTTATAATAACTTACACGGCAACTTCGCCTTAAGGTATCGATGTGTGCCGACACACATGACGCGACAGGGAACAGCCCACCACGCCCTCCTGGACTCCTGAATACCATCTAATACATGATGGCATGTCATTTCGATTTGTACTGCGCTTTTTTCAAAAAGATAAAAGATCGTCGACGTTCCAATCACGTCAGCACGTTACATCGAGCACCCTCACAACCAGCCTTATGATAGGTAGTTTAATCTCATAGAGCCGTTTCATTTTAGACATTGAATGGAGCGAAATTACAGACAGGCTGCAATTTTCGGCGCCTCAATTGCCGATCTGCAAACAAATTTATACATATCTGATGAAGGTGCAGACTTTGGCGCCCTATAATCCAGATTCGACCCTTGAATGCGAGCGAACGAGCGGGTGGTCGAGGTTTTAGAGTGGCCCTTCAATCAGCCCTTCCTTGCGGGCGTGCGCGGGGCGCGCGGCATCCGCGGTGCCGCGCGGGGGGCGGGGCAGGGCACGAGGACCTTTGAGCTACAGGCTCTTTGACACGAGCCACTGGCGCACTCTTCAAGTAATGATTCATTCTGCTGATGACTTACGCGGCTAATGCGCCAGTTCCCCCCTCCGCGATGTTTGGTTAAGGATTAAGGATTCGCTCACTGTAAATTAGATTTTACCTCATCGTCTCTTTTTTAAATTACTTTGTTCACGTCGTGTATAAAAAGCATTTTGTCGAGCGAATTACATTCCCGCTATCTGCTAAGTGTCGACGTTAAATCAACATTGTAATTAAGATCGCTTTCCGCCTACTAAACCAACTTCTGCAAGCAGTGTCCCGTGCTTCCGGGTAAAGCCACGACGAATAAACCTCAGTGAGAATACATCACAATCATAATGTTAGTTACACACACACACACCTTAGTAATCAAAATGCATTTCGAATGATGTCCAAAAACCTTCAAAATCGCATTGCTTTTATAAAAAACATTAGCATAGCGTTGAAAATAGGTTTGACAGTGACGAAACGCGTTCAACAAAATGTACGCTGAATGAATCGTAGCGATGTACGCACCGCTGCGCCACGACAAAGTGTTCATTGTTGGCAGAATTCAACAATTCTGAAAGACAATAGCGATCCTCCAGCGACAGGATTGCGCACATAGTTTAAATCCCTAATCGATATTCAGATATAATTTAATCCGTCGCTCAAAAGCTCATTGATATCGATAATCGACTGAAAAACAGGGAACGAAAGAGTGCCGCCTTGTGACGAACTTATTAGGTTAGGCAAGAGTTTAATCATTACGAACTTTGCTGTCTCTGATCGACCTGTAAACAATATAAGAAACAATATTGTTATACCAACAGAAGAGAAATATTTCTAATTCAACATATTATTTTCCTTCAACGTTACTTTTTGACAAACTCCTCAGTAATAATTGTTTTAATCTACAAAAAATTCCAATTAAAAGTTTTTTATCTCTCGCAAAGCTTAGGCTCGGTTTGCAGCCAGCGGCCGAGTTGACTCGGATTACATTTTGTTTTAATTTTATTTTCACATTTTATTTACTGACCTCTGACGCTGTATTGTTGATCTTTTTGTCGTTGTAATGAACATTGTAACTTGGGTACTTTCGACTGTTTGACTAAGTGAATGGCAGCTTTATATTTTCAATATTTCCTGCTTGCTTGAACAGTGAGGGTGCACGTCAATAGAGTATAATGTATTCGGTTGATATGAGCTGGGAAGGCGAGTCGTTATCATGTCAAAGAAACTATCGCATTACCGGACTCAAAAGGCTGTGGTTTGTTTGATGTTAGTCATGCACGATAGATCCTACTCAATAAACTGTAATTCTATCATGTTTACCTTAATATATTAAAAACAGCTGTTCTTAAAATATTGTTATCCAAATTTCATAATTAATATTCCAATAATTTATTGTTAAACTTCTGGCTTACTTGAGAAAAGATAACATTTCAAAAAGTTTTCCTTAATAATTCCAGCACAGATATTCAGACGCCACAGTGATTCTCGGTATGCTATCAATTCTCGCTTTATTAATTATTACTAATTCAAAAAGTTTTCTCGTCCCATAAATTACAAAACCGTTTTTAATACATGAGATAATAATACATTTGATATTTTCCCACTACGAAACGTAAAGCAGCTTCACACGTAATACTACACACAAAACAGGAATAATGGCATATTCCACGCCATTCTACTTTATTCAGTACACACGACTCCGTTGCATCGCCACCGCATATCAAAGCATAAAATGTCATTCTCCTTAACACATCTCGAATGACGTTGGAGTTTATGTAAATTGTAATACACGCCCGGAATATTTCGGTTCATGTGAAACTCCGCGGTAGGTAATGCAAAAGGCAACTTTTTACGCATTCACTCTGTGTACCTATTAACGGGTAGTCCCCTCTAAAGATATTCCGAGAAGGAAAATAATATCAAGTGTGAAGCGAGTCGATGAACAGATTTCCGAATAGAGAGAGCTTTCACTTGTTGTTATTCTGTTACCGCGTAGCTTACGGAATGCTTATTTTCTTTCGAAGTTCTTTAATAACGTGACGGAAAAGTCGATTTAAACCTGGCTACGCTCATAATACATTAAATCCATAATGTTATTTAAATGTGTCCATGTTGAAATGCGATCAGATAAAATCTGGGCGCTCGACGTGTTTCCCTATATTTCATTAGGAGTACATTCGGCTTCCTGTGGAAAGTATCGTGTTTCGCGGGTCTATGAACACTGTATTTCACATTTCTAGCTATATAAATGTAATTAAAACATCAGCGTTACAAATCCACCAGTAAATATAAAGCTCTTAATTAACACAGCGGTCAAAGTATTAATTTCACCATTAATTTTGAGTAATTGCGCTCCGTTATAATTTAGACAGATATTACGCAGCTTAAATTATATTTATGTTGTTTTTTATACTTTTCTAACCACATGTATCTTCGTCTGCCATAATTGGTATAAACGCGAGTAATATTATGATGTATGAATATGAAAATGAATAGGGTAGCGCAATTTATAATTATTATTTTGATATATTAACGCGGAATTCGTTTCTCTATGGAAATCCGGCTTAATTATAAATTAATCTAAATTGTGCCTCTTAATTTTGATAAGTTGTGGATAATATCGAAAAAGGTTTTTAACAAAGCATTTTCAATTTCAGGTACGTACCTTGTTTCCGCTTTCCACAGTCTGCTGATCTGGTAAGCAAAATATTTTACTGTCGATACAACAATTTTTATCAGGATTTTCTTTATCTACCAAAACCTTTTATATAAAGAGCAGCTAATTATGGGAGTTGAATAAACAACTGTTAGGATAGACTAACATAAAAAAACGTTTAATGAAAACGTATAAAATTTCGAATAGTATTTCATTGTTTATACGACATGATAAAAAGCGATCAGTGTAAGGATGTAATTAATCCTTTGAGCGGCTACACAGTGGCACGGTACAGTCTGCGAAAATGGCGGCCGATATCCAGGGAATGAGGATCAAACTTTGTTAACCATTGACATACGCTCCATTGATACCGAGGGATCTACAAGGGCAATTTGTCCTTATTATTTCGTTCGTTCTGAACAATTTGGTTTATAAATTAAGGTTCTATCTTTTTACAAATAATTACAAAAATGAGTGAAATTGCTGGAGAAACCATAGCTCGGATTTAAATGAACTAGTAATTACAAAAAAGTCCTAGTTGCTATACTTAGATGACACTGTCTGAAAACGGATCTAAAAAAAATGAGCTCACTAGAACTTACTTTTTATATGCACTATTAGTCCTAATCTAGTGTAAGTTAACTGGTACAAAGAAATATAGAAGCAGTTGTCACCATCGGGTCGGGCGGAAACAGTGCATCCGGCCCTCAGGGTCGCCCGGATTTTCTTACAACTCCAACATGCCCGCAGGACACTACCGAAAATACTTTATAAAGGTCCCTCTCACACTTGATATATTGTTACCGGATGTTTTATATCGATTTGTACTCCATGAATGGGGATAAAATGTAAGAGGAAATATAAAAAGGTAATATTTTAAAGTAGGTAAATAAAACGATACTGGTCCTTCGTTCCGAATGTAGGTACTCTGAATTTATGTGCATTTGATACAACTAAAATATATTATTTTTACGATATGCATCGTTAATCTGGTACTTAGTGTTGTTATAACATTTTAGAGCCATCAAATACATTATAAAACAAACTTATAACCGTAAAAGTGCTTCCCGGCAATGTTCACGTAACTCTGTAAGGTTCTTACAAAGTTGTGGAGTACTAAGAGCACTAAAAGGCGGCAATGCGTTAATCCGACTGGCGATATCGGAAACGCGTTCTCTCGCCTCAAATATAATATAAATAAGAATCACGTATGTAATAAGGCGGGGCTGGGGCGCATTCCTCACACGTCCGGGGGCTTCCCGGGGCTTAGCCGAACTTGGGCCATTACCCACGACCACCGGCGGAGATTTCGTATACGACCTTACGCTCGTCTCGACGTCTACAACATTTTTAAGTTTGGAGACCAACAAATACAAATATGTTTTATTAAAAAACTAAAGTCATAAATTATTAAAAAGTTTTGTTGTTGCAAAAATAAAGTATTTTCTATAAAATAAATTAAGCTGAAGGGATATACATTTTTAAAGTTAATATGAGTAGACAATTCCGCAATCATCAGCCGCTTGGTAGATAACGTATGGGCTCGGTGTTTTATAGGGAAATGTACGACTGACCCAATTATATTGTTTAATTAGAACGCGCGCCGAACAAAACCATAGTCGAACCACCTACTTGCCGCGACAAGATATTTTGTATTTGATAATTTGAAATGGAGTAGGTGATTGCATAAAAGTGCAGGGATCGTTAACATGATTAAAAGACCCCGTTATACCATATTAGTTTACTTTACAGTTGAATGCAGAAATTACGTAAATAATAGTAGCGTGTCCTGTGTGTGACATTTGCCTCGAGGTTTCACGAAATCCCATCCCGGCTTTCGGCATCCCGTTCGGGAGTTTTGCCGGTTTTGCCTAATCAATAACCAGAAATTTGTCCTAAAATAGAGCCGAGAATGTCGTCGGTATAGTTCAGTGAACTTTCATAATAAAATAAACCTATATAATATTTATAAAGATTGCAATAACTTTGGTGTAAATGTCGTCAGCGATCCTGAAACCGATTCTAAGTTTTCCTCTAAAACAACTTAAGTCGCTCCATAAAATCGCTTACTTTACAATGGAAGAAGAAACCATCAAAAAGTGTAAAACATATCCGTTCAATTGGCGTTTCAAATAAAAGTTTTATCGGTTGCTAGTACACGGCAATCAGTGCAGTTTTAGTGGCACGTGCTCCCGGGAACACAGTTTATGTAAATCGTGTGCGGTGGAACAATCTCAATTGAAGGTATTATGCGATAATATTGGAACACTGCCCCCACTGCGGGGCTATAGCTGGACAATGTGCATGTAGATTGCATCTCACGCGTGATCATCAATGCGTTTAGCAAATATCGTAGCATTATTAACGAGCAATGGATAAAATAAATAAGTCAAAGTACTCATATTATCTCGGTTTTATTAACCTTTCCTATTGCGCATGCCATTTTTTACGATAACTAGTTGCCAACAAATATTAATCAAACGTATATGTAGCTTGCAATGAGAACAGTTGGAACTATAAGTTTCAAATATAATTGGATTTTAAATGCATTAGTTAATTTTTCTATGTAACTGCAAACGATCGCATTAATAATATTAGAATAGTTACCGAAAGTAATAACTTCACACTATTTCTGATAAAGATGGCGTAGGAGACTCTTGCCATATTTTTTTACTTTTCGTAGCATCCTAACGAACAGACAAACATCTTACTTTTAGCAGAGCAGGCGAATACTTAGAGGTAGTAGACAGCTTCTTCAAAAAGCAACCTTACTACACGAAGGCTTTCAACATTAAAAATATTTTCACTGAGATAGCATTTAAAAAATAAAACATGTTCCAATTTTGCTCCGCTTACAGAAAATACTATTTCGTAGATGGTCTACGCAGCGAGCCGTGACAATCGCTGTACAAACTTGCTTCTTGCTCGACAAAATATATGGCTCCGTATAATATTTTACAATAATATTTATTATAAACATAAATATTTCATTAATACTCGTAATTCTACATGACAGTCCTTACTTTTATCCTCATGTGTGCTACGGCGTAGCAGTTTGCTACGCGCGCGCTTGTTTGCGTAGACCTTGAGTTTATTTAAATACGAGTATAACTGGGGTAAATAATAATTTAGTGGCCATTATGGCACCATATTACTGAAAGTAGTTTAAAAAGTGTTAGTTCGTTAAACGTGGTCGCTGGTCGTGTTTCACAGTTCTAACGCGGCGCAAGTTTGAGTGCAATAATTCGGAGTTTATTTGCGATCTGGCCATTAGCAAGTTAATTATTCAGTAGCGGACAAACTTCGTGCACAACGGGTACGCGTATGTGCCATGCTGATATTGCACTCTTATTCGCATTTTCATTAATTTTCGGAACATATTGGCTGCGTCTACTTACGACTACGTACTTAAGTTATTACTCTATTACTGAACTTGTCCATATTCCTCGAGTGGTTTATGTTAATTCGACTTTTGAGATATTGATGATGATTATGCAAGATTTGGTATTGCCGGTTATAGGAAGCAATTATTATCTACTTAATTATTCGGATATCTGTGGTAATTATAGAAGTAATTATGTAGGTATTCCTTTATTCTTTGATAATCGTTACAGACCATATCTTATTACAACATTTATTACTACAATTTGCTTCCTGAACGTTACGCTGAGGAGGTTACATTATTAGGAAGATTATGTGTTCTTTTAGATATTTAATCAATGTTTGTTTTAAGATATTAATTCAATATGTCAAACACATAGGTTTCCTACGCAGTAACTCCTTGCCTGAATCTGTGCCCGTATCAAGTGTCTTACTGACAATATAGGGGCTGCTCTCAAACAGATAAGATAACACAGTTTGGATTGGCTATTATGAAATCAGGAATAGTAAATAAAGCTGCTGGCATGCCGACTAACATCTCTGAGTATTCGTCGTCATATGTACTGTTAACAACCTTAATAAAAACATATTCACGTGTTACATAATCTATATTCTTCAAGGATATGTCTTGAAAGGGTTAGCGAATACCTAAACAGACTCTAGAGAATTCCTTTAACAGCTTACCGTAACTTTGGGTAGGATAAATATGTTTTAATACTTAAAGTTTTCCTTTGTCGAGACAGAGGTTTCTTGACACTATTCCCTGAACTTGCTACTCATATTAAACTTCTAAGTCTGCGTTTGCTGAATAAGTATCAACTAAAGTCTAATTGAAAATTGCCTCTGCTAACCAAATCCATCGCTTGCCTCAGTTACGATATTGTGCTAAATACGTACCTATCTAAACTAGCCACACAAATTCAGAGACATTCCGTGCATCGAGTTTATAGCGTTCCCGAGGTTTCACACCAACTCTGCCGACTGCAAGATAATAATTTATTCACATGTAAACTCGTCCTCTTACACAACTTAGATTGGACTTAAACGAGTATGTTGTGCGCTCGTATTATGCTTAATGAAGTTAAACATGTCCCAACTTGACGACTAGTCTCCGGTAAATTACAATGCCACACTAAAATTATTGTTGAGCCCGCCGACCGACAACGTTAACATTAATAATTGATAGCTTTAAGTTATGATGGTGTAGCATGCGCCGGTACGTCTACTGGGACAAACCACCTCACTGAAATATGGACGATTCTAAAATATTCTGAATGAATTCCTGACGTAGGTATAATAAATTGTTCGTGAATTACTCAAAGGCTTTTTATCGTATATTAAATAGTCCCTCGCAAGAAGTTCTCTTTTAACTTGTATTAAAGCAAGCTTTTTGTCCTGTTTCGTACAAACACATATCTTAATAAAAGATCCTTTGCAAAGACAAAAAACCTTGCGTCGCGCCGCCTGCTCCGAATCTTTGCACACATCTTTTGCTTCCTCCACTCCTTTTTATTAGTATAAAGTTTTTTTTTTATTTTTCATCTTCACTTATCCCAGTCCAGTAATACCAGACTTCGCTTTGCTTAAAATATATACTAACCCTTCAAACAGAGTGTACATTATAGGTAAGTCCTTCCCTCGATGAAAATGGAAAGTGGACAAGCGCGTCGTCTGCGACCCTTTAAAAGATGTGAGACGCAATGTAAAAATCCTATAGAACTAAACCCCTGTTAATTTATCAATTGTTTCCCAACTGCCAATAGCAACATGTGACACACAAATTGAAGGTTTTAGTGGCTACTTTAATAGCAATAGTTGGTAACCACATCTACGTAACTACATTTGAAGTTAGACGGGCAGCTAAAAGGCCATTACTAGACGGGTCGTATGAATTATTTGTAGTGGTAGCGGGCACGCGACGCGGGTAATCGAGTAAATTATTGTGGTAGCGATACGCTCCCTGCCTGCCCTCGCCGGCCTGCCCCCGCCGCGCCGGCCTGCCCAGCCCGGGCAAACTGACATTACGACCACATTTCTGCTACAACTTGAACTTCGACATTAGCAGGGTACACTATTAAGTCCATTAAATTGATACTCCGTGCATATCGAGCGTTAATTCAACTTATTATCTGTATAACTGCTGCGGTTTGATAAAAAACATGATGTCTTTAGAATCAATACTTGTTAATAATTCAACTGTATTTCAGGAAGGTACATTTCAAAACTCTTCAATAAATACGAGGAATCCAAATGTTACATAATTACAAAGTATTCTACGGAAAGGAACGAGGTAACAGTAAAACTCATCGGAAAATAGTCGAACGAATAAAACGAGTGGGTAGGTAGTAATTAATATTTATTGGGAATACTTTTCTCCTAATTTATGTACTTAGTAATTTACGTTAACGTTGACCTAGAAGCAACTCTACTTTTTAACAAATTATACTTTAAGTAGTGGGTAATGTAAAGTACTTACCCAGGAACGTGTTTATTGCAACAAATTCCACCATATCTACTTTTTAATAGGTATTAGAGCACACATTCAATAGGTATACCTACCCTGGGTTTACCCCTTCGAAAAAACTCTTCCCGTAAGTTTCTTTTTTATATTTTATCGCGATACAACTTACAAGCAAAATGTGTTTCAACTATCGTCAGCGGGTAACAGTTCCGGTCATATAAACGTGTAGTAATTAAAGATTTAAAGCGCAAGGCGCCGGCGCGACTGGCGCGCTAGCCTGGCGTGCTGTGCGTTCTATTTAAACAACAAACTAGTATGTACTACTAGGAATACTCGAATGAATGATAATACGCGTCACTTGTCAACGTCGTGTGTCACTACCGGGAAACGCTTACATTTTAAAGTACGTAATGATGGCGGAGACCGACATTTGTTATGTCATCGAAGAAAAGGATGTGACAGGAAAATTAGTTAAACTTCGTGAAAACTAAAAAGGAATACAGTGGCGCCGATTCTGTTGTGCACAAACTAAACTAAATTTAAGTTCATGCGTCTTTTTCTTTCTATTTCATTAAGAAAAGGACAGGAGATAAATATTAGTTTAGTCCTGTCAAATTAAAGTACTCCATAGACAACTTAGACGAGATTTAAAAAATGGCTATTAAAATTATGACAATTTACGTCAGGCGCTGACTAGACTAAACTTAGATTTAGTTTAGTTTGTGAACAACAGAATCGGCGCCAATGATACCGTATGAAAATGTTAAAAAAACCTATTTATCGATTTAGCAAAATTGTTGAAATGTATAGAAGTCGTATGATAACCAAATATTTAAAAAAAAATCTAAACAACTATCTGACTAATTCTATCTGCATCGAGAAACAATAGTTAAAGTCGTTCGTATCGTGGACAAGTACACCGGGTGGCTATGACGCTACCCCATATATCAAACTTCACATGAATAGCTACTACAATGCTACACACGTTGTACTGTATTTCACACACGAGCCTGCCATGTGTATCAACGACCTCAGTAGAATTACGAACCTCACTCTTTTACTGACTGTACCGCGCGGAGCTAGTTGCTAAGGCTTTTCGCCGCCCGGTTTCAATTAATTCACTTAAGATACATTAAAACCATTATCTGTAGTAAACGTGGGAGAGCCACGCAAATTACGTTAATTGTGTAGGCATTATTAGTAAGCAATTTTGATTAGATCCAACAAAGTGCTCGCTAAAACCTGTTCAACATAAAGTTTGTTATTGGGCTGTTAAACTCGCGTATAACGAAAAGGATTTTTATTTAAATTCGAATTTATTGTGCTGTCGCTGAACATACGTTGTCTCAACATAAACCCGGCTGAAAAAACGGCTCAATAAAACCCCGAAATTTACTGCAGAGGCTGTGTAGTGGAAGTTCACAGTTTGTTATAGGCTTAATACACGCGAAACCTTTCTTGAGGTGACTCGCTCGACTAAAGCAAGTTCGTGTCTAGTTGCGGTTGAAACTGTAGCGTCGGGAGTAACTGGGACACTCTCCGCTTTCCTACGTTTTTCCAACGTGCTTGAAACAATGATATTGTGGAGATGAAGCTTTACTCTTTACTTACGTTGAGAACTTGACAGTACACTCTGAAGTTAAACTTTGTATTGCGCTGCAACTGTAAATGTTTCAGGGATTCTATATCAACGCTCTGTTTTTTTTTTTTATAATATTTCTATTTATGTTCTACCACAGATAATATAATACTCTAGTTCTACTCACCAATTAAGAAAACGTAAACATATATGTGGGCATTGGCGTCACTCGCAATCGACATAAGAATACTCATGTAAAATAAGCCAAATGTAGGATTGCGATCCTAAAATAGACATCTAAAAATAACTTTACCGATTCCGTAACATTCTAAAATACACATTATTTAAGGGTCACTGGAGTGTGAAGTTTTATAAGTATGTCAAAGAGTTTAAAAGCATTTAATTGAAAGGAAATCAAGGGTTGTAAATTTTGTCCCGTGAGAACCGTTTTATTTACACACATGAAAAGTATTTGAACCTAAAGGTTGCTGCGATGCCCAGCCAAGTGTGGGCAACATAACGTGCGCATCCCGCACTCCCGCACTCCCGCGCTGCCGCGGCCCGAGCTCAGCCCGAAACGACCTAACACTTTCATTTACGTTACACAACTCTCGGCTATTTGCTTAATAAACGCTCGTTAAATTAACATACCCACCGAATAGAGGTTCTTTGAGACCCACTTAGGCTCGTTGAGCTTTGACTTTTTGTAACACTTCTACGGTTGTGAGCTACTTTTATTATTCACTGAGCGAGGATTAAAATTGTTTCAACCAATTTTCTCTACTTAAACATACGTAAAAATGTACTCAAAGGCTGATGTGGTTATTACACACAACTAGCTCCCTATCTGTGTACCTATAGCGAGCACAAAATACTTAACCCTAAAATTTCACTGTGTCGTGGCAAGTGTACATACAAAGAAACAAGATGAGTTGGAAACAGCCGGTAGACGCGGGAGACGTAACGCATCCGGTACACAAGCACCGGCAAGCGGAAGCCGACTCACCGCGACAATCACGCCAACACGCCATCTTGCCGTATTCACCACAAACCGTTGGCATTTAATGGACTTTAGGGACAACGTTAAAAAGTATTTACCGACTACCTACTATTTTAATACGGATAAAAGCCTCAAATCGCCATTCCAAAAGGGACCCCGGAATGCCCCAGATAAACCAGTCCGCGCCTATCTAAATCGGACTAACAAGAAAAAATTGCTCTTTTTTACAAAGCACCCATCCACAGAATATTGGATACGAAAACTGCGTAACACAATGTTCTAAGCCAATTAGTTGGTCATTTTTGCAGTGGCACGGCTGTGTTTACGCGGAACCGGCCTAAGCTGGAGTAAGCCGGTTATGCCCGGTTCGAATCTAATTAAAGGGCACCGTTTCGTACAAAATGCTGACATTTGCCATTTGACGCGATTTTTATTTTATATAGCCAGACCAATCAGAAGGTTAATTGGTTTGTTTTTGGTGGGTGGTGGATATTCTAGCGTTCAACAAAAATAATGTAAGAAGCAAAATGAAAAGAAAAGTAGGAATGAATAATTTGATCAAGTAATGCAGCAACCGCAGTCGCTCAAAATGAATACAATTGTTTTGTTTTCCCTCGGTAAATTTATTCGTTGTTTAGAATAATGAAACGGGCGTATTTGCTCAAGGAAATCCATTCTCTTACAATTTAAGACAGAGCCACCTAATGTGTTGCAATTTTTCGTCTATAATAACAGTATGCAAATTATATACGGGCGTGGTTATGAAGAAAATGCGGCCCTGAGAAACCATTGTGATGCTGTTATTATCTTAAATCGTAATTCTACTTTTCATAAATGGTTTCTTTACTGAAAAATACTTACTTATATAATTGAAATAGAATATTTTCTTGCCACTTTAATTAAACAAATTACCGATAAATTACCTCTTTCAGTAAGAGTATAGTAATTCACATTATTTATCATGGTATCGCTATAGCTTGTAGCATGATGTGCACACAAGCACGCTCCAGCCAACGTACGACATTAAGTAAAAGAGTTTCGTGAGCTGTAATTTAGTAGAAAGCATTGAAATATTCGTGTATAATCTGAATAACATGCCGATATGAACAACGGGGGAATACGGAGGAACGTTAGGGTGTATTTTATCCAATATTAAACGTTCAGGGAACTGCGAGTGGAATATTTTACGAATTACGCGAGGGCTTTTACAATATTCAATAAGATACTTAATACATGGAAAGAGTCTTCATCAAAATATATGTTTATGATTTAGTAATAAAGCGACTACACGTGTCCTCTTGATTTTTTTATGATTGATTACAACAGATTTTGAGTTTGATTTGATTGAATTCGATCTTTTAAGGTGGTGTCATTACTTATTCGAGAATAAAGTAACACCGACATACTTAATTTTCAATGTTTGTTTAAGCCTAAATAATAGTTAGTTACATGAATGTAACTAACACAGTCAAAGCACTCTGTTACACGTACACCTAGAGCTCAAAGTACGAATGCATCTTAAAACGTATATACGTCCGCTATATCACAATTTGTAGAAGATGTCGAAATGAAAGTCGTACGAGCGATTTTATTCATGTAATAACTCCATCTGGCCGCACCGTACGACATCTCATGTGTACCTACTAGGTATGTTCGTCTGATAAGAGAGCCTCAATATCTCCTAGACCTTCGTAATGTAATTTTTCGCCTCTCCATTTTCTCATACCCAAAACTTGGAGCTTTATTGAAATATTGGATATCAAGTACGGTAGAGTTGTTTTTATTATTCAAAAGTTTGCCGAGTTTTTGGTCCGGTCGACCAAACTATGTATAAAAGACACATTGAGTTTATTTTGATTTTTACCCTGAACGAAATTGGTTTAACATAACAGAAAAGAGAGGGTAATATTGACTGTGTCATGGAGAACGGAAAATTCGGTCACGCTTCCGATGTGTGATATGAAATGCTTTTTTTATTTCCCATTGCTTTAGTTTACAAGACAACGTTTACCTGTCATGGATAACCTACGCCTTAAGCGGATGATGTTTCCTCTTTACCCTTATAAATATTTGTCCGTTTAGCAAACCTGAATTAAAAACGAACAGTAAATTTTTCCGAATAGTTAAACAACGTGATAAATGAACGGAATTTATTTGAATTAAAACAGACTAAAACTACTTTACACAATAAATCATGAACAAGCCTTCCTAATCAAGTTGTCTCAATATATTTCCATACTTTGTGAAATAAGCAGTGAACAGGCATGACTTAAAATCCAACGTAATTAATAATTATGTTAAAATAACAAAGCATGTACTTAGGAATATTAACCATAGAAAGGATCCATTAATTGTCAGTAAAGTGCTGTGCGAGCCACTCCTTAAGAGTCGCGTGAGTGAAATGCATGAAACATTTTCAAACACACAGGTACATTGTGGTGACAGCGGGCACCCTTAACTTAGACTAATATCTCCCCATTGCAATATCGTTTGTCACATTATGCAACGACGCAATTAACATTACTTTAGCAAATATACCACCCTTAACATAAAGGCAAAGTAAGATCTCGTTGAGAGAATCAAACAGCCCTACTTGCCTTCGTATACCTTCATAAAGATGCCAGGACCAAATCATAGTTTAACTGGAACAAATTCATACTTTCTTATTATGCTTGTCGTCGGGTTTTCACAAAATCTGTTTTTTTTTCTTACTTCCCGTGATACATCGTACCTATCTCTAATGCCCAAAACATCAAGGGTATTAACTACATACATGTCTAAGTAGCAACAAATTCCCGTGTATGTTGATTTGTAACAGTAATATGGAGGTACTGGGAATGCATAACTTGCGGCTAACATGCAACCGCGCGAAACTCGACGCCGGCGCGCGTATCGATATCCTTTCCCATCGCTAATGCAGCTAGACTTGATTTAGTAATCTACACTAATATAATAAAACTAAGTGCCTGTCTGTATGCTTGTACAGATTTTACTGTAGCAGGTTTGTGTAAACTCTTTTTTATGTTTAGAGAACGTTGCGGAAGTGATGGATCTATTTTTAAATTTAAATCGGGAGTAAGAAAAACAATTGAATAACTTTAAGGACTTCAAACTGTTATAGAAGCCTCACAAACGTTTTTATTTTCTACAATAATCTGTGCAAATAACTGTTGCGTAATGCTGAAGTCGCAAAAATACTGAAGTAAAAAAATAATTAAACTTAAACAATAAGCCGTTTACCGTAACTAATCATGGCGTAACTAAAGCCTTAACACCAAACAGATTTCATTGCTAGGCGGTACTCGGAGAACGCAGGAGTGAAGAAGATTACGTAACTAAAATACAACATTAAATATTTTGCACAAACGCAGATAAACAACGCAGCAAGTTGTTAAGTAACCGAGTCTCCAAATTAGAAGACAAAACATAAACAACAAGTTAGTGGGTAGCAGACGAGACAAATTTCACCGCATGCCTCGGAGTAAACCACTCAACTAGTGAAAAATTTTCTTGCTTTTATTTGTAGACGGGTGACACTCGATCGCTTATGGCGCGCGGTGTCACTTCGCCGCCCCGCTTGATTTATGCGACCAATATGGCGGCCGCTGTCACTCGCCGACCGGCGACCGATATCGAACCGCTCGTATCATCTAACGCAATATACTTGACCAGATTTTGATATAAAAAGAAAATTACAAAAGTAAATTGTCTTGCTGAGCTCTCAATTTACCAACCCAATAGATGTGGGTGTTTTATTTACAGAAGGAGGGAAATATTCAAGCAGAGGCAATCCTGCTTAATCTTGGCATTAGGAGCTATCCCGTAATTCACTCGACTGAATTTTTCAATTCGTTTTCGTTGAAGCCTTATTTTCTTACGTTTAATATTATACCCTCCGTATACATGTAGATAGAGTTCGCTTGTGTATAAGGCGAACATTTTATAACTTGTATTGTGACTTACGTTTATTAGGCACTTTCTTTTACCGCATTCTTTATTCTGACGTTGAGATGGGAAAATGTGAAAATAAGGGAATAAAATGAACACAAAGCGTCATCACTTTTCAATTGAAGTTGAAGAACTTTAGAACGGCTATCAGGATTTTTTATAATTTCGTGGCGCTCACAAAAGGATCGCTCATAAAAATACTCGTAGGTCTCAACAGGGAGTCGTCCGTAAGCACGACAATATCAAGTAGGCGGCTACGGGCGACACCTCGGGCTCGTCTCGTCTATTGCCGCTAAGTAGGTCGAATAATGTGACGGGCTCACCATAAGTGCACTCCGGACCCTTCGGCCGCCTCAAGTACTCTCCTCCGCGATCCTCCATACTAAAATCGCTTGATTTGACATGATTTTAAATACCGATATCAAGGTACAGGTACGAACCCCCTCGCGCTTACAAAAAATATACCAAAAGCTCGATGCAGTTCGTAGTCAAATCATATATGTATTACTAACATTTCAATAACAATGTTTGTTCCGTGACTGTGGTTGTTCTACGATGACAGAGGTTGAGAACCGACTTGATCGCGTGCTAATATTTTCATAAATTCATGACAGCTCCTTTGATATGAGCACGGAAGATTAGTTTTTGAAGTTTATTTTTCAATGCAGTATGCATTCAAAAATAAATTTCAAACTTCAAAAACTAATCTCAATAAGAAGGTAACGTACTTATATACATTATTGATTCACACAAAAGAAATCCGACTGGACATGGGGATTTTTCCGCGAAAGATTTACCCAACAAATCACTAAGGTTGAAAATCGTCGAATCACTACAAGACGTCTAAATCAATAATGTACTTAGTAGTTGCCCGGTTTACTGGAAACTAGGTAATCGTTTTGGGATTGCATAGGAAGTGTTGGAGTGGAAAGGTTCCTACCATAAGTCAGGGTATCATGATACCTAGCGCATAAGGATATTAATGTAAATCTCCGCCTTTTAAAACTCAGAGATTTTTTTTGTTACATAAAGACAATGTATATCCAACGAAAAATACTTACACGACACTCGGTGTTAGGGAGCCGTGTGTATTAGCCACAAGGGGGCGGCTGTCACGCTAGTTCGACGTGCGCATCGCTCACGCGCTCCGACGGACCGACTGAATTGAGAAATTGAAACGCGTATCTAATCACAAAAACCTCGCCAATATCAGTGTTGATCGTTTCAAATGTACGCCCCTTATAGTAAATCATAAAGCTAGGTGTAAGCTGGCGCTATAGTCTTCAGAATCAAATCAGGATTCCACCTTAATAACATTTTAAAGGAACACGTACCCACTTAAAGCTCACACCCTCTGAATTTAATTGTCGCTCGCTTCTAGAACGACATGCGGTAGGAATGTTAAAATAATTTTAGCCATTTTCGATGTTCCTCTCAATTTCACAGACACGACTCACCTAAGACGAGTATTTAGAAAGCTTGATAAATTGGACCCGATATCGATTTATTGCAAAGTCGCGTTTAAACGAAAATGAAAAATTCGCAAAATCTGGTGGAATCTCATAATAGCCTTTTCATCAATCAATACAATGAATTTGAAACTGACAAGGAGCGGCCTCTATTATTTTCGAATCATGGCATATTTTTTACGCAATAAATACTTTTTCCTTCGAGTCATCGCAGAAGCTTTGCAGAAATATGTCGGAGGCTTTCGTCTTTTTCATTGTTCAGCAAATAAGCCTAGTGGGTGGACAAAGGCGGCGTGTCGTGACGACGAGCACGTAAGGGCGCGCTTCCGCCGCGCCAGCACTCTCAGGCCGCGGGGCTCGAGCCACCTCGAGCCTTGAGCCCGAGACTCGAGCCGCCTCGAGTGCCTCGAGAGCCGAGCGCTGACGAAGCCCACCGAATAGCTGAGATTATTACGCTATGCAGCCGCTACAAAATAGGATGCTGCGGATTATGCAGTCGTATTGCCGAAATAGCTGCAGCTGTACGTGCTTTGAACACATTAATATTATGTACTTACGTTATATGATGCGTCCAACAAGATCGCATACACTTACAATGTAGTTACGTACTTAGCGCACTGCAAGTTGAGTTACAAGCATAGGGAGTTGTCATTACATTTTGTGCATTTATATTCTGGCCGGGACAGGTACGCTACGCAGAAACCTCACTGTAAAATTAGAGTGTGCAGTAAAAACAATCCAAATAACTGTGCAGCTAACGAATTTAAAAATTCCTCATATTGCAATATTCAATTTGAAGTGAATATAACTCGGTGGCGCGACAATCTGGCCGAACAAAAAGTTCCATTCAAAATTTGTAATTAGACGCCACACAGTTGGAAACAGAAACTCGTGGATCTTAATAATATGTGTGCGCTAGAAATTTACAGAGCCCTCTCATTATGATTTTAGTGTTACATTTCGAAATCACATGATTTTTTGGTTCGTTGTGTTGACTATGAATGAAAATAAAAAGTGCGTGTGAAATTAAGTTCATATTCCTACGGGGACTCAGTTTGTTGTTAAAATAAAAAATCTGCGAAAAAAAATACCACCAGTATTAAAAATTCTATGTAAGCCATTACTTCCAACAAAAAGCTTTTAAGGACCCGACCCAATATTATGCGATTAAAATTCAAAATGAGTTCTATTCCAAACTTTATTCGTCGCAGTAAAGTTCTTAATCTAGCAGACACTGGCACGTTGTGAATGGAATTCTTTGAGCATGAAAATCCATCTTCTTATGCATTTTTGCGTTAAGTCACCGTCCGCCTCCTAGGCTATACGCCATTGAAACCGTGCCTAGATACCGATTCTTTTTCTTCAGTTATTTTCCTAGCGCTTTCATAGGGTACCTAATATAAAAATAACGACGTTTTCGATAACGTTACTAAGAGAGATGGAATTTTCATGTTTCTCTCTATCGTTACATCACTAGAATTATCAAACGTAGTTCAAATATAGAATGAAAGAAATACTCTTTTCAGTTCGTGTCAGTCATATTGACAATAACGAACAAGGCAACTGAAATCGTAATTCAATTACTTTAGCTGTAACTGTAAACTCAGTTCGACAGTTTTTTTTTTTACTTTTTAATATTCAGTATGAGATCGTTGCAGGTACTAGTACACACATGTCTGGACGCGCAGGCCGCCGGAGAAAATAACTCAATTAAGTTTAACATTCAAGTGTTCCGGCGCGAATAAATGCGGTTATCACAATTATCCCATGTCCGTGGAAACTAACGAGTTTCACCGACACTCGGTTACTGGCCCTTTTTTGTAATTTTACGATGTCTGTTATTAGCTTTTCCAGATTGTGTCAAAGACTAACCGGTTATCATTTTCATCGTGTGTTTCATGATGCAAAATTCTTAGAACCTGATTTAACAAGGGGCGCGTTTCGGAGTATTATACTATTTAGCCACTTATTTCGAGGTAATATGAAATAATGCTTCCTTGGGGAACTGATTATATTAATTTGCGGTGACTGTCTTTGAAAAAGAGAGTGGTTGAAGTCGTGGGTAGTGTGCGGCACCACGCTGAGCGTCGCGGGGTTCTGCAGCCAACACGCTCGCTAATGGAGGGGCCGGCAGCGCCGGCAGCGCGCCGGGGGGCTATTACACACGCCTTTTATCGAACATCGACTTTCTTAATAACGAAAAATTAAGCCTTCTCTCTAACACACGTTAGGATACAATTTTCGAAAAGATTCTCGGACTTTTTTCCGCAGACGGGACTTATAACTGTTGGTAGAGGTCTTAATCCGAGCTTTAATAGATTAAAGCTGAGTCTGTCTGATAGAACTAGTAATATCTCTGGTAAGTGTTGAACTTTAACGTGAGTAGTTTTCGAATATAATTTTCAGCGTTTCGCACCGAAATAAAAACATTAAGAAGGTATTGCTACTATATTCTTTAGTTGTTTGCCATTGCTATATACTTTACCAACAAAACTCCAAGTAACATCGGGTCAAAAGTTCGAATCAAATCAAAACTTATGGCAATAGTGTCTACAACTTTCTTTTCTGTAGAGGAAGGGCGTCCTAATTCTATTAAAGTTAGTTTAACCCGAGCTGCGACAAGTACAAACATCTACATTCCGTCAAGTGAAATACACTCGATTCACCACAACCTGACGGCGAAACTTCCGAGATCGACGTGTCGACTAACAACTGTTCGCGAACAAACTACACGCAATTATACACCCTACGTTACCACTTTAAAGCATCAAATCGTTTAAAGCGAGTAGTTATTTAATTCTTTGACAACGATGTTTCACAGCCACTTAAAACTTTTGAGTGAATAACAAATCTCCTCCGAAAAGTCTATTCGACGAAGTTATACTGTTAAATTGTTTGTCGGTAGACAGAGAAGGTCTTTTAAAAAGTTAAATGTTGAGAGAGCATGTAAAGGGATCAGGTGGGCGCCGGGTGCCGGTGTCGAGCGCCGGTCTCGGACTGTCGGCCCGATGCACTATCATGCTTTGTTTGCGTAAACGATTAAAACGCCACGATAAAGTTAAACGGTTTTATCGTTACAGTTCGTCTAATTTTATAAACCCTCTCCTGGATAATTTCGTTTAAAATACTTGGGAAAGGCTTAAAGGTCGCCCGCCAATACTCGGTTCATAAACTCTGATGTGGTATATTTTATCGTAGCATCCACAAATATAATAAAAATGAATATTATCTTAACAAATATATATCAGTTCAACCCTTTTAACATCAAAAGCTCAAACTACGCCAACTTGAATTAACCATAACATTGGGGAAACGTGTCGAAGTGGCAACTTGACAAAAAGGTTTCAGTGATTGATGTCCTTCCCCTTCTCCCCTGACTAACAAACTATAATATACGCCGCACAAATATACGTGAGCACGTAATGCGGAGAGATTTTTGTATTATAGGTAGGTATGTAACGTTTTAATCGTATCAAAATCTAATAAATGTTCTCAAACGTGATTTGGTGACGAGAGAGCAAAAGTAAAATAAGCTTTATACGTTTTCCTGCTCTACTGTAAATATTGAGGGAAAAGGTTAATTAATCTCCAGTGTTCAACGAAGGAGGCCGTTTATAAATACCACACCGAAGACAATAAATGCGGTTACTTTGGTTTTCAGAATGGCGTAGCAATTTGGCGTTACATAAGTAACTACGAGTATTATAAGTTGGAAGATTTTAATGTAACCGTCCTGGCTTAAGGTAAGGTAGGTGAGCTTGTATTTGAAACTAGCTTTTGCCCGTGGCTTCGCCCGAGTGGATGTCGCATAATATCCCACGGGTCATAAAGTATATATCATGTATGTGTTAATGCAGATTATAAACTATCTTTGTGCCTTCATCAAAACCTGGTCAGCCGTTTTTTAGCAAATCTGGAACATACATCCAGACAAACAGACAAAAAATGTTCGATACTATTTTATTATAAATGTATAGATAGGTACAAGAATTTTCAGTCTTGATAATCAGTCGTTCATACAGACTACAGAGTTTACTACACTAGCATTACCTTCTCCTAACAATTAGAACTCGTAAATTAACTTCCCTCGACAAAAGCCATACGACCGCTGATAAAACTTGTCAGCATGTAAACTAACCGTACACGAGAAAAGAAACAAATAGTGTATTTATTTAATTACTAGCGCAGCGGTTGACAAATCCATTTACCACGAGACTCTGTATTATCTTTTGTTGTCTGCGTCTGAGACCAATCAATTACTCTGCAGTCACCAGTGGGGAGTTGATTACTGCTCCACTGCTGATGTAGAGTTAACGATATTGTCCAAACGCATCAGTGTACCGGTATCATTGCGATTACGTCTTTAGTATTCATCGGGCGGCTGTTTCGCATACGAGTGTAGATTATCAATGGACTCCGTTCAGTAGTAAGGCACGTATTTATCTGATGCTATTTGTATCACGAAATGTAATCGATAAGGAAATGATACAAATACTTTTTATTGATTTAAGTTGACTTTATTCGTTACTATTAGCAAAAATAAATGAACGGAGTATTTTACTGAAGTGTTATTTTCCAAGCTATTGCACAGATTGTCACTGGCAGCTATTATGCATTGGAATAAACCCTTCTCCATAGCTTGCCCTCCTTCATTGGACTATATTGCATCATGACCGTGTCTGCAATTTTATCCACACAGGTAAATTAGGGACCATACACCAAAAATATTTCATAATTACACAAATCATATTAGATTTTATTTATACATATTTAGAAACTTTATCTCCTTGTCACAGTTCATAAAATAAACTTCCATTGAAAAGGCGCCAAAAGATCCCTTATCTCGGTTACAGCCGCTTTGAATAACGATCCAAAGTGTAACCCCATCGCGGCGGTTCTTTGATGTCCTTTAATTATAAAAGTTTTTCTCGTAAAGGAAAGCTTTTACAAGTCGCGGAGAAACATTGCACACAACCCGAGGAGAAACCACGGACTTATGATTCTATTACTAAACTCGCTCACGACACAATGAAAATTTTCTTTTCTTAAACCCTATTTTTGTACACAGTTTTGTAACCTACCCAAGGTAAGTGTAATGTAATATCAGAAAGGAATAACTAGAAAAAATAATAAACTATTTTAAAAATAAATATAAACTGGTTTCATGTTTGTCTGTTGCTTTTCAGGAAGTTAATTTTCCATTAGCGTAGCTTTCATACGTATTTTCACGTTCTCGTCTGTTTCCCAGTCAGTTAAAGAAAACAGTACAACGAGAATTTATCTTGTTGACTATATTTTACATTCACATTGTCTTTGGCATCACGTCCCGTCGAACTGCGTAAAGTTCATTTGTCAGGGTCTTACATTTTACCATAAATTCTCGAACGACACTTTCTAGACTGGTTGTCGCAAGTATTCCAAAAATGCGGGTGATTCCTACCTATTTGCCAGTTTACAAAGGGGAGGGTTCATAGTACCTACTTAATAATGTCCGCGTCAAGCTTTGGTACTATTCTTTGTAATTAGCTGTTGAGCTCGGCATTATAGCGCTGACTTCTGTCACATTGTTTTTTGCCGTATAAAATTGTGGTCGGTTTCCCTTTTTTCTACTTTCCGTTGTGTTTATTCTTTCTTTTAAAATCAAGACGAATCCCAACGTAAAAAAACTTAATAGAACGCGTAGAAAGGAAGAATTATACATACATCAACATTTCTTCGACGCTCAATTTCTTTTACTCCTATTTTGAGAATGTACATTGGAATTTTATCGGGCGATTCCTATTCCTTTTGTAAACGTTGAATTATTTATTGGACATTATATCTAGCATTACTATTTGTTTCAACTATACAAAATACACGGGCTTCGTAATCGCAATAGGTTTGTTCATAATACATTCATCGTTGTATTCAAATAAAGGGCAAAAGAAAATAGAGTTGTGGGCATCAGCAAAGTAGGGCGCGGTGGGCCGGGCGTATCGATCAGCCGCTAAAACAAGCTCGACGCCGACGTCTGTCTAGCCATTGCCTAGCACACCCTATACAAAGCCTACATCACCTGCGACTCTCTGTATTCCTGGTACAATGACCCAGTAAAACGATTCCGGGACATGTTGATTGAAACTTGAAATAGCTTGTGTTTTATGGAATTGGATTGGAAAGGGCAGAGTTACGAGTGGACTCGGTTGAGTAGTTACGTTCAGATCCAATAGTTATTTACTATTGTTTAAATAAAAGCTTGTGGGAATTAAATCACTCTACTGTTTGATTTAGCTTAGGGAATATTGGTTAGGGTTCATTAGCATTTTCATTTCGACGTAAAAAAGGGTCTTTTAGGTATTTGACAGTATGATTAGAAGTGGATTGTCGTCTTGCAATTCGCTCACATTTTACAACAATGATAAGGGATATGTTAACTATTATAGTAATTAATTCCACCTTTGGAATATATGAATACGAGCGAACAAAGTTTGTTTCATCATCATCATCATCATCATTTCAGCCGAAAGACGTCCACTGCTGGACATAGGCCTCCCCCAATTTTGGGGGGGGGTTTGCCATAATCGCCACGCTTGGCAGGCGGGTTGGCGATCGCAGTATGGTATGATGGTGTAATGCATAGAGAACGCTGCTGCCCATTCTCCGGTCTCCCTTAGTCGCCTTTTACGACACCCACGGGAAGTATGGGGCGGTGCTATTCTTTAAGTCCGGCACCACACAGACAGTCCGGCACCACACAGACAGTTAGTTTATTAAATTCTAAAATCGTGGAACTGCAAAATAAAACTCGTAGGTTATGAATAATAACTCATTTTACAGTGAAAATCACTTAATGGAAACATGATCGTGCTTCATTACTATTTGATTCTCATTTACCGTCAGTAAATGGAAAAATGGAATAAACCCCAAAAGTCTCGAATTACTAATCGATGACATGGATTTGTTTTACTTCCGAACTGAATCTCCCTCATTATTGTCCAATGTGATGAATCACTCTAGATAAACGTTTCAACACAAAGTAAATCAAATGTCGAGTCGAGAGCAACGCGTCGAAAGCTTTTATTTCACATACTATTTATTTAGCGTTTTATTTCCGTTCATAATGTACATGTTAAGCGAACTTTAATAGTTCGTTATGTTTACAAAATCGCGACTCATCTAATTTAATGAAACTTTGCAGCTATAACTAATGTAGTGTAGTAAATATACGAACGAGCCTATAAAAAATTTGCAAGCTGTAATATTAGTCACCGGCATTTCGTGCAGTAATTTATCAGAATTATTTTAGGTGCTGGCCTCAGTATCTCGTTTCCCGTGTCCCAACGAAAGTGACAATAGTATCAATGAGAAGTGTCGTCGCGGGCCGTGGCGGTCATCATTGTGAGCGTTACAAACATTCCGGCAACTGTGGTCACGTTTATTTCTCTGTAATGAACCGTTAGTGGTATAACCATTCGTATTGCAAGCGTTTTCTTACAGCTTTACCGCTGTCATGAATGTCTCTATGCACTTAGGTCGTCCATTAAGGCCAATGCAACGTTCACTGACGAAACGCGATCGTAAAACCTTTATAACATCCTTCCAGCACTTGTAAAGCGTTTTGAGAGTCTTCGTCGTTTTATGCGACCTCGCATTACCCCGCACTATCTCCACTTTTTTGGTGTCTCAGTGTGATCATACAGTCGTCGCTAAGTAGACAAGTTTTTACATAAAGACGTCTGTACTGGATATCGCGAGCGCTCGCTATAAATGAAAGTATTTTAAAGTTACGCCTCGTTAGTCTACCCGCTTAGAAGGAGATCTTATCTTTGACTGTAGCCGAGCACTTGTTACTTTATATTTGTTGGTGGAACTAAAAATCTTTTCCTATACTTCTGTTAGTCTGAAACAGAACGAATGCAAATTATGCTTAAGCAAGTTGACTTCCAAATAGCATAATAATGATTCAAATAATAAAACGATACAATGCAGTAGTTGGGCACAAACCGCACAATTTATAGAGCATCCTAAAGCATTTAGTGTTGCTATTTGTAACATGTACATGTAAACGTATTAGGACAACAAACCAATGTCGGGCTGCCGGCGGGCGCCGCGCCAAGACGCCATAGCTCCACACTTGACATATTCCGCCGGAATCCTCGGCTTATAGCGTTTTAAGACTATACAACTACTAAAAAGTGCAGGATTTTGTGAATGAGCGCTTATTAGAGGTCGTGATTTGCCAGCCCCAGAGATAAGTTTAATCAGAGTGCCATTAAGTTTTACTGCTTCGCCGGGTGCATACGGTTTATGGCGGGTTGGGGCGACATTGTCAACAGATCTTGCGACGCTCTTTACGGCTGCTGAAACGTTGCTTTAACGGTTTTATAGTTTTCGTCGTTTCGTCTCGCTGGCGGTCACAGCGCCCTTAATAGCCGAAGCTAAGTGCCCGCTCGGGGCTCCGTTGCCCTCAAGAATGTCTGTTTTTCTTTCATACACACTGAGATTTCCATCTTGAGTATCGTAAAGAATTTTATTTTTTGCTTTTATACTTCTAGCGCTTTTGCTGCATTTCGATATTAACTTTTAAATATTTTGTGGTGAGAAACTTTCAATAGTTTTCACTTGAAATATTTTAATTCAGACATCAAAGGTTGCCTTCATAAATATTTACGTAAGTTACGATACTTGCTGATTGAAATCACATAGAAAACTGGTTAAGCAAGTAATTATTCACGCCCACGCGCCACGTACTGAACGTATCGTTGTCAAACGGTACAGTTCTGAGGATTCACTCTCAGGCGGCGCCGCCATCGCCTCGCTATTAGTTACATGTGCATAGCCGAACTGTAAGTCTTCTTTAATTAAACGGCGGTGCAATGACGCAAAGCGCAATCACGGCTCGCGGTGACGCATGTCGGCGACGGCGACGGGCTGCAGCCTCACGTCAACTGCAAGCCTCACAATATTAATTTGTAGCAACTAATTAATTAATAACATGTGAACATTTCGCCATTAATCAGAACCACGAGCGGTCACGTTTGTCGCGTGGCGCACGGACTCCCAGCGCACTTCTAAGAAACTGATTGGAGCTTCGGCGACGCAAATTGGTTTTATTAACTTGACTTGTAGTTAATTTACTTGCTCCGTCACATAGGTGCATCGAACGGCTTCACGACTCGACTTGCCTTATTGAATTTAAAAAGCTTTGAGCTTTTTTCTACAGCGCAGAAGCTTTTCAATAAAACTGTATCAAGTACCTATGTCATTCGAAAAGTCCTTCACAGTGACAACGATAAAATATCATTAAAATAGCGAACTTTAACAATATATTGAGTACCTCTACAGCCTTAAAGTTAACCGAACTTTGTAATTACTTTGGAAATGTCTCTTAGTTTACACAAAGCAACTGGTCGATTATTTAGCTGTTCATTTATGCGGCAATCCTTTTTCTAACCAATTGTTTGCGAAGCTCAATGTTAAACATAGCCTAAACATGAATCAGTAAGACATCCATGCATCCAGCGCCATGCAGTTACACGAAGAATCTGAAATTTCATTTGCACGATTGTTCTTAAACTTAGTTGTGAAGTTTAACTTTCAAAGCGAATACTATGCTACTACTATCTTTGTTATCGTATTTCACATTTTAAGCACGTTAGTCTGGCTCCGTGTCAAACTCAAACTTAACTTTGTGTCACAATACCTATCTGTCCACTGAATGCACAGGAACCGTAAGTTAACAACAACTTATCATTTGTAACTGCGTGAATGTCAACATTATGACATAAATTATTGCTCTTCCAACACCAAGGGATCCCCGTATCTATTATGTAGATAGTCCTTGCAAGTTGGACGCAAATAAAACAAACTATCGCATAATATCCTCACGTAAGGGTAGTTATGACGTTTCACAACGCAACAAGTAGAGGCGCCAGCCAGCCGCCGACGTGGGGCTGCGAAAGGAATTTCAATCTGGTCGTGATGAGCTGAGCAAAGGCGCAAATTACACACGAGCGACCGTCTTTTATTACCCTTAACGTGCTTTCTCGAATATTCGACTAGTTCGTTTGCGGGTGGACCGCGGAAATTTACTGCAGTGCACTTACTTACGAAGTAACTAGAGTTTGGAAAACATGCAGTCGTTGAAACTCTTAATTGTTTATTACTTTTAAGATTTCTACAGACCTCTACTTATAAATTTTACTATCAGAATTAGACGCTGCAATATTTGACTTTACTAACTTAAACTTATGAAAAACTAAAGGTATACTGCCAAACCTTCTCCACCGCCATATTTATAAGAACAATACTTCTGAAAACTAATAGTAGAGACGTGTTTAACGACATTATATCTAATAAATGTAGATAGAGACATAACAATTGAGTGTGCTTAGTGAAAGAGTCGATATTGTTTGGTTGGAACGTAAATACTGAGCGGCGTGGTGCGCAACAAGTAGGGCGACGCGTCGGCGCCATCACATATTGGAATTAGTGAACCAACCTTCGTGGATAACTTTGAAGGAAATTCAAATAACGTAGAAAACCCTTTGGATGAAAATACTTTGGATGAATATACTTGGAAATATTCACAGAAATTGCGGTATTATGGCCACAGTTTACAATATCAATAATGTTCATTATAATTCAAACAGTTACAAATTATTGGTTTGTCATGATTTGACATTTCTTGATTAAAGTTTTTTGGCCTTGGATATAAAGTTTTAGTAAAAAGTTTTGATTCAAAGACAATTAATTGACCTATGATTGCAAGGTGCTACGAGTGCTACGACGCTACGAAAGTGCTACAAAAGTGCTACGAAGGTGCTACGAAAGTTGCTTATAGAAGGAAAAGGTTCTTGTAAACAATATTATACGACACAAACTAGAATTTTTAATCTTAAAATAGTACATAAATATATCACTCAATATATTTTATTTATTAGCAAAATTTATTAAAACGTACGGAATGTTTTAGAACTCGACGTTGTGGAATAACCCAAGTATACAAAAACAACATAACTCTAACAGAAAATAAGATCTATCCTCGTTTTCATTATTTTGCCGTCTCACATTATGCTATAATATAAACTAAACAAAGGCAGATTTCCTTGAAAAGCCAGCAAAATCTCCTTAATACGTTATTCCATCCCTTAAGTTAAAAAATAATATTTTCCAGGGTTTATAATATTAAAGCGAAATTTTTCTGTGTATCGTAGATGGAGAGTAAAGACCGCTCCATGAGCTCGTTCCTTCGTGACTCTATCGATACATGTAAAGAGACAAATTCCACGAATTTATAATACGAGGTAAATCCACGAGTTTACTTCGTTTCTGATTAAACTTCAAAGTAGATAATCTAAATACTGCTAATAATATGTAGAGGCTAAATAGTGGAAGTAAAATGTTTACCTTTAAGTTTAAGCTTGAAGGAAAAACTTTCTTTCTTAGAAGCAATGAATTAAACCAAATCAGTGAAACTACCAATAAATAACAACGACATCCAATAACTGTCATCAATTCATAAGTTTGATAGCCCTACACAGCGTGACTCACTACCGCTTATCAGCAAACAAAACATAGCTATTGTATTTAATCCGTTATCTACCATATTTTACAAATTAAATAAAGTATAATAAAACAATAACGTTTCCGCTGACAATATTTATCTTAACGCCGATATCCGACACGTGTTCTCAGTGCCGACCGTCGGTTCAGCGTCGCAACTAAATAAATATGAATTACCATTACTGGCATAACAAGGCCGCAGTACGACCGACACCTCCGGACACCTACGACTACGTACGAAGTACCGGGAAACTCTCAGGGGCGCGCCCTAATAGCAGTCCACTTCCGCTTTATTAAATTTCTTCGCAAATACACTTTTATTGTCGACAGCCAACGATCTTTGTAAAGGACATCGTTGTCTTCACTCGTTTGTATCGTATGCAAATAGTGGAACAAATGGGGGCCGCCCTTACTACGTTTTATGATTTTTATGGACGAGACGAAGTACTCGCATAAAATACAATGCAAAGAATGCTCTCGAGCAAAAAATATTCATGTCGACACAGTCAGTCCGCAAATGCAGTCAAATGTTTTTTGTTTCATAAATGAATAAATAATGAGGCGGCAGTAAACGTTCATGGTAATTGTGCACTCCATTTTATAACGTGTACGAGTAATGAGTTGTGAAACTGTAACAAATATTGTCACAATTAATTATGAATACCATATGTTATCTGCAAGCGTATAAAGTGACATATTATGTATTATAATAATTGTACATAGTGCAGTGAGCTACGTTTTATCAAAGTAAAATAACCTGGGAACACAAAATTGATAAAACCTTACTGTTTCTAACGCAGACGCAGCGAAGAAGGGAAAATAATTAGTTTGATCATGTACATAACTTAGTAGAGTCAACAATTTACTATGTACATAAGTCTATCATGTGATGCCTCTTCACGCCAACTTATGGCTTCCTAATGAAGTTGTCGCCCCCTCGGTGTGTGCGTGAATGACGTCAACACAGTCCGTGTCGGTGTGTGTTCACCATATTATCGGTCTCGGGGTAAGTGCAGGTTTTAAGCTAAAGGTCTTACCGATCTATAATTACTATGCGCGCGATTTCCTTCGATAACGAAAGCGTAAACTTGATGAAGATTGTAGGGCTGGCAAACACAAAATTGGTTTACCATTAATAGGTAAATTTAGCTTGCACAAAAAATTGTTTTCCTGTATCTAAAACAAAAATACCGAAAATTCTATTGGCACTTTTTAATATGAATTATACAACATCCTGATTTTTTAACTTCGCTGGGCTATTAATATTACGACGGATGCCGAAAGAAAGATTTTAGAAAAATCTTAGAATCAAAATCAAAACGTAGATAAAAATCCAAATCCCTGTATCATGACAACACTAAAAGGTTAACATAATAGGCGGCAACCCTGATATTGCCGGCACTCAGGCTGACTGGAGGTTCGTCTCGAACAAATTGCCGTGATGCCCCCGCCATATTAAGTTAACATCCCCCACCCCCACTTTTACTTCACTTCAACTCACTAAATTCACTATTTCATTGTCATAATTTACTTAAGGTGGCAATAACGGTGATGAGACCTGATTCACGTGAGTTCAGACCTTCCATTATATTTTTAATACGAAAACTTACTGAATCCTTTACTATGCCCGACTGTCTGAGACGTGCAATTAAGCAGCCAACTTTGTTCGACGTTTAAAGTTTAGGTAGTTTTCTCTAAATGCAATAGAAAAAGTAACAAAATATCACTAAGGAAGATTATTATGTGAACACATCGCACACTTGAACCGTTTTCAGCTTTGATCAGAACGTGAGCCACTAACACTTATTCAAGTTTTTAATTGCGAAACTTTCCCTGTATCGCGTCATTTTTACTCTGAAATATTTCACCGTAGCAAACACGAGTAAAAACTATAATCAATATCCCGAGCCCTACATTTTTCATTAACGGAGGTAAGGGTGTGGGGAATAAATGCCAGTGCTTCAGTAGGGAAAGTTAGGGTGGTGCGGGCAACTCAAGGGGTGAGGGAGGCGGTGTAGAACAATGGCCACCATGACATTTAGCATGGAAGCGATTGTCACGGCCCGTTAGAGTCGCGAGCCACTGGGCGTACAGCCGTTCCCCGCATAGGTACCCTCAAATACGGACTGTCATAGATTGTCGTCTTCCTTTTTTCAAATTCTGAGTCGTTGACAACGTCTCCAATTTCTCCGTAAGCTTAAAAATTTGTACGAGTACTTTTACGACAGACGCTCCAAAACAATCAAATGAAATAGCAACATTTTTGTGGGCCGGCTTTGCAAACAAAGTTTTCAGATTATTTACATACTGTTTCCTGATTCTGGTTACGTAACTTAGATGGGCACGAACGGCATTAAGAGTTGGCGAATGGTATCATCAAGTAATACTGAGCTCATAAGCAGTAACATAAGGATGTGAACGAAAACATAAACTGTTTAAATATTTTAGGCACATTTTCCGTGCAAAAAGCAAAGCGGAAAAGTTTATTGGAAGAATAAATTGGGACTAAAAAGCAGGGCGCGCTTGCTCGAGTTTCTCTCGAGGGTGGGAAAAAACAAATTGTTGCTAGATGGTAAGTAATGCCGGGGACGTGCCGCAACGACTCGAATTACTTCATTTTACTTGGACCTGCAGGTGTAGCCATGCCCGCAGGCCGCGCAGCCGCAATCAAATTAAATTTTAATTGTAAAATTAAGTACATTAATGGCGGGTTTTTTTGGTGGTCCGCAAACAAGTTAATTAAATTTTGAGGCGGCACGAAAACTTGCATTCAAAAGGCGAAATAAAAGTTGTATATCATCAGTCATAGAAAAGAGAAACGCAAACAATTTGCGTGAGGTTGGTAGAAGATATATTCAGTCTGGCACGACGCGCTGAGTCATGGATACTGAGCATTCTAGTGCTCACCTGCTGCCAGACACCTGCGGTGTGCCGCTCATGTACCTAACTAGCCCAAACAGTCCAACCCAACAAAACAATCCAAATGTTTCATTCATGGATTTTCTACTACTTACATCGTTAAAGTCCGCTTTCATATTTAACACAAATCTAACAAACTGTTTTATTTTATATCTCCTTGAAATATTACTGCGCCATTAGTCAGTGATTCGAAAGGTCTGTAACATTATTGAAAATGAAAAATTATTGTCGTGGAAATTTTCAGTCTGAGCCATCTAACGCGGCAATTAAAGTTGAATGAACTTTATATCTCTATTAGAAACTATCGGAGTGCTGATCGTCTAAGGAACAGTGAACAGTCTAGAAATAGTATAGTGTGGTATTTACACTGTTTCTAGATATTCTATACATTTTCAAAACTCTAATGACCAATTACTTTTTTATGTACTTACATAATATTTAATTAAAGAGTTGTTTGAGTTAAAATCACAAAAATAACCAAAGTTTGACTTGAAAATTCAAGAAGAAGAGTTGACTCTATAACTGTAATTGACAAATTACCAAAACACCTACTTTTGTCTACTGCTTTTTCGGAGACTGCTAGATTAGATATAAACACATAATTGATGTAAACTTAAATGTCACATTTAATTATGAGCGTGTTTGTAACACCTTAATTAAAGAAAATACCTTTTTAATCCCCCACTATCAGGCCACTAACTATACAAATGGCAGGGATGACAAACATATAAGTTTAATATTGACGTGGACAATTAAGTGCGGCCGGTCGAACGGGAGCGGGACTCGTTTACATATTACAATAACTCCGAGACCGATGCTGCTGACAACCATTCACTAGATAATCTCCTGCATTGTTTGCTGAACCCCTAATGCTTTTAAACCCGCCTAATCTTGCTTGTAAAGGATCTTTATTTTGAATATTAAAACGTAATTAAGCTGTCTGTTTGGTTAAGATTTTTTCATTTCATTTTCTGAAACGAGTAATAAAATAGACTTATGTAAATCACTTGCTTACCTTTAACCAGCCTCATAAATTATAGTCATGTTATTTTGACCTTGCCCATATATCCGACGTCAAGTTTCCGCTGAAAGCCTTGCTGGTCCCGTGAAGGAAAAGCGAAGCACAAACCTAATAAATAGTTTAAGACGCATAAGTTTATTGATCGCTTCATATGAAGCGAAAATACTCGTACGTGAACTAATACAGTAAATAAAGTATTAACGAATTTGTATTACAAGTACCACCCGCGCCCCCCGCGTGGCCCCTACCTCTACCCGCACTGGTAAGGGGTGGCTGTTATGTAGGTATTTTTATTTTATGCGGTGACACTCTGAACCCCAATAGGGAAATTGGACTGATACTACTTTTAAGGGTTTTTTAGACATCAACCGCGGTTTTATGTTTAAACCAATATTGCGTCTTTATATTTTTATGCTTTACGACATTGCCAGTTATTATATTTATTACTTTTACTCACACAACAACCGCTCCACGAAAGCTAGAAAAGATATAGTAATTACAATGGAACTCACAGCAGTAAAAACTTTTGAATTAGCCAGTTCTTAAATGAATAACTTGCACTTTTAGAATTCAAGATTTAGATTGGAATGAAATTGAACAAGCGTTTATGATGAGTTACTCTAACCCCACAGGTAGGTAGTAAAAGAGCAAGAACGAACTACGTTTATCGCGTTTAGATTGGTACTCGGGAATAAATTGGGTGTGAAATAAAACTAAGTAGCTGAAAGTTTAACATGGCTACGCGCGACGGCGGATCTACGAGTCTACGCGCGTAGCAGTTGGTAGCGCGAAGTTGTAGCACTGGTGGCCCCGGGGCCGCGGCTACGACGGACAACTTCGTTCGTGTGCCGGTTTTGTATTTCGTGAACTGATGTTTCCGCCTCAGATTTTTCAATACTTCTCAGTTGTATATCGCTGTTTTAATATTGTTGAGGAAACAAAACTCAAATACGAAAGTTTCCGCGGTTGTTTCTTATTGTGTAATAAATCTTGTAAAACTTATGGAGAATACCGAACTTATAAGATTTGTAATGTCATAATAAGCCCTAAACAAGTATAATATAAAGTAAAGATACTGACGAAGCGAAGCGAAGTAACCTTACCGAACCTTCTGTGAAAAAATAAAAGATGTTTGCCACATTACATTGTTCGGGTCTTCATAAAAAAATCAAGACAGCGAGTTTAGCCTTGGAATCCTTGTACTTGAAACAAATTATAAGATTCTTTTGTAAGTATGTATAGCAGAGGACTCATGGACTGAATATTTCCTTTGTACTTTGTTGCACGCGCAGATTTTGGCAGCTGTCACTCCAAAAGTCAATTTGATCAAATGACAACGTATAAACGCGAACTTGTTTCTTGTGCGGGGCCAAACGAGCCTGAGAAAATAAAACAAACAACTGTGATCAGCGGCAACTCCTCGGCCACCACACCACTGCGCCTACTATTGATTATTTCCCGCGGAACTGTGGCTCAGATTGCCACCGAAATCCATTTAGATAGTGGACCTCCGTTACCCCCGAGACATCACTACTCCGCCCAGCGAAAAACAAAACTTGAAACACGCTTTTAATATTTTGGTTTGAATACGCAGAAATCCAAGACTTAAATTGAAAAGTCAACAACCAAAAAATCTCATTCGTTGTTTTGTGTGCGGTGCACAAAAAGCTCCAAAAAATAAGAGTGCAATCATAGTATGCAGCGCTTTAACGAGTGAGTGGAATAAAGTTTAAATCTAGGGTTGTGCGATATAAAAGTGAGTAAGAAATGTTGGCTTGATAAATGATGCGCTCCTTCAATGAATCTCCATCAGCGCGTCGTGGCGCTGCAATTTGAAAAAGGAATTACAGTTATCTGCTCCCTGAACTTGGTATTACAGAATTTCTTGCATCCAAATGTTGGCATGTCCGTTTGTGAATTCTTTTACATTATAATATGTGGAAATATGGAATTCTCGTACTTCACACCAAACCTTACAACGTGACATTGCTTCAATTATAGCTTTTCTTGAGAAAATTCTCAATAATCACATCCTAAAAATTTTATCCGTAACTTATAAAGTATGATATACGACGTACAAAATCGTCGTATCTTAGTATTATCAGTATTTTCTCGCTCGCGGGGGCGGCGACACAAAAAGTGTCACTCATGTAACTAACAAGGTTATTGTATTGGAACTTTGAACCCGCGGTGATAAATGCGCTCCAATGGAGGCGCTTGCGTGCTGCTTATCAACTAGCATGCAGCTTATATGTATTTAGCCTAAACCGTGGAAATATTCTATTTTACTTAATGCGGCTATGTTACAGATTTTGCTACAAAATTTTTCTAATAGTATGAGGCATTTAGTTTATTTTAGAGCACTAAGTATACCCAATGCTTGGATCTAGGTAAATTCATAAACGCGCATTAAATAACAAGTTAGATCTAAAGATACAATAGGAAAACCAAAGGGAAATTACCTCCGCACCAGCCATTACTCATTACATTGCTTCAGTTCGCATCTACGAACCAATTACTAAAACAAATATTAGCTGTAACATGTTAAAGTAGGCATGCACAAAGCGGCATTGCAAAGCATTCACAAACATGAATCAGGTGAAAACCACTTCAAAGCGCCACATTATAGCAAAACGTACAACACGCAAATTGAACGCGTTGAACGCGTCACAAGTTCTATTGATACAAAATAGCAACAAGCGTGCCGTTCGCTCGACACATGAGAGTTCGCACGCGTGTTTGCCGCTGCTGTTGACCGTCCGAGGCACAGACGCAAACATCCCCGCCCTCCGACATCTGTCCCAAACGATATTGCTCACGCACGATATTCGCGACCCACGTTTGTTCAACAAAGGTTTTAATGTTTATACCTATCTCGGAGCCATTTCCTGGACTATCAGTGGACCTTCGAGCGAGCCATAAGAGTTCAACAAGTACATAGTCACGATAATAGTGGCGGATCAGGAAAACTAGCAAAACAGATTTTTACGCAGTGTCCCTGCACCAATAATCTAGAGCAAACATAACAGTATCGTTTTATACCAGAATGTAACACAACAAATACGAAATGGGTTCCGGGAAAGCACACGAGAAAGTTTATGTGAACGCACTTACGACGTTTGCTTGCGATAAGGGTGAAAAATGTAAAGGCAGCATGGGGATAAAAATGCAGATATGAGAAAGCCACATGTGGATAGATATAAAATCGAATTCTAACTAGAAATCTGAAACCTCATTAGAGAAGATATTCGTTCCAAATGTTGGAATGTGTCGCAACGTTGACATAAAACTTGAATGCTCCTTCGTGCAGTTGGAAATCAAATAAAGAGGAGCAGCTGTCGTCGGTGCAGTTGCGAAGTGCTCCGCTACATGCTCGTCTTCGTCACACAGACGTAATATCATCCACTCCCACGCGACTCCAACAAATGACACTAGAAAAATGTTGTCTCGTTTGCTGCAAGAAATTTCGTGCGCTGTGTTGATACTGTGGACAGTATCTACACATCTCACGAACGTTCTTCAAGAACACAATTTGTTGAAATTGCTAAATTCTCATAAGCTTCGAACGATTTACGCGATTTGATGCCTATTCATTAAAAGGTTAAGGCGTGGGGCATTTCCACGCCTATGTTGGCCGGGCGTGTTGATCCTCACAATAAAGGTTGTATTGCAGCGCAAATATTGAGTCCTGAGAGCGCGCACTGACCCCGACTCGTTTCATCTATGCTAACCCCTGTTATCGCCGTCCCATATGGACTCAATTGTCTTGTGGCAGAGCCCAATGACCGCTTAGAATGTCTTTAGCAACTTTTTTGATCGACTTAATTGCAAAATGTAAAAGTGACAATCGACGCCAGCTTTTAGTAATTAAAAGCCGTTGTGTTCAGATTTTTGTATTTTCATTTTCACCGAGCTTTGAAACGAATATCAAAAGGTTTTTCTAGTAGAAACAATAGAGGGATATTATACGTGAATACTGGAATAACAGCACAAACGCACAACTGGGACTCTAATCCAGGGCGAGTCGGGGCGAGCACGCGCCGCCACACTTCCTCTGGATAATTTACAATTTGCGTTTATATTTAGAAAGTCTCTCAATACCACTATTAAAATGATTAAACCTAAAGTGGTATCATTATTTTAGAGGAAAGGCTTTACGCTATCCTATGAACCCCAATTTTTTTTTTTTACAAATCCATATTAATTATAGTTTCTTATAATATTGCACCTTCCATACGGTCTCCAGTTATTACCCTCGAGCGTAAGTTGAATGTTCTCAAGTCAAGCGATGCTGCAAAGTGCTATTTCGAGCAATCCTTACAGTTAGACCCTTATTTAAACAGCGGCTTTCATGGGTCCCAAGGCAGCCCTCGAGAGGCTCACGTTGCGTACAGCCTCGAGTTGCGGCGCCGATCTGCTTCCAATATGATATCTATAGACTTTCATATTGGAGTTTTTCTATTACACTCGATATTTGGAGTCCAAGATTTCTATGTAGCAAGCATCACGCAAACTGATTTTCTAAACGACATTCCACCTGTTTCTACATATTTCAGAAATGTTTTCAGCCCTTACAGTTCCAACACATCCCGAATGGGGATTACAACATACTTTATAAAAGCGTGTTTATGCCTCCCAATAGAATCGATTCTGGACATTATCGATGAATATCTCAAATCCAACGAATAAATCGTGCGATTGAAATGTAAATAGATACGAACGAGCTGCGTTGTGGAATTAATATTTTGATTGGATTAATCTATTAACACAATATCGGAGTGCACAATGGCTCCACTCGCGATGGTCGAGCATACGTGCCTACTGGCTAGTGCCCGCAGTTCACTCATATTATGTACTTAGGTATAATGAACATCGGGCGGATGGCGCATAGGAAATGATAGCAATGTGAATCGTTTAATCATATATTCAGCCACACATGCCTAAAGAGTTTTATTATTATGAGCGCGTGCTCTTGTTGATAACTGTAAGTAGGTATGTTAGTTACTAACTAAGTAACGAAAAATTTATGACTGGCATTGGTACGTTAGCTAGTGAAATCATAACTAAAGAATATATATTATATTCCAAAAGATATTCTAATGACCCGAGTGCCGAGCTTCTGAACGCACCTGAGAATCCGAATGATAGCCGAGTTTAGCGGAAATATGCGAGTATTACCGAGTTGATGTACTTTTCGGGCGTTATTACTAGGCAATACACGAGCGGTTAATGTCTTTGAGACGCTTTAAACTGCGGAATGTGCGTGACACGCGATTTTATGTTAATAGTAGGGCAGTAAGCACTGAGGATATCTGGACATCTACCGGCCAGAGTTAATTTCGTTTTTATAACACCACAAACCCGAATGATCTGTTTACTAGCGGGTCAGTAATAAAAAAGGGGCCGTGGTAGCCATTATGGAGCGAGTAGTCGCGCCGCCCGGTGTCGCCCCCTATCGGGTTGCAAGTGAAACGGATCGTAGGGGGCGGTGACAGATAACGACCAATATGGCCGTTGGTAAATGTCAACTCGATGATATCAACTGATGTACCTCCGTGAATTTCAGTGTTCATGTCCAAATTTTCTGGAAAAAAAGGAAACGAATATATAAAATTCCACTCTACGATACTTCAAACGGAATTATTCAAGTTAGGAACGAGCTGGAAGTAGTAGTTTTCAAGATTTTATTTCTTTTTCCTGTCTATGAAGATATTGATATGACATGATATAAATTTAGGTAAGTATAAAACTTTGGAACGTACCTATAAAAATCTTATATATAACATTGGCACTTATACGATTTGAGTCCGAGAAGCAATATATTTTATAATTTTCCAAACTTCAACTTACCTACAAATATAATCAAAGTGTTGGTGAAAATCAGTGTAGGTATGTAGGTATAGGTAAAGTAGGTGTGAACTGAAGAATTCCTTCCATTTGAACATCTCATTGTTTAGTAAAGTCTCGATATCCATAGAATGTACAAGACTATTAACAGACATCTATCTCTATCTTTCATCACATTTCGCTTCCATCATCCATCATGTCTGGACATGTTTTCCGAACCGTATTTATTGACTATCGCACTGAGCCATCGCATTCATTATTCTGATTACAGGAGAACATTGCTTCAACATACCATAACTGCATTTTGATTTTTACTGTGGGGAATAAGTTCAGCTTTCAACTTTAAAGAAGTAATTAGTATATTTTTGTCGGAATAAGATTACCCATATCCCTACTAAAATTAAAACTAAAAAAAAAAATATTACAAATTATTATTATTAATTTATTACACAAGCGAAAACTATTCGTTGTCCCATAGAAAACGTGTCGTCGGTTTAGATTTAAAAGTCAATACGGATTTTAAATTAAAAACGAAAGTTGATGCTATCTGTGCCTGGAACACCCCGACTAATTTGTTTTGTTCTAAATAAAACAACTGCCAGCTAGGCAGTCGGTACAACCCCGTTTTCCATCTGCGGTTGTTTGTTACCCGTAGGTATTAAAAATTTCATCAAATCTGGTATAACTTAATCCATAGGGAGTGTACCTATCTGAGGCCGTGCATGCCAACGGATCGCGTTATGCCACGATGCCGGTGACACATCAATTATAGTGACATTTTCCCGCCCTTTTTCCTGTCACTTTTGACAGGTTTGAAAGCGACTCCTCCTCGCCAATGTTTTTGGCTTGATCCTCATCCTCTCCACCCACATACGTGATATATTGATGATTGAAAAACATCGTTGTTTCGTAATGGCGCAAAGAGGAGGTTTTACTGAAAAAATAAAGCCTTTATTACGTGATTTCAGCTTCACACTTACAAGAAAAATCGTGCTTTATATTCTTAAAAATAATTTCAAACACAATATGGAAGTTGGAAGGGATGTACTCTGAGAAATTTGACTTTGCTTTGTTGGTCAATGTTTCAAGTAAATGGGACTTAACATAACTGCAGGGCGAAATGTGGGTATACACCTCTGCCTAACCCTTTGGGGATTACAGGAGTAATGATATGCTTCAAGTGTGTGAGAAAATCGTTTCCTTATTATTGAAAAACACTTTTTTATCCCCTTTACAACATTCTTGTATCACGACAATCCCTAATAAAATATATATCTGCCCACACTATTTAAGAGTTACCAACTTGATTAATTATTTAATCAACGCCACCTATCGGTCGCTCCTTGCCTTCCGGGCAATCAGTCAATAGCCTTCGAGTAGAGTGGACGTCCTGTCCCATCTCACTACTGCAGTTATTTATAGACGCAATCTTCGCATTCTTGCTGTGGAGAAAAAATCACCACCTGTGTAGCGACGCTTTGGGATTTATTACTTTTATTGGGAACAGATTTACGCTGACGTGAATACCACCCTTTTGTCCACCTCAAGTTGTATCCGCCTTTAATTTGTATTAGAGTAACATTGTAATGTTTAACAGAACTCTTTTCTACAGTTTTGTCTATAATAACGAATTAATTTTCATCTTTTTTGTTACAGGTAAGTTTCTGACAGTTATGAACAACACCAACAAACAGTAAGTTTAATTGAACGCCAAATAAGTCTGAACTTTAGAAAAGTTAACCAAAAGCCATAAAACACTAATCCAGTTAGCTACTAGAAAAACAAAACTCAAACTTAATTTCGAAGCTAAGCTCCGCTCCGGCAGCAATGTCGGGACATTGCATCCTCGCCGGGCGTTGGCCTGCAGAATGCCGCGAAAATTAATTTCCAAATGTGAAATAGCACTACGTTGTGGAGTCGAGCGGCGCCAATGAACTGTCCGTAATAAATGTCATTAGAGCACGTGACGTCACTCTGGGAACACGGATGCCGACTCTCCGCATCCAATTATGTCTCAAAACTGCCGGACATAAATTTCAATAACACAATTTGTCACAATTTGCGGCAGCGCCGAAAATGCCGTCGCTCTTTGTTTTTTGAATGCGGGCAGTATCGTAACAGTTCCATATTCCAACCCTTAATACGCCTTTGTCAAGTTACAGCACTTTCGCACATCGTGGAAGGACACAATCTAATTTTTCCTGCAATAACTAATGACCGTTATCAGTTGCCTTATGAGAAAGCTCCAATAATAAAGCAATAATTATAAGTCGCTAATATGAATAATAAAATGAAACAATAAGAAATACGTATTGCTTTACATGCCTACTAACCATGCATTGTTAATCTGAGTTATATTTCGCTCTATTTATAGTCACCGCAGAGTGTAAAGTTCTAAGTTAAAACCAGGATATAATTAATAACTCTGTCCGTAGAAATAACAATAAGTATAGAAATAGCTGGAACGTTATAATAGCCGAGTAACAGAAAAGATAAATAAATATTTCCATTGGATTTTTTTTCGTAAAATACTAAGTAGGTACCTACTACGATAAAAAATTTGGTATGAGAAAATCAAAAACGCACAACCCTTTCTTTTAACGAGGGCGCGAAACAAAAAGCAAACGGGTAGGATTTAAATAAAGCTACGACCTCACAGAAGGGAAACAAAAACAAATTAATTGTTATGATACAGTTGACATCGGGGAGCTGAATAACGTCGTAAGCGACATGCTAAGAGCGCCCTCTGCCAGAGGCGTCTACTCCACGAACTAAAATCACGAATTAATCGCCAATGAAAATTTCCGTCGAGCCGTGAAATTACAATTTAAGCGACGCCTGTTTATATGACGTATTCGTAACTCAATGCTCTCCATCTATATTTTATGTATGGAAATATACCTATGGAAACGTGTGATTTACATAATTCACTACAAATATGTATGTTTTTAGTCAAAATAGTGACTTTTTGAAAACAACTAATATCCACATCCTGTTATACCTACTGATAAATACTCGATTACTCATTTTATTAGGTATCCTACTCAATCCTATAAAACTAATTTAACATTTTGTAGCCCTTAAACTTCTTAACACAGTAAGTTTTGAATGAATCATCCAGCAAACCACAATTAGGTAAGTCCATCTGATTTTATTTAAATTTTCCGCTAAGTAATTTGACTATCCTCAAATATCAAAAACTAAATATATTTAAAGCTACGTATCCATTTACAAGTATAATTAGATATCGGGTATATCCCACCACAATCATTAGATTATCGTCGCTCGGACATGAAGCCACAATTCGGCGCTACTTATACCGAAGCCTTGTGACGCCCTTACTCGATACTGACTCACACATTTATTACCTTATACGTTACAGGATTATCATATCGGCGTTTTATTTGCTTCTATATTGTTTGTTTGATTGTTTGTTTGTTTGTTGTTATTCTTTAAAGAATGTCGTAGACGAACTTTATTTCCAGGCTCTTTTAGTCACAAATAATTCTAGCATTACCTATTCCAACAACCAAGTCCATGTTTTTAAAGATAATATAGCTATAATTGGCTATAATAAAATAAAATTATATAGGTATGCACCGCACTGGGCCACAAGGATATTACGAAATACCCAAAAACAATTTTGTGAGAGAGAACTGATAAGAGCCAGTCCTTAAACACATGTTAATATTTATCAGTTAATAGTTATGTAAAGTGCAGCTTTTAATAGGTATGTAATGCGATATTATCGTATAATTTATCGACGCCGCCCCGCTGTCCTCGCTTATAACCGCCCGCCCGGCACGGCGCAGGCCCTGTGTCGGGCCGGGCACAGCACGCGCGTGCCGCCCGCGTCGTGCCCACGTCACGGCACGAACGTGCCACTCGTGCCATATCACATCCAACCTCCGCGAGCCGCGGACGCACTCTTGGTGCCACGAGCAAGCAAAACAATTCAAATCAAACATTCCATTAATTGTACGTCTCGCGGCGATAACGCGCGCCGTTTTATTACTCCGTCTTTTATTTTCGTTTTTATTTCGCATCTCCTAATGCAATTGCACTCGAGCAGCGCGGACTGTATTATTTTTTACGTTGTTATTCTTGTTTTTATTGGTTTTGTGCGTAAGTGAAAATGGAGGCCGGCTATGAAATGGTGAGTTGGAGCATTAATCAATTATTTGATTTATTTTTTATTAGATACTTCCGTTTTAATACTCAGTTTTATTTTTTTGTTCAATTATTTTAATTTCCTTTCAATAAGTATATTTAAGTTTTCGTATATTTCTTACTAAGTAGGTATGCAGTACCTACTTTAATCAAAACAGTTGAGAAACTATGTCAATCTGAAACTTAATTTGTGAAAAGAGAAATAAACATGAAGCAATTTCAAAACGTTAACTGTAACATACCATTACAATTACGTATATACAAATCTGTAAGTAACAACAATTTGACTTGTGATCCCGAGCACTCTCCACTCACGCGCATTGTGAACCAATGTGAACCAATCAGTAACAACATCCATTCCATTAGACCGTTTAAACTTGTCACAGAAAGCGACAGTCAGCGTACAATAAATTTCTATTCTCGGATGTATCACAATTTGGTGTGCTTTTGTACAATAATCTTCACATAAATCTACATGAATTAGGATTGACACGCGTGTTAAACTTGACAATTCACTGAACCTATACAATATCTGGTCACTTAATAAACGATGTCCACACACTAAATTCATTTCATAAAAATCGGTTATGACCCCGAACAATCCTAATAGTCCAATCCTCGCATTATGTTCCTATAATACACAAGTATTTCATTCAGTTATCGATTGAGTGGCTTCCCTTTGGCTAGATAGCAGATGATAAGATACTTTATCTCGTCCGGCCCGTCCCCTGCCTGTCACTCTCACCCTGAGATCAGAAAATTACCATAGCGCTTAATGAAAATGCTCTATACAAGCAACCGAGCAAGCGCTTCTATAATCTGAACGTTGTAGCTCTAAAAAGATAGAGGAATTTAGAAGAAAAAGGCGTATGCAAAGGCTGTAGCACGTATTCCTGATAAAATAAGGCGCACATTACAAGCATTTGTGGTTGTTACGGCGTTATAGAACCATAAAACATTTATAAAGGAGATTTAACTGCCCTTATTAAGAGAAGAATGATTGTCAATACATGCATTCTTATTTAATAGAGGAGTGTAGGTACTGAGCCCAAGTGAATTAAAAAATAAAGAGTCGTAAGAGTCGTTATTAGAATCAGGCATTAGACTCAAGAATTATTTAAAAGCGGTCGAGATATAAACACCCCAAAAACAGTTCCGTAGAATTTATAATCGTCGTGATGAATTTTTATTGCAAAGTTCGTAAGCACTCGGGCACCTACTCTAAATTCTCAAGTCACGTCAACAAATTAATTCGAAACACGTAACTTCAGACCGATATCCAAAAAAAATTGTCAACAATCAGTATGTAGCGGAATCATTTACTCGCTATTTTCCTGGTAGATGTTCCATACTGCACGTGAGTGCAATGCCGACTACAGAACAATAGAGCACTAGGCACAAGGAGCTGCCTAGCTCTTTAATAGACCATTATTTTCATAGTCTCTCAATACGCATTGCAAGACCAAGAAACGCGGCTGTTTTGTTTTATAAACAAGCGCCTTTGTGTGGCCACACTCATACCTACCCATAACTTACTCGATCTACTCATATCATAAGGAATTGTAATTTCTTATTATTACACTCAGGAAACAAGTATGATTCAACGCAAGAAATTGAAACACATTTGAATTTCAAATTGTTCAAAATGTTGCCTTTATAATAAATATTCCTGCCGTAGCTTAATGAAAAGAAAGACTGAACATAATTTGCCATGTAGAATTGTTGTGACGTAAGAATGTCTCGATCAATTAAGAACAGTCATGCGAGCGGCTAACTCTCTAATTATCTCTAGTGGTTTCCTCAAAACTACGCCATCCATTAGGAAAGTTAGTCCGTGGCCAACGGAACACCTCAGACCACGTTACAACGTCATCCAATATTAGTCATCTGAGCGTGTTGAGGAAAATACAACAGAGAATATAATATCGGACGAAAACATTCACATTTGTATGACGCTAGAATTGGCTACTCACTCGTTACCGATAGGTACGCTAGCAAAAAGGACAAAAAAACTAACCCAACAGCTGGGCCTATATTATAGAATTAACTTTGACATTATCTACTGTTTCATGTTATTTTTGTTAAACTTTTCTACTTCTACAAGTTTTTTCGTATTTTATAGGTTTTTTAGTTGTAGTAAAATCTCTTTGGCTGTACTGTTTGTATCTGGCTGATTTTGATACCATTAAATAGATGACATTCTAAAAAAGAAAAGTAAAAACGATTTCCCGCCACTTTTCACTTGTTTTTCTTTCCGCCATAATAATAAAATAGTGTCAGTAAGAGTAGCACAAAGTTGGTTCAAGCGTTTTCAGTCCGAGAATTTTGATGTCAGTTCTGCAGCTCGCTCAGTAGCTCTGACGACTCTGACGACTCTGTAGACTGGTCGCCCTGTTACGGAAAAAGTCGATGCTATTTTTGAAAAAGTGGAACAAAATCGGCATATTAGTAGTTACGATATAGCTGAAGAGTTAGAAGTTGACCACAAAACAGGTTTCACCCATTTGAAAAGGTCTGGGTATACCATAAAGCTCGATATTTGGGTGCCACACGAGCTCACTAAAAGAAAACTAATGAATTGTGTACCTACTCATTTGCGATTTTCTATTGAAACGTAAAGAAACCGAACCATTTTTGATGATCACTGGTGATGAAAAGTGGATCACCTACGAGAAGAACGTGCGAAAAAGATCATGGTCAAAGGGCTGTCAAGCTCCACAGACTATAGCGAAACCCGGATTGACTCGCAATAAGGTGATGCTGAGTTTATGGTGGGGTTGGAAAGGCATCGTTCATTATAAGCTTTTATTAAGATAAAAAAAGTTATTTAAAAAAATAAAAAAACCCGACTGCTGCAAAAAACTTAAGTTAACGGGCTTATTTTTAGCTTTTCAGTTTCTTTTAACTTAAGTTTTTTACAGCAGTCGGGTTTTTTTATTTTTTTAAATAACTTTTTTTATTTCCAGCTTTTTAGTTTACAAATGTGAAAGATTTCGCAGACGATTTAGTTCTTGGTAGGTGTTTTTTACAATGTGTCACTTCGAATTGCTTTTAAGTATATAATATGTTGTTTATATTTTTGCAATCACCTTTTAAAACCCTTTATTTTGATACCCCACTCGATAGGCTTTGAAAAAAAAAAAATAATAATAATATGGCGTCCAGTAGTCGCCATATTGAATTTTCACTAACGTCATGTCTTTAATGACACTCGCCGGACTAAGAGGAATCGATTAACGTGTGAATCATAAAAATTGGCCCAAACTTTGGTCTGTATAGTGCTTCAAAGGAACATACATACATACATAGGCTGATGAACCACTCCTAATTACCACTCCTTTGCGTCGCGCAGTCGGGTAAAAAACGGCCGGAATTGATAAACAGAAAGGGTCTTTCATCATGATAACGCCAGACCACACACATCTTTAGCCACACAGCAAAAATTGAGAAAGCTTGGTTGGGAAGTGTTAATGCATCCATCATAAATAGTCCTGACCTTGCACCCTCAGATTTCCACTTGTTTCGGTCTCTTCAAAATTCTTTAGGTAGTGTTAGGTTAACATCATGAGAGCGACTGTCAAAACTACTTGTCGCAGGTTTTTGATCAGTAGTCCCAACATTTCTACCGCAATGGGAATATGGCACTACCTACAAAATGGCAATAAGTTATCGAACAAAATGGCACATATATTTATAATCAAATGTAATTAAACTATGAAAAAAATGTCTTGAATTTGTATAAAAAATACGAATAAACTTTTTCCCCGACCTATTCTATTCCAACGTATTTTATTATCACCATATACCATTTTCCGCCGCCATCAATTTTTTCCCAATACATATTGCTGTGTAAACAAGACATTAGTTATACCTGGATTCGTGGCAGTATCACCCCCTTTCACAAAACGTATAGAGGGAAGGTGAACGTCACTAGTTTGTAGTGTAGTGGGGAATACGATCCTGGCACAAATTGATTGAGAGCGACATTTGATATAAAATTGTGTTGTGATTGATGCGACCCCGCCTCAACGCGGCTCCGCTAAGTGCTCTGTCGTGGTGTCGCCTATATGAACGCACCTATACCATACACGTATGTAAGACCATTAGATACACGCGAAAAGTATACGTACGTAATGTAACCACTAGATACATCTTACATTATGTACTGATACACGACCAAGCGAGTTTGCCGGGTGATCTTTTTTATATATTCATAACGCCACATTGTCCCTTCACGGGTGAGTAAACGATAGGTGATCGACCTCATCATTAACCTGCCTTCTTGTCGATACGATCTGCTAAAGGCGCGCGTCTAAATTTTCCTCTCGTGGCGTGCCGGCGCAGCATTATAATCAACTGGCTCATTTCCTCCTCGTTGACAACACGATATCTAAAATTATTGAACAGTATAAGAGTCAAGTTTTAGGACTTACTACAATGTTGTGGATACTCCTGCTTTATTTGTAGGTTGTGCATTGTGCATTATGTTTATGATTATGGTTGCTTTTTGTTACCTTCCTTTATTACTCTTAAACGCTTTATTATCTAGCAAAATTTAGAAGGCCAATCGGCCATCGAATATGCCAATAAATTAGAAGAAATTTCAAATTAAACATAATAAAATATGATTTTTCTGAACATTTCCAACTCTACGTCAGTTTTACGTGAAACTGACAGCTTGTCTTAAAACTTTACTTAATTTCGCGGCCATTCAGGGAGAGATAGAGCTTATTTTTCTAGGTCATTCAACGCAAAAGGGTGAGCCGAAACGTTCGACAAATTACTCCACTGGTACGCTTAATTTACTTTACAAATGCTTTTAAAGTTTTCAGCTGAATATCTAATTGGTTAGAGAAATTCCTATTCAATGTGATTTTCGATAATGTTTTAGAGACCCTTTGTAACTTTTCGTAGCTGCATAACAATAGGTATATCTATTATTAATATCATTGTGGATGTTTCAAGTTTAATATACAAATACATAAATTAGTTGTAAACGACATATAATCGACTATGCATGGTTCTGCTCAGACCGATCCATCCATCAACCTCTGGATTCATAAGGCTCCGTGCAGATGTCCCTTGTACGTTTATAACAGACGCGTTATATGTTCGCTATGATATAATACATACTAGTGTGCACTCGGCTTAGTTGGCGACACTGCCAGTAGGTATTAATTTGGGTTACGGTTAGTTATTGTATTGCATATGTATATTTTAGTCTAGTACACACATAAGACGCTCTGAACTGTTAATTTGTGATCAGGAAAATAACACATGCCTATGTGATTTAATCATCTACTTCCCTAAAACCTTTTTTACCATGGTTTTACCTTTTTAGCATTATTGTAATACCTAAGTTTCTCGCTTAAACATTTGAAATCACATAGAGCACAATTCCAAGGTATTACAAAATGTGGTAAGATAGAGTTATAAAGTTTTGTGATGACATGATAGCGATGTGAACGACGACGACGGTAACAGCGCATATCTATCGGTAGCTTTATACTCACTTCCCGCAAGCTCACGCTGAGCAGCCACGCCCTGGCAGCAAGTGAACGATGACGTGATTCCAGCGCGATACATCGCCGTGCAGGGTAATATTGTGTCGCGGGACCAACTGATAGCTCCGGCCCTTCGGCAAAAAATAAGGTCGCCCGTTTACACGAGAGCAAAGGCTTTAAGTGACAGATACTAGATAAATGTTACGACGCATTAGATAAGGACAGAGCGCATAAAAAGGTCGGGAAAATCTCGTGTAAAAACTGCACTAAACATTTTAATACGCAGAATATTAAACTTTGACATGAAGGAGCATGGACCATGGATGTAATTATTGAGTATCGAATAACTTTGTGAATTCTAGGACAGTCCCCATTTCATTATGCAGGGGTGTAGCGGACAGGCGACTGTCGGCCAAAGTTAGATTGAAGGCGACGACGCGGCGACGCGAGCGCGTGCTTAAACTGTATCCCGGCTCACTTAGACCAAGATTTACACCAACTTTGCACTGCTCTCGACGCCTAGCTGCCTGCCACTATGTCATACAGCGTGTTTTAGTTTCAACATTCACATAACTATTATACCTACGCATATACTAAATATAAAACTAATTTCCAATAGATTTCATTTTCTTTTACTTTAATATATGTACATGAAATTAACTAATATCTTTCGTAGGTCGTGCATTGATACAGGAGTCAATTTAAATATCTGCGTAGGTTTCAAGAGCCAATTTCATGAAAATATTACGAGTGGGTGCATACGTTGGAGTTTCATGTTATCATCTCATTAGAAATTCTATTTTAAGATGTTGCTTTATATTTCCAGTACAACATAAGATTGCGTCGATGTTATTGATTGTTATGTAAGTGCCTAGGAACTAAAAGTAAATAATATTAATTAATTATATTTAACTCGGGCGTAATGTTTTGTCCAGGAAGCCTTATCATATCAGTGCGATGACAGATGTCAGACGGATGTATTGCGGACGGAAGTGCGCTCGTGGGCGGCTTCCGGCGTCGCGCGCGCATGTCCGGCGACACTCGATACGACGACAGCGAGCCGGCTAGCCGCACGGCTCGGGTTCCACTCCGTCGGCTCGCCTTACATGTAGCGGACCTACCGCTAATCAATACCTACCTACTAAAGTATCAAAAGGAATCAGTTTATCTTGTCATCTCCAATCACTCGTTTTCTCAAAAACAAAGTGTTAATGCAAAGTTACAGCGATATCAAACATTAAGCTAATTCTAGGAACATTCAAAATAACCGCGCGCGGTAATAAACAGTTAAAAACAAATGGAGAAACCTCACAATTGCTCTAATTACCGCCTCCGTTACCAAATCACGAGAAAATTCACGCCCTCAGCCCTTCACGTCACAATGAGGGAATGGAAGAAGCCTGTGAAAAAGCAAATTAAATTAATTGTGATGTAAACGAGGGTAGGCTGGGCACAGTGCGTACTGTAAATAATAGATGGCGTTGCCTTCGAACCGCACCCCTTTACAATACAATTTTATTTGCCGTATAAAACGTTGGCCGCGTGTGGCATTACTTACGTACTTAATATATAAATCGAATCTGTCGCTGTGTTACATAAAACTGTTTGTGTTTTATTGCCGAACAAAGATGTTATAAACAAAGCCATGTATTTTATTCTTTATTTTACAAGTACACATGTATTTCAGTTCGTCTTTCTTCTGAAGTTTTACTTTTGTATAAAATTTTAACTAGCTTGCCGAAGTGAGGCATTAAGAAAAGGGGTATGCGTAACAGAAGATAATAAATTAATATGTACCTAATTAATAGCAAGTAGCGGTCAATATTCGAAGGTGAAAGCTATAAGAGTGTTTATTATGAAAACACCGTGTTCCTCGCGTTGAGGCCGAAATAGTCGGAGTAAGACGTTCGATCGGTTTACAAGCGGGGCTTTACAGCGTGCTATTTTGAGCGCACCATCAAACAAGCGTCGATATTGCTCTTATGAATTTATACAATGATTTGAACATACATCTTGTTGCGGTGTCGGATTTTTGGGCAAAAAATATTGAGAAGGCATTTTTCTTGTAACAGGTCATGATCGTTCAACTTATTCTATGTGTTCGTAATTTGTATGTACTAAGGTTATGTACCTGAAATGTGTTCTGCAAAGATTATTGTGCAACTCTATATTTACTCTCAAAAATTGTTGTCACCTTGTCTTCGTCTTTTAATGCGTTCTTATCTGTGCATAACTTAACAAGTAACCCAACCTCAAGAAAGCAGCCAGTATATCCAGTTAAGAAGATCAGAAGACTCTTAACCTCGTTCCCGGTTACTCACTCAACCTGGGTGTGATGTGTGCACTCGTTGCTCGGCCCATCACAACCTCCTTGAGTGAGCGACCGTGGATGAGATATACAAGAGCTCCAGAGAAGATTCGACGCCAAGTTCAACAAATGACGTTACTTACCAGCTCAACGAACTCTTTAATTAACTCTCGTTTGTTTTGTTTAATGACAGTATTGTTACTGATCACGTCAAAAGACGTACCTGTTTGTGTAATTCAAAGTGTAATAGACTTTTATGTGTTCTTGATTACAGAATGTTAATCTTTAATATGCTCACACCTTCTCATGTCTATGTTTGGATATTAAGTAACCGTTGCAACATAAATACAGGAGTATTGCGCTAGCGGCCTGTAGTAAAATTCAATGAGGTGTATCAAGACGCATCTTGTCGAAATTTTCATAGAAAAACGATTGGCCTGCCGGTCGGCAAAAATAGCATCACGAACATACAGAAAACAGGCGCGCATCGATCACGTGATTTATGCGTTATTGGCTACCGATTTGGCGGTTTACGACATACGTTTCAGATAAGTAGAGTACAAGACGGATGTGTCAAATGAACGATAGATATATATTGCATATCAGGTCGCACAATGCACCTGCAAAGCATTGTGCTCGCGTTAAAGAAGATTCGCAAACATCGTTACCCGAGAGGCGTACTCTGTTTACGTCAAGTAGTGCTTTTATCCTTTCCTCTATTCCATTTGGCACAGTTATTGTTGAGTACAAACCGCTTAGCGAAATAACTATAAACTAGATATTATTCTGGAAACTAAATACAACTCTTTGTAGGTATTTACGCGTATTTTTGCTTTGGGAAAAAAGCTTGAAAAAAGTCAGTAAATATTTTACAAATTACTTAAACCATGTCTCTCTTTCTGTATGTTCGAAACTTCGGAATACCGCAGAAACTACTGTAAAGAATTTCGTATGCTTTTCACAATCATGTAGGTAAAGCATTTTTCAGGAAAGGTTTTTTGCATTCATTTACATGTATGGAGCCGGTTCTTTATCGCTCATTTTGATGTAGAGGGAACTGGATTATTTAATGTAGGTAATTAAAACATGTCATCAAGTGTACGTACCGCGCGCACAGCCGCTAGTTTCCGCACAGTCTCTAATAACTTGAATACCTCTTATAGTATTGTTATGGCAGTGCTTGCCATATCAAGCGGTACAGTCATGTACAGTCATCAAGTACGCAATAGTTAGCCGCCATTATCTGGCTGTTACACCTGGCCGCATTGATATGCGCTTACTGTGCGCCTGATTAGCCATGCAATGTTTCACACTTAGACACCGATTGTATTCGCTTTACACCTGTCCGATTGCATCTGCCATCTGTTATTATAATTACACGTCTTGACACAAAGATGAAGCGACATAGGTAATTAGACATATAATGAACGTATATGTCGGGCAAACATTGATATTTAATTACTCATTTCATCTTGAATGATGACTGTTTGTCTCATATGGTTGATAAAAAGTTTCAGTTCTTGTTTCTGATAAACTTCAACGCATGGTTACATTTCCAACATCCCACCTGTTTTTATAATCCAAACCGCTGATACATTTATTATAATCACCTTGTAATGCATGCGTACAGTGTTTTATGGTTCATAAAATAATTTTCCGCCTATTAAGAGCGTAACTCATTCTATCTACTGTATTAGCTTGATTGTATGGTATGTTTGGTGTATGTCGACTGTACCTTACAATTTGCGTATGTGCTCGTATGTAGGTAGTCGTGTGTGTAACTGGTGGGCTTATCCGTTAGGCGCTGGCAACTCGCGCATTCGTAGCAGTTGCCAACTAACAGGCCTACGCGGCTAAGCCGATATCAGCTGTCGTCGCATGCTACGCCGTCGCACCGTAGCCGACTACGAGAATTACACTTTCATTACCCCGATAGTAATTTATCGTATATTTATTGGGCTATTTGCTTGATGCACTTTGGTGTAATATAGATTATTGTTTTATATAGTAGGTAATAATAATATATTGTATTATATATATATATTTCATACCCCCCCTTTTGGGGGAGGCCTATGTCCAGCAGTGGACGTCTTTCGACTGAAATGATGATGATGATGATAGTAGGTAATGCTTATCGAAAACTTGTAATAAGCGTTCATAAACTGGTAAACAAATGTGAGAACAAGTGTTTCACATTATAAGATTAAGTAAAATACTAAGGTAATTATAACGAGATTGTAAAGATACACATACTTGGCAACTAATTATACCAGTGTGTAGAGAAATTAATAAAAATGTAAAATACAGACAAGCATTACAAGTAACCCTCTTCTATCGGTACAAGAGTATTGTCAGTAATAACAGTAAAAGTTAATACAAAAACATCAGGTTATTACAACGACGAAACATTAAAGGCCAGTGGTGTAATTGTTAGGGCGGTTCCACACACGCCGGTAATTTGGCAGCGGCGACATCGCGTCTATTGCAACACCAATTTCATACCGACAACGTGTAGCTGGAATTGCTTTTATTATACAAGCTAACATCGACTGTACTGCAGTCTGTACGCACACATTATCATTAGCAAGCGATACTCTTGGAAATAAAAATTGGCAAAAACAAGGAAACCTTCGTACGATCTGAAACTAATTACGACTGTGGGTATACCTATGTACTCTTTTTAAAAAAAAATACTTATGTAGGTATGATAATGTTCAGTTCAGCAAACATCAACCCTCGAATTATAAAAGTGATGGATGATTATAAATGTTGCACCACAAATACGAACCAACTTTCCCACATACTGTCAATGCTTTCCTTTTAGTTGAGACAGTCAAGTTGAACATTCGTTAGTTATGTACCGACCGCCAGCCAGGTAACAATATAATTTGCACGTGACTTCTCCAGAACTAGACGTTCTACTCTTGACAATGGAACTTTGTGAGCAGCGCACGCTGTCCAGTAATTAATCAACTTGTTTAGTAGCGATTGAGGGTTATCACTGCGCGCTGCAAGGTGCCGCTAACTGACAAACTTTGCCGACGTCCGTCATACATATTTATTGCAAATACAACTTTTGTACTCGACGCACGAAGCTTTAACCTTAGTGAAGAAAACCTTTCTATCTTTTGATAAAATTCAGTCGTTATTCTAGACGTTTATACAAGATAGTGCTCTTTAAACAAGCCAAAACAATTTCACTTTGCAGTTTAAATAAGAAAGCCCCCTAAGTCACTTACGGCGAGAAGAAACGAGAGTCGAGTGCAATTTTAGGGCTGACACTACCCTCTAGGAAATTGAAGGTGTTTGGTTTGAGAACATCTGCATAGGGTAGAGTTGTTTACCGTCTCCGGCCGGTCTCAAGACAATTTATTTGAAAGGTGTCGCCGCGCAATCCACTCAGCGATCACAGCCGATACAAATACCCGACCTAGAATAACCTGGGTATAAATCACTCTGAGGAAATAAGTTGCTCGACCCATTTACCTAGCTGGACATGTGTTTAAACAACGTCTCACAGTACCGAGACCGATACCGATACCGGCGACGCCACTCACGGTGACGATATTGTGAAAGCTTCTCTATTGATGTTGTTCAATTGAATGGTAACGTCGAAAACGTTTTGCATATCTGTTTTGTTTGTCCCCACTTAACTTCAGAAAGTTGTAGCGTTGTTTATGACAAACATTTACCTGATCGCGAAAAGTTATATTATTATCCAACTTGTTTACGTAAACGAATGATAAAGTCATTTGTCAAATACGTGTTGCTTTATAGTATAAAACAAAAAGGATAGAGATCTCACTTTTTAATTTTTTAGTATTCACTCAATTAAAAATTAATAGAAGTTAAAAAGAAATTAAAAAAATTAACCTAAAGTGCAGAATCGATTAGTACCAATTGGATTCAGCGTTTGCAAAGAGCACCGTTAAATAATTCGTCAAAACGCCCGGAATCATAATATTTCACGGAAAACGTGCTACGTAGCGTGATTTCGTTAGTCACAACGAAATTCCTTATTACGGGAGATAGCAAAATAAGAGAAAATTGTATTAAATCGCGGGTTATCTAAGCTCTCACTCTTATTATGTCGGTGATGGAGCGCGAAGACTTCGAAATTTACTTAATTATGTTATAAAGATACTGATCTGAATAAAACGGAGCGCTGAAAGCCGAGGGAATAATCGTCTGGACCGACAGACAATTGGTAGGTATCTCATCGCCGCGGCTTCAGACTGCGACTTGCTCCGTTTTATTATTTATTGCTTTCGATACAAACGAGACCTTGTTCGCTACATTTCAGATGCAAATACGACTAAGTAGGTACAACAGTCCACTTTCTTTGATCCTAAACATTTTTTTTAACCTGAAGACGATCGGTCATACGTGATCCTCTAAACAGCTTCAATTTTCTCGTTTATTAGTGTTATAGGAAGTAGCGAAGCAATGAAGAGTGCTGTCATAACAGTCCATACGGTGCAGTCTCAATTTCGTTAGCGGCGGCACGTATAGCCGTCGCCTGCTGAAATAGAAAACGGCTGGTGATTAATTGGCAATTACTCCAACTGGCGAGTAATTCCCGCGCCCACTTGTCGCCGAGCTAAGCTCGCATATTATTTTTCCATCGAGTAAATAAATTGATCGTGTGCGCTGCGAACAAAATACAATCAAACACTTAAGACGCGGGTAATCAATAGGTATTTTTGTAATTGCATATACGAACAATCAATATAATCGGGGTTTTGGTTTTGTATTACAGCATTAATGCTGAATAATAGGTCCTAATTGCCGCCGCAAATCATTCTGGGATTTTGGTCTATTTCTAACAGGGCATAGTTTTAAACCGCAGCCTAACTTTCCATTTATACCCTTTCCCTTAATAATCTTACCTAAAAGGTTAAAATTAGAGTATAATACGCCACATAATATCATAATCCTATATCTAACCGTCTACTTACTTATGTTTCTAACATAAATTTTGATGATTCGCACAGCGTATAGTGTTACCCCGATGCAAAATTGTAATTTGCTGTGATATAATTCAATATTTAGCGAGATGTAATTGAATATTTTTCCAATTTGTCGCGCGTAATGGGGCAAGATTGAGTTGACGGTCCCCACGGCGAGCGGGCGAGACGCCGCCGCCGCCGCCGCCGCCGCCACGCCGGCCCGGCGAGGCGACTGCCGGCGCGACGGTAACGACACGACCCCGCGACGCGCCGACACCCGACGTCGACGCATCTCATCGCACAACATCACATTTACATACAGCGTTTACATTATCTTAAACTAAGCTGTGTTTAAATCAAAATAAGTAGCTAGGTAGGGACCCGAACAACTTTTTAAATATTGCGAATTGATTGACATACTTAAGTAGGTAGTTACTTTGAATTCACAAACATATATGGCAACCCATTAATTACTTAAAACCATTCAAATAGTAATTAGACATCTCATCTCAATTCGTTCGATGACTTCAAAGCACAATGAGATAAGGAAGGATGTCGTTAGTAAGCTATATCTACTTTCCGAGCATTTAGTCCGCATGGGATGCGCGTCATGTCCCCGTCAATACGTCGGGATTACGACCGAACACTCCCACATACTCCATGCACGTCACGCGCTATGTTTTGAGTAACCGACAAAAACGCCTCATCGTTCATCGCGCGATTTCCTTTCAAATAGCTTTACGGTCCCCCTAATAATACTCGATCATTATTTAGATACCATATAAGGGCTTCGGGTATATTATATTGTGTAAAGGCGATTTAAATAAATTGCCGTCTTCTCAAAGAACTCCTATAACGTTGTTTAAGACGAACGCTAAGCGCGATTACCGGTTTGTTTTTTTGAATAAGGCGCATTTCTTCAAAAGCAATTTTATCAAGCTATCAATAAAATATATCATTATAAAGCCAGACACCTCGTTGGCACTTCATGAATATGCAACGTTTCAGACTATTTACTGCATTATACACCGCCTTTTCTCCTAGTTTAAAATATTCCTGTTATTGCACTTTGACGTAGCAACGAGGAAGATGCCGGCTACGTCACGTCGACTCATTCCAGCGGCGATCGCTCCTGGCATACTAATATTCTCTGCGAGCGATTCCATGTAATTCCAGTCGGTACTCCGCCTCCGATTGTACGCCAGCCAGTATCTTGAATATGTTACTAGGACCTACCGAACGCTCTGTCGGATGCCTCCGAAATGCCGATACTCAAATCTGTGCAGTCACGTAATCACAACTGCGTGTGTTACATAACTCATCTACTAACGCAAGCCGTTCATTAGCTTTCAAACTATCACAATCAATACTGTCTGCTCTATAACGGAATCGAAAACGGCAATCTATAAAAAAAAATCCATGGACCCACAAAATCCTTTAGTTTTTATTACGCTCAACCATTAAACGCATTGAGTTCTTTGTAAGTTAATAGCTCTATAATATTTTTCTATCTACAAAGTTATCCACCCTAGCTTGAAGCCTGGAGCGTTATGGCTTGACGTGATTCAGCACTCGTAATTCGTCTCAGCCTCAGGCTAAACAAACTCAGCTTATCGTATAACATAAATTGGCAACACGTCGTTAAGGCGACCCGCACACTGCGAGCCGCGCAGGCTTTATCAGCGGCCTCTCGTAAACCAACGCCGTCTGTTATTGCAGCTCGGTTGCGACATTTCCCGAGACTTTTTTCATATCGCAAAACGGCTGCCGATTGTAACGCTAACCGACGACCGGGACGCGGCAGTCGAACCGCGTAAACGATTTGGCTTGTGCCGATAAATATATCCATTTGGCAATGCGCGCCCACTCCATGCTCGTATCAACTGAAAAAGCGCGCCGCCTTGAGCGCTGCTGTAATTAGAGGCCAATCGTAAAACGAAAGGGTTGCGCCGGAACGTCCCATCTGATAATGAGCGCGACTGGCGCGGCTCCAGCCGCCGCTCATATTAGGCGGTCTCTCCGCCGCTATCGTTACGACTTTTACACTTTTACGAGTTGTTTAGTTTACAGAGCCGGCTGTGTACGAGCGCGTGCATTGCCAAATGCTAGTTCGCGGCTCACCGCGCGCGACCGCTCCCTAAATATCGCCACCGCTACGTGTTAATGAGACGTACGTTTCAGCCTCGTTTGGCATTGCGCGGAGCCGCCGCCCGCCGTCGCCCGTGCCACATTACCTAAATATCTAGCCGTTATGCCACTTCATATTACGCTCCCCTTTAGTTTTATTGTTCGTAAACTGTGATTTTTCTCCCAATACGGAGGCAAACTTTGTGGCTTTTGGATAAAATAAAAGAATATTTCTCTTGATAGCTATAACGATCTGTTGGCATCCGTTTACAATAACAGCGAAAGCTTCATTCCCGACGATATCAATTTTGTTCAGTGGCTCTTAATTAACATTTTCTTTTCTTTCGTTTCCAGGTGAGTGAGGGAGCGAATACAAAACCAGGCAGGCTTTGTGCGCGGCGCGCGCGGCGCCCGCTGCCAGACAAAAAAGAATATTACACCGCTTTCAATTCGAACACACAGAAGAAAAAATATGATCTGCACTTTTGTAAACGCAAATGAGGTTCGCTTTGTAATATGGGACTTAATTTAAATAACGTTTCAGGCCAACCGAACTGAAACAGGTGGGTAATTACGCAACAATTGGTTTAGTTTCATTAATAGGCAATCGCAAAAACCTGTTAGGTGTGAACGTAAACGTGTTTTAAAAAGCAACAAATAGTAACTAAACCATGTTAAATTTTCATATTACATACATGTTCCATTTATTCTAAGGAGCATGATAAACTCCTGGGTCTTGATATACGAGCGACTCGATGGCAGACAGAGATTATCTCAATGTTCCTCTGCTATACAAACGGGCTTCACCTTCGCTGAAACACGAAAACTAGTTTCCACGAACTACTTATACTAGTCGTAGACAGCCAAAATGATTTAATGCTTAGGTGCCAACACTAGAACCTTTCGAAGTCTGCAAGACATTATTCATGAAAAGTATTATCAGAAGTTGAATTCTTTTATTGCTCAGAGCAACAACAGTACTATGAAGTGCAGACTTTTATATTGCTTTAGCGAAATTTTATGTACTTATACGTAGATATACCTTACCTTTTTGTATCAGAATCAGATACACAACATACCTAAGTTAAGTAACAAAAACAAAACCAAGCAGTTTAGCTACTTAGAAACATACCAAATGGTTAATTTGAAAGCACCCCACTGCAACACCGCACCGGCGGGAAAAAAGGTAAGTTTTCTTGATAACTTTTCAACTATGAGGAAAGAACTGATCATCAAACTATTTCGTGACTCACACATAATAATGTATGTTAAACTCTAATTTGTATACCGATCCCATCACGAAAGTACCTAACTGTTTAATTAATACAGTTAACTTCATAAATAAAAATGTGATCTGAAAATACATAATGATGCTGAAGTTAGACAAGCCAGTTCACATACTCGCGTTACGTAACAAAGACACTTCATGCGGACTCCGACCTCCGTACCCCAGGAGCGGTTGAACTCTGAACATGTTCAGTAACCTCGCGGTCGACGGCTTCTCAAATAAAATTATATTGTAGTGATGCAATATACTACAGAATACAGCACACTTACACTCACGTGGACACGAGAATTGAAACCAGTTCAGGTATCCCCCACATTTTTCAGATTGTAAAACTACTATTTTCAAAATCGAATTTCCACGGTACATAAAGTAGGTACGCGATTTTCTATATTCAGCACTAGGAAAATAATTCGCATATTTTCAAAAACTTCCTTCCCATAGCTAAATCATTTTCAGTATTTTCGGTTTAAAATATGAAAGACCTGCCAATAAAACATTGCACTGCATTTTATTCAAAAACAGTAAAATATGCTGATGTATGTCAACTACAAACATATAATATAACTGAAATTGCTGAAACATTCTTTTATGGTTCATTTGACAAGTTGTTTACGTATTCCTGTCCCCATCCATTATGTGGTTTGGCTTACTGGCATGATTCAGAGATACGCGGTCACCTGCGTGACGTAAGACTGAAGACAAAAGGTGCTAGTGCGGGCATGCACCCCGTAGGGCGCCGCCCTCGAGGACCTTGCACCCTTGCTCTATCTCTATGCTACTCTATTTAAGATAATGCACTTTTACGTAACTTTGTTCGTTTTCTAACAGCTCCATAAAACAATAAAAGGTTCATAGCTCCTTTTAAATAATCATTTCTAAATAATAAAATACTAACATCGTTATTATAAAATAGTATTTATTTTATAATAACGATGTTAGTATTTTATTATTTAGAAATGATTATTTTCTTAATAATAGGCCTATTTTCTTCAAATATGTATTGGAATAAAAATCTGTATAACCCATACCCATGGTTCTAAGAACCTTCTGTAAATCGGTCGCGAAACTAATGAGGGATGCAACATATTTCCGTAAGCTGCTGCATTGTGTCGCATGTGAGTGCCACGACCTCGCGGTCTTCGACTCTTCGCTCGTACAATACTCCATCTCCTTATTTCCTCTCAAGAGCGCATCGACCGGTATAAGGAAACTATTTTCATATCATTTCTCCGAGCTTTATCATTAGGAAGTTTCCGCTCACTCTTGAATTACAGCAATTGCTGTTTGAACTGCTTTCGTATTCATAACAAGAATGAAAATATTTCAACGATAAAATGTGTTTATTGAATTTTACTTTACCTGCGTGTTTATAAGAAATTCAAATTGTATTACAACGCGATGAGATTAAATCACTACCTCGATTATTAATGCGCAGGGTAACCAAAGCAGTACAACTTTATTTAACACGAGCTTCGTAATGTAATAAAGGGTTATTACATTTATTTTTGTAACTAATTATTTATTTTAATAAGAGGGTACTTTTGAGTTATTAACAAGTTAATTATGACTCTTTTCACTCTCCCGTGTAATTTGGTTTAATATAATTGTTAGATGTGTTAGTAGATACGGTGGTATGGGAGCGCAAGAAGGCAACAGCCTGCTTCCAATCCGGAAGTTATAAATTTGCTTAAACTTGTTTGAGTTGCGAATTCCCGCGATGTTTGTCCGGACGTGCGGGTCCATTTAGTCCCTAAACCAACTGCTAACTTCTGAGCAAGCACCAATAACCAACAAAGATTATAATGATAAAATTATCTTAGTTGAGCATAACATCAGAATTACGTACCGATTTATTCATACACATGTGAGTCTTGTGAGACAAGAGGGTTGACGCTTCGCTCCTGGATTTTTCCAAAGTCATTAATATCCGGAACACACTTTTTAAAACTGAATTCAACCGGTTATCCTCCCTTGCTTACGGTAAATAGAGTTACACACGCACGAAAAGGGTCACCTCGCCCTAGCCCATACGTGAGCTCTACTCTACGCACTTCTACGCTTTGGGGTTACAGACATAATACAATATCACGAAACGAATTTGTCTTCTCAATCTCATTTGAGGGGAAGGAGGAAATGGATTCGTGACGAATGTTAATCATTTCTGCGAAATGAAAAGCTAAAAGAAAATCTGGACGCCCAAATCGTTAGATAATAAATTAATTGATGACTTTTGACGGCGCGGCGTGTGAAACAATCCAAAACTTCAGTAAATTATTAAAAAAATATAGGAACAATCAAGTTTCGAAATAAATCATGTGGTCCGTTTTTGAGTCGAAGTGGTACGACTCATAAACGGACCATATGATTTATGACAGCTAGACAATGTAACATTAAAGAAAGACCCAAGGAAATTCTTGCTTACAACTAAACGACTAAAAAGTCGGCCACTTTTGAAAATGAATTGGTAATTATCTACGCGAACAGTATAAAAAGCGACAGAGCCGCCTGTACAAAGTAAGGATGTAATATTAACTTCCAACGAAATGTAGTTCAGAATCTACATTGGTACCTGGGATTACGTTTTACCCTCTTTCATGGCGACGTAATAAAATTCAGCTTAAAAATACCCATTACGTACCTGTCTACAAACCGTTGATCGCAGCTTTAGTATATATTCCTTTTAGAATATGAAAATATTTTAAAGCTGGGTGCGATCATCTGTCTGTGCTTAGGTAAATCTTACAAGATCTTACGAATTGAAATTGTTATCTACAATGTCGGCAATATTTAAAGAGATGACAAAGTCAGTTGAAAGAGATCGTAAGTAATCTCATGAAACATTAGCGCGTTCAGTTGACGGGAGGCGGCCGAAGTCGGCGACTCATTGCAAATGTATCAAGAGTTCACTCCAACTATGTAGTGCTGCGCCGGCTCCGGAGCGTCGGAAAACAATCCCAACTGCGTTAATCACTTATTTACGTCCGGGGTCCACTGCCGCCAGAGTATTTCTAACGAACGCCGAGAATTCTGGGGAATCCTAATGAACCGTGGGAATTTCGATTCTAATGAAGCGAGCGAGTTGGAACTTTACAAGTGGACGTAGAGGGGACTTTTCGCTGGTGGCTCGTTCTTAAATCGAATTGCACAGTTTGGTTGGACATTGTTGCGGTGCATCGGGAGCTACGCGGGAAGTAATTTCGCTCAGTTCCGCCGGATATATCTCTCCCAGGACGCAGAGACCTGCAACTAATCGGTTTGTCATTTCCGCAATCGACCGCCGCGACGCCGTTTTGAATACTTGATATTTGTCCTTTGTTTACAACACTGATGTAGGGTGATTCAATTTGCTTATCAAATCCTTATAGGTACCGTTCTCTATACAAACGTAAAACTAACAGTAGGTACGCCGTGAGCCCAATTTATTTTCCGATACTAACAATAATAAACTTTGTTGTATCAGGTACTTTCGTAATTAGACAGTCCATATTTTAGCAGTAAACTTTTGTATTGCTAAGTTAACTCGCGCCTTCGTCCGCTGCCCGTAAAAGTTCAATTGATACTTTAAAAATTCAAGACAAACGCTTTCAGTGCACTAAGGTGAGGGGACGGTAAAAATAACTTGAAACACTTGCAGCTCTGAGAGCATGGAGTTAGAACAGCACCCGTTGTTTTAGCCGATGGCGTTATTGGATAGATAAACTGAGACTCTCTTAGACACACATCTTCGAACATAGACGGCTGAAGTGCTAGTGCTACCTCGTGAAACTTAAGGACAATATTGAAAATAGAGAACAATTGACGATGCTAGAACCAGAGTGATCTAAGTGACATTTTTGGCAAAAATGGTTTTTTTACACAATTGCATGGAAAAATCTAAGTGCATCTAAGTGCAGTGCGATCTAAGTGCTTCCCAGTATTATTAAATTATACTGGGAAGCACTTAGATCAGTATGGTATGAAAGAATTATGATTTTTCCATGCAATTGTGTAAAAAAAACATTTTTGCCAAAAATGTCACTTAGATCACTCTGGTTCTAGCATCGTCAATTTTAGGCTTGAATATCATTTGACTGTCCGTTTATCGAATTACTAACAGGTTTTTTTATTGCCCTAAGCTTTGCTCCTGCTTCTTAATTTCAATCAATGATGAAAGAAGATGTTAAGATGTTGAGGGGCCCGTGGCTAAATAATACCAGCCGCACAGTTCGATCGATCAGGTTGAGCTACGCTTGCCGCGGTTGGTCTGTGGATGGGTGACCATCTTTACATACCGAGACCCCTCCGTGCCTCGGAAAGCACGTTAAGCCGTTGGTCCCGGCTGTCATTCGTGGATCTTTGACAGTCGTTACGCTTACGAGTACTCAGAAGCCCGAAAGTCTGACAACCAGTCTTACCAAGGGTATCGTATTACCCAGTAACTGGGTTGTGGAGGTCAGATAGGCAGTCGCTCCATGTAAAATACTGGTATTCAGCTGCATCCGATTAGACTGGAAGCCGACCCCAACATAGTTGGGAAAAGGCTAGGCAGATGATGATGATGAAAGAAGATGTTGATTTTCTGGCTTAAACACGCCACACTAAATGCTTTTCTCGCCATCGTTGGGTAACATTGGGCACCTCTAGATAAAGTCAAATGAAACCGTGAAAGTCCCATCCTACGAGACTATTTATTACAAAACTACGATACCAATGCCTAAACATGCGTTACTTAAAAACTGGCCAAGTGCGAGTCGGACTCGCACACGAAGGGTTCCGTACCACAAGGCAATAACGCCGAAATAAACATGTTTGTTGTATGGGGATATTATAAATATTTATTTTATTTTGTTTTTAGTATTTGTTGTTATAGCGGCAACAGAAATACATACTTTGTGAAAATTTCAACAGTCTAGCTATCGCGGTTCTTGAGATACAGCCTGGTGACAGACAGACAGACGGACAGACAGCGAAGTCTTAGTAATAGGGTACCGTTTTTACCCTTTGGTACGGAACCCTAAAAAGCATCTGTATAGAGTGCAGGATATGTGTAGGCATGCACATTCGGCATCCGTGCGCAGTGCCCTCTAATCTCACCAAGTCCCGGAGCCCCGGAGCTTCAGAAAGCTTGCGGGAATATTCATAAAGCCCGTTCACATCCGTCCGTTATCGGGCGGAACGACGCCGCGCACCGCCGCCGCGCCGCCACAAACACTATACCGAAAGAGATACGAGAAAATTACACTTTCACATGTTTCTTTAGTATCCTTTTAATTCTCATTTAAATATTTAAAAGGCCAAAACGTTTTCTTTCCTTGTAATTGGCGACTGAGTAAGTCCGAGGCTATTGTTAACTATAGTGCTTAAGATTTATACAGAAGCTGTTGATGTAAAGACGCCAACACATCAAGCTACTACAATCTGTCAAATTTCTTTAATAGATTTTCAACTTTATTGCTAAAGCTTAAGGTTCAAAGTTGATTGGGAAAATTTGACAGTTTCGGGTACCTTGATGTGCTGGCTTGATGTGCTGCGTCTGTACCTTTATAAAGAAATAAATAATTTTAAAAACAGAGGGTTGGATTACATCTTGCGAATTTCGAGTTTGTACAACAATAAAACACAACTCGACGTTTCGCAACCTATTATATTATTGTGAAAACCAAATTACACAGCAGAGTTTTTCTTCTGCGAGGAAACCTTGTAAATTACTTCGCTTTAGAAACAGTTCGCAAGTTTTTTCAAAGACTTTGCCTCACGTTTTTTAGCACACAATAACAATTTTGTTTTCTAACTAAATTCCATTATATTAATTAAGTACCGCACGATGTTTAGGTACCTACCTAGTTAACGTTAAATATAATATAATGTTCAAAAGTGTAGTAGATAAGCGAAAATTGCTGTGCCATGTAATTTCAGCTCTTCAAAACTTAATGAACCGATTATCTCTAGAAAAACTGCGCTTTTATAGCCAAAATTAAGGTCGTAACTACACCAGTACAGTGGTGGTATTGCAAGCCGTCTCAGCTTTCCAATTACATCCCTCCCAGTTTAGCTAACTCATATAAAAGTTCCAACAACGCGTGTCCTTAACTAGGTCTTAGTTTAGCCACTGTTATGACTTTAATCATACTAGTATGAGCGATGAATTAGATTGTAGGTACTTACATATAGAACTGCGTCTCTAGAATAATTTTCAAACTAATTTTCTTTTCATTGAAATGCTTTCTGAACCTTCCTCCTTCATTACAATGACCTACATTTTGTCGAAATAAATTTGTTATAAGATTGAAAGCGATCCCACGGACTTCGGAGTTACATCATCTATATTCAACGTGAATTGTGAAGTGCACGCTCACTGATTACCGATGCAATCGTATCACTGAAAAATCGTTTCAATTTTGTATCTGTGCTCGTGCGGAAAATGTCCGCATGGAGCGAACAGTAATATGCCATTACCATCATAACAACGTTACTCTCGACTTAATTCCGCTCCCGGCGCTCTGCCGGCCAGCCGGCTTCACTAATTTCTCTTATGCGCACCGCCCACCGTCAAAACCCAATCTAAGCGCCTATCGAACACAACAGATGTTTGTTTATAGCACACACAACTCCTACGAAGCCTAACACAATGTGAACGGAAATTTAGTCTCTAAGACAGGCTTTATAATCTTCTGTAAACATGTAAACGTCTACACAATGGAGGCAAAACTAGCGTTTAAACCGATGTCTATAGAGAGACGGTAAAGCGTTGTCTAGAAATCCTCTGAAATCCCTAAGGAGCGTCAATGCTTCCTCCACAATGGCGCACGTGAGAGCTGCCGGCCGACAGCCGACATTCAAAGGAGCTATTATTAAAGGAATACGCCGATAGAGGTCAATTAGGAATCGACGTCATTGCAGCGCGGTCGATGGATCGCACTAGACAGTCCGTTATTCAGGCGCTAATAAAATTGATTAATGAAAAATGCCCTCTTGCTTAAGAGAACGAGAAAAATAGCACTTTTCGACACTACACGTTAGCTGTAACTAGGTACTTAACTGCTAAAATTTTACTACGGACTAGAAAAACGCAAAACTGAAACGCATCGACTTTAAATTGACATTTCCTCACGTTATAGAGTCTCTTTAAACCCCTTTATACATCAAAGAATTCAAGCGGTAGTCTGCTATTGAAATCCCCAGTGAGCATCAATGCCTATTGCCACGTCGCTTATCTACAATGTACGGCATGAGAGCTGAAGGCGCAGCACGGCGGGGAAGACATTTCAAAGGAGTGCCTTACTGCATCGGGTGAACAATTAAAGCAATCGGCAGGCACGATTAACATTTCTGAACGTGGAGTATTGATGCTTTATTTAAGTCATCTGTTCGTACCAATAAAAACAATTGACTAATGTCATGACTCCGTTAGTACGTTTATCATCGAGACGAAGAATTCAAAGGCCCAATCAAGACTTGCTGTCAAAGATGCGGGCCTCGTTTAGCGTTGTGTTTATCGACTCTCTATTGCGTTTATGATCGCCTATCGATAGCGTTCAAATTAGCGATGTTTTCTATTTATCAACAATAATCGAGATAGCGGCTCCATGTCTCGCTGTCGGAGGTGAACTGACAGTCGTTGTGACAGACAGACGGTGGCAGGGCGCGCTAGGCACGCCACGGGGGACCTTATCCCACTGACATTTTATTATTTTTATGCTAATTCCCCCTTTCGAACAGTAAAATAAAAAGTAATTTGGCATCTCTGTCCTTATTGAAATATTCCGCCGTGATATATATCGGTCCTCTATTACTATGTACCTACGAGCAATTTTGCACTATTCACAATTTATTCATACATTAAGAACAATGTTAAGTCAGAAGGTTAACCTACACACTTTTTCGATTTTTGACGATCGACACGTGTTTTCGTTAGGTAGTACATCTGCCGCTCATGATGAAGACTATTCCAAAATCTGTAGACACGATTAAGATTGTGAGAAGAAAGATGTTATTAAGATGTTTCAAGAAATTAGAAAGAAAAGGACAGTTATATATTATGACTGACAACTGCGTGCACATTTCCGTAGAACTTTATGACGCCATCGTAGAACAACTTCTTAGGTAGATTTTTATTGTGAAGATCACAAAAGACTGCTGGTACACATTCTGATAGTAAAGACGTATAATATGATACAACAGAAAATATACGCGGTAATAAAGCAATACTCGGCCAACAAAGTTACTCGCTTTGTCCTGTTTGTAACATCTTTTGCAGCAATAAAGTGTAACGTCTGTAGGGCTGTACACGGACGAATAATTTTAATAGCTCGCTGACAGATTATTTCAGAAAATTAAATTTTAGCTCGTTGGACACAGCCCATAAAATTCGTGCTTACAAATCTGTTTGTTATGACATCGTAACGAGATTATGTCCGTTTCGTAGTGAAGACGTCTCGCGTCGCCATGTCGTCACAATATCGCATGTTTTATTATTTCACGCAATAAACGCAGAGTCGCTGCCACGCCGCGCCGCCCGCCTCTGCTAAATTATACAGAAACATTTTAATGTGAATATCGAACGCGCATCATGACAGTTTATTACCAATAAATATAACAATGGAACTTATTTATAGGGAATAAAGATTTCATGAACTCATGCGGGTGTCAATCTCCTATAAGTATAGATACGTACATTCGATAAACGAGTATGATAATAAAATGCTTTCATTGTAAGTTTTTCATTGATGACAAAATTAACAATGACATCCTGAAAATATATTCGAAATGATACCTGCAGGATTACCTACTATCTGACATAGGTATTTGCAATCATAAATACGTGCTTTTATCATTCATTGTGTTGAACAACGCTTCAGATCTAATATAAAAAATATATATATTTAAATGTATATATAATAATCTATATACAGGGTTATTAGCAAAACATTAACAACCTCTTAAGAAGTAATTGTATTCATCGTTATGAACAACTTTTACTATGGGACATGGAACTTTTACAATGGGATGGAAAAAAAATCATCTGTTCCCTACATTTTGATGAGTTAAACGTACATAAATGTAGGGAACAGCTGATTTATTTAAAGGTATGAAAGTCCGTCAGTTTTGAAGTTAGGATCTTCACATTTTGAGTTTAGGCTGACGATTTCAAATTAAATACGTGTCTCAGCGTTTTTGTTAATTCTACCCCCGAAGTTTAAAAAAAGGGGGATGAAGTTGTGTATGGAAAGTCCTTAATTTTCGTAGTAAAAATCACAAAATTTATCATCTAGTGTTATGGTAGGAAGCTAACGCAACAGTGTTGTTAGAATTTCAACCCTTAAGGAGGTGAAAAGGGGGATGAAATTTTGTTTTTAATTAAGTTCTTTATTTTTAGGGTTCCGTAGTTCCTACAAGGAACCCTTATAGTTTCGTCAAGTCCGTCTGTCTGTCTGTCTGTCCGAGGTTTTGCTAAGAGACCTTTAGTACTAGAAAGCTGTAATTTTGTAGGAGTGCGTATATTAATTACGCGGACAAAGTGGTAAAATAAAAATTTGGAAAATATATTTTTTTAGGGTAGCTCACACGTGAAGTGGGGATGAATATTTTTTTCGTCGTCTACCCCATCGTGTGGGGTATCGTTGAATAGGTCTTCTAAAATTACTTGGGGTTGCTAAAATAATTTTTCGATTTAATGCACCATTTACGAAATATTAAACTTTAAAGTGCAATTTTTTGTTCAAGTACAAAAAATTGCACAAGGGGGACGCCCCCCCCCCCCCCCTCTAAAACCTAAACTGCTGGCTTGAAAAATCTGGAAAAATTCACGATGATAGTGCATTTCATGAACTTTAAAGGAAAAGTATAGCGGTTAAAATAACTTTATTAGTTTAGCAGTAATAGTCGTTGAACTTGGGTGTTGGATAATTTTGTACCAAATACAAAATCCTTAGCATTAATCTTTTAAAGTGACTAAGATGAAGTAGTTGCTTGTTTATAACGGGTAAAGACTTGCATTGAAAGAGAAAATATGTTTTTTTTTATATATTCAGAATAAAAAACAACAGAATCGTACGACATAGTGATAACGGGCTACTACGGAACCCTACACAGTGCGTGGGCCGACACGCACTTGGCCGGTTTTTAAGTTTAAAGTCACTAATATTCCGGCTTACGGTTGGAAACTAACACAACGTTAATCGTTGTTTTTTTTATTTCGACCCACAAGGGATTGAAAAGGGAGATGAAATATACATATATAAAATTCAAAGTCCTGACTGACTGATATATGTTGATATATCAGTCAGTCAGGACTTTGCATTCGCATAGCCTAAACCACTGGTCCTAGAGACATGAAATTTGGAGGGTGTGTTCTTTGTGAAGAGTAGGTATCCACTAAGAAAGGGTTTTTCGAAATTCCACCCCTAAGAGAGTGAATGAGGGGAGGGTAAAATTTCACGCGGACGAAGTCGTGGGCAGAAACTATCATTCACCTAATGTTAACTCTGTTTGATAAAGACCGATTTCTAAAAACCGCAGATTTCATATTGCTAATAAAGCAATTGTAAAATTGTGGGATTTTTCCAGCAAAAAAAGGTGGAATTTCCCCAGCAAGGTTATGAAAAAGTGCCGCGAGAGCGTAAACGCGTAGGCGTAACCCAGGGCATTGTGATGTGAAGGCGAGCACGTGATCACGTGCCCTCGCCAGCTCCCGCCTGCTCACGTGTCCACAGTTCACCCCTCGAGTCAGACCGTAGGCTTCTGTTTACTCTCAACTCCTTCAAACTGACCCACCAATAAACAACGTGCCGCGAAGTCCTTCAAAACCACTACAAACTTATTTGCGTACTCACGTGTTTCATTTAAATGAAAATTATTACGGAGCTGACCTCGTTTCGTAAAAAATTGGCCATTTGTTGGCTTCATCCTCGAGAACTTTGGTACCGAATGAAGACTGTACAATTCTTAGTCCAGCAACAAGGAGCAAGCTTAACCTCATTACTTTTAAAAAATCTAATGTTTAGTACAGAAATAAAATAATCAATACTACTTAGTTACTTGGCTAGGCATAAAGTTAATTAAAATTCATGTGCGTACACGAGGTCTAAGTGTGTGTAAAGCTTGTCCCGTAACATACGTAGCTGCGGACGTGTGCGGATTTGATTATCAGATAATTAGTGTAATGGGGTGTAAAGATACATGACACGCGTGACGTGACCGCTCCAGGAGGCCACGTCGATAACCGATGTTACACAAACCGTACTATCCGAACATTGACTGGATACAGATGAACATTTCGACTACCTATCAAATTAATATCAATCGTTATCCAACTTTAGATGTTGTCACCAAGATTATATTAATCTACATCAGCATCAGCACTGATACGTTAAATTCCCTCATGCAGTTTGACCACACTCATTATTTTGGGCTGACATAACAACATTAACTTCGAAATGCGGTTGCGAGTTTCATCCAAGGCTTGCAATTAACTAGTTGGCTGATATAGTGCGTGCACGAGCGGCGGCCCATGTTAATATGGCAATAATAAATTTCGAGCGGTTTCCATCCGCCGCCGCCCGACTGTCCTGGGGCAGCCGGCACATTAAAAAGACTCGATGAATTATTCTGCACATATCATTTCATTAGTGCTGTACGTCGCTGCTGCCTAGAGACGTGCATACTGCCGCTCAAATGAATAACGCCGACTTCGAAACATTAGTACGGTCCTATTCCGCTTTATTTCTCTAATTTCCCCGGTGTCCCTAAATAATTATATTAAAATAATTGTTAACAACAGGAGCTGCGGGCGGCAGCCGCGTTGGTTAATTTTAATTACCCGCGGATACCATATTTTATCCGGCAAAATGTGTTGTACAAATATAGACTGAAAGCTGACCACGACACTAGCGGTTTGGTGCACTTGCCGATACATCTGAATAATGCGAGCCGCTACAGCTCATCCATTACGGTTTTAATAACCTCGCGACAAATATCCGCTTAGTGGTATTAAGCTCGGACTAGATCTCTAATTAAAACCTGTGCGGACCTAATGAGGTCTCTGTGTTGTACATGACAACGCATAAATCCCGTGTAATGAACGCAGCGAGCGTTAAATAGAGCCGAGTCACTCAAATTGTCCACAATGCGATTATTCCATTACTCGAAAGCTGTCCGGCCGCAGCACACACAACACAGCTCTGAAATGGGGTACGTCCAGCCCCATGCCACTCACACACGAGTACAATACCTACGTAACGCCGAGTCCCTTTACGTAATGACCACTCTCGACAACTACTAAGTAAGTACTAATCAAAGGCTCACTATTTTATTATTAGGACTTACAGACTTCTATACTCTTATAAGTTGTATGTACAACATGTAACAAAACAACAATATGTAACAACAATGGATGACAACTGTCGTATACTATGTGGGTAGGACAGTGTCTACTCATTATAATAATAATTAGGTTGTGGGTACTTAATAAAAATCAGTCTTGGTCAACCCGTCTTTCCTTTACAACAACAACGTTTGTTGAGCAATGCATTTTAGGTTTTCGTGTCCAAAGTTTCGTGTATTACTTTTCAGTAATTTTAATGTCCGTGTGGTGTCGGACTTAAAGAATTGCACCACCCCATACTTCCCGTGGGTGTCGTAAAAGGCGACTAAGGGTCGTACCGGAGAATGGGCAGCAGCGTTCTCTATGCATTCCACCACCATACTATACTGCGATCGCCAACCCGCCTGCCAAGCGTGGCGATTATGGCAAAACCCCCCCAAGAATGACAAGCACAAAAATCACTAGGCCCCTAGTACCCGGCGGCCCGCCTACCCTTGGTTACGGTAGCGGCCAAGGCCACGGTGAGGCAAGGGGTGCTAAGAATCCCCGGAAGAGATCCGGCTACCACAATCACCGAAAACTGGACCTGGCAACATACAACACGCGTACACTCCGGACCGACGAGAAGATCACCGAACTCGAGGAAGAATTGAGCAAGATACGATGGAGTATAGTGGGGTTATCTGAAGTCCGAAGAGAGGGGGAGGACTCGATAATCCTTAAATCCGGAAACTTGCTCTATTTCCGGGAGGGCAACCAGCAGTCCCAAGGTGGTGTCGGGTTTATCGTCCATAAGTCCCTTGTGAGCAACGTGGTGAAGATCGAGAGTGTGTCGACCAGGGTGGCGTACCTTATACTCAGAATATCCGAAAGGTATTCGCTGAAGGTCGTACAGGTTTACGCCCCGACCTCGTCACACCCCGACGATGAGGTGGAGACCATGTATGAGGATATTTCCAGAGCCATGCATGGCTCTAAAACTCACTTTACCGTTGTCATGGGGGACTTCAACGCGAAACTGGGTAAACGTAACGATGATGAGCTGCGAGTGGGGCAATTTGGAGTTGGATGCCGGAACAACCGGGGCCACCTACTGGCCAGTTTTATGGAGAAGGAAGGCCTCTTTATGATGAATTCCTTCTTCAGAAAACGTGAGCATAGAAAGTGGACCTGGCAGAGCCCGGATGGTGCAACTAAAAATGAGATTGACTTCATTATGTCGACGAAGAAGCAAGTATTCAATGATGTCTCTGTGATCACCGTATGGTAAGAGGCACATTGAACTTAAATATCAAGCTGGAAAGATCTCGACTGATGAAGTCTACGCTCCGTCCAGCACCGATCCAGATCCAAAACCCCGAGAGCTTTCAGCTCGAACTCCAGAATCGTTTCGAATGCCTAGGGAGCTCCGTGGACGATTATAACGATGGGTTCGTGGAAACTGTCCATACGGTCGGGTCTAAGATCTTCAAGACCCGCCGTACGAATTCAAAAAAGAAGCTCTCTGATCCTACTTTGCGGCTCATGAAGGAGAGGCGCGATATGATCCTGCAGTCTACGGATGATGCGCTAAATTACCGGCAACTCAATAGACGGATCTCTAAGGCCTTGAAAAGCGATCTTCGCCGTTTTAATACAGATCGTATTAAGGACGCGATAGAGCGAAATAAAGGCTCCAAGGTCTTTGCTAGAGATCTGTCTATTGGGCAGAGCCAGCTTACGAGACTGAAGACCGATGATGGCAGGATCGTATCCGACAAACCTGAGCTGTTGAGAGAGATCGAGAGGTTCTATGGACAGTTATACACGTCAACAAATAACCCCGCTATGAATCTGGCAAACGACCCAAGAGCTAGATTGACCCGGCACTATACCGAAGACATCCCGGACGTCAGCCTGTACGAGATAAGGATGGCTCTGAAGCAGCTCAAAAACAACAAGGCACCGGGTGATGACGGAATTACGGCCGAGTTGCTGAAGGCTGGCGGAAAACCCGTCCTGAAGGCCCTTCAGAAGCTGTTTGGTTCCGTCATACTCGAGGGCAAAACACCACAGGCATGGAACAGGGGTGTGGTGATACTTTTCTTTAAGAAGGGCGATAATGCCCTCCTTAAGAATTATAGGCCCATCTCACTCCTGAGCCATGTCTACAAGCTGTTTTCGAGAGTCATCACGAACCGTCTCGCGCGCAGGTTTGACGACTTCCAGCCTCCCGAACAAGCCGGATTCCGTAAAGGCTTTAGCACCGTAGACCACATACATACGCTGCGACAGGTTATACAGAAGACCGAAGAGTATAACCTGCCTCTCTGCTTAGCGTTTGTGGACTACGAGAAAGCCTTTGACTCGATCGAGACATGGGCTGTGCTGCAGTCTCTTCAACGGTGCCAGATCGACTATCGGTACATCGAAGTGCTGAAGTGTCTGTACGAAAACGCCACTATGTCAGTCAGACTCCAGGATCAGGCCTCGAAACCTATCCTTCTGCAGCGAGGTGTGAGACAGGGAGACGTTATCTCTCCGAAACTGTTCACCGCTGCACTGGAGGATGTCTTCAAGGTTCTGGACTGGAAAGGGGCTGGCATCAACATCAATGGCGAGTACATAACTCACCTTCGGTTTGCCGACGACATCGTAGTCATGGCTGAGACTATGGAGGACCTCAGTACAATGCTCGATGACCTCAGTAGAGCCTCCGAAAGAGTGGGTCTTAAAATGAACATGGAAAAAACGAAGGTCATGTCAAATGCCCATGTAACACCCACTCTCATAAAAATCGGAGACGCTACACTCGAAGTCGTGGACGAGTACGTTTACCTAGGACAAACCGTCCAGTTAGGTAGGTCTAACTTCGAGAAAGAGGTAAATCGACGAATCCGACTCGGCTGGGCAGCGTTCGGGAAGCTACGCAATATCTTCTCGTCCCACATACCGCAGTGTCTCAAGACGAAAGTCTTTGACCAGTGTGTGCTGCCAGTGATGACTTATGGAACGGAAACGTGGTCGCTCACAATGGGCCTTATAAGAAGGCTAAAAGTCACCCAAAGGGCAATGGAGAGGGCTATGCTTGGAGTTTCCCTGCGTGATCGAATCAGGAATAAGGAGATCCGCAGGAGGACCAAGGTAACCGACATAGCCCGAAGAATTGCCAAACTTAAGTGGCAGTGGGCAGGGCACATTGCTCGCAGAACAGATGGCCGATGGGGCCGAAAGGTTCTGGAGTGGCGACCGCGTACCGGAAGACGTAGCGTTGGAAGGCCTCCCACAAGGTGGACCGATGACCTTGTGAAGGCCGCAGGAACCCGTTGGATGCGGGAAGCACAGGACCGGTCGAAGTGGAGGTGCTTGGGGGAGGCCTATGTCCAGCAGTGGACGTCTTTCGGCTGACATGATGATGATGATGATGAATTTTTAAGTCAAAGCCAAAACATTTATTTCAAATAGGCACATAAAAGGCACTTTTGAACGTCAAAAATTACGATATAAAATAGAATTGATTCTAGTCGCCCATTCCAAAAGGTAGTTTTCGTATGGAGAAGAATGGACAAGAAACTTCACCGTTACTCTTTTAAAATGTTTACAATATTTTGCATACATTAATTATATAATAATATGTGAGGACGATGCACCTAAAATAAAATTACTATACCACAATAGGTAAAAGAATTAAAACTGAAAACATGATATAAATTAATTATCTGATAGATACATGGTGCTCACATATTTACAAACATGGTAAAAGTTAACGATTTTCATTTAAATAAAAAATTACAAGTAATAAGTCAGGGTGTGAGTTTAAGTAATTACAGAATGTAAATCAACGTCAACAAAAAAGAAGAAAGAATCAATTTTACAATTAAATTAGCAACCAGTTTGATTTAATCTAGTTACAGTTACACATCTAAAGAAATAGCAGTTTCTTTTTGCATTCAAGATTCACTGGTTATAAATCATAAAGAGTTTTATAGGTGCATAATCTAGTAGGTAACGTGTTTATAGATTTTGAGAAAACCGTTAAAATTAAGAGAACATACAAGATTTGACTAACGTTAAACCAAGTTATGACTTCAAGAATAATACTGAACTAATATCTTTAGGAAAATGTGATAAATACTTAGGTACCTCATTTAATTAATTTAGGATGATAGCTAGATGTTTGTTTCAACCTAAATTAATTAAATGAGGTATTTATCACATTTTCCTAAAGATAATCTATATACACCCGCATGCAAGAACGGAACCGCAAGTTTTGCTGCCGCGGTTGCGATCTTAGGCTTCAGCAGGGATATACAAAGGAACATTTCGCTTAAACTTAACGCATTCATTCTTTTGTTTCGAGGCTTATACTCCAAATTATGGCGAATTATAACATTCGCCATACACCATTTCGCCATTTTGTTTTTGCCATTTTTTTTATTCGCCTTTTTTACTATAGAGTAACAAATTGAAATAATACGGTGTGTTCTATATATAATAAGTGTCTGTCTGTGTTTCTTTTCATATGGAAGGTTATTTAATGTCATGATATTTTGTCTCCAGCTTGTCTTCGGCGCGGCGGCCATCACAGCTGGACCCGTACATGACTCGAGCCGTGCTGTCACGAGCGCTCGAGGTCTGGGCCCAAGCATCCCGCCTAACCTTCACAGAAGTCAACTCCGATGAGGCTGACATCGTTGTTTCCTTTGCCAGGTAAGTCAAAAGAAATTATGACTTTAGATATCCTTGCAACATGTTATGTTCTGGAGGAAGATTATCCCGTAGCTAAATAGGTGGACCTGTCACCTACAATATTTTAATAAAGCTGATGTTATTGTGGTATCCACTTAATGAAGGTGTTAAACGTTACAAATTGTAAATATTAGGAGTGTAGGATAGTTTAGGAGACTAGGAGGTAGATAGGTAGATAAAGTTACTTACACATAACTACCGATGAATTTTTACAAAACTCAATACAGTTGCCATCATAACAATCTGTAAATCAAAAGAAGGCAAATGTATTGAATTTTGTAATTTTAGCACAAGTACCTAAGTAGTCCTCAAGGTCCTTTTTTGCATACAAAGAAAATATCTCTACTTTTCTAAACAAAATTGGCAGACTTCTTTAAATATCCCCAAGCTTGATTTATTGTGTTGATAATAAATAATAATCAACTGAGGATTTACAGAAACGTCCTATCCATTTTAAGGGGATTTGCGATCTCCTCGTGCGGGGCATAAGAATAGGGTCGGACACAGCTCAAGCTGAACTGAACACTATAGCGTTCACTTAACGTACAAAATAACTACAATATACAATGAGCAAACCCGTTTTTCTTAAAATCAAATAAGATTTTGTTAGAAGAAAATTTTAAGATTTAAAAAATAAGGTCTTTTGTTAAAAACAGTCTAACCAGAAAAGATCATTTCAAAATCAAAGGGAGGAATTTATTAAGCTCTCGCGGTTAATGCAGTTAATGCATTCTTCCTACTTACCTGCTTAATAAAATTCTGAAGAAGTGTTTTCAATGATTTCAATCATTCCGCTAATGTACTGGACTTCAAGTTAAATTCAGAACGTTCGCTCACACACAAGAGTGGGAAGCCCCAATCATGACTCGCTTTCATGCAAAGGACGAGACGTGAGGCTAAGTCCATTTCTATCCAATTGTACCCGACCAAAAAATAAGTTTGAGTTTATTGAGAACTATAGGTAGGTACCTATGTCAGAAATGATTAAACCTTAAAAATATGGCTACGATACAGCGAAACGACATTATTTCAGAAGTTCAGAACAATTTTATATGACCTAATAACAAAAGTATGATAGTAAACAGATACAACGGCGACGAACGAAGCTAACCCTGACAAACGACGCAAAGTTTCCGACAGGAGCCTCATATTGAATGAGAGTAGGGCGAAGTTTCACTTATTAGATCACCGTAAACGACGATATGAGAAAGGAGCAGCGACAAAAACCTCAACACTGGACATATTGCGACCACCATATTGCGGTGAACGCTGCAAACTTGCAGCGGCAGCCGACAACTTCACCGCACTCTGCATAAAATTCTCTTTTTTCTCCGTGCTCCGGGAGCGTCTCATTTTGTGAGTTGAGGCTGCCGTGTTGGCGTGGTCACGTCACGAGCTCACTTTTATTACTTGCTGTCGAATCAATAAGAAGTTTGCTCACGACTTCCGATATATTATTCGATAATGCTTTTCGACTTGCGATACATTCTGTATACCTACACTTCAGTTTGCTGTTTAAAGTTTTACTTCGAACGTTTCAGGTAGGTAAGGTGTATTTGAAATTAATTTCCACGCGTTTCCCTCGCTTAGAAATTATTGTTTTACTTCAGAAATAAGTTAGCTAGGTACAACAGATGTAAATAATATACGTTTATATTAACGCATGAGGCTTTAGATTATTAAAGTCGTCTCTACGATAGATAATCATCAAGCTACTACAATCTGTCAAATTTCTTTAATAGATTTTCAACTATATCGCTGAAGCATAAGGTTCAAAGTTGATTGGGAAAATTTGACAGTTTCGGGTAGCTTGATGTGCTGGCGTCTGTACCTGCCTCGGATTTTATGCGTGCCGTTAACTTATATTACACTCTATAAAAGTCTTCCGTTTCCTACTATATCTACAGCAAAGTTGTCTTCTAATGATATAGAAACCGATATGACGATACTTGTAGGTACCTGATAGTTGATATAGAACATGTTGTTCAAAACAGTAATTACATACACCCCTACATAATTAATTGTTTTTCTTGAGATGATGAGATGATTTTGATCATAATAAATGGGTATTTTCTTGACTTTTATAACCTATTTAAGTGTGACATATAATCACATCGCACAACATCTGACGATCAAGAAGACGAGGCTCTGACAATCGTCGGTTACAAGGTAGTTCCCACACAATGCGACGGATTTTCAGTCAATGTTGAATAGGAAAAAAAACATTTAAAATGATAGCTTAGTACTTGTTATATATCTATATATATGAATTATCATTTATTTTATACGGATCTACATTATGTAAAAAAATAAAATTGGAAAACTGAATGTCTGACTGAATGTAGGTAAATCGTAGATACACCACAGACTACCAAGTAGGTACCTATACCTATTGTGTCTCCTTAGCCCTTTAATCCATCCAAAGGTTGTCTTTAAAATATCGCTTTTAGCGATAATACAGCTGTTTGTGTCACCATAATTATTAAAAATATCTGTAATTCATATAGTGTACAAATGTACATAATAACAAGTATTCTATCTATCTATAGCTGTCACTGCTGGCTGTCAGGCAGAAAACCCAGTTGAGACAAATATTCAAATTAATTTATTTATACTCGTAGATAGATTCTATTTCATCTAAGACTATTTCCATATTATTCAAATAAAATCAACCTTATCACATAGGTAGATATGCATGCAAAGGAGTACCAAAATCAATAAATGTATGGCTTGCGTGAAAAGTTTCTGTGTTTATAGCTCTACAGTAAATAACGATACATAATAACATAATAATATAGTATGTAGTTGATAGAAATTCCGTGCGATATTTTATTATGTAATATGAAACGATTCTATCATCACTTCATTGGGCTGGAACGCTGAGAGTGATTGCACATAGCGCAGTACCCTACACTATGCGTCTACCAGATTTATTACACTCATAAACTGTAATATTGCCCAAGTAATAAAGGATACGTACAACTTAACTGCGTTCTCCAACTCACGAATGATATAAGTGCAATCACTGGCTGCTATCATACGCTTAGGTATATGCATTTAGACATGTAATGTATATTTTATGGACCAATTTCAAGTGAAGAACTTTATATTTCTTTTATACTTGGCTTTATGCCTGTAAGTTTTGACTTTATTGTATATTTTTTTTAAAGAAAGGATATTTGAAATATGACATACATTGACCCGTTTCATATCCGCACACATTGGGTTCAGGCGCGGTTGCTAAGGGCAGATACCAACACGGCAATAAATCATCCCCCAAACTCGGAAACTTTCCATTCCGAATCCATTATATTTGACGGCGTATGTCAGCGAGACACTTCCTCATTCCACTACCTTATACTTTTGTGAAAGCACTCAATAAAAGTGCTGTCATTACGAACAAGGTAATGTAGATTTCAAAACACAGATTGCGTTTTTCTATCGCTTTTCAAATCTTCACAGAAAAGGTAAATACAAAAAAAAAATTAAAGTGGCCTCCCGATGCTACCAATAGGGACGGCGGGCGGCGGTAAAATCGCTCCGGGAATATTCCACTGCGGCTCTTATTACCTAAGCGACTCAGAAACCGAGCGAGCATAATAATAGACGTACTAAGGATAGGAATATTTTCCTTATTAGCGCACCACGCCCATATCGGTTAATGGCAGAACTTTCACATGGAAACTCAATAACGCAACGGTCAGCTAATATCGCGTGAAATATGCATGGGTGAGGTCTTTCGGTTGTGTTTTGTTGGCGCGAAAAATGATTAGGTGGGTACTGGGTAGTAGCCGAGCGTAGGACCCCCGGGACGCAAGTTTGATTGCTCTGCAGACTCCATCCACTCCATCCATTGTTGTTTGTTGCGAGATGAATACATTACTTCGGTATGACTGTTTTCATCAACAGTAAAAGCTTAATGCAACTTTGTCATGTTACCTACGGTGTTATTTTATCTGTGCTTAATCCCTTTTGTGTTTTGTTTGAAACAGGCGTTACCATGACGACGCTTATCCATTTGACGGCCGGGGCTCGATCCTTGCGCACGCGTTCTTCCCCGGCACTGGTCGCGGCGGAGACGCACACTTCGACGATGATGAGTTATGGCTGCTGCAACCAAGAGACGACGATGAAGAAGGTAAAGATTTGCACTTGTTCCCATGTTCAAGAAATCAGCACATTGACATTATTATCTCATTTAGGGTGCATGGGCAAATAATGTATTTGATTGTCTTTGTTAGGTATAACCTATTTACATACTTTCGAACGGTTTCGGATTTAGGTATTGTGTAGGTGGGCACATTGGTCAGTCATCCGCACATCAGTGGCAACAAATTTAACATTGATATCATCACATATATGCAGGTGCGGTCGCAGCCCAAGATTTTGGGAATATTTTAAGGGGATTACAGGACCTAAACGCAAAAAAACGCAAGTTTTAGAAGCACTAAAAGTATTTGATCGACTACAGTAAAGAAAATCAGAAAAATATATATGATATATATATGCTAGGTAGATAGTGTGTTAAAATAGTTGGGAAAAGGCTAGGCAGATGATGATGATGTTTCAACATCATCTTCATCTGCCTAGCCTTTTCCCAACTATGTTGGGGTCGGCTTCCAGTCTAACCAGGTGCAGCTGAATACCAGTATTTTACATGGAGCGACTGCCTATCTGACCTCCACAACCCAGTTTCTGAGTAATACGATACCCCTTGGTAAGACGGTTATCAGACTTTCAGGCTTCTGACTACCCGTAACGAATGTCAAAGATCCACGAATGACAGCCGGGACCAACGGCTTAACGTGCTTTCCGAGGCACGGAGGGGTCTCGGTATGTAAAGATGGTTACCCATCCACAGACCAACCGCGGCAAGCGTAGCTTAACCTGATCGATCGACCTGTGCGGCTGTTATTATTTAGCCACGGGCCCCTCGGTACCTCGGTCGGGGTGTGTTGAAACATAATACAACTAATTTGGTACGATAGAAAAAATTATGAAGATACCTCTAAAAACTTTCTTTTAACAATAAAAACCATACTATACCTACATACAATCATTCTGATTTTTGTCAGATTATTCTACAAGCAAGATACTAAAACACTTGTGTTTTAATTTTTTTAGTGAAAACAATAGATTTTTTGTAAATAGATAATTGCTTCATATTTTCAATGAGTTATCATCAGCGTTGTGTCATCGCGCTTCTCTTTCTTATCTATCCAGTCCGACAGTGACCGCGCTTTAGGTCACGTAGTCCCTTTAAGGGAGGTACATCTCCTCATTGGTCTAGTGGTCGCAAGCGTTACTGCTGAGCATGAGGTACTAGCTGGGTTCGATTCCTAGGTCGGGTAAAGTGTTATTGGGATATTCCATCAGAAATTTCTCAGAAGCAGCTCGGAGACTGGGTTTACGCCCGGTTGGCGGCAGTAGGCTCACCCCCTATGACATGGCACTTAATAACTGGTCAAATGTGGGTGTCAGTACTACATATATGAAGGTACACCCCTGCCTAATCCTTTGGGGATTAAAGGCGTGATGATAATTATGTTAAGTTTCAATGTACAGTTGCCAGCACATCAACTTACCCCACTTTGACCAGCTCCACATTACTTATGATATTCTTGAAAATTTTTCACTCTCAGATAGTTTCGATTTTCCTTCGATCATTCCAAAAGAACTAGGAATTACTTGCTTTGATCACTTATGAAGAAAAGCTGAAGAATCAACAGAATGTAGATTGCAAGAGCGAGAGGAGCGAGCCTGAAAACTTTATCACCGCACCTAGCTTTTAAACTCGTTTTACAGTAGTTTAGTGTTTTGGAATCTGGCCTTAACCTAAGTCTTTCGAACCTAAGCCTTTCACACGAGCGGGGTGCCCAATATCCCGAGTTTGCTTCGCTCGCTCTTGCATCCTAGTAGGTTCTATATTTTAAGTAAATCATCCAGACTCTCGACAGCTTGAATGATTTTGGGGGGTCATGACCCCCCCCCCCCCTCCACTCGGACCGCGCCTGCCTTTATGCCGTAGCACTGAGGGTGGTTTTCGTAGTGCAAGTGTTATCACTGAAACTGTACGTAGTAGGTACTTTGTATTTCCACATGAATTAAATTAATTTCGTGCTTGTTCAAATTCAAATTCAAAAACTTTAATTCGAGCGAAGACTCATATAGGGTTAGTAACATTGTTCTTATAACTAAGTGTTAGTAAACAACACGATACGATGGCACATGTAACTGACAGCAGTGAATTATATACGGACAGTCCACTCTGGCAGCAGTTCAGTGGCCCTAATAAAAGAATATATAGGTAGGTACGTAGACTAATATAAATGCACGTAGGTACGTAATTAACAGATTTCCGATGAATTTGAAGAGCTTCCGTGAAAAGTTCACGTGTAGGTCGGAAATGAGCATGTTGCGGTCAGCCACGTTTTGACATGCAAATGTCGAAAGCGCCGGAATACGCTGTTCACCTTCGTTGTTACACACGCCCACGTTTTGCCTTTTGTAGGCTCAGTATTTAATACACGCTTATCGAGGATATTATTCCTGATTTACATTAAATAACTTGCCATTAGAATAGGTATTATATCTCTATCATGTTAAAGGTGCTAGGTTGCTTCCAATAATAATAATAATCATTTATTTATCCAAATCACAGAATCCAATTTGTTAGTAATAAAAGGCTAGGATTTTTTGTGCCAAATTTGATTCAACAAGTTTTGTTTCACAACCTTTTGTTCACCTATTAGCTTTTCCCTGAAGTCGTCTTTGAATCCGACCTAATGCATATTCAAAACATTTCAGGAGTTACATAGATCAACTATAGACAATTGGGGCTTTTGGCAATTCTCGCAGCGCGGCAGCATTACGGAACTTCATAGAACCTATCAGAATTTCGTCACAGAATTAATGCATATGCTATAGGTAGGGAACATTGCGAAGCGAGCCAAGTGTGGTCGTCGCATGTATAGTGTAAACACGGCAGCAGCCGATAGGTGGCGACCGCAGCGCGGCGAGGACGCCGCTGCGATTACCGCGCAGCTCCGCACTGTGCACACGTGATAATTTACACGGACAACGGACGGTTACAACGCCACTTCGAATTGTATTCGGCTAGCCATGTGTAAATATCTACCTTTATTCAACTGAACCCACATGTGCATAGAATATAAACTGCCTTGCTAACCGATGATAGCATGACGATTTTGATTGCGGAAAAATCGGCTTTTCTCGGAAAATTTCTAGCGTAAGCCTCTCAATTAATGTTCAATGACGTACCTAGTTAACAGAATTTTATGTTACTTTTCAGGAACTTCACTTTTTGCGGTGGCTGCACACGAGTTTGGCCATTCACTAGGTCTCAGTCATAGCTCTGTGAAGGGTGCGCTTATGTTTCCGTGGTACCAAGGCATTCAACCAAACTTTGTACTACCCGAGGACGATCGCAATGGCATTCAACAAATGTATGGTAAGCATCGTATTAGCCCAGCAGTCAACATTATTATCATTGCACTGCTGAATATAAAATATTCAAAATATGATCAGTTTAGAATTTTTTTTAAACTAATCTTTTATGCTTAATTTTCAGGACCTAAAAAGAGCACAAAGTGGGCCAAAATACCATTTTACCGCCCAGTACTGCCACCACCTACTACCACGACGACCACCACAACTACCACCACCACCACCACCAGACGGCCGGTCCTCCATAATCACCACAACAGACATCCAGAACGGGTCCCCAGCCGAGGATACACCCCCTCCTATCCGCGTCCTCCCGCTAAATACCCTCACTATCCCGTCGACAGACCCAGCTATCACCCCGACCGACCACACTACCCCGACCGATCACACTACCCCGACCGCCGACATCTCAACACGAGCGAAGATCATCCCCGTCGCACTAATCATCATCACACCTACCGCCCCACTGAAAGTACCCCCCACCCCACCACGTACCGCCCGCGCTACCCCTACGTGCACCCCGAGTATCCGAGTAATCCTAGAACTCATTATCCGAATGATCCGAGACAAGACAACCCGAGGAAGCCGCACTACCCAGAGAAGACGACACAGCGAACGACGACCACGACTCCTGCGGACAAACCTGACACGTGTGATACGAGTTACGACGCAGTCGCGCTCATACGTAACGAACTCTTCATATTTAAAAATAGAGTAAGTATTTATTATTTGCATCATATTCTTTGGGTCCTCATAGACCGCTACAATTAACTGTAAATTGTCAGGCAAAAAATGCTGCTCTATCTAAACTTCCAATTTATTTTTCAGTATCATTGGAGGATAGGAGCTCAAGGGCTTTACGTTGGATATCCTATGGAAATAACAAGGATGTGGGCTAGTTTACCAAAGAACCTTACACACGTCGACGCAGTTTATGAAAGACCGGATCGGAAAATAGCAATTTTCATAGGTACGGCACATAAAAACTCAATCTTTCAATAGTTTTAGGTCTCGATTAAATAAATCTGATCATACCAGCCTCCACTATTCTACGATTTATATCTAAATTAAGATTCACCTTATTATTAATTTCAGGTAAAGAGCTGTACTTGTTCGAAACACAAAATTTGGTGCCGGGATACCCGAAACCATTATCAAAGTTTGGTCTGCCTGAAAGTTTGGACAAACTAGATGCTGCCATGGTTTGGGGTCACAACGGCAATACCTATTTTTACAGCGGCACTATGTATTGGAAGTGAGTTAATTTTATTGTTTTAAGTAACATCATCACGCCTGTATTCCCCGAAAGCATAGGTTGTATGTAGGTCGCCCAACATTTCGCAAGTTAAACACCTTTTTTTTTCTGATGGGAAATCATCAAATGACTCCTCCCGCTCTGGGTGGAGCGGAAGGGAGTGTCAGACTCTTACTGACTAAAACCCACCTGTGTTCCTTCCTTAGCCCTTTAAGTTCCGGGCTAGCGGTAAACCTTTCGGACAATCCCGCTGACCCGACAGTCTTCGGGCCCTAAGGGGGCCCCTCCTCGATGCTGACATCTCTTTGAGGCGCGCGTGGAACACGTACGCGCCGTCTGACACGGGCCTGGTTCTGATCGGACGGTGAGCTACCCATTACTCTCCGCCCGCAGGCCCGTGCCTACGTTGGCTGGTAGTCGTCACGCGGCTCCCGACGCCCGGAGCGTCTCCCGCGGCGGCTGGGACGGGAGGCTCTCTCCCTGAGCCGTTGTTGTTATGTTCTATGTTATGGGTTTGGTTTCCCTAAGTGCGGAAACCACGCTGTCAGCGTAGCAAACCACGCTGACGCCATCAGAGAGGTCAGCCTGCAGCACCCAGTCGTAGCCGATGTCCCACTGGAGCGGCCCCACAACCGATCCCTGCGGGACACCGCACGACATATCTCGCCGGTTCCACTCCCCATCGCGACCGGGGTAGATGACGGCTCTGTCCGTCAGATACGCCTCGACTATTCGACGGAGGTATGGCGGCACCCGGTGATACCGGAGTGCCTCCACAATGCAGCTCCAGGGCAGGGTGTTGAACGCGTTGGCGATGTCGAGTGACACCGCCACGACGACCCCACCCCGGGACACCGCGTCCCCCGTCGTGAGGGCTCTCACGCGCATGATGGCGTCCACCGTCGAGCGCCCCTTGCGCAAGCCAAACGGGCTGTCCGCAAAATCCGGCCCCGTCCTCACCAGGTGCCCGACGAGGCAGCCCGCAATCACTCTCTCAAAGAGATTGCCGACCTCGTCAAGTTAGACACCTACGCTTAAGTTCCATTTACTGTGCATAAATCCACTACTTACATACTACGTACTTTAAGTTTCTAATTACATTTTTTTAGAACGATACCGACACTAGCTAATTAAAACAATTAACTTGTTTCAGGTATGATGAAGAAAAAGGTCGCGTTGACTACGATTACCCTCGCAACATGGCTATGTGGAAAGGCGTTGGATACCATATCGACAGCGTGTTCCAATGGAAAGATGGTAAGGATCGACCCTTTTCAACATTTTACACCAAGAAAAAGAAACACACAACCCTCCTAAAATTTATGAATGAAATAACCTTGATTATTTTTTACTTATCCAGGTAAAACATACTTCTTCAAAGGCAAAGGTTTTTGGAAGTTCAACGACCTCCAGATGCGCGTTGAAAATGAAAAGCAGTTTTCATCGGCTACGTTCTGGATGGGATGCGCCACGGAGCGCACTGGACGCCGCACTGGCTACAAGACGCCTCCCGCGCCCGGCTCAACACTACGCTCACCGAGTACTGCAAATACTATTACTACCAATTTACTACCATTCTTATACTCTACAGTTTTATTATTGACAACTTATATTAGGTACTGTTAATTATATTTTAACCTTACGTAATTTATTTCTATGACTGCAGCATATTAAAAGAAAGGAGTTTTGGGTCAACAACTTAGCATGCATATTACTAAACTACGTATATGAAATACTACTAAGTAACAGAAGTATGTATACTAAGTTTATAGTGTTGGCGCTTTAATCTGTGAGGAATTAGAGGAGTAATTTGAGGGAATAGGTATTATAAGAACGTTCACATTCTAATCTCAGTCTCAATCTGCCAAAAGTCTTACGTCTAAATTCCCTACACTTTTGACAAGCGTTTGACATTGGTTGTCGCTGAGATGCGATTTCGACTACTTAGATTTTGATAATTTTGTAATTACGGGAATTGGCCTTCTGGCTACCGACGGTATAGGTAATATATTAGATAGGTACCTACCTATGTAATGTACGGATAAGATTTGGGAACATTGTAAAATAATTAATGACAGCTAAGAGCTTGACTTTACTTATTTCTACCCAATAACACCTTTGTATATTTTTGCACCACGAAAGGAAACGAATTATTACAAATGAACCGTTCATAATAGAGCGCTGGGTTCCACAATCTAAAGAAATTGTTATTATAACTGTAGCGTTAACTGAAAATGATAATACTTATGTACACAGACGCGTACCCACGCGGCCACGTCGGATAACAAGTACATATCGGAAACGTCTGAAATTAAAAACTAGACTTAGTAACTATTGCGCAAAATGTCACTGCCTGTGTGTAGTATTAACAAAATATTACCTATCTACAATACTATACTATTATTATTTAAATATAATTATATGTATGTATGAAAAATAAAATTAATTAGGTACCGATTATTTTTTAAGGTCGGTTTTAAAATCTCCAATCATAATGTAATTAGATAGGGGAGACCAGGTATAAAAGTAACACGGGATGAACGTAACAAACGAGTTTCTGAACGAATTATGTTGGCTGCACTGATGGCTGTATTACTGATGTGCGCCATTTTGAACGCCCCCTCACCTCAGTTGCGCTCACGGCGCTGTGCTGTCAGGTAGTAAACGTAGCGAGTCGGTGCCGCAAAAATACCTCCAAAGTAAGTTTTCATCGTTTTTTTCAAGTGTGTTTGTTTTTATTATGGTAGGTTTAAACTGTCGTGTCAAGTGTCAGTAAAGTAGCATAACTATTCATCTTTCTATTTTGGTGTTTGAAACGGTATCTTTCTAATGGTTGTTTTGGGTTATAGGCATGTGTTTGCCATATTCGGTAAAATTTAAAGATAGGGATGAAAGTAACAACATGTTACTTTTATCCCGATTATTGTCTTGGTTATCACTAACCCTAATTTATTGTGTTTTTTATATTTTAAAGCAATACAGATTTATTTTCGTATTGCAGAATGCCTAATATACATAAACGGACGACCAATAGAGGTTTAGCTACTGCAGAAATAATGGATTTGGCTGCAGAAGAAGTACTTCTCAGAAGAGTACCATTTCGAGACGCTGCGAATTCATATCAGCTGTGCCATGTAACTTTGTATAGATATGTGCAAAAGAAGAAAAAAATGCTTGGAGAAGGTTCAACAAGTCTTCCAAATGTAGGCTACGTATCGAAAAGAAGAGTTTTTACCAACGAGGAAGAAAAAATACTAGCAGAGTATTTACTCCATTGTTCTCAAATTAATTACGGATTATCAACCAAAGAAGTAAGAAAGTTAGCGTTTCAATTAGCAGTTAAATATAATAAAGAAATGCCCAGCTCGTGGAGGTCCAATGAATGTGCCGGTGACGATTGGCTGAGATTGTTTATGCGTCGTAATCCGAGATTATCAATAAGAGCTCCGCAAGCAACAAGTATTGCCCGAGCGACGAGCTTCAATAAAAGCAATGTTGAATTGTTTTTTCAACACTATACTGAGATTCTAGGACGAGACAATTATACTGCATCAGCTATATGGAATATGTATGAAACTGGCATAACCACTGTACAAAAACCAAACAGAGTTTTAGCAGGAAGAGGCACCAAACAAGTAAGCTCAGTCACGTCTGCAGAACGTGGCGTGCTTGTTACAGTAGCTACTGCAGTTAACGCCATTGGAAATAGTATTCCTCCGATGTTCATATTCCCACGCAAAAGGTTTAAGGATCATTTTATCCGTGATGCACCCCAAGGGTCAGTTGGAAGTGCGAATGGAAGTGGTTGGATGCAGGAAGATGATTTCAACATATTTTTGAATCATTTTAAGACTCATGCAAGACCATCTAAAGAAAATAAGTGCATTCTTCTATTGGACAACCACAGTTCCCATATAGCACTGAAGAATATTGATTTTTGTAGAGATTCTGGCATAGTCCTTTTGACGTTCCCACCACACTGCACGCACAAGATGCAGCCGCTTGATCGCAGTGTATTTGGACCTCTGAAAAAAGCTGTCAATGCATGCTGTGACAACTGGATGAGATCAAACCCTGGGAAAGTTATGACGATATACGATATACCCAGTATAGTTCGAGACTCTTTTCCGATCTCCGTAACACCGCGAAATATACTGGCAGGTTTTGCTTGCACAGGGATATGGCCCGTCAATGCAGGGGTATTTACAGACGTCGACTTCTTGCCCAGCTCCGTCACTGATCGACCGTTAGAAGATGTTGCAGTCCCACTACCAGACCCGATTCCGTCAACAAGTCGTCATATTGATGCAATGCCCTCTTCAACATCAACACGCGTGCAAGCAATTTCGACAGACGATTACCCGCCCGTACAGCGTGAGTTACGCTCACCGACACCATTAGTAACACCACCATTGGCAGCTTCACCCTTACTACCAAGAACCCCTCCTGAATTAAATTTGGCACGAATAATGGCGTTACCATCAACAACTATTTCGGAAGTAGATGTGGCTATTTCGTCGACATCGTCTGATAATTTACACATCCCGTCTACCTCTTTAGCTAGTGATCAGGACGTCACGATGACATCGTTTAGCCCCTATGAAGTTAAGCCCCTACCAAAGGCAGGACCCAGGAAGAATAATGGAAAGGGAAGGAAAGGCAGAAAAACAGCAATAATGACTGATACTCCAAACAAGCTTGAAATTCAAGAACAAGAAGAAAGAAAGCTTAGAGCCAAAGAAGTTAAGAAACCTATTTTGCAGACAGCTAAAGAGACAAGAAAGCCAAGGGCTTCTATTGTTAAGAAAACTGTTAAAAAAAAAGGAAATAAAATACAACAGGATAGTGATAATTCAGAAAGCGAAGATTGCTTCTGTATAGTTTGTATGGAGTCCTTTTCAAACAGCAGGTCAAATGAAAAATGGGTACAATGCCTAGAGTGTCAGCTTTGGGCTCATGTAGACTGTACTAATAACGAAATAAGTTATGTGTGCCATAATTGTTTGTCTGACTAAGATCTCATTTTCAAATAAGTAATGTTGATTATTTTAGAATTTAGAAGATTGTTAAGTTTCCTAGAAATGTTAAATATTATTTCAGTATTGTGACAGTAAAGCTTATTATTAATACATTATGTTGATTATGAAAGTAACTTTGTTTTTATTTACAATGTTACAACCATCCCCTTACATTGTTACAACCAACCCTAGGGGTAGGGATGGTTGTAACACATTTCACTTTTTTTATTCAGTAGTTTTTCCCAAAATCTGTAATATCTGTTGCAGATAAGCTGGCGTTAAAAGATAGCTGAAAGACCAATCTATCGTGTGTACTAATTAGAATTTTTATATTCAAAAGGCTCTGTGAGATATTATTAAAAAAATGCAGATCGTTACGTTCATCCCTGGTCTCCCCTACTAAGTATTGATAAGATTTATTATTTCTATTATATTTGTACATTTTGATCTCATAACGATCGTGTGCTTGGTTTGTTAATGTCATGTAAGGTATGAAACACCATCCATTTAGCTTCTGTACAGTTTGTATTGTACTTCGATGTTTAATTGTTAACGTGGAAATCAGAGATAATTACATTACGTTGTACCTATGTACTACAGTATTTAAGTAGGTACCTAAAAAATACTTTGTGTCATAGGTGCTAGGTACCAACAACACATACTGCCTTAGTTACTTACTTATCTGATATTATAAGAATATGCATTTGTAGATTAATGTTGTAAAAATTGTACTCATTTACTTTAACACATATTATATGTATGTCATCTATATAATAGTTGAGTAAATTATTTATAATATCTCTTATGCTGGTTAAAAGAGGTACACTTTAACTGTAACTAATTTGTAAATGATATACCTAAGTGAATTAATAATGGTTAAGTAAATATTATAGATGCCATTATTAATCAATGCTAACTATACCTATACATTTTATCATAATATGATATATACATGTATTTTTTAACAAATGGCCTTATGTGTACTGTGAAAAAGCTAAGGAGGATGATGTATTATGAATTGTATAATCTGATTGTGTTGCCAATGTGGGAAAGAAAAAGTAAAACTTGGTAGAATGAAAATGGTGCTTATTATAGTTAGTCATTGTACAGAATAAATTCTCTTTGGATATTTTTGTATGTTGCTGTTGTGTCTTGAATCAATGTTTACCATAAAAGTCAATGATATACCTCTCCTTTTCCCTGTTATTCCTTAGAACTGAAATATATATGAAACAATTACAGTACACAATCTTGTGCAATCAGCAGTATGTTCATGTTGAAGGAGTTAGAATAATTACTGCCAAGTGGTCCATAAGCTAGAGTGACTTGTACATAAAACAATGTTATACCTCTCAAGCCACTCAACAGTTTAGTGTAATATAGGCTACATTAGACTTTTATATTTTCTTTGGTCACAAATACATTTTAATAATAACTGTGATATTTACTTTTATAAAAAATGCCATGAAATACTGGCGATAAAAAGGAATAAAAATTTCTAAAGTCTTTCTAAAATAATTACTCAATGAATAATTTTAAGTTTAATGTAATATCTTATAAGTAATATTATATGTTTAATAAAGAAAATTTCTATGATATTTTGTTCATCATTATCTTCTTCAAAACTCAATTTACCTACTTATTCGACCTGTGCGATTGCAAAAGCAATGTAATATGCAGAACGTATGTGCTGGGTTCGATCCCTAAATGCTTATTTTTAAGTTGCAAATTTTTAAGATGCATTATGAAACTAGTAAAAGATAAGAACGGAAGACTGAAATTACGACACAACATGGGCCCGCTCTTGACCGCGATCACGCCTGACGGAATGTAAGTTCGCTCGAGCCGCGGAGCCTATGGATATCCGAGAGATATGCCTTCACTGCACATTTGTTCAAGTTCAAGTGTCGCCACATTTTCCTCGCCTCGGAAGCTCCCACAAAAACAAAAGAAAAAAATACGGCACACATTATCAAAAGGGGCGGCTTTTTTGGCACGCACACAAGAAAAAGAGCGTAACACTTTTGTGATATTTTATTGCACACATGCTCAAAAGAGAGGGCTCACTAGAAAGTATAGATAGTCACTGAATGCACACATGCAATTCTAGGGAAGATGGGTTAATATAAATATTTGGTCGATAAAAATATCGATAGAAATCAACCACAAAAAAGAGAGAAGTGTTTTTTTGGGTTTTGGGTGGACCACTGGACTCAACACACTACCTTGTGGCACGCTAGCTTTAATTTTCTTTTTTATTCGCGAGCAAAGTGCTAGTAGTACTTATACAAAATTCAAAGTCCTGAGCCTGACTGACTGATATATCAACGCACAGCCTAAAACGTTGGTCCTAGAGACATGAAATTTGGTGGGTGTGTTCTTTGTGAAGAAAAGGTATCCACTAAGAAAGGGTTTTTCGAAATTCCACCCCTAAGAGGGTGAAATTTCACGCGGACGAAGTCGCGGGCAGAAACTAGTACTATCTGTAATGTATGTTTGCAGGATATCGTCAAAATCATTGGGCAGCAGCTTAGCTTGTATATCAAACCCTTATGGCAAACTCTATCAAAAGCTTGTGCCACATCTAGAAATACGGTGGAGCAGACTAGTTATGTTTTCATATTGAACATATGAATAAATTATTGATGATGATGATGAATAATACCTAATTAATAATATATATATTTTTTAACATGAATTTGAATTTATTGAACCAATGTTACAAACCAATGTTACATGTATTATCTTATAATTAACTTAACGGCGGTCTGTAGCTGTTAGCGATCATCATTTGGATCCGGTTCCCAAACTAGGCGGCGGCGCCTGTATCTTGGGGACCAGAGTTGTGACATATTATAGTGCTACTTACAACTGCAGTTTATTTAGGAGTAGGCGACTAATTGCAACTAATTATATAAAACTAGATTAAATATTGAGAAATCTTAAAACGTAAATTATTTAAAAACAAATAAAGCTTAAACTGAGCAAAGTCTAAAACTAAAAATATTAAACAATTAAAATGAAATGTTAAACAATCAGAATTAAAATGATAAAAAATGAAAATAAAATGGTGGATAATCAAGATTAGGGTGTGTGTCTGTTAGTGTGTGCGCGTGTGGTGTGTGTTTTAGTGTGTGTACATGTGGTGTGTAGGTATCAGTGTCTGTGGTGGGAGTAGGATTCCGAGTGTGAGTTGAGTGATGTGAGAATGTTTTCTGATTCATCGTATGAGAGACCTAATAGCCATTGTTTGACAACATTTTTGCATGTAGAGAGGGAGAGTTCTTTTGGATCACAAGGCAAACTACTGGTGACCTTGTTATACACAAAAGTGTGTAGATAGGCAGGGCAGCGTCTTGTTAGGAGAGATGTGGTTCGTTGTAGCGGGATGTGAAAGACAAAACTTCAAAGGGCTTTGAAGATCCGTCCGCCATTGTGATTTTTTTTCAGAACGGCGGCCACGCATGAAACCTACTTAAATCGATATAGGTATATGACGGCGCTTCGACGTTTTGAGAGTGTCAAGAAACGTCGTGGGTTGACGTTCCTTCACTCTGACGCAACTCCGGGCTCTTTTGCAGGCAGCCGTTAGACGAGGCAGGATCCGCTTGCATCGTGCTCAAGCAAAACTTGTTCGGTGGAGCGTCGCTGTATTTCGATTAGCTGGGAAGTGTGGATTACGGTTCTGTTAATATGTTGTTTGAATAATAATCGTTTCGTTGTTCTTCTTCAATACGTGGTTTTGATTCTCCTCGCCCGCCTACCCACGATAGTTCGGCAGCCGTAATGGACCTGAAATCGACTGATAATGGCCATGTGCCGTTATCAGAAGTGGGATATGAAGGGCTTGCTTTAGAGGAGAATAGTCACACGAGATCTTCAGCGCCGGTATCAGAACCAAGCCTGTCTCAACAAATGGAGCGGTTTTTATCCAGATTGATGGCTATATCACAGCCGCAATCTTCGAGCAGCGTGTCCACCCAGTTGATTGAGTTTGATCCGGATGGCAACGAAGCGGACATCGAAGGTTGGTGCAACGTGACAGAAATCGTAGTCAACAACCGTAAGTTAGAAGGTGCAGCATTGCTTTTGTTACTTACGCGTGCACTCAAAGGCCGACCTGCTACCTGTTTAACACGTCTACAGGCAACGCAGCTGACATGGCCTCAATTATAATAAGTATTGCTTGCGAAGTTTGCTAAACCTATGCTGCCTCAAGATTACTTCGATGAAATTCTACGTTTTCAAGTTGAAATTAAAGAAACCGCGAGTGAGGCGGCCATGCGCCTGTGGAACATCATCGAACGCATCCCGCGGATGGAGATGTCCGGGGATATTACAAAGGGATTCATATCTTCACTTTTATGCCAAAAGGAAGCCGTGATTCGCTGTGAGCTCCACTCTCATAACCTGATCTCAACTTCTGCGCGTTCTTAACGGCATTTCACTTAAACGAAGGCATGAGGGTAGCGATAACCATGATGCGAACGTGAAAAGGACCCGATTCAACGAATCACGCTTTTTTTTTTTGCGGAATGGAAATCGTCAAATGACTCTTCCCGCTCTGGGTGGAGCGGAAGGGAGTGTCAGACTCTTACTGACTAAAACCCACCCGTGTTCCTTCCTTAGCCCTTTATGTTCCGGGCTAGCGGTAACCCTTTTGGACAATCCCGCTGGCCCGGCAGGCTTCGGCCCTAAGGGGCCCCTCCTTGATGCTGACATCTCTTTGAGGCGCGCGTGGAACATGTACGCGCCGTCCGGCACGGGCCTGGTCCTGATCGGACGGTGAGCTATCCATTACTCTCCGCCCGCAGGCCCGCACCTACGGTGGCCGGGAGTCGTCACGCGACTCCCGGAGCAGCGAGAGTTAAAGAAGTCCATGCGTGTAAACGTAAGGCTTGAATACATCATCCGGTGAGCCAGTTCCCTTTCTTTTTGATAGTGGATCGCTTGTTCATTAGTAACAAACAGCTACGCCGAGAAGTTCCCAGGTACTGCGCAGAATGACTTAGTTTATCTGACGCGCATTGGTAGGGGGGATGTAGAATGTTTTTGCCAGGTAATTAGCCCCATCAATGTTCAAAGGTCCTTTTACGATTGTCAAGGTCACGATAGATACGAGCTGAGAGACATTGATGGGTCTAACCAAACCTATAAGTACGCCCATGAAAACTTGCGCGCAGTACCCAGGGTAGCCCCTGGGTACTGCGCGCAAGTTTTCATGGGCGTACCCGGTGGATTGTTTGAAGTAGCTACTTCGTTAGTCGACGAGGCAGAGGAGGCAGAGGAGGCCGAGACGGCGGAAGTCCATAGTCATGAGAATGGAATGGCAACACCTGATGTTGAAAGTAGCACTGTATCGGTATCTAGTTCACACATTTTGACCGCAAGCTCGGGCACCCTCTCTGCCACCGAACATGATGAGTAGTAAATGGTGAGTTTACAAAAATTGTGTAAATCCTGTTCTTTTAGCGAGAATTGATCTAGAGCGTAGGGCACTGGATAGGCAGTTGGGCGCAGCGTGGTTGACCAATAGGGCTGGCCTAAGCCCGGTCGATGCCTCTGATCAGACTACGTCTTCCTACGTGGTATGTAGTGTAGTTGATCGACTGGGCTGGCCTAAACCGGATCGACGCCCACGATCAGACTACGACTTCTCAGGTACAGGAGATTGAGCTGGGACTGGCCTATGCGGGTCGACGTTCCGGACCAATTGATTACAGCAGCTGCGTGTGGCTTTGTGGTGGAAGGGGCGCTGATGGGTTGTCCGGTCCACCGCACCATGCGAGTTGGTGGGTGGTCGAAGGGGCGCCTGAGGTCAGTTGTCCGCCCAGTGTGATTAATTCAGATGTGTGGACGGGTTCTCCGGTCCACCGCACCATGCGAGTTGGTGGGTGGTCGAAGGGGCGCCTGAGGTCAGTTGTCTGCCCAGTGTGATTAGTGTGGGGTGAAGATCGAGATCTTCTCAAACAGGCAGCATAAATGGGTAGCTAGTCAGGGATGGGCAAGCGTGCCCAAACGTAGGTATACTACAGATTTGTATTTGGTCTTTGCAGATAACTCGACGCGTGAGCAGTCGCACGAGGACGTGCGAATGTCAGTCCGGCCGTGACGGCGCTTCGACGTTTCGAGAGTGTCCAAGAAACGTCGCGAGTTGACGTTCCTTCACTCTGACGCAACTCCGGGCTCTTTTGCAGGCAGCCGTTAGACGAGGCAGGATCCGCTTGCAACATGCTCAAGCAAAACGTGTTCGGTGGAGCGTCGCTGTATTTCAATTAGCTGGGAAGTGTGAATTACGGTTCTGTTAATATTTTGTTTGAATAATAATCGTTTCGTTGTTCTTCTTCAATACGTGGTTTTGATTCTCCTCGCCCGCCTACCCACGATAGCTCGGCAGCCGTAATGGACCTGGAAATGACTGATAATGGCCATGTGCCGTTATATATACGTATATATATATATATACATATTATAATCATCGATTTTATAGATAGGCCTGATAGGACGATATACAGATAGGCTCCATATGAAAATCTTCAATCCCCTTTAAAAAGATAAAAAAGTACGAAAATACGTGTCCTCTCTCTTGTTTTTATTATCAAGTAAACATGCATAATATCTTTGCACGTGGCTGTATTGTAAACTTATGGCTTGTTAACTTATGTATCTTGAGTGTAGGTACAGCCCACTTAAAAAGCATGTGTCTTTTCACGGACGGATTAAAACAATCCTCTTTAAAGTGTAAAGAACAAATTACACTTTGGTTTGAGGCAAACCAATTATTTTCCCTGTGTTCAGTTACATCTATCCATTTATTTTTCGTTTCTGGATCTTTCGGGAAACTGTAATAAAATGTATTAATTCTTGTAAAATAGGTTCTTAATAGAATTTCGTATTTAAAAAACTAACAATTATCGATATCCATAAAAGCGCAACGCATCACTTATGCATTTTTAGGGTTCCGTAGTCAACTAGGAACCCTTATAGTTTCGCCATGTCTGTCCGTCCGTCTGTCCGTCCTCGCTTAATCTCTGTGACCGTTAGCACTAGAAAGCTGAAATATTGTAGGAGTGCGTATATCAATTACGCCGACAAAGTGGTAAAATAAAATTTTGGAAAATATTTTTTTTAGGGTAGCTCCCCCACATGTGAAGTGGGGATGAATTTTTTTTTTGTCGTCTCCCCCCTCGTGTGGGGTATCGTTGAATAGGTCTTCTAAAATGACTTCGGGGTTGCTAAAATTATTTTTCGATTTAATGCTCCATTTACGAAATATTAAACTTTAAAGTGCAAATTCTTCTTCCAGTAGGGCGTCCCCCCCCCCCCCCCCCCCCCTCTAAAACCTAAACTGCTGGTTTGAAAAATCTGGAAAAATTCACGATGATAGTGCATTTCATGAACTTCAAAGAACAACTATAGCGGTTAAGATAATTTTATTAGTTTAGCGGTAATAATCGTTGAACTTGGGTGTTGGATAATTTTGTACCAAATACTTTATGCTTAGCATTAATCCTTTAAAGTGGCTAAGATGAAGTAGTTGCTTGTTTATAACGGGTAAAGACTTGCATTGAAAAACAAAATATGAAAAATTTTAATGTATTTTTATTTGTTTTTTTTTTTACCTATAAGTATTCAGAATAAAGAACAACAGAATCGTAGGTACTAAATTGTAATAAAGGGCTACTACGGAACCTTACACTATGCGTGGCCCGACACGCACTTGGCCGGTTTTTTTTGACATGGGTCCGTTGCTAGGCAATTTTCTCATATAACAACGGTGATTACCGCCGCCGCCCCGTCGCGCGTACCAACTTATGGTCAGGTTGCTCTTAACTAGGCGACAAGCGCCACGCCTCCATGCCATATCCCCTCGATATCCGTGGCGGAGCCGGTTGACAAGTGCGTGCCGCGAGTGCATGGATATCGAGAAATGACCTTAATTTGGGTGTGAGTGAGAAAACTGGGAAGGATTCATATGATTCGTTTCATTCCTTAGCACGGGCACATAGAGCGACAAGTGTTTTGTTTGTTTTTTGTAAGTGGTCTATGTAGCAATTCAGCTATATAGTGTTTCGTCCAGAACGCAACTAGTCTATCTTAATAAAATAAATTCTAAATCTTAATCCAAATGAATGAAAAACATTGTTTGTCAACATGCCTATATTACACACTCTAATAATTATAGTCTTTTTTTGTTTCTATCCTGTTAACTTCCAGAACCAACAGTGTTTATAAGAAGATGCAATGTTTGTCACGTTTTATCGGATTAACAGTTTCTATCCTGTTAACTTCCAGAACCAACAGTGTTTATAAGAAGATGCAATGTTTGTCACGTTTTATCGGATTAACAATTACTTAACATTAACTTGCATTAAATTTTCTGAAATGTAACACTTTAACGAAATTAACTTTTTAGTAACGGAGAGTGATTAACGAAGTTAACTATTTGATTAGTTAACTTCGTTAATCACTTTCCAGCTATGTAAACATGTATGGCGGTAGTAAGTACTTCTGCAGATAAACTCCTTCACAAAGAACTCAACTACTTTATCTGCAATGTCTTGATATTGTCTTTAAATTATATTTACAGGATCTATGATATTATTTAAAATAATAATAAGTATGTACATTTATATGAAAAAATAAGTAAAATAATCATAGGGCATCAAAAAATTTGTCTGCATCGCTGTCAACAGGAAATGTCTTGATTAATAAAAAAAAAATAGTTTATTTGATAACCTTAAACGTACAACAAAATTTGAGATTGGAGCCTCCTTTTAAGCAAAAGATGCCTGTATTAGGAGACTCCGTTCTTTCAAAAACAAGAAGTGTAAGCTATATAATACGAGTACATAATCAAAAACATGGTGATCTGAGTGAATGAGGGTGGGTGTGTGTAAGAGAGGGTGTGTGTGTGTGTGTGTGGAGGTGTGTGTGTTTGTGTGGAGTATTGTGTTAGTGTATCTGTTGTAGAAGTGATTCAGTCTCACTATAGGTTAACTTTCCTATCCATTCCGTCAGTGTTATTTTGCATTCATAACCATTCTTAGGGTAGATATAAATGTGTTTATTAATAGCATTGTAAAGCTGAGCAGATCGTTTACACAGTTGAATACTAGCAAACAGTGTTCTCATTTGTGGTATTAAATTAATTGTTTCATTAAACAACTGAGATCTGGACTTGACAAAGAAAGAGGTGTTCTGAACTTGGGACAAATGTATAAGGGTATAGGGATAAGTATTGGAGTCCTGGTAGCTTAGGCTCTATTAATAAAAGTAATGCTACTTACATTTAAAGAATGTTATTTTTCATGACATTTCTTTATTTTTTATTGGAAATATTTACAAATGGTATGAAAGATAGATACACGAAATAACTACTTTACTTTTAGTAGGGCCGCAATGAAGAAAACAGTGCAGTGCTATTTCTAAAATTTAATAAAAACAACAATATTATTTACAATTTTCTTACCAACAATAAATAGAATATCATTTCTTAGTTTCAACTGGAACTTCAGTTTTAAAACCTAATTTATTCCAATCTTCTTTAGCCATAAGGTTATTTTCCATTCTACAAAAAAGGTATTCTTTAGCTTCATCTCGGCACATGGAATTATTGCCGTTGTGGTTTAGTAAGCACTTCATGTATTTCCTCATGCTGTCCTTACAAACTCCGTCGTGATCCAGAGGAAAGCTACCCTTATCTGGTGGAGTCGGTATAAACTGTTTCTGTCCAAACGTCATAGTAGACATTTTTAAGTATTACAGCAAATCTTTTATTTGAAAACAATGGTATGGCAAAAGCACTGAAATTACTAGCTGACTTTCTTTATAGAAATTTGCTTTTCATAAAGATTCTCGTTTTTTTTATTTTGTAACTACTTGGTCTTGGGAAACAGACAGCTGATTGACAGATGGAATTGACAGTTGACACTTTTTTTTTAATATAATTTTATTGTCTACGATTTTAATAACCTGGTTGCTGGGACTTGACCCTTGCAGCTGACAACCATAGATTACTAATCTGTCTAAGATTGTAGTCTGTGGCTAATTTGTAGCAAGGTGATTTCGCTCGGCTTTGTATGGAAGAAACGAAATACCTACAAGGGCAAACCCTCCACCTTGCCAATAAAAAATAAAAAAATGATTTGGTGTGCAAACATAACTTTTGGCAAGGCAATAGCGTCATTTGACAAATCAAAATGTTGCCATAAAATTATCCTTACTTCCATGTCAACATACACAACACCAAGTTGACAATGCAAATTTATTTGGCAAAACAGCAAAATAACGTCGCTACGATTCGAGCATTACACCGCATTATATTGTAGTCTTTGGATTCGAGTTTTCTTACAAGCGAGAGTGCCCGACTGCCCAAAAGAAAGAAGGAGTCCTGCTTACCGTGCATTATAAATTGTAGTCTGTGACTCCTGCGTTTTAAATTTCGCGGTGCATGATAGTTTTAAGGGCAAACTCTAGATGTCGTCAGCAGCGTTTTCCGTTTTTTCTTTTTTCTTTGAAATAGACATTCTTCGCCGCTAGGAGTAATTGTGATTTAGCTACAATGATAAAGATACGTTTAGAAAATTATTTTATTTATCTTTACGGCGCGTATATAAATTATAAGTTACGAAAAACTCCTTAAAAGTGGAGCATTTTTGTAAAATTGACATCAGTCTATTTTTTTATGTTTAGTGAGTTATTCTTCGGTCTTCACTAAATAAAGATCTTCACAACCAATTTTTAACAATGGCAACATGGTATCTATCGTCAATCGTCAACCACAGACATATCATGTCTGTGTCGTCAACATTGAGATAGGATGGATGATCAATGGTCGTCATTCGTCAACTACCTATCGTCAATGTCAGCCGCATTCCGAATTAGCTATAATCGCCCTGATCATCTCACATGCGTTCCGATTTAGATATTACGATTATGACTGTCAACAAATCGGAACGGTCGTGAACGCGCTCACAGTGCTTACTCAATGTAAAAACGATATTATTACAGTATTTCCTTGTATAAACACCACATTACTTCTTCAGTTTTTTTAAATCTCTGATCGAAAATTCGTAAGATTCCAAAATATCAAAAATGCACAACGTTAATATTCAAGTTTTCACTTCTGCCGGCACTCCCGGAGTGCAACCCGTCGTTTTTTTTTTTTTGGTTAGGTGGCGACTGTCAGCCAGAAGCACAATTTCGAAAATGCCACGTTAGAATATTGTTGCGCGCCACAATTAATGCCTAGTACATGGCGACAGCAGTTACCACTAGCGCCATCTAGTATTGAGTAGCGGAACTAGTAGTCAAGGCCCTTCTAGAAATTTCGATGCGAGAACTTTCTAGAACTTTCCCGAACTATCGACATCTGGTCGATCGGGGCCTGTATGTACTCGAACATTCTAGATGTTTCTACAATGGAAGGTTCTAGAACTCTCTTTGGCGCTATAAAAAGCCGAGACGCGCCACGACCGATACAGTTTGGATACAGCGATACGAGCGACAACATCGAAGCGATATTCAAGTGCGACTTAGAGCGATCAGTAGTGCAATTGTGTGTTATAATTAGTGCGTTTGAGTTGTAATTAGTGTTGTTAATTAAAGTGTCATTTTTTTGGTTATTAAATCGGCAGTTTTTATTGTCACGAACCCGAAGCTCGTAACAATATTATAAAGATAGGTATGATTCAACTCAAAACAAAACACACACTGACACATCCTCACATATACACTGTCATTTTTGACAGCGCTCACGGTGATATTATTCGGCGTTATCGCAAGATGGCGCATGTCATGACGTCATCTATGACGATTCACGGGACATCGTTATCGCGCTCACGTCACGCTAGGTTTAAGCACGCTTAAATCATTTATTTCCCAACTCGGAACGCAGGGGTCATCCGTCATATTATGTACCGTCAAACGGGGTGAATAGGGATGCAGGGGTGAATCGGGCCGAAACTTTAAAAACGATTTTAACATTTAAATAATATAGTTTGTTGCCAAAAAGGAGTCTAATGTGTTTATTGTATTATAATTAACGATTAAGTGTCCTTTTCGGCAACAAACTGTATTATTTCAACGCTAAAACCAATTTTAAAGTTTTGTCCCAATTCACCCCTGCATCCCTATTCACCCCGTTTGGTGGTACTGTAATGGTGCCTTTCTACGCTTGCCAAGCTTCGACAAACTTCCACAAGCACAAGCGTGTGAACAGGGGTGTATGGCTTGGCTTGGCTTGGTTTGCAATAGCTTGCGCCGATCCGGACTAGTGTCGGTTTTTGAACACAGATCAAAGGAAGCTTGCGGCAAGCGCTTGCGACGTATTTACACGTTGGTGCGTGTTTAGTAGCCAATGTGACAAAGAGTATAGTAATATATGTGATCTCGCGGCGAGCGCATGTATATTGTATTGTTTTGTTCTAGTTCCTAGTGTTCTGTTTGTTTGTTCTGTGTTAGTTAAAAATGAGTGGCTGGTCGAACGATGAGAGTTTATCGTTTCTGGAATATTACCAGAGCGAATCGTTTATCTGGAACCCCAAAGACGTTAATCAAACGATTTTTATGAATCTTTATCATCCACTATCTTCTTGGTCGTCGGGCTTTCCTTGTTTTTGTTTTACCTTGCTTGAATTTCAAATGAAAGTATGTTAAACCAAACGCAATAGCCGACACAAGTTTGGTGTCCGCCATGCTTGGGTGTACGTAGCACACTGACGCGTTCACAAGCATGGAAACGACTTCCAAATGCCAAGCGGGGTTTGTGGACGCTTGGGGGTTGTGGACGCTTGCCGAGCCTTGGCAAGCATGGAAAGGCACCATAATATTGTCTGCAGTGTGACCATTTGTGGCAGATTTCTGCCATTTTGGCAGATTTCACTCCTAAATTTTGTCCGTGGCAGATTTCGGCAGATTTAAAAGATTTCAAGAAAATTTACTTCAGATCATGCTGATGATTTACAAAAGTGGCAGATTTAAAAGATTTCAAGAAAAATTACTTTACTTTTCAATGAATTCATCTTTTTTTAAAGTAATTTAGATTTAATAAATACACACATCAAAAGTGTCTAGGGATCAAGCATTTTTATGCGGATTTCTTGAGATTGAGATGTGGCTTTGTAATAAATTTATGATTTTATAAATTTATATGGATCCTTTTTGGTGCATTTCATAATTTGAATCAGGAACTGTGAATCAAATTCGAGTAAAAGATGAAAATCAGCTGTCAATATTTTCCCTATAAAAACATACAACGCATTGAAGACATTATTAGTGCTACTGTTTCCCTACTACTGATTAAAACCAACGTTATTATGGAGCGGCGACGTCATTTAAGCAGGGAAGAAATGCTCAGAGCCGTGGGAATGATAGAAGCTGGTTCCCGGCAACGTACTGTGGCTTTAGCTCTGAATACAAGTCAGAGTGTTATCAGTCGACTTTGGACACGTTACCGAAGCACTGGTACCGTGGCTGAGCGCCATGGAGGACGGTATCGCTGCACCACACGGAGACAAGACCGATACATTCAAATCTTAACTCGAAGAGCTCCAACAATAACCGCCATGATGTTAGCCGTGAGGCTTCATCACTCTTCAGGGAACTTAATTAGCGACCAAACAGTCAGAAACCGCTTGCATGAAGTGAACCTTCATTCCCGAAGACCGCTACGGGTACCACCTATAGCAATGCACAATCGTAGGATTCGATATCAATGGGCTCTTGAACACAGAAATTGGGCAGAAGAACAATGGCGTTTCGTGTGCTTTTCTGATGAGTCTCGTTTTGGTATGAGACCGGATACAAGACGTATACGACACTGGAGAACCCCTGGACGCCAACAGCGATTAAAATCCTGCCAGGAAGTCCATCCTTATAGTGGTGGAACCATCATGATATGGGCGGGTATTTGGATCGGCGGAAGAACTGAGTTGATTTGGATCAGAGGCAACCTCAACGCTCAAATTTATGCTGAGACTATTGTATCAGACGTCATCGTTCCTCTACAAGTGCAAATCGGTCCCTTATTTCAGTTAATGCATGATAATGCACGACCGCACACCGCAAGAGTTGTAAGACAGACTCTCGCCGCAGCTAACATCAATGTCCTGCCCTGGCCTGCTCAGTCGCCAGACTTGAACCCGATTGAGCATACATGGGATATGCTACAGAGAAGAGCTCTGCCGAATATGGAGGGTATCCAGTCGCAAGAAGACCTTTTTTTGTTGTTGCAACGAACATGGGCGGCCATTCCACAGCGTGATTTGGATGAACTCATTTTGAGTATGCCAAACCGATGTTCTTGTGTTGTTAGTGTTCGCGGTAGAAACACGGATTATTAATTGTTTAAGTTACCCAATAAAATTTTAAAGAAAACTGTTATTTCAGTCTTTTTTTCGAACTTTTGTGTTAGTGGTTCAAATGTCAAAAATCCCTTTATTAGGAAAATGGCAAATTTCTTTATTAATGCAAAGGTGACTTGGTTTATCGTTACTGTGACAAACGAAAACACTTTATTTGATGAATCCTTAAAGAAAATTTTAATTAATATCAATCAGGAGAAAAGTTATTGCAAAAATATATGTTGATCCCTAGACACTTTTGATGTGTGTAATTAGTGCAACTTCTGTTTCATGGCCAAATTATACGGGGATTTCCCGCTTATTCTGATTTTAACAAGTGCGTCATATGATTATGAAATGAACTGTAATCAAACTGGAATAGTGTTCATATTTTTATCTTAAAATGAAAATGTTTATTTGTCTCAAAACAGTTACTACATGGATTATAAATGATACATCCCCAGTAAGTAATTGATAATACTTGTGTTGGGGCTATCCCGCTCTTTCCCTTAATTATTACAAAATTGAGACTTATCTTCTTTAATGATTTGGTTTCCAGTCAACTTTTAATTTTACCTCATCTCATTCTCTTTTGATGAGTATCGTGTGCGGTTCTGTGTAACGAATCATTAATTATGAAGAGAATACAAAAAAAGAGGGATTAAGGAACACGGAGACTGTGTCTCCTATAAACCAACTAAAAACATGATCAAAAAGATGTCGTCAAATCTATGTACGGACACCCACGGAGATAAGTAACCAGGGTCGTCGGATATAGTCTGTTGAAGTTTAGTAAGAATCCGATTGATGTTTTCGAATGAAATTTAATTTGATAAATGAACAGACTGTTTGTTTTTTAATAATTAAATTAGATTTTATTCGAAAACATTCATCGGTTTCTTATTAAACTTCAACTATATCCGATGACCCTGGTTACTTATCTCCTTTGGTGACTGTACACCGAAAATGACGAAAATTCGGAGGCAAATGCGGGTACGTAGAGTAAGTAGTTTAAAGGTATAATAATGCATAAGAGAATTGTTAAATATTTTTGTTGATTAAAGAAATTTCATTGAATTCATTGTGTATTTTTTTCCGTTTCCATGAAGGCGTATTTTTGGCAATTTTGGCGCCAAGTGTGGCAGATTTTGGCAGGTTTTTTGCCGTCTGTGGCAGATTCGCCGTTTATAAGATGGTCACACTGATTGTGTGTCAAAACTTCAAAAAGTGTCAATTGTGTCAAACTCATATGAAAATGAAATGTGCATCACACGTGCAAAACTGCAAAGGATATAAATATTATTTACAAATAAATGAAAATGATATAACTACTCTGTAAAATGTCACGACTTATAGTAAAGAATTTACCAAATAAGGTGCGTATATGTATAAAATGTTTCAAACGTATTTACGCGTCTTCATGCAGGTTTACACTAGCTATGTCTGGAATTTTATTGAGACACCGACTAGCTTAGATTTCGTTGGTTAAACTGCTTATTATTTGGCTGTAGGAAGACAAAGAACAGGCTGGTTGTTCATTATTGTTGTACGATTATAATATTACTACTGAAACCTCCTCCCGCACAAATTTCTCCTTACTGATGAACCTGCACCTAAGGTAAATCATAAACATCAAAAATATTAGACCAGGGCAGTTCTATCTCCTTTGAATCTTTTAGAAGTATAACTCATAATCATGACAATAATATCTAATTTATCATTTAGGTAACTGTTGAAAAACTAAAAGATGTATTTGGAGAAAAGGGTGAAGTAACTGATGTACAATTAAAATACACTAAAGATGGAAAGTTCAGGAACTTTGGGTTCATCGGATACCGGACAGAGGAACAGGCAACACAAGCGCGGGAGTATTTTGATGGCACATGCATAAATTCTATGCAAATACAAGTGCTAACATGTGCGAATCTGGGAGATGAGAAAAAACCTAAAGCATGGAGCAAATATGCACCAGATAGTACTGCTTACAAGAAGCTTCATAAAGATGAAATAGAAGATAAAAGGAAATCTGAAAAGAAAGAGAAGAAGATTGAGAAAAATAAAAATAAAATTAAGGAGCTGCTTAAAAAGGTATTTTTGTAAAGGCTATTTAATAATTTTTAATATTTTACACATTACTTATAATACTAATTCACATCTTATTTCAGCATAAAGATGATCCACTATTTGCAGAGTTCATTGAAGCCCATGTCAATGATAACACAACCTGGATTAAAGAGGCTCTAGAGTCTGCGTCTAAAAGTGATGATGATGACGACGAAGAAACAAAGGAAGACCACAATGAAAACCTAGAGAAAGATGAAGCTCCAGTAAAGAAAGATCAGAAAACGGAGAAAGAAAAAGAAATTAAAGTAAAGGAGAACAAAGATAAAAAAGTAGCTAATAAACCTATTAGTGATTTAGAGGTAAGTTATTGCAACAAAACATGAAAATAACATGGCAGCAAACATGCTTTTTATAAATAGAAATCAATATTTTATAAATCAATGAAAAAAGCATATTCAGCTCTGTATGTTTGTTACTGGTGGTTGGGAAGTCTAAGTGCGGAAAAGAGAGTCCCATCGTCATCATACTGGTGGTTGGTTGGTTCATTTTCCTGGTCAGACTAAGTGTTATTGAGTTTTTCCATCTGTAATTTGTCAGTAGCAGCCCAGAGGCTGGATTTGTACTTGGTTGATGGCAATAGGTTTGCTCCGTATTACATGGGACTTAACATAATTGGCGAAATGTGGGTGTACTACAAGGTGTAACATTAAATGCGCAAAACCTCTTGTTAACCTCTCATTGTACTCATCATTATGAACAACTTTTACTATGGGATCCAAGCCGAAATCGCGAAAAAAAAATCAGTTGTTCCCTACATTTATGCTCGCATAACTCGTCAAAATGTACTAAATAGCTAAATTATTTTTGCGATTACAGGGTTGGGCCCATAGTAAAAGATGTTCATAATGATGAGTACAATGACCTGTTAAGAGGTTTTGCGCATTTAACGTTACGCGTCGCACCTACGGTGCAAAAACGTCCCTTATACAAATGATGTAAGTCAGGAGAAGCGTTTGTAAATTCAATTGAAAATTCGACATCTTATTATAATGTATAGTTCTTCTTGACTAAACAATAACGACACAACTGCCCTCTTGTGGAAAGTATAATATACACTACACAAATGACAATTACTGACCAGGTAAAGGGGTACATTAGCTACTTTTTCTCTTACTCAGATCAATTTTGACAAAAATTACATAAGTGACGGTTTTGCACTGTAGGTGCGACGTTGTATAGGTACACCTCAACCTAACCCTTCGGGGAATTCAGGTGTGATATTCTGTTATGGTTTTATTAACTCTAATCTTACATCTACCACTAAAAATAAAAATACTAATAGTGAATAAGAATGCCCATGGATAATGGTACAACATATTTCTATGTGTATAAAATAAAATTCTCATTATTACAGTACATGAAATTACTAATGAAGAAAGTAGGAGATCCCCCCAGTGAAAACAAAACGGAAGAAAAAAGTGAAATTGCAGAAGACGAACAACAGCCAAAGAAAATCAGAAATAGACCCTTGTTTCATGTTAAAGTGAGTATTTAAGTTATAACAAAACTTTTTAGGTACTTGCAAATGATGGTCAACAATTATTAATGAGAACAAACTGTATAACTTTTTAAGGTATATCCTTCAAAAGTAATTGCTTTTTCTGTTTCTCATCTTTTGTAAAATTTTTGTTTACCATTCATTACTGCAGAAAAGATTGAATAGCGGCAAAAACTTTTATCAAACTTCATAGATGGACATATTCATCATGTCTCTAAAATGATTTAATAAAATTAACAAGAATTTAATTACTATCAAATACCTTCTTTCAATTATTATTCCTATAATCCCATTCATCATCATACAAAAATTGCATATTTTCTGTTTCAGATAATGGGTCTTCCATACAAATGTAAGAAGAAGGATATAAAAGAGTTTTTCAGGCCATTAGTTCCATTTTCAATAAGACTGCCCTTCGGAAAAGGAAAAAAGGTCACTGGCTTCTGCTATGTCGGATTTAGAACTGAGAAAGAGCTGAAAAAGGCATTAGCGAAAGACAAATTATTTTTAGGTATTTATTTTATTTTTAACTATGTTAAGTAATCCCTTTGGACACTGGACCAACAGCCTTAGGCCCTTTGTACTCACACATATTTCTCGCCGTGAAGAATTACGGTTTATTCGCTGTGTTCAACAGCGAATAAACCGTAAGGCCGCCGTTAGACGGCGCGAAAAATTTCTTGCGGCGATCGTGAGGTGGCCGCATGCTGTGTGTTCAGCAATTTATGTTTTATTAACTAGGACACTAAATTGAAATTCTTTGTAATTAACTAACCGCGCGGCGGCCGCGCGATGTCGGCACGGTCGGCATGTGGTCGATCTCGCTCGAATGTTCTTAATGTAGGCCCCGCGCCTTAGACAAAGAAAAGTATAGACGGCGAGTAGCTTCATTTCATTTCCACAAGAAAGGGATAAAGTATTGAGTTATTATAGGTAACAGAAAAGGATAAAGCTATACTATTTCCGTCTCTCAGTTCGTGCCAGAGTTTTCAAGGCAGCTACTTATGTAGCTCGTGTTAGTTAAGTTAGTTTTTTGTCTCATGTGTGGCCACGCTACCCGATGCTCTATAGCTTTCTTACTCTAAGCCCCGCGCCTATTTTCCCCGCTACTACTTTCCTTCAATCAGACACTTCAAAGCAGTCACTTTACAAATTTGCACGCGCGGCGGCTGTGCGGTGAAGGCGCGAAATAATTCGTATGTCATTAAAACGTGCCCTAATTTTTCACGGCACTGTCGGAAGCTTGTTGACAGACTCGTTTTGACTAATCTAACTAAATGTTAAGTAATCCACTCCATCCAGGACACTGGAGCAACAGTCTTAGGCTCTTTTTACTCACAGGTATTTCTTGCCGTGAAGAATTACGGTTTATTCGCTGTTACACAGTAAATAAACCGTAATTTTTCACGGTACTGTCGGAAGTTTGTTGACAGACTCGTTTTTTCTACGACGCATTTTATACGCCGTACCGTAAAGAAACCGTGCCGTGTATAAAGGGCCTTACTCGACGTCCTAAAAAGCCACCGACGCGCGAATACGGCGAGCCCGAACAAAAGAATGCGCCAATTGTCTATATTCATGCTACAATCGCATTCTACTAGGACACGGCCTTAGACTTGGGCCCACTACTTGCACCACAAATTACTACTAAATATGTTTAACGCTAAAGACATTAAAAACATCAATCTTCAAACGATTGAGAGCACCAGAATGATGTTTTAAATTCGTTAAACGCTAAACGTGTTTAGTGTAGTTCATCTATCATTTATCCTGTACTATGAACAAGCTAGAATCTATCAATACAATAATTTCTTAAATATGTACCTACTTTTAAAAAAAAAATCCATTAACTAATGAATTTTATTACTAGGCAATCATCGTGTTCACATACATCAATATGAGGATAAATCAAAGATGGCTGCCGAGGAGGAGGAACAGACTAGTAAAAAAAGGAGGGAAGAGGTATTTATGTATTTTTTTTAAACCGGCAAATGTAACAAAACATCACATCTGTAATCCCTGAAGGGATCGGCTGAGGTGTAGAGTGCCCACATATTTCGCCAGTTAGGTAATTAAGTTCTATGTAATAGAAGGTTGAGTCTTGCTTTAACATTACCAGGCACAAATCACTCCAGGCTAAAACTGAGATTTTTTTGGCAAAAAACAAAAGCACTGAAACACGTCAACTGAGCATCGAACCTAGAACTCACAATTGCACTTGCGGCGATTAAAACGACGCGGCGATTAAAACGACGCGGCTATCAATTCAATATACTTAAGTTCATAATCTTCTAATATATAAAAATCACTTGCCGTTCGTTAGTCTCGCAAGAACTCGAAAATGGCTCTACTCGAAAATTTTCTTAAGTAACTTTTTAGACCACCAAAAAACCACAAAAAAAAACTGTGACATTTCAAAATATACATAAATAAATTTTAAAAGCTTGAGGCACTGATGTACGGTATCCGTTATACAGATGTACCTACTACACAATAACTGTGCCTCAAGCGTTTAAAATTTATTTATGTATATTTCGAAGTTTCACATAAGTTTATTAATTTTTTTCTTTTTAGTTCGCGTTATTTTTTTCTTTTTTAGGTTACATTTTTATTTAGATAAAGCTTTTATTTGTTTTTCAAAACTGTTTTCTATTTTAATTTTATTACGCCCTGTATTTACCAAATACTATTAATAATAAAGTCAATTCTTGGGATTATTATAGAAAATAATTTTATATTTTGAGCTTGAAGTAAAAAAAATTAGGTTTACTACAGAGCAGTATGTTTCTCTACCTGTCCCACCCGCGTAAAGCCCTGCGTATTCACAGAATTTATAGATATACAATACATCAATTATTCATATCTGCTTTGTAACAACTAATTTTAATTGAAATTCCATAAATAGACTTGCTTATCATTCCTCGTCAATTGTGCCTGTTAATGAAAATTGATAGTGACACATAGATAATTTTAACTATCTGCTAAGTGCTATTAAACTTAAGTATTAGCTAAAACTCAGGGCTTTTTTCATGTAAGTAATCCATCTGAAAATTGTATACTGTCTCACAATCTGTAGATAGTGAGACAGTATTCAATTCTCAAACAAACTCCATTACTATTTAAAAAAAAGTTCTGATGATGAGTATCTATTCGTAGCTGAAACCTAAGAGATTTGTATTTCTATAATAACTTCCTTACTTGTAACCTTGATTTTGGTTTACTAATCAAACTATGTTATACATAATAGACATGCTGGCAATAAAATGGATCGACATTTGAATAGATTTTGCCGTATAGAATATCTGTCTACAGCACCATTAATTTTCAGACATCCCATAATGAAGAGAGCATCGGTGAAAGTGGAAGTATATTTGTACGGAACTTAGCGTACGTGGTGTCTGAGGAAGAAATAACAACCTTGTTTGAAAAGTATGGTACGTAGTTTAAATGAATTTTAAAATTATTATTTACTATTACCCACCAGCTGTACGCGACTTCGTCCGCGTAATAGTATAAACAGACGATCGAACTTGGTTCGGGCCGAACCACGAACATGGTGCGCTCCGAACCATATTCGCTCGTGTGGTGCACGGTCCGCCGGACATTATTATTATTAATATCGGTACGGCTGGTTCGGACCGTGCACCACACGAGCGAATATGGTTCGGAGCGCACAATGTTCGTGGGTCGGCCCGAACCAAGTTCGATCGTCTGTTTATACTTTAAATCTCAGCAACCGACCCACCGTATCGCTGCGCATCGCCTGTTCGTACTATCACTTCATTTTCGAGTAGCACTCTTTCTGACATTTTTTCTTTTTGCTCTGTTCCTAAGGGTCGAGTGATGTTAAATACCTTCCTCAAGAATGGAGCTGTCTTATGCAAAAATATTTGTTCAAATCCGACATTTAGTTCCAGAGATTAGTGCGTTCAGACAGTCGGACGGGGACAGGAGGGAGCTGCTCAAAGCTCACGTGACGCGCCCGCCGCCGCTCGAGCGACGAGTGACGGTGGGCCCGAGCGTGCTCGGGCGATAATCTTTAAGTCTTGGGGGTTTTCTTTACTGTGACGCTGGCTGTACAACTAAAAAGTGAAAAAACTTTTTTATAAAACGAAAATGCACTAACGACACAGACTTCCGAAATTAAAGTTATTTTTAACCGACTTCAAAAAAGGAGGAGGTTTCTCAATTCGACCGTATATATATATATTTTTTTTTTTTACGTGTGTTCGCGGATAACTTCGTCGTTTATGAACCGATTTTGATCATTCTATTTTTGTTGGAAAGGAGATATGCCAAGGGTGGTCCCATGATAAGGAAACCAGGATCTGATGATGGCATCCCAGTGAAATCGAGGGGAACATTCGAAAATCGTAGGAGCGACTAGTGCGTTTATTAATTTTTTCACGCACTAAGCATTTTAAAGCACTGCAATTTAATGAAGGCCTGGAGTCGATCTGATGATGGAGCCGAAAGACAGTCGAGGGGACTCCTCAACGATTTACAGCAGTTACCTTGTGTTTGAGCTCGATTAATTTGTATTGATGTGAACTTTACACCTAGATGGGTTGTGGCTGTCATTAGGGGTCTGATGATGAAGACGAAGGACAGTTAAGGGAACTCCTCAACAGTTTACAGTAGCTACCTTGTGTATGTTCGCCACCTTGTGTATGTTGTACTCGAAGACGGCTGGACCGATTTCAAAAGTTCTTTTTTTATTTAAAAGGGTATACTCTCGAGGTGGTCCCATTATCATCAAGTTGGAATCTGATGAGAGGATCCCATGAAAATCGAGGGAAACCCTCAAATTTTATAGGCAAAGCTATCGTGATTTGGGTATTTTTTAAAGTAACTTGAGCATTTGCTCTCGGAAATCATCATTTGGTAAAGTGGAGCTGATGATGAAGACCACAGATAGCCATCGGAACTACTCAATGACAACTATTTCACGGGTTGCGATTCAATTACTGTTGCTAAGCTTTTTTTATTTAAAAGGGTATACTCTCGAGGTGGTCCCATTATCATCAAGTTGGAATCTGATGAGAGGATCCCATGAAAATCGAGGGAAACCCTCAAATTTTATAGGCAAAGCTATCGTGATTTAGGTATTTTTTAAAGTAACTTGAGCATTTGCTCTCGGAAATCATCATTTGGTAAAGTGGAGCTGATGATGAAGACCACAGATAGCCATCGGAACTACTCAATGACAACTATTTCACGGGTTGCGATTCAATTACGGTTGCTAAGCAATTTATGCTCGGCACAATGCGTATAGTGAGTGATTGTCGAGGAGTCCTCCTGGTTCTTACCGGGAGAACTCCTCAACAATTAACGTCCCAGCATCGGGAAAAGCAATATTTTGTAAAAGGTGATGAACAGTTGGCATTAGGCTATTGTAACTTAGATAAATTACAAACTGACCCACTAAAAAGTAAAAAAAATAAAAAAAAAACAACCGACTTTAAAAAAAAACACTACAAATTGAAAAATAACTTTAATTTCGGAAGTCGATGTCGATAAACGAAAATCCGGAACCAAAGACACCGACTTCCGAAATTAAAGTTATTTTTCAATTTGTAGTGTTTTTTTTGGAAGTCGGTTGTTTTTTTTTTGTAAAAATGTTTTTATTCACTTTGTAATGTGTTTTTTTTTTTGGAAAAAAACAGTCACGCGCGCGCGCATCTACCGTGAGGATGTATTTGTGACGAACGAAGCTTTGGAGTTGTTGTAAAAAAAAAAAAAAGAAATGTCGACAGTGGTTAAATGTGTTTCCTGTAACTTAGTTATAGATGAATTATTGTCGTACATTCAAAATAAAATATCAGTGGTCGATGAAGATACGTTAGTGCGGTTATGTACATCTACATTTACAAGTGAAGATATCGAAAAATCTAAAACACTGCTGTACGAATCGGTTCCTGTGGAGAAGGCAAAAATAAAGAGGAAATGCAAAGGCAAGGAACAACGAGATCTAGCGGACATAATTAATGTTTTTAAGTCAGTGGAGCCGGATCAATTCCCAACTTTCGTAGCAAGGGACTTGGAAAAGCTACCTCCAATATTGTTTGACCACCTCGATTGCACAAAACTTCTTAAGGATTTGCTTCGAATTCAGAATGAAGTCAAAGAAATTAAAGAAGCATATGTGACGCAAACACAATTGAATGATTTTAAAACGGGTGTTAAAACGGAGATTTTGAAATTACAAAATGACTCATTACTACCAGCGGCATCTGTGTGTAAAGTGAACATGAAACGAGGCGGATGGCTTATGGAAAGCGGTCCCATTGGATTGTCCTACGTTAATAATTCATCAGTTATAGATGACAATAATAAAAGTATCGATGAATCTTCGTTACAAATAATAGATAATAACGAACAATCCTTTAGAAAAATAAAGGAGGTAGACGCAGAAACTTTCGACCGCGGTATGCAGTCAGCTGTCTTGCCGCAGCGAGCGGCTCAGTACAGCCCCTCCCCTCGCATCACAACCGCCGCCGCAGGCGGTCGCGCCTATGCCGCCGCCGCCGCTAGCTCAACTACTTCGAGACAGAAGGCCGTGACGTCACCGCAGCGACGAACAGTCATGCATACGACAGTGGTACCGACCGCGCCTATTGTACATGAGCCGGTGCAAAACAATAATAATGACGGATGGGAAAAAGTTTCATACCACAGAAAGCGTAATCTAAGCTACCGATACCTGGGCACTGCTGGTACCGCCAGGGAGAATGAAGGGAAATTCAAAGCTGCAATAAAAACAGTGCCAATCTTCATTACTAAAGTGCATAAAGACACGACGGAGAAAGATATCGCTGATTATGTGTATAATAAAACAGGCGAGGTGATCACGCTTGAAAGTATATCGTTTAAATATCCTAAAGAACATAACGCATACAAATTTTTTGTCTCGGAAACTAAAATGGAGAAGTTTCTTGATAGCAAACTATGGCCCGAGGGAATTATTTTCAGGAAATTCGTAAATTTTAAAATGAGAAATTACACGAACGGTGCAAACAGCGGTACTGTGAACGGCTTAAAATAAATATTAATGTATAACCTATTAAGCTACAATTGTAAGAGTATAAAACGCTCGGTGGAGAGCGTCAGGCAACTATGTAGCACGTCAGACATAATTGCATTGCAAGAAACGTGGTTGCTGCCCCACGATATCTCGTTCCTGAGCGAAATTGACGCTGAGTTTGGGTGCACCGGGACGTCGGCGGTGGACACCACGGCCGGCATGCTACGAGGACGGCCCTACGGCGGAGTTGCACTGCTGTGGCGGAAAAGTGTTTTTGATAACGTGTCGGTAGTGCAGTGCGATAACCCACGAGTGTGTGCCATTAAAGTATGCATGAAATCAAGGTCATTTCTTGTGTTTAGTGTATACATGCCGACGGATAATAGTGCGAACTTAACGGATTTTACGGACTGCCTCAGCCTGGTGAGTGCTATAATCAATGATAACGATATCGAAACTGCTTTTCTACTCGGGGACTTTAATTCGCATCCCAATGAACAATTTTATATTGAATTGGTTTCTTTTTGTCGGGAATCTGAGTTATTATGTGCTGATGTTGAACTGTTAGGAGTAAACTCTGACACTTATACTTTTATAAGCGATGCGAATGGCTCGAGACGTTGGCTAGATCACTGTGTTGCTACGAAAGCAGCCATGTCCACTATTGTTAATGTAGATGTTAAGTATGATGTACTTTGGTCCGACCACTTCCCTCTTATAATACAATGCAACCTTAATGAAATCAAACCAAAATTGTACAATTTAAATGATAATAAAAATCTGTCATGTAATAAAATAAAATGGGGTGATAGAAAACCTAAGCAAATTGATATTTATTCAAAATTTTGTAATGAGAATCTAAAACATATTGACTTCCCAATTGAATTGAGTACATGTTGTGACTATGTTTGTAATAATTTGGAACACAGAATTATTATTGATAATATGTATAATGACATTGTCAATATTTTATGCCAAGCAGCTTCTGAAAGTTACGAAATAAATCATGTGCGAAACAGGAAGCCAGTAATGGGGTGGAATAAGCACGTGAGTGATGCCCACGGGCAGGCCAGGTTAAAGTTTGAGCAGTGGGTATCTTATGGTAGACCGCGCGAGGGTCGTGTTTGGATTGAGATGCAAACAAGTCGAAAAATTTTTAAGTCGCGCTTACGATGGTGCCAGGACAATAGTGACCAGATTAAAATGGACATGTTGGCGTCACATCACTCTAAGGGCGACTTCCGCAGTTTTTGGAAGTCCACAGATAAACTCAATAGTAAGCCGGGCTTGCCCGTGAGCGTCAACGGTGTGAGTGAACCGAAATGTATTGCGGACATATTTAAGGATCACTTTATGGTGAAATCGCCATTGGGACCATCACGGTCATTCAGTGTAGAAGGGTCACATGGACAGGAGATAAACGTCAGATACACAGCGAAGGATGTGCGGGGAGTTATAAAGTCAATGTCACGCGGAAAGTCTCCTGGCCATGACAACCTGAGTATTGAGCATCTAAAGCATGCCGGCGTCCACCTGCCAAGAGTTCTTGCCATGTTATATACATTTTGTATAGGACATGCGTACTTACCAGCAGAGATGATGAGGACCGTGGTGGTACCAATTGTGAAGAGTAAAACAGGTGACCTAAGCGATACGAGCAATTACAGGCCAATCTCACTGGCAACAGTGCTTGCTAAGGTTCTTGACAGTTTGCTTAATACACAGCTTGATCAGTATGTAAACACTCATGACAATCAATTTGGTTTTAAACCGGGACTGTCTACTGAGTCAGCTATCTTGTGTTTGAAGCAAACTGTCAAGTACTACTCCGATAGGAGCACACCTATTTATGCCTGTTTTCTCGACCTCTCGAAGGCGTTCGACCTGGTTAGCTATGACATCTTATGGCAAAAATTAACTAACATCTCAATGCCTCTCGAACTGATAAACATTTTCAAGTACTGGTATCTTAACCAGGTCAACGTCGTGCGATGGTCGAGAGCTCTGTCGGAGCCGTACAGGTTGGAGTGCGGGGTGAGGCAGGGAGGGCTGACCTCGCCGAAGCTCTTCAACCTTTACGTGAACGCACTGATAGAGGAGCTCAGCAGTACCCGTGTCGGCTGCCATATTGACGGTGTTTGTGTCAACAATATTAGTTACGCGGACGACATGGTGCTGCTGAGCGCCTCGGTGTGTGGTCTGTCCAGGTTGCTGGGCATCTGCGAGCGCTACGCGCTGAATCACGGTTTGCTCTATAACGCCAAGAAGAGTGAATGCATGGTCTTTCCGGCTAGGGGTCGGAGCTGTTCTGATTCTGTTCCACCTATTAGATTGAACGGTGTCAAGCTAAAAAGAGTGCAACAGTTTAAATATCTCGGGCATATCGTGACCTCTGACCTGAGGGACGATGCGGACATCGATAGGGAGCGGAGGGCGTTGTCTGTGAGGGCCAATATGATCGCCCGCAGGTTTGCTCGTTGCTCAGGGGCCGTCAAAATAACTCTTTTCAGAGCGTTTTGTACGTCCCTGTACACAGCCAGCCTTTGGACGTCATATACCCAAAAGCAGTACAACGCTCTCCGTATTCAGTATAATAATGCGTTCAGGGTGTTGTTGCGGCTGCCCCGGCACTGCAGCGCGTCGGGGATGTTCGCCGATGCCCGTGTCGACTGTTTCTACACAACGATGCGAAAGCGGTGCACATCTCTGGGGCGCAGGCTCCGGACCACCTCCAACACCATCCTGAGCGTATTTGCGAACAGGTTTGATTGTCAGTACATTAACCATTGTTATATGATTAATGTAATGACAAACAAACAAATGACTCAAAGGCAGGCGTATTATTAATCATTTTTTATTATTATTATTTTTTTTTATTTTTATTATATGATTTTAATTTAGTTTTATAATTTTGTTTTCATTTATATTATTTTATTAATTATTTTTATATGTATTTATTATAATTACAATTTTTAACTTTTAATTTTTCAATTTTTATATTATTTTATTTTAAATGTGCTTAGAACATATGATCTTAAATGGATTGAAATAAATGATTTTTGATTTGATTTGAAAAAACTTTTTATTTTTCGCTTTTAGTTAAGTATACCTACACTACACAAATTCTATTAATTATCGTTGATCCAGCCGAAATTCCACACCTGGAAGATCTCTTTTGTCCACTGCTGGACATAAAATAGACCTCACCTAAGCGTCGACATTGATCGGGAAGCACCGGACCGATCAATTTGTCGAAGCTTAGCGTCCAGCTTACCAGAAAGCGCAGAGTAAATAGGCCACGCATAAGGCAGACCGAACCATGAAAAGGCGCGGGAATCCGCTGAAAATATTATTATCTTTTCCTAGTTTTGTAACTTTAATACGTCCTGCATTCGTTACAAAATAGGTTTATCTCATAATGTATTTCACAGGACCACTAGCTGAAGTAAACGTGCCGATAGATCCAATCTCGCGCCTGCCGAAGGGATTCGCCACAGTAACCTTCGTGATGCCCGAACATGCTGTGAAAGCGTATACAGAGCTGGATGGTACCGCCTTCTGCGGCAGAATGCTCCATTTGTTACCCGCCAAAACTGAGAAGCTGGAAAATGATGATGACGACGGTATGTATTATCTTTATAATTATCCTGTATGTCTCTAAACTCCTTCTAAAAAGCTGGATCGATTGTGATAAAAAAAATGTGTGAGCTGGAGTGGATCCCTGGATGGTTTACATTTGGACCCGGTAGCTGCGTTCGGGCGGGACAATGTCTGTCGGGTTTGCTAGTTACTGATATAATAATGAAAGAATATACATAGATATAACAAACAAAAGAACGGCACAAACGGCGTTCTTATCACTAAATTTTATTTACGACCAGACAATTTTGTCTGGATATGTGACCAGCATATATTATTTACGATATCATCATATTTTCACTCCATCGAATACAATTCAAACTAATTATTTCAAACCATAGACGACCATAGTGTATGGTAGATACATAGTGGCAGGGGCATGGATGCGCAAACTGTAACCATGAATTCAGTAAATTATTCTAGACTGTAAAATAGAAGTTTCTCGTCTGTTATCAATAAAAAAATTGCTGTGTCATAGAAAAGTGTAAAAACCTACGCAGTCAAAAGGTATGGAACACCTTTTTTTTTTATTTAATAACAGACTTAAAATTCAGAGATTATTTTTATTTTTATCCTAAAGTGCACGACTCATAATGCTCATTAGATCGTATAAAAAACCATAGATATAGTTATTGTATTAGTTAGTTTTTTATTAATTATGATTAAACAGCTTTGAATAAAAGAGCCATTTTCAATAGGTTTCCTCCAATGGGTCAAACGAATCTATTAAAAAAAAATGGAATGTGGCTGTGTAATGGACACGCCGTGTGTTGTACGTGAATACGTTTACGTAACGGGGTTGATCCGCTCGGCCGCAGTCATTCAAAAGAATGAATGCGGCCGAGCGAATCAACCCCTTTCCTGGCACTGCTTGACTCGGTCATATGGTGTTTTATTGGTACCATTACTACCATTCGATTGCTCTTGATAAGATCTTTCCAAACGTATATGATCTCTATATTTGGATTTGGCTTTTTGACGGGTAAGTATAGCATTATTTATATTTTTGATATTATTTTTCTTTTTATTTTAACACATTATTTTCACTGTCAGCCTGTCACTATTTTACAATAATGTTTTGTATACAATCGATAGATTTTGACGAGAGCTGACGATGGAAACTTAAACGAACGTCGTAGCTTTTCCGAGTCAAAAGTTATACTAAGTGTAAATCTCGATACGCAGCAAAAAGACCTCAAAATGGCGGCGCTTCCCTAGATATGAAGCTGCAACACCAAACTGTATCCCCCGATTTTGTTATCATTGGGTTTTTTGACTAGCCATTCACGTCAAAAAGTGACTCAATTAATTGATTTTTTCGCAAGCTACAATGTTTTCAGATTTCACACTTGATTGACGGGATTTTTTTAGAAATATTTTGATGTTTTTTCGTTTCTACTGCATCAAATCATTATTTGAAAAGTACAGAATTAATCTCCATTAAATTATCTATACAATACAATAGCAACAGTTGCAGAAAGGAAGCAAAACATTATTTTCGATCGTAAAGCATTAGAGTGCTTCGCATTATGAGTCGTGCAATTTCAGAAAGGGGTTCAGAATCATGTACTGAATAACAGGTTGCGTGTCGATGTCCGAGCGTCCGGCTTCTACGCTACGGATCGCGCACATTCGATTCATTTACTGTTTTAGATGTTGTGGGCCAGGGTATTGAAAGTTAGGTTAGTGACCATCAACTCGTTTAACAATTACCGATTCATCAAAAATTCCTAATGTTAAGAAAATATTTTATAGTAAATGCTGAGTTACCTACACATAACATGCCATTTTCGTTATCGACTTGAGAAAATAATATTCCGTTCATACCTATAGGTTTTTGCTGGCCTTCGTTCGTCGAGTTCATGGGTTACTTGTTGATACCTATAATTGGTGAGAGTGAAAATGGCGGGTGTACCATAGCGAATTAAATTATACCATTATTATTAAAATACGAACTAAGTTATACAATAGCTTTTGAGCTGAATCAAACAGATGTACTGCAGATGTACTGTGTGGTGCCGGACTTAAAGAATAGCACCACCCCATACTTCCCGTGGGTGTCGTAAAAGGCGACTAAGGGGCGTACCAGAGAATGGGCAGCAGCGTTCCCTATGCATTCCACCATCATACCATACTGCGATCGCCAACCCGCCTGCCAAGCGTGGCGATTATGGCAAACTCCCCCCTTTTGGGGGAGGCCTATGTCCAGCAGTGAACGTCTTTCGGCTGAAATGATGATGATGAAATAGATGTAATTTGTCTTAAAAACATACCTGTGGGAATAACATTAAATAATACAAAATACGAAGTTCTTGGATTAATTGAGTTTTTACCCTCCGGCGGCGATGTTACAGACATCCACAACATTGGCCACTATCGGGCTCATTGTCGTCGTAATGCTGAATGGAAATGTTTTGATGATCTTAATAATTTTTAACCAAAACTCCAAATTCACTTATCGCTAATTGCATTATGTGTGGACGAAAATAAAGAGTTACCTAACAATATTGATGCGTTATTAACATTCTTGATCTATAATTTAATGATTCACCCTTAAATATATATAAATATGTACCTAGATCAATAATTCATAATAATAATAAACATAAGTACGTAAACGAGACACGGTTGTTTTCATAATTTCAGCCGAAAGAGGTGCACTGCTGGACATAGGCCTCTCCCAAAAGGGGGATGGTTTGCCATAATCGCCACGCTTGGCAGGCGGGTTGGCGATCGCAGTATGGTATGGTGGTGGAATGCATAGGTCGTCGTTTCAGCCGTCCACTGCTGGACATAGGCCTCCCCCAATTTGGGGGGGGGGGGGTTTGCCATAATCGCCACGCTTGGCAGGCGGGTTGGCGATCGCAGTATGGTATGATGGTGGAATAAATAGAGAACGCTGCTGCCCGTAAGGGGTGGTGCAATTCTTTAAGTCCGGCACCACACAGACATCCGGCACCACACAGGCATAATGAAGAATGCATAGAGAACGGTTGTTTTATTTCTCAGGAACTATCCCACTGATCAAGTGTGTGTTTCTTTTTACTTGAGGTACTTTTTACTACTACTTACAATTTTTTGGTGTAATTATATTTTATGAGTAATGGTTAAATAATAAAATATTACAGAACACCCGCCATTTTAAATGTCAATATGGCGGCAGTATCTTAATTTCGAAATAATTTCATTCTGAAGGTGGTACAATTTTTTAGAGCTAGGTACTAAATAGTACTATTTAGGTACATTTGTTTGGTAATTGGTATAATTTAATTCGCTATGGTACACCCGCCATTTTCACTCTCACTATAATTGCTACATGACTACTTATCTACAGGTTTTATTTAACGGAATACGTAATATAAATTAACAATTAGCAAGTGTGCATATGTATTCATGCACTCCTACTAACCCTTAATTCGTGTGTTTGGGTATTCACTCAATTTACCGGTTTTAAACGAATGCTGTTTGCTTGAGGTGGGTATATTCGAATGCGAGGTGTGCTTGCTAAATGGCCAAACGAAACCACCACCACCCCATTTGAAAAACGCTATGTTGTATGTAGGTTCTTCTTCTATTTGAATCTATCGAAGATTCATAAATAACTTGAGTTAGGTCCAAACCTCCGAAATGATTACTTATCAAAGTTTGTCGCTGACTGTACCTCTGCTAAGTAGTAAAGGATGTAACGTAGTGAAAATAGGTACCTAAATGAACCCTTCTTTTTACCCGACTGAAAAAAATGAAAAGCTAAATACAAGCCCATTTTAAATTAAATAAAAGTTGGAAGCAGGCGGGACCCATTTGAATTTGAAAATATAATAAAAATGGTATGGGTCCCGCCTGCTTCCAACTTTTATTTAATTTAAAATGGGCTTGTTTTTAGCTTTTCATTTTTTTATAACTTAAGTTTACCGCAGTCGGGTTTCTTAGTTTTTTAAATTACTTTTTTATAATCACCTTTTAAAACCCTTTATTTTGACACGACAGGTTTTGAGCAAAAATAAATTTATGAATAAATATGGCGCCAAAAATTGGACATTTTAATGTTTTTTTTTCAATTTTGATATACCCAGTGTCACTCTCATAATTAAGACAAATCTAACGGAACCTCGTCAAGCTGAAATAGATCAAGCCGTTTAGGCAACAGAGCGTGCCAAAAAATATACATAATTACACTCGAAAAACATAACCCTCCTTCTGGCGCAGTCGGGTAAAACGGTCCAGTCGATTGAAGAAGTGATGTCCTTACCAAAGAACAGCATTTCACTGCTTTTATAAAGATGTGGGAATTGCCTTGCCTTCGAGGATTCGTGGTATTTTTGCCGCCAAGCAGAGTTCCGGTTTAAGCCACATGAGATATTTCAGCTTTGTCTCTGAGATGGAAACGCAACTGCAATGCCGCTGATATTGCAGTCCATAGGTAACGGCGGCCACTTGCAATCCAATAAAATAAATAAAAAATTGAAAAATGTGTTATCTTTTACAGGCGAGAGATACAATTATAATTTGAATCTTAGATTTATAATTTTGTGGAAATCAACTATTAGATTCAACTTTGATGTGGAAACTAATATAATATTATAATATTACCATTGCAGAGGGTCTAACATTCAAAGAGAAGAAAGCAAAGAAGCTGAAAGCGCAAGCGAAGTCCTCCCACAACTGGAACGTGTTGTTCCTGGGCACTAACGCGGTCGCTGACGTCATCGCGTCTACGTATAACACCACGAAGGAACAGCTGCTCAATGATAATAATAAAAGTAAGTGCAACTTTATTTTTACTGCATTGTACAAGTATGTACAATTTGTATATAACATCAGCTTTTGCACATTGCTTTTTTTTATTGCTGAATGGGCCCTCTCTTGACCTCGATCACGCCTGATGGAAAGCGATGGATGAGGTCTATGATGGAACGAGCGTGCCCAGAAGATGCCTAAGCTACTGGAACTCCCACGCATCGACAAAACACAGCAGGCTGCTTGACACCGGACTCTGGTGGGAACCCTGGTCGCAAACCAGGCGGGCGTTAGCCCTACCACCGCAAGGGAAGAATTGGCCAGTCAAATATAGGGTGTGACTGTCCAGGGCGCGCAGAGCGCTCGATTCAGTTGAGTTACTGGCGGAACAAACTGCGCTACACGAGCTTCTTCATGCATCCCAAAATGCTTAAAATGTATAAATATCTTATTTATAATGAACTTATGGATGATAAGATATCCTATGTTGATGTAACTAAAAGCTAAAATCATCAAGTTTATTCTTAAGTATAGTTTATATGTTGACGAAAACTAAATCTCCTTTGAAATGGAACAGATACAAGCGCTGCTGTGAGGCTGGCACTTGGTGAAACGCAGCTAGTTGCCGAAACTAGGAGTTTCCTTGAAGGAAACGGAGTATATTTGGATGCATTTAATAAAGTAAGTGATACTTATTACTAAAGAAATCGTCTTCTTGACTAGCAAAATTCTTTTTACCAATATTTTAAATGTAAAATTCACTTATAGCCTGCATCAAAGAGATCAAAGACATGCATACTCGTCAAAAATTTGCCAGCCAACACGGAGAAAGAAGAAATAAAGACATTGTTTGCAAAACACGGCCAAATAGCGAGATTCTTAATGCCACAACATGGAATAACTGCCCTTGTCGACTTTATCGAACCATTCGAAGCCAAAAAAGCATTTACTAAATTGGCATATTCGCAATTCAAGAGTGCGCCACTGTACTTAGAATGGGCACCGGAAAATGTATTTGTAAAATCTGCTGAGAGAACTGAATCGGATAAGATTACAATTGAAGAAGAATCAAATGTAATTATAAATAAAGTTGAACTGAAGACATCTGCTGTAACTCGTGAACCTGAGAACAGTAAGGAAGATGTCAAAGAAGACGATGACGCGGAGCTGGAGGATCCCGAAAACGATACGACATTGTTTGTTAAAAATCTTAATTTCAAAACAACTGAAGCCAGTCTTAAATCGGTTCGTAAATACGTGAACTCGGAATTTATTATATTAACTTACAATCAGCACTATCTCAGTATTAACTTGCAATCTAATAATTGTTTTTGTTACAGCATTTCTCTGCAGCTGGCAAAGTACACAGTGTGTCGATTGCAAGAAAAAAAGACCCGAAAAATCCTGGTCAACTTCTTTCAATGGGTTATGGTTTTGTGCAATATTATAAGAAGGAACATGCCAACGAAGCTCTCAAGAATCTGCAAGTTACTACTCTTGATGGAAAGTCATTAGAATTAAAAAGATCGGAAAGAGGAAATACGTTAGTTTCAACATATTTTAACATAACTTGACATCGGGCATGACATTTACCCGAAGGGTTAGAGACAGAGGTGTACTACCTAGTACATCCAAATTTTAACAGTTATATTTAAATCCCATCTAATAGAGAGCGCGGGCCTTTACGTTACGTTTATTTTATTTTCTGTTTCTGCACCTTCTTACTATTTACAAAAAACTTTTATTTACAGAAATGAAGTAAGAACATCGAAGAAATCTAATAAAGAAACGACGCAAAACGGCACCAAAATTCTCGTTCGAAATGTACCGTTCCAAGCGAACAGGGACGAATTACACGAAATATTTAGGTAAAGTATTTAAGCCAAAGAAATAAGTACTTATTACTTTGAATTGAAAGTACTATTTTTTAGTGTTACGCCTAGTCTAGATCTAATATTTGGCCTAGCGGACGCATGCGCGCCGATGACATTTTCAGTGATTCCTAATCTCTTCTTTTCTTTTTCTGTATGAAAATTGTCCGTAAATTTTAGTGGTGATTTAATTTGTTTAATACAGAGTTGAGTAGTGATTGCTAGTGGTTACCTACATACCTACTCTGCCTACCCTTCCAGTCGCAGGCGTATACTGTTCTTTACGTCACGTATTTGTGACCTACATACCACCAAAACATTTTTAAAACTAGACATTGTATAAACGTAAATTAAAGTAGTTTTCTAATAAGCAGAAAACTCGCATAATGCAAACACGAAGGCCGCAACTCACTTTATAGTTCGTTGTTGTAATGTTAATGAACTGATACGGAGTTACTGGTAATTAATGCGCTATCGTATCCAATGTTAAATTAAACACAATTTAAATTTCTTATCTGTTGAAAACAATGGATTAAATAACATTGTTTAAAGTGTTTTACTATTTTACAGGGCTTTTGGCGAAATCAAGACTTTGAGATTACCTATCAAACTATCCCTTGGAGCAAATCAACATCGTGGTTTTGCGTTTGTAGACTACCATTCCAAGGCAGACGCAAAGGTATTTATCTTAATACTTCAGAAATGTTCATGGAATGTTAAATGAAACAAATTATTATTATTATTACAACTAGCTGCGCCCCGCTGTTTCACCCGCGTAATTGTCGATCCCGTGGGAATATCGGGATAAAAAGTAGCCTATATGTTAATCTAGGGTGTCGGCTACCTCCATACAAAATTTTGTCAAAATCGGTCCAGCCGTTTGAGCGTGAAGAAGTAACAAACATATAAACACACACACACTCACAAACTTTCGCCTTTATAATATTAGTGTGACAATCATTCATTTTTTATTGTTACAGTCTGCGTTTGTAGCTCTGTGTCAATCTACGCATCTCTACGGCAGAAGGTTAGTGCTAGAGTGGGCAGAACAAAGTGATGATACGGAAGACATCAGTATGTTAAGAAAAAGAACTGCTCAAGCATTTAATGCGCAAACTCCAGGAGGTAAAAAATCTAGAAAAGGTGCGGTTGACGTCGAGAAGTTCGTTGAAGGCGATAACAACGATATGTAAATAAATAAATAATTATGCTGGCTACCAGATTTTCTTTTAAATATGTACCTAGACCTACATACCTACTGCGAAACTTATAAAGAGGCGTTTAGCTGCCAGGAAAGAAAATCGTATAAATTAAACAATGGTGAATATCGTTATCCGCCTTTATTTTTATGCCAAAATAGTTACAAGAGTGATGGATGGCATACATTATTATAAATTTATCTGCATCACAAATTATTAGAAACGTGAGCTACAATCTCATTATGTAATGTCTCTAAACTTGATCATATTATATTAATGCCCTAGTATTTACAAAGTTTAAGACAGTTAGATCTCGACATAACATGGTGAACGACATTTTTACGAAAGAGTAAAGTTCTCGATAGTGACCTTTATTTTAATGTTTTTATAAAATAAAGAATTATTTTAATTATATTTCACACCTAAACATACAAACTTATGGTTTAGAGCAATGATCACCAGTCATTGCACTATCAGTGAGTGTGGTACAGTCAACCACAAAAGTAATTTCAGAATGTTGATTAAATAATATGACTATGAACTTAATTATTGCTACAAATAGATCATAATACTAGTCTCCAAAATATCCTCTAGTCTTCAATAATATGTTACAAACAAGCACTAATTTAGCAAGTTCTAATTCATAATTAATCTCTTCCGAATTTTTAGATGGTGTATACAGTGTATACTTACTTTTGTCGCTGATTGTACAGTACCACTAACACTAAAGGTATTACATTAATTAACACTAGAAAGACTGGGAAAATATTTACATACCATTAGAATAGCATGAAAGTAAGTTAGGGATACAATAATTACATATGTGACTAACAATAATAAAATAATATAGCATAACAAACAGATTGGCCAGAGGTTCTAAATTCTATGTAATAGTGTTTATGTCAGCATATTATTACTAAAACTTACACCACAATACTTACTTGAAATGTCTCATGCACCTTTTTTATAATTCTTAGCTGTTAATACTTTCATCATATTTTAATTAGTGTGACTTTGATTCATATAAGCTTTTATAATATACATACAATTTACGGCTAAATTTCATAATTGGTTTTATCAATGTATCCAATAGGATTCTGCCAATAATAATGAAGTGAACATACAATATGAAATTATGAGAAAAAAACATACATATAATGGCAGTGCTAAATGATAGATTTGAGGGTGAGATCTAAAATTTACAATATTTTCCAAAGTATTAGAAGAATAGTAATTCTTATTATAATTAATTTTCACTCATTTGTAAACGGTGATAATGTAAGTGCCTAATAATTACGTCATCTAAATGCTGTGTAGCACATACTTTTTTTTAAGGAATGCTTTCTCCACTATTACAAAAGTATGCTTAACTTTGATTTAGACATGTTTGAACCAATAGTAAATGCTATTTGATAATAAATCAGATTGCTTTATGTTATTATATTTCCAATCATTTGAAACTATGCAATCATCTCTAACCAAATCAAATTACATAATCATGAATAACATAAATCACAACATTTCAATCAATCTTTACTGTAGAATAAATTTTCCTGACAAATATGCTAGTACCAATGTATCCAACAGTTCCACAAATAATACCCAGAGCTAAGCTGAACAATGCCATGTAGCCAAAATAAAAGGTAGTCTGAAACAAGCCATACATTTTCGTTTTGAAAAGGAAGTAATAGAAAGAGTACAAGTACACATAGATGGCTGTGCTGCCAGCAGAAAGAAAACTGGTCCATTGCCAACGATAGTCTTCAGCATTCAGCAAGAAATAAGTGCAGACAATAGTCACACAAATGGTCACAATCATCAAGATCAAAAATACCAGTAGCATGAATCCGTACACATAGTAAATTTTGTATGCCCAGAAAGATGTAAAGATGAAATACATTTCAATAAATATAGAACCAAATGGTAATATTCCTCCAACTATAATTATTATAAAAGGTTCCATAAACCATTTCTTTTCTGGAATAGGTCTAGGAACTGCATTAATGCGACAAGGGTAGTCAGGCTGTCCTGCTAAATTGCGACCAAGTACTGTTCCTACTAAGGTTAGGGGCAATATCACAAAAGTACAAATGGACATGACAGCTATCATACTACCAAAGGGAATGGCTCTCGATGCATGGTAATACATAGCAATGAAGTTGATAAAGAATGCTGTACCACAAACAAGTACAGGCAGTAAAAATGCTGAAAGTAACATCTGTTTTATCCAGAGCTTACCACCCATCCTGGCATAAAGAGAACCACCAAAGTATCCATTGACTGGGGATGTGGCGGCATAGATAAATATTGCTGTGGACAGTAACGATCCCCTTTCAGTGTAAAGTTCACCAAAGATGGTAAATATTATTACAGCCAATGTCACTACAGTGAGCTGGTACCCAGCTCCAATCAGTGCTGAGAATACTGGCAAGTGAGGAACTGGTCTGAAAACATCGCCATGAACTTGTTTCCACCCATACTCATCTCCTAAATCTTTTTCTAAATCATCAAGATCATCATCCTTAGAATATCTTGCATAATCCTTACGGAGTGTTCTCATAAGGATCATGGAAACAAGTCCCACTAAAAATATCACCATCATGAAACTGTTGAAGATACTGAACCAATGAATCCGGTGCTGGAAGAAATTTGGGTCCAAATATTTATCAAATCGATCTTCAAAGTGGATATCGCTTTTCTTCCAATTTACTTCATAAGTGAATGGAATTTTGGCGTCGGATGACAGTCGCTCCTTGTTCTCAGCTGTAAGGTTTACTTCCACAATTCTGTTCCCATTGTATCCAATGTCAAATTTCTTGTGAGTCCAAATGTAATAATGATCCCCATCTATTTCACCTACTGTTCCCCAAATTGGTAGGTCATCTATGTACATTTGATACCAGTAGTGATTCTTCACGGCATACACAAGTGCTTTGTAGGATTGGTCATTCAGTTCAATGGCACAAAATTGCTGCGCCGGTGCATTATCCCGGTAGGTGATATCGAGACCACTGAATTCTAGTTCGACTCCCTGGAGCGCTTCAGATAAAGTCTCATGGTAATGTCCAATAGTCACTTTAGTACCTACGCAGAAAGGTAATGAAAAGTATGCATACGTTTCTTGGCGATTGTGGTACGGACCTACTGTATTCATCCACAGCACAACTTGTTCTCCATCTTTGTATGTATGAGTATGTTCGTCACAGTTAACTATAGTCCAAAAAATAAACAATAAATACAAATATTTCATTTTTATGCTGCAATTAACTTCCTAAAACCAATTATAGTACAAATAAAATAAACATAACACGTATGCAGTGTTGCCAGTAGTGATTGAAGATTTAGAACGCTGGGATGTCTGAAATGGAACGAAATTAGCCGTGAAGGAACGCAAACGAAAATATATATATTTAAAAAAAAAAACTATTTATTAATGAATAAATAGATTTTTTTTTTGTTATTGATTCGTAAAGAAGAATCAATTTTTGTAGTATGTTATATTAGTTTGTCAGTATCATGCAGGCGGCAAACGTCACATATTATTATTTTTGCAGATCATTAGAAGAAGAAGAAATACGTTTATTTGCGGCAAACATGACGCACAAAAATAAAGACACAAACACAAATTTATTTGTCTCTAAGTTGGATTCTGTACTCTGTGTTGAGATCTTAAGCTTAGAAGATTTTATTTCTTTATTTTGTCTTGTCTGGTGTCATTTTGGAAGTTTAGAGCAACCCGGACGGTTTTGATCGTCAGCACGAGTATTTGAGCCATCAGAATCACGTTTTCGTTTTATTAAATACCTATCCATATTAATATCTGCAAGCCAACACACCAAAGATGTCATGCATTTATTACCCATTACCATTAAGTATCACATAAAATGGACATATTATTTAGAATATTAATATCTGCATTCCTTCTTTTAAGTGAAGAATAAATTCAATTCATTTTTTTTTCAATTGAGTTTTTCAGTGCATAATGTATCAAATTATTCAAACATTTTTAAGTGTCCACTAACTTTTTGTGCTGATTTAGAAGCTAAGACTTCATTTATTACTTCTAAACTATGATTTAAATCTTTTATGTAATTAAATTAAACATCTCATAAGCAAATTGTGCTATTACAAAAACTAGGCAATATTTTAAATAAACCTTGAGATTTCCCCACTATTGGAAAAATCTTTTTAATCTGGTATCCCAGAGTAGACTATGTCCTTAGAGTAAGAATACTTTTCTTTGTCTAAGCTATGGTCACTGTGGCCGCGTTCCGAATCGCGTTCACAATTAATGCTAAAAATGTTGTTTACGCTCTCCGATCGCGGCGCGATACCGACCAAACGCCGACTGCGCAGTGGCGCCCTCATCGTTTGTTTGGTTATTTTTAATAATAGTGGCCACTATTTTCCGTTTTAGTGATTATAATAAAACTAAACTATGTAAAACTACCGTTTATAATAATATAAACGTAGGTATAATCTTGTGGAGCACAACTTAACGTGCTTATTTTCTGCATTTTTATTCTAAAATAAAAGAAATACACAAACGATGAGGGCGCCACTAGGCGGTCGGCGTAGTCTTAAAGAAATAATTGACTCGGACCAAGTTTGAGTACGAGCACTTTTTTTTCGTTTAATAATGGCTCTAGGTTAGCTCGCTTATGTCAATCAATGCTGTCAATTCTGGCGGTAACCAATGAATATCACCAAATTTTGTAATGCATCAATAACTATGTTTTATAGATTTTGTTAGAAAATATTAACCAAGAACAAAATAAGAACGAATTATTTTTTTCTGAATGTTAGATGTTTACAAATTTGAATTTGGTTTATTCATCAAAATTGAAAGGCAAGAGTGAACCGTGTGATTCGGTTATTTCAACATAAGTCCAACCAAACGACGAGCATACCTATGTCATAACATAAATGAAGTCTCAACTTGTTTTTTAAGGATAATAGGCACGTAGGCTAGCTAGGTACCTAGTTAGTAGGCTATTGAGATAGAAAAGTTATATTTTGCCCCGCGCGCCATCCAGTAGTTTGGGAAATGAAAACAGCAGCTTCTAACTTTACTTAGGTTACCATTCAGCACAGTAGAATTTAATGAAAACAAAGCAAATACCTTACCATTCAAGGGCGAAAACTGAACAAAAAAACACGAAACGATTCAATTCACAAATAACGTTGGCTTCCCCGCCAGCCAAAGCACAGACGTATATATTATATAAATTGTAAAGTAATCAATCTTTGGGTTTTAAGTTTTCTTTGATCCACCCTTTCTGGTTAGGTAAAGGATTGTAAATACTTACAGCCTAGTCTTCAGTACACGAACTTAAGGGGGAAGCGCTAAGGTAGCCCGCGAAATTTAAATTTTCTTACGTTTTTTGCAATTTGCTGGTCAGTATTAAGTTGTACGTTGATTAAAATATGATTCGCGGTCGTAACAAATATGTATTTACTGAATTATAATCATTACAATCAGTAATACAACTTGTTAAGTTAGTATAATTGTCAAATGTCAAGATTTCATGAAATAGTAATTCTTGGGGATTACTTGGTCTTAGAGAGTTGTGTTGATGACTTTCATGATTATAATTCTGTAAATACATGTTTGTTACGGCCGCGAATCATATTTTAATCAACGTACAACTTAATACTGACCATCAAATTGCAAAAAACGTAAAAAAAATTGAATTTCGCGGGCTACCCTAGCGCTTTCACCTTAAGGAGAATGGGTAGTTGAGACCGCGAAATTCAAATTTTCTTACGTTTTTTGCAATTTGCAGGTCTGTGTCAGGTTGTATCACCATACCAAAAAGGAACGAAGAGAACGCACAAAAGATGGGAACGCAAAGGGAACGCATGACCGTAAAATAGAACGCAAAATGTTCCAAAAGGAACGATCTGGCAACGCTGCACGTATGTGAAATGCCGATGTCGGACATCTATGGAATAATGTTGCCATCACACAAAATATTTTTATTTCATAAGATTTAAAACGTCACTTTCGGGACTGGAACGTCATTGATACTAATCATAATACTAATGAAACAAGAAAACTTATTGATGCATTTTACTGACCTCTATACAGGTCAGTGATGCATTACCTTTACATTTTCTTTTATTGTCATGTTGTATGCATACTTTAAACTATATATCCATACTATTATTATAAATTCAAAAGTAACTCTTGTCTGCCTGTCTGTATGTTACCTTTTCACGCCTAAACCACTTAACGGATTTCGATAAAATTTGGCAGAGAGATATATTGTATCCTGGGGAAGGACACAGGATAGTTTTTATCGACATAACTTGCGGGCGAAGCCGCGGGCGGAAGCTAGTTTTGTATAAATAATACATCTAAAATATAATTTAAAATAAACATATATTTTTGAAATGAGTCTAATAGAAAAATGCTGGTCTTTGCTCATGGTTAAACTGGAATCCAACCCCATAAGTACTATTATATTGAAGTTTTTTAGGGAATGTCCTGGTAAACGCCTCACGTAATACTGTTGAGCGTGCCCGTCTGCTAGATGTGTGAGAATGGGAGTCAGGCTTATGGCTTCAGGCGCTCCCGTTACCGACGACCACCATAGGCACTAGGATGGATGACTCACCGTTTCGGTTCGCTACGTATCTCCGCTTGGGCGCACTGTGTGCTCTACATCTGTGTGCTCTATGTCGCTGCGGCGAAAGTGTCGACAGTCTATCCTGCTGCGCTATGCTGCAGGAGCGCAGCATAGCTATTCACAATCACTCGATACGCTTCCGTATCGTATCGAACATTAATCAATGTTATCGTAGGAGTCCTCTAAACGGTATTCACACGGTGTCATTTTCGATACGATAGCCTGTCGGATAGTTGTGAATAGCTATGCAGGTCACATGATACGGCACGCCAGCATCAACGATAATAGTCGACGAGCACCATCACCACCATCGGCGTACCAGCGCGTAGAACCAAACGGCATGGTACAATGGTACGTGACGAATGACGATGTGAAGAGTCCAGATGGCATGATGTTTTTGCCTTGGAAGGTGGGTAGGCCTCTAGTGTGGGACGCAACCTGTGTCGACGCCCTTGCGCCATCTCATGTTCCTAGCACGGCGGGCTGTGCTGGCGCCCCTACTATGGCTTCCGAGACCCTCAAGGGGCGCAAATACTGTAACCATAAGGTCTACAGTTTTGATCCGTTTGGTCACGGGGCCCGAGTACAGAAATAGGGGCCCCGCGAAGCGGGGCTCCGTCGACTACGCCTAACCACATATTTTTGTAGAAAAAAAAAACTTTGGGATTTTTTTTCTCGGCCACTATGATTAACTTTTAGTTAACAGATAGTCATTCAGTAAAACAGATCTAACAGTATAGTATAATTGATTTATTTGATCAGCAAAAGTGTGCAATTCAGTATTTTTGGTGGTAATTTCGAATATTTTGATTGAAAAAAGGGGATTTACAGTTAAAGTATTAAATACCACCCCTTATAAAATACACTTGTATTATAGAGGTCAGTAGATGCTAAAATTTCCAAGCTCGCTTCGCTCTCTCTTGAATCCTAAAGTCTCAAGCTTTTACACAGAAGTCGACACACAAAGTTTTCTATTTTTAATGATTGAATGGTAATCAGGGCCGTTATTAACCTAATGGAGGCCCATGGGCACATAAGGGTCACGGGGCCCCTGTGTAGATAAGAGACAATAAGAGAAACATACTAATATTTTCATATAAATGTATTGGAAATCGCACTGCAATTAAATTGTCATTAAATCGGGTACATAATAATAATGCGTAGAATGCAACCATGGCTGCAACCGAATGTTTTTTATGAGAGCAGGCCGGGGCCCCGAAGATCGCGGGGCCCTGGGCGGAGTGCTCAATATGCCCAATCTTTGAGTATTAAACCAACCGGAGACGCCACGAGTACTCATATCTTTGCAAATAAGTCTGTCACTTTCATCGCGGGGGACGAGGGAACGCAACAATACCCTAATGCAATTCGATCGCGTTGTTACGCACGCACACAAAACAAAAAACAAACACAAGCATAAACTATACGCACACATGTATATAACCGGTATGACCGGCGGTCTCATACCTTTGGCAGCGGGGCTCGCCTGACAATGGCGCCTCCAGTTGGTTTAATACTCAAAGTGCCCAATACTTGCCCAGAGTGCCCAATGGACAAGAGGGGCCTGATGGTAATCTATCCGAGGTGTTAAAATCGAACTTGTTTCGCTCGCACATATATTATTATTGGTTGTTTTTAAATGCCACCTTTTTAAATCACTACTACTAGACCGTGGTAGCGAAGATTTTTTCAAATCTTATTGACTCGGGGCGGCAGAATATGTATACGCCCAAAGAGATTTAAGATAGGTAGAGGGGCTATGCAAACAAAGAAATTTAATTTAATATCTTTGCCCCTCTACTATTTAACTTATTAACATCTACACAACCGGTGAGCCCAAACACAACCCGCTCAGACGACCTGGCATTAACTTGCCAGTAAGGCCAGTGCGTGAGCGGCCCAGCCTTCAAGCGGGTGACGTCATGAACTCATGACGTCTGGTGCCGTAGACAGTCTGGTTGCCTCTATAGTTACTTTACTCTTTGAGTCTGGTGCACAATGTATTGTAGTCTGAGGTGCACAGATAGAATATAATAGAGGCACAATAAAGGGTAGTCACCACAGAGTACTTTTTGGCCGCATTCCGAATTAGCTATAATCGCTCACAGCGCTCACATCATCTCCAAGGATATATCGCACCTTTAGAATTATAGAGACCTAATTCGAAATTTAAAGATTTAATTTTTAACGACGACCACGCACGACCATCTTCATCGAATCTTAATAAAACAAAGACTTAATATGTCAGTCTTGTTAGATGTCTAACCTAACTTAATATGTTTTAATAAGATTCGATGAAGATGGTCGTGCAAGGTAATATGAGTCACAGTTGAAATCTTCAAATTTCGAATTAGGTCTCTATCATTCTAAAGGTGCGATAATTATGTTCCTTGATCATCTCATCATCTCACATGCGTTCCGATTTAGATATTTATTACGATTATGAAAGCTGAGAGCTGTCAACAATTTGGAACGCTTGTGAACGCCTTCACAGTGCCTATGTAAATACGATAGTATTACAGTAGTTCTTTGTATAAACACCACATTTCTTCTTCAGTTCTTCTTCTTTGGTTAGGTGGCAACTGTCAGCCAGAATCACAATTTCGAAAATGCCACTTTAGTTTAATATAAATATGATGCAACTCAAAACAAAACACACATCCTCACACACACACTGTCATTTTTGACAGCGCTCACGGTGTTAATATTGTCATTGATGGCCCATGTCATGACGTCATCTATGACGATTCACGGGGCACCGTTATCGCGCTCACACTAATTCGCTACGGGTTTACAAATCGATTATTTCCCTACTCGGAACGCAGGGTTTGATAGACTGTCACTGACAGTCTGACAGTCTGTCAGTCTGTCAGTCTGTCAGTCTGTCAGTCTGTCAGGTGGTATTTATTTTGAGGTTATGTGCATGTTTATGATGTGTTTATGTTCTTGATTTTTTATTAACTCAATCAAAGTATAAACCATCAAAAATGGAAGTGGACTTACCTAGTTGTGTCCAAGCTAGACTCAAATCAGACACTGGAGAAGAGACAGGAAGCCCTTTAGATCTACCGCTAAACATAACTAGAGATCAACTTCAGCTAATATGCAATGCTCTTTTACAAGAAGTAAGCAAGTTTTATTATTACTTAGTAATTATGTATTTATTAATGGCCATTTATTTACCATTGAGGTCAGATAGTCATCTTATGGGCGATCAGTGTTTTTATGCCTAGAATTGACTAAAGAACTTGTGTTATTGACATGAATGATAACCTACACACAAACGTAACCTCACGCTACCTTCTCATGCGGCCAGGCAGAAGTACGGAACTTTAACATTTAATAGAAATTCTTCTTGTTAGAATTCTTCATTTTAAGAGAACTTATAGCAGCTAACTAATAGTAATGTTATTCCTCCTGTCCTTTCTGTTGTGTCTGTCAGTCACTTAGTACTGCTGGAAATATTGTTTTTATTGTTAAATATTTGAGAAAAGTTGCACAACTATATTTTAGCTCTTTGCTTCTCTATGTTATTAATTATTATTCCAGGAAGACAAGCCGTTTCTATTTTTTGTCAAAGATGTTGAAATAACAGATAGCCTGAAAGATGCCCTTGATATAAAAAGTTTGAACTCGGAAGAAGTTGTTGAAATCATATACCAACAACAAGCTGTCTTTAGAGTAAGACCTGTTACCAGATGTACCAGGTCAGTATTAGAAATCGAGAAATTTAATTGTAGCAAAAAAAAAACACGTATTTTAATATATTATAATGTTTTAGTTCAATACCAGGCCATGCAGAAGCAGTAATATCAACAAGCTTCAGTCCGTCTGGGAAACAATTGGCTAGCGGTTCAGGAGATACCACTGTCAGATTTTGGGACCTAAGCACACAAACACCATTACATGTATGTAAAGGTAAAGCAAATTAAATAATTCCAAACAAATCTTGTGTATTCAATAAAAACATAATCCTTTAATATAAGTACATTATTTTTTTTTCAGGTCATGCCAATTGGGTTCTTTGCATAAGTTGGTCACCTGATGGTTTAAAATTGGCCTCAGCTTGCAAACAAGGCAGAGTAATAATATGGGACCCAATCACAGGGAACCAAATAGGAAAAACAATGATAGGGCACAAGCAATGGGTCACAGCACTTGCTTGGGAACCTTATCACAGGTATGTTGTACTTATGTACTATAGTATGTCTGGTGCTGACACTGCAATATTTGGACAAATATAGGAATGTACAATTAAAATTGACCCTTCAGTAAAAATATACTACAGAAGAATAATTTTACATTGGTATGGAACCCAATGAACTTATTTCTCATCACATCACATAAGTGTTTCTATAATGTTCTAGGAATCCAGAGTGCAGAAAACTGGCCAGTTCATCTAAAGATGGTGATGTCAGAATATGGGACACAGTCACATGCCTCACAGTCTTAAGTCTAACAGGTCATGCAAAAGCAGTCACATCTGTGAAGTGGGGTGGCAATGGACTTATCTACACATCTTCTCAAGACAGAACAATAAAGGTTTGTATGATCTGCATACTTGAGGTCTCTCACAAAAGGTGACAAAAGTAAAATTCTTTGAAACATCCCTACCCATTACTATAATTATAATTTAAAAAAATGATTTTTTCAAGGTATGGAGAGCTGACGATGGCATCCTCTGCAGGACTTTAGAAGGACATGCACATTGGGTCAACACATTGGCACTAAGCACAGATTATGTGCTCAGAACTGGACCTTTTCATCCCATCACTGACCAGCAATCCATCATTAGTGATAGTGAGTAAATTTATGGTTTACAATTTTGATAATTTTAAAGTTTAAAGCATGAAGAAAGAGGTAATGCCTTTTCTTCATGCTATACACTTTTAGCATAGTTGTAAAAAAAAACAGTGGGTACTAAATTCAAATAAAACAAGATATTAGCCTGAATTTCATTCAGATATGGATTTGTTATTATTAATTCATTTATGCATAACTGTTTCATTTGATTGCTATTTAACCTTTCAGGGATGGGCATTATTAATCATAAAACATCATGGTTTTTTTTCTCAGAAAATGTTCTTCAACAGCGGGCTTTAGAAAGGTATGAAGCAGTATGCGAAAAAAGCGAGGAACGTCTCGTATCAGGATCAGATGATTTCACTTTGTTTCTTTGGCTGCCTGAGAAGGAGAAACGTCCTTTAGCCCGAATGACGGGCCATCAGCAGCTCATAAATGACGTCAAATTTTCTCCAGACACAAGGTACTGTATCTGTCCTTACAACTAAGTCTTATCCCTTTTTTAGGGTTCCGTACCCAAAGGGTAAAAACGGGACCCTATTACTAAGACTTCGCTGTCTGTCCGTCCGTCTGTCTGTCACCAGGCTGTATCTCAAGAACCGCGATAGCTAGACAGTTGAAATTTTCACAAATTATGTATTTCTGTTGCCGCTATAACAACAAATACTAAAAACAAAATAAAATAAATATTTAAGGGTACATACAACAATCGCCCCTCTCGCTCACCGTAAAAAATAACATATGAATATCGAACATTCCAATAATCACTATTCAGTCTCACTTCATTGTAAAAATTCATGGTCACCCTACTCTCATACGGTTTCATACTACCGTTTTTAGGGTTCCGTTGCCAAATGGCAAAAAACGGAACCCTTATAGATTCGTCATGTCTGTCTGTCTGTCTGTCTGTCTGTCTGTCTGTCCGTCTGTCTGTCTGTCCGTCCGTATGTCACAGCCACTTTTCTCCGAAACTATAAGAACTATACTGTTGAAATTTGGTAAGTAGATGTATTCTGTGAACCGCATTAAGATTTTCACACAAAAATAGAAAAAAAACAATAAATTTTGGGGTTCCCCATACTTAGAACTGAAACTAAAAAATTTTTTTTTCGTCAAACCCATACGTGTGAGGTATCTATGGATAGGTCTTCAAAAATGATATTGAGGTTTCTTATATCATTTTTTTCTAAACTGAATAGTTTGCGCGAGAGACACTTCCAAAGTCGTAAAATGTGTGTCCCCCCCCCTGTAACTTCTAAAATAAGAGAATGATAAAATTAAAAAAAATATATGATGTACAATACCATGTAAACTTCCACCGAAAATTGGTTTGAACGAGATCTAGTAAGTAGTTTTTTTTTAATACGTCATAAATCGTAAACCGCAATTTACCTTTTATTCAACCAACTCAAATATAAAAAAATATAAAAAAACATTTAATTTCATAAACATAAACCTTATGCATAAACCTTGATGTTACGGAACCCTCGGTGAGCGAGTCCGACTCGCTCTTGCCCGGTTTTTTTGTTTTGTAAATATCTTCTAAAATATGAATGCTGCAGTTATATTCGCCATATTTATCCAAACCAGGTCACGTTACCCGTCGATTATTTAATAATTTTTCAAATTATTAACTAATTGTCCGTACACATTAGCCTCTATTAATTTGATATGTATGGTGACATACCTACCTATTCAAAACCTGAAAACTAAATATTACATAACTTTTTGTTTATTTACGTTTTGACGTTTTTTATTTTTGTAATAAATTGAACAAATTAAGACCTTTCTTTTGATACATCATTTGTCTATCTGCATTATATAGTTTCTGTGTAATCACGGGCGATGACTACGGCAAGTGGCGGTTCTAGCGGCCAACTATTCTCTGTCATAGTGACTTTTTTTTTGTAACAAATTCACGAAAAGAGGTGTGTAAAAACAAATTAGCACTAATTCCTGGCAAAGTTTCATCAAATATTATGCGGTGGCCGCGCGGTTGAAACGGACATATCTCTTTTATGATCTTTCGATTCGATAGGCGATAGGATTGACAAATTTGCCTATAATACTATAGGCAAAGTCAATCTATCTTGACTTGAGTCATAGTTAATCGTAAACAGTTTTTTATTAATTTCAATTTCGAGAAAGTTTACGCATGGTAGGTACGTGTAGGTATAAGAATTAGCATGCGCCCCCTAAGGCCCTGCTCCCGGGTGCCACGCGCACCCTTTCCGCCCCCGGGTAAAGACGGCCCTGCTGATGGCGATGGGGTGCTAGAATGTAACAGAACAGACGGAAACGAAGATATTCTATGTATCTTTTGCTTATCTCTTTTTTCACAGAATTATAGCATCAGCTTCATTTGACAAATCAGTGAAACTGTGGGATGCAGCTACAGGCAAATTCATAACCACTCTCAGGGGACATGTGCAGGCAGTGTACATGGTAGCCTGGTCAGCTGATTCCAGGCTTCTATTGAGCTCCAGTGCTGACTCTACTTTAAAAGGTTTGTTATGAATTATTGACCAATTAAATAATTGGCATTCAATTTTGAATTATTATTTATTATGTCCACTGCAAGGCAAAGGCCACCCTTCTGTCTTTCCATTTTTTCCTGTCTCATACTAGGAATTGATACATAGTAATTGATCTATACACTGGCGGACTAAGGTGTGTCACTGACTCTGGCAGGGCCACCATCAGGGATTTTAATTTTGATAACACAAAAAATTTGTCGCTAGTTAGTCGAAATTTGTCGCCAAATATCAAAATTTGTCGGTCACTGGTTCAAAAGATATAGGTGGCCGATCTGGAGAGAGTCTCCCCAGCAGGGCCACATTTATATCTCAAAAACTTGGGCACCTAGCGAAGATCTGTTTTCTCCCATATTTTGTCGCCAATTAGTCGGAATCAGTCGCCAAATATCAGAATTTTTCGGTCACGGGTTCAAAAGATATAAGGGTTTATAGGTGGCCGATCTGGAGAAAGTCTCCCCAGCAGGGCCACATTTCTATCTCAAAAACTAGGGCACCTAGCGAAGATGTTTTTCTCCCATAATTTGTCGACAATTAGTCGCCAAGTCACAGATTTAATCGGGTCTTAGTTTAGGAGATATAATGAGTTCAATTACTAAGGTATAGTCCAAGAGCTAGATCGAAGAGTCGACGAAAAATTGCCAAGAAAAAATATTTCTATTAAGATGTGTAATATTCTAACTTCTAGTTTTATCGGTCTAAAGTCCTTAGAAATGTCCGAGAGAGATAAATTCTCAATTAAGTATATACTCGTACATGTTTTTATCTTTTAAATTACTGGGTTAGAGTGGACTAAACTTTGAAAACAATAAACCTTGCTCTTGGTCTATTTGGTGTAAAGATGTACAGTCGCATGCAACGGTTCCTGTTTACAATGTTAAGCTATAATTAAAGTAAGAATAATAAAAAAAATATCGTACCTTTTCGTTTTCAACGTTGAAAACGAATTGTCAATTGTAATCAAATTTTATTTTATAAAAATGAATTTCCAAAAAGTTCGTTTAATGTATGTTGTGTTTGTGTGTGTATTTTGAGTTGATGGGCAACTCCTTCTAAGTAGCTCGTCTGTACACGCGCATCTATCTCTTTCTTACTTACCGTAAATCTTAGAGTAAGAAAGCTATAGAGCATCGGGTAGCGTGGCCGCACATGAGACAAAAAACTAACTTAACTAACATAGGCTACATATACATAGCTGCCTTGAAAAAACTGGCACGCACTGAGAGACGGAAATAGTATAGCTTTATCCTTTTCTGTTACTTATAATAACTCAATACTTTATCCCTTTCTTGTGGAAATGAAATGGAGATACCCGCCGTCTATACTTTTCTTTGTCTAAGCCGTAAATGAAACGGAGCGCAGCGATCATCTGCCAGCGACTAAGTGGCAAGTGCACATTGTATTAGATAAATAATTACATATGTTTATTGTAGATTTGTTTATAGGTAATGAATACAGCTTTCCTTTGGTGGGTTGAAACTATAGAATAAGTTACTAGAAGAGTTAGTTAGAAGTCATAGATACTGTCTAGAAACTACATAAATTATATTGTACTTGCTTGTACCACTGTATGGGGAAATTGAAATTTTTAATTACACACCGACTGAATCTGTAACTTGACGACAAATTATGGGAGAAAACACATCTTCGATTGGTGCCCTAGTTATTGAGATATAAATGTGGCCCTGCTGGGGAGACTTTCTCCAGATCGGCCACCTATAAACCCTTATATCTTTTGAACCAGTGACCGGCAAATTCTGATATTTGGCGACTGATTCCGACTAATTGGCGACAAAATATATGAGAAAACAGATCTTCGCTATGTGCCCTAGTTTTTGAGAAATAAATGTGGCCCTGCTGGGGAGACTGTCCAGATTGGCCACCTATAAGCCCTTATATCTTTTGAACCAATGACCGACAAATTCTGATATTTTGCGACAAATTTCGACTTATTAGCGACAAATTTTTTGTTATCAAAATTAAAATCCCTGATGGTGGCCCTGCCAGAGTCAGTGACACGACTAAGGGCACGTTTGCATTTGAAAGATGAGGAGCGGAGCGGGGCAGAGACATGCAGGAATCAACCAATCACAGACGAGATGCGCGAGTTGGTTTTTGGATCAATCTATGTGATTGGGCGATTCCTGCACATCTCTCCGCTCTGCCCGTCTCCGCCTCTATGGAAACCCATCCTAACTCAGGTGTGGTCCGCCCCGGGCCTCCAAATCTCACCTCTTATGATAGGCCAAGATATATTTTTTTCGAGCTCACTCTTTCATTCTTGCTAAAGAATCTCCTATTTCAGCAGAAAACCCAACCTTTCCAAGGAGGGATACTAAAATTTTCAAACGTGCTTGGCTCCCTCTTTCATTCTACATTCCCAAACTTTTCTGTAGACCAGGGTGAACCATTTAGTTTTGCCATCCCAGGCTTTAGCCCGCTATAGACTATAAAGTATATTTAAATGTTATTCTTTTTTCAGTTTGGAATATGAAAATAAAGAAACTAGAACTGGATTTACCAGGCCATGCTGATGAAGTTTTTGCTGTAGATTGGGCACCAGATGGAGCTTATGTAGCTTCAGGGGGAAAAGACAAAGTTTTGAAATTGTAAGTTTGAATTTTAATCCAACACAGTAATACATTGTAATTTTCTTTCATACTTATTTTAAATTATTGTTTCAGATGGCAACACTAAATGATGACAAGCATTCTTCAGTGAAATACAACTTTATTACAGAATAACCTGTTACAATATTTTTTTTAAATAAATAAACTAGTTTCACTTAATTTTAATGCTCTTTTTGACATTAGCCTTTATTCCTGATGCTTCTCCAGCATATCTAGTCATCTCGGTTCTAGGTTCACGGACAGCTCCCTTCCTCCTGATCTTAGCCTTCCTGTATTTGAGCTTATGTTTAACTCTTGGATTTCTTTGATCCTTCTTTCTATGAGGAGTCAAGCCCTTATTTTTGGCAATTTGATAAGTAATCTGACGTTTTTCGCCGACATCCTCTGGAACAATATTCTGTGATGAGGTAGAAGGTTTATTGTCTTCAATCTCAATATCATTGGGAGCAGTATCATTATCTGAGAATCCACTCTCTTCAGATTCATCATTGTTTCTTTGAACATCAATTCCACTGTCAGGCTTGAAGAAGTCATTGCCTTCATATTCATCTTCATCATCAGAAACGCCAGTATCTTCACCTTCATCTTTTTCCATTGCATTAATAAGTTTTAACTTCTTGGGTGTTGATTCAGGTGACTGTCTTTCTGATTTGCGTTTCTTATCTTTCTCTAGTTCTTTCATTTCAGTTACATGCAACTCCAAATTATTTCTCAGTGCTAGTAATATTTTGTCTATTTGAGGTTTTACAACTTCCAAGTATATTGGCTCCATTTTGTTTAACATTTGTCTGTACTGGTACAACCTTTTTATAACAGGATGATTCTGAATGTTTATTCTTTGACTTTTAAGAAGTACATAAAAAGTAATATTCGTGCAGTAATTCAAAATAAGATCATAATTTGTTTTAACAAATTTTGAGGCGGGGCATGTAGGAAGTTTGCCATCTTTGACAAGCTCTAGGACAGGATGTAAATCATCTTTTGCAACTGTTAATTTTGTTTTAAAATCATCAATTAGGCCTGCAAATTCTGGACTTTCTTTTTCAAGTAGCTGTAACTTCTGCCTTTTTGACATCTGACTTAAATCAGTTTTTATCACAGTTTCTTTTTCTTCAACATCTGCAACTTGTTTTGACAAAAAATCAAGTGTAAAATCTTCTTCTCCAAGCTGCTCTAAAAGCCTTTTCTGAATGTCTTTTGCTTCTTTTTCTTCCATAAGTGCAATTTCTTCATCATTACCAAAGCCTCCATAGTCTTCATCCACATAATCTGTTGCATAATATGACCTTTTCTTTTTACCCCAGGCCTTAGAATCCGGTAAATCCTCATCTGACTGTTCTTGACCTTCTACATCACTGTCAGCAATGCCTAAATCTTCTTTTCCATTTTCCGAGTCACCTGACTCAGAGAAAGCATACATTTCTTCTTCACTCTCTGAATCATTGTGTTTTCTCTTACGCACCTTCTCAAGTAATCTTTTTTCATTTGGTGTATAATCATCTTCGGAATCTGAAGGTTCATAGTTACCTTTCTTATCAAAGTTGGACTTGACTCTGCAACAACAAACAAGGAATCAAGAATGAATATGACCAAATGATCAAGATTATTCAAGATAGTCATCTTAGGGGCGATAAAAAGCACAGATGGCAACTACATTTTTTATGTACACTACATATTAAGGACGAATAGCTGACGCGTATCACAAAAGCAAAAATAAAAAACTACAGCCTAATGGGACGATTCACGATTGCCATCTTTGATTATTGACGATCAGTAGGTACGGTACAACGACATTTGATTTGGTTTTCAAGTAGAAAAGAAAGTTACCAATAATTTTATGTAACTATAAAATGAATTCCCATATAAATCAAGCAAACTTACTTTATTTTATCTGCCATTTTCAACGTGAATGCTGGTTACGATCATAGAAATAAATCGCAGCGAGTCTAGGTTAGTCCATTTGTCACAATCCTCTACCTTTTTGCTGAGTTACTTGTGGAAGACAAATTAAGTTTATTATATTACAGTTTTAATTGAAATAATAATAATAATGCGTACGATAAGTTAATTTCCGTTTTCTGTGCCTCGTTGTTACAATGCACAAATGACATTCCTCCTTCCTTCATTCTTTTTCTTTCGAATTGTTTTAAAAATAGTACAATCGCTTGCTTGAATACCAGCTTTTTGAGAAATAATTTATAATGTACAGATCCAGCATTTCAAGTTACCATAATCTGTCTCTTTATCTCCAAAGCATACGGTTCAAAGTTGATTGGGAAAATTTGACAGTTTCGGGTAGCTTGATGTGCTGGCGTCTGCACTCATGCATAATTATTTCTCTGTATGTAAATAAATATCTAATTAAATTATTTATTTTTGCAGAAAACACAATGGTGTTATTAAATATATATGTCCTAAGTGATTCTACCGTAAGCGCTTGGCAACATGAACTTCCATTGAAAGTGTCCATAGTGGGAATGCGAATGAAATATATTTAATAGACTAACATCAATATTCACGGTGACGATCAGTACGGTGTTACCATAGCTTTTTATCCAAAATATACTTACTTCCGCCAATATACCTACAAAAATACTAAATCACTGATGCTCGGAAAAGTCGATAAAATATACCGAAAAAGTATTAAAATACTGAATCTGGTCACACTGATCCAGTGTTTGCCCCTTAGACAAAGAAAAGTATAGACGGCGGGTAGCTCCATTTCATTTCCACAAGAAAGGGATAAAGTATTGAGTTATTATAAGTAACAGAAAAGGATAAAGCTATACTATTTCCGTCTCTCACTGCGTGCCAGTTTTTTCAAGGCAGCTACTTATGTAGCCTATGTTAGTTAAGTTAGTTTTTTGTCTCATGTGTGGCCACGCTACCCGATGCTCTATAGCTTTCTTACTCTAAGGTTTGCCCGCGCGCTGCCCGCGCCGCGCCCGCGCCCCAATGTGGCCAAGCGCTTACGGTAGAATCACTTAAGACATTAGGGTTTGGTGTGTAGAGGCCTTTAGAATCCAATTTAGTGTAGCGTGATCACTAGCTTCCGACTTCTTATTTAGTGTTCCTTAAAATTGGATATAGTCTACTTAACGAATGACCCAAAAGTTTTGGTGTATGTAGAGTGCGTGAGCTAGTTCCTAAGCGATTTGTTCAGAAAGTTGTTTAGGGTGCTTAGGAAGTAAACATACTAAAAGCCCCCGCGTCTAGGAGGTGAGCCGGAGTCTGGGGGAAATAAAAGTTCCCACTTTTTGACATTTGAATTTTTTGCTAATATCTTTAAAATGGTGCGTCGGAGAGAAAAAATATTTTCTACGTCATAACGTATTATTATTAACGTAATATTTTTTTTTTCACTTTTTCGAATACTTAAAATTATTACCCATTTTCGGACTACACGTTCCGGAAAAGTGAAAATTTTCGAAAAAACGACTTTTATCAAACACTAGCTGTTGCCTGCTACTTCGGCGTTATTTCGGGATAAAAAGTAGCCTATATGTTAATCCAGGTCCTAATCCATCTACCTACCTCATCTAAATCGGTTCAGCGGTTTAAGTGTGAAGAGTGAAGAGGTAACAGACAGACAGACACCAGCGGAGCTTTGCAGAGCGTGATGCTCGAAAATTGATTAGAATTTATTTAGAAAAAGTGTATAGGACAATGCTGTTTAGCTGCGGCCACTTTTTCACTTATGTCGCTACTACATGAATTAGTATGTACTATCTATATTTCTAAAAGGGTAGGGTACTATGTTCGTAAGACTAACTACTGTCAAATGTCAATTCTCCTTGACGTTTATTTATCGTATAATATTTTTAGGCTATGAGGATTTATATATATTTCTTAAACTCTATAAAATATGATTAATTAATATCTCACATCCAGTTGCACTTAAATCACATTTTGTTTAAAAAACTTGTACTATAATTATGGGGGGTTTTGGGATCCCAAAGATATCTTTTCTATTATTGTTTTTGTTTTGTGAATTCTGTAGTAAAAGAATAACTTCTCGCGATTTCAATGGGGCTCACAAACTGACTGAATGTCGACGCTGTAAAATATTAACGGATTCTTTTAATTATTGGCTTGATCAAACCTCCAGAGGAAAGTATGAAGGTGGAGATGCAGCTTGGGAGGAAGCTAAATTAAAATCATATTCACGCAGTGAGATTCGTTTGGTGGAAATACAAGAAGGTCTGTGTTCAGAGTTGAAAACACATCAAGATGCATGTTATGCTATCGCAGAAGAATCTGAGCAAGTTCTAGAACAGTGGTGGTTCAACAAAGATTCAGTTTCTTTAGATTTTTACACATGGCTGTGCATTGACACTCTTCAATATTGTTGTCCCAGTAATCATTACGGCGATGCATGTACAGCCTGTCCTCAGGATGGGAACAATAAAGTCTGTGCTGGACATGGCCGATGTGATGGTGACGGCACTCGTAAAGGAAATGGTACATGTATCTGTAAAAAGGGTTACACAGGAACACTGTGTGAGGAATGTGCTAAGAGCTTCTACAAAACTAATTTAGGTTCTTGTAAAGTATGCCACAAAGCTTGCGATGGATGTAGTGGTGATGGTGCAGCTGCTTGTAAAGCTTGCAACTCAGGCTGGCAATTACAATCTGGTATGTGTGTAGACATAGATGAATGTGCATCAACAGTTTGTGAGCTTCATCAATATTGTAGCAATGAAGAAGGTTCCTATAGTTGTAATGAATGTGAATCGTCCTGCAAAACTTGTATAGGTGAGGGATCATCAAACTGTACGTCATGTGAGTCAACTAATGTTCTGTGGTTTGGCATGTGTGTTGACAGTGAACTGAAACAAAATATTTTAACAAATACTTATAAAAGAATAGCATTGTATGTTGGCTTGCTCATCATAACGTTTTATATATCCCGTACCTCAAGATCAGTAGCTTCAATTGTAGTATTAGTTATAGCACTATTGATATATTTCTCCGAGAGAAATTTGAAAATGACTACTATGGATGTTCTTTTGCAGACAATACATGCAATTGTAAGTTAAATAGTATAATTGCCTGATAAGTATGTCTCAAGTATTTTTGCAACCAGTTGTACAGATGATATTATGATTAACCTTTTAACTGCCAGACATGTATAGATTACAAACCAAAATGTGCCCAGCATGCTACGGTTCGACTACATGATAGACTTTGACGCCGAAGGCACGTTTTTTATTTTTAGACGTGTGGTGGTCAAAAGGTTAACACTAGCTGTGCCTATTGTGCAAAGATGATAAGACCAACAAAACCAAAACACTCACTTCACTCTTTTTTGTACCTAATTACAGAAAATAATGTAAATATCCTGTCTCCTGATGATCTAGGCATGTATGTATAAAATCTTTTTAACATTAAGATTAATTCTCAGCTTACCTGATATTTCCTTGTAATTACATTGTCATCTGTAATATAGTGAGTGTAATAAAATAACTTAAATTTAAGAAAAACTGTGTTTTATTTACATACAAACATGTCTTGTTTTACATCTGTGATTGTCTAGTCATTGGTGAGATGAATTATCCTGTATAGTATATTGATTTTGTTCTGTATTGAGTTAAAAACTGATACAGTTGGTGAGTTTGGTTGTGACAAATAAAAGGCTTTGAAAAGGTGTATTAAAAATACATTTTATTGCAAAATTTATGTAACTACATTTTAGTGTCATTTATATACAAAAATTAAATACAAAGTTTAGGTATTATAACCAAGTTGTGGAATACTATATAATACAGCTGCTGGTGCAGAGATTTCTCACACAAACTGGAAGGCAAATAGAGCAAAATATTAAAATAGGCCAGGTAGACTTAAGTTAAGTGTAGTACAGGTAATAACTATATCTTTGCTCCAGTATTCACCTTAGATTATATGTAAAATCTCTAATCCATAAACAATTATGTAGGTTGGTAATAACTATAGTGTAAAGTAATTAAATAGCAAACTTATATTTATTGTAAAACAGGCTACAAGGTAACATGTATTAAACTAAGGTATAAATTCACAAGTCTTACATTAGCAGCTAACTAACATTGACTGCACTCTGTGAAGAAGGTCAAGTCATTATAACCACATGTATTTGAGACCAACTATTAACTATAGATTGTGAGGGAATATTTAAATGTTACTCTATCATTATCAAGAATAAAAATTGGCAACAGTTAATTTGGCAACAGCAAGCACAGATATACATTCTCAGTCTGACAAAAAGATAATTCTTAAGAATAATAAAATATAATGACTGACTGACAAATCAATGTGCTTATGTGCTTATTTGTTCATATAAAGAGTGTTCTCTGATGACGTGATAAATAAAGCAACTGATAATTGCATAATGTTATTATTACAATCTTAAGTGTATGTAGGTAATTTATTTTAAATACAAGTGTAAAGTCAACCCTGCTGACTAACATCAATCATCATTATTTTAAGTATCAACAAAAGATCTCAACTTAAAAAAGTACTTAAACAAACAATATAATATTATTGGAAAAGTAATAAGTAACATAAAAAAAACACTCTGTTATTTCGTGTTCATCAAACTTATCACAAATGATAAGACTAAATATAGAATACAGTGTATAAATGTATACTTTCAATACAAAGTAAAGTTATACATAATACAATGTTAGTAGTTCGTGACAATCACTATGATAAATAAAAGTACAAGCTACACCTTCAGTTCCTACGAAAACTAAAAAGGAAATATTTGTGAACAGCGATTCATGATATTTGAAGAAATTATGTGATAAACAGTGGTCTTTGGTGAAGAATAAACATGTATTCCAAGATGACACAAACAAAAACGTGGAGTCACTTAACTTAAGTCTTGAATATATTACTCAACAATATAAACTATCGTAAATTAAAGGTTAATTAATGTCTCTCAACAAAATAAACACAAATTAATATAAATGAAATTAATATTGTTCTAAGAATTTTTATATTTGGTAAAATTTCCATTTAAGTACTAATATAACACCGTTCATCTAAGCCTATTTGTGAAATAGAACGCCTACATTATTTAAACTAGTAATCGTAATCGATTTTATGTGACACCTACAGTTGCAGGGAACTTACAAAAGTACTAGAAAGTGGTGCTGATATAACATAAAGCTTCTAAATAATAACATACACACGACTAGCATGTAAAATGCTATACTTAAGTGCACCAACTGTTACTACGTCCATATTAGTAATTTTGTATTCAATATGACTCAGAAATCATACAACCCGAGATCAATGTGCTATCAAATACATAAAAATGTGTTGTCTGCCAGGTCAAAAAGTGACTAAATAAATACGTCAATTATATGATTGTGATGCTGATTTTGAACTGTTTATCATCCCACTATTATATGGAGTATGGAGTCATTCTTTTAATGAATTATATTTCTCTGAGTTCTAAAGTAAACATGCAAGTATTTATCATCCATTAAATTTTTTAGTACCATAACTGTATGATGTTATAAATTCCCAATAGTATTAAAAATATCATAGAAAATCTGATTTAAAAAAACTTGTTTAAATCCAAAATGTCTTTCAAACTTGAAAATAAACACTACCGCTCACATTTTTATTAGTATCAGTCTGTTTCAATTTATGCTAATGATTTTAATACCATAAATTATTAAATTTATTTCGGTCCCTCTTCTTAATACTTGCTTAAAACCATTAACCTTTGTGAATCAATCGTTACTCCATGTTCATGAGCTGAACAAGCCCAGCGGCCCCTGCGCCGGTGTCAGCTGTACACGTCACAACCGCGTCCTAATTTTACATTTTCCATTTGAACCACATAACACACGGCATCTGATAAAGCCGTTTTTCAGTGTTATATACATACATCCACTTCATCATATTAAATACACGCTAATTTTTGTAAATGTTATATCTTCTATGATACATCTATGATCAGTCTGTTGTCGTAATTAATGGAATGTATTCAGTTGAATAAATCGGGTGTTGTATAAATAAGTACAAGTCAATTGAAACGGGAAAATTGCATCAATGAGCGGCATAACAGCATAACTCATCTCGAACACTGTTCCTACGCATGTTATTTGTCGTTACATACTACACGACATAACATCACGCCTGTACTCCCCGAAGGGTTAGGCAGCCATGTACAGTCACCAAAAGAGATAAGTAACCAGGGACGTCGGAAATGGTTGAAATTTTGTAAGAAACTGATGGAATTCTTGAATGAAATTTAACTTGATAAATTAACTGTTTGTTTCCTATTAATTAAGTTAAATTTTATTCAAAAACATCCACCGGTTTCTTACTAAACTTTAACTATATCCGACGACCTTGGTTACTTATCTCCCTTGGTGACCGTACATAATATAATGTGTGTGTGGGTCACGTGTAATAATACTTTTAAGTAACATAATTAATATTATTAATTTAATTCAATACATTTCGGGATTAATAAGGTAAACAACTAATTGCATTTCACCAATCTGTTTGGAGTGCTTATACCGTCATCATAATTTCTAGTTTAAAAATACTCTGACAGATAAGGAAACTCCCGAGTACATCAGCCCATGGTTCTTGTTGGAAGGAATTCCCAACAGTACTTTTATTCGTGTAATAGGCGCAGGAGTTATATAATAGCAGACAAAATGAAACAATATATAGGCGGGCGACGGGGTAGTTTTTAGTGGCAGAGCCTTAAAATGCCAAGACAAGCTAGTGCGTCTACGTTTGACCCGTAATATGAACTCATACCGCGATACAAAAATCGTACTTTAACTGTTAAAACAATTACGGGTTGCAGTAATGTAACAGACATTATCGATAAGAAAAAAATGTCGTCTCTTGTGACAGCAACGCTTTAACCTTGAATTTAGAATCTTGGATAATTATTATCAAGTTTTTGAAAAACAAACTCAATGATGTACATGACAAAGTTAAAATTTCATTGCAACTAAAATTTACTTAGGAGCTTTTAATACAAATGGTCACTCAAAAAACCAATATGAATTAAAATAAAATGTAAATTATCTAGATTATTAATTCAAGTTTAAATACTTACACAAATGAGTGTCCAGTGACCGTCTCGCTACAGTTGGTGGCTAGTCCAGCAGCGAGTGCGGCGCGCGGTGGTGACTGGACAGCTGCGCGGCCAGCTGGCGCTGCTGCAGCAGGCAGTACAGGATGCCGGCCTGCGCCATGGCGTCCACGGTGCCGGCCGCCAGCAGGTCGGTGCGCTGCTTGTTGCCCGCGCCTGCGCTGCCGGGCCGCAGTAGTGTCGGCCCGAACACAGTCGCCAGGTTGTGCATCGACATCTTGTTCTCGCTCTCGTGTTGGTTCACTCTGTATACATCGAAAAGTGTCAGTCTCTAAACAAGTCGGATCTGAGCCCAAAAGGAGGATATTTATTTGTTTATTTGTATATACTTTATTGAACACCACAAAAATAAATCATAATATACACTACATGATATACAATGCATGGACTTATTACTTTAATGTTTACAGCAAAAGAAAAAACAAATATTTTTTTAATTTGATGTATTCTCAAGGTGTAGATAAAATTACACTTACTTGACGAAATGGTTTAACAGAAAGTCGATACAATTCTTGTTGAGGTCCGGCAGCTGTGCGTAACATTTCAGCAGCGCATGGCGTCTAGTGTGCGCCGGACCAGAGTCCACAGACGTACCCGCGCCCTTCATTGTTCAAAATAAATATTTTAGTTGTACATTGTTGCAAGACTACATACACATAACATACAAGTACCCTTTACAAGCAGCCCTGCTATTATACTCGCAAAGATTTTTGTCGGAATATTGTATACGTACTTGTGTAGCTCCCCACGCCTTCAGTAGTTCGGGGTAGAGTGCGTCCGTGAACAGAGCCTCGGGCAGTTCACGCAAGTACAACTTCAAGACACCGGTGACAGAGTGTATGTCCACCTCTTTCAGTAACTGCTCCGCTTCGTAGGCATCTGGGCAATAATAATATGTATAGATTAACACAGTATGTAATTTGCATAGTAGGCACTATAAATGAAAAATATGATGCAACGTGAATTTCACTATGGCATTGGCAAATAGGATAATTATCTGACAAACTTAGTTTTTCACTTTTAGCGAAACTTATGTTAACCAAATGATGTTTTAGAGAGATGTATTTTGGGCCGTTAATTTTTACGTATAAGCGGTGTGATTGGATCCTCCGCAGAATGCGTGCCAGTTCCGACACGTTGTGCGGTTAGTGAGATTGTCCAATGGTGCATGCCTGAGTCGGACTTCACACGTCTACGTGGATACTAATATTACTTTTAAGTTTTCTTTCCTAACATTAGTGTATGTATGGATTCACTGTGGTCTATTAAAAAAGGTTTATTATAATAAATAGGTACTCACTGGTTTCAAAACTCTTCTTGAGTCTGTTAAGGTCGGAGGCGCTACCCGACACGCGGTACACGCCCACCTCGTGGATGCCGCGCCGCTCCACCTCGCGCACGCACGCGCTTATTATAAACGGGATGTTGCGCTTCTCACGTCTGTACAAATAATAAATTGAACAATCATATTGTCTCATCATGAGTTTAATCTACATGGTCCTTTGGGGTACTTATGTCGAAAATGAAGATTATGATGATTTATATTGAGACATTTTTGACAGTTATTAATAAACATTTTCATGCCGAACACAAAACTCAATAATTTTCATTTCGCAACCAACAATCAAAGTCCGGGCCAGAAAAAAAAGTACTGCTATCTTATGGGAAATTACCTCTTGAGCATTTTTTACTATTACAACGAAAGTCTACCATTAACCCCCGGCCGCTATTAGAGATAGAAAATGTCAAACATCATATTTTTATAGTTCACAATCACATGTTCAGAATGTTACACTCAATTAAAAGTTGGTATTTTTTTAATGTTATGCATAAAACGGTTGTATGTTGTTTTATAGCTAATAGTTTTATACAATTTCGTTTCACATAAAAATGTTCTCATATTTTCGTTTCATAGAATAATCAATACGCAGAATACTTACTTTGAAGATTTTTAAATCATTGATTTTTGTTCCAAATAAAGAGTATCTAGGTAGCCCAAAGATTAAAGGTTTGTTTTCATTTGTTAATTACAAACTACGGACTTTAATATTCATTGTCTATCTACCTAATTGACCGTGTAATCATACGCATCAAACATAAGATAGATTACGTGGTCAAGTAGGTATCTACCTACTTAACCACGTATTGTATCCGGACTCATACCGAAACGAGATTCATTGGAAAAGCAAACACAACGTCAGTCTTCTTCCTCCCAATTTCTGTGTTCGCAAGCCTATTGTAAACGGGCCCTACGATTGCGGGGTGCTATAGGTTAAACCCTCAGCGGCCTACGGGAACGCAGACCCACTTCACGTAAACGATTTCGGATGGTTTGGTCGCTTATCAGCAAGCCTGAAGAGCTGTGGAGCCTCGTCGCCAACATCATGGCGGTCATGGTACGATTCCGTCGAGCAGTGTTTTGGATGTACCAGTCCTGTCTGCGAGTGGTGATGCGAGATCGTCCTCTATGTTGCTCGGTCACGCTGCCCGTGATACGATAGCGTGACCAGAAGCGGCTTATGACGCTCTGTGTAGTGCCAAGAGTGACAGCCACAGTACGTTACCTGAAGCCAGTCTGCAACACTCCGACGCGCGACGGCTCTCATCACCTTTTCTCGTGTCAAATGATGTCATCGCTCCATATCGATGCAATTTTTTTTCGTACCGATGCTACCGATGCAGAAATTGTAATGGTTTTGTAAAAATGCTATTACACACTTTTATAGGAATCGTGATTGACAGTTGATTTTCTATTTTTAATCAAAATTTAAAGAAAATTCTTTATTCAAATAATGAAATTAACTAAAAAGAATCAATAACGATCCAAAAAAGTTAAATTAATAATCCTTAACTGCGATACTCTAAAACGTACTTGATACCTAGACACTTGATGTGTGTAGTTACGCTATGATATACAACCCGTGTGAGTTAACTAGGCACCTGTCGCTGTGACGTTACATCACAAAGATGTTATCGCTACTGAACGCGCAAGGAGAACGCAGAGGAACCGCGAGAATGGCCGTATTCCACCGAGGTGCCCAGTTAATTTGCACGGGTTGTAACCGTGAAAACAGTATTGTGGGGCATAGTTTAAAGGTGTAGTGTGGTTTGTTTATAAATGAATAATAAGTATGCGGTGCTCACTTGGCGACGTGCGTGATCTTGTTGCCGAAGAGCGCGCCGGGCTTGGCGGACGGCACGCGGCGCGCCGAGCGCTCGGGCGGCAGCAGGCGCAGGCGCAGCGTCAGCGAGCCGCCGCCCACGCACACCGTGCGCCCCACGCCGCCGCCCGCACTCTCCGCCACCCACTCGCGCGACAGCTGCGAGGTGGACACAAGCTTAGTTATGCTCTACTGTCTACAAAAATTTAAAAAAAAACGCGGCGTGCGGGACGCGGTCGGACCGCTTCGCTACCGATCTCGGACGACGGCACGCGCGCGCACTCCATATGTTTACCAACATCTACACTACTTAATTTTATTGTACCTATTTCGATTATATTCTTTAAAATTACAGTCCATTGCTTTAAGAGTTCAAGTCCTTAGTTAGGTCCCTAACAGTATGTATATTATTATTGTTTTTATTGCAAAAAGAAAGTTTTAGAGGTATCTTCATGATTTTTTTCTATAGTGTCAAATTAGTTGTATTATGTTTTCAACACACTATCTACCTACCATATTATATCCTGAAGAATATCATATATTTTTCTGAGTTTGTTTACTCTAGTCGATCATATATGTACTTCTAAATTTCTAAAACTTGCGTTTTTTGTCTTTAGGTCCTGTAAGCCCCTTAATTAATGTTTTTAATATACATATTGAGATGAAAATATTTGGACTCAATCTCGACACTTAAGATATCATGTTGGTACTCCCTTTCTTCTCCTAAAATTGTTTGTCCGAAAATCATTATCCATAACACGTTTGCTATAAACTTCAATAACCATAATGTTCAAAATTCAAAATTTTGTTTTACATAATTATCTTTACTTCTAAAACTATCCTGTCATAATGTCGAATACTATAATTATTGTATCTCCTAATTTTGCATGAAATAAATTTATATGTCCTAAGTATTGCATTATATAATGTGTGTTATTCCGAATGTTCACGTATAATAAAATTTTAAGGTTTAAAGCCTTTTCATTTTAGGTTTTTGACAAAAAATAGATTTCTGTGCCATACGCTTTTACTCCGTTCACCTTTTAGGCTGATTTTAGAGTCGCGCTGACCGCACGCTGACCGTCGGCGCTGACAGCCGAAACGTATGAAACGCACGCGCTGATAGCTACGCGTCATTCTAAAACGCTTCCTAGAAGTTCATACGTTTCAAGCTGTCAGCGCTGACGGTCAGCTTGCGGTCAGCGCGACTCTAAAACCAGCCTAACATCCTGTTTTTGTCCAGACGGTAAAAAAAGTCAGAAGTTATAATTATACAGTTATGGTACGCCTGAGTGTCACGAGACACGGACTCGCTAGGGTCATCTTGAAATATAAATGCTTGACTTTGGCGAATTTTTTTTTAATTATTTGAAACTTCGCTTTGTCTACTTTGGAAATACTTATGCCCATTTTTTTTTGCTAGAAGTAACACTTATTATTGCATCAAATAAATGATTGAGTAAAGAAAGAAAAAACAACCGGGCAAGAGCTAGTCGGACTCGCACAACGAGGGTTCCGTAACATCCGGGTTTATGTATAAGGTTTATGTTTATGAAATTAAATGTTTTATTTTATTTTTAAGTTGATTGAATGAATGGTAAATTGCGGTTTACGATTTATGACGTATTAAAAAAAACTACTTATTAGATCTCGTTCAAACCAATTTTCGGTGGTAGTTTACATGGTAATGTACATCATATATTTTTTTTAGTTTTATCATTCTCTTATTTTAGAAGTTACAGGGGGGGGACACATTTTACCACTTTGGAAGTGTCTCTCGCGCAAACTTTCAGTTTAGAAAAAAATGACATTAGAAACCTCAATATCATTTTTGAAGACCTACCCATAGATACCCCACACGTATGGGTTTGATGAAAAAAAAAATTTGAGTTTCGGTTCTAAGTATGGGGAACCCTAAAAGTTATTGCTTTTTTTCTATTTTTGTGTGAAAATCTTAATGCGGTTCACAGAATACATCTACTTACCAAGTTTCAACAGTATAGTTCTTATAGTTTCGGAGAAAAGTGGCTGTGACCTACGGACGGACAGACAGACGGACAGACAGACAGACATGACGAATCTATAAGGGTTCCGTTTTTGCCATTTGGCTACGGAACCCTAAAAAGAATAAGATTTATTGTGCGTATGTCTGTTTTGTATAAATTAAATAAAACAAACATCCAATAAATACAATACGTCTGTTTTTTAAAATTTAATAATTAAATTAACACGCCAATCGTATTAGCCAGGTCAACTAGGCACAAAAGTATCTAATTATTATTTAAATGCCGAACAGATTCAAACCACTTCTAGCATCGATGTCGTACAATAAACAATACTGTATTTACCTTGATAGTACATTTTCCTCGCAGCACAGGTCTGGCCGCGTCTTCATACAAAAGCAGTCGTAAGTTCTGTGAGCCCTCCAAGTCTAAAGTGAAGCTCTCGTTCCACCGCGGCTGTGCGCTCCGACACACGAGCTTCGACTTCGCCTTGCGGAAGTAGTGCCCGTACGAGTCTACCTCCACCACTATGTAGTAATCTGCGATGAAACAGTATCTTCGTTGGTTTTATAAAGAACTGGAAAAGGGCAGGACTCGACCCCTTTTTCTGGCTTAGTCTGCAAGTAACGCTAATATTTCCACTTAAATGTACGTCGGACGCACTCTAGGCCCTAGGCAGTAAGTCTCGCTGCTTTGCTGGGTGGCGTATTTTCACCGCGGCAAGGGCTATTCTCAATTCGCAAAACTCAAAAATAACTCAGAGCGTGTAATGTTTCACTGTTACTTACCGGCGGCAGTATCGAGCGGCGCGGTCATGCCGCCGACGTGCAGCTGCAGGTCGCCCAGCAGCAGTGAGTCGTCGCGGCCGCTGCGCAGCAGGTACGAGCCCATGTCCGTCTGCAGGTAGCTGCGGCACGCCGTCACCCACGCCTGCAGCTCCAACATCGAGATCGAACTCGAACCCGCCGGGGGGGCTGATGATGCCTGGCAAGTTTTGCAGAATATCGCTTCAAGTAATTTGTAACTTGATGAAAACAAATCAAGAAAAAAAAATATCTTGCTTGATAACTGAGTCAGTAATATCAAGATTTTCAATTCAGTCATACATACAATGTACACTTTATTTTGGTCTACACTTATTCGCAAATGATTTGTCAGATGCATATCATTTGCGAATAAGAGATAATTTCTAGAGATAATAATATAAGATGAATACTGAATAGCTGTCTACCATAACGCTAAATCAGGCCCACAGCATCATAAAAATATTCTGCAACCGAACACCAACCTGCAAAGCATGTATAGAGTCGATCCACTGCGTACGCTCATACTCCGAGCTCAGGAAGAAGATGTGTTGCCTCTGTAGCGCAGTGGACGAGCCCGGCGCGCGCGCTCCCACACGGAACACAAGGTTGGGCGATGCTAGAACTAACTGAGCTTCGAGTTCCGCCAGTTTCTTGCGTTGTTTCTCTGCTGCGCCACGACCGCCGATGCGCATTTTCTGTAGGAAATCAAAAGTCATTTATTCAAATTTGGCTGAGAATCAGCACTTTTCGAAAGTCAAAATTACAAAAGACTGTCCCTCAAAACGCCAGCTCTTCACCACTTCCTAGAGCTTTCGCTGGGAAGAAGAGCTGGCGCAACAAACTCCCCAGCAGCACAGCCGTCTGATCAGTTAGAAAATACTTGATTGTATACAATACTAGGTTATGTAAAGTAATTAACATTACAAGACAGTGGACACAGAACATTAAATTAAATTATTTGCCGTAGGTCAGCTAGCCACGCCAATATACCAACAAATACAATTAAATATAAACGTACTCAAGCAAAAATAATAAATAAAAAACTACCGAAATAAAACCCTCCAGGCATAAAGGGCGTGACAGCTCACATATTTATGCAATGCTGGGTTCTGTTCACAAAGCTGTCACTTGAAGTCACAAATGATAAACTACGACCACCGAAGTAAAATAAATAAACAAGTTATTAACAGAATACAATAACAGTAAGCAAAATGACTTGATAAACGTCAAGGTCAGATCAGGATCTCCTGATCTGACCTTGACGCGTGGACGGATGGTGTGATGAAAAATAAGTAAGCTTGTTTACGTGTTTACTTTTTATTTTATTTATCCTTTTGATAGATTCTTATTGTGTAAATGTGTTTACCTATTTGTCAAAGCGCGCGACCCGCTGGCGCGGCACTCTACACGACGCGATGTAGAGTCCGCGTGTGAATATTTAAGTTGGCCGTAACATCCCAGCGCTGATTTGCTGGATTCGTTTTCTCCTCTACCGATATTTTTTTTCTCCTCACAGATTTTGTTTATATGTATGTATCTATGTATTAGTATTTATTCTTGTATTTTATAGTCATTTCCTAGCAATTTATCCCGTTTGTTGCACCTGCCATGTATTGTCTCTGCATCACCCTAACTAAGGTTGACCGGTAGAAAATGCCTCAGGCATTAAGTCCGCCTTTGTACAGTAATTCTTTTACTTGTGCATAAAGTTTTAATAAATAAATAAATATTTAATCATTTGTGCGTAGTGAAAATATTGCATATCTTTGAATATGTTTTATATGATTGATTATGTTTTATACGTAATAATTTTAACTTTAATATACAATAAATTTTACTTAAATATACAATAAATTTTTTAACACCTTATATTGATGAGTACTTGCACACCCTTTTTTTTTTTTTTTTTTGCTGATCGGATATCATCAAATGACTCCTCCCCTTCCTTAGCCCTTTATGTTCCGGGCCAACGGTAACCCTTTTGGACAATTCCGCTGACCCGGCAATCCCGCTGACCCGGACTTGCACACCCTGAAAGTTTATCAATTAAACCTTAACCTTATCATCAGCAGCGGCTCGTTCCTCAGCGAGTATCTGGTCGCGCACGGTGGAGGCCTGCGACTTGAGCGCCACGATGTTGGCGGGCGACGTCTCGCGCGCGTCGCCCGCGCCCGCGCCCACGCTCTCGTCCTCTACCACCACGATGTCGGGCAGAGGGATGAACCATTTCAACTCGAACGTGAACTTGTCGCGCCCAGATGCCTGTGCCAATATTCAAAACACAATAATAACAATCAAAGAGCCTTAATTTATTACAAATACACGGAGTAGTACTCAAATGGAGTGTTAACAGCGGCGGCAACTGGCATTCGAACGTCCGAGAGCGCTGGATTACAAATACGAATAGAATCGTTCCATGCGTTGGCTGGCACTTCATCTGATTACTACTCTGTGTAAAAAAATACAAACTCGTATTACCGTAGTTACCTTATACTTGGCACAGGCAATGACGTCGTTGAAGAGGAAGAGATGCCTTAGTTTTCTGTGTCCATCTGAGAGTTCCACGATAAATGAATTCTTAACAAGTCTTCTTTGAGCGCGGTCAGCATTCTACAGAGATGTAAAAAATTATGGACATACAAACTTTAATTCATATTATTATTTAAATGCTCTTAATTATACTTACTGGAAACATGGATTTTGTTTGTATAATATTGAATTCGTCTAGGAAATGCTGTGTCATGTTCAGTGCTTCCGTCAACATAGCGTGATCGGGATGGCTGGCTGGAGTATATTTTATAAGATCCTAAAAAATAAATGACATACAGTTTCCAATAAAACATTTGTCACTAGATTAAAATTTCACGTCAACAGAGTTAGCAAACGGTGGCCGTAAGTAAAACCGATAAATCTTCGGGACCTCAAAGAATCGTTTAAAAAAGCTCTCTTTTTTTACAATACTAAATAGACTGACATGCAGGACTAGTGCATTCTTCTGGACCCTCGCGACAGGTTTGTGCAGCAGGTCGTCGAGCGACATGGGCTGTCCGTGGCACGCGATCTGCCGCGTGAGGTGCGCGAAGCTCTGCGATGTCGAACAGCGGCGCCGCACCGCGTCCGTGGCGCGCCCGTAGTTGTGTAGGAACGCGCCGTAGATGTTTATGTTCTCAGCCTAAAACACCACAAACATAACAAAAAAAAATTTTAATTTTTTATATAGAGGCATGAGGAACAGGGTGTAAAGTTCACTCATCCTCCATAGGCAGTGTCTGGCGGGCAACTGCCCGATGATTCATGTCGGGCCGTTGTATATAATTGTTTTGTTGCTAATTGCGCGGTAAACTCTGCTTGCGAGATGCAGGATTTTGCGTGACGTCATTATGACTTGTTGTTAGCATATGGCGTTGTGATACCGCTACAGTGTACATTAGTGTTTAGCGTGGAGGTAGAACTGATGTCGGGTGGGTTCATTGATGAGGAGGTGGGGGGGCACCCAGAACTTGACACGGAGATCGAGGCGCTTGATCTCGCTGTTTTGTGTTTCCAGTTCCTTTGTTAATTACCTGCCACACAGCTTTTATTTTATTATTAAACATACTAATTTGGTTACTTATTAATTGAGATTTAGCCTCAGCGCATACTCTTTTGAATATTTTAGAATAGTTTCTTACATAAATATGAAGGGCTTATTTATATATATTATTATATTTATGTACTGGCTTCTGCCCGCGACTTCGTCCGCGTGAAATTCGTACTTTCCTCTAAAAATTTCGAAAATCTATGTTTATGATCTTTGTCATTTATTTAGATAAATAAGTGTTCGGGCCAATTTTTAAGTTTATAGATCAAATGGATAATAATGAATACCTATGTACAGTTGCATACAAGACTTCATTTACACACATGACATGAATCCTCTATAAAAGGTTCTGAAACCATAGGGTGCTGTACAGTGTTTTAAGAACTATGTAAATTCGTGGAAAATTTTATTGCTGAGTATTTAATACAAACAAACTATGTACAGGTACAGTCCGCGCGGAACTAGTTGGCCGCGCCTCAGGTATGGGACAGGGGGGCGGGTGCGCTTTGTCATTACTCAGTACGTGCGTTGCGAACAATAGGCAACCCCGCCGCCCTCGTCCCCGTCCCCACCTAAGACGCGGCCAACTAGTTCCTCGCGGACTATCCATACTATAATATTATAAATTCGAAAGTAACTCTGTCTGTCTGTATGTTACTTTTCCACGCCTAAGCCACTGAACGGATTTCAATAAAATTTGGCAGAGAGATAGATTGCATCCCGGGGAAGGACTTACGTATTGATGGACTTAAGTATGTGTGCCTCGGCTTCGCCTCGGCCCACATTTACACGTTCGTCCATCAATGCCTCTTTTGCTGGCCGCTGCAGTAATGTACTTTTTTTGAAACGGAGGTGTTTAATGAAATTTAGTACAACATTATAACACTCGTTTGGATGATATTATGGTTAGAAAGAGTCTCAACGAAACAGATATTTTTCCGAAACTCAATGTGCCACAATAATTGGTACTTGAATGTTATTTGAATATGTTACTCATCTATCTTCTATATAATATAAAGTCGGCTTAGTTCCACCATTAATTATAACTTAAGAACGGCTGCACCGATTTTTATGATTTTTAATTTGTCGTATTTGTCTCCGCCCCGAATAGCAGAATAACTACAAAACCATGGGAAATATTAACGAAATAAAAATATGAAGATTATTCATTTTCTCATACATTCGTTCTTATTGATTCTGAGGCGGTACGAAGTTTGCCGGGTCAGCTAGTATAATATAATATTTGAATAATAAATATAATGTTTAATAAATAAATTACTGTTATAGAACTTATAGGGCAATTTTACCATTTAGTTCTTCATAAAGCGGTACCAGAACGATCCAGAACTTACTAGTAGGTTATTCGAAATCTACAGTAAGTTGGTACTATTGATTTGGGGGGATTACTAGGACATAATGTGCTCCTTACCATTTTCTTGAAATGTATCCCTACAGATAGAGGCTCTTCCCAACTAGCGACTGCTGCTTTTAATCCCTCGAGAAAGTTCTTATGTAACTCGTGTAGTTCAGATATTTTGTAGAAAATCGTATTAAATTCTTCTTCAGTTATAACCGGCTGCGATGTCGACAGCGTCGCTTTTATTGCGTTCATATACTGTAAGGACAACAAATACATTAGAAGACCAGCTTAATGCTACATGTTGAAAGTATTTTCAGTAATCAGAGAGCCTTCCTGACTAGTTTTAGGTACCTACATAAAAATACCAATTTTGGGGCCGAAAGATACCACTATGCCTGAAAACCAAACTTTATGAACAATATGTATTGCCTACCATGACATTCACAGACACACTGTGTACAAAATCAAGGTAAACAACAAAAACGGGGCTATGGAGCGCGCCATGAAAGGCTGCGAGTACGTAACTCAGAAATCCGACGTAGGATTAAAGTGCAAGATGTCGGAAATCGGGTAACGGCTCTGAAATGAAGTTTGGCAGGACACTTGGCTAGACGTGGTGGAATAGAGGCCCCAATAAATGGTTGGCAAGAGTCGGTAGGAGTGTTGGCAGACCAAACAGCGAGATGGCATTCAGATCATCGCGGATAAGACCTGAAGGCCAATTCTCGTAGTTAAAAACTTTCAAAATCTAGTCGTAATCTCATCTCGGCGACAATCAATGTCAAAAACTTTTCAAAAATGTAGGAAAATTAGAGGTATTTTTGTTTAGTGGTTTTTTTTTTTTATTGAGATCAGACTTTGAACGTTCTTAAAATTACGAGAATTTCCCCTCAGGTTGAGACTTGCACAGACCAAGAAAGCGCGGCAGAAAAGGGAGTTCTATACTCAGCAGTAAGTGGGACAAGGCTGTCGACGGTGATATAAAAATGCAGGGAACTGCAATTCATGGCGTTATGGACTAACGTAGATCATATACTTTGTTAGTAAAATTCAAGCTTTTTATCGTATCCTGTTCTGTTCTAGTATTGATACTTGATTTCCATACAATGTATTTATTTATTACTGATTTTGAACTTAGGTACATAAAAAAAACTGAAGGCGTGATTTTTTTTCTGAAGTTGGACACTTTTTAGGGTTCCATAGCCTTTGGCAAAAAACGAAACCCTTTTCGTCATGTCCGTCCGTCCGGATGATACACGTAACAACAATGATATTATAAGTAAAAAGAGGTAGATAGGTTATACACGCTCCGCAAGTGGCACGTCAAAACTTTGCTAATTAGCCTAGTTACGTATCATCTTATCACTTTTTCGCTCCCGATTATTACGACATGCCGTTCTACTTTCACGTATCATCTGATAGTATGATGTTGGGTAGTCATAAGTCATAAGTCATTTATTAATTTGTTGAACATAGGTACAATAATGATGTTATATAAAGATAGAATAGTGCGCTATGTTAACCCAGAGGGCGTACAAATATTTGAGATTAATCAAGCCACCCAAGTCTCGACAAAAAACCTATCTACCTCTTTTTACTTATAATATACAGGGTTATTTGTAAAACACCAAAAACCTCTTAAGAGGTCATTGTACTCATCATTATGAACAACTTTTACTATGGGACCAAACCTGAAATCGCGAAAAAAAAAATCTGCTGCTACATTTATGTTCGTATAACTGGTCAAAATGTAGGCAACAGCTAAATTATTTTTCGCGATTTCAGATTTGGTCCCATAGTAAAAGTTGTTCATAATGATGAGTACAATGACCTCTTAAGAGGTTTTTGATGTTTTACAAATAACCCTGTATATATCATTGCATACAAACATATATTTTACCATCACAATATTTATTTTAATCCGTTACGTGGTTCGAAAAATGTGGGTATTTTAAAAATGTCCCACAGGTCTTTCTACTTCACAAAATGTATTTAGTATATCACTGAATAGATGACTCACTGGTTGACTGTAATCAGATTAGGACAAAATTATTAGAATATAATCAAAGATAGTAAAACAATTTCAAATGATAGTACCTTCTCCATAACGTAAAGACATTCAACATAAACGGTTTCACTCTCAATGATACTCGTTATTATGCAACGGTGCATAGTCAGACGCTCCGCTTCCGCATTGTTGCCAGTCGACTCCTGAAAATAATTAGGTAAATAAATTATTCAAATCCAAAAATACCTAAATAGCAATTTAAAAGCGTAATCAGGTAAGTTGTATAACTACTTTCGCAACAGTACACAATAGCCATTTAAACTTTTGTTTGGAGTAACATTCAACTTAAAGAGGTAAACATTAAAACGATTACCACCAGTACCCGTTCATTTTCATTCTTTTGGATTTCTCCATGGCATACGAATCATGAAAATTATATTAGTTTCCAGTTTTGTGTTTCTGTTAGGTGCCATTTACTGCTATGATTCAGAAAGTAAGTCAAATGCTTTATGACAAATAATTTTATTAAAAGGATTAATTAACTTGAATGAATCTCGTTTACTTCTAGGTTCCGAATCTAATCGAGTTGAAGTGAGTCCATTTTACGATACTATTATCTACAGTGATATCGCTGATATAATAAATGACTTTGGAAACAATGGTGTAAGTATTAATGTACCTGTCATTAGTTTTCGGTGATAATATCGAGATACGCTTTGTAAATGTATTTGTAATGTTTACAGGTGTCACCGTTTGATATGTTCGGGAGCATATCGAACAGCGAGAGTCAAAGTGATGAAGCCATTGAAAATTTGCTCTCTGAATATCAGCATTACTTGGAAAAGGCACACAAACAGAGAAAAAATTACATAGAAAAATCTAAAACGAAAAACAAAGTACCACTTCTACCACGCCACGATCAATATACAAAGGCTAAATCTGGTGGTGTAGGTTTTAAACGTGACGAATACTTGTATGCTAACGGCTTCTACAATCCCGGTACATATAAATTCCCACCAACATCGTACGGTAGTCCTTTAGACGTATTCATACCTGTTAATTCGAAAGGAAAGTATATGAATAAACCAGACACGTCAACACTCCCAAAAGGAAATCGTGAAGAACTTCTACCACTTGAAAACTTTATGTACAATGAAAAAAAAACAGTGGACTTATCTCCTGTTATGCATAAAACATCTTTCGAGCCGATGAAATCATCGTGCTATTGTAAAAACAATCACATTCCTTGTGATTGTGGCTGCAAGCAGTGCCTAGTACGTTTTGAGCCAATGTGGCATGACCCTGTGGAACAAATACGTTCAATAGATGACCAAAAAAAGAACGTATTGCAACATTCTTCACCTTATGAAAATGCTATAAAAAAATCGGAACACTTAATTGATGATAATATGAAAGAAATGTTACCCGACAATACGTTAAACATCCGCATTAAAATTGATCTTGAATTGCCAAAACCACAAGATATTATGGGAAAATATTCTAAAGTTCACAATCGCGACAGAATGTTTGAACTGGATGACGCAGTATCTAAAGAGCTAACAACAGGGATGAATTTACCATTTCCATATTTTAATTTCCCTGTTCCCATGGAGCTTTTTGGACACAAAAAAGCCGCAAAGTACAGTAAAGATGATTCTACCCCATTACACAAAATAACAATCCATAAAAAAAAGAAGTCTAAGACTAACAACAATAATAAGAAACATCGAAAGAAAGTTATAACTTTCCACAATATAAAAGTAGAGCAGCAACCATTGTTCCCGAATCACTTTAGTGATAACATCAGTAATACATTTAAGAACGAAATTAACAATAATGTAACTAATGATACCACATCACCTTCAAATGTGTTGCAATTTGAAATGAATGCCGTGATTAATAAAACTGACGATATTTTAAACGAAACTCAGACCGAAGAAAGTCTTTATTTGATGGTCAATATTACAAATAATTCTTATAATGGAACCGAAGATACACACAAAATTGAAAATAGCATCGAAACTGATTTACCGAGAAAGATCACTAACGTGACTACTGCAATTCGCAAAAAACGTAATGTATCCAAGGTTAATGTAACTACTAGTAAAAGTTATTCGGCGCCGAAAGCTTTACAGGCAGCAATAACCAATATGACTAAAGAAAGAAATTTCGGGAAAAAAGCTGATAAAAACCTACTAAGTGATGTAGAGTTGTTGTATTGGCCAAATGTAACTAGAAATAAAGGAGATGTTAAATCTAAAAATATCACAACTATGATACTGGAAAATGAACATAAGAAGACAAAGCTAAACATGAGTAAAGATACAATTCGTCAGAATCATACCAGAGTACTAGAGCAGGCTATATTTGGTGACGTTGATTGGGACGATGTCGCCACGGTCGCGCCAGCTTTCATGTCTTTTGTAGGCAAATACATTCGTGGCGTTTTGACATTTTGCTCTCAGAAAGTTTGCCACTCGATGAACTGTGCAAATAAGACATGTCTGCATAGAGTGTGTGTTCCCTTAGATAGATTGAATAACAGAGGACATTGTGCCGGGACCAACAGTACAGGTATTAAATCTTACAATTGAATTATATATTTTTTAAGACCTAAGATTTTTAGGGTTCCGTACCCAAAGGGTAAAAACGGGACCCTATTACTAAGACTCCACTGTCTGTCTGCCTGTCTGTCACCAGGGGCGGGCATTCCATAGAGTGATAAAGACAGTGTCTACCTCGTAACACTGATCTAATATTACAGAAGTAAGTCAATAAACAAAACTTAACAAAATATTAAAATTCTTAAATCATAAATCAGCTCCACCTACCGAGCGTCGGTAGTATTATTAAGATTTGACTAATTTCGGAAACTTGATTCGCGCTGCAGTCGCGCCACCACACAATCTCAACGGCGAAGACACAAACTATTCGTCACTAAATGTTTAGATGTGTGCTCTCGCAGTCAGTCGTGCTCATACGATTTTATGAGTGTGTGCGCGCCTATAACTACGTGGCACACAATGAAAAAAATAACGCACACAACTGCGATAATAGACAGTGTCTTTACTGTAGTTTTTCATAGAGCAGAACACGAAAACTGCCGAGGAACAGGCGAACTCGCACCGAACTTGCCCGAACCGAAGTTGGCTACGCAATGCAAGTACCTATTTTAAAAAGTAGCATTAGTTCATTTCAATAAACTTTTTTTTTGTGTGTTTGTGTTGCAATTACTCCGCCAATTGTGGACCGATTTTCAAAATTCTTTTTTTGTTTGAAAGGGTATACTCTCGAGGTGGTCCCATTATCATCAAGTTGGAAACTGATGAGAGGATCCCATGGAAATCGAGGGAAACCCTCAAATTTTATAGGCAAAGCTATAACGATTTGGGTATTTTTTAAAATAACTTGAGCATTTGCTCTCGGAAATCATCATTTGGTAAAGTGGAGCTGATGAAGAAGACCACAGATGGCCATTGGAACTACTCAATGACAAATATTTCACGGGTTGCGATTCGATTACTTTATTAAGGTTGCTTAGCAATTTATGCTCGTCACAAAGCGTATGGTGAGTGGTTGTTGAGGAGTTCTCCTGGTAAGAACCAGGAGAACTCCTCAACAATTAACGTCCCAACATCGGGAAAAGCAATATTTTGTAACAAGTGATGAGCAGTTGACATTAGGCTATTGTAACTTAGATAAATTACAAACGGACCCACTAAAAAGTGAAAAATAAAAACTTTTTACGAAAAAAAAAACAACCGACTTCCAAAAAAAAACACTACAAATTGAAAAATAACTTTAATTTCGGAAGTCGGTGTCAATAAACGAAAATGCGGAACCAAAGACTCCGACTTCCGAAATTAAAGTTATTTTTCAATTTGTAGTGTTTTTTTGGAAGTCGGTTGTTTTTTTTTTTTTGTAAAAAGTTTTTATTTGTCGTAAGTATAATATCCTTTTTGTTCGCGTCAACTCGGAACTACGAGCGACAGAGACCCAATAAGCGTCAATCTATGGATATTTAAGCTGGCATTTGGCAATTGCCTACATCATCGATCGACAAGACGACGAACCGAAACCAAAGTGCAGTATTTTTTTGAGATTTTTTTTTGCCTACCTTCTTTGAAAAATCTGTGCACGCCCCTGTCTGTCACCAGGCTGTATCTCATGAACCGTGATAGCTAGACAGTTAAAATTTTCACAGATGATGTATTTCTGTTGCTGCTATAACAACAAATAATAAAAATAAAATAAAGTTAAAATTTAAAGGGGTATAAAAGAAATGCTTTTTTCGAGGTTTTACGCCATGAGGTACAGAACCCTTCGTGTGCAAGTCCGACTCGCACTTGGCCGGTTTTTACGTAGATATGGTTATATTGATTATTTCCTTGTTATTTTGTTTCAGATAGCGTAGCATCGATGGAGTCAATCATGGATTTGCCTTCTAATGTGGCATTTGAAATAGTAGATATCTTGCAAAACAAAATGTTGGGGAAAATATTTGGAAAAGCAACACTTTGCATTAATGTCAAATGTATTACGCTCATCGCATCTAAAAAGAACTTTGCGAAATCTAGATGTTCTATCAAAGAGTTAAACACAGCAGGGCATTGTTCGAATGTTAAGGCCGTTAAAGTTATGTAAGTTCTTATGTTTAATAAATAAATCTATCTGAAGAATCGTTTGTTTAGAAAATGCACGCGTTTTCCTATAGTTTAGTGGTTTGATAAGTAAGTACAAGTAAGTTTATAGAAGGATGTTGGACGACTTTTATTCGTTCGCATACAATTTAATAAAATGGTGCTATTGAATATTTTGTTTCGGATTACGATTCCGACAATATTTTTAATATTCAATTCGGCTGTTGCTTTTCCGGTAAATATTAATATTTTCTTATCTCGAGAAAGTTTTAGTGTGTAGTTTTAAGAATATATTATGAGGCGTTCTTACATTATTAGAACAGCTAACTTTAATCTTATTAAATTCGGTATTTAAAACGGTTTCGCGGTTAATACAGAGTGGGCAAATAACAGGTAACACTTTATTTTTTAAATTTTAATCTATGGAATATAAATATTATTAAGTTTTTTTTTTAAATAGTTTTAGGGCCGGCAATTAAGTATTGAAAATAATGTCACACAAATATCCACCTCTAGCAGCATGGCAGTTGTGAATCCTTTTCATTGCGTTTTTCATTACATTTTTACCCATTGCCTGCGTTATCTCAGTGACTGTGTCTCGGAAATTTTGTTTTAATTGTTGAAGGTTCATTGGCCTATTAGCATAGATACGTCCCTTTAGATAGCCCCACAGAAAAAAGTCAGGAGCTGTTAAATCCGGGGATCTTGGGGGCTAATCAATGTCACCGTTTCTCGAAATGAATCGACCTGGAAACGTTGTTTTTAATTTGTCGATTGTGGCTCGTGCCGTATGACATGTAGCCATGTCTTGTTGGAACCACATGTTTCCTAAGCAACGAGGATTGCTTTATCTGTTCGACAAGGAACTGCTTTATCTATTACAATGCCATGCTGCTCAAATTTACTCACTAAACGAGTTATTGTTAGCCGCGAAGGTAAGTGATTTCTACCAAAAATTGGCCGCAATTTTCCTAGAGTTTTCCTAGAGATTGGGTTGAGTAGAATGTTTTAATAATTAAAACAAGGTGTTCAGTCGTAAAACGCTCCATAACAAATTTGCCGTATCTACACAAAATATTTTTCATGAAATAACTGTCATATTTGCCGCCAAGAAAATAGCGGCAAAAAAAGTTGTATACCTCCAAGTTGCCCATCCTGTATAATGCACCTAATTCTCATACGAAAAATTATAACACCTAGTGTGATCTTCTCGCGAACCAGTATCTATAGTCACCACTGCTGTGGGAGCCATCAACAAAGACCACTGGGTATAGAAAGTGACATATAATGATATACGTAATTTGAAACCAAAATATATATTGCTTAGATTGTGTATTTTATTAATAATATTTTACTGTTGCATTATGTCTATTCTTGGAAAATGATATATGAAAATGTGTTTTTTGTATGACAACTATGTCTATGTTTAATTATATTTGTATGTAATAGATTGATGAAGAAACGTATTTGAATCCTTGGAGAACAAGAAACAAGTTAAATCCGAAAGTTGTGGAATTTGATTCCAATGGTGACGTAAAATTAAAGGACATTTCGAAAGTTCACATTTTAATTCCTTTTACACCTTTACGGGAATATGTAAAGAAGAAGCATTCGAATAGTGTTATAATCATAGACGGTCTTGTCAAGGAAATTCACAGTATGGCAGCAAAAAAAGTGAAGACCAGATTGAAAGTTCTAACCCGGTGCAATAAAACTGGAACTATATGTAGATTTTTGGCATGCCCAAATGTTAAAGTAAATTGTATTCTATGTGAAGTTAACATACGTGAGCAAATTGATGTACACACTACGCGCTGTGAAAAGTATGACACTTCCTTTCTAACAATGTAGTGAAAAAAAAATTCGGCAGTCTATAAAAAATATTAATTCAAATGTTATTTAATTTTATTTCCATCCTAAACACTTACCCTCACTCATCCTTTAAAGGCTTTAAGTATGGTCGTTCCTCGCTCATTAAGTAAACATTCCCTACAGGCTCTTATCTGGAAGATAATAAAGTACTAGTTGAAGTAAGTATAAAAGGCGAGACAGGACTGTTTAAACAATTATTTCCGTTAAGAATATCTGTTCTAGCTGCCGCCATGCTAGTTTCTAAAACATTTGTCGTGTTTTTTTTCTTGTGTTTCGTGCATAATTGCGTAAGCAAACCAGCCACAGGAAGTAAGTAAAACTCAATAACCTTTATTTATTTAATGTTTTTTTCTAGGGTTCCGTACCTCATAAGAAAACAAGGAACTCTTTTTTTGTACAAATAAAACAATAAAGTAGCTTCTGCCCGCGACTTCGTCCGCGTGAAATTTCTTGTTCCCCGACAAATCCTTTTGCTTCGCAACGCCTGCCCGCGCTATTACTTCGTTTTCGCTTAGAGTTCTTTCTGACTTTTTTGTTTTTACTTGGTTCTAAAGGGTCCTAGCGTGATGCTACGTAGCCTTCCGCATGGATTAGGCTAACAAATGCAAAAACAATTTTTTAAATCCGACTGGTAGTTCCCGAGATTACATTGTTCAAACAAACAAATTCTTCAGCTTTATTTAATAGTATATATGAAGTGTTACTGTTTAAAAATGCCACCACTGTTTTATATACTGACAATGTTGCTTGCAGATGAGCTAACAGAGGGCCGCGGGATCGGGACCTATATATGGGGCTGGATAACATATCCTTTTTCATGGTGGAGTTCAGGGGAAACCGAAGAACCTGTGACTGGTCAACTTTTAGGATCCACGACGAACAATCCTAACGACGTTGTAGACATCAGAAGCCAAAATGTTACAATTTGGTGTAACGATCAAACTTGTAATACAATGAAATGCGATAAGACCCAATGTAGGAACATTACCTGTAATATTTACGATACAAATTTTAAAGGAGAATGCAGAGAATATAATAATATAACCGATTCTGATGAACTCACAGTGCGAAAGACAACACCAAAAGAGATTATACCGAGTAAACCTACAGAAACATATAATGAAACTCAAGAAAATGACAATAACACGACAGTTCAAGAGCATCCTCCTCTACAACTAGAAGCAGCTCTATCGTCAACTGTAAACAACTAAATCTGGAAAAACATTCTGGAAGCAAAGAAGGTCCGACTAATTATAAAACCCAGGTGAGCTATAAAGTCATTTTATGCTGCATTCTCTTGTTTGCTGGTTGTATGCTATTAAACAATTTGTCATGAAAAAATGCATCATTTAAAATCTACTCGATCGTGCATATTTTCAATAATTTAAACTGATATCTATGTTAACAAAATACTGCCTAATTATAAAAATATTATAAAGTTATAAAAGGCGCAATATTACTATTGAGAATTTGGAATAGTAGGTACTATTATTAACATTTTCAAGAACAAAAATGATAATAATAAGTATATTGTATCATACTGAGAAATTTACAGATTTAACAAAAAACGTTGTTTTGTTGTATTGATGTTGCATATTTTTGCACTTTTTTGGCGATATTGTTGCATATTTCAAGCAGTTTTATTATAATGCACACTTAGACTATTTCAAGTTTCATATAATCCTCATGTCCTAAACATTAGATTATTATTAGCCTTCATCTCATTTCTAGTTACGGGAACGATGTCGCTATAATGGAAAATACTAGCCTAATCTTAAAACTTTATGGCCGGCTTACCCACTTGATAAGTTCCAGCGAACATGACTGACTGTTTGGCTGATAAATACTTACAAATTCTGCCCTACTTTTTAATATAAGAAAGTGCGTTTACGGGTTTGTCAAACAGGCCTTTGGAAAGTATTCTTAACGTATTTTTTTTTATTGTCTTGCAATATTTAAACAAAATTCGTAGTTGTCCTTTACCTAATACCGAACTCCGGAACATAGATCTATGCGAGACACAATGTAAATTTTATTGTGCGGCATGCGAGAGGTATCATTTGTGTTTTTTAATGTTTTTGTTATCTTTTGCAGGTCTAAATAAACCAAGAACTGACCGGAAGTATGTATTAATAAAACGTAAATACTTCTTTTTTAAATATTGTTATCAGTACTCCTTTGGAGTGCACTAGTAATGTGCAAAACAATGAATAACTTCCCAGTAATAAAGAAACAGACTTGGTCGTCGAATAGTTTAAAACAAAAAAGGAATGCCTGCGATTATCAAAACCGACGGGAAGGCGAAGTATGTGAAAGTTCTACGAGGCTTTCTTATCACCTGTGTCATTTCTAGATAAGGGACGTAAGCTTAGTTAAGTCACAAAATGTTAAGTCATTCTTATATTGGTTTGTTTTAACTTGATCATAAGACATACCCAGCAATGCAGATTATTCAGCTAGATTAAATTAATTATAAAAACCCTTATTAATCGTTGCATAATTTAAAATAATTTATTGATATATTTTTGTGTAATATGTACCTAATATCCACAGCACATGGCACAAAGAACTAATCTTAATTCACTCACATCATTCTTGTTTCTTTTGTTAACCCCCGACGCAAAAAGAGGGGTGATATAGGTTTGACGTGTGTCTGTGGGTGGCATCGTAGCTCCTAAACGAATGGACTGATTATTAAATTAAGATAATGAAACGTATTTTTTATTTCCCCTTTCCTTGTTAGAATCCTAAGTTACAAAATTATATAATAATTATTAGTTATTGATGTTTTATATTAAAACCCTACGTCAATTTGCCGTGCTATTTCACACAGCTGTTATAGAATGCCAGTTGTGACTTGAATAAGCAGACATTAAGTTGGTACCTAGTCAATTTCCATAACAATTAATTTCTCTGAATCCATAAGGGTTCCGTTTTTTGTCATTTGGCTACGGAACCCTAAAAAAATATATATACGGTCGAATTGAGAAACCTCCTCCTTTTTTTGAAGTCGGTTAAAAATCAGCCCTTAGTCCAATTGTAAATAAGTATGTAAATAATGAATGTATTAAGAAATTGAAACATTGTGATAAGAACATTTGTAAATAGGTACCTAATAGGTTTGTAAAGTGAAAAAGTAGTTTTGTAATAAATAGGTGTATACAAATGTGTGGTGTTACAAAACTGGTTTATGTACAGTCAGAGTAAATATTTGTTTTTTCTATGGTACGGTTGACTGAGGTGCGCCGTGAGACACACACCTTCCAATATAAAAGTAAGCAGGTAACACAAACTTAATATGTATTATTAGGGTTCCGTACCAAGATGGTAAAACGGAATCCTTATGGTGAGACTCAGTCTGCCTGTCTGTCTGTCACAGGTGGATATCTCAAGAACTACTAATGCTATCAACTTGAAATTTTGAATACTTTTAGATGACATTTGCCCAACTATTTTACAAATAAGAAAGAAATAAAAATATATGTATATTTTTTGCAACAGGGACTGAAAGGAGGGTATGAAAAATTTAAAAAAAAAATTGGGTCTACTAGGGCATGTGGGGAATCCTATGAAAGAGCGCAGTTTGTACATATTTTCTTTCTTTTTTAGGCCGCATAGTTTTCGACTTATGATGAAAAATGTAAAAAAATACCCCCTCCCCCCCCTTTATCTCCGAAGTTTGCAAAGAGAAAATTCTGAAATTATTCTATGTGATAGAAGTTTATGTAAAGATTGCAGGAAAATAAAACGAAGTCTCTATATAGCACACTTTTTCAGAAAACTTCAACAAAAGTTACGTTAGTTCCACTATCTGTCAAGAATAGAATAGAATACTCTTTATTATGTACACCATATAAATTACAGACATATAAATCTAGAAACTGTATAAAGGGTGACACAATGGGCGGTCTTATCGCTAAAAGCGATCTTTTAAAGACAACCTTTGGATGGATTAAAAAGGGAAAGGACAGACAAATACTGTTGGTAGTCTGTGGTGTACCAATTACATACATAAAGTATATTATACTAATATATATAAATATATACATACAATAATAAACATGAAACATGAGCAAAGAAAATATAATGATGATGTTTAAGGAGAGAGGAAGTGCTTTTTAACCATAATTTTAAAAGTGGACAAAGATTGAGCACGCCTTACCGACACGGGCAAGTTATTCCATAACCGTACTGCTTGAACTGTAAAAGATTTGTCGTAGAAACTGGTGGAATGCATCGGCATCTCTAGTCTCAGGTTTTCCGATGACCTCAGATATCTATTATGTGTGTCATGAAGGAACTTGAAACGTTCTTTAAGATAAGTAGGGGTTTTAGGATTAAACAAAATACGATCAAGAGATGGCGTTGACGTAAAACTCCAATATTCTACACCGCAGTGCACAGTGTTAAAATTCTCTGACAAATATAGGCCTCGCTGATGAAAAATTAAAAACATGATGGTACGGAAGCCTCGGCGCGAGTCAGACTCGCTCTTGATCGTTTTTTTTTTTTAAACTGACACTTACTACAATTAAATTACTTTAAAACTCAGCGTAACATTATAAGAAAGAATGACCTTAGCTAGCCAAATAATCGGTATAACAAAATAAAAAACAAAAAAGTAATTCTATAATAGCGTGCTATTTCCGCCGCTACCCGGTGCCAGACCGAAGGTGCGCTGTAAGTCAGCCTCACAACGGATTTGGCAAGTGGCGTCTCCGGGTTTGCACCGGGTGAGAATACGGCCTCGTTTCGACCATACAAATTGCTCATGATTTATCTCCGTGTAGCACTCGTTCACTTAAAAGCGCATCACATTGCCCGGCAAGTCGAGGTCAGCAGTAGTCATCCCGCGTCGCACTCATGCAACCTCCAGCAGCTCGTCACGCAGGTCACGGCGCGCGACGCGCACGATAAGGAAACGGGGGCGGGTCTCCACCGCCTGCGTCGCGTTGATGCGCCTACCTCCGACACGCTCAGAACTTAACTATCGCGCACTTTGATTTTGACGCTAATCTTAGACGCAAGCAATATCATCGTGTGGATTGTATTTTCACCACTAGTCTCAAGTATGTTGGAGATCTGGACATATGTCGAATGTCGTTTCGAAATTGAGTTACTAATTCATCCACCTCTGACGATACTTGGGGCTGAGTATGCTTATGTTCTAATACAGCTCCTCCAAATTACTCATCCTATCATTGGTGGCGTTTACAGAGGACCTTAGTTCCGACGAAGCAGCTGGAGTTCATCACGCACCGTCTTCAAAAAATCCTCTTTAAATAAGCTAAGCTCTGCCCTGAGGATGTCTATGTTGAGCTGCTGAGTGGCGTCTAGGGCTGTGCTGTTTATAGGGCTGGTGTCCATAAGGTTTACGAGGCTTTCCTCGTGTACAGTTGACGCTAGTGCACGCGCCCTTACCGGCGTTTCAGACTAGTTATCCCTCGCCAGGTTCTTATTGCACTCAGGACAGTGCCAGGGGGTTGTTATATAGCCTGTATTCTGAATGCCCACACACGCTCGATTGCCATCGAATGCCAAGACCTACATTTGCTGCTATTAGCGGCCTCTGTCGACGAGAGAAATTTGCCACAACCACCGCTCTTTGCCATGGTAAGATGGATTTGTTTATGTTAGCGCAATCGATCTTCACAAAGTTCACCGATAAGGCAACAAACAGATGCCGCTTTCATAAGAAATCTGTTTAAGGCGGTTTCCACAGTGTGTATGGTATGGATAGACACCATAGGCTGAGCACAGTATCGGTGTAAAGGTGCGCACACACTGAAGTTTGGTCACAGATTGTTTCCCATTCACCAACAAAACACTTTTTATTTTCCTTCGTGTATCAGGTATTTAAAATATTTTTGGGGATCGATAAAACGTTTTTAAAGTTTCATCATCATCATTTCAGCCGAAAGACGTCCACTGCTGGACATAGGCCTCCCCCAAGCACCTCCACTTCGACCGGTCCTGTGCTTCCCGCATCCAACGGGTTCCTGCGGCCTTCACAAGGTCATCGGTCCACCGTGTGGGAGGCCTTCCAACGCTACGTCTTCCGGTACGCGGTCGCCACTCCAGAACCTTTCGGCCCCATCGGCCATCTGTTCTGCGAGCAATGTGCCCTGCCCACTGCCACTTAAGTTTGGCAATTCTTCGGGCTATGTCGGTTACCTTGGTTCTCCTGCGGATCTCCTCATTCCTGATTCGATCACGCAGGGAAACTCCAAGCATAGCCCTCTCCATTGCCCTTTGGGTGACTTTTAGCCTTCTTATAAGGCCCATTGTGAGCGACCACGTTTCCGTTCCATAAGTCATCACTGGCAACACACACTGGTCAAAGACTTTCGTCTTGAGACACTGCGGTATGTGGGACGAGAAGATATTGCGTAGCTTCCCGAACGCTGCCCAGCCGAGTCGGATTCGTCGATTTACCTCTTTCTCGAAGTTAGACTTACCTAACTGGACGGTTTGTCCTAGGTAAACGTACTCGTCCACGACTTCGAGTGTAGCGTCTCCGATTTTTATGAGAGTGGGTGTTACATGGGCATTTGACATGACCTTCGTTTTGTCCATGTTCATTTTAAGACCCACTCTTTCGGAGGCTCTACTGAGGTCATCGAGCATTGTACTGAGGTCCTCCATAGTCTCAGCCATGACTACGATATCGTCGGCAAACCGAAGGTGAGTTATGTACTCGCCATTGATGTTGATGCCAGCCCCTTTCCAGTCCAGAACCTTGAAGACATCCTCCAGTGCAGCGGTGAACAGTTTCGGAGAGATAACGTCTCCCTGTCTCACACCTCGCTGCAGAAGGATAGGTTTCGAGGCCTGATCCTGGAGTCTGACTGACATAGTGGCGTTTTCGTACAGACACTTCAGCACTTCGATGTACCGATAGTCGATCTGGCACCGTTGAAGAGACTGCAGCACAGCCCATGTCTCGATCGAATCAAAGGCTTTCTCGTAGTCCACTAACGCTAAGCAGAGAGGTAGGTTATACTCTTCGGTCTTCTGTATAACCTGTCGCAGCGTACGTATGTGGTCTACGGTGCTAAAGCCTTTACGGAATCCGGCTTGTTCGGGAGGCTGGAAGTCGTCAAACCTGCGCGCGAGACGGTTCGTGATGACTCTCGAAAACAGCTTGTAGACATGGCTCAGGAGTGAGATGGGCCTATAATTCTTAAGGAGGGCATTATCGCCCTTCTTAAAGAAAAGTATCACCACACCCCTGTTCCATGCCTGTGGTGTTTTGCCCTCGAGTATGACGGAACCAAACAACTTCTGAAGGGCCTTCAGGACGGGTTTTCCGCCAGCCTTCAGCAACTCGGCCGTAATTCCGTCATCACCCGGTGCCTTGTTGTTTTTGAGCTGCTTCAGAGCCATCCTAATCTCGTACAGGCTGACGTCCGGGATGTCTTCGGTATAGTGCCGGGTCAATCTAGCTCTTGGGTCGTTTGCCAGATTCATAGCGGGGTTATTTGTTGACGTGTATAACTGTCCATAGAACCTTTAACATCCATAGAACATAGAAGTTTTAAAGTTTATTATACTTAATTTATTACAGGTACACAGCACATAAACATGTGAAAATATTGTTACTTATAAGTTGCACGTGTACTTCCACAATAAACTTTTGCAAATCCAACTTGTATTTGTATTTATTTCGCGAGAAGTACAAAAAGCTTATGAAAAAAAAAGGAAAAAAAAATATTATCTGCTTTGAATATTATTTTTTACCCGACAACGACAGAACCAAGGGAGGTTATCTATATATCAGCAACTCAACTGTTCCCTCATACATATTTCCTAAACTTTTCGTCGTATTTTGAACCTTTTTAGTTGGCGTTTTTGTCCCAGTCGAGTGGTTGTAGTTTTTAATTCGTATACTATATATGGAAAGATAATAAATAAAAGTAAACAATATGGTCTCGGTTTTGCTGTAGTGTATTTTTGCCTGGATGAGACTGGCTCAGGAGTTTGAAAAATGGTACTATCAAAGAGAGTACTGTGTGCCCAGCAGTGGGTGAAGGGACATGGATGATGATGAGGTCTTACCTGAGTGTGCAGTTTCCTCAGCGCCGGCGGTGTGGCACTGGCTTCTGTGTCCGAAGAAATGGTCCTCAGGAGAAGGGGAGTGTCGCTCGAATCTGCCAACTCTGACACCGTGTCGCTAATTTCAGTACCATCACCTCCTTTTCTTTAAAAGGAAAACATATATAGATATGAAATCTGACCAATACAATAATAGTGCAGGATGGTTTATTATATAATATGCATATACAGGGTGTTTGGTGCATCGTTTGCCAAATGGAATTGGCCTAAAGGAGAGGTCATTTGCTATCTCTTAAGGCCCAGTAACTCATTCCTTGTTACACCGGTTTTTTTATTATGACTTTTTAATTTTTATTTAGAGAAATACAAGAACTCTGCATTTAAGCTTAAATTTAAAAAAAGTTATGAGTATAGCCTTCAAATTTCATTTTAATTCTTATGTTTACTCTTGTATGGTTCTATGAAATTCAAAATTACTTGATAATAACATCTAGTTCCTTTTTAATAACTCAAAAAGTTTTTGAAAAAAGGAAAAATACACTTAACACCTAACTTTAAATTGCTGTAAAAAAAAACTTATAGCGATCGGGATCTTCGAATTCTTTTAAAAAGTTCTCTAGTTTGTCCCCTTTCCAACGGTGTGCAATATACCAAAAAAAACTTTTAATAACTTCAGTAATTCGCTAAATGTGTAATCGAGATACATCAGGCTGATATTCGATATTACGATAAGAACACTAGTTTTCACATAAATAACATTCTTTAAGTAGGTGGATGTGTTATCTCCCTCTTACGCAGTCTCTTATCTCTTTCTAGGGTTCTAACTTTCCTCGAACTTGAAATAAAAAATAGAAAAATAAATTAATAAATAAATTTATAATACCTCATTATAAATTTTGTTCAAATTGTCCTCCACTATTGCGTACACACGCGCGACATCTTCGTCTTATCTCGACTGTAGTGGTGTGTAAACGTATTTCTGCTTTGGTTTTTTTTATTTAATTAGGTACTTATTAAATAAAAGTTTATTTTTTATTTCAAGTTCGAGGAAAGTTAGATCCCTAGAAAGAGATAAGAGACTGCGCAAGAGGGAGATAACACTATCCACCTACATAAAGAATGTTATTTAGGTGAAGACTAGTGTTCTTACCGTAATATCGAATATCAGCCTGATGTGTCTCGATTACACATTTAGCGAATTACTGAAGTCATTAAAAGTTTTTTTTGGTATATTACACACCGTTGGAAAGGGGACAAACTAGAGAACTTTTTAAAAGAATTCGAAGATCCCGATCGCTATAAGTTTTTTTTTACAGCAATTTAAAGTTAGGTGTTAAGTGTATTTTTTCCTTTTTTCAAAAACTTTTTGAGTTATTAAAAAGGAACTAGATGTTATTATCAAGTAATTTTGAATTTCATAGAACCATACAAGAGTAAACATAAGAATTAAAATGAAATTTGAAGGCTATACTCATAACTTTTTTTTAAATTTAAGCTTAAATGCAGAGTTCTTGTATTTCTCTAAATAAAAATTAAAAAGTCATAATAAAAAAACCGGTGTAACAAGGAATGAGTTACTGGGCCTTAAGAGATAGCAAATGACCTCACCTTTCGGCCAATTCCATTTGGCAAACGATGCACCAAACACCCTGTATATATTAAAAGAGGATCCAGATGAAAATTCTTTCTGGATCCAGATAGTAACTTCTATCTGGATCCTGTTAACTAATCGAGATACAATGTTACTTCGGGACAACGTGACGGCAATCGTGTGTCCACTGTAACCGATATCTACGGTTTTTCGATGCATACAACATAAAACCAAAACGGTGCACCAGCAATCTCGGGTATAGTGGACAGCCGGCCCGTCACGATCTCCGGCAGACGAACTACTAACAATCTAGCAGAGATGACAATAGCCGTCGCATGCAGGCGTTCGGTAGACACCCGGTTTTCAGCTAATGAATGTCGATACATGTCATGTCGTTCTTGGAGACGCGATGGACAACCGCCGATAGTAATATTTACAGTACTCGGCTGCCTATTACACGTAGACGTAACGTCGTAGACGTGTGTCAGTCACTGTGTATGTATTTGCCCTCTTACCGGGCGAGTACAGTAGATAACTTACTGCAGGAAGTAGTGTATGTTGACGTAGTTGGGCGCGGTGGCGCAGGGCGGCGAGTCGGGCGCGCGCGGCGCGGTGGGCGGCGCGGGCGCAGCGGGAGCGGGCGGGCCGAGCGGCAAGGTGCTCGTGCCGCTCGACCCGTCTTCTGTACTTGAGCCCGTACCACCTTTTGAACACAACACATAGTCAGCCTACAACGTTCCCTCCGCTAGGATGTCGGCCTCGTCTCTTTAGGAGTGAGCAAACCGTATCCACGCCGGACCAGTGCTGGATGGTGGATGTCACATGTCTTTGAATTATTGGTACTAGGACATGCTTTTCTTAAGAGGTTTTCTTTCACCGTTTTAAAAAGCAGTGGTGATGAAATAAAGTGCTGGCCTACCGACTCCTTAGTCGGAGCCGTCACCACTGGGCTGCCACAGCTCTTGACAATATCAACTTAGTTTAACATTCTAATTATAACTTTCATGACACACGATTTGACATGATTACTTTTAAGGTTTTCCTCACTTACTTATTCATTACAATACATTCTCGGTTTAATATTAATAACCTATTTTGACGCAGTTGTATTTTGTCATAACCAAATTAGGTACAAGGTTACCACAAGACACATGGGAATTTATAACAAAATTCTATTTTTGACGTACTTTATGTCGTGTTTGTTATTGCTCACCTGCTTGTATATAGACGTATTCGCCATCATTTATGTCAACGGGCACTTGATCATAGTAAGGCTCGTCTTCAGAGCCGGGCACGGCAGCCGGTATGCTTTCTAACGATATAGGCGCTGACTTATCAGCGTCAGTGGTGTCACCCAAGTCCGGCGTCGTGGATGTGCCTTCCTCATCGATGGACCGGGGTGTCGCCGCTCCACCAGAACGCTTGCGCTCCGAAGATAGGGAGTTGATCGATTCATAACTTTTTACCTGAAAAAAAATAGAAGAATATAATAAAAGGCGCCATCTCCACGGGCGAGAGTTACACGCGCCTCTCGCCGTGCCATCAAATTCTCTCCGCAATGATATCGCGGTGTGGAGATTGATTCATAGTTTCTATTGGAAATAGCGCCTAAGTCAGTGCATGGATTTTTGTTTCAAATACCAGATAGGTACCAGTACCACAAATTAATACAAAAAGTAAAACGTTCAGAGGTATATTTATTTACAACTTTTTGAAGCAAGAACCACTTTTAGAAGAAATAAACCGAGCTTCCGATTGGATTTCCCATCGGCAAAAATGATAAACTTTCCTCCCTATTTAAACCCCTTTAGGAGAAGCATTTTTAAAAATCCTTCTTGGTGCTCACCATTGTTACATAAGGAAATATTGTGCAAAATTTAAAGTCTGTAATTGAATTTAAGATTTAGTGAGAAGATGTGACTGTAATTTGAAAACATTGTAAAAGCCAATTATTTTTAAAAAGAGTAACCATGAAGTTTCTTGTAGGCTCTTCTCCATAGGAAACAACAAATTCGAACCGTGCACCTAGCTTCTGACGTTTCATAAGTGCCTATGTAGGTTTATGTGAAATAAAATATTTTGATTTTGACGAGTCCAGAATTTCCTACATTGTTGCGACTTATGAAATTACCAGTATTATCGCGTAGTGTTACGCTTAGCGTAACCAGCAACCAGTGGTGGAAACGATAATGGTTACTATCGTCCTCAGTACACGAGCAGAGTACGCCGTTTGAGAGTACAATATCAACTAGATACACTGTACATTATCCTATTCCTCAACACTTCAGCATCCTCATGCCATACAATTCATTAATTATCATTTTCTTATGAAATAAAACTTTGTTAGACGTAAGGATTAATAATTTTATGGTAATACTTACTCTCTCACTAATGGAGGGCGTCGACGCTCTACTAGCAATGGACTCGCGTGATTCCGCGTTGCGGATTCTACGCCCCAGTGAGGAGGGCGGACTGTCTTCTGCTAGCCCGGTCTCCGGTAACGAAGCACCACGCTTACTGAACACTTTTGGTGGGGGCCTGGACAAAAGAAAACAACATTACTACATATTTGAAGGAATTACTTAACAAAAACATTATGGGAGATTCAATCATTTAGCCATCAAAACAGAAAGAAATAAAGATAAGGATGAATAGAATAGGGTTGAGCTATAGACAGGTACATTTTGCAACACTTTTTCCAAATAACCCATGATTAAAAATAACTTACTTGGGTGGTACTTTCTTCTTAGCAACTGCCACAGGATCAACAGGACTGCCTTCTGGTGACTGCTGCAACTCTTCAGACTTCTTGGAAGCTTCTGCTAATTTCAGACCATTTACTTCGATGACTGTTACAAAATCACCAGTTTGTGACGTTGGACGGTTTTTGGCTTGATTTGGACTTGTTTGTTCTACTGCTACTGAAATAATGGGATCACTTTATAGTTTATGATATTACTAGCACTTTGCCCATGACTTAATCCGTGTGGATGACGAAATTTTCCCATAAAACTTTGACACTTCATTTCACCCCTTTAAGGATTTGGGTGCAATATTTAATACAGTAAACACACTATACAGTTAACAGTAACAAATTGAGAACTTACCAGTCCAGACAATAGGATTTGTTTGAATGTTCAGTCATGTTAATCAACTAATACTAGAATTTATTCCATACCCATCACATAAAAAAGTCTTTAACATAATAACAAGAGAAGATTACCATTATCATGATCATGATTGATGTCAGTTCTCTGGACTATTTCACTATTACATCTTCTCCGTGCTGCCTCTGCAGCAAGGTTTGATAATTCATTGATGCATTGGTTCACTGAGCTCCTCTCAGTTATACGGACTGGCTTGTTTCTGAGCTGCACTGGTTCACATTCAACCTTTTCAGGTGTGGAGTCTTCACTTTTGTTGCTGTTTAGACTTACTTCACTTGTCTGCAGTAACAAATCAGCATTGGAACCCTAAAAAATACATCAAATTAAACAAACTTCTATTAAAAATAATGGTATGCTGCATAAAACATAATTCAGCCTTGAATAGTAATGCTTTCATACTATTAACAACTAAGAGGATGTTACGCCAATCTAAATAGCTGTAATAACTGGATAATTAATTAAGTTTTATGAATGCCAATGTGCCCATTTACCTCATACTCTCCTAATTAACACAGTGTCATGCCTATTCCTCTAAATTAGTTCATGATGCAACAAAGCACACAAAAGATATGTTTGAATGAGTAACTTTTATTTTTACAAATAAATTGTAGTTTGCTTGAAGTCTTTCAGTGGTTGAGCATATTGACCCAACAATAACACTAGCATAAATCATCATGGAATGTATTGAACACCTCAGTGTATGCATGTATAAAGTATAGGAACTTATTTGTATTCAAAGCCTTAGCCATCTTATTTACATCCTCATTGATGATTCATCACACCTCGGTGTAGTTGTATAACCATTTTCAGACACTCTTATATTGCAAGATATTAAGCAGCCATGAAGCAGGTCAAACATACTGTTACTTTCACACGCTTCACAAATCAATTAACAGTTAGCATTAAATATTAATTAATTGGCACTCATGTGTGGATAATTTTTCCATAACATTAATGTTTATCTCACAGTTATGAATACTGCATGTAATGCTGAACTACATTTACAAGATGTAACAATTTACTACAAGCCTATGGCAACTATCACAATGACAAAAATTCGATGACTAATATAATGTTATGATACTTTAAAATTTATTACTCATCAAACTATTATTAATAGCACACATAGCTGAGGTTTATACCTGAAGTTTAACTAACTTAGATTTGCATTGTTAAATTTATTCATGTAAAATATAACAAATTAACAAAATTAAAAGTTATTCATAATTTCATATTTAGGTGCCAGGTGGATTGTTAATAGCTATGCTATTACTCCTCCATCATTAATCAACTTTGATAGCGTCTGCCCGCGACTTCGTCCGCGTGAAATTTTACCCTCCCCCCATTATCCTCTTAGTGGAATTTCGGAAAACCCTTTCTTAGTAGGTACCTACTCTTCACAAAGAACCGACCATCCAAATTTCACGTCTCTAGGACCAGTGGTTTAGGCTGTGCATTGATATAGTCAGGACTTTGAAATTTTATATATAGAGGCAATCTGATATTGTAGGCATATTGATAATAATAGACTAGTTTTTTTTTGTATCAAAGAAGTCTTGCAAAAATACATATACATTTTACATGTAGCAGATTTTATTTACAATTTATTAGAAAGTTTCTTATTTACATAATTGATTTAGCATTCATACAGGAGAATTTATGTACCAATTAATAAGATAATGATGTCCCCACATAATAGAGAGAGTGACAGTTACATCACAAGGAACAAGGTTGTACTAATTAACATATAACTCAACTTTTGTCTACAATGGAGGTTTAATAGAATGAGTGTTGTTTTAAAATAGGAACATAAGTAGCAATAGGAAATGCGTTTATTTCAATACAAAATAATATTTAACAATATTGTACTATCAAATTATTGATTAATTAAATGAATAAAGCAAGTTGATTTATCTATCGCGATTTATTATAATCGATAAATCGACGCCTTCTCAGTTCATTGGCCACATCCACATGAGTCCTGTGTAGGTAGGGCTGCTCCATCATCGAAGCCAAATAATTTGGCTATTAAATTTATGCCTTGTGCCACGAATGCAGGTGCTAGTGGCGCGTATTATTGAGATGATGATTCTAGATCTTAGCCAACCCATTACTATGCTAAAAGATCTATTCCAGCGGTCAGCAATTGCAGCTCCAAGATGATTTACGAAGATAGACATTTGTGAGGCGAAGACTCCGTCAACAGATGCAAGAAGGGGGGTGAATGTCGCATGTCGCATTTCACAAGCATTTGAATTTTGCTTATTTTTTCTTCTTCAGTGGATTTTAGTACAGAGGCGACAGAGTATGCAATATAAGAAGGAGCGTCAGAGTCTACGACACAGATAGCGTCCCTCTGAGCATCCCAAACGCTATGGCAAGAAAGATCTCCACGTAGTCCGCAGTCTCGTACAGAGATCATGGGTTCTTTGACTACATTTCCCCATGAGTATCGACATAAGTCCCAGAATAAATCCCTCATTTCATTACGACGACTTGGTATAAGACCACCCTTTTTGCAACGTAGAGCATGATCAACATTGAATTCATCCCAGCCATAGCCATCACATGATTTTGGCATTGAGACTGGTAATCTGTGGTAACGTAATGCAAGTGCGTCTTTCTTAGTTGGTATGATAGAAAGCCAGTTGGAGGATTTAGTTTTCATTTTTGTCGAAATTGTTTGTTCAAGCTCTCTTTTCTTGATAAGAAGTTTGAGTGCGTCATCAAGGGTGTCTATCTCTTTGCGGCTTTCTTTCTGTGGCTTTTTACGGGATTTATGATGTTGAGTTAGGTCCATATGTGTATTTTCTATCAAAGTACTTAAGAGGACTGCACCACCTTTTTTTGAATATACATAGTTTATGTTCGTCATTTTTGATAGAGCGGACATTGCTAGACCACTTTTGTGAACAGGTAGACAGAATAAGTCAGCTTCGAAGGGTGAGATATCGACCCCTAGTAGAGTTGGTAAAAAGTTTGTATGCAGTGTGTTTGTTAGTAGTTCAAAGAATTGGTTTGTGTGAGGAACATTAATTAATAATAATAATGGAACATAAGTAGTAATAGTTAGACCACACAAGGCTATATTCATGAATCGTCATTGATCATCCTAAGTACATCAATTAAGCTAAAGAGGAAAAAACAAATAGATCCAGTTCCAAGACTATGATTTATATATTTCATTCTTACAATAAAATAATGGTTATTAATATTATCAGTTTAGTAGGGGATTTCTTAAGTCATTAAATTAATTACATTTAAAGTGAAACTTATGTGTTTACATGTGTTTTGTTTTAAAATTAAATTAAAATTTCCAGGCAGATAGTGTTAGATTTGGTAAAGATAACATAAATATGGTAGAATCGATTAGATATTGTATGACAATTAAGTATTTGGGGGAAATATTAATAAATAAATAATACTCCATTTTGTGTGTAAATTACTGAACTGTACTAAGTAAATATGATCATAAAGATTTACCTGCTTGCTATCAGATACCTTATCATCGAGATCGTTCACGTCACCCCCCGAGGGCGGAGCCGTCCGGATGCCTTCTGCGGCAGCTTTATGTTTCTCCACATCTGACAGCAATGTTTCTAAATACTCCACGTAAAACTCTTCTTTCTCCAATTCTTCTCTCAATATAGCAACTTTTTGTTTGTGTTTAGCCAAATTGGCCCTGACATCTTCTTCCCAAGCTGCTGGCAATGCACTCTCTGGAAAACGTTGCATCCACACGCGTTGAAAATCTCCGAAGACACTCATCTCTTAGAAAACGATGTCATGACAAATTTATGTTACAATACAATCAAATATAATTAATTTTGTAATTTTATCAGTGTAAAAAATGTATAACAAATTCTGTCATCGCATTGCAAATTCTTCATTTTTATTTACCACAGACGTAAGAAGAACACAGATGTCATGAAAACTTCAATACATCAACAAACATAGACATTTTCGCTCTTTAAATTCAGTAGCCCGATGGAGAATTTCTGCCATTTCTAGTCATTGGAACTGCCCAAAAAAAAACCTATCATAGACAAAATCAGCTGGACATTGGAGAATAAAAATGTCAAAACTTTGTTATTAAAATTAAAATCTTAATATTTGCAAGAAAATGGATCCAAATTATGTCAAATCCATTATTGAAGGGCTGAAATCTTCATCTTCGAGTCGTGTTCAAGAAACCCTGCTGAAAATAAGAAGCAAAATCATTACCAACGACAGTGGAATAAAGCTTTTTCGGGAATGTGGTGGCTTAGAATGTTTATTGCCACATTTGCGCAAACCGAATGAAAGAATACTTGATGTTTCGTTAAGCATACTTGGGAATTGCTGTCTCGAAGAAGAAAGCAGCTTAGCGGTATGTGATATTGAACATTTACTAAAAGAGTCATTACTCATTAGTAAAAAAATATAAACAGTCAACCACACATCAGAGGTAACACTTGCACTACGAAAATCGTCCTTACTGCTACGACATAAAGGTGCTGTCAATGTCAAATTAATTTCATCGCTATGCAGTTGACTGTCCTACATACCTACTTTAATAAGTGATAATATTTGAGTATTATTAAAGTTTTGTTGACAACATCATTTCAGGTTGGTAAATTATACATCTTTGGACCATTAGTGAACATAATAAAAACAGTATGCCGTGATAGCATAGTAGGTAGAGCATGCCGTGTGATAGGTAATCTGGCACAAAAGAATTTAAATGCAGATGCTTTACACAATCATGGAGCAGTGACTGCGTTGGTAACACTAATTGAGAACAGAGACAAGAATACATCTTATCCTACTCTCACAATGGCTGTGCGGGCCATCAGGTAATTTTAAACTAATATTTTACTACTATATATTTTTTATATAATTTAATATCCGGGAAGCACGTGAAGTTAAACTAAGTTTTACTGGATAATTGTGCAGATCCAAAATCCCTGTTGCTCCTGTAACTTATGTACTTGGTAGAGTTATTAAAACATTACTCACACTCTTCAAAGTATAACTTGATTTTTTTTTGCATTACAAGATTATACAGACAATGTTGTTTTAAAAAACATTTTATTTCTCTAGGCAGCTGTGGATGGTCACAGAGAAAAGAGATGAGATGCTTAGCTTGAACTCCGTACGCTGTATAGCAATATTATTGACTACAGAATGTGAAACAGCTGGCATTATCAAATCAACCACTCCCGGTCGGGAAACTGAAGGCCTGAGGAAGAGTCAGGAAGAACTGATCACTGGCATACTGAAATGCTTGGGATACTTTACTACACATTCTACTGCACAATGTGCTGAACAGGTCAGCCTCAAAAATATAATTGGTTGAATCTTCTAAATGAATACTTTGTTCAATAAAATGACACCAAGATCATTTTTAACCAACTTCAAAAAGGAGGAGGTTCTCAATTTGACTGTACTTTTTTTTTGTATGTTTGTTATACAATATCTCCGGCAATTGTAAATTGATTTAAAAAAATATTTTTTTAATGAATAGGTTTTTTTTGTGAACCCATATAAATTTTGTTAACTTTGCTTGGGTAGTTTTTGAGTTAGCTTCAATAATACGTACTTTTGCCACTTAGTTTATATTGATGATGTTATAATGACTTCCTGTCACTGATATTTACATAGCAAATAGTGTTATATGAATTTGTGTGGGGTAAGTACAACTTCAAAGAGAAAAAAAAATACAAAAAAAAAACAACCAACTTCCAAAAAAGACACAGGTACAAAGTGAAAAATAACTTTAATTTCGGAAGTCGGCGGCAAACAACTAAATGCGAACCCAACGACACCAACTTCCGAATTTAAAGTTATTCTTCACTTTGTACCTAGAATAGTGTCTTTTTTGGAACTCGGTTGTTTTTTTATTATTTCCAATCAACTAGGTACTTAAAATGTATGTGATAGGATAGGTATAACATTTTGTACAGTAACATGCATGATGTGGCCCACAATGTGTCCTTTCCAACTACAATTTCCTCACAATCAACTCCCAACACATCCATACTGCCTCATCATATCTTATTTATTTTCCAGATTCAAGGAGATGGTAGGGGTTATCAATGCCTTGTAGCTCTAACGAAGAAATTCGAATCTCTTGCATTGAAGTGTCTCATGAACTTGTGCTACTTGTCTAGCTGTCGCCCCCTTCTGGGCATTGCGGGATTTGTGGAGTGCTTGGTGAGCATACTGCAGAAAGTTACAGGTATTAGGACCTTTTTTATTACATTTTTAATTTTGACATAAGTCATTACTTAACTATTTGGGTATGGTCCCCAAAACTTAACCATAACAAAAGGAAACTAAACTTTAGGGTCATGGAAAGGCTTTTTTTGGTTTCCTTCATTCTTACTGTCTATCCCATACGTCTCGTCACGTCACATTGCGCTAAAACGGGACATGAATATGATTTGTGATGCATCACTCCGGCGCGAGATTAACGTGATTGAGCGCAAAATTCTCGATGTTAACCCATAATGCTAAAAAGTTCTACACTACTTTAACATTTATTTGTGAATTACAGATGTTTTCCTGTGGCCGGAAGGCACCGCTCATGCTTTGGCGCAGCTGAGCGGCGAGTCAGTAAACCGATCGCGCTTACGTCACTGTGGCGGCCTTCCCTTGTTAGTAGCGGCCGCACGAGTCAACCCCCACGCTATGCACGCTCTTCTGCAATATGTTTTTGATGATACATGTGAGTTTTTTTTATACGAATAATTAGTAGATCATTTAGCTTTTGATCTTTTCGCGCCGAAATTCCTCGTTCTTTGTCGACGGCTGGCTCGGACCGTAGACGAGGCAAGACGAGATATCTTTTGAGCATGAATTTGGTATCTTCGTGTCAACTGGGCGTTACCATTAGAGATACAATAACATTTTTATATAATGTTTTTATATTCAATTTTCTATGCATTCACCCACAGCATTTCAGATTTTAGTCAATGAAGGTCTTGTAAGCTTACTTACTGATGAACTGACCACATATCTGACTACTATGAATTATGAACATACCAACCTGGAACACACATCAATTTTATGTGAGGCTGTAGAAAAAGTCAAGGAAAGTCCTAAATACATAAAACCTGATGCTGAATTGCAATCCACTGAAGGCTCAAGTAATGCTGAAGGTAAAGTTAGTTTGTTTGCACGTCGTAAAGGCCCCCTGTCTTCTCAAAATGAAGATGAATTAAAGGTGGTGATAGAAAGAGATAACATGATCGTCGGATTTGTTGATGCCGTCGACAGCGATGCGACTGATGACAGCCAGAGTGAAGATGAGTCAGCGCCACTTCGACGTAAGTGCCTCAAAAGAGCCCGATCTCAAAGCCCAAAGGCTATCAAAAAGGTAATCATTAGCTATTTTAGGCGCCATCTCCATGGTGAGAGAATTGAGATGGCGCCATATAATATGACAAGTACCTACCTAATATCTAAGAAGCAATACCTAATGTGAATTTTTTTTTTAGAAATCTCAACTAATCAAAATGGCAAGCAAAGACTGGTCAGCTGGTGTTTATTGGGAACCTAAAAGTCCTGAGTGGCCTACAAACCCTCAAGCATCAGGATCTCGCGTTTCTATGAGTCCAGATAGAGGGGACCATGGTCCATTATCTCCATATTCAGATGGCTATCAGTCTGGTTTTAGTCCGGAGTATAGAGGGTTTTCAACCAATAAACGGGGTAGATGGGACTGGAGTCCTGAATCGGGCGTCAGTTCAGGAGAAGCTAGTTCAATGTCTCCCTATTGGACAGACTATCAATGGAGTCCAAGCAGTTCTGGAGGACCTACTTCACCATTTAGCATTAAAGAAGGTAAGAACATTTATATTTACACTACTTTTATCTGCACTTCGTTCGCTTGGAGGTCGGCAATTATCTTACTGGAACGTACTACGGGAATAAAAACTATCCTATGTCCTACTAAACCATAGCTACTCACAACCGTACGATACGATTCCATGCCGAAAAGAACATCAATCAATGTTATCAAAAGAGTCGTATAAAGGCTGTTTACAAATCCAAAACCCGAAAGTTTTCTCAAATCTAATAGACTAAATCAAATAGACGACAGCCATTCTTCCAATAGCTGTTTGCTGTCGGGTGCAAGGCAAATTAGTCATTGAAAATATATAAATTTCAATTCGACGACCTACTGAGTGGTTGTGAACTTGTGAATAGCTTTGCTTGTCTTGTGAATGCTCTGTGTGCCAAATATCATAAAAATCCATTCAGCACCACAGACAGACCATTCTTTTCGCATTCATATCTTAGTATGGATTAAGAAACGGTCAGTTGACATTTTATGTGCCATTTCATTGTCAGTTAATCAATTTAACTATGGTTAATTCACAAGGTAACTATGGTCAATTTTACTTATGGTTTCAAGAATAAAGTTGATTTTACAACAGCGTACGATTTCAATTTCAGACAGTTCCGACTCTGAAATTTCGGGTCGTTACTCGCCCGTGTGTAGTGACAACGAGGGTGAGGCGGTAGACCTGGCGGGAGTGAGTAGTGCGGCCGCAGAGCTGGACGCGGCGCAAATGGTGCACGACCTCGATGAACTGATCATGGAAGACGACGAGAGTGTCGAAGAAGAAGCACCTTTAGAAGGTAAAACCTGTGATAAAATATTGTTCTTAACATAACATCATGCCTGTAATCCCAAAGGGTTAAGCAGAGCTGTACCTATAGTGCACCGACATTCGCCAGTTATGTTGTAAGTGCAGTTATACAGGGTTATTGGTAAAACATTAACAACCTCTTAAGGGGTCATGGTACTCATCATTATGAGGAACTTTTACTATCCCATAGTAAAAAAATGTCGAAAAAAATGTCAGCTGTTCCCTACATTTTGACGAGATACGAACATAAATGTAGGGAACAGCAGATTTTTTTTTTCGCGATTTCAGGTTTGGTCCCATAGTAAAAGTTCTTCATAATGATGAGTACAATGACCTCTTAAGAGGTTGTTAATGTTTTACCAATACCCCTGTATAATAGGGGGCGAACCTATTGCCATCAACCAGGCGATCCAGACTTCAGGCTGCTACTGAAATTCCCAATAACCCAATAACACTTTGCCCGACCTGGGAATCGAACCCAGGACCTCATGCTCAGCAGTAGCGCTTACGACCACGGTACCAACGAGGCAGTCGACGGCTTCAATTAATCTTGATGTCTGTGAACGGCGACGTGACAAGGCTTTGGTATATTATAATAGAATCCATGTAACTATTACATTTTCATCGCCATCGTTTGATTCGAATGACTTACACCTCTGGGCACAGCCCTTCCGAAATGAATTGCTACAAAGTAGTATATTAAAGAATAACGCTATACTTTTCAGATGTTTCCAAGCTCGTCACGAATACCAAATCATCGCGCATAGCATGCGTGTTAGTCCTATTATTCCGGGTATCCCATGGAGCTTGCAACTCGTTCGGCGCCCTACGTGAGGAACCAGTGCCGAACCAGACACTTGAGCTGTTGACGGGACGGGAGTGCCTAAACGCATTGTTGGATTATGTAGAAAGGTGTAAGCGGCCTTTAGGACGAGCCGCCCGCATTCTTGCCAGGGTACTGAGGTATTAAAAAGTCTTTAATAATAAAAATTGACCCAGTTCCCATTCATCAAAGATCTGTTGCTTATCACTTGATGGGAGTCCAAGAGCAGCTACGGTAACGCTGTGAACAAGACGCAGACGCGAATTAGTGTAATTTTTATTTTATTTGGTTTAGCTCCTTCACTAATAAATAAATGTTTTATTTGCAGCAATGCTCTCTGCCTAATGAGTATATTGAAACATAGATTAGCTCTTAGATTACATAATATGTCCGTCAGTTCTAAGCATCCGCCTAGTAAATGCCAGCAGTGCAAACAAGTGAGTCCAATCTTATCTTTATTTTTGGGAGTTTTGTAATGTCGCTCTTATGAGTAAGAACATAACACTCAAATTGAAATTATCCTCGCGCTTGTAAACTTACAAAATTTTTATCCTTTACAGATTTTAAAGCTGAGTTCAAAGTTATTGAGCCAACTAACAATATTAGCAGAATCTAGTTATGGAATTGGTGAAATTAGCTATCAACTACTGAAAGGCAGCTCGTCCATGAAACAAACACTGTCACTGACATTACCATACATCGTGAGGTAAAGCCGATTACAATTAATTATAATTATTGATTACAGTTTACCTTCATGACTCTAACGACTTCGAATGTTCACAGAACCGAAAAACCGCTCAAGAAATATTTGATAGACTGCAGTGCACTGAACTCGCTATTCGCAATAATAGGCGAGTCTAAGGAAGACATACAAGATTGCGTAACTGCTTTAGCAAAACTAGCCAATAATGTCCACATAAAAGATCCTAAAGTACTTGAAAATAGATTTACGGGCCAAATATTTGTTAGCTACGATCCTATACTTGATAACTTATCCCTTGACGAAATAGTCACTTTTGAACTAGACGATTTAACAACAGTTAAAGCCAACAGAGTATTTCTGTGTCAAAACTCCGAAGTTTTCAGCGCCATGTTAATGGGGTGTTTCAAGGAGTCTGTAGAAAAATGTGTACGGTTAAAGAATGTGACCAAACCGGCGTTAGAATACCTATTTACTTTATTGCACTTTGGATTGAATAATACCAGATGCGACGTCCAAGTCTTCCCAATGGCTGAGAAACTAGAAACTAATTTAGAAGTCCTTTTGTTAGCAGATAGATTTTTATTTGATAAATTGAAAGGCTTGCTGAGCAGTGCTATCCTACAGTTTCAATTGAGTCCGGACTCTGCGGATAAAATATATGTATGGTCGCTAAGCGAAGGCATGGGTTTCTTATGCGTGGAAGCAGTTGCTTACTTGCTAACGGGTAAAATGGGCGAATCAGATCGCACGACAGCTTTTAGAAACATACTCAACCTAGAGTATAAGGAACAATGGCTTGAAGATATCAAATCTATGATACTGAGACAGTTGGTGAAGTGATATTGTTTAGGTAGCGAGAAGTACTTGATTTGCGTAATCAGGAAATTCGCAAATCATTTGTCATTGTGCTTTAATTGCTTGATTATACTATGAAATAAAATGTTATTAAAAAACTGCCATTTATAGCAATGTTTTATAATGTGATGTAATTATATAGTTATAAGGTTTTTAATTCATGGATATTGCATTTAATCAAATATTATAGCTAATTTTTTTTTTTTATTTATACTAGTGATACCCATCTAAAAAGTCTTAGTAATTATTTTGTGATTTCATATTATAAACTTCCCTCATTCGTCTTTGTGAGCAATCCATCACATTAACAAAAAATATAATAGGTAATGAATTTGCAACTAAAAATGTATTTTTCTTAGTGAGAGTGTAAATAATAGTTTTGTTTTATATACAGGTATAAAAACAGTCATAATGTAATTAAACTTATATTCATTTCAATGTATTTTGAATCAATAGGTCTCCCAACCTTACAATTTCATACCTTATACCATATAATATACCAATAACGTAAAACAGTCATTACAATATGACTAATAAGATAGTGAAACCTGGCCCATTCACAGCTATTCCGTAGTTCAGTATCAGTAAAATGCACTTTTGTTTATATGAGGCCTACTGCCTAATTTCTGGTTTTCGCAATGAAAATGCCAACTTAATATCTTTGTTAGGCACAAGAACCTGTGAAGTGTTTGCTTTTATCTCATCTTTGTTTAAACACTCAAATTCAAAGTTTTGGACAATCTGCAAAAAAAAATAAACATATTATTATAAAAAAGAAAAGCAACTAAGAATCATGAATCAAACAGTATCCAAAAAGGATCCCAAAAATTTGGGAATTAATAAATAAAACATGAAATCCCAACCCAGAATAATTTGTATAATATAAATAATTTAATGTTTACCTGACTTATAAGCTCTGTCATCTGTAGCATTGCTAACTTTTTGCCTATGCAAGATCTGGCTCCAAGCGCGAAAGGCAGTGATGCAGAGGACACGTGGTTCACCAGACCTTTCCTTCTTGTATCATTGCGGTCCCAGCGGTAAGGAAGATATTCATCAGCTTTACTAAAGTTCTGTTCATCTCTTCCTGATGTGTAAATTGAAGCTATGATTGGAGTCTGTAATCATTTATGCATAAAGTTATTCCCCATTTCTTCTCAAAACAATATAATAAATCTTTGTTAGTCTAGACTAGGGAGCAGAATTGTTTTAATATACCTATTAAAACAAATCTATTGTAAAATACTTTTCTTTCAATACTAATTATTTAAATAAAATGGTTTGGATATAGAAACAAAAAAAAAAACTTTATGATTCTTTAGGTATATTTCTTTTCAAAATTCTTGTATATGAGTGTTTCAATTCTTCTTTTATGTGTTTGTAGGGTTCTTCTAGTTCGCTTGGAGCCAATGGTATCTTCAGTTTCCTTCTCAATGATGGGGACAGTAGTACCAAGTTGTGGACCAAGCCTATACTACTCGAAGTCATCCAGTACAGACACATACATGAAGGTACATTGGCAGCAACAGGTATCATGATTATTGTAAATACTCTAAAAACATTTGTGAAAACATTGTACAGCTTAGAAGGTTGCCTCAGCTTAGATAACCTTTGTATTTCAATAATTGATAAGTTGGTCAATCCAAATGCCACTGGCAGTATCCAGGAGTGGTCTGGCTCAGTTAAATTAGGAATCCATCCTATGCCCCCAGTAGATAACTCCATAAAGGTAACTAATGCTGCAGGGTCAGCGTTAGCCATGTAAACTAGGTTCCTCAGTGCAAATGACATACACACCCACACTGGAAGTTGAAACCATATTAGTAAACTGGCTTTGAAAGGGTGGCAGTTATCTCTTACTATTAAATTGTTCCATTGTTTTTTCAATGATCTCTTGTACAATATAACAGCTTGTTTGTCTGTTAACTTATAAGCTTTCTTTGCTATTGTTGTTTCCTTTTTTAATTCATTTACCAGGTCCTTAAGTTCTAAGCTGATGTTTTCAACTTTAGCTAATATGTAGTTCTGATAAACTGCTAGTGGTAGAGTCATGAGCGATCTTATGAGTACCGTGGCTGTAACAATTGTGGCCCACCAGGTCATGCCGGTTACGTCGTGAAAGTAAAGTAATCCATCCTGCATAAAATGCACAGGGGTGCTACTTGATATGCTTGCGTACGTTTGTTCTTGCCATTTGACAAATCCTTCCATTGATATATATCTTCTAAGGTGGCTATCCATCGAATTAAACTTATTTTGATTTATTATACTATATTTATACACTTTGTTTTCGTTATTTCCTAAAGCAGTATGGTTACAACAAATTGCACTGAAAGTACGATAGTTTTTAATTGTAGAGTTCATTTTTAACTTGGTTATATGTTTGTAGATTAGCATTTTGATGGGAATTATTGTGTAACTCGTGATTGTAAATAACTAAAATGTTTTAAAACTTTATAACCTTAGTTTCGTATGTCAATAATCACTAGTGCTATCAAAAAGTACTCCGTGCACTAATGTCAAACTTGTTATTGTCAAATAATTCCCACAGATAATAGATTATAATAATAGTTTGGTTACTTAGACAAAGAAAAGTATAGACGGCGGGTAGCTCCATTTCATTTCCACAAGAAAGGGATAATGTATTGAGTTATTATAAGTAACAGAAAAGGATAAAGCTATACTATTTCCGTCTCTCACTGCGTGCCAGTTTTTTCAAGGCAGCTACTTATGTAGCCAATGTTAGTTAAGTTAGTTTTTTGTCTCATGTGTGGCCACGCTACCCGATGCTCTATAGCTTTCTTACTCTAAGTTTGGTTATGGTTTGGTTGTCCTACCACATGGAACAAGTAAGTCCTACTGCAATGTTGTTGCCAAATAATAATATTAGTAACGTTTTAGTAGTTTTTCGCCATACTGCGGAGTTTTTATTTAATACGCGAAAAAGCATAAAATAGTGTACATAATTAATGTTTTTATTAATGAGTTTAATAAAACAAATTAAATGCTTCATCTCACACATGTCAGTCTTTAAGTCGTTAGTCCGTCGATTTTTTAAATAAGAAAATCCCTTAACTCTATCATGGTTTATAGGTATAGTGATTTTACACGTAATGAGATTATTTTTAAGGATCATTATCATTTAAAATACAACGTGGCGCTTCAATGGTGACATTAATTTAACACACATATACGTTTTCACATTTTCATTTCATGAAGCAATTATATTTCCATTAAACGTTATTATTTACGGATTTATTTAAAATTTTAGAAAATAGTATTTTAGAGCAACCTGTACTTAAAGAACTGTCGCGCAGCGGTCATTTGCCGGGGTCACGGATCATAACATCGCATCAATGAAATAAAACGAATAAGCAATACTGTTAGGATGAACAAATGCAAAGAATAGGCGAATTGAAGGAAAGACATGTCTCTTTGTCGGCGCCGACAAAGAGATATTTCTTTCCTTCCGCCGCCTAGCGGCTCCTTTGTCGCTTGCCGCCAAAGCTCAGCGGTGCAGGTGACTGGCGCCCCCTCCTCCCCGCCGCGCCCCCGCACTGCACTTGAATTCTTTTTTTGCTTTACTAGTAATATAGTGCTAGATGAACCCATGTCCTTGACACACTTCGTCAAACTAGTGCGCGTAATTCCGTCGTGAATATTGTTGTGAATGTTTCCGCGAAAAAGACGCTTACCTATTGTTTTATTTATTTATTTTTGTGTAATTAGATTATGGTACTTAGATAAAGACGCTTTGCTTTGTTTTCTAATCTAGTAGGTACGTTTACATCTCTTGTGATACGGAGGACGCGAGACGGTGTTATTTGTGTTATGTGCTTATGTAAACTTGTGATCGTGATGGCAAATACACATCCGAATTACACAGCAGCTGAATATGCGGACATGATCCTAATTTATGGAGAATGTCATCAAAGTGCCGCCCTTGCGATAAGGACATATCGCGAGAGATTTGGCGATTCAAAACAATGCCCTACTAATCCTCGCACTATTGTAGGTGTAGGACCTCTTCAGCGCATCCACGAAAACCGGCCAGTGGATCCTAGGTCTTTGCGCCCAGACCGACTGCCTACACGATAAAATGTGCTACAATATTTCGAAGACTAACCCAAAACCGAGACAAAATAAAAGCAGTGATTAGTGATGACTGTGATGAGTGATGTGATGATAGTTATAACCAATAGTACAAGAAAGGGTGACGTTAGACTAAGCACCACCGCTGTAGGTACCTACGACTTTCGCTGCGCCGCGCCGCTCGGATTCTTTGATAAATGCCGACAAAGAATCGGACCGATCACGATGAGCACGATCGCGCGAAGCGTAGGTAAGTAATTTCATGAATGAATTTTTGCAAGGGTGATCCTAATTTTAGTTACTTTTATATTATTTAGTTTGTTTGAAAAAAAAATTTTTTCAATTTACGAAATATTTTAACCTATACTTATATATATGATTAATGGGCACTAGCCCTACCCGTGTGTTAAATTAATGTCGCCATTGTAGCGGCACGTTGTATATCACTACGCGTTTTGAATACCTACTGAAGTTAGAAAGAATAAATAAATAGAAAGTTATTAGATTATATATCAAGATTAGAAAAATTGCAAGCTTATACTTACGCCTTTGCCGAGTCTATATGGCCCAAAAATGCACTCTCTGGGCAAAATCCTTGTTAAAAATGGAGCCACAGGATACAACCTCATAGATTCCTTTATCACATAATTTATATAAGAATTTCTTAAATGTAATTCTTGTTTTGCACATTCATTTCTTGAAAGCAGAAATAATGTCCATATGGATGTATAAGAAGTCTGAAATGTAACTAACATAAATACAACTTAAAGAAAAGTAGTTACGAGTAAGTATGTCGATAATACAAATATTAAATACCGTGTCTCCAGCCGCAATAACGAAATCACCGATTATTCTTTTAATATCTTCAGGCTTAACATTTTCTTCAACCAGAACATTTACCAATCCGTTACTGTCTTTGCTATGTAATAATATTTCACTGACAATTTTATGAGCTAGAAAGGTTTAAATCCAACGGTTAGTTTAACATACAATAAGTACTTATTATGTACATTCTTACGCCTTTTATAATAATTACCTAATGATATAGATATGTCAACGGATTCTTTAAAATCTCTCCATACATTTAAATTCAACTTTTGACACATAAAAACTGGTAGCCCGTACAATTTTGTAGTGGTTTGAAAAATCTTCTTGACTGCTTCAGAAAACATGGTCAGCAGTGTCTCATAATGTTGATCTGGTTTGAGTGATGAAGAGCTCCCTAACATTACTGCTATTATGACTGAAAAGTAAATGCATAAAATGTAAGTAAGGGATAGATCCATAGGATACGCTTATTCAGACAAACGATCACCGCTTAGCTTGATGCATCGGACGACCCATGAAATTATTTTTTTCTCATATTACTCGAAACATTGACTTACATTAGCAGGTATTACTGGATTTTGGAGTTTCATGCTGATCTTGTCTTTAAATTAGCAAATACAAACATGCGAAAACTTTATTTTATAGGTCGACCGAGGACATCACTTAAGTAATAAAAGGTTGAGTTATTTTCAAAACATACCGTCTATAGAAAGTCTGTAAAACTCAGACTCTAAATTCGGCAGAAATGTGCCTTTCTCCATTTCAATTTTCCACTTTTGTATTAAATTATTAACAGTCCTTCTTACTGGTGTTTCGAAGCAAGTTTCAGAATTTTCTTTAAGTAAATACTTGTTCATAACTCTTCGATTTTCTAACCACTCATCACCGTTCATAAAAAATAAACCCCTTTTAGACCCATACAGTTTTTCGTATAATTCCCAAGGCTCTGGCAAAATATGAACGGGATACTTTCCTTCAAGATTCAGTAATAGTGTTCTTATTAGTATGGGATCGCTAACAAATACCAATTCTGTGTTACCACCTAACTTCTCACAATATATGGGACCTAACTGTTTATGTCGCGAATCGGCATATTCGTGCAACCTGGAACGTAAAACAAAAATAATTATTATTTTACCTACCTACTTAGGTATTATCGATCCACACTCATCGATCACGTTTGCTCCTTTGAAACACGATTTCCTCATCATCATCATTTCAGCCGAAAGACGTCCACTGCTGGACATAGGCCTCCCCCAGTGAGGGGGAGGGGGTGGGGTTTGTCATAATCGCCACGCTTGGCAGGCGGGTTGGCGATCGCAGTATAGTATGGTGGTGGAATGCATAGAGAACGCTGCTGCCCATTCTCCGGTACGACCCTTAGTCGCCTTTTACGACACCCACGGGAAGTATGGGGTGGTGCTATTCTATAAGTCCGGCAACTTGACGATTTCCTCAAGTCTTAAAATAAAAAATAAGATAGTGCCTTACTTTGTTCCGCTGCCTGCCGCAATAAAGTCTAACTTTGTCCCGAGAAGAGGCAGTGATTTTGGACGAGGCATATGTTTAATAGACAAAGGCGTTTTCGAAACATCAAGTGACAAAAACTTGTTAAATTTTAGAATTTTCAAAAGAGGTACACCTTGGTTGCGAAGCATAGTACCTGCAAAAAAATGTTTTTTGACTAAATAAACCCAAAATAGACAACAGACCATTTGCAAAAATAACATACTATTGTTGAATCTGAAACATGATAACGGTATTGAAGGTAAAACGATATGCATTGTCAGATCATCTGAAACACTGCTATAACTTTTAGTTATATGTACGCTCGACAGACTTTGTGTGCTGCAGACTGTAAAGCACTAGAGTGAGCTTTCCCAACCACGACTGCTGAACATTACAGGTCATACGGCAGCCAAAACGAAAGAAAAGTGGCTAAGCCTTAGCCTCCACTATGACTGGTTTTATTATAGTTACTATTCAGAATTCTAATTCTTTGTTTAGTTAATGACTCTCTCTCCTTTGTTGTCTTTCACTGATTCTAGTAATACAATATCGTTAAAATACCGCTAAAATACTTTTTACAAGTTGCAAAGAACGATTACTGACCTTCTAGTTGATGTCGTTGAAGTAATTATATCTATTTGAATCAAAACGTTCTTTATAACAGTAAACACAGTCACATCTATTAAAAAAATGTATCGGTCAACCCAGATAGATATTGATCTGGCTACTTCTCCAACCAAACTGAATTAAAATTCTCAATTTGAGACCGCTATCTGATCTTGCTGTTGTTCCAGGAAAATCTCGATCATTGAATTGGTAATTTTTTGTGAATTATGTATGTGGCAATACAGAATTTGAATGAAATACTAAGTCACTCTGTAAGGTTTAAGATTATTTATAGCTGTTGCGTTGTAGTTTCACGTTACTGTTATTACCTTTCGCATCATGTTACAACTAATTCATTTTGTAATGTATGCATTACTGACTAATGACGTTTTGAAATATGATCTACATTATTAATGTAATAATATTTAGCCTTTAATATTGTTGACCTATGCTGTGCTATTCAGCTGATGCGCTGCACACTGGCGCTTCCATTGTGTGTCAACGTTTTGCAGTCCACTACGTTTAACTAGTCACTTTTTAGGATTTCATAGCTAAAGGGCCCTACCGCTAAGCCTACGTCACGTGATTGACGGACAATCACGTGACGTAGGCTGTCTGTTACAATTGTAGATAATTAGAAAGTTAGGGATCGTAGCACGTTCCACTTAGTAGTTGCTGCAGGAAAAAGGTGTGAGTGAATAAATGTTAATCTTTTTCTTTTATTTACGTATACTGTCCCACAACTGGAAAAACTCCTCCCCTCAAGTCTCTCCAGAAACTTTTTTGCCGGGGCCACCACCTTGAACCAGCAGCCCTATCAACATACATTTTGTTATAATCATTACTGGGCCACAATCGCAGTAGACTGGGAAAAGCGGAAAGAGGGAAGGGATGCTTTAGGGCTGCAGTGGAACACAGGCTTATAATAAGGTTTGAGATAACTTTATTGTCATAAGAATACAATAATTCACTTACCTACCTCTACGAGAATATTAAAACTAGGTAGGTACATAAAACATTCATAACGTCGATATTGCTATTAATTTGTGGGAAAATAAAAAAAATTAACTAACTCAATGTTCGCCTTGTTACACCGCACTGGCTCAAACATCAAATAAAAAAAAGTAAATAAGTTTCCGTTCACGTTTCAACACATAGCTAAGCTCGATGTGTAGGACTGTAGGGTAGGTAGGGAACACAGAGCACATATTATACCAACCAAAGAGTATAATAATAATACGGGAGTATTATACTCCTATCGGAGGTAGGGAATGTGATTTTTTACCCGACTGCGTCAGAAGGAGGGTTATGTTTTTTTATGATGTGTTGTTTGAGTAGTTTTTCTAAAAGATATATTAATAACAATAGATTACATTTTTTGTACCTCACCATCTATATTCAGTGGAAAGTTAAAAAATGAAAATTCGAACAATAGTAGAATATTGCTTATAAAGTCGTCATTCATAGTAGAAACCGATTCATTTTGCTAGGTGTCCCGATGCTATGGTGACTTGTCAAAATTTGTAAAATCACCGAAAGTTGAGATTCACAGTGAGATCGTTTCGTTTTTAAAGAATTAAACCAAAATAAACACAAAATGACGGTGAAGAATAAAATCGAGGAGCCGAAAAAAGAGAAGGCAGAACCAGCAGCCGCTCCGAATGATGACTTGGTATGTTATTTATTAAAAGAAAATAAAATCAATCGTCCTACCTGGAAATGAGTAAGAATTCATTGTTTGGTTGTTTTTACAGTCTGAAGAAGACAAACGTTTGCAAGAGGAGCTCAATATGTTGGTTGAGAAACTGCTGGTGTGTATATCAATCATAATTCGTGAAATGTTATGAACATGACTGGTGAGAATCAAACACTTATAACCTAATTTCGTGTTTCATCTACAGGGAGAAGATGTTGATTTATATTTACCGGCTTTGCAAATGTTGAGTAAACTTATTAGGACATCGACAACTTCAATGACATCAGTCCCAAAACCCTTGAAGTTCCTGAGGGTACACTATCCTTCACTGAAAGTAGTTTATGAAAAAATTCAAGATGCCCAGACAAAGAAGTTCTGTGCTGATGTTGTCTCAGTCCTTGCTATGGGTGTCAGTGGTTCCACTGTGAGTATAAAGTTTTTATTCAATGATCATTCTTTAGAACTATCTCATAGATTCTACTTTCCCCATGTGTTTGTCCATTTTCGAGCAGAGGACACCTATATGCTAGTGTTGCCTACAGTAACATGAGCAATTAATAAAACCGAAATTATGATTGACAGGATGCTGCTGAGAAAAGGGAATGTCTCAAATACTGCCTTCTTGGAACTATGTCTAATGTAGGTGACTGGGGACATGAATATGTCAGGTATGGATATAAACAGTTCATTCATAAACAACAAATTGATATTGATTGCTAATAAAAAAATATGCTAACCCCTTCATTCACATTGCTTAAAGTTAAGTAGTGATCAGCAACTGTTTACCCATACATTTTTGATGTTTGAATGTTACTTAACTTTAATCATTGTTTGTGAATAAACCCCCCTTATTCCCCTTCTTTTTTATAAAAAATATTTGTTTCGTAAAACAGACAACTGGAAGGTGAAATAGCTGAAGAGTGGAACATAGAGAATATGGATTCCCTGTTAAACCTTGTAAGAGATGTAATCTCCTTTGACATGAAGCACTCTGCTGAGATTCAGGCCTGTGACTTACTGATGGAGATAGATCGACTGGACCTGCTGACTCAACACATGGATCAGAGCAACTATCCCAGAGTCTGCTTATATTTGATTGGGTGAGTAAAAACCAAAGTCTGTTTATTTACATAACAAACCTCACGCCTGTATTCGCTGAAGTGGTAGGCAGAAGCATAAAGAACACCATAAAGTTATCTATACTAATATTATAAATTCGAAGGTGTGTCTGTCTGTCACCTCTTCACGCTTAAACCGCTGAACCGATTTAGATGAAGTTTGGTATAGAGATAGTTTTGAGTCCCGAGAAAGGACATAGGAAGTTTTTATCCCAATATTCTCATGGGATCGACACTTATGCAGGTGAAACTGGGGGGCGCTGCTAGTGTCCTTATATTATTGTTAATAACATGTACTTGCTGATGCTCGCTATGTGAAATTCCTGACACCCAAACTAGGACATGTCCTGTATTGTTGCATAATATATTTACCCCCTTACTAATAAACATATTATATCAGATGAATAGTTCACACCAATTTCTCTCTTTCAGTCGTCAGTAATAAGGGGGCTAAGCTATTTCTGTTTCAGTGCATAAACATTACAAATCATATTTATTTCAGTTGTGCTAGCTACGTTGTTGAGCCAGAGTCCACTCAGATCCTACAAGGAGTTTTAGACACGTACATACGTTTTGGTGAATACCCCCGGGCTCTGCTTGTTTCTATGCAGCTGCATGACAAGGCCAAATGTGAAGAAGTCTTCAATTCCGCAACAGATCCGTAAGTTTGCAAAAAATACATTGTGATTAAGTTAAGACACCAACAAATCACTTCAAGTGACTTATTTTGTATATAATTTTTTTTTTCTTTTGTGGCATCTCCAAGAAGTTTTACATTTATGACGTGAACAATCTCATTACTTATTATAATACTTGTCCATACAGCTTGGTTAAGAAACAGCTGTGCTACATGCTGGCGCGCCAATACATACCCTTGGAAGTAGATGATGAAGACCTGCGCACAATTCTCCTCAATGCACACATCAATGATCACTTTCTCAGCCTGGCAAGAGAGGTAAGTCTTTTTACCAGACTGCGCCAGAAGGAGGGTTAGGCCGCAAATTCGGAGCTGCGTTTCGTATCGTCCTATTAGGTCTATCTATATAAATCGATAATTATAATATGTATCCTATATATATTTGTATATAGATTTATGTAGGACTCATGCGTGGCCGCCGCCGTCGTTCTGAAAAAGAAAACCACAATGGCGGGCAGATAGGTATGTCACGGATCTTCAAAGCCCTTTGAAGTTAAAAAACAAAATATTATTAATTAGGTATTATTCTTCCTTAATCATCATCATTATCATCAATAATTTATTTATATGTTCAATATGAAAAGATAAAAAGTCTGCCCCACCATATTTCTAGATGTGGCACAAGCTTTTGATAGAGTTTGCCATAAGGGTTTGATATACAAGCTAAGCTGCTGCCCAATGATTTTGACGATATCCTGCAAACATACATTACAGATAGAACTAGCTACTGCCCGCGACTTCGTCCGCGTGAAATTTCACCCTCTTAGGGGTAGAATTTCGAAAAACCCTTTCTTAGTGGATACCTACTCTGCACAAAGAACACACCCACCAAATTTCATGTCTCTAGGACCAGCGTTTTAGGCTGTACGTTGATATATCAGTCAGTCAGGTTCAGGACTTTGAATTTTATATACTACTAGCACTTTGCCCGCGAATAAAAAAGAAAATTAAAGCTAGCGTACCACAAGGTACCTAGTGGGTTGAGTCCAGTGGTCCACCCAAAACCCAAAAAACACTTCTCTTTTTTGTGGTTGATTTCTATCGATATTTTTATCGATCAAATATTTATATTAACCCATCTTCCCTAAAATTGCATGTGTGCATTCGGTGCCTGTATCTATACTTTCTAGTGCCCGCCCCTTTTGACCATGTGTGCAATAAGATATCACAAAAGTGTTACGCTTGTGTGCGTGCCAAAAAAGCCGCCCCTTTTGATAATGTGTGCCGTATTTATTTCTATTGTTTTTGTGGGAGTTTCCGAGGCGGGGAAAATGTGGCGACACTTGAACTTGAACAAATATGCAGTGAAGGCATATCTCTCGGATATCTATGATACCTACAAATTTCTACGGAACCCTCGGGCCTCGGTGCGCGAGTCCGACTCGCTCTAGACCGGTTTTTTAAATCGAAAATTCTTAAAATTAATTCAATTGAAAACATCACTACTATGGGTTTAGACCCACTGTGCCGAAGGTACGCGGCCGAAGTTCGGCATGATTACGCCTGCAAAATTAAATTACCGACGACACATTATGCCGAAATTACGTTGCGTTAAATAGCATTGCAGGTTGCAGGCGTGATCTTGCCGAACTTTGGTCGCGTAACTTCGGCATAGTGTGTTTAGACACTGAGTAATCATATTATGTTTTGTAAACAAAATAATATGCAACGAATCTCGGTGTTACAATATAAGTAAGTTCCATCATGAAACCCGGTTAGGGCACGGCAACATCAAACTAATATTATAAAGGCGAAAGTTTGTGAGTGTGTGTATGTGTGTGTTTATATGTTTGTTACTTCTTCACGCTCAAACGGCTGGACCAATTTTGATGAAATTTGGTATGAAGCTAGCTGACACCCTGGATAAACATATAGGCTACTTTTTATCCTGATATTCCCACAGGATCGACATTTACGCGGGTGAACCCGCGGGGCGCAGCTAGTAGATTAATAAATCCAAAAATGTTTGTCTTTGTTTATTAGCTCGACATCATGGAGCCCAAAACTCCAGAGGAGGTGTACAAGACGTGGCTAGAGTCTGCTGGATCGGCTCTGCGCCCGTCTCTTTTGACTGAGCATCCAGTCGACTCGGCCAGACAGAACTTATCCGCTACATTTGTGAATGCCTTTGTAAACGCTGGCTTTGGACGTGACAAGCTTGTCACCACTGAAGATGGCAATAAGTGGATGTACAAGAATAAAGATCATGGTATGATGTTACTTATTGAACAACATGTGGGGGGGGGGGGGGGGGGGGACATAGGGTGTAAAATAAATGGGGTGCCTTATTTATTTTACACCAGGTTCTTATTTGTGATGGTGCACATTTCAATAAAGATTTTTCTATCTAAATATCTATCTATTTTTGTTACAATTTAGTTCTACATACATTTTCAAGATCTTTTTGTGATTTTTTTCAAGTTACTAGTTGAATTACCTATACAATAACGTAATAACAATCACCTTTTTATTTTCCAGGCATGTTATCAGCAGCTGCGTCTCTGGGTATGATCCACTTATGGGATGTGGATGGTGGTCTAACACCCATCGACAAGTACCTATACACTGCTGACGAACACATCAAGGCTGGTGCATTACTCGCCCTGGGATTGGTCAACTGCGGCGTACGCAACGAGTGTGACCCGGCGCTTGCGCTCTTGTCAGATTATGTGCTACATTCAAGCTCTAATCTCAGGATTGGAAGTGTTTTGGGTAAGCAGTTTGTTTTAATACAATTTATATTAAAAAAAAAAAGATTTCTTCAATCGACATTGATCGATCGATCATGTAGTAAGAATGATCGGTCGTGTGGCTCTTATGATTTAACAAGCAACAAAATATTCATTGAAACTAAGCTGAACCGTAAATACTCATAAACAGTAACTCATTTCTAACCAAAGTAATATTTTCCTGCAGGCTTGGGCATCGCATACGCGGGAACTCAACGCGAGGACGTACTATCGCACCTGTTACCCGTACTGAGCGACACGGCTGCGCCCGCAGAAATATGTGCGCTTGCTGCCGTGTCATGCGGATTGATAGCTGTCGGTTCCTGTAACGGCGATGTAAGATTTATAATCAAACTGTTTCCAGTGCCTATTTTTAATAATGATCGAAAATTCTAGCACAATGTAAGAATGACATACTCAAGAACACAAAAATATGTATACAATGCGATTCAAATAAGAATAGGAACGTCAATGACCTCTATCTGTCAAATGTTGATTGAAAAGTACGGTTTGCAAAGAAAACTTATTTGCGTATCAATAACTTTTTTTATTGTTTAACTGAGTCTTAAATAAATCAAAGTGAAAAAAACATGAAAAAATGAGTCATAATTAGTTTTTTTTTAAATTATGCTACTTTCTTTCTTATTTTCATTGTTGACAACAAATCACCAGAAAGTAAAGAAGATGCCAGCCGCCATCTTGTCGTTGTTGGGTGTTATATGCTCTGTGGTTGTTGGTGTGCTTCTTCGTGAGACTAAGTGCTTGTGGAGTGTTACTGTTTCTTTCGTTAATTCTGTATGTTACGTGGTTGTTTCCTGTTAAATTTGTTATTGTTATTATTTGTTGACGATGACCACTCAAACAGTGATGCAGACATGAGCAGAATTGAAAAAAAAATGTTTTCGTAAATAATTAATGTTATTAAAAGAATATCTTGTTTTGCTCACCCTACCCAATTTATTCGATTTGACAGCTATGACGTCACAACATGGCGTTAAGTCGATCCTATTCTTATTTGAAACGCATTGTACATACATAACATACATTTTTATTAATGGTTATGTTCTATTTATGAACAGTAACCTATACATTTATAATAAATCTGTAATGATTAATAAGTTAATGCCTATCGGTATTATAAAAAAAAGGGAATTTCAACTAAAATGCTTGTTCACAGGTCACATGCGCTATCATTCAACGTCTGATTGATGACAACAAGGACTTACATTCATCTACTTACGCTAGGTTCTTGCATTTGGGACTGGGACTGTGCTTCTTGGGTAAGAAAATAAATTCCTAATTACTTAAGTGTACATAACATCAGGCCTGTATTCAGCAAAAGGGAAGGCAGAGGTGTAGTTCCGTTTATACAGGGTGAAATTAAATTTGCTAACGAAACTCCGTAGACGTCTTCGGTCGATCGACATCTAAACATGATAAAATGGACAAAAATATGATTTGGTGATTTGGTTTCGGGTCATCGACAGCAGTTGAAAGTTCAGTCTTTATGTTTTATTGTATTTATACCATTTTTCAAATTAACTTGCGATAAATGTCATTCAACCGCCCTGTACCAAAAAGTCCAAATAACTTACGATAGATATCGTTCGTCATACAAAACTGTCGCTAACATTGCATCGGTTCAGTTTCATAATACCAAACACGGAGTAAGTCAATGTTTTGATCGTGTTACCGACACTGCCCATACATTTTTTTCGTATGGTTTGGAAATATTGGGATACATTAGTAGAAGGAGGTGAACAAACTTTATCGCAAGTTTATTTGAAATGAACTTTAGATATTGATACCCATTAGATAAGTGAAGCTCCAATAAAAAAAAAACATCAAATATTTTTTTTTTTATTTATTTATTTTAAAACACATACACTATCATCACAGGCGTACCTAATACAATAGTGCACGCAAATTTTAGTAACAACAAGGTATAAGATAGACTAAAAAAAGATACAAAATACAACAACAGATCACATACAAAATCAGAAAAATATATGATATTCTTCAAGATAGATAGATAGTGTGTTGAAAACATAATACAACCAATCAATCTAAACATCCAAAAAAAAAAAATCATCAAGATACCTCCAAAAACCCTCCCCCCGCAACAAAAAACACACCAATACACATACAATCATTATGACTTTGTCAGATTATTCTACAAGCAACTTACCAAAGCACCAGTGTTTCAATCTATTAATCCAAACGATAGATTCCTTTTACTTTTTTATCGTTTTATCGTGCTTAGATATCGATCCTATCACGTTTGCAGAGTTTCGCTAGCTAAATTAAATTGGACCCTGTATTCATTTTTGTATCAATTGTTCAGGTTGCAAGGAGCGCACAGAAGCCACAATGGCGGCGTTGGAAGTATTACCGGAGCCTCAGCAGTCGCTGTGTCAGACCACGCTGTCGATGTGCGCGTACGCGGGCACCGGTGACGTGCTGGTCGTGCAACAGATGCTGCACATCTGCTCCAAACATTACGAGACTGATGTAAGGATACATCACTGCACAGTATTATCATCTTACCGGCCTTGTCCCATGTTCTTGGGGTCGGGGCAACAAGTTTTCTTCTTCAATTCTCCTCTGTCAACGGTTACGCTGTCATTAATTCCATTTGCCTTCATACCAATGCTCACACAATCCATCCACATCGGCTATATGTGGATGGATCGTAAATGGAACATATAGTTTCAGAAAAAAGTTCCGCTTTTTAGAGCGTCGTCACTCACTCGTATCTCACTCTCTCTGTCTACAGCTGGATGAATCGTATTTGCGCCCGTGTACTTTATTATTGAGTTTAGAACACGGAGTAATTAAATAATGGAGTGTTTATAACATGTAATTCACTGCTAACATTAACACACAATATGTCCTTTTCGACTGCGCATATAAAACACTAGCTTCTGCCCGCGACTTCGTTTGCGTGGAAGCCGTAAGACACTAAAATAAAATAACATCAAATTTCCCTCCCGCGCTATTACTTCGTTATAGGTTAGCGTTCTTTCTTTTTCTTGTCTCGACTCAGGGTCTGACCTTCTTCAAGAATTGGGCTATCAAATGCAAAAATAATGTTTCAAATCCGACTGGTAGTTCCAAAGATTAGCCTGTTCAAACACAGAAACAAACTCTTCAGCTTTATTATATTAGTATAGATTGAACTTAAGTTATAGAAAGAATATGCGCATTAGCACTCCATAGCTGCACTACATTTCATAGACAACTGTATCTAATTCATTTGCATAATATTAAACTCTATTCGCATTTTAGAATGAACAATCGTCAACCGAGGACACTGCATTCAAGAAGCAAGACAAGAAAGATTCCAAGGAAGGCACTGCTACCACCTCAAACTCAGCCAGCAGTTCAAAGGACGATAAGAGCACAAAAGGTAACCTCCAGATTACAAACGAAATACAAAAGATCATTGCAGCAGTTGCATCTTGTCCTCACACCACTTAGTCATTCAGACGAGTCAGCAGCTGAAAGAAAGAAAGAAAGAAAGAAATAATTTATTTTGCAAAGAATGTGGGTACAAAATAAGATGTGAACATTCTAAAAACGGTTCCAACACACTCTACCTTACGGCATGCAAAAGTAAAAAAAAGTATTTATATTAATTCCTCAAATAAACAACCATAATATAAAGAAAAACAGTATTAGTAATGTGGATCTACAGCCTTCCCACATAAACTAAACATCAAAAAAACAACGATCTTAATTCTATATTTTACAAACGATTGATTAAATTGATTATTTTCTTTCATTAACAGCAATATCAATAATAACAATAAACAAGGTAGATATACAATGAAATTTAAAATAAAAATAATAAATTAATGTAACATTATAAATTCTTATCATTCAAAAAATCTTGTATAGAATAGTAACATTTATCTGTTAGTAAGGATGTTAGCCTCTTTTTAAATATACTTATTGATTCTTCCTTGTAGGCATGAGGTATTTTATTATAGATGACGGGTCCCGGCTGCCATTAGCATACCCAAAAAAAATATGTTAGTCATGGAGTTACTGCAGAGTTCTCTGTCATGTACAAGCGTACTGAATATTCTACCGTTTTCACCAGGCAAGTCATCAAAGGACAGCAAGAACAAGGAGAAAGAAAAGGAGAAAGAGGCCAACAAGGAGCTGTCGTCCGTTCAAGCGGTCGCTACGATAGGAGTCGCCGTCATCGCGCTCGGCGAGGAGACCGGCGCCGAGATGTGCACCAGGATATTCGGACAGTTGGTGAGTTGACGCACTCACCTTAAGCTGGCTTCCCACGGTGCGTGATTCTGCGGATTATCGCGCACGGCCGACGACTACGGACAACCACGCATCGCACAAAAGGCTCTTCCAACGGTGCGTTTCAGTCTGTGTGGGTCTTGAGAGATTCGAAGCCATCTTGTCATTCCACAATGCAAAGTGTCTCGCACCGCAGCTTTGAAGTTACCGACTCGCCGCGGATCGGACACACCGCGACAGACGTGTCTACGTTATCACGGACGATACTCTTTCCACGGTGCGTCGGTGCCCGCTGGTCCGCGTCCGTCCGCAATATCACGCACCGTGAGAAGCCACCTTTACAAGTCAATAAAAACCCCATAAATGTATACAATAAAATTTAAGCAACAAATGACATGCATTCAAACATTTGATAAATGAAAATATTAAATTAATCTGCGTTAATTTAATATTTTCATTTATCAAATGTTTATATTATTTTAATATTTTCTTCTATTGATGGGTGAAATTCAGTTCAATTGCAGAACGCATTTGAACCGAATGTCGGATCCCTTATAAAAAATCATAAGAACACAATATAACACCACAGACAGTTATTAATAACAATTTTAAGAGTATTATAAATCATTTATTTATCAGGGTCGTTATGGCGAGCCGGCAGTGCGGCGGGCGGTGCCCCTGGCCATCGCGCTGTGTTCCATCTCCAATCCGCAGCTGGCCGTCATCGACGTACTCAACAAGTACTCACACGACTCTGATAACGACGTCGCCTACAACGCCATCTTCGCCATGGGACTGGTTGGAGCTGGTACAAACAACGCCAGGTAAGCTTTCTTACAATTACAACATTTTAAGTTTTATACAGGGTTATTTTAAACTAGCAGCGCATCGCTGTTTCACCCGCGTAAGTTTCGATCCCGTGGAAATATCGGGATAAAAACTATTCTATGTCCTTTCCGGGGACTCAAGGTATCTATACCAAAGGGTATCAGAACCGATCTGGCATATCGACCCGCCGCCATTTTGATTTTTTTTCCAAATCGCGGCGCACGATGAAAGTGGTATGTATGCGATGTGATTTAGTGGATAAATAATTAATTGTAGTAGTAGTTTTCTCGTGCTCCTAGTAATAGTGTAATGCACCTACTCTCTTTCAATGAACAGTAATAATAATTAACCTGGTAACGATTAGTTGGATACAATCTGATGCATAGACACGTAATAAGTCTTATGTCGATGTTTACCTTCAAATATCTCGGTAACGTGACACAGGGGTACCGTGTTACTTGACATTTTTTGTTCGTTTATGTGTCCTCTACCCATACATACCACTTTCATCGTGCGCCGCAATTTAAAAAAATAATAAATTGGCGGTGGGTCGATATGCCAGCTTCCATACAAAAAAATTCAACCCCTTTTTTCTTTCATCTAAATCTGTTCAACCGTTTACGCGTAATTGAGTAACAACCATCCAAACATCCTTTGATTATCTATACTTAAAAAATTTAAAGTCCTGACTGACTGACCTGATATATCAACGCACAGCCTAAACCACTGGTCCTAGAGACATGAAATTTGGAGTGTGTGTTCTTTGTGAAGAGTAGGTATCCACTAAGAAAGGGTTTTTCGAAATTCCACCCCTAAGAGGGTGAATGGGGGAAGGGTGGAATTTCACGCGGACGAAGTCGCGGGCGCAAGCTAGTAGTAGGATAAGGATTGGCGCAGTAAACTCCGCAGACGCGGTGGGCCTAAAAAACATCAATCTTTTTATTTTATAGTGTTCAGATATCGATACCCATCACGTCTGTGAAGTATGCACAAAAAAAAAACAGATTTTTTAAACAGATATTTTTAACCGACTTCTAAAGAGGTCTTCAATTCGGAAGTTTAATATGATATTTTTTTAATGTATTTTCGGGCATAACGCCGTCGTTCAGAGACGGATTTGCAAAATTCTTATTTTGTTCGAAATAGGTTTATTCCGAAATGGTCTCATTAACATTTCGTAAAGATCTGAAGGCCAATTCTACTAATTTAAAACGTTCAAAATCTAGTCTCAGTCTCATCTCGGCGACAAATAAATGTCAAAAACTTGTCAAAATGTAGGGAAATTAAAGGTAATTTTGACAGATTGAGACTGAAATCAGACTGTGAATGCTCTTAAAATTACGAGAATTAGCAATAGTAATAAGTATAGTACGTAATATATTAGCAGTATATTATGAATTTGTGTGGGGTAGGTGGGTACAACTAAAAAGTGAAAAATTAAACTTTTTTACAAAAAAAAACAACCAACTTCCGAAAAAAACACTATAACACTAACTTTAATTTCAGAAGTCGGTGTCGTTGGTTCCGCATTTTCGTTTTTTTACTCCTTTGATTATATAAATGTCTAGATGGAGCGTCGCCCTACAATCGTATCAAAGAAAAAGAGTCAACATTTTCAAGTATGTGTGCGTGCAGGCGTCGTTTTACACTGTGCGTCTACGTCTCTGTGTGTGTAAATAATGATACCAGCTACTATAATTCTCTCACTTATTAATTATTACTAAAATGTGAACAAGAAGTCGGTACCAGGTAAATTATTTACCTAATAAAACAATACTTACACGACAATTTTTACTTGGCACCGACTTGAAAATCATGTAAAGAAAGAATTAATAAATTAATGTTATTAAATTAGGTACTCTAGGCACTTTTGAAATCGGTTTAATATACCCAAAGCAAATATCGATACCTCTGGGCTCAAAGGGCGTATAGCACATTTTGGGCTTTTTGACTTTTTATACTTTTCTCACTCAGTTTTTGATTCTCTATCGATCTGTGTAATCCACGTGGCGAAATTCGCAAAAAAATGTCGAATACGACCTCGTAATTTTCGTTACGTGTGCACAACTTATTTGAAAATTAGGGGCATAAGGAACATATTGCTGCCTCCACAAAAATTGGCAGGTTGTATAAACCAATTTGGTTGAAGATTTTGGGTGTAAGATCGTTCGAAAAGTAATATTGCTCTTTACGTCCTTTAAAAATTTCAAATATAAAAATATATTTGTGCTATACGACCTACATTTTATTATAAAATAAAGAGACCTAAGAGATCTGCTTCATCAGTTTTAAGCTTTATTAGCTTAAAACTGATGTAGCAGATTATAACAAAGACCTGATTACATAGCATAAAAACTTTAATTAGAAATGACGAAGAAAATGAAAAATTAAATGATTTCATTACAAATTTAAAAACTTGTAGTATATTTTTGTTTTTTTTTTTTTTATAGAAAAGTGAAATAAACGATTTTTATTTCTCATCATAATTTTAGTTTCTATTATCCTCTTTTTATTTCTATTAAAAACTCAATTAGAAGATTAAATAAAGCTACTCTCATAGCAAACCAAGAGCAATTTAATTTAGATTTAAAATAATATTTTAGTTTATTAGACAGAACAGACAAAGGTGACGTTCAAACGCAATACACTAACATAAAAAACAGCACTAAAAAGGTCAGTAATAAAACAAAAACGAACAAATACAAAGAGAGTAAATTTAGTTACCAAACGAAGCAGTTAATTGAAGAGAGGCACTGCAGAGCATGAAGTATAGTAAGAGCCCAGGCGACTGCAGCCTTAAAAATAAGAGAGCCTGTCCTTCTTCCACATGTTACCAATTTTTTCAACAGTATTTTAAGCACCGGAATTCTGCCACGCACATTTTGCCATTCTTTTCCACAAAAAGGGTGACAAAACAGACATAGACAATTAGCATCCTATCAGTCTGGTTTCACACCTGTACAAAGCTTTCATTAAAATAATCGAGAACAGAATAGCCGGAGCCCTCGACAAACATCAGCCCCGCGAACAGGCCGGATTTCGTCACGGCCATTCTACTACTGACCACCTCCACTCCATCAACAAGGTTCTCGTATGTATGTATGTATGTTTCTATACAGAGTTCCAGCTCCCCCTTTAAATTGCATTTATAGATTACTCATTAATTTGCATTCGTAGATTGAAAGCTTTTGATAGCATCAGTCATACCTCAATTTGCAACGCCTTACAAAATCAAGAAATAGACACCACTTCTTTTGATAGAAACAGCACCCCAGCTATTAAAATCAATTCCAAGACAGAACCGTCTTTACAGTTCAATAAAGGAGTTAAATAAGGAGACCCGCTGTCTCCGAAATTATTTACGGCCGTTCTGGAGGAAGTCTTCAGAAAGCTAGCAGCAAGCTGGGCAGAAAGGGGCATTATGGTTGAAAAAAAGAGATTATCCAACTCCGTTTTGCCGACGATATTGTTCTTTTTTCGTCTTCAGTCTCCGAGCTGACTCAGATGCTAGATCTCAGTACGGCAAGCCTAGAGGTCGGACTTCAAATGAATATGTCGAAAACGAAGTAATAGCGAATGTCAAAGACCAAGTTGATGATGAATAGCGTGCATCGCAGGATCACCGTGGCGGGTGGGGAGGTTAAATATGTCGATGAGTAGCTCTATCTTGGTCAAATAGCCTCTTTCAGATTACCTATTTGACAAGACCAAACAAAGAAGTTGCAAGACGCGCCGAAAATGCCTGGAAGAGCCATTGGGCCATGAAATATCAAACGAAGGGCGATCTTCCACTATCACTTCAAGTGAAGACTCATCGACATGTGTATTCTTCCCATCCTCACGTATGGTTCTCAAACATGGTCTTTGATAATTCAGCAGAGGTCCACGCTCAAGGTTTGCCAGAGAGCTGCTCTGGACAGAGGGATGTGGAAAGAGAGTAGGGACTAGGGAGATCTTTGTCCAGCAGCCTAATGGCAAAAAAAATCTAAATAATTATCGAAGAATAGATGCCTACTCAATAAATAAAATATCAATTAGAAAAATAATTGTAAAAATATTGTCCTTTAGCACGTTATACAACAATTCAAGTAATTTATACACCCCTGTGTTTTGCATCATTTATGAAAAGTTGGGCTTACGCCCCTGTGTACCTGCTCAGGGCGTATTTTTATGGGGTGTATAGGACATATATTATTTTTTTTTGGTCGTAAAGCACATGCTATCTCAGCCAATACAAAACCAGGCCTATTTTTGAAAAAACCTTCTTAAGCACATCAAAAATCTAAGAACTTTATCCCTTGGATACTTTTATGTAGCTCTAAAAATGAGAGAGATATAACGAAAACAATTTTTATTTTTTTGTTTTTTGCTTCTCCTGAAAACCTGTGTTTTGTGCTATACGCCCTTTGAGCCCAGAGGTATCGATATAATCATTAAAATGGGCTCATAAACAAAAAGTTATACGCGAACATTATGTTATTTATTACAAAAGCAAATAATTTAAAAAATAAAAAAACCCGACTGCTTTAAAAGTAACTTTAAATAAAAATTATTTATATAATTAAAGTCAAGACATTAAAAAAAATGCCTTGACCAGGAAAAGCTATTATCTACGATTTAAAAATTAACATTGTAAAAAAATGTTTTAGTTCGGAACCCTTTGCACGCGAGTTCGATTCGCACTTGGCCAGTTTTTTGAAAAAGTACACGAATGAAATTGTATAAACGTAACCATAAACCAACTAATATGTACCCATAAAAATGACGTTAAGTTGGGAGAGTAAAAAAAGAAACTGGCAACACTTATAAAATATGGCGTGATTTGATAATCATAAAAACAAAAAATAAATTTGTAGTTTCTTGGTTACTTACCGATGCACGATGGTAGGTGATATGTTTGGTATTTTTTATCCTTCCTTTATAATTCCGGCACAATTTAATAGAACATACCGTCATTTTGTCGCTGATATTTGTTTTTTACTTGGCGCGCGTAATACGTATTGACAGTAAAGCGACACGATTTGCACTGATCGGCGGGTAAGCACTTGTGAGCCAATAGTTGGCTGACACTTTTTGACACGTTTGCGCGCACTTTACGCTCCATCTAGACATTTGTATAATCAAAGTTTGACTCCGACTTTCGAAATTAAAGTTATTTTTCACTTTGTAGGGTTTTTTTTTGGAAGTGGGTTGTTTTTTTTTTTTTGTAAAAAAGTTTTCAAGTGACTACAATAGCTGAGGTTGATGGCAGAGAAGCTGGAAGCCGACCTAGCTGGGAAAAGGCTAGGCAGATGATCATAATCATGAATAGCTGCGGTCGATGACCTCGCAAGCAAATTCAAAATAACCCTGTGTATATAAATATTATGCTTAATTTTTTCAAAGTTTAATTTTTTAAAAACACCTTTTTTATTTTGGCGTGTTCTAATAATAGCCCTGCTAAACCCATAAGTAACAATTTTATGGACTGTGTCTCAAATAAACATTATTATTATTAGGTTGGCAACAATGCTGCGCGCACTAGCGCTGTACCACGGCAAGTCTCCGGTGCACCTATTCATGGTGCGCCTGGCGCAGGGTCTGTGCCACGCCGGCAAGGGCACGGTGACGCTGTGTCCCACGCACGCAGACCGACGCCTCATCAACCAGCCCGCACTCGCCGGCCTGCTTGTTGTGCTAACTGCCTTCTTGGATTGTAAGAACAGTAAGTACACTTCTAGTTTTGTTGTAAAAGTTTTATTAGAAACGATAAGCTGTTTTTATTAGTCTTAGGGCCAGTTTCTCCAACGAAAAATATTGCAAAATGAATGTGGCGTAGTAGTTGTGGCTTGTCAAATACGTATGCAGAAGAGGCAGAGTCCATGCCTTAGCCCAGCTTTTCTTTTTTTTAACGATATCAAACATTTATTCCGTTCAATAGACAAAGCATCAAGAATTTAGAAAAAAAAAATCTATGCGACCGTATCCGAAATATGTTCGGAAGGTGTAACTGTAATTTATCTTGTTCGAGTTCCAAATAATATTATAATTGAATGGGTCTCATAAACGAAGCCTTGTGTTACAGTAATCCTCGGCAAGTCTCACTACTTGCTGTACGTACTGGCGACGGCGATGCAGCCCCGTTGGCTCGTCACCCTCGATGAGAATCTGCAGCCCTTGAACGTCAGCGTGCGCGTTGGACAGGTAAGAAAACAAAACAGCTTGGAATGGCAACATTGGCAACAAATATTAGGCTACGCAATTTTGTAAAATTATCCGTCACGGCAAATCAGCCCGTCGATTTTGATTTCGAATTCGTTGTAAATGCGTGAATTCAAATAAATAAAAACTCATGTTAACAAAACCGGTCGAACGAAGTGGAGGTGCGTGGGGAAGGCCTAAGTCCAGCAGTAGTCGTATTTCGGCTGAAATGATGATGAACAAGATCTCCTTCTTTTTTGAAGTCATGACAAGGCTATTATTATTAGTTCAGATTTACATATTTTCATTATTTCGCAGGCTGTCGACGTTATCGGTAAGGCAGGAACGCCAAAAACAATCGCTGGTTCGCACACGCACACGACACCCGTACTACTATCGTTCGGCGAGCGCGCTGAACTTGCTACCGACGAGTACATCCCCCTGTCACCTGTCATGGAAGGATTCGTCATACTCAAGAAGAATGAGGATAGCGTTATGGCTTCTGTTCAATAAAACTAGCTATTAATCCTTAGATTTAATTAACATTTATCTGTATTCATTTCAGTTCTAATAAAATTGTGAGAACTATTCAAAGTGTGATTTTATTAAAGGCCCAATCCACTCATTACCATACCCGGTTTTGGATGAAAGATCAGGTGTAATATAGTAGGTGTAATATATTTCAACTAATTTATAACAATTGACTCACTACCTACCTATCGTCAATAAACTGTACAACGTAAAAGCGTAATTACGAATGTATAGGAAAGAAACTGATGGACATTTCTCTGTGGTTCTTTACTCACTGTTCTTTACTACAGCGATTGTTTTCATTACCATTACTAAAGTTGGGGTAAGTACAGAAAATAATGTAACTACTATAATTTTGATAACAGTGGCGCTGATTCTGTTGTTCACTCGTTTATACTAATAATAAGGTGGTTTGCCGGAATGAATGTAGCTCAAATGCTATAAATATTTATACAAATTATACGAAGGAGGTTCCATTTCCCTCACGCACTATGAGCTTATTGCCTGGTGATGACATTGAAGTCTTGGGATTAACTCCGGCTAATCATTTAAACTAGTTTGTAAGACAAAAGAAGGTACCAGTAATAATATTCTTATACCTAACAACAACAAGGTATCTTCTTGCTCTAAAATAAGTAATTATCAAAAAGGAGATCAGCAGAATGCCTTGACATTATTTCATCAAAATATTCAAGGCATTTCTTCCAAATTATTAGAAATTGAAATGTTTTTAGAAAAAACAAAGTTTGACATTGTTTGTTGTACTGAACATTGGTTAAAGGATTACCAAATGTTAATTAATTTTGAGAACTATAGTGTGGGCAGTTGTTTTAACCGTAAATCTATGCTACGTGGAGGTTCCCTAATCTTGATAAAAAAATGTTTAAAATCCAAGCAACGAAATGACATAGTGGGCTTATCAATTGAACATTGCATCGAACTGTCCTGTGTTGAGCTAGATAAGCATGTCGTAGTGTGCGTTTACAGACCCCCTAATTATCAGAACTTTTCTGTATTTGAGTCAATAATGGAAGATGTCTTAGCGAAACTTGCATCCAATAACAAAGCCGCAATTATTTGTGTTGATTTTAATATTAATATTTTGGAAAATAATTCTAATAGCAGTAGATTATTAAGCCTTTTTAAATCGTTCAATTTATCAAATGTTTTTACAGAACCGACTAGAATTACTCCAACTTCTGCTACTTGTATAGATAATGTCTTTTGCGATTGTGATTATTTAGACAAAGCCATCGTAAATTATCTGCCGTCTGATCATAGTGGACAAACGGTATCTTTTAAGTTTAAAACACCTTTGCAAAAAGTGCAAATACAATTTAGACCAATAACGACTGGTAAACTAAATAGATAGTACCCTAAATAATAAGTTAAATGATCTGGGCCATGATATGGATGATGCAAATAAATTGTACGAGGATTTCTTTTCAGTAGTGTACACTCACTTCAATACAACTTTTGAAAAGAAAACAAAAAACATTTGCCCTAATTTTATATTTAGTGACTGGGCAACTAGAGGTATTAGGATAAGTAGGGAAAGACTGTTCGAGCTGTATGGCCTTAAGCCTTACATCAATACTGAAACTTTCAGCAAGTATGTTGCTACATATTCCAAAATTTTTAGAAATACTTGCAAAATAGCCAAAGCCCTGTACATTAGTAATAAAATCAAATCAGCTGAAAATAAAATAAAAACCGTTTGGAAAATTATAAATAACGAAACTAGTAGAAATAAAAAACGAAACACTGATTACACATTGGAGACTTCACGTGGAGCCATAAGCTCTAACTTAGAAGTAGCTCAGGAGTTTGTAAATTTCTTTACTAATATACCATCAAAAACGACGGAAGCCTTAAATTCCTCATCCGACGTATCATTTGATTTATTAAAAGCAAACGTTCCAGCCTGCCCGGTTGAATTTCAATTTACACATATTAACCCCGTAACAGTAATAAAAGCTTTTAAGCAAATTAAGATCAAATTGACCGAAGATCTTTGGGGAATGTCCATTAAAGTCTGTGCCTCCATAATTGAGACTATTGCACCTTATTTAGCCTTAGTATTTAATTCGTGTGTTGATCAAGGAGTCTTCCCCGATTTAATGAAATTCAGTAAGGTAATATACCACTTTATAAATCTGGGGACAGTAAAGACACCAATAATTATAGACCCGTATCCGTGTTGCCGGTTTTCAGTAAGGTGTTTGAAAAGATAATGCTTAATCAAATGCTCAATCATTTTAACACCAATAAAATCCTTCACGATCAACAATATGGTTTCACCAAAGGACGTTGTACGATCGACGCCGGTGTAACCTTATTAAAACACATTTTTAACGCGTGGGAAGAGGCCCAAGACGCCATAGGAATCTTTTGTGACCTCTCTAAGGCGTCGATCACAAAACCTTGCTTTTGAAACTCGAGCATTACGGGCTTGGAAAACTTGCGCTCAATTTAGTTAGTTCTTATTTAAATGACAGACAACAGCAAGTTCAAATAAATGGTATCAATTCACATGGTTTAACAGTAAAAATGGGTGTGCCACAGGGCTCAATATTGGGTCCTTTCCTCTTTTTAGTGTATGTTAATGATCTACTCCATTTATTAAAAAATCAACCACAAATGGTGTTATTTGCTGATGACACTTCCTTAATTTTTAATAGACGTGCTACAAATTTTGACGACGTAAATAACGCCCTACTGCAGGTCCAAAGTTGGTTCACTGCTAATAATTTAGTATTAAATGGAAAAAAAACTAAGTGCATAAGATTTTCTTTACCAAATGTAAAGAGTAGTGATTGTGAGATAGTATTGAATCAAGAGAAACTAGAATTCGTCGATGAAACGGTTTTCCTGGGGATCACGCTCGACTCAAGGCTACAATGGGGTCCTCATTTAACATCTCTTGCAGGACGGCTAAGTTCAGCAGCTTATGCTGTCAGAAAAATCCGTCAATTTACTGATGTAGATACCGCGAGACTAGTCTATTTTAGTTACTTTCATAGTATCATGTCTTACGGTATTTTACTTTGGGGACGGGCTGCAGACATCGATTCTATTTTTATTCTGCAGAAAAGAGCCATCAGAGCCATATATAACCTCTGCAGGCGTGATTCTCTAAGGGAACTGTTTAAGGAAATTAACATCATGACGGTGCCTTGTCAATATATCTACGAAAACATCATGTATGTAAGAAAAAACTTACATCTTTTTAGTAAAAGAGGTGAAAGACATAATTATAGTACTAGAAATAGGGACCTATTAGTTCAACCAGGTTTCAGACTGGCTAAAGTAGACTCATCTTTTATGGGGTACTGTTTAAAATGTTATAATAAAATACCTCCCCACATTCTTCAACTGAATGAGACAAAATTCAAGTCTTGTATAAAACGCACACTATGCAGTCAGGCATATTATAAGTTAGGAGATTACATTGCTGATAAAAATGCCTGGCTCAATGCTGGTCCTGCTCCACAACCACAACTAGTTGATTAACACTTAAAAATACTGTTGGAGCTGCTGAAGATTGTAAGAGAACTTTGCATTGTATAAACTCAATTTCCTTTGCATTGTATAATTGCATAGCACAGATGTGAGTTCTATGTAAGTATGTACTATACCTTATTTACATTTACCGGGTAATATGTCTTTCATTGACTTGAATGTGCCATGGCGGCTGATAGTATGTCATGCTCACACAAATGTCTCGCTGACGGTGGCGTGTGTATTGGATCATTTAGCTCCCTTCAAAATGGTTGAGCTGAATGGTGCTGATCTATGCGTCATGTTCGTGAACGGGCGCCGTCGGTTGGGGCTGGTCATCACTCAGCTGCCTCGGCTTATTTCTAACTATTTTATTTTTGGATTGTTGTCTTCTTACTATTTGCTGTACTCTGGACGCTCTTAACGCGTACGTATTTTTTTACATCGTTCTCACATATAATTGTAAATTCATTTTTGTAAAAATACAATTTAAAAGAGTGTCCATGGAGTTTCTTGCCCGTTCTTCTCCATAGGTACCTACGCTTTGGAATGGGCAACTAGCTTCATATTTTCTGACTGACCGACTTCTTGACAATTCAAAAGTGCCTGTAAATGGTTTAATTGAAATAAATGGTTTGAGTTTGAGTTCACAAACTAAACTAAAAGACATGTTAGGTTTTTGTATGGAGGCTGGGCTTCTGCTGTGAACAGGGAAGAGATTATATTTTTATGAAAGTACATAAATTAAGGAGACTGTATATATATATTTTTTTAAACGTAGGGTGCGTTTATGATAAAGTGTTTGATACTAGTTGAGCTGTTTATCCATGTTTGTAATGCTTTTCTTCTATTTTAAATATATATACCTCTAAAAAAATGTGTTCAATCCTGTACCTATCTGCATTGCTGAGTCTCAAATTGCGACACGAAATTCGTGTCAGAAAGTTTCAGGACGCCGGCATAGTACACAAGCAAAGACATTAAAGTATTCTTTGTACACAAGTAAAGTATACACAAATTACGTATTTACTCTTTCCCTAGTAACTTCTAGGGAAAGAGTAAATACGTAATTTGTGTATTTCACAAAAAGGTAGGTAATGCAATAGTTTTGTTGTAAATATTGCACTAGAATTTGATCAAGGTTTTGAGATGTCTTCCCTTTGACACTACACCCGTACTCACACTTACGCGTATTAGTCCATATCTTGAAAATTACTGAATCGATTTTGATGAAACTTGCACTGTTCCCTAAGTTGAATTAAATGTCAGCCAATAAAAAAATGGTCACGATCCGAATGCGTGGACAAACATACACACATACCTACTTACAAAATGTTATATACATACGTCTATAACATTTTGTATGTTTGTTTGGAAGCCCTAATAGATTGTCATAAATGAATATAATGCAATTCCAATAATAATACATATATACGTGTCGAATTGATAACTTCCTTTTTTTGAAGTCGGTAATTATGCGTTTGTCCTACTAATTATCCATAGGTAATTAGTATACCTACCTACTTACCAGTATTTTACACAGCAAGGTTTCCTGTGAGTATGACGTTCTACACGAAAAACCAATAAAAGTGAGTAGGTAAGTAAATAATAATTAACTTGTTACCTACCTGTTCCTAAGTATAAGTAATAATCTTAGTTTGTAAAAGAATTATTGTCGTTACGTGTACATTTACGAAAGAAATTATTTATAAAATGACGGATTTTTGTCTGTGGTTTCTTATTATTGCGATTGTGATAATTGCCTTTACGTTCCTGATGTTTGAGTAAGTAGGTCAAAAAATAATTTAGTTAAGTACTAAAATGTAACATTTTGCGAGAGCTCTTCTGCAGTCATTGCAAACAGCATTATGATGTGCCATTCTTTATTAAACTTGAAAGAAATTGCCTTGTGTAAATGCAAACCTGTCTTGTCTGTGTAATGCAATTATTAGCATGAATTGAATCAATTGTTTGTCCACTTCTTCCTAAATCAACACCTGTTGTTGCAGAGTAAGCGTAGTAATTCCATGGTGTGCCCGTGAACCAATGGACCCACTACCTTACGCCACATCCTGGAGGCGCATGGCCATACCGGACCATGACAGCTTTACTGTGATATTACCACCTCTGCCACCTTACTTCTTTGAAAGTAAAATTAATTATGATGTCTTTTCAGAAACAATTTGATCAATCTAAAAATGTGTTATTTCTTGTGATTGTTTTATTATTTAACTGATTTTAATTATTATATGTTTTGTTATAAAAGTCATGCCATTTTATTTTGCCAGTCATGTTATTAATAAAATACCTTTTAATTAAAAAGCTTTGTAAAGTTTATAAATACTTTATTTCCTTATTAACTACTATTATTATTTAAGACCATATTGTATCATGATGTGCTTTCTTCAGCTGTTGAAATAATTTCTTTATTTTTCTCCTTATCTTCCGTGTTATCATCTTCACAGCTGGAGTCTGACTGTGATGATGCATTCTGCTTATTTTCTAACTTTGGCTTCTTTCCTTTCAATTTAGCATTTTTCTTTTTCTTTAGCCTCTTGGCTCGTTTCTTTGCTGTCCTCTCGGCAGCTGCTTGCCGATTTTGTTCTATCCGGTTATGGTATTCATCTTCAAGTTTTTCCTAAAACAATTATTGCAAAATGACAGAATATTAAAGATGACTGCCCATGTCTTTGGTTGGGCCAACAATAATAAATTGACAAAATGTTAGATAACTAAGATATTATTTAAAAAGGTACAAAATTACAGCATAAAATGTAAATAATGTATATTAGACATGGGCCCAGTGTGAAAAAGAAAAATAAGATTTTGACCTCTTTGCTGGACATCTTTTTACTCCACAGCAGATCTAAGTTCACACAATTTTGTTTGCCTAAATCACTATAAAATTGCATAATCAACCTATGACCCACTGCCGGGACACAGGTCACACAGGCCTCCTCTCTGTGAGAGGGAGTAAAATAACATTGGCTATGATTCATTTACCTTTTCACTTTTCTCTTGAATGAACTTCTGCCTCGCGTATTCTTTTCGCCTGAGATGACGGTAGACATGAAATTCTCCAGATCCCGCGCCAGCACTCGAGCCCATAACATTGCGGACAAAGTCAGGTGGCGCAGCTAATGATTTTGATTTTGGCGGTTCTGGGATCATCACTGGCTTATCCTGAAAATTAAATATATGCTTAAATGTGAGAAATTTTAAAACAGAATACGTAACATTTGGTTCCCATTCCGTGATTTGGACTAGTTCGTACTCACTGGATTTTTCATCAGTTTTTGTAATTTTAGTCTTTGTAAATCAGTGGCATTTCTTATCACTATAGGCTTCTTCTCCGATTTAGATTCTGTATCACTCATTTTTGGATCAGGAATAAAATAATTAACACAAGAAATGACAAGAATAGAATGAAGACACAAAAATATAAACAACACAAAATTGAAAATAGATAGTGCCAAGGTTGACAACTGTTCTGTCAAAGTGACGTGACAATTGACAACTTTATTGTCAGTGTCTCTGCTGTTCCCGCTTTCCGAATTGCGTCAAAAGCAAATATTTCGCGAATCCGACCAACGCGCAACGTCACAAATAGTACTCAATAGTCCTTATATTTTGTGACTATTAAATTTGGTCGGATTCGCGATTAATCGCTTTTGACGCAATTCGGAACGCGGGATTAGTCTTTCAGTGGCTTTAGAGTTGAATTGAATCGAAACAAGTTTTTGCGAACCGTATTAATATTTGAAAAGAAAAAATTGCTGTGCGAGGCGTTGCGGTGAAGTTGTTTTAAAACTGACTTTATAATTCTTGTTTCGACTGCTGCCGCTGTGTAGGCTTCGAAATAATACACGATAGGTACTAGTTTATATCTGTTGTATTTTGAGTAATTATTCAAGTTGTGAAAAAAATCTGAGATGAATTTGAGCGACGTCTGTAATGCGATGGCGGGACGACGCCTAGTGCCCCTCTGGGGACAATCAAATGGGGTCCCGAAGCGTAGGCGCGGGTGTGGCTGGGCTCGCCGCTCGCGGTATGGCTCCGCGGCCGCGCCTCCGCGAGCACGGCGAAAGAAAGTCCTGCCTTGTTAATGGCTTAACACTACCGACCGCTGCGCCGGCAGCGGTAGGGTTAAGCCATTGGTTCCAGCTGTCATTCGTGAGTATGAACATTAAAAAAAGTAACTTAAATATACTATGTAACTATTTTAAAACATGTAACTTAAATATCACCTGTTTATATGGTAAAGAGAAAATTTAACATCCGAGGCGGGGTGTAGAAATATTCGAGCTCTCTTCACTCGCTCTTTCAAATCCTAACCAAATTATCTGTTCTCAAACTTTAATGCATAGGTAGACAAAGAAACTACTCTATTTGCATGAATGGTCTTGGTCAAAAGAAATCTATCCGATGTGCAACATATTCAAGCTCGCTTCGCTCGTTCCACTAAGAAGAGAAGTTCAGACTTAGAAGAGAAGTTGCTCGTTCCAATATTGTTTTAGTAAATTATAGGGTGGCAAACCGTTTCGGCCGGGGCGCCAAATCTCACAATACGCCACTGATTAAATTAATTGCAATTTCGCAATATAAGACGAGACGTTTCGTCTCACACTTAACGTTTTTTCTGGAAAGTTCCGGTTTTCAACCTCTAGTTTCACCTTGTGAAGGACAAACTCACTTGTACTGTAGGTACTTTCCGGCGGATACGGCAAATTTTGTGCATTTATAGTTTCATTTGTGTGCTGACATTACGGAATTATCATCAAGTAAGTAACCTTTTTCATACTAAAAAAATATTAATGGCCTTAGTTTTGATATCATTCTAAGCTAAGCCAGTGTCTTCTGTAAAAAAAACAATGAAAATGCCCATTTTTATGTAACCTTCTTGCTTTATTTTTTGCATACGTCAGTTGTTTTATAACTATTTATTAATTTATCATTTTGTTTAGTTACTTGTACGATGTAAATTATAGTATCATATTAATCACTCGATTTTTATATTGATTTATATACTGAAACTATTCGAGTAATGAACTCAACCTATAGTTGACCTTGCCACTTATTCATGAACAAATTGGGGTAGGTAATGGCATAATGTTACTTCGGAAAAAATATTTCAAAATAATTAGGAACAATAATTTATAACTAGTTTGTTTTCATGTCCAGAATGCCGATTAAGTCCATCAAAGCTCGTCAAATCTTCGACTCTCGTGGTAACCCCACCGTAGAGGTTGACCTGGTATGTATAATCATGTTTACAGCCTCGCTTTTCCTCATGTTAGAGAATATCATTTTGTTTCCTTCCTATAAATAAATATATTTATCACTACTTTAAACCACAAATATTGTAAGTGGGTACTTAATCTAATAAGAAAACAAGCTTACCTGCTTTAATTGGATTGATAAATAATTTTATCTAATCAAAATAACATCCTACTAGTAAGCATCGGACGATAAACTAAAGGTTTTAGCCTAAGGCTAAGGCAAACAAAATGTTCTGGAATTCATTGTATTATTTAATATAGGTAACAGAGTTGGGCCTCTTCCGTGCGGCTGTGCCATCTGGTGCCTCCACTGGTGTCCATGAGGCTCTGGAGCTGAGAGACAATGTCAAGGGCCAGTACCATGGAAAGGGTGTGCTCACCGCCATCAAGAACATCAATGAAAGCATTGCTCCTGAGCTGCTCAAACAGAACCTTGAAGTCACCCAGCAGAAAGAGGTATGTTGTGACTTGTGATAAGGATAACATTATTTTAACCTTCACTTTGACCTTAATGTGTTCAAGATCATGCATAAGTCTAATATACTACTTCATAAAAGCTGAAGGTTTTCTCTGTATTTGTTTGGGGTACTTGTAATTTTATTTTTATATAATAATATATTTTATTTCTTTTTTTGTTGCTGTGCTGTAGTAAGGTTTGCCAGGGTATGGATGGTTATTTATGGCCATAGTTGTTTTGGAAAAACAATTTTAATGTCCACAATAACAGTTCAGTTTGCAACTTCTAACGATTTCATGGCTTTTTCAAAAGTACTAGTCATTCTAAAATCAACTTAAGTGGAAGTAACATCAATTTGAAACAAGCTTTTGAATATACTACATTTACAGTACATAATGTTGTAAGATATTACCAATATTAAGATTGTACCAGTTACTGTGCAAACAAACAATTTTTTTTTTTAATAATGTCATGATAAACCAGAAATATGAGTAATCAGTAAAAACTACAAATATACATAATTAAGTAATCATATTACTTAATTATGTTTCTTGCTAACAAAGACATTTACTTTAGTGACAATGTATGTAATTGATACATAAAACATCTCAGAAAAAAAAAGTATTAAAAACCCAACTGCGATAAAAAACTTAAGTTAAAAAAAAACTGAAAAGCTAAAAACAAGCCCATTTTAAATTAAATAAAAGTTGGAAGAAGGCAGAACCTGTACCATTTTTATTATATTTTCAAATTCAAATGGGTCCTCCATTTGAATTTCAGTTTGCAGTTTTTTTTTTAACTTAAGTTTTTTACCGCAATCGGGTTTTTTTTTATTTCCAGCTTTTTAGTTTACAAATGTAAAAGATTTCGCAGACGATTTAGTTCTTGGTACGTGTGTTTTTTACGATTTGTTATATTTTTGTAATCACCTTTTAAAACCCTTTATTTTGATACCCCGCTCGATAGGTTTCGACTAAAAAAAATTTTTTTGAAGACATAATTTGGCGCCAATAATCGGCCATTTTATTTTATTTTTCAATTTTGTTTTTCCCAGTGTCACTCTCACAATTAAGACGAATCTAACGGCACCTCTCAAGCTGAAATCGGTCAAACCGTATAGGGTACAGAGCATGCCACAAATATACATACATACATAAACTCTAAAAACATTACCCTCCTTCTGGCGCAGTCGGATAAAAAGCAAACACAAAAAAAAAATTGATAAAACTTACTTATTTCATATCTAACTTCTATGACACATACATTCCACAGATAATGATTCAATGCTGATTCAATCCACCTTTGTACCATAACTTACAAAAAAATGTAAAAGAAATAAAAATCAACGGTATGTTAACAGATTGACCAGTTCATGTTGAACTTGGATGGCACTGAAAACAAGTCAAAGTTGGGTGCTAATGCCATCCTCGGCGTGTCTTTGGCCGTCGCCAAGGCCGGCGCTGCTAAGAAGGGCGTGCCTCTGTACAAGCACTTGGCTGACTTAGCTGGCAACGCCGACATCGTGCTGCCAGTGCCTGCCTTCAACGTCATCAACGGTGGCTCTCACGCTGGCAACAAGTTGGCCATGCAAGAGTTCATGATTCTGCCTACAGGTTATTATTATTGTATACATATTATACCCTTTATACCTGGAAAGTTGGAAGGATTATGTGAAATGCCTAAATAATAATGATAATACCTGCCTATTATTCTCCCACTGCAGGGTAAAGGCCTTTTCTCATACAGAGAGGGCACAAGCATTGATCACTATGCTTGCTCAAGACAGCTTGGCAATTTCAGACTTATATTAACTACTAGCTGACCCAACAGACATTGTCGTGTCCAATACAAAAACCTTATTTGAACTATAACAAATATGTATTTTAAAATAAACAATATCTAAATCAGTCCAGCTGTTCTCAAGTGATAGGCTTACCAACAATCAGCATTTAATTTTTATTAATATAGACAAGTCCAGGTTTTCTTATAATGTTTTTCCTTCACCAATGTCAGTAATGTCTAAGATAAACTCGGAAAGATGCCCGAATTTGATTTAACAACATCTTGCATGAGACCCTAATACGAAATCGGAAATCCTATTGGCTCAACCAAATTATAAGATAAGATAAATCTTTATTTGCCTTAAACATGGTATAAAGTTGTTACAGTCAGATATTAATCTAAAGTCCGCATGTTTAGCTATACAGGATATGTATCAATTGCATGCAAAATAATAATTATTATTAGTAAATTTAAAGTTCAATGTCGCAGATACAGAGTCAATTACAATAATAATAGTTTTCTCTCAGCATTCTGCAATTACACAAGTCCAGGAATTTATAATTTATTGTTGAGAAAATATTTAATGTCATAAAACATGTGTTCTTTCAACCATTTCAGTAATTTGTTTTTAAATGAGTTATCTACTATTAGATAACAATTTTATTTCTTTGGGAATTTTGTTATAAATGCGTAATACGCATTTATAACAAAATTCCCAAAGAAATAAAATTGGAAAATAATTTAGGAGTATCCTGCAATGCAAGTCTGCGTGGATCTCTATTTCGAGAGTTCAATTGATAGGCTTTCTTGAACAATCCCTTATTATTATAAACATAATTACAAATTTCAAAAAGGTATAGTGACGGAAGTGGTAATATACCTAGCTTTTTAAAGAAAGGTTCACATGACTCGTCAGGACGGATACCACAAATGGCTCTGATGCATTTCTTTTGCGCAATAAATGCTCTGTGTTTATCTGTGCTGTTACCCCAAAGGATAAGCCCGTATCTTAAGATGGATTCTATATAGGCATGATATGCTGTAATTGCTGTTTTTATATTTTGGAGTAACAAAACCATTCGCCAGAATAGCAATAAAGCGTATCTATCACACCAAAGTCTTCAATGTCCACAAAATAAATTCACAAAAGTTTAAAAGCTACATTAATTAACAGTTTTAAGAACATTTAATTTTTTATCTAGGTGCTACTACATTCAGCGAGGCTATGCGTATGGGTTCCGAGGTCTACCACCACTTGAAGAAGATCATCAAGGAAAAGTTTGGTCTGGACTCCACCGCTGTCGGTGATGAGGGTGGATTCGCTCCCAATATCCAGAACAACAAGGACGCTCTATTCCTCATTCAAGATGCCATCCAGCAGGCTGGTTACACTGGCAAGGTTAGTATTAGGATATTGCAATTCTCTTCTTTTTTATATTGTTTACTAGCTGCCCGGCGCGACTTCGTTCGCGTGGTGTCGCCTTACCCTACGCCACTAATACCCTACCCCTACCCTACTCCTATCCTACCCCTACCCTACTCCTATCCCACCCCTACCCTACTCCTCTTCTACGCCTACCCTACCCTATACGAAAAGAATAAAAGAAAAAAAATATCAAGAAAAGATATATCAAGCTAAATAAAAAAATATCTGTCTTGATAATAAACTAAAATACTCATAGAAATAAAAGTTTACTCTTTTATTTCTACAAGTATTTTAGTTTATTAGATAGACCAAACAATTGAATAAATCAAACTATACAATCTTATTACCTCCATATTACTGAATGCCTCCTGTTTGACTGGTACAAACAGTTTGTATGGGATAATAAAATTGTTGCTTTTACTATTTTCCTTACAACTTCTTCATATTTTCTCACCTTTTAAACCTTCCTTGGACTTCTACAAATATTTCAAAACCAAAATTAGCCAAATCGGTCCAGCCGTTCTCGAGTTTTATTGACACTAACAAACATCATTTCATTTTTATACAGGAAAAGTTTTTAACCAGTGCGCAAATTTTGACATAATAAACTTGAATATATTTTAATAAACACGTATTTTTTGTTTTGATATGTTTCAATAGTAAAAAGTTAAGTTAACGCTTACGAGACTTGTTTACTCAGAAATTTATTTTATGGACGTCGCTTGCCAGTCCGTCGACCGGTCGCCCGATTCACGCCGCGCGTCGACCGGTCGCCTGACGCGCCAGCTGCTATCAGAAGTACTCACGCGCGCTCGCGGATTATTGACCCCAGTTTAGCGCTACAATTTTTTAAGTTTAGACTGTGTAAAGTTATTTGTAAACGTAATTTTTCGTAAATTCCAAATTATCCTTCATACTTTCATGGGCTTAGGACCATCAAAATGCAGAAAATAAATCATAATAAGTAAGAAAGTAATACGTTTTAGTCCATTCAAAATAAAACATTTAGGTATGATAGGTACTTAGACATGATACAATTTGCGTCAATGTCTAATCAAAGAGAACCTAAGACACTAAGATTGTTTATAATTTCTTCTTACCTCTACATTTTATTAATCACAATAATTTTAGGTATTGTTCGAAGTGACCTCCTCCCTTTTCAAGGCATAAACGTGCACGTTTAAATAAGTAAGCATTTAGTTTGTTTAGGACACTAACACCACTTTTTACTTCATTGAAAGCGTTAATTATTTTTTCTTTCAAGTCATCTAGGCTCTGAGCCTCTTCTACATACACCTGGGGCGTTTCACTTGTTTCATACACCTTGGTTTGGGCTCGCATACGAGGTACGCTCTCCCTTTCGTATCTTCTTCGTGCTGCTCGTAAATTTTCATTACTTAACAAATACACTCGCACCATTTCATAATACTCGCGGTGAGTAAAATGAGACATTGTCACTACGCTAGTCTAGTACGCGGCACGCGCGCAGAGACGGCGAAGGGACATCCGACCTCCGCTTCCGCAAGTGACGTACTGCATGTGTGCATGCGTTTTGTTTATCAAACGCCGGCGCCGCACCGCATGCCCCCGCACCCCCGTCTCGTGCGCTGGGCCTTCGCGTTTTCATTCATGCTCATTCATAGTATTACTATTAAATTATATCCATGTCTTGCTTATTTCAAATTGGGACAAAGTGGAAAAATGAAAAAAAAAAAGTCATAAACTAAAAATGGAAATGTGTTCTATTGCTTACACTGAGCCACCAAAAAAAATTTGCGCACTGGTTAAAAACTTTTCCTGTATACACATATAGATTATCATTATTTATATGTGTTAGACCTTCACTTACACCATCACCTTGAATAGATCAATCACAGTAAGTGATATTCAATGTGTATGACTCACACTATACAACATTATTTTTAGTATATGCGAAACCCGAAACACGTGTCTAGTATTTTTATGTAAAGAATCTATGTTTCAAATCTAATATTTCAAAACTGCATCATGAAAAATCACAAAGTTATAAGCTAGTTAAGTTACCTGTTTGTCCATACAAAAACATGCTCACCCGCGCCGCTTGCGCCGCGCCGTCTTGCGCTCATTGATAATAGTACCTAGGTACCTAACCGTTCGTCGCGGAGATTGGATAACCTACTTAGTGTCGCTCGGTGTCCAACTTTTAACCTTTTTTAAATATTTTTGGGGCAAAATATAACATGGGGTAAAATTATTAGAATCGATTCAGTTACTTATTCTGAACAAACTATATTCAGGTTTCGCATATTATACTAAAAATAACTTTATATGTAACACTGCGCCTATGTATAAAAATATAATCACAGCTCAATAATCACAAACTTAGCTATAAAAGTAAATTTTTGTTTTAGATTGAAATTGGAATGGACGTCGCGGCATCTGAATTCTTCAAGAATGGCACCTATGACCTTGACTTCAAGAACCCTAAGTCTAACCCCGCCGACTACCTGTCTTCCGAGAAGCTGGCCGAGTTATACCTGGACTTCATCAAGGACTTCCCTATGGTGTCCATTGAGGATCCCTTCGACCAGGACGACTGGGCCGCGTGGGCCAACCTCACCTCCCGCACACCAATCCAGATCGTCGGAGATGATCTTACAGTAAGTACTTGCACCTAGCAGGTTTAAGACTGAAACTGTAAAAGGTAGAAAGAAAAATGCGTTTAATGGCATTACAGCATAAAAGAAACACTTTAAAACTATAAACAACAGAAAACAATACTTTTAATGCCAAAAAGGCCTCAGCTCAGCGTAATGTCAGATGACAACACAAGGTCACCACGTCATGACATCTGTCGCCTCACCCCATCATTTCCTCCTGTCGCCATCCCAATTTATTTAGGGTTGGCGCAGCACCTCATTGTTCATCCAAACATCGGAAGACTAAAAAACCATTTTGAAAAATAACTGGAAACAAAAGAGGCCAACCATCCATGCATCAGATGATTCGACATCAATATTAAGATAATTTTGTGGTCCCTAGGTAACAAACCCCAAGCGCATTACCACAGCTGTTGAGAAGAAAGCTTGCAACTGCTTGCTCTTGAAAGTAAACCAAATTGGAAGCGTTACTGAATCCATCGATGCTCACTTGCTGGCCAAGAAGAATGGATGGGGCACCATGGTTTCTCACAGGTATTTTATGATTTGTATAAAAAATAATAAAAAGTTTGAAAAAATACATGTTCTGTTTTACATAGGTACACCAGTGTTGGTTGATATTGTAATGGGGATTTTTATTACCAGGTCCGGAGAGACTGAAGACACGTTCATTGCTGACCTTGTCGTGGGCCTGTCGACTGGTCAGATCAAGACCGGCGCGCCGTGCCGCTCCGAGCGTCTCGCCAAGTACAACCAGATCCTCCGCATTGAAGAGGAACTCGGCGCTGGCGCCAAGTACGCCGGCAAGAACTTCCGCAAGCCTGTTTAAATGTACAAAGACGTAAAAGAGCATATTCAACAAAGAACACGTAGTTGCTATCGACCGCAATGACTGAAATGTACATGCTCTTAGAATGTTATACAGCATTTTAATCTTCTGTAGTGTGTTATACATGATGTAGCAAGATGAGCAAATTACAGCACATTTTTTCAAAAAGTACTTTGTTTATAAGAGATTACTGGCTGTAGTGTATGTATGATGCTATTTATTTAAATTTTAAGATTTATTTTTATGTTTTAAAATTAATGGATATCAATGCGTAAGTTCAATAAATGATAATGTTATTGTATTTGAGTGCTTATTTTATTGAGATTTCTGTTAGGCAATACAGAGAAGCTAAAAACTAAAAATATTTTAGGTTCTCTTATTTTACACCAATTCTGTACATGCATCCAACGCGAAGATATTGGTGAAACTATAGATGACGCTGGTAAAAAGATTGTATTCTGTACCCTCGCAATCTCTGAAAACCGACGAACTGCTTGCTCTGGCGATGTCCCTCAAATAAAGCAATAAATGCGAAGCTATTTGAATATTTCAAGCCGTGATAAATAGATTTACCTTTAAGTCCATCCTGAGACGCTTTTAGGAACTCTTGTAACAAAAATGTACAGACGCCAGCACATCAAGCTACTACAATCCCCATAAAAAAGAGTCTGACTCGCGCACCGAGGGTTCAGTACCATCATATTTTTAAATTTCATGGGCGAGACCTCTAAAATCATCAGAGAATTAATATTTCAGTTTTATGTCAGCGCCATCTCTTGACCGATAGTGGAACTAATGTAACTTTTGTTGATGATTTCTGCAAAAGTGTGCTATTTATATAGACTTCGTTTTATTTTTCCTGTAATCTTTACATAAACTTCTTTCACATAGAATAATTCCAGATTTTTCTCTTTGCAAACTTCAGAGATACGGGTAATACGGGGGAGGACGGTTTTTTTTTACATTTTCAATCAAAAGTCGAAAACTATGCGGCCTAAAAAAAAGAAAAAATGTTTGAGAATGTGCAAACTGCGCTCTTTCATAAAATACCCCACATGCCTTAGTAGCCCCACTTCGAATTTTTTAGACCCCCTTTCAGTCCCTGTTGCAAGAAATATACATATATTTTTATTTCTTTCTTGTTTGCAAAATAGTTGGGCAAACGTCATCTAAAACCATTCCCAATTTCAAGATGATAGCATTGGTAGTTTTTGAGATATCCAACTGTGACAGACAGACAGACTGAGTCGTACCATAAGGGTTCCTTTTTACCATTTTAGTACGGAAGCCTAACTAGGGAATTTGTAATCATCAAATAACCTACAAACGCGCGCCCATAGGAGTAAGTGTTCTGTGCACGCGCCCCTTGCGTGCTTGTGACGTGACGTCATACCGTAGCCGGTTTACCAAAGAATCTATATTAGACAGTACAGTACATACATGATCGACGCGTGCAGCGTTTATCTTGTTTTGACGATAGTAAACAATCAAACCGTTAACAAAATGAGCTCATTATAAGTTGCATGAGTAAAACAGTGGTCAGTCTAGTTATTACATTGGTTTCGAATACTACTTTCAACAATGGCTCAAAACAAAGAAGACCTTCGCATTGTGACATATATGTGCCCATCTCATCCGGTACAGTTATACGAGTTGATACTGGAGTTATTAGAAGATGCCTTGGGTTGCTATGCAACTTTACAATATGAAAGCAGAAGCCCAGGACCATTATCGGATCGTCCTGATCCTTTTTCTACTGACAAAGCCGATTTGGGTAAGAGAATAACTTTTATTTATATACAACTACCTCCATTTCCATTTTCTATAAGATAATTATGCATTATTCTGTACCAACGTAATTGTGTAGCTTGACCATAATGCAGCAGCAGCAGCATGAAATAAGTACTTGGGTACCTACTTGCATTAAAATAACTTACCAATATTCGGGTAGGTACATTACCTACGTAGTAAGGTACCTAGATAAACAAATTATGCAATAGTACTTCTTAACTATAGTTATCTATCTATCTATAGGTACTAATAGTCTAATAATAAAGCTGAAGTTTGTTTGTTTAAACGCGCTAATCAATGGAATTACCAGTCGCAAAAACTACCCAAGCAGAGTTAATAAAATATATATGGGAATGGGACCACCCCTGAGGCACACCCTATCCATTAAAAAATATATTTTTGAAATCAATTTATACAATTAGGTATTGCCGGAGATATCGCGTAACATACATACAAAAACAAACTAAGTAAGTATCAACTGAACTGATTTTGATAAAATTTCTATGGAACCAATCTGAAGGTAGGTATATCCTTTCAATTAAAAAAGAATTTTGAAAATTGGCTTAGAAATAACGGAGTTCTGAAGTAAAAAACATAAAAAAAAATCAACCGAATTGATAACCGCCTCCTTTTTTTTTTTTTGAAGTCGGTTAAAAATATTTATGCATTTTTGATAGCCAAATTCTTCAGGAAGGTTATATTTAATATCACGCTAGGACCCTTAGGAGCCGAGTATAAATAAAAAAAGTTGGGAAGAACGCTAAGCGTCAGCGAAGTAATAGGGCGTGCGATGCGACGACGGGGTGAGTCGGGGGAGCAAGAAATTTCACGAGAACGAAGTCGCAGGCAGAAGCTAGTTAATTATCATCAACATTTCAGCCGAAAGATGTCCACTGCTGGACATAGGCCTCCCCGAGCACCTCCACTACTTAATAATAATAATTGTAATTTAAACTATTTATAAGTATGTACCTACTTACCTACATTCTAGTGATTTTATTTATATAAGTATTTATCTTCCAGCGTTCATGACAGCTTCTGCATATCTGAAACTACGTGGAAAGAAAAATGCCTATATTGATCTACTTCCGGTAACACCTGTTTTCGCTCATCAAATGAACGTGGAAAATAAGCCAGGATATTTCTCAGATATCATCATTCACAGTGATAAAAAGTAAGAACCCTTCAATTAGTAAAAATGGACATGTAGGTTGGTACCTACCAAGGTGCATAAAGCAAGATTTACCTAGAAGCCCCACTACGCCCGCCGCGCGCCGTAGCACCTTTTGTGATTTTTATGCTGCCAAAGAAAGTGATGTCTGATATTTTTGCTAACACGCAACGAGCTTAGATATAAACTCAAAAAATTATGCACTTCTTCAGAATTTAACTGAATATGGGCCATTTATGACGCAAAACATGTCCAATAATTGCATTGACACATAGTTTTGAAGCCGATGAGCATCAGACTAAACTACAGATCACACACTTGTGCTTCCTTCCAGATTGTATATGTCATCCACAAAATATGATCATATTTTATTTGCCGTCATTTATTAATGGACGAATCATGAAATTATTGCCAAACTGTCCGTATTAATATATAGATGAGGATGCTCGTGACTGTACCTACTTCTCTACAGCAACTAATATAGATACTTAGGTCTTGAATCTGCTTACGTTTCGAATAATATTAATATAAATGGCCATTTATATCAAGCAAGCTGAGGCAAGCTTAGTCTGAGAATAAAACGTTATTATATCGATGTAAGTTTACGAACTAAGCTTCCAATGAGATAAATACACACACAATCACAAAATAGATAAAAATGTTATCAACATGTCATTGACTCGTGATAAGAAAGAGTCCTCTATTATTCTACAATTAGCTTCCAGACTGCTAATATTGTTTTATCGAATTATACATAATGTAATAAAGTTGTTTAATTGCAGAGCTCATAACGTGAATACTTTACTTGATCTCCGCGGCTGTACATTTGCATACAGTGACGAAGAATCTCTAAGTGGAAGCAAAATTGTTTTGAAAACCTTAAAAGAAAAGGGTGAAAACGCATCTTTCTTTGGATCTCTGCTAAGTACTGTGATTTATTATAGTTCCTATCATAATAAATGTGAAAGTTTAGATAGTGAGAGCGCGGGCAGCAGCTAGTTTTAGTTGGTGCACACACTGTACGCCCATTTACATTATCTTTATTTCAGGATCTGGATCACATTTATCGGCAGCTCAGATGGTGCTATCTAAACAAGCAGATTGGGCCGCAGTTGATTCTACTACTCTTCTTTATACAAAAAAGTTTATGTACGATGGTGGTAAAGATATTATAACCTTGGAGACATTGGGTCGTTTGCCGCCGTACCCTATTGTGGTAAATGCTAAACTAAGAGGTAAGTTTCAAAGTCAAATTGTTACCATACACGTGCAGTTGACTGTACCTATCCCTATCTAAACAAATAAACTGGCCTCATATTCTCCTAAAACTATGGGTGACGCTGGGCCCATAGATAAAAATACTAAATGCTAGGCCACCTAGTTGCAGTGTTAGGGGTAACATTGAAACTAGGTGGCCTAGCGTCGCGTGACACGCACGTCGGGGGCGACTTGCGTTCCACTGTACAAGCGAAACTGACTGTTGCGTTCAGCATTGCTCCTTCACTTGTTTAACATCAAAGAGATTTAAGATTTTGTTTAACATAATGTAAATATTTAGGTACATCGTACATAACCAACCTAGAGTCGGCGCCATGTTATCCCATCCTATAAATAATTACTATTTAAGTATGTTCCATTCGTTTCAGCCGAGACAAAAAAGGCGATATCAAATGCACTACTCAACCTACCTCAAACTCTACTGTGGAAAAGTAGATTTGCGAAATTCGGTATAATTAAGTTCGAAATCAACAGTGATGTCGCTTACGATGGGCCGGCTGCACAGATGTGGGCCATCCAGAACGAAAAACTCAATGTTCGGTATTATTAGAGCAGGTCTCATAATATCGTTACTGTATATTATTTATATTTTATATACTGACTACACTCCTAAATAAAGAATAAGAAAAAATAAAACTTAATGATAACATTTTCTAAATTTTATTTTAGTATTGTTAAATTCATTAAATTATACTTTTAGTTTACGTTGATTTACTACATTAATTACATGGTACCCAGTTACAATTTCACTTTCCATTAGGAGCTCTCATTTTTTTTGACATCTTTGTAACACAATATTTAAAGATACTACTTCTTTTTTCTTGTTGCCACAATCAACCAGGACACCACGCGGTACTCTTATTACTCCCATAGTTACTGGCGGTGACTGACTGGCTGGTGGTGACTGGGATTGGGAAGGTTCTGTCTGCAACATGGATGAAATGTGTTAATATTGGTTAAATAAGTAAAAAATATATATAAACAATAACAACATTTTATTTGTATTTCATTAGGATGCACTAATTATGAAGTGTTGAATGTTGACTGTATTCTAACTATAAAATGCAAATTCAAAGCAGTTGATCAACTGAGGCAATTCTCGAAATTTTCAGAATGTTCAGTCTGATCTCAGTAACAAATAAATAAATCTCAGTAAAAAATACCACTAATTTCCCCACTTTTTGATATTGATTGTCGCTGATATGAGATTGCGACTAGATTTTGAACGGGCATTCTGATCTTCCAACACACTGTATCTATAGTATCAGGACAGTTACTCCTGAAGATGTGTTTTAGTTTCTTTGTGTTGACTTCAGCAGTGGTTGAGTAGAGAGAACAAAATTCTGATTTAACAACACTACTCTGATTATTCAGGTGTGTTGAATCAGAATCTTGTTTCACAAGTCAAGTGGTATTAGATAGATATATAGGTACTTGAGTCATGCATTTTGTAGTTTGCAGTTTATCTGTGATATCATAATATTATGATCTACATTAAAACAGAGCATTATAATATTATTAAATGCCAGGCAAAATATTTAAAATAACAACTTCATAAAACAAATAACTATCACTACCTATCTAGATATAATTATAATAACTATATTATTAACCAAGATCTACTTTTGAAAACTGCATCTACTATATTGTAAGTTGAGGGACTAAACAATTCCACCGCCATTGATGTGTTCAATTTCTTCTTCTGAGAGAGGTGCTCTTTTGTATCGCAGTGGTAGATCAATGTCAGGGATGGCAGATGTACTCATTGATGCCGCCTGCACTTGACCTGGCTGAAAAATAATGACGAAAAAATAATTATTACCCATCAAAGACTTTTTAACTCCAACAGGCCCATGTGTGACCTGAAACCATAGTGAATCTGCTGACTGAGAACAGAAAATGCTTCATTGCCACATGTCCAGTCTACCACAACTCCTGTACATCAGACCACTTGGTGCAATGCTAAATGTGCGGTTAAGTTTAAAGTATACTTACTTATTCATATGGATTTACGAATTTGGATTAAAATAATAAGTGCGCTCAAATTATCTCGAATATCAATAGCGTTTTTCTCGATTCTGACATGTGACGGGAGTGAAAATTACATTGAAAATATAGTTACGTAAACACTATTAAAATATAGAAATGAATCGGTAAACAAAATATCAGGTATATTACGTACTGTGGCGGCAGCAGCAGCAGCAGCAGCTGGCGGAGGAGCAGCCGCTGGAGCTGGGGAGGGGGCTCCGCCTGAACCTAACCCGCCCTTACGAAATTTAATAACGGGAGTTCGTGCAAGAACCTGAGTCACTCGTACCATTATGATAAATAATTTTCAGAGAATTGTTAGCCAAAATTTTATTTTAGTTTTATGGCTGCGATTTGACACTGACAGTTGCAAGACGTTTTTTTTTTTCCTCTGACTTTGCACGGTTTGTGCATTCAGTGGCATTCAGCCACTGACCTTTATAATAGATAATACATATTATATAATAATTATAATACATATAATATTATAATACATATTATAGAGGTCAGTGCATTCAGCTAATGACCCCAATGTCACGTTTTGATTGCAAGACTTTTTTGTTTTTGACGGTTTTAGACATTTTGGGTGCATTCCGAGTTGGGAATGTAATTGATGTAATCGATTTGAGCGTGCTTAAGCCCGTACCGTAGATGACGTCATGACATGCGCCATCTTGCGATAACGCCGACCATGCCTTATGCCTCCTCTACACGTCGGCAGACGCGTCCGCGGACGTAGTCAGATGCATCGGCAGATGGATCACCACGAGCCGTCCACACGTCTTTTGGTCGTTCAGTCTGTGTTAATTCTCGACAGACACAACTCGTACGCACGCAACATTAAAAAAATGGATGTAGATACCGTAGCTGTTACAGCTATTTATTTATTTCTTTTAACTACTATTTGAGTGTGCATTGCAGTAAACTTATTAAATAGAAATGGAAAAGAAGAGGTGGTGGATGCTGGCATTTTTATTTTTGTAGAACCTATTTTTCGAATTCCACAGGCAATTTTCTCCTTGATATAACTCAAGAAATTTAAATGTTTCATCTGTGCTCATATTAGCCATTTCAGCCAACGAGATTAATAGGTAAACGAGAAAAAAAAGCTGCAAGAAGTACGCCTGCACTCTCATTCCGGACTACGATAATACTGATGCATCGTCAGACATGTGGACACACACCGGGCGCTCGCGCTCAAACCCTTTGGTCCGTGCCACAAAAAGCGACAACAAATGGATTGGTGGCAGATGCATCTGCCGACGTCAAATACAAAGTCAAAGTCAAAACATTTATTTCAAGTAGGCACTTAAAATGCACTTTTGAACGTCAAAAATTACGAAAAAATAGAATTGATTCTAGTCGCCCATTCCAAAAGGTAGTTTTCTATGGAGAAGAATGCGCAAGAAACTCCACCGTTACCCTTTTAAAATGTTTTACAATATTTTGTATACATTAATTATATAATAATATGTGAAGATGATGCACCTAAAATAAAATAAAATTACTATACCAAAATAGGTAAAAGAATTAAAAATGAAAACATGACATAAATTAATTATCTAATAGATACATGGTGCTCACATATTTACAAACATGGTAAAAATAAACGATTTTCATTAAAATAAAAAATTACAAGTAATAAGTCAGGGTGTGAGTTTAAGTAATTACAGAATATAAATCAACGTCAAAAAAAAAAAAGAAGAAAGAATCAATTTTACAATTAAATTAGCAACCAGTTTGATTTTGTCTAAACTCTAGATTGTCCTATGGATCAGGACCAGCATGTTTCCAAGCGTTCTTATCTTGGATATAATCTTCTAATTTATAGTATGCTTGTTTACAAAGTGTACGTTTAATATGAGTTTTACCTACCTCAGACTAGCAAATTACCCCGTCTACACGTCGGCGGACGCATTCGCATATGACCATCTGCTGATGAATCTATCGACGTGTAGAGGAGGCTTTCTAATAATATCACCGTCAGCGCTGTCAAAAATGACAGTGCGTGTGTGTGTGTGTCAGTGTGTTTTAAGTTGCATCCTATCTTTAAATTAACGTGGCATTTTCGAAATTGTGATTCTGGCTGACAGTCGCCACCTAACCAAAGAAAGAATAACTGAAGAAGAAATGTGGTGTTTATACAAAGAAATGCTGTAATAATATCGTATTTACATTGAGTAAGCACTGTGAGGGCGTTCACAAGCGTTCCGAATTGTTGACAGCCATAGCCCTCAGCTGTCATAATCGTAATAATCTAAATCGGAACGCATGTGAGATGATGTGAGTGCTGTGAGCGATTATTATTGTAGTCTGTTGTCTATTGAAAAGTAGGTACTTGCAATACTGTTGTTTATAGGTGTGTGATTATTTTACTCTTTGGATGTGTGCCATTGACATATAGAAAAGTATGGACTGGAAATACCTTAGACAAAGAAAAGTATAGACGGCGGGTAGCTCCATTTCATTTCCACAAGAAAGGGATCAAGTATTGAGTTATTATAAGTAACAGAAAAGGATAAAGCTATACTATTTCCGTCTCTCACTGCGTGCCAGTTTTTTCAAGGCAGCTACTTATGTAGCCTATGTTAGTTAAGTTAGTTTTTTGTCTCATGTGTGGCCACGCTACCCGATGCTCTATAGCTTTCTTACTCTAAGGGAAATACCTACAAAAAAAGGGTGCATGCCTACAACTCGTTTTGTCGCATAAAATGGCTGCCATTGCTAGGGTTGTCTCAATCAAGGAACATAGATGTTACTATTATCGAGTATCGATACTAAATATGAGTCTTACTAGTTATCACGTTTGGATCATAATAACTTATTTAATTAAAGTCCGTTGTAATTAGGGTTGCCAACTATACTTTATAATAACGTATCTTACTTTATTTTCGATAAATATACTTTATAGTTTTGCATAAAACTATAGAGTGCGAAAATACTTTATTTCTAATCTTTTGTGATGGGTAAAACGAAAGACTCATGGTTAATTACTGAACTATTTATCGATAGGTACATACAAGTCAAAAAAGTTATTTAAAAAAATAAAAAAACCCGACTGCGATAAAAAACTGAAAAGCTAAAAACAAGCCCATTTTAAATTAAATAAAAGTTGGAAGCAGGCGGGACCCATATCATTTTTATTATATTTTCAAATTCAAATGGGTCCCGCCTGCTTCCAACTTTTATTTAATTTAAAATGGGCTTGTTTTTAGCTTTTCAGTTTTTTATCGCAGTCGGGTTTTTTTATTTTTTTAAATAACTTTTTTTATTTCCAGCTTTTTAGTTGACAAAGTAAATGTGAAAGATTTCGCAGACGATTTAGCTCTTGGTACGTGTTTTTTACGATTTGTCACTTTGAATTACTTTTAACCATATAAGTTGTATATATTTTTGTAATCACCTTTAAAAACCCTTTATTTTGATACCCCACTCGATAGGTTTCGAGAAAAATAATTTTTTTTGAAGACATAATATTGCGCCAAAGATCGGCCATTTTATATTTTTTCAATTTTGATATACCCAGTGACACTCGCGCTACCAAGACAAATCTAAAGACGTATAATTTATCAAAATCCGTTCATTCGTTTAGAAGTTACGAGGGAACAAAGAAACGGACATACATACATACATACATACATACATACAGGTCAAACACATAACCCTCCTTTTGGGCTTCGCCGCAGTCGGGTAAAAAAGAAAATCTTTTATTAAAGTTAGAATTTTCAGAGAAAAATATTATAGTTATGCTTAAGACAAACCAGTTGTGAAGACAAATGGCAATATAATAAGATACCTACTTATAAATGCATCTGATAGCGTAAATACCAAATGTAAAAACAAAATATTTCTTATTTACTCTCTGTTACCGTTACTTCAGCTTTCACTGAGTTTTTTCGGTACCTAATGAATCTGCAGTGGCGAGAAGAGAGAAACAGATAAAAATTTAATAAAAAAAAACCGGGCAAGAGCGAGTCGGACTCGCGCACCGAGGGTTCCGTTACATCCGGATTTATGCATAAGGTTCATGTTTATGAAATTAAATGTTTTTTTAAATTTTTGAATTGATTGAATGAATGGTAAATTGTGGTTTACGATTTATGACGTATTAAAAAAAACTACTTACTAGATCTCGTTCAAACCAATTTTCGGTGGTAGTTTACATGGTAATGTACATCATATATTTTTTTTACTTTTATCATTCTCTCATTTTAGAAGTTACAGGGGGGGGGGACACACATTTTACCACTTTGGAAGTGTCTCTCGCGCAAACTATTCAGTTTAGAAAAAAAATATATTAGAAACCTCAATATCATTTTTGAAGACCTACCCATAGATACCCCACACGTATGGGTTTGATGAAAAAAAAAATTTGAGTTTCGGTTCTAAGTATGGGGAACCCTAAAATTTATTGTTTTTTTTCTATTTTTAAGTGAAAATCTTAATGCGGTTTACAGAATACATCTTCTTACCAAGTTTCAACAGTATAGTTCTTATAGTTTCGGAGAAAAGTGGCTGTGACATACGGACGGACAGACAGACGGACAGACAGACAGACAGACAGACAGACAGACAGACAGACAGACAGACAGACATGACGAATCTATAAGGGTTCCGTTTTTGCCATTTGGGTACGGAACCCTAAAAACGGGTTACTTATGTATTAAAATCAGTACCAGGTACTTAACAAATTAGAAAACATTTTAAAAACCAATTATTTTTAAAAGAAGCTTCTGACGTTTCCAAAGTAGCCATGTAGGTTTATGTGAAATAAAATATTTTAATTTCGGTGCTGTGAACCAAAGGCCGGACCTGGCAAGGTCACTCGGACCGAATAAGACACAGGATTATTATGTTCACAACGCAGACGTTTCAGCGGAGGAACTAGTTTACGGAAACTATTACGGCAACGGTACAACCCTATTCCATTTGACATATTATTGTAAACAAACGAATAAATTAACAAAATATACTAAAAAGGTCTGTTAAACTGTATCATCGAATGTGTATTTTTAAATGTATTATTGCATGAAAACCGGCTACTAACCTGTGCAAAGACATTAGAGGTTGATTTTCATTCTTTCTTGCACCACACTTCACAATACAGCACACAGACATGTTGAATTGTTGTTTTCCAACATTTGCATGCAGTTTTAAAAGGTAAAATCCTTGTAATTTCTCGCAAATCTCAATAATACAAAAAGTAAACAACCATTTGACAGCAAAACTACCACGAAACTTGTCGCAAAAGATGGCTGCTATGGCACCTTACCATTGACATAAAAAAGTATGGACTGGAAATACCTACGAAAAAAGGGTGCATACCTACAACTCGTTTTGTCGCATAAAATGGCTGCCATTGCTAGGGTTGTGTCAATCAATGAACATAGGTGTTACTATTATCGAGTATCGATACTAAATATGAGTCCTACTAGTTATCACGTTTGGATCATAATAACTTACTTAATTAAAGTCCGTTGTAATTAGGGTTGCCAACTATACTTTATAATAACGTATCTTACTTTATTTTCGATAAATATACTTTATAGTTTTGCATAAAACTATAGTGTGCGAAAATAGTTTATTTCTAATCTTTTGTGATGGGTAAAACGTAAGACTCATGGTTAATTACTGAACTATTTATCGATAGGTACATACAAGTCAAAAAAGAAAATCTTTTATTAAAGTTAGAATTTTCAGAGAAAAATATTATAGTTATGCTTAAGACAAACCAGTTATGAAGACAAATGGCAATATAATAAGATACTTACCTACTTATAAATGCATCTTATAGCGTAAGTACTAATGTAAAAACAAAATATTTCTTATTTACTCTCTGTTACCGTCACTTCAGCCTTCACTGAGTTTTTTCGGTAATGAATCTGCAGTGGCGTGAAGAGAGAAACAGATAGTCCATAAATTTAATAAAAAACGGGTTACTTATGTATTAAAATCAGTACCAGGTACTTAACAAATTATTAGAATTATTATTAAAAGAAACAACCAATTGAAACTGTGCACCTAGCTTCTGACGTTTCCAAAGTAGCCATGTAGGTTTATGTGAAATAAAATATTTTAATTTCGGTGCTGTGAACCAAATGCCGGACCTGGCAAGGTCACTCGGACCGAATAAGACACAGGATTATTTATGTTCACATCGCAGAATATACCGCAGCGGAAGAACTAGTGTACGGAAACTATTACGGCAACGGTACAACCCTATTCCATTTGACATATTATTGTAAACAAACGAATGAATTAACAAAATATACTAAAAAGGTCTGTTATACGGAAATTAACCAAAATATCAATACTTTAGCCATAAATTCATGATCGCGTTACAACTGTATCATCGAATGTGTATTATTAAATGTATTATTGCATAAAAACCGGCTACTAACCTGTGCAAAGACATTAGAGGTTGATTTTCAATCTTTCTTGCACCACACTTCACAATACAACACACAGACATGTTGAATTGTTGTTTTCCAACATTTGCATGCAGTTTTAAAAGGTAAAATCCTTGTAATTTTCTCGCAAATCTCAATAATACAAAAAGTAAACAACCATTTGACAGCAAAACTACCACGAAACTTGTCGCAAAAGATGGCTGCTACGGCACCTTACCTACAACTGTACTACGTCACGTCAAAATGTTGCCAAAATGAGCAACAACTTAAAATATTGTAGTCTCTTTTATCAAATATGATTATCTTATTAGAAAGAACGAGACAAAACGATATTTCGTATTCTGAATCATATTTCACTCATATTTGTATAAGCAAATGTATGTATAGAATAAAGCGGCCTCTCCATGTTTTCCTATCTCAATGCACCTTACCTACAACTGTACTACGTCACGTCAAAATGTTGCCAAAATGAGCAACAACTTAAAATATTGTTGTCTCTTTTATCAAATACGATTATCTTATTAGAAAGAACGAGACAAAACGATATTTCGTATTCTGAATCATATTTCACTCATATTTGTATAAGCAAATGTATGTATAGAATAACGCGGCCTCTCCATGTTTTTCCTATATCAATGGTGTGTGCCACTCTGTGCTCACAGAACATAATTATCACTTCTCTTCTTACTTAGTCTGTGGAACATATATACCAAAGACTACAACAAAGAGTAAAGTAACTGTAGAGGCAAAGAGTAGCAACTCTGTGGTAAAATTTGCTTCTATGGAAAGTGCTGCCACCTCGAGTTTGGAAGGTGAACTATAACTATACACCTACCTATAGATACAAATATACACCTATCTATAGATATACAATGCATAATATCTCGTATATTCTCTCGTATATTGACTCGCTACTCATAGTAATGTGCATACTTACTTACTATGAGTAGCAACAAAATTTAACAAAACAAATAACAGTAACAAGTGACAACTAAAACAGAAATAACTGAGATAAACTCGGAATTACGGGAAGCGCATCAAAGTCGGGAAAGCCGGAATGAGAGGTTTTTCTTTTCAGTATTAAAAAAAAAACATAGTTTCCAAGAACCCTGAAGATGGCGTTGAACTGACTACGTTACTAGGTGCAAAACGTCAAAACGCTTGGAAAAAAAAACATTGCGTCACGTCATATACGCTCGTTGAGTGACAGTTTCGTTTGCTTTCGTTTTATGATCTCAAAATTACATCCAAGTGAATTAATAAAAAAATTATGTGACTTCCGTTCCTTGCAGTAACTTACCAAGTTCAGCGCCATCTATCCAGCGACTAGGGAAGCGTTAAAAAAAAAAGAAAAAGAAAATCCCTCATTGACAATGGCGGATGCCTGCAGTGTTGCCAACAGATAAACTAGCTCTCCACCAGATTCAACTTCGAAAACCACAAGAAAACCACTAATAAAAATCGGCCCTACTACAAAATTCGCTAAAATCTCCACTAAATAAATTTTTGGTTTTTGTGAAAGGAAACAGTAATTAAAGTAGTTATATTAGTAAAAAAAATTCTTTATTATCACATAATGAAATATTTAAAATCAATAAATCACCATAAAATATTATTAGTAAATCAACAAGTCAAGGTGAGGAACATAAACATTATTCAATAAGAAGAACACCTAGGATAAAAAAATGATATTCTAAAATTCGTCTTCCGATGAATTTTTGTCTGCACCATCATCGGTTTCACATTTATATGATTCTTGGGTACTGATTTGTTATAGAACTTTTATTAGAATTTACCTACACAGTAAAAGTAAATATTTCTGAAAATTAAATGAAGTAAAAATAATATATTTCGTAATGTTTTAGTGGCTTAGTGGTTGAGTGATAGCATTTTCAGTAATTGAAACTGAATTCTACTAAACCACTAGAAAAACCACCAGCTACTAAAAGCAATATTTCGCCACTAAAAGGGGGGTCGAAACAATCAGTGTTAGTGGAAAATTCAATAAGTTGGTAACACTGGATGGCCGGCGACAATGACGTTTGTTTGATAAACAAGACAAGATGGCTGCCAAGTTTTTTTAACCCGTCAAACTCCAGATGTCGCTGTCGTCTGTGGAAATGATGACAGTGTTAAGTGTGCCCCCCCTGGACTACAATATCGGACCCAAAGAGTAAAGTAACTATAGAGGCAAAGAGTAGCAACTCTGTGGTAAAATTTGCTTCTATGGAAAGTGCTGCCACCTCGAGTTTGGAAGGTGAACTAAAACTATACACCTACCTATAGATACAAATATACACCTATCTATAGATATACAATGCATAATATCTCGTATATTCTCTCGTATATTGACTCGCTACTCATAGTAATGTGCATACTTACTTACTATGAGTAGCAACAAAATTTAACAAAACAAATAACAGTAACAAGTGACAACTAAAACAGAAATAACTGAGATAAACTCGGAATTACGGGTACAAAGTCGGGAAAGCCGGAATTGACAATGGCGGATGCCTGCAGTGTTGCCAACAGATAAACTAGCTCTCCACCAGATTCAACTTCGAAAACCACCAGAAAACCACTAATAAAAATCGGCCCTACTACAAAATTCGCTAAAATTTCCACTAAATAATTTTTTGGTTTTTGTGAAAGGAAACAGTAATTAAAGTAGTTATATTAGTAAAAAAAATTATTTATTATCACGTAATGAAATATTTAAAATCAATAAATCACCATAAAATATTATTAGTAAATCAACAAGTCAAGGTGAGGAACATAAACATTATTCAATAAGAAGAACACCTAGGATAAAAAATGATATTCTAAAATTCGTCTTCCGATGAATTTTTGTCTGCACCATCATCGGTTTCACATTTATATGATTCTTGGGTACTGATTTGTACTGATTTGATTTGGGTGGTTTGAACTTTTATTAGAATTTACCTACACAGTAAAAGTAAATATTTCTGAAAATTAAATGAAGTAAAAATAATATATTTCGTAATGTTTTAGTGGCTTAGTGGTTGAGTGATAGCATTTTCAGTAATTGAAACTGAATTCTACTAAACCACTAGAAAAACCACCAGCTACTAAAAGCAATATTTCGCTACTAAAAGGGGGGTCGAAACAATCAGTGTTAGTGGAAAATTCAATAAGTTGGTAACACTGGATGGCCGGCGACAATGACGTTTGTTTGATAAACAAGACAAGATGGCTGCCAAGTTTTTTTAACCCGTCAAACTCCAGATGTCGCTGTCGTCTGTGGAAATGATGACAGTGTTAAGTGTGCCCCCCCTGATCGGACCCTACTTAGTCTGTGTTTCAGAGTTCTTTCAAGGTAACTTTTCTTCTTAGTCTGTGGTTCTTTCAATAAAAAATTACAAATCTAATAATACGTTTCCAAGGAATATAAATCAGAAACATGGGAAAAGAAGATGTGTCTGCAAAAAAACGCCGCAAGATAAACACTAGCACAGCAAGTGAAACTTCCAAACAAATGCCAGTAGATGTTTATAAGGTTAGGATTTTATTTGTTTATTTTTGCACTAAAATAGCAACAAACCGTAATTAATGCCAATTTAATTGAAATTTCGTATACTGTTAACATCATCTTAAAATCAAAAATAATCATCCTCCAAAATACAATCTGGGGCTCACTCAACTGATTTCAATTCAGTCCACTGCTCCAGCCTAGTGAAAAGTATCCGAACAGAAGTTTAAATAAATGCCAATAAGATAGAAAACATTGTCTTTAAAAAGTAACGCAACTTTCCACTGTTTTCCTTGCATGAGCACTCGAGAAATTACTATTGTGGTATTGAACTATTGTTTTAAACAGCGTGTTGTAGAATTCGAAGAGTCAGAAGCCCAACTACGTCCAGCTGAGAAAGATGCCACTTTCTTCAAGAAGATTTGTCAAGATATTAGGCTATTGTTTGCTGAAATAGCTGAACTAAAAGCTAAAGACACTGAAGAGGTATGTGTTTTAGTCCCTACTATTTAATATTTTATTGATTTTGTTAGGAGCTCTACACCACAGGAGAGGTGTTTTATTGAAATTCTTATTCTAATAAAACATTTTAAAAATGGATGTTGGTATAAATAGGCGCCCCATGTCTAACACTGGTATTTAGCTAACTGCATCCAGTTAGACTGGATGCCAATCTCAACTATAACTGGCAGAAGGCTAGCTATATGATGATAATAAAATTATATTTTGGTGTCGATTTCATTTTAGGCCAGAGAAAAACTTAATGCAAAGCGAATAGAGGCTTCATTGAACTTGGTTGCTTTAAAAAAACTAAACCGCCTTGAGAAAGTTCGTACAAGAGCTGGACGTGATGCATTACATAAGGAAAAGCAGAGAGTTGACTCGACTCACTTGCTCTTGCAAAACTTATTGTATGAAGCTGATCATCTCAATAAAGAAGTAACTAAGTGCTTGCAGTTCAAGTCTAAAGATGAAGAAATAGAACTTGTGCCACTTGAAGACTTTTACACAGATGCACCTGCTGAAATATCTCGACCGGTGAGTGTTCATACATTTGATCAATCATTCTAATCACTATTACTTGAGGTTTATAAGATAATGGCCAAAAGTGGTTCTAATATTCACCATTAGTGAGACCTATGCAAATGAATAATCCCATTTAAAAAATTGTTACTAAATAGTTAAAAAAAAAAATACAATTATTTTAGCTTAGACAGCACAATTCATTTACAGAAAATGAGGTGTTATTGTATTTGCCTTGACACCACATAAGTGACAATGGCCATATACAGAGTTATTGGTAAAACATTTACAACCTCTTAAGAGGTCATTGTACTCATCATTATGAACAACTTTTACTATGGGACCAAACCTGGAATCGCGAAAAAAAAATCAGCTGTTCCCTACATTTTGACGAGTTATACAAACATAAATGTATGGAACAGCAGATTTTTTTATCGCGATTTCAGGTTTGGTCCCATAGTAAAAGTTGTTCATAATGATGAGTACAATGACCTCTTAAGAGGTTGTTAATATTTTACCAATAACCCTGTATATTTAAAATAAATAACTGCATGTAGGAATTTAATCACCGTTAAGTGTAGTCATATGTTTGTAGGTTGTGTGATATCAAAATAAAGAATTGAAAAAACAATTCCAAAAAGTTATTGTTATTGAGTTATAAGTACTCAAAAGGTTAAAGAGAGGAGGCCTGTGTCTCAGCAGTGCGAAACGTTAAGCAATGCTTATGCTAAAAGGTTTAAAAATAATGCCAAATCAAAAAAATCCACCAAAATACGACTGCACTCAATGGTGGCTAAGTCCGTCTCACTTGTGTGGTGAGGACAAATCTAATAGTACCAAATAATTATGACTAAGACAATCATTTTGCTCAAATGATTGAAAAAACTTTTTATTTGGAAATAACTTTTCACTCGCATTTTGTTTAAGGGTGTCTTGGTAACAGTATTCCTTATTTAAAGGAATATTCAGTGACATTGTCTTGTTTATGGTGGACATTTGGACAAAGCAGCATACATTTTTGCCCTATTACCTTTAAAATTAGATGAGATGATTAAAATATGATATGATGATTATTAGAGGGGCCCGTGGCTAAATAATAACAGCCGCACAGGTCGATCGATCGGGTTAAGCTACGCTTGCCTCGGTTGGTCTGTGGATGGGTGACCATCTTTACATATCGTGACCCCTCCGTGCCTCGGAAAGTACGTTAAGCCGTTGGTCCCGGCTGTCATTCGTCGATCTTTGACAGTCGTTACGGGTAGTCAGAAGCCCGAAAGTCTGACAACAGTCTTACCAAGGGGTATCGTATTACCCAGTAACTGGGTTGTGGAGGTCAGATAGGCAGTCGCTCTATGTAAAATACTGGTATTCAGCTGCATCTGGTTAGACTGGAAGCCGACCCCAACACAGTTGGGAAAAGGCTAGGTAGATGATGTAGATAATGATACCTTTAAAATTAGATGTACCACATAGGTATAGCCTATTTCTCACGAGTGTTAAGATTACCATTCTACAACTTTGACTAATAAATTGTTAATTCCTTTACACCAGTGCCATAAAGTTAACACTCGCAAGTCAAATGATGAAAAGGCTTTCTAATTCATGTGCAAGAATAGAAGAGAAAACAATTAATTGTGATTTCAGGAACTGACCAAAAACGACGATCACCAACTTCAATTGGCGAGATTAGAGTGGGAACTGCGCCAGCGTCGTGAGTTGTCATCAGCCTGTAATGAGCTGGTCTCGTCCAAAGAGCGCGTCGCCGCGGCTATAGCGGCCGCACGCTCCAGACTCGACGCATTGGTACCACATCTAAGAGATGTACTCAAGTCTACGAAACCATTGCAAGAATGTTTAGCTCTCAGACTTGATGACAAAAGAGAGGAAGCTAAGGCTGCTTCTCTACTGCCATCACCATTATTTCTTCTGTTTGCAAATGCTAGTGCATATTCTGATGCACTTGGTGCTAAGACTATTTCAGTTAGTAAGTATCTGAATCTATCTTCACTCACACTTAAAATCTTCCATTTACTACATCTTATCAAATCCTTACAAGTATAGAATCCATTACTAATATTTTAAATTCGAAAGTAACTCTGTCTGTCTGTATGTTACCTTTACACGCCTAAACCACTGAACGGATTTCGATAAAATTTGACAGAGAGATAGATTGCATCCCGGGGATGGACATATGATAGTTTTTATCCCGATATTCTCTCGGGATCGACACTTATGCGGGTGAAACCGCGGGGCGCTCTTAGTCCATATTATAAATTCGAAAGTAACTCTGTCTGTCTGTATCATCTGTATGGTACCTTTTCACGCCTAAACCGCTGAACGGATTTCGATAAAGTTTGGCAGCCAGAGAGACAGATTGCATCCTGGGTGTAATGTATGGTACTACGGGATGACGTAATAAAAACACGGGCACACGGTTAGATGGTATATTGCGGACTGTCGGCTGCGGCCGGCGCCTGACCTACCTACCTTACACACATTATCAATATACCTACATTACATCCCTCCACCACTAATTAACAACAAAGCCGACTAATCTAAATTACAACAACTTACTGTACTTAATGAATACAACATAACGGATCACAAATTAATACAAAGTAATAAAAGTTGCAAAGCTAACAATAGATACTCCTTAAACCAAGGGCCTGTTTCACAAATTACAATTAAGTTAATATTTATACTAATTATACTTGACGTGTAAATCCATATAATTCAGTTCCATGTAAATTCACCCAAAAGATAGTGCATATCATAGATTGAGAAACAGGCAGTAAGTCCCATAACATATCCAACCTCCTTACCTAAACTATTCAACTAAATCCTTAACTAATTCTTATAATTAACATCTTTATTTAACCTACACTTCCTAATGGGGCGAGACTGGGGCGGTACAGGTGTGGACGGTGGTGTCGAGAACTCTTCTGCCCCTTTATCTCGGTCGGTCTGTTCGCCTTTCTGAGGCGGTGAGGACGCAGGCTCCCGCGCAGGCGACGACGACGCCACCGAGGCCTCCGGCCGCTCCGACCGGCCCTCGTGGGGCGATGTTGGTGCTACCCTAGGTGCTGAAGTTTCCGGCGAACGTGACAACTCTGTGGGGACTACCAAAGAACTCCTCGTCCTACGCCTAAGCTGATCGATGTGTCTATGCACCTGTTTACCATTACTGTCTTTTACCTTATAGTTGCTTGGCCCTGACGAGTTAGTTATAGTACCGGGCAACCATTTCTCCCCCTTTTGATATTGTCGATACCATATGTAATGTATATGTGTATGTGTGTATCTGCGTAAACGCACGCTCACACTGTCCATCCCAGTTCCAGTCCACGCCTTTTCGTAATAACCGATGTAAGGGTACTAACATGGAACTAAAATTTTTGATAAACTTATAAAAGAAATTTACCATACCTATAAAGGAACGTAATTCACTAATATTATTTGGAGCTTCTAGTTTACTTATAGCTTTAATCTTTGATTTGTCCGCTTTGACCCCTTCTTTAGAAACAACATAGCCTAAGTAAGTCACTTCATGAACCAAGAAAACACATTTTTCTTGCTTTAACTTTAGCCCACTCTCAGATAGTCGCTGTAAGACTTGTTCGAGTGCATATAAATGTTCACTTTTATTTTTCCCACCTATTATGACGTCATCGAGAAACACTTGCACATTCGGTATATTACCTAACAAATTCGTCATTATACGTTGGAAAATACCTACACTTGACGACAAACCGTAAACTAACCTATTATACCGAAATAGACCTCGATGTGTATTAATAACAGTGTATTTTTTTGATTCATCTAGTTCAACTTGGTTGTACGCACGGGAAAGGTCAATTTTGCTAAAAAACTGTGCCCCGTTCAGGCCTACGAGCACATCTTCAATCTTAGGAAGTGGGTATCGATCGATCAGCAAGGCGGGATTAAGAGTCGCTTTATAATCCGCACAAATTCGCAACGTACCGTCTGCTTTAGTCACCGGCACCAAAGGTGAGGCCCAGTCGGAGCAGTCGACGGGCTCGATGATGCCGTCGCGCAGCATGGCATCCAGCTCGACGTCGATGCGCTCGCGCAGCGCGTATGGTACGGGCCGCGCGCGCTGGAACACCGGCGTCGCCTCCGGGCGCACTCGCAGCGTAGCCTTGCCACCCTTATACCGACCCAGTCCGCCGCTGAATAATGCCTTATATCTGTCGAGAATATTTACAATCCCTTCATTAATTAGCACACAATTCATGTTACTTATACCTTTACCTGTAAGCATAGGTATTTTTATTTGTAGCTCCGCTAACCATTGCCTACCTATCAAAGATGTCGTACCGTTTTTTATTACAAACAATTCTAACTGTTTTTCCTGCCCCTGGAATCGAACCCTTGGGCGAATTATACCCAATGGTTTTATTTTAGAACCATCATAAAATTTTAGAATCGTATCGTCCTTCATAAGACACAGATGTGAAAAATAACGTTCGTAGGTGCAATTATTTATACATGAAATCGCAGTTCCTGTATCTATTTCCATATGTAGTACGGTATCATCCACAATAATAGGTAAACTTACAGGCTCGTAATTATTTAGTCCCATTAGGTTTAAACTCTCTTCGATGTCCTCCACGTCGGACTCCCTTACGGCCTCCGCGGAATACATATTTCCATTCCGCCGCCCGCGACGATGTGAAGTTGTTCCTCGCGACGATTGTTCAACATTCCCCGGACACACCCGACGTAAGTGCCCCGTATGCTGGCATTTGCTGCACACGAACTCCCTGTAGCGGCAGCTTGCCACACTATGGTTAGTGGCTCCGCAAGCTGAACAGTTGTTGCTGCGTCTCGATGCAAAAGTCGCGCCTTCCGCGCGGCTTGCGGCTAGCCTGCCGCCGCCGCCGCCCGCGCCGCCCGCGCCGCCCGGCCCGCGGCGCCCGCGCGGCCACGTGCTGCCAACGCTCCTGCTGCGACCCGCACCGTTGTTGTCCCCATTATTCGATGTGACCGAATGCACCGCTTCCGCCTTGGGACTGGATGTAGTCGCTCCATCCACTACAGCCGCGTCTCTTTCTGCCGCCTCCATTGAGTTTGCTAACTTCACGGCTTGTATAAATGTTATGGAGTCATCCTCCGCAAACAGTCGTTGCCTGATGACGTCGCTCTTGAGTCCGCATATGAATTGGTCACGTAAGCTCTCGCTTAAATTTTCTGCAAATTTACAATGGCGAGCTAATCTTTTTAACTCTTGAGACGTAGGTCGCCACGTTTTCGTCAGTTCCTTGTCTTTTTTGTCGAAAACGATATCTTTCCGCTAACGAAGATGGCGTCGGCAGAAGGTGCTGACGCATTAAACTGATGGCTTCATCGTACTTTAACTCCGACGGTTTCTTTGGACTTGATAGGTTGACAAGTAACTCGTACGCTTCATCTCCGATTGTTGAAATCAAAGTAGGCAACTTTAATTCCTCCGCCACTTTATTTACAAGAAAGTACATGTCCAACCTATCCACATAGGATGACCACTGCCCCGTTTTCACGTCAAATTCGCTTAACTTCCCAATCGACATCTCGGCTATTGTTCAAATACGCACGCGATATGCACATAGGTAATTAGCACCGGTAATACTAATTGTCCTCGTCGCCACTGTTATGTATGGTACTACGGGATGACGTAATAAAAACACGGGCACACGGTTAGATGGTATATTGCGGACTGTCGGCTGCGGCCGGCGCCTGACCTACCTACCTTACACACATTATCAATATACCTACATTACACTGGGGAAGGACATAGGATAGTTTTTATCGACATACCTTGCGGGCAGAAGCTAGTACTTAATAAATTGTAATTTTTCAGGCATATCTGGTGACGAAGATGAAGCAAGAAGATTGGAACAACTCAGTAATGTGGATAGTGATCTAGTTGCATCTAATGATTCGGATTCTGACCAAGAAAATAATGATGATGATCAGAGAGAGAAAAAGAAGCGTCACCATAGAAATGCTAAGGTATCCAAGGAAGAAAAGGCGGAAGCTAAGAAGAAGGAAGTTTTAAAAAAACATCCACTAAGTGTGCAAGCATCTGTCAAAGTACAAGATGGAACTGCTTTGAATTTGATCTTCTCATATCTCCTTCATTTGAAAATAATTGTGGTCAAATTTACAGTTTCACTGCCAAAACCTATAACAGGTGTGTCAGCAGCAGATGTATTGAATGGCCATTGTATATTGAATGAGTTATACCCAGGAGACACAGGAAGTGACTCTCCACATCCAGCCACTTCTTACTTATTGAATGCTGCCGGCATCACTGAAGACTTCCAGCAATTCATTTCAGAACTTGGAAAGCCTTACATATGGGCTCAGAGAATGTGTGGTTTAGATTTTATGGCTACAATAACAGAAGATCAGAAGTTCAATAAAAATGTCCATCTCTGCCCAAGTCTAAGTGTCAGCACAGTTGAAAACTTTATTTTAACTTTAAAAAAGAGGTTGAAGTCTAGAGTTGAGTTAATGAAAGAGTTGCAGGATTTGGAATCTGGAAAGATACTACCTGTTAAAGGAGACTTGCCGTGTCCAGTGAGGCTGTCAGGATCATTGACACAGTGGCAGTCAGTTGGGTGGCCGGAATATAGCCAGTCACCTTCAACTGCATTTTTGATATCGGAGGGATTGGTTAATCCTAATGATATGTTATACAGGGCGATTATAACGCGTCAGTCCGCCAAGTTAGTTGCATTGGTAGCTCTACGCAGTGACTATCCTAGAAAGGCGCCGATGTTTTCACTAACTCTGCATTGGAATGGAACACACCATGCAGGTATCAATAATGATATCAGAGATATTGAAAGAGTTATCAATACAGATTGGGGTTCAGAAGATAACAAACAGTACACCCTTTCTGTACAGATAACAAAGTTGCTAACTTGTTTGGATATACTCCTGGAGACAACTGGCTCTTCAGAGTTTCCACCAGATAAAGTAATGTTTTGTCCAGTGCGCGGGCGTAACAGAGTGAAGCCCTACAAATTTCTCAAGCAAGGCACTGGAGTTTTTGTTCAATATTGATTGTTTAAAATAATAAAGGTTTTTAAATGTGTATTATGTTTCTTTCAACGCCTCTAACATTCTCTTGTGAGACTACAAAGTTCAACATACAGTAGAAATAATAATAATTGGTAGTGGTGTTACAAATAAGTATTTATTAAAACAAAACAAAATAATTTTATAATACAACAGTCTTTATTCTTATTTCAGTAAAGCAGTAGACATTTTCAGAGGAGAAAACACATTTCAGGATCACAATGTGGGCAAAGTAAGTGTGATGAGTAAAATAAACTAAAATTCATTCAATCATACAATCTTCTTTTTCAAGGAAAATACTTTAAAATCATATTTCACAGCTTAGCCTAAAAATGCCATAATATTGTTATTGGTCGTCAATGAGATCTCTATAGCATTATATTTATACCGAGACATTATTTATACTTCATAATTTTCATTTACATGATCAACTACAAGTTGGTAATAATAAAACGTTAATGAGACTTACTTTGAAACAATACTACTTTTTCTATCCTATGTTTTAGTACTTTATGCCTATTTATTTCACTAAAATGTAGATGACTGGAAAAAATAACTCGTATATTTATTATTTCTTAATCTTATTATTCATAATATGTTTAAAACAGTTTGCTAATTCAAGTGAAAATGTGCTTAATACTAAAATTTCAAACCTTACTAAATGATACAACCATTTTTATTTAAAAGGATTTCTAGACACACATCTATTAAACTATATTATATTTATATTCATTTCAAAGCGGGTACCGAGTTTAGTTCAGCATTATATTATACTATATACCTCATTCAGGTAAGCAAAGACGTCCTAACAAAATAATGATTCAAACTGGATAGTTGTTTTTTACGTTCAGTTAAACAGACTGCTTCGCTAAATAAGGTATAGAATATAGTTCTATGAATATCTACTAAGAACTTCTTTTCGTCATGTACTGAATATAAAAAAATATAATTCACTATTGCAATTTCTTGTGTTCTGCATTTTCATTCATCGCTAAACGATTTTATACAATGATTTTAATTGATATCATTCACTTTATATTTTTATACATTTTTAGATTATATAGTATTTTGTGTCTCACCAAGTCATTTTTTTGAGAACAAAATAAAATCACTTTTCATGTTGCATCAAGTCCACTTACTCCTACGTGGCTGGTTGCATATTGCATTATGAGATCCCGGCCTCTAGTTTTACATCCATTATTTTGCGCGGCCCTTTGAGGCAGTTGAGCCGTCGTTGTACTGCGTCTCGGTCTGAAAACAAAGTCGGTAGATATAGTAAGCAGAACAAGCAAATATGAACTTTACTCGTGTCTAAATAAGCTGATTTCAGAATGACTATACAATTGTAAAGGCCATAAATATCATTAATGCTACTGCGGAAACTAAACTGTATGTGTAGTTATTAAATTTACTTTTCCGGAGTCACATACATTGTGAGCACAGTTTGTAATCATGTTGTTTATACTCACATTTGGAGAGCGTGGTGCGGTGCTGCGGGTGAAGCGGGTGCCGTTGCACCAGCGAGTGCAGCAACACTTGCGCCGACATGTAGCGACGCTCGCATTCCTTCATGTCGCCGAACAACTCTTCGATGGCCGCCATTTGACACTGTAACGAAACATGTCATTTATATTGATTTAAATGTAAATTATGCATGATATGTTAACGTGGACGAAGCAAAACGAGTATGTAGGAATTTATATTAATATATATTTTTTTATCCGATTGGCGGTGAGCTATAATCACGAGACGATAAAAAGCCAAGAGTTTGCATAGAAACTAATATCGGTATGCGCCTCTAACGGTTTAGTAATATAGAAGTACGTACCAGTTCAATAGCATGCTCGTAGAGGATTTTGTCGCATACTGCAGGAGTGACGCCGGCTTCATGAAGCCTCCTCGACTCGTTCACAATCCACTTGTACTTTCCGTTCATCAGGGAAACAACTAGAACAAAATAAATCCATACTAATATTATAAATGCGAAAGTGTGTCTGTCTGTTACCTCTTCACGCTTGAACCGCGAAACCGATTTATCCGGTATAGAGATAAACTGAGTCCCGGGAAAAGACATAGGATAGTTTTTATCCCGATATTCCCGCGGGATCGACACTTATGCGGGTGAAACCGCGGGACGCTGCTAGTAAATTATATAGATTTCGAGACTAAGCGCGCGTGATAAGTCACCTTGTTCATTCTCAATTAATGCGGTCGGCGAGACTTTTGAAAAAAGCCTAAGTAAAAAGTCATAATTCGGGGTTTGGCTCTCGTCTATTTCCTGTATCCCTTTTTTCCTTTTTCATTAATAGTTGTCAAATTTGTACACTAGGCCTCTGTTGACAGCGGTTTAAATCGGCATTTTTTGAGGGTTCTAGTGCTTATGAAAATAATGTATCACAAAAAGGAAAACATACAAATTGTTAATATTTATTATTCTGTAAAAAAATCATTGGTTTGTGGTCATTAGCCAGAAAGAAAACTGGCGAGAGCGTTTCTATGGAGAAACGACCACCCGATTTCCTCATAATAGGATTTATAGTGTGCTATATACATAATGTGTATATATAATGTGTGCTGATTTGTTGCGATAAGTATGCGTAAAAAACCAACTTCATCTGCAGATGAGGTTGTTTTTTTTTTTGTTTCGAGATTCGTATAATCGTGTACAATTTAATTTGTGTAAAATTTAACACAATTACTCGGGTAGGTGAAGTTTTCATTTGAATTAAATTTAACCTTTTCGCCGCCAACGTACACAAAACGCAATGCCGCGCCCAGCGCCAAGCTATAAATGTATAACTAAATATACAGTAAACAGTAGTGATGGGGATATCGTCATATCGATGAATAAGATTTTTACGCGTAAAGTTAAGATTTAAAGTTGATTTTACGAATATAAATAAAAACTGATGAAATATTTCCAGATTTGTTTTATTTCACAGTATCCTTAATAAGAAAAAACAGTATAAATTATGAGTATCAAAGAAACTAATACATAACTCAATTAGAACTATAAGGAATGGGGTACATCTCTATTTGTTTCATGATCTCATTCTTTAACTTCATATCAAGTTATTGGCACTGAAGGCACGTTGAATTCGATTCTGATCAGGGATGGGGTCAATGGTCTTTCTTTCTTCTATTTTTGTTTATTCCTGTGTTTTTTTTAATAACTTCAGTCAACGTTTTTTACCGTAGGTATCTAAGTGGCAGAATTTTTAATTGTTTTTAGATGATTTTTATACGAATTGCAATTAGGTTTTCTTTTTTTTCTTTGAAAAGAATTTCTAAAAAAGTTAAAATTACAGTGCTTTCATACACTGTATTTACCATAATAGTGTATAGAGTACAAAAACAGTACCTAAATCTACTGTAATTACAGTGCATCTGGAGATACAGGGCTCACCAAACATTTTACACACTTATTGAATTCCTACTCTTTGATGAATAAACATTATTATTATCATCCAGTTAGACATAGGTATGTACCTCAGAATTATATTCTGGTTCAATGTTCTCCACAAAATACTCCGAGTCCGATTCCACACCTTGCAAAATTTTAAGAAGTTCGTCCGAATCAAGTTCTTCACTCATTTTTCTATTTGTTATCAAGTGAAAGAAAGAAAGATGCGTGCGCGCGAATTCGATTTTGTGCTGCACTATGCCAAAGTGACCTTGACAGCCGCACGCCTATGACGTCACTGACCAACTTCTATAGTAGTTCGTGGCACTCGGTGGCGCACAGGGGCATAGACGACCAATTGTTTTGTAGAGATGGGAAAATAACTATCGACAAGAATTGGTAACAACTTTATAATTACGTATCGGCATCTACGATGAAGGTCGAAATTCATCTACTATCCTTTGTAATGAAGTAGATAACTAAGTTCATATTTTATTGACCTCAAATTGTTTTCGATATTCGTAACTTTCTGTATTTATAAATATTTCAATAGTGAAATCAACCTTTCACGGCACATCACTGGCCAACTTGATATGAAGTGATTGGCGTTCTGAGGAAAGTAACAAAATTCGGAGTTTCTGTTTTTGCCGATTTTAGGACAAACTAGGGCTTATTTTGTGTAGAAAAATAAAAAACAGGGTAGTAGACAGTGCTATCTTACATAATAAAATGAAACAAAGCTTTTAATCACAGTAAATTTATTTTAATAAGATAGTTAAAATGAACAACTTCTATAGAAGTTGTGGCGCTGGTGGCACGAAAATCCCGAACTTCTATAGAAGTGCTTGGCGGTGAAAAGGTTAAGAATGTATGATTTAAAGAAACTTTCATACAAAAAACAACAACCGACTTAAAAAAAAAACACTACAAAGGGAAAAATAACTATAATTTCGGAAGTTGGTGTCGTTGGTTCCGCATTTTCGTTTTTTGACACCAACTTCCGAAATTAAAGTTATTTTTCACTTTGTAGTTTGATTTTTAAGTTGGTTGTTTTATTTGTAAAAAGTTTTTATTTTTCACTTTTTAGTTGTACCTACCTACAAATTCAATTAACACTACTTGCTATGTAAATATCAGTTTATTATTGAAGAATTGAAGACACCGACTAAAAGAATCATCAAAATTCGCATAGAAATGCCGGAGATGCAGTACATTTATGCATATAACTTCGTACATAAGAATAATATCTAATATATTATACACTAAAACCTTTCTGAAAGTATGTAGATCACGTCAATGAAAGATACATCAAAATTATTATCATCATTCGTTTTTGAGAAAATCGCGGACATACAAACATACGTGTCGAATTCAGAACCTCTTTTTTTGTTTGAAGTCGGTTAAAAACAAAACGCTATATTTCAAAAAAATTGCGATATCTGGAAAATGATATCTCGCCAGATTGCCGGGTGAGATCCCGATACCGGACTTAGCCAGCGAGATCTCGAGATTCCATTCCCTAAGAAAGTATAGTGTATATGTGCGGGCGGGTCTCACCGTTGCGCACTTGCGGCGTGGGCTGCAGCGTGCGCTCGCGGTAGTGCGCGGCCGCGAGCCGCAGGCCGGCCGCCAGCGCCTGCATGGCCTGCACCAGCAGACCCAGCCGCACGCTATCGTTGCAGCGCTCTGTTAAAAAAATAAAATTTTATTTGGGACACGCACGGGAAATACTAACAATAAAAAACTGGCCAAGTGCGAGTCGGGCTCGCACACGAAGGGTTGCGTACCACAAGGCAAAAACGCCGAAACAAACACGTTTGTTGTATGGGAGCCCCCCTTAAATATTCATTTTATTTTGTATTTAGTATTTGTTGTTATAGCGGCAACAGAAATACATTCTTCTTCTTTAGATACAGGTTCTTGAGATACAGCCTGGTGACAGACAGACGGAGAGACGGCCAGACGGACAGACAGCGAAGTCTTAGTAATAGGGTTCCGTTTTTACCCTTTGGGTACGGAACCCTAAAAAAGGGCATATAAAACTATGAAAAAAAAAAGGTCCTGTGCGAGGCCAAAAAGGTACCTATCAAACAACAACATTACGTATGTATTACAAACCGCCCGATGGCATTTCCCATCGACAAAAATGACGTACTTCCAAAGAGCTTTGAAGGTCTGTGGCATACCCATCTGTCCGGCATTTTGATTATTTTCCAAAATGCCGGTCACGCATGGTGCATATATAAATCGATAGCTGACATCAATGTAAACAACCTAACACGATAGTTTTAGTACCTATGCTATGCTAGGGAATTTGTTGCGCCCTTCTAAAGCACTAAGTCGTAAAGAGTGGGCGTTTTGGGGAACTATCTTAAGTATTTTTAGCGCACAAAAAGTGCTGATTCTCAGTTGAATTGAATAAATAAATGACTTGATTTTGATTTTATGGTTTTCCATCTGTCTTTTTTACATTATTTTACTTCTGTCAAGTTACTGAATACGACAGAATGTTCAAGTATAAATGTCGCACGGAGGTGGTACATACCGTCAGAGACGTCCATGAGCGCGGCGATGGGCGCGCCACAAGACACGGCCAGGTCCGACAGCAGCTCCGCCAGCATCAGCACGAAGTTCAGCTGAGAGAACACCTTGCTGTGCTCCTCCTGCAAACATTATAACGACTGTGTTAAAGGGATTTTATTTTTATTTTATTCGTATTATTATTTTTGTCAAAACATAATCAGCCTATAATGTTGGCGTTGGTTAATCTCACGGCTGGAACAAAGGTATCTTCTCTTCGAGAGGAAGCAAAAAAAAATTGTATTATTTCTTGTATTGAAGTTTGGCATTTGGACCGAAGTTCGGTTGAACCGAATGTGAAACGAATTTCGGCCCAACCCTAATTTTTTTTAAATGATTTGTAGAGTCTGTTGTAGCATAAGTAGGTGTGTAACTGACCGCGAGGATGGTCTCCTCCTGCAGGTTGGGGATGTACACGGGCGGCTCGGGCGCGTGCAGCTTCATGCCGCGCAGCAGCGCGTCGGGCAGCGCGCGCTTGGGCGAGCCCGCGCCGCCGCCCAGCTCGCCGCTCGCCTTCAGCGCCAGCGACACCGGCGGAGACGACCCTGGAGGGACACACCTTATTGTTATTCATACGTTCAACCGAGCCTCAGTAACATTAACTGACAAAACAATTCCCGACTGCACAATATAGGGTCGCATTAATTTAGTTAGCGAAACTCCGCAGACGTGATGGGTGGGTATCGATATCTAAATGGTAACAAAAAAAAAAAGTTTTTTTTTTATGTCGACGTCCGTAGGTAGTGTAATCCTTTGGCGAATAATAAAACAGCAGTAACCTGATCTGCGCAGCGGGCTGGCGTTGGTGGGCGACACCTGCCACAACGAGGGCGGCGGCGATGAGCCCGAGTTGCTACTGCGGCGCCGCGTGGACGGCGGCGTCATCGTGAACGGGACCTGGCGGGACAACGTTATATTATTTACTAACGGCCTGTTTCGTGTTTCCAATTGGTGATGGCCCAGTGGCTAGGGCCTCGCCTCTCATGCACGAACTTGTGAGTTCAGATCCGGGCAAGTACCAAGTACTTTCTAAGTTTATCTTGGATATTACTGACATTGGTGAAGGAAAAACATTGTGAGGAAACCTGGACTTATAGTATGTTAATAAAAAAGTCTGAATTCGCTAACCCATGTTGAGCAAGCATGGTGATCAATGCTCGTCCCTTCTCTGTATGAGCTCTTCTCATTCTCTTTTGCCTCGCAGGGGGACAATAATATTATTATAGAGGCCAGTTTCAACTAGCTTCAACTTTCTGACTAACTGACAGACTATTTAATTTTGACAATTCAAAAGTGCCTGTACAAAGTTTAATTGAAATAAATGCTTTGAGTTTGAGTTTGAGCTTGATTGATTCAGAAGTACAACGTAATTTTCATGAAATTATCTATCAGAAAAATTTGCTGGTAAGTATTGTCCAAAGGGTGCGAAAACCGTCCGACCGAAACCGTCAATATTTTTGTGCTCAGCTAAACAGAAAGAAGGTAGACTACTCCGATAAAAACTGGTGGAAACAGCTCGCAAGTCAAAAAACGTGAGCCTGAACACCGAGGCAGATAATCGTGAATGCAACGGTCTCGGCTCGGCTAATCTGGTTATAATGGCATGACTATCTCTCATTCTATTAATCCTGATTTAGGACCGCGATAGGCACAAAAAAATTGTCGACTTCAAACCGTTATTGATATTTTAAATTCGTTGTGATTATGGTGTAAGTGGGCCTAAAGATTCAATTTCGCTGAACCACTACGTACCAGGTGTTTTTTGGATTTCAGTTTTGCATAGTATCGTATTTTATTTATGCAAAACTGGATGCAAATGGCAATTGACAAGTTACTTTAGACATTAAACACACACTTTAATTCACAATTGAATGCATACCTACACAGTTACTATCTCATACATTAGTACCAACACGTGTTATATTATAATGATTGTAACTGTAATATGTAAGAGCATTACGTAATGGCGTGAACTTGGGACAAAAGATAACGCGACGCGGATGTTACTATTGCTCTTAATAGTCTGCACGCGTCTCAAGCATTATGAAATTGTCATTATTAGTAAATAAAATCTAGCATACATACCTACCACTGTTCATTTTTTTATTAGTACGAAGATCTTTATTACAATCAGTATGACATTGATTTCAAATGAGTACCTGTCGTCTGTTCAGGAAACTATATTTTGTCGATGCAGGCAACAAAGGAAATTGGCCCAGAAAAATCGGGGATATCATTTGAAAAAAAAAAAGCGCAAGTCAAATAGATATTTTTCTTTTTTAAATCGGTTGTAACTAAGTAGGTAAACTTAGGTCCGGCGTTTAAAAATTTGCCAAAGATGTAAACAACAATTGCCGCTGAAATAGTCTATGGTTTAGTGATGCAGTACTTGCAGTAGTAAGAATTTTAAGTTTTGGTGTTGTCCATGTTACGATGTTTTGAGTGTAATTTTGGGGTTGATAAATTGAATAACCCACTAGGTACCTTCCCAATAAAAGACCTGCAAGTTCAAATTTGACAAAACTATATTACAGCTATTTCTATTTTTACAAAAACATTATATACTGTAGTATTTCGACACGTATCGATATTCAAGAACATTTGAGTAATGTTTGTTTTCGTCTAGTTAGCTCATTGGTTTTAAGATCGCTTGAAGCGGATGTGATTGGAGTTTCAATTCTGAAAAACAGTTTTCTTTTTGACATTCGCTATTGAATGGCGACGTTGGGGAATACGTTGGTCCGAATCAAGATCAAGCAGTGCTCTTTTTTGAAAGTATTCGTTATGAGTCGTAACAAATTCAATGTTATAGCAGTATAATATTTTAAAACTTGAGGGGTCCCATATTACCTATAGACCTATGACCTACGACATTGTCCGCATCTTTATCAAGTAGAACGCGGACTAGCTCCAACAGCATCTTGAAACTCCTAGCCGAGACACAATTCTTGTCAGTATAATTAATATAAATTCATTAAATGGTTCTTTTTTTTCAAGAAGGTGTATTAAATACTCCTTGTAGAAATAATCGATATTTTTTATGTCAATCACTTGCATTTCTATGACAAGATAAAAGTCGAGACAAAAAAGGGTTCGCAGACGTTTGACATTTTTGTAAAAATTCGAAACTAATAATTTTTTCAAGAAGGTGTATTAAATACTCCTTGTAGAAATAATCGATATTTTTTATGTCAATCACTTGCATTTCTATGACAAGATAAAAGTCGAGACAAAAAAGGGTTCGCAGACGTTTGACATTTTTGTAAAAATTCGAAACTAATCCCAGTTTTCGCTTTTATTGTTAAATATAATAGAATATTTAAAAGTTTAGAAACACGCACAGGATGTAAAAGTGAGTGTGATAATACGCGTGTCCTATTTAGTGCGAATTTAATCAGTGACACGCAGATATCGCGTTCAACTCCCGGGCAAGTTCAATGTTATTGCTTTTGGCAAGTCACCTCCACATACAGTATAGGTGCAATCCGTGGTACAATATTTAATTGATTGATTTCTGATTTGGGCGTTTAACTTTTGCGAGTCATCATCTGCCTAGCCCTAGCCTTTTCCCAACTAAGTTGGGGTCGGCTTCCAGTCTAACCGGATGCAGCTGAATACCAGTATTTTACATGGGCGACTGCCTATCTGACATCCACAACCCAGTTACTGGGTAATACGATACCCCTTGGAAAGACTGGTTGTCAGACTTTCGGGCTTCTGACTACCCGTAACGACTGTCAAAGATCCACGAATGACAGCCAGGACCAACGGCTTAACGTGCTTTCCGAGGCACGGAGGGTTCTCGGTATGTAAAGATGGTCACCCATCCACAGACCAACTGCGGCAAGCGCAGCTTAACCTGATCGATCGACGTAGTTTAATATGAATGTATTTTACAATATGCGTTATTATTTAGCCACGGACTAATCGCGAGTATAATAACTAATTTGGCTTGGGTATCTGAACATGGAATTAGATGCATTAAGAGAAGCAGATGGGTACTTACGGTTGGTGGCGATAGGGAGCCGATGTTGGTGGCGTTACGGCTGTAATTCGATCGGAGCACGTCGATGGGTTGTGATCGTGGTACGTTATTGTTAGATGTTACGGCGAGTGGGTTCTGCAATGAACACGCATGTAAGTCACAGTTGTGTACGAAAAACTGCTCAAGAGAATATATACATTATGGAATTTAACGGATGCTAGATGACAAAACAATGGATCAAGAACGTTTGTTTGCAAAAATAGTAGACAGGGTTAAAGTTAATTAGCTAGCGGAACTCTACATACGTGATGGTAACGATATCTAAACACGAAAAAACAAAAAAAGTGCTGAACTTTTTGGGGTCAACCGCTGGTAGTGAAGTATGAGTTAAGAAATTCAGGTCTTTTTTTGGTTCATCTAGTTAACATATCAATAATTATTATCTTTGTAAAGTTTACACGGGGACGGATGCTAAATGCCAATTAACGGATCAAGTGCGTTTATCTGCGACCCGCTCTTGGTTCGCACGGTTTATGTACTTAAGTTTAATATGAATGTCATCATCTGCCTAGCCTTTTCCCAACTATTTTGGGGTCGGCTTCCAGTCTAACCGGATGCAGCTGACTACCAGTATTTTACATGGAGCGACTGCCTATCTGACCTCCACAACCCAGTAACTGGGTACTACGATACCCCTTGGTAAGACTGGTTGTCAGACTTTCGGGCTTCTGACTACCCGTAACGATTGTCAAAGATCCACGAATGACAGCCGGGACCAACGGCTTAACGTGCTTTCCGAGGCACGGCGGGGTTTCGGTATGTAAAGATGGTCACCCATCCACAGACCAACTGTGGCAAGCGCAGCTTAACCTGATCGATCGACGTAGTTTAATATGAATGAAATATACAAAATACACATATACTTAAACCGCCGCCTCGGAGCCGGACGACGCGCCCGAGCACTCCGCCGAGCCGCTCTCCGTCGCCTACCAGCACGTCGTGTATAGATACATAAGAGCCTCACCCTGTTGACGGTGAGCGGCACGGGCGCGTGGTGCTGCGCGGGCGGCGCGGGCGGCATATAGATAGATAGAGGAGCCTCACCCTGTTGACGGTGAGCGGCACGGGCGCGTGGTGCTGCGCGGGCGGCGCGGGCGGCATATAGATAGATAGAGGAGCCTCACCCTGTTGACGGTGAGCGGCACGGGCGCGTGGTGCTGCGCGGGCGGCATATAGATAGATAGAGGAGCCTCACCCTGTTGACGGTGAGCGGCACGGGCGCGTGGTGCTGCGCGGGCGGCGCGGGCGGCATATAGATAGATAGAGGAGCCTCACCCTGTTGACGGTGAGCGGCACGGGCGCGTGGTGCTGCGCGGGCGGCGCGGGCGGCATATAGATAGATAGAGGAGCCTCACCCTGTTGACGGTGAGCGGCACGGGCGCGTGGTGCTGCGCGGGCGGCGCGGGCGGCATATAGATAGATAGAGGAGCCTCACCCTGTTGACGGTGAGCGGCACGGGCGCGTGGTGCTGCGCGGGCGGCGCGGGCGGCATATAGATAGATAGAGGAGCCTCACCCTGTTGACGGTGAGCGGCACGGGCGCGTGGTGCTGCGCGGGCGGCATATAGATAGATAGAGGAGCCTCACCCTGTTGACGGTGAGCGGCACGGGCGCGTGGTGCTGCGCGGGCGGCGCGGGCGGCATATAGATAGATAGAGGAGCCTCACCCTGTTGACGGTGAGCGGCACGGGCGCGTGGTGCTGCGCGGGCGGCATATAGATAGATAGAAGAGCCTCACCCTGTTGACGGTGAGCGGCACGGGCGCGTGGTGCTGCGCGGGCGGCGCGGGCGGCATATAGATAGATAGAGGAGCCTCACCCTGTTGACGGTGAGCGGCACGGGCGCGTGGTGCTGCGCGGGCGGCGCGGGCGGCATATAGATAGATAGAGGAGCCTCACCCTGTTGACGGTGAGCGGCACGGGCGCGTGGTGCTGCGCGGGCGGCATATAGATAGATAGAGGAGCCTCACCCTGTTGACGGTGAGCGGCACGGGCGCGTGGTGCTGCGCGGGCGGCGCGGGCGGCATATAGATAGATAGAGGAGCCTCACCCTGTTGACGGTGAGCGGCACGGGCGCGTGGTGCTGCGCGGGCGGCGCGGGCGGCATATAGATAGATAGAGGAGCCTCACCCTGTTGACGGTGAGCGGCACGGGCGCGTGGTGCTGCGCGGGCGGCGCGGGCGGCATATAGATAGATAGAGGAGCCTCACCCTGTTGACGGTGAGCGGCACGGGCGCGTGGTGCTGCGCGGGCGGCGCGGGCGGCATATAGATAGATAGAGGAGCCTCACCCTGTTGACGGTGAGCGGCACGGGCGCGTGGTGCTGCGCGGGCGGCGCGGGCGGCATATAGATAGATAGAGGAGCCTCACCCTGTTGACGGTGAGCGGCACGGGCGCGTGGTGCTGCGCGGGCGGCGCGGGCGGCATATAGATAGATAGAGGAGCCTCACCCTGTTGACGGTGAGCGGCACGGGCGCGTGGTGCTGCGCGGGCGGCGCGGGCGGCATATAGATAGATAGAGGAGCCTCACCCTGTTGACGGTGAGCGGCACGGGCGCGTGGTGCTGCGCGGGCGGCATATAGATAGATAGAGGAGCCTCACCCTGTTGACGGTGAGCGGCACGGGCGCGTGGTGCTGCGCGGGCGGCGCGGGCGGCATATAGATAGATAGAGGAGCCTCACCCTGTTGACGGTGAGCGGCACGGGCGCGTGGTGCTGCGCGGGCGGCATATAGATAGATAGAAGAGCCTCACCCTGTTGACGGTGAGCGGCACGGGCGCGTGGTGCTGCGCGGGCGGCATATAGATAGATAGAAGAGCCTCACCCTGTTGACGGTGAGCGGCACGGGCGCGTGGTGCTGCGCGGGCGGCATATAGATAGATAGAAGAGCCTCACCCTGTTGACGGTGAGCGGCACGGGCGCGTGGTGCTGCGCGGGCGGCATATAGATAGATAGAAGAGCCTCACCCTGTTGACGGTGAGCGGCACGGGCGCGTGGTGCTGCGCGGGCGGCATATAGATAGCTAGAAGAGCCTCACCCTGTTGACGGTGAGCGGCACGGGCGCGTGGTGCTGCGCGGGCGGCATATAGATAGATAGAAGAGCCTCACCCTGTTGACGGTGAGCGGCACGGGCGCGTGGTGCTGCGCGGGCGGCGCGGGCGGCAGCGCCAGCGAGCGCGGGCGCGGAGCCGCCTCGGAGCCGGACGAGGCGCCCGAGCACTCCGCCGAGCCGCTCTCCGTCGCCTCTACCAGCACGAAGTCGTCCTCGCCCGCCCACGTCGTGTCCGACGACGAGGCTGCGAACATGCCAGTCTTATCATCACCATCATTCTCTTGCCCTTATGCCTATTTATTTGGGATCGTTTATCGCAACATGTCTTTTTCTGCCTTTGAAGTACCGCTGTCCCCGTAGGACGGGGACGGACACGGCGTACGGGGACAACGGGAATAAAGGTACTTCTCTATTAGTTGTCATCTCGGTAGTCTCCCTTATCTAGCCATATTTCCTTTCATATGGTCCATTCATCGTTTTATTGGTCTTTCTCTCGACTCTTATAGCCATCGACATTCATACTCAAAACGTTCCTCACGACATTTTCCTCGTTTCTCCGCACCACATACCAATGATTTCCACACAACTTTTTAGTTACCGGTGCCATTTGGACTTCCTTTATATGCCTGCCTACTCATTTCTAATTCTATCCATTCGTGTTACGCATCTTAGAATTCAAACTGTTTTTAATTATTGACTCGATTTTTTTTTTCTTATTTCATGGGGACAATTTATCGCCAACGATATATTTTATTTGTAAAAACACTAAGACAAGAACCAGGAGAATAAACTCATATGGCAATCACTAATGTGATTAACGCTTTTCTAAACTTATGTTATAACGTTAGTTAGTTCTAGTTACCTATACTTTCTGTCTCACCTAGACCTGATAAAGTCCGTTTGTTCATACATGTTTCTTTAATCACACAATAAAATTATAGCTCCAAGATTAAATAACCATGTGTCGCTCATAAAGACCCGGACTTCGCCTAGTCTTAGGTTTAATTAGAAGCTGGTTTAGCCCAGTGAACTAATAACCTCGTTGTTATTTACGCGATCTACTGGCCCCGTGAATATATTACTCATTACTAATCTGTTGATGATAATTTAATTATCGTTAAAACTGCAGGGGTATAGTGCAACTCAAATTGGTTTTCGAAAAACAAGTCGCAGTCAGTTTTTAGTAATTCTAATAAGATGTCAGGTGACTAATTTTGTTTAACTGTTGTATTAATTCTAAAAACCCAAATTCTAGATGAGCCAAAACAAAATATACCGTTAGCATTCAAAATGTGGAACGATTGGTATCTGCAGCACGGTAGCAACAGGCAAATGGGTGCATTAACTCATATAAACGGCGGAACAGACAATAAATTATTGCAGTTTACAACAATAAACTTGATACCAGCTATAGGTGCCCAAGGGCAGGTTAGTAGGGGTTATCGAAATTGTTTACTCTGAGAATAATGACATATTTTATTAATTTTTCAACCATTGTTGTACTGTTTTCTGAGTATGTTATAGTATTTGATCAAGTGTGATTGCCCTGTTTTTTCACAAGCGTCTGTCGTCATATTATTGCTACTATGGGTGGGTCGCCACGTGACTTTTAGGATAACTCGCATTACATATATGTCATGAGTTGTTTTATGAATGTGTGCAAATAATACACGTATGACGTCGCCACATATCATCAAACGCCCAGTAGCGAATTCGTGTTGATAAACGATCACCTTCAATAATTATAATTTAATCATTATTGAGGTGACACTATGATAACGATAAGTCCTAATGAATAGAATGTTCTTCGTAATAAACGCATTCATTTTTACAAACAATGTTTGCTTGCTTCGAAGTAGGTAGAAAGAATAGGAAGACAACAACTTAAATCAACAGAAAGTTGCAAACCCCATTTTACTTCCCTCAAAATACTAACGCTGCCTTGTCTTTACATTTACGAGACCGCATTGTTTGTAAAAAAAAACGGTGATTTATTTAAAAAAGCTTCAGAGCACAGTTCTCGATCAATAAGACCAACATACCGACATGAATTATGCCTAAGAAGATCAAAAACCGCCCTTATGTACAAGAGCATACTTTGCATGGCTCCGAAAATTTTTAATAAGCTACCTAATGACATAAAAGATTTAAACTTGACTCAATTTAAACGCAGCCTAAATAAATTTTTAATAGACAAATGCTACTATACCATTGACGAATTTCTTGCTGACAAAATTTCTTGTGACTGATCCTGTGTGTATTTATGATTTATGATGTACCTAATATTCCTATCAGACTTTTAATTTAATTAGAATTGTTTATTACAATAATGTTTTAATTAATTTCTAATATTGTTAAATTCATAGTGTATGCCCTAAAGGGCAGATTTTTGAGTTTCTATAAAATATCTGTAAGACCTGTTATTTCACCAAAAATCGCACTAATAAATACTTTGACTTTGACATTTTCCATCGATTAAAATGTAAAAATATTTAACTAATATATTATGCTAAAGACAACAAAAATATTTTAACTTTGACATACCTACCTATTTACGTCAGTGACAAAAAATTTGAATAAATCCCTAAATCTTTTTGTTACTTATTTCTAATTCGAAGATATATGCGAACGGTTCTAATAATAATTGTACATCTTCACTGACAGGACTACTGTTGCCAATAAGTCTGATATAATGGTGATGGATCGAACAGAGCGGCGCGCAATGATTGTTGACATAACCTCGTGAAAGCCGAGAAAGATAAACAAATAAAGTATCTTGACTTGGCTCGCGAGGTTGTCGACATCTGCATGTCGACTCAGCAGTCATTGTGCTGATAGTCGTGACAGTAAATGGGTTAATAGCCAAGAGCCTCGACCAACACCTGAGGAGGCTCTAGTTGGGCAGCTGGATCAAGGGCTTGATTCAGAAAGCGGTACTTCTGGACTCGGCTCGCATTGTCAGGTGGTTCTTCTCTCTAGAGCCCTGACCGCCGGTTGCTTGGACGCTGTTCCCGATACCGGTGGGCAACTATTTTTTATATTTTTATATTCTAATATTTAAAAATATAATTTATATGTATTTATTGAAATAAAGGAAAAAATAATTGTACATCTGAATAAATTAAAAAATCTATTCTAAGCTTGTAAAAAACATCTGTGCAGATTGTTTTTAAATATTTCCAAATAAACAAGACCATTTTCATTCGTGATTATAATTCACCTTAATCTATTATCTCGAAGTAGCCTGAATCATATGAATATGAATTCTGAAAACATTGAGCATACGATGTAAGTACACTCATTGATAATAATAAATAATTACACTTCATAGGAAACGACATGCGTGTAAGTACTTCCTTATCAGAGGTACCAAAGTATCTATTTACTTTAACCGACATATTACCAAGTATTACCCTAATAAAATGTATTATAATCTATTCACAATTGTTTCTTCTTCTTCCGCAATTGTTAACCCTGTTGGGTGAAGGCGAAATATCACTACAACGTGATGTATTGTATTGCGCTTCCCCTATGCGATAACCGTGTTATGTAATAATACATATATCTAATAGCGAAGTACTTTATGAATTAATTGAGCAGCACATTAATGTTTGTAAATGGTTATAGCGCATAATCGTATCGATAGGCGACACAATATCCATGCGCATACATTTGCATCGTGAATAGGATAAGCATCTGGCCAGATAAATGGTTACTACGGGCTCTGAAAGTCCGTGGCGTACGTAGGTAGGTCAAGGACTTTCAGAGCCCGTAGTAAAAAAAAATGCCGGACAGGTAGCTGTCTCCATTTTTTTTTTCAAAATGGCGGCCTTTCATGAAACCTATTTAAATCGATAGCTGACATCAATGCAATCAGTAAATATACTTGGACCAAACCCCGTAAAGCGTCACGTTTTCGAGATAATAACGTTGAAAGTTCACCACGTGACATCCATTTTTTTTACTTGCTTTCCTCTTGTTGTATAGGCAGCATGGATGTTTGAAATAATCGCTACATGTTTTAAAATAATAGAATAACGGGGATACGGGGTTTGGTCTTATTATGTTTTCTGTTTGCATTGAGGTTAGCCATCGATTTACATAGGTTACATGCGGGGCCGCCATTTTGAAAAAAAAATGGCTTTCGTTAATCTGTTATGCTAAGTTTCATGTTCCTTACACCATAACATAACCTAGCAAGTGCTCTTACTATATTATGAAACTGGTTGCTACATGAATCTAAATATCTCGTGTCTTTTATCAAAGTTAGTAAGGGGTTTAATATATTATGTAAAAGTATTAAAATATTGGTAGTACTATTTGTTCATTATTCAGTATTTTATATAAACAATAGCATTTTTTTCCTAACATAAATACTTTTCAAAGGCTGACCTACTTTTTATTTTTTAAGTCCTTACTAGGTTTTGAAATGGGACAGCCGAGACCTGCGCGATGCCGCGAATATTCACCGTGGCTGATGTAGCCACGACGTAAGAGCTAATTTAATAAAGATCATAGTATCTGGTAAAACAATGTGTGGTGAACCGGAAATTATTTCATTGTGTTACGGTTCACTTATTAAACATTCAACAATGTCATTTGTTTTTGAAGTCAACTTTAATTCACAGAGTAGGTACTATAAATTATGCCAATTTCGGAATTTAACATTTATATTTAAACATTTTTATTTACTTATATTTAACATTCAAAATGTATATGACTTGCTAACATAAACTTCATTATTTTGTCGAAACTTGATTATCTAGCTATGATATCATAGTCATATCCATAAGATATTATAATGTGAAACATTATATCAATACATATATAAAATGACCCGACACGTTGTTACACATGGCGTCGCTACAACAGCGGAACAGCCGTGTGTAAAGGTCTGAAATGTACCGCTCGGTTGGTGCTTACCGGAGGATGTCGGCTGTGACTTCTTGTAGGCCTGCAGCGTGGGCAGCGCCTGCGGCTGCGGGTTGGAGCTGCGCGGCGCGGACGCCGGCCGCGCGCCCGCCCCGCCGGACCCGCCGGACCCGCCCGCGCCCGCCACGGAAGAAGGATTTACACTCGCTCCTGTTAACACACACCATATTTAAAAACCATACTACATACACACCCAAAACACAACTCATGCAAAACTGTGCACAGTTTTCATTTATATCAATTGAGTAATAAGATAAAACGCAAGCGACAAATAATAAGTAGCAAGCGATGAGATGATTGATTGCGAGTGAAATCGTAGTCCTTGGAATTTTTGAACTCTGCCGGGCGTCTGTCAACGGTCGCCGGTCGCCAGTAGTCCTCTCGTGATGCTCAAAGGAATGAGTTGTACGTGCAAAATTCGTTTTGTTCGATGTCAGTGGCTTGTAAGTGGCATTGGTGTTTGTTTAGAGAACTATTGACAACCTGATCCGACACAGTTATACATGATCGGATTACAAAAATATGCGCCACCCCCACCCCATGCACAACCAAAGCGGATTTAATAAGTGAGGATGTACCCTGACTGTCCCATGACTCCTCTAGGTAACAGTTAGTATCGGGCCGACCCTCGAGATCGCTCTCCAAAATGTCGGGCAGATCCGAGTCCAAACCTGAACAATATGCATAACTTCATATACCGTGACTGAGGGCACTGTAGTGTAGCTAATAGCTTATTGTGTATGTATGTACAAGTACATGTAAAATACATAAATAGTTCAAAAATTCATGGACTAGAAGCTAGATAACGTTAGTGTAAATAAAACCGAATGAAGAGGTGATAATTATAATTAATGTTTGTTGAGAGTATTTTAACTTTGACATAATGAGTTTGATACAGTGAACTAAATTATCTAAATTTAATAATTTAGATAATATTGTAACTATAAATCATATCGTTTAAAAATGTTTTAACTTATAAATAAATGAGTTACTGTCTTATTAATAGTGACAATTTGATAAAACAGTTCTTTTAATACTATTAATGTCTGTTAAGTGCATGTTATATTTTTTTAATAGCTGGATTGTGTGAAACATTGCAGAATGATAAGAGTCTGTCAATTATTATTATTATTTTTTATAACATCATTTTTTTTATTTATTTCAACAAAGTAAATAGTTTTACTTTAAATTGTATTTAGCACATTATATTACTGTTTATAAACAGCAATGAAAGTAGTAGGGCATTTTAAACAGGTGAAGCGCGTAGAGGATTTCGAAAGGTTATAAACAATGGAACGGGTCAGCGATGATTAGTCACTCATACTGATTAGAGTTTCATGTATTCAGCGTTCAATGTTAGGTACTTTGTGTTCTTGTTAATGACTCAGTGTGGTTAATTCACAAAAGCGATCTTAACTGTCTTAATTGGATTCTATAATATAATATGTATTTTGTACAATATAGTTTAGTAATTTTTGTGCGATTTTGGCAGATGTAATAGGCGTGGAAAAGGCTGTTATGTTAGTACGGTATATTAATATAATTAGTATTTATTTTGTACTTACTGTTGATGGAGGTCGTCCTCGGACGCTGTAGGAAGGGATGGTTAAAGAAAGCTTCGAAGGGCATGCGTTCGCGAGGGTTTCTTCGCAGCAGCCCAATGAGCAAGCTACACAGTTCGGGACTTGTGCCTGCTGGCATTCTGAAACACATCAATTACATTTATTTGCAACATTCCGGACATTCTGTTACAATTTGAAGGGAATATCCCTCGATCCACGACAGACGATAACAAAATAACTCCAGCGTAGCTTGGGAAGTATGACTAACCAAGAAAAGTTCATAATATTATTATGTACGACTACTCCTGTATGTTAGGTAGATCTTTGAATTTTGAGAGCAGTGGTGGCCAAGTGGTAACGGCCGCGACTTACGAGTAACCAAAGCGGTCGTAGGTGGTAAAGGGGTCGTAGGTTCGAACCCAGACAGGCGTTTTACTTTGTGTAAATTATTTCATCACCACTGCTCTCAAAACGGTGAAGGAAAACATCGTGAGGAAACCGGCATGTCCTAGAACCAAAAATTCGAAGACATGTGACATCTGCCATTCCGCACTGGGACCCGCGTGGTGGATTACGGCCCACTCCCTCTCACCGAGAGGAGGCCTGTGTCCCAGCAGTGGGAACATTCATACACTATCAAGCTCACAATAATTAAAACAAACCAATTGACTTGGATTTATTTGAAAGCAAAATGTTGGAACCACTTTTCATTCAGTTCTAAGACAGAAGATTAGTTAAATTTAAACAACAATATCCCGACATGCTTGGTCTTTGAGATAAACATTGAGATAGGACCGAATTTAAAATTACTCTCAATATGTAGAATATGCAGATAGCATTGAGTCTTAACTGTTTACAAATATTGGGCGGCTTGGGACGCCTTCCGCACGTATTTATTAGTAACACCGAAGATCTAATATGTCACAAAATTGTCACAGAGCCAAATTCATTCGTGTATCAGACCTTGAACGCTAGAGCCGACTCGACGGTTTGGGGGTTAGTAAAAAACTAGGCACAAAAACTGTTCGAGTTAAGATGGGAATTAAATTGTTCTAGATATTTCTTTTGCACGACTAAAATTGAATTTCTAGTTACCTTCACTCAGTTTTGATTTCAATATGATATTTATGCTCTATGCCTATAATACCTTATAGTTCCTTTATTTCATTTAAATACTTATAAAATACATTTTTAAATTTTTTTATAAACAAAAATATACCATATTATATTTTATTATTATAATCGGATAAGATTAGGCTAGTGTATAATTTGTAACTACTCACTTGGGTTGCAAGTCAACGCTGTTCTCATAGAACGCCTTCAGTTCGTGTGGCGTGGTTGCTTGGAAGGGCGCCTTGCCCGTGAGGCACTGGTACACTATCGTGCCCAGACTCCATAGATCTGCTTTAGCGTCGTACTTCAGTGACATTATCACCTCTGGTGCCTATACAATTATTGTAATGTTAATAATCAAATCTAATCTCGTTATTCTCAAATAGACAATCTAGTGTGGAGGCTAGAAATATAGGTCTGACCTATTTCTAGCTTCTACACTAGATTGTCTGTCATTTTCTATTATAATTCGAGATGAAAATACATACATATAGCATGTCACCAGTAGTTTATTTTTTTTATTGAAATAAATTTATATGAAAGTCAGACATTTTTATGAAAGTCTTAATCTTAATATTATATTAATATGGAAGTAATATTACCATATACATCGGAGAGCCGCAGAGCGTGACGGCCATGTTTCCTTCTTCGAGGAACCTTGCGAAGCCAAAGTCAGCTGCACGAAAAAAAAAATGAATTAAACATTAAGTTTGACATGATACCAGGACGTAACTTTGAGGTTGGTTTAAATTCGCTAGGTATTAACCCTTGATAGGTATGTATTGGATTTTAAATATTGACCCATGATTACCGTAAGTATACGAAGTTTTCGTTGAAATTGGATGAGTCAGGTGCATTGATCAACAGGACGACGGATATGATAACGACATATTTATATCATCCGATAGACACAATCAGGTACTTTGTTACGTCGGAAATTTGTGGGTTATTCCGTTTATCCACCCCAAAAATCCACCCTAAACCCCACCACGCGGAAATGCGTGTCCGAGAATCTACCCTAGGCCTAGCTGGATAAACGAAATTTATAGGCTTAGGGTGGGTTCTGGGACATGCGTTTCCGCGTATCCACCTTAGGCTGGAATTTTTGGGGTGGATAAACGGAATAACCGAAATTTTTTAGTATGAAGGGAAATACGAACCAATTTTGAGTGTTATTTCAGAGGCATGCGGCGTGCGGGGCGGTGCTACATTGTGCGTGAGGAGGATGTTCTGCGGCTTCAGGTCCCGGTGCACGATGCCCTTAGCGTGGATAGCTCGCATCGCCTCGGCCAACTGCCTCAGGAACAGCCGAATAGTGCTTTCGCTGAGCAGACGATTCGCTTGCAAATAGTCCGCTAAGTCGCCCCCGTTGCAGTACTGAACAAATAAAACAAACATTCACCGTTAGTGATTTTTTGGCTAATGGAGCCATTGGACTGAATCCAGGAACCATTTTTTAACTACGTCAATGGACGTCAAAGGAGAAAATAATATTTATCCAGAAAAAACTACTGCGCAGTTTATTGATGTTAAAGAAACTCGAAAATTCAATTATAACTTGTGAACAAAAGGCGTACCTATGTACCTACAATACTGAGTGATTTTTGAGCTATTTTCATTCTACCGAGATGACGATTAACCCTTACTCTGCCGGAACGTAGCTCTACGCGAGACACAATGGCTTTTTAATTGTCTGTAATTACGGCACACAAGCGGTTAATAGAGAAAAAGACATGTTCTGCAGACCCCAAATAAATTGGGATAAGGGCAAGAGAATGATGATACGCGCTAATTTCACATTACCGACCAATACGCGATTATTTCGCATGTCGTTCAGCAACTGCTTCCTGACATTGTCTTCTCGATGTTCACACAAAGCTCGTTGTTTTGTGAGGAAGCGATCTGCGTGCTACCCTTACCATGTACCTACGCAAAATACGCGCATTGACGTGGAGTTGCGGACACCAGCCCGTATTACCTATTACCCTCACCATAAAACAATTTTATTGGGAGGTGCTTTTATGCCATTAAGTAATAAAACTCCCGACGTTTGACGTTTTATTCCGTGTTCTCCATCTTACTACCGAGGCATGGATTAACAGAAATAGGGCAATCTATTAACGGATCGCCCTTGACCAGATCGTAAAATATGAATTTAACAGAATGGTATATTATTTTAACACAACTAGAACAATAACGGTTTAAATCAAAGTGTAATTACTTGCAAACCAACGTTAGCATCTTGTCATATTTGTGGTTTACACGTCACATTAGTAAAACCAACAGCTGTGTTCAGTGTTGTATAACATTAAACTTTACAGAATAAAGCAATTTATAGACTTGAAGCATCAGCCAAGTTACCAGTAACATCAGTGAAGGAGAGGTAACATAGTGTGCGTGTGCGTTTTCTAGTGAAGTTCGGTCATTTTAGTTTTTGCTGTTTATTTCCGTTAATGTTATGAATCATACTTCTCAAAATAAAAATCGATTGTCTTGTGCCACTTATACGTAATATGTAAAGTACTAGGAGGAATTTGGTGCAACTAACGACAAACCAATATATAATTAACATAGGCGGTTTTGTGTATTTGTAGAATTAGCATGAAGACCATCGTGGCGTATCGGCCGCGATCATTTACACATATATCTGTGTAAATAAAACCGTACACTTCATACATTGCGTGCTATTTGTTGGTCGTAGGTGATATTGAAAATCGGCCACCTAATATTTTCTCGTTTATGCAGAGCATCGTTATCGTGGTTGATTTGCGATAAGCTGCCATGCCGTTAGTAATCTTATCATTGAGTGATAATAGTTATAAGTGTCAGTGAGTTATGCGCTGTACGCTACGCTGGTACTTGTACCACGACAGGTAACTCCTGAAGTCAGTTGGCACATCTCTACCTAGTAGTGTTCGCATATGAGAGTGACCATGACGTCGAAACATCTTTTCGTGCTATTGTTGGCACTATTTGCGTAAGTACACAAGTTTTATTTAACCGTACCTGGTAATCTTATTTTCATCTAGGTACTTACCTGAAAGTCACATTCTTATCTATCAACTAATATATACGCGAGTGCACAGTCGAATTGCAATAAATTGTATTAGCCGCCATTGCTGTCAATTTTTTTATTTAAGTAAGGTTTGAGAAAGTGTTTCATAGTTTACAGTTTCAGTTATTTAGTTGTTAATACATATTATTTGAGCGTATGTAATGCCAGGAAGTAAGTACCTAGAAGCACGAGCATTTGAAATAAAGTGTAGGTAGTTTTATTTACTTTATTATCTAGCAATGTGACAGTGTACAGGTACCCAATACATACAATTAACGTGAATTAATAGCGGTAAATAACTAAATTAAAACCATAATCTTTGGTAATGTGGTAATACCATGGGCATGGAAACCCTATGGTGTGAGTGACCTTGAAAGAGGTCAAGTGTTTACCAAAAATATCGTCTAAAAGAAGTAAAAAAAGTGTTTTGACTACTGTACCGATATCTAACTTTCGTATCTAAATTATAAATCTACGTGAATTTTTGTTATATCAACCAAAACTTAAGACTGTGCCAGTTACGCCCTTGTAGTACATACACTTATCGCGATTTTTATCACCTACTTATTTATAACAATTTTGCGTCACCACTCCCCGTACGATAAATTCGATAAAGTCACATGTCATTACTGCATTAATTTCAATTTCCAGGATTGCATTGGCTCAAAATGATGATGAATTACACTTTCCTGTTGAAAACGACAATCAATTTCCACCTGACAATCACCCTGAATCTGATGGGAGCGTAATAGAGGGCAGCGGAGCAGACGAAACAGACGAGCCACTTGAAGTAGCCACTGAAACTGAAGCACCAGCGGCACCATTACTTGAGGACGTGCAATTAAATGCCTTAACAGATAACGTATCCACTGTCGCGGCTGAAGAACATTCCTGTCCTAAACCGTGCGTTTGTAATATAGAGGGAGACTCAAACAAATACATTGTAGATTGCTCTGGATACGACTTAACAGAACTGCCAAAACCTTTGGATCCTAAAACTACTGAGCTTAAATTGCAGAATAACAAGTTAACTGAAATACCAAAAGAAATATCTGATTTAAAGGATTTAAAACTATTGGATCTTAACAACAATGAAATCATGAAGATCGTTTCCGGTGTAAGTAATTAATATTAATCCATACTAATATTATAAATTCGAAAGTAACTCTGTCTGTCTGTATGTTACTTTTTCACGCTTAAACCACTGAACGGATTTAGATAAAATTTGGCAGAGAGATAGATTGCATCCCGGGGAAGGACATAGGATAGTTTTTACCCCGATATTCCTACGGTATCGACGCTTATGCGGGTAAAACCGCGGGGCGCTGCTAGTAATATATATTATATTTTAAAAAAACTTGGACAAATAACTTCGACATTATTTGAATTATGCCAATAAAATTATACATATAACTAAAGAGCATTTCAAATAATATGTCGATAGGTATAAATATGAAACCGCAAAGTGTGCGTTGAGACTTTGCATTAGCTGAACCATGTCGGCATTGTGTGTCAATATTGGCGAAGTCCAAAAAACCACATCCATAACCAGTTTAAACCACTTCCGGCAACGACGCCACTCATCATGAGGATCAACTAGCACAGATGATTTATAATTTGTAATTTTAGCGAATTTATTTGCAATACTGCAACAGAAACACAAACAGTAGATCGAGCTGCTTTATATTAATATAGTTGATCTAGTTTAGGACCTCGATACAATGAATGAAACTTAAGTTTAATAAACTATGTATCTTGTGCATGACCCCTGAAGTAAATACGCTAATACGACTATGAAAACTAACAAATTTCTATTTTCATTTCAGTCCATAAGTGAACTGCCTGAACTGGTAAGCTTAAAACTCGGAAACAACCGTCTTATAGAGTATCCGCAAGATTTAAAAAATGCTTTCGGCCTTACCAAGTTAGAAGAACTTGATCTGGGAGGTAACGATATGAGAACGGTAAGTAGATAACTTGTAGCATAGTGTCTATCAGAAAACTACACTGATTACTTAATATAATACCTTGTATTAAAGAGGTAGTTTAATTTATCTTTATATTCGCTGTATTCTTTAAAACTGATAGTAACAGGATCTTTAGAATCTGTCTATAGAAAGCAATATAAACAGAATAAAAAGCTTAATAAACAAGATGCACTTAAATATAAAATTATTATTTTCAGGATCTTAAACCGGAATCCTTCTCTAACTTCAAAGCTCTGCGTTCAATTACGTTGCCTACTGCTGCAGCTAGTCTGGCGGAAGATTTGTGTACATCATTAAAAGAATCTTTGGCAACTGTATGTACAGGAACATGTAGCGTAAAATCTTTTGAATGCCCAGAAGCGCCGCAACCACAGGATACGGAGGATGGACTATTAGATTTCGCATTACCAGGGCTTATTGCCTTAGGATCTGCACCCGAGGAAGATGTCGACCCAGCCGTAAATCCTCCGCCCGATGTGAAAGCAGAGAGTGATACACAGAAAAATGAACAAACGCCGCCAGTAGAAAATGTGGAAACCACAGAGACAGCAACTTTGGCTAATGATGACACCAAGAAAGCAGCTGGAGATTTCTCTCTTCATTCTGCAATTATAAAAGCAGCGGTGGAACCTAAGCCAATAGATGCAGAGTCTTCCAGTGCAGCTACCGACAAGTCAGAAAATGAAGTAGTAGGAGCCACCACTGTAGAAACAAAAACTGGAGGTGTCGATAAAAGCATTATTGGGATGGTTGTAGCTGGAATGGTTGTTGTGGTAGCTGGTATTACAATTAAGAAAAATTGGAGTTCTATCAAAAATCGATTTAGCTCAACTCCAAGAATCGTAAATGAACGAACAAGCGTTACTGCAAATGGAACCACGCCTGAAGAAGTCCCGCTCCAGGATAAATCTCCTGTGTAAACTAAAAATATTAGTTCTGTATGTGGTATAGTTATGTTGAGATATGATTTGTTTCGATCTGAATGTTATAATTTATTGACGAAAATCAAAGTTAATGCCATCCTTTACCAGGCCAAAATGTGTGAATGAATTAGTGTTTTAAGTAATAATATGATATGGACATAGATTAAGTTTTTTAGATGTCGCAGTAATTTTGTAAATAATTTGATATCATAATATTACGAACGCTGCATGCATAACTTGTTTTTACTTTGACATAATTAAGTATAATTTCGCAATAAACAAGGTGTTTATTTCAAACTTCTTTCCATTAATATGCGGAACTAATTTATTTCCAATTACAACTAGTTGTTATAATTATACCGGTGTTTTTGTAGTAAACTAATTAGCACACTGACTCGTTTAACTTCACTTTATATTTAGTGAATCGTTCTCGGGTAAGTGCAATTATTAATTATATTAGCACATTACTAGTGATGTGCCGTTACCACTTTTCCATTACCAGTATTTTACCCTAAGGAAATATTCCCAGTAAGTTTATATTATTTCCGGTAATATTCCCTAACGCTGGTAATATTGTTTAATATGGGTTATGCGCACTTCGTCCCGCGTTCGCAGTTGGTCACATTAGCACTTCGTCCCATTCGCACTTGGTCCCATTCGCGGTTGGTCCCGTTCGCAGTTAGTCCCATTCGCAGTTCGTCTCATGCAAGTACATAGTTTGTAAGGGAAAAGGTAGGTTTATGGACCAACCAAAATAATATAGTAATAAAACATCCAAATTCGATTTATTATTTTACTTGTTACATTTCTAAATTATCGAATTTGGATGTTTTATTGCTATATTAGTTGATTTTTAGGGTTCCGTACCTCAAAAAGAAAAAAACGGAACCCTTTAGGATCATTTTGTTGTCCGTCTGTCAAGACACTTTATCTCGGGAACGCGTGGAGGTATCGAGTTATTATTAAAACGATATACTCAAGTCTACAGTCCCTTGAAGCTGTCAAAAAATCAAATTTCTAAGTGAACGTAAGCAAAACATTGTTACTTATAAAGATATTTATGCCGCAAAAAACGTATATTTCGACACTCGCAAAGGAATCAAAATTTATAGGGTACTTCCCGTTGACCTAGAATCATGAAATTTGGCAAGAAGCAATGTCATGTAGCACAAGTAAAGGGAAAAATTCGAAAACCGTAAAGTAGTTAAGTACATACCTTCAAATTTGTACGGAACCCTCGCCTCGGTGCGCGAGTCCGACTCGCACTTGACCGGATTTTTATATAAATCCAACCTACTTTAATCCATAAACCTACTTCTTCCCTTACAAAGTACTTGCATGGGACGAACTGCGAAAGGGACTAACCGCGAATGGGACCAATTGCGAATGGAACGAAGTGATAATGTGACCACGGCGAACGCGGGACAAAGTGCGCATAACCAGTCTCGTTTAGATTTTTAAAATGTATACTGTGACTTACTGTGATTCTGATTATGTCTGAAAAAACATTTGTGATAACAAAAATTCTATACATAATTATTTCTAATACTGAAACGTGATATAACTGATGCGTGTAGCCAAATTTAATAAATGTTAATTAGTAAAATGTAGTTTTTTACTTGTAAACTTGAAGCTTACTAAGTAACTTGATAGGAACAATGAGAAAATACCTAGAGAGTTACTGTACGGGAAGTTAAGTTATTCAGTAAGTTTCTCGAAATTTACTCAGCAAGTTACTAGGAATATTGGGAAAATTTTATTTAAAATTAAAATATTGGTTGCATTTAAACTAGAAGTGGTAGAAGTCTTATCGGATCACTCATCATCACAAATGAAATTTAAGAAAAAAAATATTTTAGCCTATGTTACCCTAAATTACTATTATTTTTTAGATTGTTTCTGGTAACGTTACTGGGAAAATACTCGACTGGAGTAAATTACTGGTAACGGCACATCACTACACCTGACCACAGTATATACATTTTAGTGGCAAAAGATTAGTCATAAAAATAATTTTACGTTTTAGGGGTCTGTTTTTGGAAGTCGCTGACTACGGTTTTTTTTTTTTTTGTGTATTGCCAAGCTGCCACTGACTTCCGAAACTAAAATTGTTATTTTGAACTGGAGGCAGTCAATCAAAATCAAAATCAAAATGTTTTATTTCACATAAACCTACATGGGCACTTATGAAACGTCAGAAGCTAGGTGCACGGTTCCAATTGGTCGTTTCCTATGGAGAAGAACCGGCAAGAAACTCCATGGTTACTCTTTTTAAAAATAATTGGCTTTTACAATGTTTCCAGATTACAGTAAGTAGGTATGGAAGGACAGCGCAGGCCTGTCAACAAGTACCAAGTACTTGATAAAATAGAAAATGGTCTACAGATCTAAAGTCTATAAGGCCTACAAAGTCCTCACATTTACAAAATAAGAATCTATCAAAAGGATAGATAATAAAAAAAGAAAAATAATAATAAAAACCTACTAAAACCAAGTGTTATGATTCTCAATAAAACCACTAATAAAGAGGTGAAAAATTTCAAGTGTCTGTATACAATGTCAATTAATAAAGAAATTATGTCAAAAAGTATATAATGTCAAATAATAAAGAAATTATGTCAAAAAGTATGTAAAAATAATAATAATAATTAAATAAAAATTAAACATCGTAATTTGAGAGCAGTTAATAGACATTTACATAGTTATGCCGTTAATGAGAAGCCAGGGAAGCCACATGTGCAGAAGGAATTATTGCCAGACTAGCTTGTCTTCAACGTAGTCTTTAATCTTATAATATGCTTTTTTGATAAGGACACGTTTGATGAGGGTTTTGAACTTTCCATCGCTAAGTTCTGTAACCGGCTTTGGCAACTTGTTATAAAAACGGATGCTGTTTACAAGAAATGACTTGCTAGTTTTAGTTAATCTAAATTTAGGTAACACAATTTCATTTTTACTACGTGTATTTATATTATGGAAATCGCTTCTTATTTTGAAGAGTCCTAAGTTTTTGCGAACATACAAAATACTTTCTAAAATATAAAGAGAAGGCAGAGTTAGTATATCAATTTCTTTGAATTTGTTTCTAAGAGACTCGCGAGGACCCATTTTATAGATTGCGCGGATTGCCCTCTTCTGTAAAATGAAAATTGAATCTACGTCAGCTGCCGATCCCCACAGCAGAACACCATAAGACATAATACTGTGGAAATAAGCAAAGTATACTAACCTAGCTGTGGCTATATCTGTCAACTGCCTTATTTTTCTTACTGCATATGCAGCTGAACTTAATCTACTTGAGAGAGCTCTAATGTGTGCGCCCCATTGTAATTTTGAATCTAAAGTAATTCCTAGAAATACAGTTTCCGTAACAGCATCTAGTCTTTTGCCATCAAGTTCTAAATTCAGACCCACTTGAGGTACATTTGGTAATGAAAACTTAAGACATTTAGTTTTGTTCGCATTAAGTAAAAGATTATTAGCTGCAAACCATTTCGAGAGAACAGCCAGACTATCGTTAACATGTAAGACATCCGTATCTTTTCTATCTATTTTAAAAATAAGGGAAGTGTCATCAGCGAATAAAATGATATCCGACAAGTTGGCCATCATGTAAGGAAGGTCATTAATATAAACTAGAAATAGGAAAGGGCCAAGAATTGAGCCTTGAGGCACGCCCATCTTAACTAGAGACCCCGAAGACGTCGCCCCGTTAACGTTTACTTTTTGCTGGCGCTTTGACAGATAGGAAAGAACAAGATCAGCAGCTTGTCCACGAATTCCGTAGTGGTATAATTTACAGATCAGTGTATTATGGTCAACGCAGTCAAACGCTTTTGAGAGGTCACAGAAAATGCCAATTGCATCCTGGGACTTCTCCCAGGATTCCAAAATGTGACTGATGAGTTTTACTCCCGCATCTGTCGTCGACCTACCTTTCGTGAAACCAAACTGGCGACTATGTAAAATCCCATTTGAGTTAAAATGTGACAACATCTGGTCCAGCATGATTTTTTCATAGATTTTGCTCAATGCTGGTAGCACAGATATAGGTCTATAATTGGAGGGATCAAACTTACTACCCGATTTGAATATCGGTACTACTTTACTATGTTTCATTAAGTCAGGAAACGTACCGCTGTCTAAACATTGATTAAATATGCCTGTTAGGGCAGGGGCAATTGTGTCAATAATATCTCCAAGAACCTTAACAGAAATCCCCCATAAGTCTTCAGTGTTTTTTATGTTAAGACTTTTAAATGCTTTTTTAATTGTGTCAACAGAAATGGGCTTGAATTCAAAGCTTGGAATTTCCCTATTAAAATTTTCCTTAAGAAGGGCTTCAGCTAATATAGGTGATGAGGGGAGAGACTTTGTAACCTCTATTGGGATATTGGTAAAGAAATTTTCTAGTGTCTCAGCAACTTTTAACTTATCTGAAATGGTTTCATTATCAATTTTTAGGGACAACTCATTCTGATCTCGCTGTTTTGTGTTTCCAGTTTCTTTGTTTATTACCTGCCACACAGCTTTTATTTTATTATTAGACATACTAATTTTGTTACTAATTAATTTAGATTTAGCCTCAGCGCAGACTCTTTTGAATATTTTTGAATAGTTCCTGACATAATTATGAAGGGCTTGATCAGAAGTTAATGATTTCTCGTGATACAGATTATACAAAATATCTTAGTCTTTATTTTGGTTTTATATTCGTAACTCAACTAACTACATGAAAACATACATTTTTGTCTTAAATTTTAAATCATTGAATTTTTCGTACGTAATGAAAACAAGTATGACTAAATTTTTTATAATAAAGTCTATAAATTGATAATTGATTGAACAAGAATTTATATTTTTAGCATTAGGTCCGTGAAAACGGCTTGAAACTGTTGTAGAACTGTTAACCTAACTCAAAAACTGGCAGGTTTCTTCTCAATTGGTTGAGTAGGTTCCGAGATACAGTCTATTCTCTACTTTACTATACTTCTGTGGTACACTTTATTATACTGTGGTAGACTCCTATTCGAACCTAGAGCTTGCATGCATGGCGCATGATTTATTTGGTCTTTGCAGAATTATAATTTACTTCATCGCTTCTAGATGGCGTTAGGTTAGGTTAGGTTAGTTATTAGTATTAAAAGTTGTTCTTAACATTAGTTAATCAAACAAGCAAAACTAAAAAAAGGTAGAAAGAACGCTAAGCGAAACCGAAGTATTAGTGTGGGCGGGCGATGCGATGCGACGCGGTGAGTTTGGGCCTAAATTTCAATCGGACGAAGTTGCGGGCAGAAGGTGGCAGAAGAAGTAATTAATATTCTTAGATCGATTGGAATTTCCTTTTTAAGCCAAATAATTATGATCGGTGATCTAATTTTATTTACATTAAATGGCGTTTGTGGGATCCTGCCGTTTTGCCGAAAAGATTTTGCCAGAATTTCACTACCCAAACAAATTTTAGCAACCTTTTTTTATTCCAATGCACAATGCAATGTTTGGAATGATTTTAGTACTTACGCACATTTTAATTTGGTAAAATTTTTACTTTGCAGATTATTATCAAGGATAATGTCATTTAGGCATTTGGTCTTTAATCAAATGATTTATTACAGCAAACGATCTTTAGACAATAAACATTTAGTCAAATGATTTGCTATGAAAAAAACAAAAATATATCTAAGACAAAAATATTTTTGTTGGGAATTACATGGTTTTACTTACATAATTACTTTTTAATTACATTGCATAGTTGCGTTCGGTCGATATGCGACGTAGGATGCAAGAGCGAGCGAAGGGCACCCCGAGGTTCGGTTTTGTTCTGATACTTTAAACCCTTTTCAAAGAAATAGGAGCCCGGCGAAGCGGGGCACCGTCGTCATTGGACGCAAGAGCGACCGAATGAGAATACAAATACCTTTACCTCATATATTAAACAGGGCCAATTGAAATCATAGGCAGACAGAAATAGGGGCCCCGACGGTACTAAATATTTGGCTTATTTTATTTTGCGTGAAATATGTTATACCAAATGAAATATTTGACTAAATTAAAATAGGTAAAAGTCCTATTTGGTAAGCAAGTTATTGTTTAAACGTTCACTTGCCAAACCTTAGGTTTGCGTTACAATTTTTTGTGAAAAGTTTATTTGCTAAGTAGGTAATGATTTGGCAAATGAAATTATGCGGAAAATTGTTTGGGAAGTGATAATTTGGCAATTTCTTTTCGATGAAACAAGGGAGATCCGGGGCTTTGGTAGTAAGGTCATAAAATAAGTCGATTGTTACACAGAAACAGTTCAATTTTTTTTTTCATAAATTCTGGTTGAGAACGTCAAATTTAAAATTGCACGCCACCTGCTCCACTGCTTGTTACATACACATTTCTTTGTTGTAAATGTTTGTACATTTTGGTGGAGGGCCGTGCAATTTTTAATTAGTCGATCTCTACTTTAGTGTATATTGTCGATTATAGGTAGTAGGTACAGTCAATGCAAGATGTTGTCGAGATCCACGCACACAGTGCCCCCTCGAGCACAGTTATATTGGTATAATTTGGTGGTCGTTGTGCTGTTTTCCAAATTCTACGTCAACGTATTCGGGTACAGCTACTTTTTTTGTTAAATGACCTTGAGACAGAGACAGACTTAATGTATTCATTTAAGATATCTCAATTTGCAAGCAGTAATGATTAGATAACCTACTATCATTAAATCTAGATGTCTGTAGAACGCATGTTACGCGGACGGTCGTAGGTTCACAAAAAAAAACCGGTCAAGAGCGAGTCGGACTCGTGCACCGAGGTTTTTAATTTTATTTTACAGAATGTTTTTAATTTTTTTTTTCATTGGCGGAGTTTATATTCGTAAGGGAATTTTAACACTATGCACTGCGGTGTAGAATATTACAGTTTTATGTGAGCGCTATCTCTTGACCGATAGTGGAATTAATGTAACTTTTGTTGATGATTTCTGAAAAAGTATGCTATTTAGAGACTTCGTTTTATTTTTCCTGTAATCTTTACATAAACTTCTATTTATCTATTATTTCAGATTTTTCTCTTTGCAAACTTCAGAGATAACGGTATTTTTTTTACATTTTTCATCAAATGTCGAAAACTATGCGGCCTTAAAAAAAAATTAAAAATGTTGAGAATGTGCAAACTGCGTTCTTTCATAGGATACCCCACATGCCCTAGTAGCCCCACTTCGAATCTTTCAGACCCCCCTTTCAGTCCCTGTTGCAGAAAATATACATATATTATTATTTCTTTCTTATTTGCAAAATAGTTAGGCAAACGTCATCTAAAACTGTTCCACAAGTTGATAGCATTAGTAGCATTAGTAGTTCTGAGTCTCACCATAAGGGTTCCGTTTTACCATTTTGGTAAGGTAATGTCTGTGTGGTCCCGGACTTAAACGTACCCCATACTTCCCGTGGGTGTCGTAAAAGGCGACTAAGGGGCGTACCGGAGAATGGGCAGCAGCGTTCTCTATGCATTCCACCACCATACCATACTGCGATCGCCAACCCGCCTGCCAAGCGTGGCGATTATGGCAAACCCCCCCCTTATGGGGGAGGCCTATGTCCAGCAGTGGACGTCTTTCGGCTGAAATGATGATGATGATATGTCTTTGATTAACATATATTTTCTGAGACGTCACAGTTCATTGATCACTACGTAGGCATTTCAGGCAAACATGTTTTCCACGTAAACCCTAATGAACGATAAAACTGTTGCGTAGTTAAATTATTTATTTGTTTATTTAGTGAAATTTCAGTTGCGCATTTTAACGAAATTCTGACGAAATAGATAAAACTTTGTTTTGATAAACAAAGGTTTTTTTTATTGCAAAAATTTCCATGAGAAGCGAAAATCCGTGCAATAATAGAAATATAAGTTTCATGCTCAGGTCGGTTTAAGGTCGGCTACTCGGGTCACGCACGCAGAACAACAATGGAATTGTAGATGAAAGTTGATGTGAAAAGAAATGCAACATTAAAGAGCGGGTCGCGGCAGTCGGTACAAGACGCAACGCAGGCGGATGTGCGGCTGACTGCCTGCCTACCTGACCGACAACCTGTACCATACTATATCCCGTTACACTCCGTTATAGAACAACAATACTTAATAATGGCGTGTGCTTTATTCTTTTGAAACACGTATAAGTACCATCAACCGTTTCTCCGGTAGGTATTCATTTTCTTTATAAGAAAAATGATATAAAGAAAACCACTTTAGTTAATTGGGAGGGTCGTTGACATTCAACGGCGCATCGTAAGGTCTGTACACTATATACTTTGTGGGTCTGTAGGTATGAGCTTGGTGCAAAAATAGTAGTAGAACATGCCATGCGGCCATGCCATGCAGTGGCTCAGTACATGCCATGCGGCATACATGTACAATGTACACGTGTTAAGTCTACCAATGTCCGCGTTTTGATCAACGACACGCAAGATTATGCCTGTAAGATTTATATTATACATAGTAGGTATACGAACACTTTTGAAGTTATGACTCAATGACAAGTGCAGTGCCCTCGTTCGTTTCATATTTGTGTTTAACAATTCTGGAAAATCATTGACCCTGTTGAATTTACTTAAAAGTATTTCGTTCATTTATAACTTTTTACATGTTTTAATGATTGATGAGTTCTGGTTGTTTTTAATAAAACAGATTCTTATGAGTTCTCCTGGGACCTTTTATGAAGATCCAATAATGCTTTTTGCAAATAAGTAGAATGTCAAACAGCATTCAATTTTAGATAAGAGCTGCTTTGTGCATAGGTGCATAGTTTGATGTCTTTGAATGGACTGGAACGAGCATACCGTTCGATGTGGTTTGCTAGCACAGTTTCTAAACAAAGAAATTACATACTAATCAGTCCAGACACCGTAAGACGTGACGGGAAGTGGGAACTACATGAGATCGCTAGAGTTTGTCTTTGTATCGTGTAAATTCATGTATAACAAGCGTAGGTGTGTGTTCTTAAACAAACCGGTTCTACTCTATGAAGCAATTTCATCATCAACACTCGATTTGGGACATCAAAACGCTAACTTTAAAGCGCAATATACTCGTACATACAAGAATGGTAGTTATAGGCAACAACAGCATAATTATAAAATGTTACATAGTACTGCAGTAAATATGAATAAGCAACGGCATTTACAAAAGAAAGTAAAAACATTTGGTGCAGTAACGAGGACAGACTGCGGCTGAAAACTATTACTTCATGACGAAAGTGTTTAGTGGTAGTATTTTAAATGACAAGAGCATTAAGTGTATAGATAGAAAGCTGTGGTTTCCGACACGACACTTTCCAGCTCTTGCCGGGGCGTTGCAGCGCTGAGAGAAACCAGTCTGACGCAATCGAGCATGCCGATTTGTCTAGACCAGTGATCGTGTCAGCATGCATGCAAAATGATTTTAACTCATATTATTATTAGCTGACCAGTAGAACACTTAACTACTCTTAATCTATGGGCAATTTGAATATTTAACTAACTATGACATAATTATTTGAAGAGACTTCAAGAGACAAATTTTTGAAGACACACACTTGAGGCCTCTTCCTTGCTGATAGATTATTTCATATTTTCAGACTTGGTATGTAGACTAGAAGTTCGATTTTACGTCGTAGAGGAAAGTAATAATGTAATTAGCAAGGAAAAAGGCAAATATTAATAGAGTAGTTAAATTAGTTATGTGCAGTCTTGTATTATTCAAAGAGTATCGCCTCTTCTTTCTCTTCTCTTAGAAAATATGAAAGGTTACTGGTGTTTTAGTGTAAATCTACACTAATGTTATAAAGAGGAAAGATTTGATTGTTTGTTTGTATTGAACAGGCTCCGAAACTACTGGATGATTTGAAAAATTATTTTTGTGTTAGATATTCCATTTATCGAGGAAGGCTATAGGCTATATAACATCACGCTACGACCAATAGGAGCGGTGCATCAAAGAAAAATGTTGCAAAAACAGGAAAGATTATTCCTTTTGAGAGCTTTCGTTCCGTACGCTGCGTGAACGGTTAAAGTTACGCAAAAATCATGTATGACAGAATTGTTCCTCTTTAAAAGTTCAAAAAAATACAGCATAATTATGTCTATCTTTTAAGGTTGACTCACTATAAACTTTTTTATGGTAATCAAACTCGTTCTAAAATAATGCATTATTTGCGAAGGTGTTTTTATAGATATGATAATAATCCTTATCCAAATAAATATGTTATTCATCAGAAGTATTTGATTTTGAACAATATTGCCCTTGACATCATTTGATTTCAATTAATATCTTAGGAGATATCATATTTTTAAAATAATAATACTAATAATAAAGCTTAAGAGTTTGTTTGTTTGAAAGCCTTTGGAAGTATCGGTCTGATTTATAAAAATCTTTTTGCATTAAATAGCCCAATTCTTGAGGAAGGCTATGGGCTGTTAAACATCACGCTAGGACCCTTAGGAGTTGAGTAAAAAGAAAAAAAAGTCAGAGGTTTTCACTAAGCGAAAACGAAGTAATAGCGCAGGCAGACGATGCGATGCGACGGGGTGGGTCGGGGGAACAAAAAATTTCACGCGAACGAAGTCGCGGACAGAAGCTATAAATTATAAAATATTATAAAGATCGTAAATATTAATTTTCGAAAACTACCTGTCAAGGGGAGGTGGAGAGGGTGTTTATTTTTTTTTTGAGGAAAATTTGAAACCCACGCGGACGAAGTCGCGGGGCAAAGTGCTATAAGAAATAAACAGCAATCTCTACTCTACTCTCCATTGACTCTATTTTCAAATATATCATAGGATAGATGAATAGATTGTACCATCGTAGTTATACATTTTCATACTGCAGCAATACTTTTAGTGTAATTATAATAAACTTAAAGTACAACGTCAAACGTATAATGAGAACTAACATCACTCAGTAACTATCAAAGCGCTGTTGAGAGAATGCCCAAGGTGGCCCATTGTGCCCAGTGTAGCCAGCAACCGGCCACGTGCGAGATCTAGGGCCCGCGAGAACCAGTTGTACATTAATGCGACCACGAGGTCACCACCTGACTAACGATACATCTCTTTGTGTTTATATTATCCGTGCTATATTATTCATACATCATACCTATTCTGTTAGTTTAATTGAGCTACGCACTAATGCTCTTATTATGAGTTGCTTTGTAGAACTTGTGTTGCTAACTGTAGATGTGACGCTGTTTGCCATTTAATTCCGAAGAAACAATCTGAATTATGATGATGATTATGGACTTACTTAACAAAAATCATTATTTTATTATTTTTCCTAAAGTAGGTATTTTTATAGTAGATAAAGGTAAATCATGCATCACGCCGTAAATCATGGATAAAAAACTAATTGAGATATAACGTGGTTCGATTTAAATAACCTTCTTACATAAGATTTAAGTACCTATTGAATATAAGTATAAGAAAAATGATGAAATACAATTTCACGTGTGTATCGTAAGAATGAACAACCTAAACGAGCTATCTTTGTAGGCAGCGCAGTCTTTGTTCAAAGTGATCACAGTTCATTGTACGAACCCGATCTTATTGTGAAATCACAACCGCTAAGAGAAGAGAGAGACATGTGTTTTTATATGTCAGTAGGTATCTAAATGAGTCATCTGCGAATTTTAGCCAATACAATCTCGATATCAACACTTCTACAAAATTTTGAGTGGTGTACATCGCTCCCAAGCTTGTACTATTTATTCTGTGGCCCAAGTAACAAACAGATTTTTTTTTCTGATTATGAAAGTTGACACAGTAATAATATTATCCAAAACTGTTCCATACAATTTCAATTACTAGTCATGCAATTTCGGATACAATCCATACTAATATTATAAATGCGAAAATGTGTCTGTCTGTCTGTTCCCTCTTCACGCTTAAACCGCTAAACCGATTTAGATGAAATTTGGATAGAGATAGTTTGAGTCCCGGGATAGGACATAGAATAGTTTTTATTCCGATATTCCTACGGGATCGACACTCATGCGGGTGAAACCGCGGGGCGCTGCTAGTTCTAAATAAATGAGCTTCACGCGCACTCACTCATGTTAGTCCTCATTTATCAAACGTACGTAATGCAGAAGCGGAAACGATCTAAAGCCAGGTGACGTATGTACAAACGTTACGTAATAATGGGTTCTGAATGTGGAAATTGCTGAATAAAATAGAACTTGAGGTTATATTCAACCGGCATGAAGTGAGAGTGCGTCAAGAAAATGCTTTTGCCATACATCATCACCACGCTTGGCAAACAGATCAGCAGCCGTAGGAGTTGGTAATACTATAAGTCGCGCAAAAATAGTACGGTGTTCATCACACCAAAAGAAAGCGTTCTAAAAGCTGGTCCGTATGCAGCAGAATCTCTAGAGTCAAATAGTGTTGATGTAAAATGAAAGCTAAAATCTAAACATTGTTCACATTATCTGTTTCATACATATTGATAAGTGTTGTGATTCAGTTCCATCCGGCATGAAATCAGACGTGCATGCAATGCATTTGATCGGCAGATGACCTTAGTACATTGTTAATTCTGCATGCACACCTGTTCGCAGTGAATGTGCTTTTTTCGCAACAGCATGAAGACAGTTTCACAACTACTCTAACGGCATCACCCTTCATCAAATGGTTATGTATTCTGAATTCAGTGCAATAAAATCTATAGAATTTTTGTGGTCAAAGTGTAAGGAAATTGCAGCAGCATGCAGCATTCATTTTTCTGATAAAACAACGAAAATAATGTGATAAACAATAATCACTATACAAAAGTGCAAAGCGAAGTAGTTGTTCCGCTTCAGGCCTCTCCGAGTCCTTGAGAGACTCATATTTAGTAGAGCACTAGAGATGATACGACGATCGATACTGATTAAAATGACAAAAAGTAGGTATAGTTAATCAATTATTATTATATTATGATGAAACATAATTATACAGTATATGTGTATAAACCTTTCATCGATGACATAAAGACAAGGAAGGATGAATAGAATAGTGTAACTACTCGTAAAGTGTTAAAACTTTGCACGAATATGGAACATTGGCAAGCCACACGTGTTCTGTCCCAATCTCGACGACAGCACGTGACCAGTTTAAATTGGGTGGCAAGTACATACTGTGTGTCGTGTGTGTACGTACAGTCTGCAGACCGTGTCTAGATAATGAGGTGCTGTTTGAGATATGAAAATCAACATTACACTGCAAAACTAAGCATTAGCTTCATTTTAATGACTTCAACAAAGCAGTAGTTATTAATTTGGTTTTAAGGAGGTAATGTCTCATAAATATGTCACCTAAGACGTAAGAACCTCCTAACCTTAACTGACTCCGAACTTTTTCTAACTCTCTGGCTAGGAGCTCGATATACTCATTTGTATCATAATGGCAAGCCAGAATAAATACGACGCAGTAGTAACAATTTTGGTCCTTCCGGGTTGATTTTTTTGCTTTGCTATTAAAATACTAACTGGTGGATGACGAATTGACGACGAGTGTGATCATTCTAAATGTGGTCAAATTGTGACTTTGCAAATAATGTATATGTAACAATGTACCACGTTGGATTTCTGTTTTAAATTATAAGTTTGTAAATTAAATATTAGTGAACGTTTGATTTCGTTCTAAATCTACTCGTTTTATCGGAAAGTATAAAAGTGACAAATTAATACTTAATTAATATCATAATAATATTTTCTTAGTTAACAATTCAATTTGTTGACGTTACTGTTGTATATTCAGTTACTTATTGAAGATTATAAAGGGAAGTTATAAATAAACATCCAAAACGTTGACGTTGCCAATTAGTAGAGTCATGGTCCACAGCAGCCATGGCGACTATCCACGTACCTCGACTAAAAGGAAATCGTGCCAATGAACTTGAGTTTGGCTTTGTATCGCGATGAGGGCATTGCTGTTTTAGTTTTTTTACGCAATAAAAACAAGTGTACATAATATTATACACGAATAGCGTCGCAGGTACTTGGCTTTACGTCGGTTGTGACCTGCTGCGTCCATTTGACTTGTGTGCCCTTGAAGTTTATTTATAATTACAAATTGTATATTTGGAAAGAAACAGAAATAATTCTAACTATGCTCCTCGCCAAGTCCACCAACAAATACGACAAATAACGCAATACAAAAGCAATAAATTGCAACGATAATGTTAGCTAGAAACTACAAGCATAAAGAAGAGAAGCAAGCTCAACCTATGTCTGTCAAACAAATTAATGACACACATAATAATTACGGAAAAATACTATAAAAGTAGTTCATTATCATCGTGAGGATGATCTAACTGGGCAAGTTTCTGGGCGACACCATAATTATGTTTAGCTAGACGTAGACACTAATAATATACTTAATGATATAAAATTCGAACAGTATCCGATAATATATATCTCTTGGCAAGCGTTGAATTTGATGCAATGAAATGTAGAGTATTGTAGAATATTTCTAATACAGCCATTATGCAACGAAATATATTGTGTTTATTCTCTTCATGCCTCATATAAACATACACTGTTTTTTCTATTCCGTGCATACAACAATGATGCTGAAAATGTTATTGGTCTATAAAAGACTCTCAAAGACTGCAACTGCATGTTATATTTTTTCATAATAATATTCAGCTATTTATCCTTTATATATAAACAGAGTGCATCTATAATAACTTTTAGTACGTGCAGTTCTGACACATTTACTGGTGTATTTTGTTTGTCTTTGTCATCTACATAACGTTTAGGCTTAAGCATTACCTATGTATCGATGTTGTTGGCGATGACGAACGTCATTTCTGCGCAATAATCTATTTATCAGTAAAGAACGGTAGACGGTATAGTTTTATTTATATACATGTAGGTATCTCGCCACGAGGCAGAGACACGTACAGAGGCGACACGTGTGGGATCCTAACAGACATTATGTCGCCATTGGTCGTCATCTTTCTCTTAATCAACATTCTATACTTAATTAAATAATTAATATTAGAGACGGGATGAAGATCAATTTGTAAAATGCTGATGCACTGTATTAATTTTCTTAGGAATTTCCACGTTGAATACAATTTGCCAAGAGGTAGAGGTAACCAACCTAGATCTTTTTGTACGTGACGACGTGAGTACGTGACCAACCACACATGAAATATGAAATAATATACATACGATGCTTAATTTTGGCAATGAATAAAACTAGGTATTAGTGCCGGAAACCACCTAGTTCTAGTAAATTAAACACATAATTATTTGTTTTGTGTGTGTATTCTTATAGATACTTTACATGACAGTCATTTTGAATCCTAACTATAATAATAATAATCCATACTAATATTATGAATTCGAAACTCTGTCAGTCTGTATGTTACCTTTTCAGCCTAAACCACTGAACCGATCATCCTGAAATTTTGCATATACGTTGTCAGGTGTACAGAAACGGACATAGAGTACCTTTCATCCCGAAAGAAAAGTGCTGTTCCCGAGGAAAACAACAATAACCTTAGGTAATAGGGGCTGGTGTCCGCAACTCCACGTCAATGCGCGTATTTTGCGTACGGACCCCGCTCCGCAGCGTAAAAGTAGCATAAATGCCACACTGCATGAAAGAGCACCGAAGGAAGAAGTGCTTGTGACCTTCTTGCTAGAAGCTGAAGCTATTGTCAATTCCAGGCCACTTAGTCACGTTTCAGTATGCCACGAAGATTTCTTCTTTCAACAACAACACGATTCTTTCAACACTGGATGACCGGGACGATCGGATTGGCGGAAAGCACTCTGACCATTTTTGGCATCGATGGTTAAGAGAAATTTTGCCTACTATGCAGCCCCGGCAGATTGGGTAGAACAGGGATCAAGCTCTCAATATTGGGGACATTGTCCTCGTAGTTGATGAAAATTTACCCCGTGGGACTTAGCCACGTGGCCGCGTTGCTGCAACCTTTCCCGGCAAGGATGGCATAGTAAGGGTGGTGGACGTAGCCACTTCGGGTAGTCGGCTTCGTCGGCCAACCAAGAAGCTTGTAAGGCTTTCCACCTAAAACTAATTAGTAGGTGGTGGAATGTTGCTAACTCCTTGGTTAAGGTTAACTTTTTAGAAGATAAATATAGTTTTTATTTTAATGATACCTATTCTTTATTTTTTCATTGTTTTTTTTTTCTTGCATCTGTCAAAGGTTTGTTGCCAATTTTATGTTTTTAATATTCATTTTTATTCACTAAAATCCTTTTAACACACAGCTTTAGTTTTATTTCATACAGTCCATTTACATCGCCTTCATTTACGATAATAGATGGCGCCATGTGTCTTTCGAACGAGATCGACACTAAGCGGGTGAAACCGCGGGGCGCTGCTAGTGTTTAAATAAGGAACCTAGATAAATAGGTTAGTAGGGCATCGCAGTGGCATCGGTCGAACCCGATAGCACGTTGCTATGGTGCCCGCTTCTAAGTTCTGACTCGATAAGAATACGCTAAATTGTTTCATTATTTTCTGTATAATCTTGATTTGACCTTTTACGGTTATAAACTGCGCAATACAGAAAAGAACCGTATTCGGGGCAACAGATCAAATGAATATAGGTAATCTGCGACGACAACGGACAGCGTGCGACACGCCCTGCCTGCGTGGTGATGCCGATGCCACGATGCCGACTACTATTTATCTAATGCGTAGTGACCTTGCTGCGAATCCACATGCGCGCATGTCATGCGGAAGCCAGCATGGATGTCGACACACCAATAAAAAATTCACTTCGATAATAATATGTGTTTCTAAACTACATAATATATTATCTTCCATGTCTAATCCATTCGACAGAGTCAAAGATTAATCAAATTTAGACTTAGTTTGGTAAGCCAGAGACCGAAGATTTACTTAATAATTATGAACTTTTCATTTTCATACTAGGCTGTGTACTTATAGTAAACGAACATAGAACACGATATTTTAAAGTAGGTACTTAATTGTGTTAATTATGAATTTATGTTTATACATAATTATGCTCTGTATAAGAAATCCACATTTTTTAAAGCAAATACAAAAGAAATAAAGCAAAACACAATTACTTTTTTCTTTTTGCGCAATTCCGGAATCACTAAATTATTACTTCATTACCATACAATGCATCGTTTTGACATATTGATCTACATCGCTTTGCTGCAACGATTACATATCAGGATATTATTAAATAAAATGGCTACATTATTAATGGCCGTAACCTAGTTACCTTGCCCTTAATCCATATTATGCAATAAAAATGTCAAGCAACTCGCCGTTGATTATGTTTTATGCTAAGTTTATTTAAATTTTATCGGACATTCAGTCTTCAAAACTATAATTGATTAATAATTCAACAAAAACAACCTACTTAAAAAAAAACTCTGAGCGCAAAAAATACTTTGTATTTTTTTTTTGGAAGTCCTTTGTGTTTTTTTGTAAAAGTTTTTATTTTTCACATTTTAGTTGTAGTACTGGTTAGTGGTTACCCCACATATATTTATTCGACTAGGTACTTGTTACGTACATTTTATAACATCATCAAAATACACACCTAGACGAATTGTTATGGATTATAACGTGTTGGCCTGGTTAAAATTATTAGCACCAATCTAAGCACTTAAGCATTAGGCAGCCATTACACTCTCAATCCAGATCACGATCCAAGCAAGGTGACGGATTGTAGTAGATTGATGAATGTTGGTGTGGCTCGTCGCGACATTAGACGGTCAATCCAGATCATATCAGTCCACTGTACGATACCGTCTAATGCACACGCGTTCACAACCACTAAATGGATCATCATCATCATCATTTCAGCCGAAAGACGTCAACTGCTGGACATAGGCCTCCCCCAAAAGGGAGAGGGGAGGGGGGGGGGGGGTTTGCCATAATCGCCACGCTTGGCAGGCGGGTTGGCGATCGCAGTATGGTATGGTGGTGGAATGCATAGAGAACGCTGATGCCCATTCTCCGGTACACCCCTTAGTCGCCTTTTACGACACCCACGGGAAGTATGGGGTGGTGCTATTCTTCAAGTCCGGCACCACACAGAGGATCTGAATATCTGTATTTATTCATGTATTCAATGCATTTCTTATCCCATAATTCTGGCAAAGTTTCGAGAGTTAAGATAAAATCTTCATCTGGAGAAATATCCGGCGTTTTCGACGTTGATGGCACTTGCGGCCGGGCGTCGTCGTCGTTGTTGTCATTCGACTCCATCGCGCTCCGAACACAGACTGACGTAATTTGATAGCATGTTACATTACACGATCAATCCGGATCGCGATCAATGGATCGAGATCATTGATTTTAAAAAATCTAGATATTTTCTGATCACATTTCAAGATCCGTCAATTAAATACGTTACACAGTCAATCTGGATTGAGATCAATGATCACAATCAAGGATCACAATCTAGATTGAGCGTGTAATGGCTGCCTTACATTATGAATAATCGAAGGGAACAATATCCGATCATTTGGTTGCGATAGCGAAATCAGTTTATGGTTATATGCTTGCGGTCATTAATTCATACCTACGTAGAATTCAACGTATTTTGTTTACCGACTAGTAAATCGTGCATCCATTTCGGAAATTAAAATGATGAGCATTTGGGTGAGAAAATTGTTTCGATTTATGTCTTCGCCTCTTCGGAGTTAGCCTGCGCCGAATGGAAAGCCGAAACGCGTGTTTGAAAATAGAAACACTTCTGCAAACGGTACTGGTCTCTGACGAAGTTATTTTAGCCACTGTTTGAGAAACATCGCCTCGACCCTCGAGCTTATTGTTTGTAATGGCAATATTTGATAAATACCTACTGCGGTCACGCGGACGACTGCATTCAAAACGTTGAAAGGTTTGAAAATGAACAATCATTGCGAGGTTGTCATTCACCCCAAGGCCCAAATGTCTGACTGACCAAAAGGCAATAAACTTTACCGGATGAGTCACATTGAATAACAACTCGAGCACACAAATACATGATTGAAGCAGGTTTGAACTGTAAAAAGGTTGTTAGTTAGTTTTTGCTTGTTCATTTTTTTTTTGTCTGATAAGGACAACGTCGCAGCTATCTCGGAAAATTATATAATTTATATTAACATATAATGTTTATCATGAACTCACCTCCATGACGACATAGACGTAGGCGGGGCTGTCCATACAGTCGTGCATGGCGACCAAGTTGGTGTGGTGGAGGGCAGTGAGTTCACGAAGGATCTTTATCTCCTTCACCAAAATCTCTGAAGCTTTTTGTATACCTTTCTTCGTCACCACTTTTACAGCTACCGATTGTGACGGATTCTGTAACAAAAAAAATGTATAGTTAATGGTGCATTCTGAACAGCAGTTGATTACATTGTGCATTGTTATTAGGTTATTGGACTTATTGGATCGTAATTTTATTTTATTAATTAACATTTTGCATTTCAGCAGGTAGTAGGGAGGCACAGTCAGCAATACAAGTAGATCTCACTCTTTCTATAGTCAGTGCCAGTAAGAGGTTTAGTGAAAAACTAGGGCCTAAAAAGGCCACTTTAGAGAATCATAAAAGGATAACATTATGAATTATAATATGGCGAAGACAGTCCGTGTTTTTATTTTTTTCGTTGCACTACGTAGGTACAATCAAAGATATTGGGATTGGATTTGGATTGGATTGATTGGTATTTTAGCACAGACAAAAAAAAATATAACTGAAAATGCTTCATCAATGGGATTTGATACGATTAACTTAACGGTTAACTGTCCATTATGTTATCCTTTTATGATTCTGTCAAAGTGGCCTTTTTAGACCTCCTGATGTCTAAACATAAAATAATCAATAATCATACTTCCGAAGGAAGCATCTTAGACTTTGGGTCCTGGCTTAAACAAAAAAATGTAATTCTTTCTCTCTTTTCGAAAACCTAATTGTGCAATTACCATTATGGAAAATAAATTCTCGCTCGCTATTTCCCTATCTGCGTAATCTTATCATCCCAGAACAGCACGGTTTTGTTAAATGTCGATCAACCACCACAAATCTTATGATTTTTGCAAATTACCTATTTGAGAAAATGGACAACCGCATCAAGTTGATGCAGTGTACACGGATTTTGAGAAGGCTTTCGACAGGGTGGGCCATAAATTGCTTTTGGATAAAATTGCCTTCAACGGCATCAGAGGTAGTTTGCTTAGGTGGTTTGCGTCTTATATATTTAACAGAACTCAAAAAGTTGTTATAAACGGTTACGAGTCAGACTATTTTGTCGTGGAATCTGGTGTGCCCCAGGGTTCCATATTGGGCCCACTCCTCTTTATTCTATTTATTAATGATATTAAATCCTGTTTTATTAACTCAGCCTTCCTAATGTACGCCGATGATATGAAAATGTATAAATCTTGTTCGAATATTCATGATTGCCTACTACTTCAAGAAAATCTCCTTAGACTTTCTCAATATTGCCTAGATAACAAGTTACAACTCAGCTTACCTAAATGTAATTCTATATCATTTACAAAAAAAAAAATATAATTCATTTCACGTATACCCTGCATGGTAGTGCTTTGAAAAAGGTTGAGTCCACGCGAGACCTTGGAATCTTGCTGGATTCCAAATTACACTTTGATGTTCATATTGATAATGTTATTAGCAGGGCCTTTCGGATGTATGGTTTCGTCATGAGATCGTCTAAGGACATTAAAAAAAAATCTGCTTTCTTATTTTTATACAAGACCCTGAATCGCTCCCAGTTAGAATATGCTGTTCCTATTTGGAGTCCTTTCCACGACAAATACTCACATAGACTTGAAATGGTTCAGAAAAAATTCCTACGTAACGTGCAGTATAAATTTTATCACACGAGAATATCTTATTTAGAACTACTCAAACGGCACACTCTCTTGAGTTTAGAGTCCAGCCAGACGTACGCTCCTCATGGCCATGATGCTGGATGGCATTTGTAATAATAAGTTTGATTGTAATGAGCTTTCCAATAAATTATGTTACGTAGTACCTAGAACTATTATACGGCGAGAGGTGCGCGGTTCTCGTCTGTTTCACACTGAGAAGTGCAAAACAAACGCCTGTGAGCTGGCACCTCTCCGTTCGCCTTGTAGTAACTTATAACACACACTTTACCGATTCAGATATTTTTGCATTTTCTCCTGCAAAATTTAAAAAAATGGCTATAGCTTTGCTTACCAACCTTTCATAACTTGCTTTTCTTTTTTTCTCTTAATTCACCAATTAATATGTGACCGTCCGTCCTTTCCTCGTTTAGATATTTATTATTTGAATCCGTGGACGATAGTGTGGGTTATACGTTTATTTAATAAATCTAATTAGCTCCGATATTCAAATTGTAACGTGCAACTGTTTTTTGTCCCTAAATAAATAAAATAAATAAACAAAAAATAAAAATAAACACTTTTTAGGGTTGTCCATTCCTGAAGTGATCAACCTCTGATACTGTTAAATCAATAAATTCTATGATTAATGAAAGACACCTTGAAATTAGCAGTTCTAATTACGAGTTATTCTGTAAAATGATAGTTAACGCAAGTGCAGTGAGCCGTGCATAAGGACGTCGCGTTGCAGGTGGGCGAATCTCATGCGTGCACCAAGGCCTGCATAGATTGTCTCTATGGCAGTGACTGCGTACGGCGGGCCACATAATGTGTGTGAATACTTCTAATTATGAATCCATACTAATATGATAAATGCGAAAGTGTGTCTGTCTGTCTGTTACCTCTTCACGCTTAAACCGCTGAACCGATTTAGATGAAATTTTGTATAGAGATTGTTTGAGTCCCGGGAAAGGGCATGAGATATTTTTTTCCCGATATTCCCACGGGATCGACACTTACATTTGCGGGGGAACCGCGGGGTGCTGCTAGTTTTATATACAACTAGCTGCGCTCCGCGGTTTCATCCGCATAAGTGGGAGAATGGGAGTCAGGCTTGTGGCTTCATGCGCCCCCGTCATCCACCATAGGCACCGAAACGATGAGTCATGATGGATGACTCATCGTTTCGGCTCGCTACGTATCTCCGTTTGGGTGCACCTTGTGTTGCACCGCATCGGTGTCACTGCGGTGAAGCTGTCGCCAGTCTCTGGCACCATGGCCTGTCCTGCTGCAGGAGCGCAGGTCGAATAGCACGGCACGCTAGCATCAACGATATTATTCGTCGAGCCTTTGTCACCGCCGGCGTACCAGCGCGCTGGTACGCCGGTGTTAGAACCAAACGGCTTAGTACGTGATAATGGGCAGAGGCAGTGGGTAGGCCTCTGGTGTGCGACGCAACGTGTATTATTCATAGATTTGGTATTAATATTAATATTCATAGATTTGGTATTACTTATGACCAGTTTTTCAGTTAGCTGCGATTCTGCTATAATACGTATTTAAACTACTTCGTCTAGATGTTATTATACCACATCTTGTAATGTAAAATCGACAATGGCAATAATTTTTGTGGGACACGGACACTACAACTAAAAAATAAAAATCATCTTCCAAAAACAAAAGACTTGTTTTCGGAAGTCTAACCCACTTCCAAAAATAAGTCTGATGTTTTTTTTTGTGCTGTTATCGACATCGACTATACCTATGCGTTCATATCGCTGCTCATACTGATTGATCCTTTAGATAACAAAATTATCAACCGAGTGTTTTAAATGCACGCTTTCATCTGTGGCTGTGCCGTGCCATACCTATGTATGGATGATGAATTGGATTAAAGTAAATAAGAATAGTGTTATTGACTGTTAACAATACAGAAATCTATGTAGGTACTATAATTGCCATTATTTTGGCAACATTGTGGTCTTGTTGAAAACCAAAATATTATCCACGCCTGGTCAGAGTCTGGGCGCAAGATATTTTAGTGTTTGTTTATTCCACAATCCGTGCAAGGATTTATTTTAAGCCTTCAGTGCGATTTGGTTCAATTTTGCTTTTATCCAGAGGGTGGTGCGCAGGCGCAGATCTAACATTAGCCCGCCCTACATTCCGTAGGTTCGTGGAGCGATTACAATTTGGCCTGATTTCATCACGAGCCCCGTGCGAGATCGTAGTTAGACCAATTCCATCGTAGTTGCAGCTTATAAGGCAACAACACGCAAGTACCTACATCGGTTAAGAGGATTGGAAGGAGTTTATTGTTAATAAAATGATAATTAAACATGCGATTATAAATTATTACAATAAAATAGAGTTAATTACAATATACCACACCTACACTAGAACGTAGGTATTGATACGTGTCTGAAGAGCGGTCACGGTCACCGTCCGTGGTGCACTTCTCACTTGCCAACGTCATTCGTTTGCCAATGCAATTACGTTGTTACATCATTAAATGTCATGTCAAGAAAATTATACTAGCTCACCCTAGCGATTAGTCGAAAAACCTTGGGAAATTAATTGAAAGTGGCGTATGGAAATGGCAATATCGTGCTTACGCAAACGTTTATTGCAAGGCGCAATGTGTCCTGCTAAGATATCTGTAACATCCTTTATATTTAACATAAAGTTTCTTACAAGTAAAAGTAAGTATAAAACAAGATACACTTCTAAAAATAGTTGTATAAAAAAATATGATGATGATGAAATGATCAATAGGTAGCTACTTATTAGGTAATTTATTATCTAAAGCAAATCCTGCTCAAAATACGTTTGTCCAAAAATGTCTAGACAATGGACAACTGTAATTCTAAACTTCCTGTCCTGTGTTACAATTTACAACCCTTTACGGAAGACTGATTTCACAAATATGGCTCATAGGTCCTTTACGACTACTTGGAAGGTTCATATACCTATGAGTGCAACAATAAAAGTATTATGAAAGATAAGGCCACTAACTCATTATCCTCTTTGCTGGCTTGCTGGTTTTCCCACAGACATATTCCTTTGACAAAAGCAGTACGCTCGTGGTTTATTTTATACTGATACTAGGGGCGTTCAATGTGTGCTCGGTGTGAGCATGAAACAAGAGCGAGTCGGACTCGCTCACCGAGGGTTCCGTAACATCCGGGTTTATGCATAAGGTTTATGTTTATGAAATTAAATGTTTTTATATATTTTTTTATATTTGAGTTGGTTGAATAAAAGGTAAATTGCGGTTTACGATTTATGACGTATTAAAAAAAAACTACTTACCAGATCTCGTTCAAACCAATTTTCGGTGGAAGTTTACATGGTATTGTACATCATATATTTTTTTTAGTTTTATCATTCTCTTATTTTAGAAGTTACAGGGGGGGGGACACACATTTTACGACTTTGGAAGTGTCTCTCGCGCAAACTATTCAGTTTAGAAAAAAATTATATAAGAAACCTCAATATCATTTTTGAAGACCTATCCATAGATACCTCACACGTATGGGTTCGACGAAAAAAAATTTTTTTAGTTTCAGTTCTAAGTATGGGGAACCCCAAAATTTATTGTTTTTTTTCTATTTTTGTGTGAAAATATTAATGCGGTTCACAGAATACATCTACTTACCAAATTTCAACAGTATAGTTCTTATAGTTTCGGAGAAAAGTGGCTGTGACATACGGACGGACAGACAGACAGACAGACAGACAGACAGACGGACAGACAGACAGACAGACAGACATGACGAATCTATAAGGGTTCCGTTTTTTGCCATTTGGCAACGGAACCCTAAAAAGACGTAAATTTAAATTAAATAATTTTTACTTTTCAATGTAATCCCCCATTACCCCAATGCATAGATTACATCTCGAAATTAAATTAACAGCTTTTGAATACCCTGTAAAAAATAACTTTCCTCTTTCTCTATAAAAAATGCGCATTTATTGCCGCCTTGAGCTCTTCATCGTTGGAAAATCGTTTCCCATGAAGGTCTTTTTTCAAATTAGGGAACAAATAATAATCACTTGGGGCTAGGTCCGGGCTATAGGAAAACACAATCTCGCACAGCAACCTTGGAAACACGCGCCGTGTGGACTGGGGCGACGTCATGAAGAAGCAACACATTACACACCGGTGCGGTGGTCAGTTTACCCCGTCTTTTTTCTATAATTGCTTCCCGAAAATTTTGTAAAGTGGATGCCTAGGATGCTGCGTTTATGGTTTCACCTTTTTTGTGTACCTACTCAATTAGGAAAATTCCCTTTGGAGTCCCAAAACACTGTGGCTATGATTTTTCCAGCAGACAGAACGACTTTGAATTTCTTAGGGGCGCAGTACCCTTCTTGTGCCACTGCTTGCTTACTTTCAGGGTCATAATGATGAACCTACGTTTCATCTCCAGTAACAATTCGATCGAAAATACTTGATGGAACTTCACCACAGAGCTCTAAAAACTCTGCAGCACTCGATTCGCACTTGCTTTTGAGGCGCCGTGAGCATTTGGGGCACCCATCTTGCACTGACTTTTGAAAGTTAAAGAAGGTCATGAAGAATAGTGTGCACGAAAGCAACAGAGAGGCGGTTTTGGTATTCGTTTGGACATCCTCCAATAAGCTTCTCAACTTTTTTCACGTTTTCTTCCATAGATGCAGTAACAGGGCTGCCCGAGCGAGTGTCGTCTTCAATACTCTCTGACCACTTTTGAACCGTAGATAACGAAGGTGCAGAATCTTGGTAAACAGCCACCATTTCCTCGTGAATGGTTTTTTGACTTTTTCCTTGTTTGGTAATGAATTTAATAACAGCGCGGTGCCCGATTTTCTTCAACATTGTCACGTTAGCCATTCCAGTTGTCGTTGACCAAGGATAACTAGCAAAATAATAATCACAACTATATGAAATATTACCTTTATACCCTTAAATAATGTCATTAATTAATTAATTTTTCAAATTACCCATATCATTAGTAAATCACCCTGATACCCAGAATACATTGAACGCCCCTCGTAATTATTTCTTTTAAAAATTTTTGCAAGCTAATAAATACAGGACGTTTAGGTTCAGCAAATTTCCTGTAGCAGACCTACAAAGGAAGTCACTACAGTTTATTTAAATGGTTTTAGATGTCCTGCCCGTAAGTGTATGCACGTGCCTAGTGTAGCGCCCTTGAGGCGTAGGCACGGTGCGCACGTTGCGTGTCGCATTGTGCGGCGATCTATTGTCCGGTGGCTTAAAACAAAGACGAGAAACCTAACGCTCGGACCGCACAACAGAACTTAACTGGTAGGGTCGTCCAGGACGTCAGATCAGGTCACACCGCTTTTTTAAGGAGTCAACTGCAGGTACAACTACTTGTTAAGTTGGGAGTCAAACTCAATGTTTTTGCAACAAAAAAGAATGAGGTCTAGCTCAGGAAAGGTTCTGAGGAAACGATTGCTTCTGAAATTAATAAAACAAGCTATGGAAACATAACAAAGACATTTAAACCACACTGACTCGACTGATCGTTATCTTTGAAATAGCGGGGTTGCAATATTATACCTCTCTTATATGGATCTAAGTATGGTTGTAGGTACCATAGAAATGTAAATAGGTATAATACATAAATGTTTACTACCTATACTTACGGGCTTCACAAATAAGTACCGTAGTGAGTATTTTTAAGTACGCACACGTGCAAAGTAACCTAGTTAAGCCAGCTGCAAACAGAAACCGGAATAGTCGAGCAGCTGCCCAGGTTCCCCGCGATACGAGAGGTGACGCCAAGATGTCACAGAGAGAAGCTATTAGATAACAGTCGCAGGCATGTTATCCAGAAAAGCTGACTACTTTGTAAAAAATCTATTATACAAGAGGTCCTGACTGACAGATTTATCAACGCAGAGCCTAAACCACTGATGCTGGAAACATGAAATTTAAACAGTTGGTTCCGTTTGTAACGAATTCCAGATCCTGTCTCAGGCGGAAGCTTTTTCAAAAAGCAAAAAATGCAGTTTGAAATATATTATCTACCATATTTAAGGTGAAAATAAAGAGGAAAAAAAGTTGTTTTAATGATGATAACAACCACTTGCTATAGAATCTAGTGGTGTCGCAAACTGTGAATGTTTGCCAAACTTTCACATTTGCAATATAACATCAGACACACATAGGAAGTATTTTTAGGGTTCCGTAGTCAAATGGCAAAAACGGAAACCTTATCATTCATTTCGCAATGTCCGTCTGTCCGTCCGGATATTAAACAACCATTTTATTCAGACTATTTGCACTATATGGATAAAAATCGGAACGAAGGTGTACTCTGTGCTACACATTGAAATTACGAAAAATAAAACTATTCGATGTGGTTCTCCCCATGCTGGTAAACGAGGGATGAAAAAAAAATTCAATGCACGAGCATTGGACTTTTTTTTTCATCTTTATGCCATGCTTAAAAATTATTAATAAGCATGGCATATTTTTGGATCTCATAATCCATACTATTATAAATTCGAAAGTAACTCTGTCTGTATGTTACCTACCTTTTCACGCCTAAACCACTAAACGGATTTAGATAAAATTTGGCAGAGAGATAGATTGCATCCTGGGAAGGACATAGGATAGTTTTTATCCCGATAGGAATATAATATAAATTAACTAGCGGCGCCCCGCGGTTTCCAACGCATAGTTAATTTATAAGATTAATATGATGTTTCTATTATGGTCTTTTTCAAAAGTACTTATCATATGAAAAAATAAGCCATGGATCAAAAAACGTACCTGTGGTGTGGATGCAATTTTGTTGCGCCTCTTACAAATTTTATTTAATATCTAAACCCGAAATACTAATTTTAAGTCACTTTAAAGATGTTTTCCATTTGACATTAATTAAGGATTGTAGGTATAATCTCAATTTTCGTTAATGATTTTTCCATTACAATTTGAGTTATAATCTTTTTCAAGCCATGTTTTTTGGAAAAAGTGTTGAAACTATCTAAATACAGATGAAGCTGTTACTAATTCCCATTAGTTAGTGAGTGATTGCTTATGAATTTAACCTGAACAGCGTTTGTTTACACTTTCATCAGATACTTTTGGAATAGACTGTGACTTTTTTTTATTAAAGTTAATGGTTTTTGAGATACAGGATATTTTTGGTTACAAGGCCGCAGTAATAACTCTGTATTACTATTAAATACAAACTTATTTTTGCAGTAGATAAAATCAATATTGTGCATGCGTAAACACTCATCCCAACTACGGAATCCTTCACTGTGCATGGTCCAACATACACTTGGCCAGTTTTTTTCTAGGTAATTTACTAGTCAACCAATGTTTATGTAATAGTTAGTTGGGTCATGAGTACTACTTTCTAAATTAAAAATGTAATACCTACTAGACTTCAGATTATTTATTGCTGGTTGTAGGCATTTATAAAACAATAGAAAAGCATTGATTTATTTATTAGTTCCTTACAACGAATGTAATAATTGCTGAAAAAAAAAAACAAAAATAAGTGCCTACTTACTTACATAAAATAGTAGATTGTTTGCCAAGGGAGCAAACAACTATTTTGAATGCGAGGGATTCAAAGTACGTCACTCGAGCTTAAAATAGTGTTGCTCCCGAAGTGGACACTAAATTTTATTACCCTCTATGAAAAAATAAGTGAGTGCAACTTATGAATAAGAATAGTAGGTATGTTTATTTAATTAATAGTACATTATGATACATGTGTGCTATGTTGATCATTATGCTCGAGGCGGTATTATTCGCGCGAGCCGCAGGCGAGTGCGATAAGAAAGCCGAGAGTCTAATGATCAATGCACACGCGTTTCATACGACGTTTTTCAACACACTTGCGAGGAAAAAAACAGACTTGTATTGTTAAATATTAACTTGTATGGAAAATGGCGCGCTGGTTTTGTCTTTCCGCATAGCCAGCACTAGCAATGCGCGCGCAAGTGTAAATAAAAGCACTGACCACAGAGCATGTAAAAACAATTGTAAAAAAAAAAACAATTGTAGTTTAGTTAGTATGGAATTAGAAAGTACTATTGGCACAGAGAAATATACCTACATTAGTTCAGTGAGAATCCGCAATGATTGAACGCCAGTCAGGGTCTTTTCCGTTTGGTTTCGGGTAGGGACCACGGACAATTTAAGGTGGATAATTAAAATTTTCTTACGTTTTTTTTAATTTGCAGGTCAGTATCAGGTTGCTTCTTGATCAAATATGATTCGCGACTATAATATACAGAGCGTTAGGTTAAACGAGGGACATACTTTGAGGGGAGTTAGTACTCATGAAAATGAACAACTTTTAATATGGGACTAACCCTGAAATCGCGAAAAAAAATCAGCCGTTTCCTACATTTATGTTCGCATAGCTCGTCAAAATGTACTGAACAGCAGATTTTTTTTTGCGAAACCAAGTTCGGCCCCATAGTAAAAGTTGCTCATTTTCATGAATACTAACTCCCCTCAAAGTATATCCCTCGTTTAACCTAACGCTCTGTATATGTATTTACAGAATTATAGTGATTAGAATAGAATCTTTCTAGTTAGATTTTTTCCCTAAGAATTTTTCCATAAGAAAGATGTATTAATGATTCGAATGATTATAATTCTGTAAAGATGTAGGTACCTGTTAGAGGCGCAAATCATATTTTGATCAAGATACAAACCTGACACTGACCTGAAAATTGCAAAAAAACCTAAGAAAATTTGAATTTCGCGGTAGACCGCGAAATTCAAATTTTCTTAGGTTTTTTCGGACAATTTAAGGTGAATGCGCAGTGGTAGACCACTGCGCATTCACCTTAAGGTAAATAAATATTAGTTAATTTTGGGACCAAGGACAATACAGACTATTTAAAAAAAAGTGAAGTGATGAGATTAAAAAAGCGCGCATCTCCGACTAGTAAATAGTTATCTGTGGAAATAAAGCACATGTGGATTAAAGTAAAGAAAAAGCACGCGTTTTTAATACACTGCATTATGGACCTAAAAGCGGTTCAATAAGAGCCACTTTACGAGCAAGTGTGTTGAAAATACAATTACTTGAGGAAGATGTATTCATTTTTTATAAGACTAAGTAAAATCATAACTTGAGTAAACAATTATGAACAAAGGCAGAATTTTTTTTAAATTTAGTGCGCGCGTTTTACTTTATCATTCAGCCTGTTACTTGTTCATACAATGTTTGTGATTGATCTCTTTGGTGATTGGAACTATTACTAATAAAATCCACATTCCAAATTCAAATCACTTTTAGTCCCTAGGGATTAAAAAGCTATTTTAGTCCCTGCTTACGAAGAATACATTAGCTCTTTTTGAATAGATGTGATAAAATGACCTTTTGATTTATGTAGTATTGATATTATAAAAAACAAAAGTTAGCCGCATCATTTACTTAGTGCAGATTTTTTTATGCCACTATGTAATTTAGTTGTTTAGTTTTGGAGCTATTAAGCTTTACTTACTATGCTCATTATAGTAATGACGGCATACCAGCAAACATTCAATACAGAGCTCTATGTAGTTTGGTTTGGTATCATAGTTGTGTGGGCCCAACTCACTCTTGGCTGTTTTTTTTTTATTTCAGATTGATGGATTTATACTTTTACTCTATAGCTCATAGTAGCTGTTCTATATTTTAGCCATTATGATGAATGTGAACTTTAATGTGCATTCGGTACTGAATCAATACTATCTTATCAGTTTTAAATTAGAGCAAAGCAGTCTGCAGTGATTTAGTATGTTCATTCAAGTATGACAAATTAATAAATTATTATTAAAGTATTTAGAGGCATAAATGTAGTAATATAAGTTTAATTATATCTAAGACATTTTACATGGGAAAATATTTAACAAGAAGTGACACCATTATTTTTATTATTTTGAATAATGTTCCATTTATCTATGGAGGTTCCAGAGCTTCACCTTCAAAGAGTTTTGATATACAAGCTCTAAGTGTCTGAACACACTATGCCGAAGGTACACAACCGAAGTTCAGCATGATTATGCCTGCAATGCTATTTAACATAACATAATTTCAGCATAATGTATCTTCAGTAATTCAAATAGCAATGCAGGCGTAATCATGCCAAACTTCGGTCACATACCTTTAGCATAGTGTGTATACAACACTAACAATTATATTATAAATTTATGAAATTAAAAATGTAAAGTAAGTTCATTAATTTTTTTGATAATAGATAACTTAAATTGTAACTTCCATAGATGTAAGCAGACAATGATAGATAGTTATTAATGTTTTTAATATTAAAGTTATATTGTACAATAATTTTGACTATTATAATTGCCAATACCAGTTCAAATACTAGTCGAACAGAAGTGTAACAGTCTTGCTAATTTTGATGAAGATCTAAAATTTGTGAAGTTCATTGTATCTTGGTTAAATAAGCACAAAATATTTGGAAACAAATCAATCAAATAAACAATGACATGGATGTCAATTTACGAAGTAGGTATGTAAAGATAATAATGTTTACAAGTTTTATAGGTTATTTATTATCAGCTGATTATTTTCACACACTCAGTCCAGACAAAATATTATTATTTTGATATCATTTAAATTATTTGTATCAACATTGGTTTACTAAACGCAGACATTGCAATATTGTGTGTGAATTACGAAATTAGTGCTGAATGTTTCACATAAATACGACGAAATGCCACCACCCACGATCGAATCAAATCAATACAATAGTTACGTCGTACAAGAGAAACATGGTATTTTTCGCAATCAGGATTCTGTTAGGTTCAAGACTAGCCACATTAGTAATTGTGAAGGCAAGCTAGAACAAAAGCGCGTCATGGAACATCAGATTGAGATCATACACATACCTTTCTCTTCCTTCCTTTGTATACCATAGCGAAGGCTCCGTGCCCTATAATATCCTGTTTGGTGAATTCATATTCACCAACTTGGATGACTTCCATTTTCACAAGTTTTCCCTTGACCACAGACATGTTTCTTTGAGTTTATATTTATTTACAGTCTCATACAATAAAAAGATCAATAACTTTTATGGATAATGGATTTCGGAACTTGACTGAGCTCTACATTATGATCACAACTAGCTGCTAATCACTTCCATGCTTCCAATAAAAGTAATAATTTCACTTTGTATTACACTAACGTATCATCATTATTGTTATACCAAAACACAACACACAACGAATGCAAAATGAGTAAAGTGATTTTATTTTGTGTTGTTTTGCGAAGTAGAAGACGATGTTGCCCATTATGTGAATACAAAATCTACCATGAACATAAGTTCTGTTTCACAGTTTCACGGAACAATTTTTATTGAGTTATAAAATTATATTTTATTTGTACAACAACTTTTTACAAAATACAAAAAGTTTTCTCGCTAAAACACTAGCCAAATAAATGTTTTTATAAAAGACGTTTGTTTTCATCGTGTTCCATATTGCTCCAGTTACTTTATTCAAATGACTTGCTTCAAACAATATTTTTTGTAAAAACCTTCAAGGATTATTTGCACAGCAGTGATTATCGCTGAAAGAGTTGGATGGATATTCAAACTTCACTCGCTCTTACATCCAATCTCTCTAAGAAAAACCAATAATCTAAAAAAAAAATTTTTTTGTTGCTCGGATAGGTTTTCTTTTGACTAATTTATTCAGAAACAGAATAACCTGATGAATTTGGACAAACTAAAATGCAAGAGCAGCGACGCGAGCTCGAAATTTTATTGCGCCCGAGATGTTACATTTACTTTGACAATTCACATGTCGCACATAATAATGCATTGGATCTACTGGCTGATGGTATGGGTACAGTGTACACCATGACTTGTTTCTTTTGTATGTCAAAGCGCGAGGCCTTAGGCATTTGCTACACCTGCTACGTAGCTAACCTGGGCCTAAATAGCTATTCACAACTATTCGACAATCTATCGTGACGAATAGGACACATTTCGATAACCTGATTTGCCTTGCCCCCGCAAATTTTGATTTTTGGATTTGTGAATAGCATCTAGAGAACTCCTTAAATAACATTGATTGATGTTCGATTCGGTATGGAATCGCATCGAATGATTGTAAATAGCTATGCTGGTTGGTACAACGAGTTGCTGAAACCTTTTGAACTACTGACCTCTATAATACAAGTACGCTGGACTAACGATACTGTACGAAATGACAGTTGTTTTTTGTGCCGATTCAAAGCGCCCCGCTCGTAACCCCAAGGAACTAAAATTGACACGTTCTTTCAAATGGACGTTGATTTGTTTACTTCGTCTCTGATGATTTAGGTCTAAAACGTGAAAAACTAGTTTATTTGTGTATTTTGTGTTTACTACGTGATATTTGGAACATTTTTATTATGAAAGCATGCGGATTTTGTAAAACTCGCTGCCAAAAAGACAGCGGATTAACCTTTCACAAGTAAGTGAATTTTACGACTATAAATGTTTCGATTGCTTATGTGAGCATTTTTATTACTATCTTATATTTAGAATAAATGTTTTCATTAATATCCCATCATATTTAAGTGTAATTAGGGCTCAGTTTTCACATTTAGTGAATACAATAATTTGAATAGGGTTGTAAATGTTCCATGTCGATAATGTGTCGATAGTTTTCTTCAGACAGTTAATAATTTTAAATTTACGTCTTTCAAATAGAAATTTACTGTCGCCAGAAATTTCTGCAATTTGATTACCTACCTAAAACTAGCAAATACTAGTTTCTAATTTCAACAGATAAATCCATACTAATATTATAGGTAAATTCGAAAGTAACTCTGTCTGTCTGTCTGTCTGTATGTTACATTTTCACGCCTAAACCACTGAACGGATTTCAATATTTGGCAGAGTATAGTTTTTATCGACATATCTCGCGGGCGAAGCCGCGAGCGGAAGCATAGTATTATATGTAATGTGTACTTGTTTCCGAAGTAAAGACCTAACATCAAAATAAAACTTGTCATCTACAATGTACTGTATACTTTAGTCAGTTTTACTTTAATTAAATACTTAATTTCAGATTTCCCACCAAATCAACTAAGCAGGGCTCAAAAACATGAAAATGGAAAATTGGAGTCCTAAATCGAATTATCGTCGTTGTAGCAATTTCACTGCGGACTGTTTCGTTAAACACTCTACACTTACGCTCTTCTCCATACGAACACGGCCTTTTGGAAGACTAGAATCAATTCTATTTTATTGCATGTTTGACGTTCAAAAGTGCCTATGTACCTATTTGAAATAAAATAATGACGTTCAAAAGTGTCTATTTCATTTGAAATAAATTATTTGACTTAGACTTTGTTATTTCTTGTGTTTTTTTCCATTAGTACGCACGCAATAATGAAAATGGAATCCCTCTCCTTTCCGCTAGTAATGACTACATGGTAATGTTACAAGGTTCACTTTAGGCATTCAATTTGATTGAATTTGTATGGACGCTGTTTGTTGCTTTTTGTTTCCTACATGGTTCAATTCTTCCAAATTGAACACCAAAAGTGCCAACACAAAGTCACGAATAATACAGCTGCCATTTGATTTACTAGGTTAGAGCGAAATGGCAACATAGTTTTTAGTTCATATTGCGAACTAATGTGACCCCAGTTCAGATTGTAAAACTAGTGTAGTTGAGCCAGGAGATATTAGCTCAACCATAATAGTTTTTAGGCTAAATTCTAAGCCTATCCTCATATTTAAAGCTCACTGATCTGACCATCATGCGCTATAACCTTACTAGGACACTATCCACTAGTTTATAGCGTGCGATCTGACCGCGCCCTAATGAATTTTCAGATAGGGGGCCGGCGAACTACGCATGCTAATGCGTAGTTCATACAAACGTAATACCAAAATCATTTGTAATTCAAACATATTCTTAAGGTAGTGTGTATTTATTCCGATTAGATTACAGAATATCTAGGTTCCCAAATATATATTTTGAAAGGACTCTGATATAAAGACGAGAGTGAATTTCAAATTTCTATATAAAACTTATTTTTCTCATAACTCGTCTTTAAATCAGTGTCCATTCAAAATATATATTTGGGAACCTAGATATTCTGTAATCCAATCGGAATAAATGCACACTACATTAAAAATATGTTTGATTTACAAATTATTTTGGTATTACGTTTGTATGAACTACGCATGCTCCGCCGGCCCCTTAACTTTTGCAGAGCAATTACACTATTACTTAAAAATGAAGCATAAAAATAACTGGGAGTGATCCGATATTATTCTCTTAAGTAATAAATTACTCGCAGTGGTTATAACGGTCGATAAAATTCATAAAAGTATTTTTTTATCGTAGGATATATCCCATCTCTAATATTAGTTCTATGGTCCCTTCACATTGCTATCAGCGCCAAAATGGCGAAAATCAAATGGCTTCAATCTGTCATCCATAGTCTGCAGTCCAGCGTACTTGTATTATAGAGGTCAGTGTTTTGAACCGAACTTGTAAAACGGTGTATAAGTACCTTTACAGCAATGTTGCCAGATTATAAATTGATATCCTACCATTTCATTATGACATTCGATTATTATTATTATTAATATACTGTGCCTCAAGTAAAAAGTAGCGAAGTGCGATTCGGATCATCCACGTATGATTCCGTACAATTTTTGGCCACAAAATGATCTACGCACCAATGATCACCAATCGCCATTATGACCCGGCTGGACGCCTTAATTTATCAAGACATCCACAGAGCCGATAACCTCCTAGTCATATGTGGATAAGTGACTACCTACAATTTAAAAAAAAAATGCATTTTTTGTATTCATAATTTCTGATTACGAACATTTATTAAATTTATGTATATTCACAAAATTCACAAAATAAGAAAACCCGACTACTGTGGTGTTATTCTGTAAAAATCTCACCGTGAAAACTTGGGTGAAGTGAGTTTGTTTTTGCTAGGAATTGACAGCTGTCAATAGTGTCAATTCCTAGCAAAAACAAACTCACTTCACCCAAGTTTTCACGGTGAGATTTTTACAGAATAACACCGCAGTAGTCGGGTATACTGTAAAAATCTCACCGTGAAAACTTAGGTGAAGTGAGCGTGGAGTGTATTTTTGCTAGGAATTGACACTATTGACAGCTGTCAATAGTGTCAATTCCTAGCAAAAACAAACTCACTTCACCCAAGTTTTCACGGTGAGATTTTTACAGAATCGACCGGCTGAAAAGGATGAAATGCTACCAATGTCAGTACAGCGGCACAGACTGCACAGAGCATGTAAATGTAACCGTTACAGCGGCATGCGACCACGGGAAGGTAGTTCCCTGTTTTACGTTCTTTCAGTAGTCGGGTTTTAGTTTTTAAACTTATTTTTTTGAAGTGATAACTTCTTTAGGCGCGTTGGGCATTTTTGAGATGGGAAAAAACCATTGAACTCGCGCCACTATTACCGTAAGCGACACCGCGCGTGTGCGCGTGTTTTGTTTATAAGATGATTAAAAAAATAGGTACTCGCTTTGGATATGTTCGGCTGTCCTCGGGATGTACTCGATTATAATGTACCTATATCTCTGGAATTCTGGAAGGCAAACAAACTGGCAAAGTACTTACCTATTCTGTTTGTGTTTTGCACACACTAAGAAAAGAAGTTGCCTTGGTGTTTTGTTTTCACTTCTGTCGGCACTCCCGGAGTGCCACTGTTTTTTTCATACTTTTTAGAGCGTGATTTTTCAGTAGGTAGTCAGGTTTTAGTTTTGTAACTTATTTTTTGGTAAAATTTCGTGATAAAGTATTTGCAGAGCCGCGTTAACCTAGGTAATATACTTACCAAACATTTACATAAATATGTTTGGCTCAAATCTGAGGCGTGATTTTAGAAATAGAAATCATTCCTAATTATCGGATGCATGCAAGCAAAACCGTGAGCAACACGACAATATACAAATATTTTTTTGAAATGTGCTTTCATTTGATACCCAACACTACACGAAACATTTTTTTAGGTCATGACTTTATGTCCGCTAGAGGGCGCCATATTCAATTTAATGTGAAGTGGCATACACAGAGTGTATAGAGGAGAGTGGCATAGCCCCATACGAGCGGACGATCAAGACGCTTCTAACGATACGTCCTCATTTGTCAAATTATGACAAGTGGTTTAGAAGTTATGAGGGAATAGATGAACATACATACATACCGGTCAAAATCATAACCCTCCTTTTTGTTTCGCCGGGAAATAAAAAAAAAATGAGTAAAAACTGTAATTTTACTACTTTGATTACTGTATTCTACAATAGTCTGAGCACAGCCTTTGCCTACCTTTTCTATAATGAGTAGAGGCCTGGTGGGGCAATAATAGGCTGGTATTATTTTTATTAAGGGTCAGATCCACAGAACATTATTAACCCTAAAGGTCAGATTACACCGCGACGCGACACAGCGTGCAGTTTTCAAGATAGCAATACAATTATAGACCTTATCGACTACACAAGAAGGTACACAATTCAGTGGGATGGGCCGCGCGGCGTAGGTGTAGTGGACACTGAATTGTGTACCTTTTAGTGTAGTAGATAAGATATAAGATTACAGCTGTGCGAAAAAGTTACGGGATTCAGGAAAGCGATTATGAAGTGTTATCAGGAAAGCGATTATGAAAAGTGTAATCTGAGTTGGGACTTCAATTAGCAAACCAATTAACTTCAATTAGCTTCTTAAATTCAGAGACGACTAACAAATAAGACTTTTAGCTTTAACCCTGCTTCTTTCATTCCATTTGATAGGCCTCCCTAAACTTATTAAATCACTAGCAGCGCTCCGTGGTTTCACCCGCATAAGTGTCGAGCCCGTGGTAACATCGGGATAAAAACAATCCTATGTCCTTTCCCAGGACTCGTATCTCTATACCAAATTTCATCTAAATTGGTTCAGAGGTAACAGACAGACCCACTTTCGCATTTATAATATTAAGTATGGATATTATGTGCACTTGCTTGACACCTACTACGGTTGTGCGCTTTGCCGATAGCCTAAGGGTGCGTTTCCACTGAAGCGGAGCTGGGCGGAGCGGAGCGGAATCAACCAATCACAATTGTTGAAATTCTCATCGCGTCACTCGTCTCGTCTGTAATTGGGCGATTCCTGCACAACTCCGCTCCGCTCCGCTTCAGTGGAAACGCACCCCCTCTATAGTTACTTTACTCTTTGACGCACCCTTAGACTACTTTAGAGCATGGATTGAAGTTTTCGTATATAATTATTTCAATAAATTTTAAATAAGAGTTGGGTAACCAGGTCAGTAATCTTTTAATCAAAATATTTTCTTGTCATTGATAGACAATAATGAAATACAAACCACAACAATCATTCCACATCTTTATTCAAATTATGAAGCTCATAAAATAAATAAGAAAACTTTGATAATGCTTTAATTCTTAACAATTTCAGAGTGACAAAAGTTAGTGAAAGAATTAGTTAACAATGTAACCAATTATTAGAGGGAGCTGTTTAAAATAATATTTAAAACTGAGAAATGGTTTTGCCTTCAAAATTTAAATTGATCATTTAACAAATAGTTAAGAAATAAAGCATTATCAATTAATATCAATTCACTAAAGTTGTGACTATCTTTTTTGATCTCCCAAGTCTTCAATACTATCTTCATCAATCTGGAAAAAAGAAAGTCAATTAGAAATGTACATATTTAGATAAATAAATTACTTTTAAGTGGAACGGATACATGGTGGTGGTGGTCATGGTGGTGGTTTTTTGGTGATTGGTGGTGGAGTCGAGTGGATGGATGGTGGAGTGGTGGTGGTGATGGATGTGTGGTGGTGGTGTGGAAGGAGTGGTGGTTACATTTTAGTGGTGGAGTGGAGTGGTGGTGGATAGGAATTATTTGTTAAGTTACCAAGTTGCATGCATGACTCTACATAATTAATATAAAATCATGATTGTAGTGTCATGATAGTTTCAATTATAGGGGAGTAATCTCATGTTTCAATAAAGTAATGCGAGTTTTTTTTAAAAATAAAATGAATAATTATGTTCTATATAATACCTCAGGCCATTTTTCGGGAATAATATCAAAAAGATCATCTTTCACATCTCCCTGAATCACAATCTCATCGTCGCCAGTAACTGAAGATCCACAAGCGAACTTTGTACCAAAGAATTTTGCAGCCACCTTTAAATCAATATCTGAAAAGAAAAGCTTTTTATAGTTCAAACTCAAACTCAACTCAAAGCATTTAATTTAATTAAACCATTTACAGGCACTTATGAATTGTCAAATAGTTGGTCAGTTAGTCAGAAAGGTGAAGCTAGTTGCTTATTGCAAAATGTAAATCTCTATGGAGAAGACCGGGCAAGAAACTCCAAGGACACTCTTTAGTTATTATTGTCCATGACAAATTAACCCTTATGAATGTCTTAAGCTGATAATTTCAGTGAATGATGATGCTTCGTGTTCAAATGGATGTTATTTTTCCGGGCTATAGCTTCACTGGTTGCTTTTACCCAAACAATCTGTGACTTTAATTAATGTGACTGTGTGTGTTCCCATATTTCTTATTTATTTCTTAGTATGTCTATGTTACTTGAATTTGATTTGAAAGATAGATTGCAAATGTAGATAATAACATAAACCTCAAGGGATGATGCAAGATGTGAAGGTTAATTGGCAAATAAAGGTTTATTTTTTTTAAAGAATAACAAAATGATCACTTCTACGTACCGAAAGTACTCAGTCCAGACACCACAGTGACAGATTTCTTTTTGCCCCGAGGGGCCCTAGACACTTGCACTAGCTTGGGAACATCTTCCTTTTTCTTTGACTTTAACATGCCCTTGCCCCCACGCTTCTGGCGCTTCTTTTCTTCTTCACCACCTGCATTTTCTTCTTCATCTGGAATGATTTAAATAAGTTGTGAATCAAATAATTCTTCTTAAAATCTTCGTTACTATATTTCATTTGCTGTTTTGTAAATTTCGATAGATCTTTATAAATTGTAAACAAGTTTTTTCACGGCTTATTAAATACAAAAATTCAACACAATTTAATGGATAAACTTAACCTAGCTATGTCAAGATTCTCACAAGAACTCACCGATTTTTACTTTTTCAAATTCTGTTGGCAGGTTTTTTTCAAGCCATTGCTTGCATTTATCGTATTCTGGGTAATATTCACAATATTCTATCGGCATAGAACAATTACCACAATACTGAACCTTTAGTGGATACGTTACACCTTGTCGGGGACCCATAGAAAGGTCTCTGTCACCCATTTTGAATTCCTATTTGATTACAAAAAAAATACTATCGCATGCTTTATTTTATTGGACTCAACTTTACACTTATTAAAATTCGTATCTAAAAAATGTTTAATTTTTCACCCGCAGCAATCAATTCTTAAAATCGCTATTGGTTCATTATTTTGACAATTTTGACAACTCCAAATTTTGACACACCTGCAGGCTGCAGGAGACAAATTTTTTTTTTGAGTACTTTGTTATCCAGTCTTTTCAGACAGAGAGTGTCTTTTGTCAGGAAAGACTGCAATTTTTGCCCAGCATTTACCAACCTTTCGATATTAAATTTCGTGCTGAATCGAACATCAATTATTTGTCAGAATATTGTTACACAGTTGTTACATAATTATAAATTTTCCTTATGTTCTAATGTGTAAACGTTGATCTCAAATCTGAAGCCCGTTTTTGAAGTGAAAACTTCTTTAGCGGCGTTGTACACTTTTTTTGTAATGGGTAAAAAACACTGACCTCTATAATACAAATAGAGGTCAGTGGTAAAAAATGTTAAACTCGCGTCAGGACACGTGACCCTGATCGTAAGATGACACGTGACCCTGATCGAAAATTCGTAAGATTCAAAAATATCAAAAAAGGTAAATATAAAGGCCATAAAAAAAGATTGTCAATGAAAAAGCTTTAATGTAGTTTTTAAAGCCGATATACTGGCCATCATTTTGGTGTCATCATTGTTCCAAATTTGAATTCATAACCATTTAAAAAGTTGAAATTATGGATGGAAGTTGATTTTTCTGATAAGTAGATTTTTTTAATGTAAATTAAATTGTCATGTTTGTATACGATAGCGCAATAAATAAATATTGTATTCTTTCACATAAATGATAGTATGTACTTTTATACTGATAATTAAAGCAGTTTGTGCAAAATTATTCCCTAACCATTGCAAAATATCAAAAATGCACAACGTTAATATTCAATTTTTCACTTCTTCCGTCACTCCCGGAGTGCAAACCGTCGTTTTTTTTTACTGTTTAACTAAATATACGTTATGCTATCGGGGACTAGTCAAATGGTAACCGAAAATGTGTCATTTTCGACTCGGAGCGTATCCTTAGGGTATATATCGACGCTTGAAAGGCAAAATTGACTAAGCGACATGACATAGAAGCCCTATGTCACTTTTTGCCTTTCAAGCGTCGATATGTTCTGTGGAGCGGTGAGCCTATCGAATGGCTTGATTAGGTTTAAAATATTTTCCTCATATCCCGGAAGTCTCACAGATTATTTTTACATTATTTTTAGAAGTAGCGCAATAAGAATAGAAACAAATGTATTTGACTAGGTAATATCTACATAATTGAAGGGTCAAGTGGACAAAGGTGTTAACTAGCAAATAGTTCTAATCGAGTAATGAGCGTTTAAAAATAATAAATAATGAAATTAACTTAGCAATTAAAGCTTATAGTTTTAAAATACAATATATGTTGCAACACTTAGATAGATTGATTATTTTGTATATTACATTAGAAAATAGGTTATTCCATGCCAATTTATTAAAAAAACAATGAAAATATGAACATAACACCTTTGTTTACTATAAACCATAATAAGTTTAGTTAAAAAGAACTTACAAAGGCTCTATGTGGTAAACATAATAAAACAGCATTATTTTCATGAAATAGTTTTATTAATAAAAAATAAGTATGCCATACATATCACGTATTATTCACTTATTGAGAATTTAAAATATTTATGTAAAACCACTGAGACTCCTGCTCAATATACTCAAGTTGTGTTTTTATATCACCAATTTTTTCCTTTGAAATTTTACCTTTGTAATTTATATTACATCTAATGGACACAGCTGGGATAACATCAGATTTTTTTACTAGAGAGACTTCCAGAAATGGTGTATAGGGGTCATAGTTTGTCTTATAAAAATATCTACCAAAGTCTTCAATGTGAATCCACTTGACATTAATTTTAAAGTTGATTTTATGTTTTAATGTATTTGTGTTAGGTATTACTATCCCCAAATCGTCTTTTAATTTGTTGAAATCGTAAAAATGGTGACTCATATCCTCAATAACCGAATTCTTTTTTGATGCCATTCTAATTATATTTCTGTAATTATTAGGAGTAAATATTTTTTCATTTCTTCTTAAAAGCTTTTCTATGCGGCCAAAATCTCTGTCACAATCTAAAAATGTGTGACCTACTTCTGGAAATTTGTGTTCAATAGATGCAAACATTTTATGTGAAATCATGTACTGATACAAAACAATTAGAAATTGATTTTTATTTTGTCCACTGCAAGAATCTGACCATATTAGTAAATGTTGAGAATTTTCCAAACTAGTGAGATTGTTTAAACAGTAAAAAAGTGAACTAAGAACTTCAACACTACCCTTTCCACCACAGTCTTCTGTCCAAGTGCAAAAATAAGACCTATGCCCATCTTTATTAATGATATGGATACCTTCATTATAAAACCATATTTGCCTTAGATAAAATGCTTTTGATATGGGAATTTTAGGTAGAGGCTGAGTTTGTTGCATATCAAAAGTAATATATGTTTTATCTTGTCCACTAATACACATCTCTCTTTCTTGTTTTTGTAACTCAAATGCCCTTTTGTAGTTATCAATATGCTCTTCAGTGTGTGTATTTGAATCACATTTGTTACATACATCAGTCCTAGGCTGTTTAAAAGACAGATTAAATTTTGTATTGAATAAATGTCTATAAGTGCAATCCTTGATGTAATATTTAGTAGGTTTACTTTCATCCTTACATTTTTGAATATACATTGAATACATCTTCTGAACAGAAAGTACTGGATTTAAATACTGTTTGTGGATATTTTGAGTACGGGAATAATGAGAACTTTCAGATGGAAAACTTCTAATATGATTGCATATGTAATTTTCTACATCAACATCTAATCTGTGTTTGTAAACATGAGTTTTACCCCTTTGATCTTTGAGTGCTGTGACATCATTTAATTTAATTTTTGATTGAATGACTGCTAATTTTCTATAGCCAATTTGAAACATATTGGAAAATGCAGTCTTACAAACTTTTATGTTTGTGCCTTCTTTTGGTAAAACATAGGTATAAGTTGTGCTCCTTTTCCTTTTTGGATTTGTGAGAGCTCTTTTGACATTTTCTGCTGTGATGAATTTTGAAAGATACATATTTTTTTTTGTATTATTTTCTAAGCTATAGTATTGAGAAAAGAGAGATGCACAGTCAACATCACAAAAATTTTCATAGCACTTGTATTTGCATGTTGCTTTACACAATATACCTGTCCTTGGATTTTTCTTTTCCATATTTTTACCCTTTCTTGTAACATATTCTTTGCCTTCCTGTTTTAAAATACTATTTTTATTTTGTTTCCACTCAGCTTCATTTCTTGTTCTCTTCTTAGATACCTTTTCTTTTAACTGAAAATGCTTTCTTTTCTTTGGTTGCAATATACTGTTAATCTCTAGAGCTGGATCTTGAATTTCATTTTCAGAGCTGCTTTGCCTATTAGTTGAAGAGGATGATGGTATGTACTCATCATCACTGGTAGCAGGACTGTAAGGCTCTTCTGGAGCTAAAAATGTAAATACAATTAATTACCACTCAACAGAACATACTTGATGCCATTCAATTATTTTCTAAATATTTGAAAATCAAACATACTTACAAACTGGTGAACCATAATCAACAATAATTGAATGATCATATTTTTCTTGTGTATCCTGACTGTGCTCTGCTTTTTCATTATCTGGAATCAATGTAAAATTATAATATGTTACAAATCAAACTCATTACAATCAAATTTATTGTTATCTATACTAATATTATAAAGAGGTAAAATTTGTAAGTTTGTATGTAAGGGGTAATCTCTAGAACTACTGGTCTGATTTGAAAAACTCTTTCAGTGCTAGATACATAGCCCATTTATTGAGGAATGCTATAGGCTATATACCATCACGCTACGACTCACGGGAGCGGAGCAGTAACGAAAAATGCGGGTGAAACCGCAGTAGTAGTTAGTTATAGTTATAACACCCATCATTTTTTTAGTTATTTACTAACCTTGTTGACAGTGGTCTGCATCTAAAATAGATGGTGAGTCACACCTCTTTGGAATATTGTCACCTCCTGTATTGTCAGAATCTGAAATAATGAAAAACATCGAGATAGTATGTATAAAAAGTCGCGAATCAACTGCCGAGAAAACATTTTAAGTTTCAACTTACTTTTTAGAAAGTCATTGATCCCTGAAGTACTTGGTACCTCTGGATTGAAATCACATTTCTTTGGATCATCATCATGAGCTGAAACTTATAAGAAACAAGTATTAAAACACTACATCAACATCTTCACGGCGGCGTAGTAATGAAATAGTTTTGGTAATATCTAGATACTAACCTTTGTCACAGTTATCATTCGTCACTAAGCTCAATATATTTTGCCTTGCTCGTGAACTTGATGCCATTTTGTTTCAATAATCAGATAATGAAACCTTAGACCGCAAACCGTAAAAACCAGTAAAAACAAATTATTCATTTGAATTTTTGAACTGAAGTACTGAACTATTATAAGTTTCGTACCGTACCCGTTTATAAACTTCAAAACTGACGAGTGACGTACGTATCATTGGCGGGATCGGGATGTCATTGTCAAAAATTGTGCGTTCGAAAATAAGAAAAAGTGTTTAAAATGATTTAATTTAAAATTCAAAACCAATGCTTCGATTAAAACACATTATTACACTGGTGTTATAAGATATTACGACGGTTGTAAAATAGGATTTGAAAAAAATAAAGCCTATTATACATTTGCAAAAGTAGCATAAGGCTTATAACACCTTTGTTTATTTTTTAAAAGTTAGATTATTTTATTTTTGCGGAGATGCAGAAGATTTATTGATTGATAATCACCTTTTATTATTCTAAAAGTAACAATGTTAATGGTTCTTTCAAAATATGTCTGCTCATAACACATTTGCAAAACTGAAATACATACTTGATTGGCAGTTAACACCTTTGCTAGTGCCTGTAGCTACGTAACGATTAAGAAATCGCGTGTTTTAAGTTCGTGAACCGATTTATCATCAGTTAAAACCTATGTTCAACCAAATAAGTCGGATTTTTCGATTTTGTCAGATAACACCTTTGTCCACTTAGCCCTTCAATTATGATTGAACCTTTGATTGAACATTACCGGCTAATCTTCTTCATTTTACATCTACGAGTACTTAGCAAATCTGAAAAAAACTAAAAAACCCGACTGCGGTAAAAAAATTAAGTTAAAAAAAAAACTGAAAAGCTAAAAACAAGGCCTTTTTAAATTAAATAAAAGTTGGAAGCAGGCAGGACCCATACCATTTTTTATTATATTTTCAAACTCAACTGGGTCCCGCCGGCTTCCAACTTTTATTTATTTAAAATGGCCTTTTCAGTTTTTTTTAACTTATTTTTTTTGCCGCAGTCGGGTTTTTTAGTTTTTTTAATTACTTGTTTTTTATTTCCAGCTTTTTAGTTTACAAATTTGAAAGATTTCGCAGACGATTACCGCCTTCACCGCATGGAGGTACTCCCAGCTTATGTATTAATTATTAGCTGACCTGTAAAGTCACTCAACAGGGAACAAGAAATAATTATTTTATATAACGTGTTTTTTACGATTTGTCACTTCGAATTACTTTTAACCATATAAGTTGTAGGTATATATTTTTGTAATCACCTTTTAAAACCCTTAATTTTGATATTTCACTCGATGGTATTAGAAGAAAAAAAAATTCGAACTCCACAATATGGCACGTACTTGTAATTTATCCAAATCCGTTCATTTGTTTAGAAGTTACGAGGGAACAAGGAAACGGACATACATACATACATACAGGTCAAACACATAACCCTCCTTTTGGGCTTCGCCGCAGTCGGGTAAAAAGAGGATCGAACGGACCCACTGATGAACTCTCTAAGGAACGAGAAACTATTTGTAAGTCAACAGCATTATAAATTAACATTGGCTTACAAAAGTTATTAGGAAAGTCAACTAGCTAGGTAGCTAGCATATTGTGAAGTTGTATTGAAAAAACAAGATATTATTATAATCATATTTTGATCAATACTCGTGAGCCTAAGGAACCTAATGCAGCGAATGGTGATGTCGTTGCTGGGGTTCGATTCCTGACGCAAATAAAACAGAAAACGTACTTTTATTTTCTTACAAAATTGGTCATGGAGTTCCTTTGACCACTTTGCTCTATAACACATAGTTTCGGTTTTCGCCCTGAAGTCTCATATCAAAAATCATCCTGTATAAACTGGTATATCTCAGCTCAAACTTCTGGTAGGTATATCTAAGCCACTGACCTGTACTATACAAGTACTGTTTAATACGAGTAGAGGTCAGTGATCTCAGCTCAAACTGATTTTTGAGCTTTACTGCAATAAAAAATCTTCTAAGTACGTGCATATTCACTGACAGACAACGCTCAGGGCCTCAAGTCTGCTATTACAATAGTGTCAGAATGGTCTATCATTGATTTCATAATTGTTGATTTGGCGTCATTATGACTTTCCAATGGTCAACCACTGACACTCCATTGAAAGAAATGGCTTAGAATGGTAATCTCGTACATAATGAAAAATTAATTACTGACTTAGGCGGTAATCTGCTAAAATTTTGACAGTTCTTTTGATCAGTGACCTACCATTAGAACGTCTTTGTGCAGTCATTGCTTTTAATTCGTCACGAGTGTCGTATAATTTCTGTGCCATTGACCGACCAATGATCAACCATTATGAATTTAGCAGATTACGAACTTTTAGCAAAATGACAATGAGGTGGTGGTGCAATCGTGTTGGAATGATGATTATTTATAAAAATAGCAGACTAGGGCCCCTGGTTAAATTGCTGAGTCTGTAGGCTTGAAATTTTGCACAAGAGTTCCATAAACTTGCAGAAAATTCGGACATTCCCTTATAGCTGCTCACCTCCAAGACCCGTCAGAGTTCAAATTCAACAAGCGAATCCGACGCAGCGAGGTTGTGTTACGTCAGGGTGTTTGTTTATCGAAAGTGCTCTCTTTGATTTCTATGGAACTCTTGTGCAAAATTCATCACCTAAAGAGGTGAAATAGGGGATGAAAGTTTGTAAGTAGTAGGTATAGATGTTCGTTATTTTTGCCAATGGAAAATCGAGATTGGACTTTAGGCATACGGCATGTATATCCCCCTTACTAATAACGTTGTAAGTTTACCTAAAGCGCCTTAGTTAGTTACACAACGCTTTGTGAATGAAATGAATTTACTGACGACTGAAAGAGAGAAATCAGCTTGTAACTATTCATCTGATATAATAGGTAGGTTCAGATACGTTTACTAGTAAGGGGGTATGTATATAAATATTTTATTATGAAATCGCTCGTTCAGTTTTCAAAGTACCTACCACTAGTACTACCACTAGTACTTTTTGCCATGATTCCTCAGGGAAGGTTTAGGGCATCACTAAGTAGTTATCTACTTAGATCCTTATTTACAAAGGTGAGTGATCGTCTAATTTAAAATTGCACGTCCTAAGTATACTGCTTGTTGCATACACATTTCAAATATACATTTTAGTAGCGGCGGGGCGTGCAATTTTAAATTAGACGATCTCTACTTCTCGCGCGAACTCTCTCTTCAAAACAGTAGCTTTTCAAATTTTTTTATTAGATACCCGAGCGAAGTCGGGGCGGGGTCAGTTCTACAATAAAAGGTAAAGATAGGTAAAGTATCAATTTACTGTTTAATTTCAATAATACCGATACAAAATTCATATTATATTACATTAACACTTTGGTATGCCTAGACAGTGACAGTAGTTGGTGGTTTTAACTGGTAGTTATACCTACTTAATGTTAATTCATAGTACAAAGTTTTTAAGTATTAAATAATTGTACAAAAACTAATAATTGCCTTGTAAAGAGTTGTGTCGTTGTGATTTTTAATTGTTAGTCTACAGCTACACAAAATGTTTTTGGTACGTTTTTGTTGCATTTATTTTTCTCGTTTAGGTTAAGTGTGCATCATACGTGTATGTTACAGAATTTACTAAGAAGGTAGTTACTTAATTTTCTTTTAAGGGTTTTGGGCCTGACGATTTAAGAAACAATAAGTAGATACTAGTTTATATTAACATTGTTTCAGGGGGCCTAAAAAGGTCACTTTGGCAGAATCATATAAGGATAACAGAATGGACAGTTAACTGTTAAGTTAATCGTAACAAATCCCATTGGTGAAGCATTTTTCAGTTTTTTTTTGTCTGTGCTAAAATACCAATCAATCCAATCCAAATCCAATCCCAATCTCTTTGATTGTACCTACGTAGTGCAGCGAAAAAAAAGAAAAACACGGACTGTCTTCGCCATTTTATAACTCCTTTTATGATTCTCCAAAGTGGCCCCCAGGTCTTTTAATCTTTTTGCCCTTTTACTGGTTACACAAATTAATATTGTAAATTTGAAATATTGTGACATAAAGTTGTCTCATTTAATAGGGTTCTTTCGTAAAGATTCCACATAAAATTTTAGCGTGAAAAATACATAAATAGTAAGTATAACAACTATACAAAACATAGAACGAGTTGATTTTAGGACTAACAACATGCCTACTTAGTCTATGTGAATCTTATGCAGGGATAAAAAATATAGCTAGCCATTTCTGACCGTAGGTTATATAATAAGACATCATAATTTTGTCTAAATTGTACCTAATTATTGATAGATAGATAGTTCGATCGACGCCGGAGTGGACAAAAAAAACTCAAAGATTTTCTTCCACGCAAACTGGCCCCGTGCGTTCCGGAAGTGGGTACCATCGGCGTGGGCGTCTATCGCGCGTTCCAATTTAGTGCACATCAATATTAGACATGGCATGGCACATCGGACGCAACTGCTGTTTCCTCATCGCACCACGGTCGGCCTCGACTAGCGGCTCGCGTCAGGTTTGGAGCGAGGAACTCCATAAAATCTTCCCTGCATACATTACTTTTGTGTCGTGTACAGTAGGCCGCACGGCATTGGTAACAGTTTGACCTTGAGCTGGCGTAGTGGTGTACGGAGTTTCAATATTATAAGAGGCCAGCTTATATAGGTTTCTTTGCCCCTGACATGCGGCCTACCGTACCTCGCTCCACAGCCATAAAATTGATAGCCATTTTACAAACGAGACATTCCTAGTGAACAGCTACCTTTACAAAATAAGACAAGTTTTCTTTGAAATTAGGTGTAAAATTATTCCACAATATATTTAACTATTATATTTATAAAAATCTAAATTCATTTGAATTTTCTAAAGAGGTTCTCATTGTAATATATCTATGTGAGTAGGTAATTTTTAATGCTACGCTACCTACATACATTGCAGTCTATGTTTTATACATCTATAATACTGTCATGTTTTTTATCGGAAGCTTTGAGTTTTTCTTGCATTTGAGTCAACATGTCTTGCATACGTCGGATCTGTAAACAAAACAAAAATTAGCTCATTAGTAAGTCACCGAATTAATTTACTCAAAATCTAATTGTAATGGCTAGATGCAAGAAGACTGAAGTGGATACAAAAGTAGGTAGGTACCTAATATATTCGACGAAGTCATTGACATAGACAGGGTGTCCGCTAATTAATGAATAACATCAGAAGGGGTCATTGTACTTATTATTATGAACAACATTTACTACTGGACCAAACATGAAATCGCGAAAAATAATCAGTTGTTCCCTACATTTATGTTCGCATAGTCGTCAAAATGTAGGAAACTGCTGTTTCTTTTTTCGCGATTTCAGGTTTGGTCCCATAGTAATAGTTGTTCATAATGATAAGTACAATAACACCTGAAGAGGTTATCCATTAATTTCCGGACACCCTGTATATTACTAGTGTAGACGAATAAACTCCGTGTGCATATCCTTCAAACTGATCTAAGCATTGTTTTGGTAAGGTAAGGCCGTATCGGTTTTAGCAATCGTATACAACACGTTTTGAATTTATAACTAATAAGTAGGTAGTCTATTTATTTCTTTGACAAGTGTTCGGGCTGGGTATTCTGTACGCAGTTATTGATATCCACCTGTGAATTCAGAATATCCAACTGTGAATTCAGAATAATTGTATTAAATGGCCTATGGAAGGTGGCGTTCGTTAATCGAATAGAAAAAAAAGTAAGAATGTTAAGTACCTCTTCGTCTTTCTGCAGCAACAGGCGGTCGGTGTCCGTGATAACTACGTCGTTGTTGTTCCCCATCGAGTCTCTCTTCAGTTTTCTGTAAACATTACTTTAAAATAATGTAAGCTCAAGCAGGCCGAGCAGGTGCCTTCTTGTGAACGTGAAATGGAACCTCCAAAGAAATGGCTACAAACAAAACCGCTTTTTAAGCCTAGCTATCGTAAAACTTCGCATAAAATCCTAGGCTGCTGAGTATGGCTCAGCCACTAACTACACTTAAGCCTTGGTCTTATATACACTTAGAGTAAATTGTTCTATTTCTAGCCAGGACAAGTATGTTCCAAGCCCAATAATTGACCTCATCTTTTAATCAATTCTGTTGAGCTAAAATTAGCTATTTTTCAAAACTGTTAGACTTACGACGTCTTTAATTCAATCTACTAGGTACACTTATTTAACGACAGTAGTAGCTCGCGGGTTCAGGACCCGACTCATGGTCTATTGAGGTGAACCCTCTTTTATTTAGAACAGGCAATTTAGCTTAGTTAGCGAGGTCAACGTAACCGTTAATATAAGTATTGTAGGCGGTTTGGGCTCTTACTCCTCCCTAATTTATGATGAAATTGAATAGGACACGGTCTTATGAAACACATGGACTTTGTGGCTATAAGAAATGCGGTCAGAGAGGATTTAGCTGGGCTCCGTTCACTAGTTGAAGAGGAAATTAAGAAATCATTGTATAACTTTGGACATAATATACAGGGTTATTGGTAAAACATTAACAACCTCATAAGAGCGAAAAAAAAATCAGCTGTTGCCCCTACATTTATGTTCGTATAACTCGTCAAAATGCAGGAAACAGCTGATTTTTTTTCCGCGATTTCAGGTTTGGTCCCATAGTAAAAGTTGTTCATAATTATGAGTACAATGACCTCTTAAGAGGTTGTTAATATTTTACCAATAACCCTGTAGATTAACTAAAATGGCGATGATAATGATTAAGAGAGAAAGAAAAAGGTAATATTTACAAACCCTCTCTCCCGCATGGCGTGTTGCGATATCTGCGAGATGCACTGCGCTCGGAAGTTCTCATAGTGCACATCCTGCGTCACGTCCTTCAGGTCCTGCATGTGCGTCGAGATCAGCATCGTTCGCAGCTTCGTGAAGTCCGAGTGCCGAGGGTTCTCCACTGTTCAAATCACAACTGTTTATTGGAATGTTTTCAGACTGCATACTCAGGTCATTTGATTGAGATTAGGGTAAGTCGACACGTTTACAACCATTGCTATAAGTAAGCTTTCATGTGAGGTGCAATGGGTGGGTGCTATTGTATAACAATACAAAGTAAATGTTACGTATTCACTCATTGAACCGCGCGGAATCACTATGGCGTGCGACAGGGTACCATCTTGGGTCCAGCTTTACTTCTTAGGGTTCCGTACCAAAATGGTAAAAACGGAACCCTTATGGTGAGACTCAGTCTGTCTGTCTGTCACAGCTGGATATCTCAAGAACTATTAACGCTATCAACTTGAAATTTGGAATAGTTTTAGATGACGTTTGCCCAACTATTTTGCAAATAAGAAATAAAAATATATGTATATTTTTTACAACAGGGACTGAAAGGGGTCTTAAAAAAACGAAATGGGGTTACTAGGGCATGTGGGGTATCATATTAAAGAGCGCAGTTTGCACATTCACAAACATCTTTTTTTTTCAGTCCGCATAGTTTTCGACTGTTGATGAAAAATGTAAAAAAAAAATACCGTCCCCCCCCTTATCTCCGAAGTTTGGGTCCATATTGGCTCACCTATAGTTCTTTACCCGAAATTGTTCTTCCTAATGATTTGTAATCCGAATGATCAATCTTCCTAAAATTTTTCATCCTAAAGTTTTCATTCATACTATTTGTAGTGCTACCGGCGATGTTCATAACACTCATGGTTCCGAAAATTGTAATTGATAATATCATTATAGTAAATATATTTAAACTCCTACTGTTTTTTATCATAATGCTTTTATCCCTAAACATAATTACCATAATATTAGAGAATTTATAGTTTTAATTTGAGGGTATGATTATTATTTGGGGGTATGCTTTACATAACGTACTGAGTTGTGTCTATGGAACCACTGTACTTCCACACCCGGCGCTTTTTAATAGTAGCTATTTTTTTTTGGATACAATAGACTCTTTTTAGTGTAACTTTGAAAACCGCAAAGTTTGCAAAAACCGCAAAGTTCTCATAGTGGCCGAGAAAAGAAATCCCAAAGTTTTTTTTTATCTACAAAAATATGTGGTTAGGCGTAGTCGACGGAGCCCCGCTTCGCGGGGCCCCTATTTCTGTCTACAGGGTTTAAAGGAACCTAACACGAAGGGGATGACGGGGGCTCGTTCGCTCGCTTTGCTCGCTCACTCGAGCCCCCGTCATCCCCTTCGAACCTAACCTGTCCGAGTCGGGGTGCCCCAAGTCCCGAGCTCGCTTCGCTCGCTCTTGCATCCTAAGTTGTCATAACAAATGTGTTACTTTTGTATATTATGTTGGTTACCGCTATAAATAAAATCTAAACAAAAAAAAATCTATAAAAATAAATCTAAACAAAAAAGATATGACTTTGAATAATAGTGTAAAAGATGGTTATGTTGAGAAAATATAGGAAAACAAATAAAAGTATAATAGATGTTTATTGCTACTGACATTATGAAGTTGAATGCTTCGGAATTATGAACATTAGAGACAGAGTAGTTAGGAATTGTGATTGTTAGGATGAAAAATTTTAGGAAGAACATTTTCGGATTTCCATTTATCGGAGTTGTAAATTTAGGTGAACTTTGGCGCACCCCCGAAGTTTGCATAGAAAAAAATCAGAAATAATTCTATGTGATAGAAGTTTATGTAAAGATTACAGGAAAAATAAAGCGAAGTCTCTAAATAGCACACTTTTTCAGAAATCATCATCATAAGATACATTAGTTCCAATATCGGTCAAGAGATGGCGCTGACATAAAATTGCAATATATACCACAGTGCACAGTGTTAAAATTCTCTAATCAATATAGGCCTCGTCGGTGAAAATTGAAAAACATGATGGTACGGAACCCTCGGTGCGTGAGTCCGACTCGCTCTTGCCCGGTTTTTATTCCCTATTAACAACACTACAGTACTATCCTTTATTTTGGGGTTCAACTATAAATTAGGTAACTAGTCACATGTATGTTAAAATAGTTCAAGGGCCTAGTTTTCAAGTAGACTGGGAAACGGATAACATAATTGATGTTTATATATTATGTTGCTTGCTGCATCATTTTCAAACATATTATTGTCCCCGATGAGTAATCTGTTATTGTGTTACTAACCTGTAGATTGTTCACTAGATCGCGGACGTCGGATGTGGATGCGATTTATTATTTGATTCTTGTTTTAGAATGCAGTTAGTGTTTACTAACTCTCGACAAAAGTACCAATGTCATTGTTTAATGACAAAGACTACGTCCAGTGGCGTAACTATAGGGTGGCATTGGGCAAAATGCCGCGGGCCCCCATCCAGAGGGGGCCCCCGGCCAGAGAGGGCCATGAGCACAGGAAGATCCTAACATAAGGATAGAAGCAGTAAGGTGTTTTTTGTAAGTAGGGGAAAATATGAAATGTACGCGGAAGAAGTCGCGGGAGAAGTGCTAATAAAAAAAAACTATAACGTTAGTTGAGCTTCTTTACATTGAGGAAGGGCCCCATTCCTTGAATCGCCTCGGGCCCCAAACGGTATACTTACGACACTGACTACATCGCGAGATTTGTGTGGGTCATGTCTTCACCCACGAACTATTTATAAGTTTAGTAACATAATCTAATAACGCACTTGATTTGCATGAGTGAGCGCGTCTGTGGTACCAGTACCAACAGTATAGGTACTGAACCTCCGATTAAAAACTGGAACGCATCTATCGATAGGTAAAAAGATTGGTGAAGGGTGGTTTTAAAAGGAAGTTTAATTATGTAACAAACTTACCATCGACGATTCCCCAAGGGTACTGCCGCCCGCGCACTCGCTTGCCTCCCACCTCTAGTACCACATCTGAAGCGACCACAGCGAAGGGAGCCGCCGCTTTCAACTCACGGTCTTGTTGCTTGAACTCCTCATCCTCGTCGCTATCACATTCGGGGAACTGATAAACCTGATAAAGAATTCACACAATTTATTTCAGCATTTCCGTTACTAAGAACAAGTAGGTATCTTATGAAGAGTTTCTACGAATAAATTGTTCGTACTTGTATTTGATGCTCTTCCAAATCGTTGAGTATGCGCGTTTTAAGCCGCTTCACCTCGGCAGCTGTGAGAGAGTCCGCTTTCGCTATCACTACGACGATGTTCACTTTACGATGCAATCGTCTCATCATTTCCAAGTCCACGTGACGTAAGCTGCAATGAGCCGTTGTATTAATATTGCCTTTGCATACATCACTGTAGCTCGACAAATTGAGATGGTGTTCGTAACGCGATAAATACTGTATCTAACTGTAATAACTATTATAAACATCCTGCTGTCTATGCCTCTACATGTAAATGTAAAGCATAATTATACATGCATCATCTCAAGTTTATTATGATTCAGATCGATATAAAAATAACATAATTTGTTCGAAGGTGATGAGAATACTTTAGTCGAGGATGTAGGTATATCCCATATTCATTTCTTGAGAGATAAAACAAGCATTGGCAACTTACTATTTACTTACTACTAGCTCAGACATTTCAATTTACTAATAACGAATTTGTTACATTTATACCAATCAATGGAAGCTTTAATAGAAAGTGTCAGACGTTACTAAATCGAAATTCATTCAATGGATTGTTTAACGTCCATGATTGGATGTCAATGTTTGTTGAGAAATATCTCCGAGGGGAAAGGGCTGGCATTACCATCATAAGAGTTTTAATAGCCATACTACATCGAGTTGTTATTGATCTGTTTATTGCTAGCTATCAAATAAAGTGTAAGTCACTGCTGTTTACGATGCGCTAAATAAATCAAGCCAGTTGTTGACGATAGGCAATTATCATTATTATTATCCAATGTCCATCCATAGGAATTTTATGCAGATTTTGGGATTTTTGAATAATTATCCTGCGATAAGTATTCGCCCTGTATGGTGTTGAATATATTAATTATTTAAATACCTAATACATCGGAACATGAAATACCTAATACAAGCGTTATTTAACTTCCTGTTATCGGTGCCCGATTAGATATTGTGCAAATTACTGTATGAATATTGATAGGTAAGGTACCTAACCACATACAATATTGTAATAATAATATAATGAGGACGTTATTTCGAATACTTAAGATTGTTTTAGCTTCTCTAGTACCTATAACATTAACGGCACGTGTGCTTCCGTATCGGTGCTCCTATCTCTATGGCCCTGACCATAATTGACCCAATAAAAATAACACTCTCCTCCGGACACGTACAGTCGTAGACTGCTGTACTGCACATGGGATACCTATAGTATAAATATGAGATGGAATCTATTTATGTAGCGGAATTGGGTCAATGTGTGTTTTCTCCATAGACAGAAAGTCTTAGCCAAGTAAGAGACCCACGGCAAATTGGTCAATTTCAAATTATTCGCCTCATTACACACGGTGTCCGTACTCTATAATTTTCAAGTAGATACCTCTACTGTGGACGGACTTGTTTGACAACACAATAGCATCTAAAACAACGCAAGCACAAAAGAACAAAAGAGAAAGTTATCTAAGATTGGGTAAAATGTAGTGTATTGTTAAATAAAATGTGTTACCTATGAGCCCAGGGCGGAACGAAGTAGAGGCAACAATGCACTCGATTGTCTTGCATGTGACGCCGATTCAATCCACTTTCATCTGTGAAATATTGTCTGAACTGTTCGTCGATGTACGCAGAACAAACCCTCCATGAGTCTTCGCAGTTAATGGCATCTCCAAACCCGGGTGTGTCTACTATTGTCAACCTCAACTTTACCCCCCGTTCTTCGATTTCCATTGTTTTCTTTTCAACAGTTGTTGTTTTTTCTATTCTGTCTGCAATGTGAACAATAAATATTGAAGCATCTTCATTGATTGCAGTCTAATAGCCTTAGTTAATAGCATTCTGTCCTGCTGACAACACTCCTTTTATCTTACCTTGAGCGTCAGGTATTTTTCTGTTCCTGTAAAGGTCTCCTAAGAACAAGCTGTTGATGAGTGTCGACTTGCCAAGCCCTGACTCACCGACTACCATGAGTGTGAAATCGAAACCTCTCTTCACCGACTTGCGGTGCACTTGCTCGGGCAGCGTCGCGAACCCGATGTAGTCACGCTCACCACGGTCACGTTCTGGCAACCAAATTAAATGCTCTATGTTATTCATGGTTTTAGAAACATCAATTCCGTCTAATCCACAGTGTTAGTTATTTACGAATGACTATATTGAATTAGTGGTGGAGTCTTTTATTAGATCGTGCAGGCGTAGTTTTGTAATATTGTCGGAAATCCTGATTTATTACTTATTTTCTACAATATCAACATTACACGGTCAATCAAAGTAAGAACTTGGAACGTTAAATTTTTAGGGTTCAAACCGGAAACGAAAATCGGATCATGTATACAGCACGTATATGAAAACTATAGCCGCTTGCGGGTGACTTATCTAATATATGCTGAAAAAATCCAAAAATAGGAGCCTACTTACGAAGGCTCATTAGTTTGCTGAATCATATAAGTAATGCAGTTTATTTTTTCTTTTATACTACCTATCTCATTTAGATGTATAGTTTATAGGAGTTAGCGCAGCTTCATTATTTGCAATACAGTAATAACAGCCATAAAAGTAACCTGAAATACCTACTGCTCAGTGTAGTTTGGTTCGGAACCCTAATTGTACGATTGATTGTACGAGCCCGACTCGCTCTTGACCGGTTTTTTCATTCATCAGATATGCAGTAATCGATACGATACCGACATACATTGTTTTAAGTTTACGAAAAAACTATGTATTTAGTAAACACAGTTTCCTGTACACTTAGGTATCGCCTATAGATTGATTAGTGATTACTAATTTAATCGGCCTTACAAAATATTGCATAATTCTCAGGTTCATGTCATGAAAAAATTTGTCCCAATCTGTCATAAATTACCGATGGATCTTGGGTAGATGCAGGTAGAAGATTATGAATGTCTGTCAAGCTTGACACTCTTTTAATTACGGAAGTTATGCGATTAACATTAATTAGTTTACAACTGTAGGCCGTTTATTATTCTCTTTGTGTGCCTACGATCAAACTAAGTCTGTTTAGCTTAAAGGAAGCAGGGTATTGCAACGCGCGCGCAGCGGAGTGGAACATGACTGGTTCCCTTAGAGCCTGGCTGTGGGCCGCCGCGCGCCGTCCAGGGACGAGGCGCGTGCCACCCGATATTGAGGACAATAAGGTCGACTAGCGGAAGCGACAAACGTGCCACTCAGCTACAATACGCCACACAAACACTTGTTCTTATCTACTGTGAAGAGAAACTAAAGGCACCGCATGACCTACTTATTTTAAACCATATAAAGTTTACAGACTATTGAGAACATACTTGATATGTAATCTCTCTCTTTGATTATATAATTAGGTATAATAGGTATCATCATAGGTTTTACTATGGTTACAGGAAAAAGGTTCTCGTTGTATCGCTGAGCTCTGCGATCTAGGTTCCTCCCACGATCTTACAGTTAGGCAATGAAAAGCGTTGATTACCTACAACAGACATTTTTCTTGCAAAATTGTCAAGTATAGGTACTGTGTGAACATAAAACCAAACACTATTGTTAGGTACATTGATGGTAAAAAAGAAATTGCGAGTAGTTAAAGAATTTTCTAAATAATCACAAGTTGTTGAAGAAACGACGGGGTATTCCGTTGCATTAGTAGAGTAGAGTACAATCAGAAGTAGGTACCTACCTACGGATTAGAATACGCCCTTGTAATTTAATTAAAATTATGTCATTGCGCCTAACTACAAAATAAAAAGCCGTATGTACTTAGAATACGGCTTTTTCCAATTTTGGTACAAAATAATAATCCTTTCTTCTGCATTTAACTTTAATGTTTCTTTGGTGGAAGTTTAACTATTGAACTTACGAATTTTTATAACAGTGGTAAAGGGCTTCTTTTTCATGGCAGCATCGTGATTATTAGTTTTCTCTGTGTCTGCATCTTTCTTATCGCCAATGTTGATATCCAAGATAGCAAATGAGTCTGTTTTTTCCATAATCAATTTGTTTATGAACTTTAAATTTTAAGTTTTGTGTTGTAACTTTCAATGGTTGGTTTATCGGCTTTGTGAACTGTGAGAAAAACGCGGGAATTTTCGTCACGCACGTTGAGTTTCAATTGTAGCGTGTATTATAAGTGATGGTGTCAATCGGCGCGCGTCGTCGTATGGAGTACCTAGTAGAGTAGTAACCGTGAACACTGGACATTCGCGGGCGCAGGAAGGAGCGGCGCGACTCACGCGCACTGTTCCGCTGCGGAGCGCACGTTCGCACTGCGCGCGCCGCTAAACAAACTGACACTCAGATTCAGGTGGTTAGATGGAACGTCAAAATTGCGTAACTCACTAACAAACAAATTAACGTTCTAAATTAAGCGACCTATTAAAATTTGGTCAACTTTGTATACTTAATTCCCTATAATTTTGACCGTGTTATACGTTATACTCATCCATTACAAGAGAAGTGAAAATTGTGCTTGCTGGAAAATATAGTAAAGTACCTACGGATGAGCTCGTGGGAAAAATAATCAAATTGAATATAATTTATGTACCTACCTACTAAGAGTACCAACGATAAATAAACTTGCCAAAAAATAGGTAACTACGTAACCTACCCTTGGCTTACTTTGTATACCTACCTAGGTACCTAAAGTACGAGTAGGTAAGTCACAGGTGTAAGTGTACCAAATTATGTACCAGGGCGTGGCGCCAACTTACATAACGGTAACAGAAAAGCTGAGAACAATTTGAAGACATTTATTATCTTTTGATTCATTTGTTACAGAGATAAATCTTACCATACATGATAATTTTATTAGTAGCATTTAGCCCATGACTTTATCCGCTTCGGTTTCATAATTTCCTCTAAAAAAAGGAATACCCTCTTCCCCCCCTTGCAGTTTGCGAAAATTAATGATTACGCTCTTATTATTTAATAAGATAAGTTTAGTAGGTATTCGAGTCAATTTTGTAGTTTATTGATAAGAGTTATAAGAATTTTCATAAAAACTGTATTTTTCACTCCAACCGAATATGTTGATTATTGAAGAACCTTTAATCATGTGATCTAGAAGGTAGGTACTCAAACCTTAGTTGGTCCAGAAGAGAATTTTAATCCATAAACGAAATTGTATCGATTTAAGTACACCACTAGACAAAAAAAAAACAAGAGAATTAAAGTTTTTCTAGGTACCATACCATTACCAAAGTATGTGAATGCATGTGGTTAGAAGAAGAAAAAGAAGTTAAGGACAGCCTCCATCTACCTACATGTCCAGTAGAGCATGCAATACCTAGTTACAAACGTTAAATAAAATACACCCTGTGTATTGCAAAAGAAAATAATAATATATCTACTTATATAAGATCAAATTAAGTATGCTGATATTTATGTATACCTATTGTTATATTCACAGCGTAATATGCTTCCTCTTAATGACTATCTTTCTTCGCGAGCATGTCCTCATGTCACACTCTACTTTCATAGGTCGGTATACAGGGTGAATTTTTCAAGCGGGCGTGGATGACCAAATCCGAAACTATGAGGAATAGCGAAAACTACTCAAAGGAGTCGCGGGCTCGATTTTGATGAAAACTAAAACTGCATCATTGGATTTTTGAAAAATCTATATTTCTAGCCAGGAATCGAGCCCGTTGATTTCGATTAAAAAAACACACACTGTATTATTACACCACTCCATAGTGTCCCTATTATGGATCAAATTCTGGGACGTAATGACATACGGCAAACTTAAGGAAAATGTTGGATTTTAATAAACTGCTTCTTATTTTAAAGTATTCATAGGTACCGACATTACCTGAACATTTGTTTTTTCGAACCTTATTCGAAATGATGCTTAATACACCCGCAGCGCAATCACCTTCTCAACATTATGTTCTAAATTCAAATTTTGAATGCAGTACAATTCTTGAACGTCGAATCCAGCTATGTATTGAAAACAATGGTCATTATTTTGAACAATTAATCAGTAAAGGTATAATAGGTAGGTAACATAAGAAAAATAAAAAAGTATTTTGTTAAAAATGAGCTCTTTTCTTTAGTTTCCCGTATGTCATTACTTTCAAGAATTCGATCCTTATCAGCGACACTATCGAATGGTTTGATAATACACTGTGTTTTTTTTTAAATAATACAGTAGTGTTTTATTTTTTTTCAAAATCAACGGGTTCGATTCCTGGCTTTCATCAAAATCGAGCCCGCGACTCCTTTGAGTACTTTTCGCTATTCCTCATAGTTTCGGATTTGGCCATCCACGCCCACTTGGAAAATTCACGCTGTATATACTATCTGAATGAGACTGCGATTTAGCCGCGACTCATCCGGTGACGCAACGCATCTTGTATTGTTGTCTGCTTGGAATTGCATCATTTAGTGGGCTAGTATTATAAACACACGAGTTGCATCTTTGCTATAAGTCGGTTGTCCTAGAAGAGCGGTGACCGCCAATTAGTGTCCGCAATTTACAGGCGAATGACGTCACTGAAACGTTATTTATGACAGTAGAGCGTTTTTTGACACCGTAAAGACCAACCCCGCTGCCATCATTTTCATGACAGCCGTCACTGCGTCTCGTTATCTCGGCCACCGTTGTTTTAGGAAACGGTAGTTTTACTGCAATAGTAAAAAGATCCCTCAGGCATAAGAAGGATCGGATCCTCTATTAATTAGTATCAAAAATACTGCGTCTCTTAGTAATCCATGTTGTACGAGTGCTCGACATAAATTCGGATATAATAATAAACAACAGCAGCAAAAAGATGATATAGTTTTGTTTGTAACTATCCTCATCATCATCGCCATTAGCAGCCTTGTTCCATCCACTGCTGAGTATGGGCCTCCTCATGTGCCATAAGCCATGTAGCTATAAGTGCAGCTGACTCTTTTTCGTGACTACTATCCGTAGCAATGGCTTTCATATTGACAGTTTGATTTCATTGCGTTATTTACGTTACTAAGCAGACAAATTCGAATCTAAGAAGCAATATTCTTCAAAATGATTCAGATTGAGATTGATGTGTGTTACGCAATTAGGGTGCAGGTATTATCAGAACAGACATCACACAGACAGACATTAAATCTGGACAAGACGTAGGTAGGACGAAGGCAGATTTTCAAACAAGATCGGTAGAGTAGGTAGTACACTAATCAACCCTCGACAATCTCGGCTACCTTAACGCAAGAATCTTCTTGGGTATCATAATGGGATTGGAATTAGACTTGAAACAAAGTTTCACATATCAACTTATATTTATGTACAATCTACTTGAATCTACCTGGTCTAGACTTATACTAGTAGGTACCAGCGAGAATCGATAAAGCTGTACCTACCTAAGTATGAGTAAATATGGTCCTACGACAAAATTTCTCAAACTTGAATCTAAATCCAATCAATCTTTATCCATCGTAAAAGAATAGAAACTTTATCTAGGGCTTTCACTTATTTAGAAGAATATAATGGAAAACTTACCCATAGTCATCTTGACAATATCAGCGCGACATAAAAGACTGTTGTGAAAATACTTCTTTGTCAATAAAATGAACAATTTCGTATTGCCACATTTAGTACAATACTATTCATTTGATTTGAAAACGTTTTCATTATCCTTATTATTACTACTTATATTAATATTAACTTATTTAATATTCCTAAAACTATCGATTTATTTTTGTTTTTAAAAACTCGGTTATCACTGTCCCGAAAATCTTCACTGTCATTTCACCAAAACATTATAAAAAAATCTCCGGATTTATTATTGTTCGCAAGATATTGGGTCTAAAGCAGATCTGCACGATATAACAGTGCTTAAATTATAATATGTTGAAATGAACTCAATTAGTTGCCCGCAAGTTAACATAATATCACGATACTTATCCTAAAAATTGTATAAGTAATCAAAAACAGTAGAAAATTTTAAGATAAAATAAAATCACATTGTTTGTGCGCCGTCCTGTGCGTTTAATGTTACGTAATGTGAGGGACCCGGGCCGAGCTCGCGCCCTCGGAGGACACCCCTCTCTTCGCCCCTTTGTTTGGCCTTGCGCGCAGCTATGCGCTGTTCCTCTGCGCGGGAAAACCTCAAGCCCTCGTTGGCCACATACGAACCCCGTCTCCTGCGCGCGCACTGGCGGCAACTTGCAGTCAACGATCGATACACCTTCGGCACAACGCGCCTGCGCCGCAGCCCTCGCCCACTAAGCTCTATCTACTTCAAGCTCTTTACTGCCCCAGATGCACAAGTATTGGCATTGTATGCTCTATTCGAATTCAAGGTCGTGTACGTCACTATATTTTTTAAATGGCCTACTTTTTATTTACTAACTATTATTAAGTATTATTAAAATGATGGAGAAAACCAAATCAAAATTGATCAAGTACATACACTAGATGCAAAAGCACTACTGAGCAGCTTTTAACCTTTAATAATAAAATTATAATCCTTTTAGGTTGATTTGATTTTGATTGCTTAAATACTTACAGAACGTTACTATATTTTTTAGAATTCCATCAGCAAACTCGACGAATGCCGTTTGAATTTGAAAACAAGTGCGATCCCAACATTATGCCCTGAGTACTCCAAAATGATTGTATCTTTTAATGTTCGAAACATGCAAAAATAATGTGTAGGGGGCATTCTAGCAGGCTAGTTAAAATGCCTATTGAAATAAGTAGACGCGGGTGTAAAAACACACCGAAAGCGCCACATCAACTACATGTAAACAAGTACTACCTTACCCGTCATTTATATATTTTTTTGAACTGGACTAGTTATACCTCTTTTACGAAAACAAGTTTATCTAAACTTTCATCACCCGTAAGCACAATCTTTTGCGTGCCTACATTACGCTCTACGTAAAGCGATTTTTCTCACCAACAAGAAAAGTCGTTTCCCAGCAATAATGTTTTGCTCAATGTTTGATGTACAGAATGAACAATATAAGTATAACCGTTCTTCCTAATTTAAGGATATGTTATGTTTTAAATGGATTGAGCGTGACCTCATCCAGAACTTTCAGAACCCACCCCTATTTTGGGCTGCAGTGTGACATTATATCACCTTAATATTTTAAAATTAAATTCCTTTGCATATGGACAAACGCATCTCCCACGAACTTCGGAGCTTCGAGTTTTTACCCAGGTAGGTAGAATACCAGAATGAAATGGGATTTACCTATCAAATGAATTTAAATGATTGGGTATACTTTGCTCGTACGTTTTACTAGGTTCAGCTACATATTAGATTCTGTACTAATATACCGGGCCGGATTAGCCACGTAGCTAAATACTACAGGCTCAGCGCTTTGGGGGGCTCCGCGTACAAATCAAAGAGAATTATTATAGTCTTTGGTACAAATGGAAAAACTGCCAAGAGCGAGTTGGGCTCACACAATTAAGGTTCCGATACAAATTGTATTTAGCAGTCTTTGGAACGGTCACTGGCCAGCTGTAATTATTTACTTACTGTATTTTGCACCTAAGAAAGCATCTATTTTTTTAGTATATTTTCCGGCAATTATAACAGTGTGCAAACCGCTACATTTATCCTGTAAAATGTGGATTGATAAGTATCTTAAAATAATATATATTAAAATAATTTTTATTTGCGTTAGAGTTGGAGTTGGATTTTGAGCTGTATCTTCAAGGGAACTAAATCAAATATTATAAGAAAAACTGTTTTCTGAGTCTTTATAAGTAAGCTGCGGGGCAATTGCGTAACACATTATCAATCGGAATCGGTTTTATTTTGACAGTTCATTGCATTTACCTACGTGTTGATCAGACAAAATTTTCCCAACTTATGAAGCAAGGGATTAGCAATTTGCTTCCAAATGACCTAGATTCCGATTGATAGTGTGTTACGCAATTAGTGCGCTACATTTAATTAAAACTTTATTATTGTAACTAGCAGCGCCCCGCGGTTTCACCCGCATAAGTTTCGATCCCGTGGCATAAAAAGTATCGTATGTGTTAATTCTGGTTATAAACTAACTGCGTGTCAAATTTCATTCAAATCCTTTCGGTATTTTTTGCGTGAAAGAGAACAAACAGCCGTCCATCCATCCAACACATCCATCCTCACAAAGTTTTGCGTTTATAATATTAGTAGGGTATCGAACTGACCCCCAAATAAACCTTAAAACATAAATTCTTAGGTCTGTGTTTATGTAAGTTTTTAGGGTTCCGTAGTTCCTATAAGGAACCCTTATAGTTTCGTCATGTCCGTCTGTCTTTCTTTCTGTCCGAGGTTTTGCTAAGAGACCGTTAGTACTAGGAAGCTGTAATTTTGTAGGAGTGTGTATATCAATTACGCCGACAAAGTGGTAAAATAAAATTTTGGAACATATTTTTTTTAGGGTACCTAGCTCCCCTACATGTGAAGTGGGAATGAATATTTTTTTCGTCGTCTACCCCATCGTGTAGGGTATCGTTAAATACACACATCAAAAGTGTCTAGGGATCAAGCATTTTTATGCGGATTTCTTGAGATTGAGATGTGGCTTTGTAAGAAATTTATGATTTTATAAATTTATATGGATCCTTTTTGGTGCATTTCATAATTTGAATCAGGAACTGTGATCGAGTAAAAGATGAAAATCAGCTGTCAATATTTTCCCTATAAAAACATACAACGCATTGAAGACATTATTAGTGCTACTGTTTCCCTACTACTGATTAAAACCAACGTTATTATGGAGCGGCGACGTCATTTAAGCAGGGAAGAAATGCTCAGAGCCGTGGGAATGATAGAAGCTGGTTCCCGGCAACGTACTGTGGCTTTAGCTCTGAATACAAGTCAGAGTGTTATCAGTCGACTTTGGACACGTTACCGAAGCACTGGTACCGTGGCTGAGCGCCATGGAGGACGGTATCGCTGCACCACACGGAGACAAGACCGATACATTCAAATCTTAACTCGAAGAGCTCCAACAATAACCGCCATGATGTTAGCCGTGAGGCTTCATCACTCTTCAGGGAACTTAATTAGCGACCAAACAGTCAGAAACCGCTTGCATGAAGTGAACCTTCATTCCCGAAGACCGCTACGGGTACCACCTATAGCAATGCACAATCGTAGGATTCGATATCAATGGGCTCTTGAACACAGAAATTGGGCAGAAGAACAATGGCGTTTCGTGTGCTTTTCTGATGAGTCTCGTTTTGGTATGAGACCGGATACAAGACGTATACGACACTGGAGAACCCCTGGACGCCAACAGCGATTAAAATCCTGCCAGGAAGTCCATCCTTATAGTGGTGGAACCATCATGATATGGGCGGGTATTTGGATCGGCGGAAGAACTGAGTTGATTTGGATCAGAGGCAACCTCAACGCTCAAATTTATGCTGAGACGATTGTATCAGACGTCATCGTTCCTCTACAAGTGCAAATCGGTCCCTTATTTCAGTTAATGCATGATAATGCACGACCGCACACCGCAAGAGTTGTAAGACAGACTCTCGCCGCAGCTAACATCAATGTCCTGCCCTGGCCTGCTCAGTCGCCAGACTTGAACCCGATTGAGCATGCATGGGATATGCTACAGAGAAGAGCTCTGCCGAATATGGAGGGTATCTAGTCGCAAGAAGACCTTTTTTTGTTGTTGCAACGAACATGGGCGGCCATTCCACAGCGTGATTTGGATGAACTCATTTTGAGTATGCCAAACCGATGTTCTTGTGTTGTTAGTGTTCGCGGTAGAAACACGGATTATTAATTGTTTAAGAGCGTTTACGCCGTACGGCATTTCATACAAACTTTCAAGCCCTTGTTTTTCGAAATTAATGAACCGATTTTAATGAAACTTCATACGCATAAGCAGGATACAAAGGTCTAAAAAGTTAGTAGAAAACATTTTCGAAATGTCTTATTTAAATAAAGATAACTGGAAATCTCTGTTTCTATGGAAAGTTTAAAATCAGTCTAATTTGGCTGTAACATTATTTTTCGAAAATGTTTTCTACTAACTTTTTAGACCTTTGTATCCTGCTTATGCGTATGAAGTTTCATTAAAATCGGTTCATACACTTCGAAAAACAAGGGTTTGAAAGTTTGTATGAAATGCCGTTCGGCGTAAACGCTCTTAAGTTACCCAATAAAATTTTAAAGAAAACTGTTATTTCAGTCTTTTTTTCGAACTTTTGTGTTAGTGGTTCAAATGTCAAAAATCCCTTTATTAGGAAAATGGCAAATTTCTTTATTAATGCAAAGGTGACTTGGTTTATCGTTACTGTGACAAACGAAAACACTTTATTTGATGAATCCTTAAAGAAAATTTTAATTAATATCAATCAGGAGAAAAGTTATTGCAAAAATATATGTTGATCCCTAGACACTTTTGATGTGTGTAGGTCTTCTAAAACGACTTGGGGGTTGCTAAAATTATTTTTCGTTTTAATGGTCCATTTAAGAAATATTAAACTTTAAAGTGCAAATTTTTGTTCCAGTAGGGCGTCCTCCGTCCTCTAAAAGTTTAACTACTAGCTTGAAAAATCTGAAAAAATTCACGATGATAGTGCATTTTATGAACTTTAAAGGAAAACTATAGCGGTTAAGATAACTTTATTAGTTTAGCAGTAATAGTCGTTGAACTTGGGTGTTGGATAATTTTGTACCAAATACAAAATCCTTAGCATTAATCCTTTAAAGTGACTAAGATGAAGTAGTTGCTTGTTTATAACGGGTAAAGACATACATTGAAAAACAAAATATAACATAACGGGCTACTACGGAACCCTACACTGTGCGTGGCCCGACACTCACTTGGCTGGTTTTTCTGCATTAGATATGGCAACAAAGTAACTTTCGTTCAAAAGAAAACTTTACCTACCTATTAACCAAGGTGCTAAAACGCAGTCGCTTTGTTCGCTCTTGCATGGAACGATCTCTTGGAAATATCACCGTTAAATCACTGCCGGCACCTACTTTGCGAAAAATCAATCATGATTGTCATTAGAATTGTTTGAAGAAAGTAATTTGGGAACACGAGGTAAAGAACGTCTTTCTTTACAAAAATCAACGGATTTGGTGTTATAACTGTTTTAGGGAAAAAAACTATTTTGTTAAAGTCAGTGCAGTCTGTGAGTGCTGTGACGTGGACTTACGTTCTTTACTCTGTATTTATCTATCACAAGATTCACAAGCCGTGTTCGCGATGAGATTTCAAAAAATATGTACTGTCATATAAACTTGAATTCCCCTTCCCCTTTTTTGGTTTGCTTCATTAGTGGAAAATTTTCAAAATTCTTTCCTTGGCATGGCTCATAGTATCATCATCATCATCATTAGTGGTAAATTTTCAAATTATTATCTTGGCATGGCTCATAGTATCATCATCATCATTAGTGGTAAATTTTCAAAATTCTTTCCTTGGCATGGCTCATAGCATAGTCAGCCTATAATGTTCCCACTGTTGGGACACAGGCCTCCTCTCTGTGAGAGAGAGTGGGCCATAATCTACCACGCGGGCCCAGTGTGAGTTGGTGGATGTCACATGTCTTAGAATTTTTGGTTCTAGAATATACCGGTTTCTTTCACCATTTTAAGAGCAGTAGTGATAAAATTAAAAAAAAAACGGGCAAGAGCGAGTCGGACTCGCGCACCAAAGATTCAAAAATGTTTTTAAATATTTCATCTAACTAATGTAACTGTTGTTGATGATTTCTGAAAAGTGTGCTATTTAGAGACTTCGTTTTATTTTTCCTGTAATCTTTACATAAACTTTTATCACATAGAATAATTTTAGATTTTTCTCTCTGCAAACTTTGGAGATAAGGGGGGTTATCTCCGAAGTTTTTTTTTTCAAAAGTCGAAAACTATGCGGCCTAAAAAAAAGAAAAAAGTTTGAGAATGTGCAAACTGCGCTTTCTTTTTTCTTTCTTTCTTATGATACCCCACATGCCCTAGTACTAGCCCCATTTCGAATTTTTCAGACCCTTTTCAGTCCATGTTGCAAAAAATATACATATATCTTTATTTCTTTCTTATTTGCAAAATAGTTGGGCAAACGTCATCTAACACTATTCCTAATTTCAAGTTGATAGCATTAGATATCCAGCTGTGACAGACAGACAGGCAGACAGACAATCTCACCATAAGGGTTCCTTTTTTACCATTTTGGTACGGAACCTTACCAACAAGTAAAGTGCCTGCCTAGACTCGAACTCACGACGACTCGTAACTTGGGGCCTATTTATCACTGGGCCACCACTGCTCTATTCCAAAATGTCATAGTACCTAGCGGTTTACTCTGTGCGTTGTCTCTCAGTAACCGAATTTAAGATTGCAGAATCGATGGCTGATTGCAAGTAATAGAGAGGGTACAACACAAACAGTTAGTACTGTTAGGTTAGTTACCTACGTCCTACGTACTTATATGCTCTGACTCTTACATTTCCTAAAGTGGATCGAAACCCTTGACAAATAATATTTACGGCCTTGGACGAAAGATCAAACCCAGGGGCCAGGGGTAGGTATCTTAAATAGGGCAGTTGAGATGACGGTCACAAAATATCAATGAAAATGAGGTCAACGTAAGACTTAGCTAACAAACATGAAAGAGAATTTAGGTCAAGGTTACCTTTTCAATTTTAAGAGAGCTTGCAACTTCACGGAATCAGATTGAAGATTTCAGAACAAAATCGTTGGTGATACTGATATGGGCTTTTATAAGTGAATTTATTAACATGTTGTAACTTCCATGTATGTACGTAGAGGGCGGCGAGCCGTCACTTACCGGGCATCCGGGCAACCCGCGTTTTAGACTAATCCGGGGATCGAACCCAGGCCCCCATGCTCTCCCATGCTCATGCTTGCGGCTACTTGACTGCTACGTTAGTCTCAAGGTCGCGCGAGGTCTTGGGTTGGATTCTCAGGTCAGACGTGTTATTGGCTCCCGTGCGGCTAGGAAAGCAAAAATGTACCCGTTGGTCTTGCGCCTGACCTCGCCTCGTCATATCGCATGGCCGCCCCACCAATAATAATAATATTATTTAATAATAATAATAATATATTTATTTGCATATTTATTTTGAGGGGCACAGGTCGATCGATCAGGTTAAGCTACGCTTGCCGCGGTTGGTCTGTGGATGGGTGACCATCTTTACATGCCGTGACCCCTCCGTGCCTCGGAAAGCACGTTAAGCCGTTGGTCCCGGCTCTGTCATTTGTGGATCTTTGACAGTCGTTACGGGTATTCAGAAGCCCGAAAATGTGACAACCAGTCTTACCCAGGGGTATCGTATTATTACCCAGTAACTGGGTTGTGGAGGTCAGGCAGGCAGTCGCTCCATGTAAAATACTGGTATTCAGCTGCATCCGGTTAGACTGGAAGCCGACCCCAACATAGTTGGGAAAAGGCTAGGCAGATGATGATGATGATTTATTTGCATAAAAACACGGTATAAAAAAATGGTAAAAGGTATAGAAACATGCTTATTTTTATATAATGTAGAAATAATAATAAGCATGCAAATTCAGTATGTAACCGACATTAACATTGTTTCTCAATGAAATCCCTAACACTATAAAAACTATTAACAGATAACCATTCGTACATTTTATTTTTAAATAACTTAGTAAGTATTTAAATTTTTGAGATCATTTGGTAACTTATTATATATACAATATATAAACGGCAAGGCAGCTTTTATTATATTTAATTAGCCTTGGAATTTCACTTAGTACGAGCCTGTTGGGGTCTCGTCGGGTTCGGACATTAATATCATCTGCTTTCACAAATAAATGTTGATGCTTTCTGACAAATATACATATCTCATAGATATACAGGTTCATGTTCGCGTAATTCGACAAAATGTAGGGAACAGATGAATTTTTTTTCGCGATTTCTTGTTTGGTCCCATAATAAAAGTTGTTCATAATGATGAGTACAATGACCCCTTAAAAGGATAACGGTGATTAAAATTACACCCAGTAAAGAGAAGGTAACGATAACAAACCAAGTTTTTTGGATACAGGTCTACATGATTCGTCTGGTTGGAGCTCGTAAATTGCTCTAATACATTTTTTCTGAGCAACGAATGCTCTATTATGATCGGTGCTGTTACCCCACATTATTAAACCATATCGCAACAACGACTCGACGTATGCGTGATACGATGTTATCGCCGTTTTAATGTTAGTTAAGCTTCTAACCCCCTTGAGTGCATATAAAAACTTATTTACTCTTTTAGAGACATTATCAACATGTGTTTTCCAGTTGACATCTTGGTCTATAGATACACCTAGAAACTTTGTTTGTGTTACTTCTTCAATTCTAGGTATATTTAGATTTATATTGTATTTAGGATTATTTGATTTATTAATCTTTATATGTATAGATGGATTTATTTCGATTTATAGATAAGTTATTTTTGTTTAGCCATTCAATTAGTTTTTCAATTGTGTTGTTTATGTCAATCTCATGATCATTAACTGTGTTATTCTTTCTATCGAATGTAACAATAATGGATATGTCATCGGCAAATAGTATACATTTATGATTGGTTCTGTCAGTAATGGAATTGATATAGAGTAGAAATAGGATTGGCCCCAAGACACTTCCTTGGGGGACTCCGAATTTGTTATATTTATATTCAGATAAGTGTGTTATCATGTCCTTATTTTTATCCATTTTGGTAATGTTTACACGCTGTTGTCTGTTATTCAGATACGATGATATCCATTGATGTGCAGGTCTCCTAATCCCGATCTTTTCTAGTTTCTGTAGTAGTAGATCATAAGACACTAGGTCAAAGGCTTTTGATAAGTCAAAGAATAACCCTGTCGGTAGATGGTTTTTGTTAATATTCGTTAAAATTCGGACTATGAGACTGAGGGAAGAGGGAGTGACCAGTGTTTGCGCACACACACATACACACTTGTATACAATAACATCTCTTGCGTACTCCGTTTATATTAATCGCCGTGACCGAAAGTCGGACAGGAGGATATTATTATTATTTGTTTCCTATACATCATTTGTATATCTTCAACAGGCATGATTTTTTTATTTTTTATTCATCTATTCGTAGTGTACTGTATGTATCTACTTACTTTTTTTTTTTAATTCAATTTCAACTCTAGAGAGAAAACCAATGGATACACCAATGACCTATCTTATCGGTATGTAGGTATATGCATCCTGCCCGGCGATTAAATCTACGTTGCCTAAAGCTGGTCATTCACTGAACAACTTAGGCCCAAACTAAGCCAATAATATCCATCCGGATTTGTCCAGCGTTTTGCCCTCTGTCCGAAAGTCTGTCCAAGCCTTTTCGACATAAGAGGTTTTTTTTAACGAATTCTGAGAAAATAAATTTTATTGGAAATGTCCGGACGTTTTTTTGAAATATCCGGCTTTTGTCAGGACTTTTCGAATTGCCACTGAAAGAAATAAACAGTAAATAAAAATGAAAAAACAAAGTAATCTGAACTTTAACTAGTTCCTTATGGGCTAAAAGGTCACAAAATTAACTGTTACATGTAATATTTGGTGATATCGTTCAAACCATTGAAATTTTCTTACATTACAGTAATGGTGGTTTTCCTTTTATTTGTGTTTTATTTATTTTTTTCAGTAAATGGTAGGTACTTATGTTCAATAATTAAAAGTTACTGTTTCATCTTTTACAAACATTTCTTCTTAGTGTCTATAGTCAGTAAGTCTTAATTAAATCGCTAGTAAGAAATTATTTTTTTCAGTGTGGAAATGGTAAAGCAGACGATGGACAATTTGTACGCGAATAAAATTTGTTCGCGGCGATAGAACGTATGGAAATATATGCCATAACCCATAACGCACACGAAGGACAAGTAGATTGCTGGGATTTCCATACATTCTCTCGCTGCAGACAATTTGTCAGCGTACAAATTGTCCATCGTCTGCGCAGACCACGGATATCGGATATGTATGGCGCAGACCTTAATCACTATTCATATTAGGTTAAGATCTGCGCTCTATACCTAACTCAAAAAGTTGACATTGAAAAAGAAGGGGAGGGAGGCCTTTGGCCAGCAGAGGAAATTAAAATAGGCTGACCAAAAAATTACCTATAAGAACTATTGAATGCTGTCTAATTTAGCAGCAATTTTGATGGTACTTTATACTTAGCTATATTATACGAATACATACATATTTATTATCTATGTGCCAAGAGGCAGTTTCGAAAGGTACTAAAAAAGAAGGGAAATCTTGCTAGGGTTAATGGATTGACTCTGTGCAAAATGTGTCTTTACAATCGGCAATAATTATTATTAATTTTTCATTTAAATAAATTGCATTAGCCACTCTTACCAGCGGCAGCGCTAGAAACTACGATGATATTATATTTACTTGTAAACGACTCATAGCAACTACTTGACCGCCTATTACTTATAGTACCTACCTAATTATTTATAAAGGAACTTCCTTGAGTCCCGCTACTATAATTCTGCATCGAATACAGGGCCAGTTGCTGAATAGTTTCGTTTATAAAAATGGTTCGTACTCGGCTAGTCGCGTGTGCAGGTCAAGTTCCACACTTTCCACAGGTTACCCAGTCTAGTACTTCGGCGAAACTTGCCTACGTTTTCTACACTGTACATGAATTGCTACAACACCTGATACTCTTCTACCAACGGATTTTCAGACGTGCATCCGCGTGTTAATAGCAGTGCATTCCTCCGGACCGACTTTCGGCCACGGCGGAGATTAGCTAACCTACGCAAGAGATATTATACGTAGAAAACAAGCGTGTGCGCAAACACAGGTGCACTCCGTTTTCCTTCAGACGCACTCAATGCTACTGCGTGCGTCAATGTGATTGATGGATCCCTCTGCCAGCTTGTGTATTCTCTACTACTTACCTATGACTATAACCCATCAACCAATAAAGCAAACGTAAATAGTCATTTTTATAATGTTTTTAGCAGATTACTCTTTGAATGAAACAGCGACTGCCTACCTATAAAAATTCTATAAGTACAAAAATTGTTTTAGATGCTTTTGTCCGTCCAGTAGTTTCTAATAATTCTCAAACTGAACACAACAAGTAGGTACCTAATGTGAATTAAAAGTCAAAAAAATTGGTGACTTTAAAATTCTCCGAATAGAATTGAAAGAGTTAGGTCAACATGTCAAGAAAAGGTATCTATGAAATGAAACCACAGTAATGAACAAGACATGATAATTCAGACCTTCCCTACAAAGATTCATCTTCATACTCCACTAACTCCGATCTACATTTGGAATAGGAATCAATTTGTCATTCGAAAGGTCATGGCTCTGGGATCGGATCTCCGGGAACCGTATAATTTCCCAAAAGGCTAATAATTATTTCAGAAAAGCCTAATTAGGTTGTAGTTGCGGTGGCGTCAGTAAACTAAACTAGCTAGACTAAACTTATTTTCGTTTGAGTTACTAATAGCTAAAAATTAATAACCCTCTCAAAGTCGATAACCAAACTTAGAACTAATAGAATTTAGGTCGTCCAACCAAATATTGGAATTACCTCCCAAACTGCTACAAGTACATTGTACCTACTAGTAGCAGTTTGGGAAGTAATTCTAGGTCATTTTGCTAAAAAAAAAAAAATCTATACACAGTGGCCTGCAAAACTAAGTAAGTATCACACTTTTAAAATTGGAATAACTTATTAAGTGCACAAGATAATGATACATATACAGGGTTATTGGTAAAACATTAACAACCTCTTAAGAGATCATTGTACTCATCATTATGAACAACTTTTACTACGGAACCAAACCTTAAATTGCGAAAAAAAACAGCTGTTCCCTACATTTTGACGATTTATACGAACATAAATGTAGGGAACAGCTGATATTTTTTTCGAGTTTTAGGTTTGGTCCCGTAGTAAAAGTTGTTCATAATGAGGAGCAGAATGACCTCTTAAGAGGTTGTTAATGTTTTACCAATAACCCTGTATAGAGATACGAAAAAATGTTTCATTTTGTATTAAGTATAAAAACTTCGTACCTAGTCGAGAACCTTCTTTCAAGAAACGGCTGAAAAGAGCTTTAATAAAACGCAAAATTAAAAATTTTGGAAAAACCCACACACAGGACGCCTTTACGAATCTGACAATGGGCTTTTTCAAAAATTTTTTTGCTTTTTATTTCAAACTTTTTGAAGATAGATAGGTTCATTATACACATAAAGAGAAGAAAAAATATGAAAACTGCATCAAAATCGGACTAGTAGTTTTGGAGATTAATGGCAACATTGGTTTGTACAAACAAATGTTTACTGCAGCGCCCCCTGGTGAGTTGTCATCGTAACACCTATCAAAGAACATGCACCAATCAAATCCAAACCCATCACTGAAAACCGCATCAAAATCCGACTAGTAGTTTTGGAGATAAATGGTAACATTGGTTTGCACACACATCCTCTCACCCCAAACGCATATACCGTCTCCGTACCGTCCTGGGTTTATTTCAAACTTTTTAAAGAGCATAGGTTCACTATACACATAAAGAGAAGAGAAGATATGAGAACCGCATCAAAATCGGACTAGTAGTTTTGGAGATAATTGGCAACATTGGTTTGCACACACATCCTCTCACCCCAAACGCATATACCGTCTCCGTACCGTCGTCGTGGGTAACAACAAAAATAATTATTTTCGAATTACACTTCCATTAATTTTTTTGTTTCTGTTTTTGTTTTCAAATTTTATCTTGTTGGATTAGTCTTGTTACAAAAGCTAAGTTAGATAACAGCACATAAATTTTATTTATCATGCCTCTTTCACCTGAAGAATGTGCTAGGATCATGACTTTTCTGGAAATAGGCATCAGTATGCGTCTTACTGCAAGAATGGTGGGTGTGAAGGTGAAGCGAAGGTACGAAGAGACTGGAAACCATCTGAGGAGACCTTGTAATGGCAGACCCAGGTGTAATAGTGCCCGAGAAGACCGTTATATTATTTCCACTGTGTTGAGAAATCGCCACCTTAATGCAGTTGAAGTCCAGCAACAGCTTCTTCAGACCCGAAGGGACTACATTAGTGACGGTACAGTGAGAAGAAGACTTGCTGAAGCAAATCTGAAACCCCAAGAACCAGCGAGTGGCCCCAAACTCGAGAGAGAGCATCGAGTAGCGAGACTGCGGAACGCCCGTGAACACATACAGTGGGATGAAGAAGAGTGGTCAAGAATTTTGTTCACAGATGAGTCTCGATTCTTTCTCACTTTACACTTCTGATGGAAGGCAGAGTGTCTACAGGCGGCCTGGTGAGCGATACCTTCAAGACTGCTTCTCGGAAAGAGTCTAGCACTGTGGAGGCAGTGTACATGAATGTATGGGCTGGCATGTCTTCAGAAGGTCGCACATAGTTAGTGGCCATAGAAAATGACACGAGTATGCAGGTCCGTATTTAACAAATATGGGTGATGGATCGATGCTGATGCATGATAATGTCGTGCAAGAGTATATTCGGGAGGTTGGTATCAGCGTGATGGCTTGGCCATCAAGAACTTATGGAATGAGTTAGGGAGACTAGTCAGAAGCCGCAGACCACCACCTACCACCCTCAGGGCACTAAAACAGGCCCTGATTGAAGAATGGGAGAATATTCCCCAACATCGGTTCCGAAACCTCGAGTTCAGTATGCCAAACCGGCTCGAAGCTGTAGTCAGAGCCTGAGGAGGCGATACCAGTTATTAAAAATAAAATAAAATTAAAACATACATATAAATGTTAATTGAGTGTTTTGACACTAAGCTAAAAATGGCTATTTTCATTGTTTTATATTTTATTTATGTTAAAAATTTTACTAATGTATAGTTTACTAGTTTCAAAGAAAGCTGATAAAATTTGCTATAAATCGTTTTTTATTTTAAATACTTAGTTTTGCAGGCCAGTATAGGTATATAAAATTCAATGACTGAGATATCAACGCACAGCCTAAACTGATGGTCCTAGAGACATGAATTTTGGAGGGTGTGTTCGTTGTGAAGAGTACTTTATCCACTAAGAAGTTTATGGAAAATCAACCTAAAGGGGGATTTTGTTTGTATGAAAAATCTTATTCCTTGCGTTAATGACCTTGAAACTTGGCACAAATACTATCTCAAGTAAATTTTGAAGTGAGAGAGATGTCCGCTGTGTACCCAGGCACGATTTTTTAAAGGTAAGCGGGGTTTGAATGTGCACATTGGAAAGGTGCTCATCTCAGACCCTGTCTCAACAGCTACACCTACAACTCCAGCTACATCCACTTTTGACTCGTTTTGGAAAACCCTGTCCAAATTAAAAAACTCTATTTCTGTTTTGAAGCGACCCTGCGGCGCTAGACCTCTAGTGGCGCAACACCTAGCAGGTTGCGTTTATCTCGCCACCAGCGAGAACTCGCTAAGTGCTTGGGAACAATTACTCACCTTCCCTTACAGAATTCTACATGTATAAAAGAATTTAGCAACCAAAAAGACATTAACTGTACAAATTAAAGAAAACTGTAATATTTCGGCTCATAATTTAGATTCAAAATTGCAGACACAGAGATATACCTCATCAAGAGGTATATCCCATCTGGTAGAATCTAAGTTAGGGGGTGAGCAGAGCGGAAGCGGAAGCGGAGCAGCCAGGATTCTTTTTAGTAGGTAGTGCTGTGGTGGCACCGTGTTCTCCAGAAACACTCGCAGCTCTGGAGAGCAAACATTGCCGCCGCAGCGGATGGCCTGTCTTTTCCCGACCCTCCTGATCCTGATAACCACTCCCTAACCATTTACAGGTCAAGAGTTGGTCACAGCCGTTTGCTACTTCCGGAACGGCTTCGCTGGCAGCCTCGACGGCCTGAATCCTCAGCACCTTAAGGACCTTATTTGTTCAGGCGCTAGGGCAGCTGGTGAGTTGCTCTTGAAGGAGCTTACGGCTTTGATTAACCTTATGCTCTCCGGCAAAGTGAACGAGGCCGTCATCGACGTTCTGTACGGGGCCAATCTATGCGCCCTGCGAAAGAAGGATGGCGGCATTCGGCTCATTGCCATGGGCACTACTTACCGCCGTATGGCAGCCAAAATTTGTTGTAAATTTTACGGTGAGGTTGTTTCGGATAAATTTCAGCCCCTGCAGCTAGGTTACGGCTCCAAAGGGGGCTGTGAGGCTGCCGTACACGCCTTGTCGACCTACCTAAATTCTGGAAAAGGAGAGGTCATCCTGAAGGCTGACATAAAGAATGCCTTCAATTCTGTTAATAGGGACACCTCGCTGGCAAAAACTAGAAAAGAAATACCCCAAATTTATATTTTCATTTGGCGATGTTACAGACACGAAGGGTGTCTGTAACATTGCCAAATGAAAACTTCATTCCATTGGCCTTGATCTCAATCTTTCGAAATGAGGACTATATTTAGCGGACAGTACTGACAGACTTCTGACACTTCCCAAATTTAACGCAATAGCTCCAGAAATCAAAATTATTGAAAAAAGCTCTCTTCGCCTCCGGGAAAGAGAGAAACGGGAAAGGAATTGTCGAAGATTGGAGACCCAACTCCAATCTTCGACAATTCCTTTCCCGTTTTTATTGACGAAAAAACCCAAAATTTCAATGACGTTTCGGAAAGATTGTTCCAAATTAATATGCATTCGGCCATAACCTTAATCCGCTACTGCTGTTTCGGCCCTAAATTAACATATTTCCTTCGCGCTTCCCATTTATGGAAGCACACTCACCTTTTAGACAAAATGGACCAAATTATCAGGCAAACATATACTACTCAAAACATAAAAACTTTTTTACAAAAAAAACAACCGACTTCCAAAAACACTATAAATAAAGAGAAAAATAACTTTAATTTCGGAAGTCGGTGTCTTTGGATTTGTATTTTAGTTTTTTGCCACCGACTTCCGAAATTAAAGTTATTTTTCTTTTTATTTATAGTGTTTTTGGAAGTCGGTTGTTTTTTTTGTAAAAAAGTTTTTATTTTTCACTTTTTAGCGGGTCAGTTTGTAATTTATCTAAGTTATAATAGCCTAATGTCAACTGGTTATCACCTTTTACAAAATATTGCTTTTCCCGATGCATGGACTCCTAGTAAGAACCAGGAGAACTGGAGCTGATTGAGAAGTCACCATCAGCTCCACTTCACCATACGCATTGTAATGAGCATAAATTGCTTAGCAGCCATATTAAAGTAATCGAATTGCAACCCGTGAAATATTTGTCATTGAGTAGTGCCATTTGTGGTCTTCATAATCAGCTCCACTTTACCAAATCATAATTTCCGAAAGCAAATGCTCAAGTTACTTTAATAATAGACTTAGGCAAGAAAAATTTTGCTAAGGGCCAAGTTTATGTTACGCTTAGTCGTGTAAAGACGCTGTATGACATTGTATTATGCAACTTGGAACCTACCAAATTGCTAAATAGACCACATGACGAAAAGGCATTGCGTGAAATGCAACGATTGAGGCTTTTATAAATCATCATCAGCCAATTACAGTTTACTGCTGGACGTAGACCTCCCGAAGTTTGCGCCAACGTTCACGATCCTCCGCTTCTCTCATCTAGCCACTACCGGCAACCTTTGTTAGAATAATTATACAGAAGAAAAACTCGCAAAAGTATTTCACTTTAAGAAGTATTTATTAGTTTTTAGACTAGATGCTGATAATCCTGGCTGCAGCATCAGGCCAGACTTATGTCAACATTGCATTGAACTTAAAATTTAGTCCTGTTTAAAATGAGCCCAAACACGACTACGGTACTGTAATTTCAAGGTTTGTACTTTTTCTGATGCTCGACTGGCTTCAGCATCATGTCTCTATGTACTTCGGTGTTCCTCATTAACAGTACGTTTATCCACACATCGAGCCCTTTTCAATGAGCCTAAACACGATATATCTGCTGTTAGTTGTCGAGGAGTTAGGTACTCTGCAGACTATCCTGACTGCAGCATCAGGTCATAACTTGATGATCATGAGACCAAATGTGGCAAATGCCCTATCAAACATCAAAACAATTTACTAAAACAGTCCTTGTCTGTTCGAGTAACTTCTTACTGTTAAGGAGTTGGACCTTCCATCATCAGCCCAGCTACCTGAGATGGTGACAACCGTACGCAAATACACAAGATACTTCATAAAATATGCGAAAAACAATAAGTGAGCCTATAAAATTTGAGGGTTGCTCTCGATTTCTCTAAGATCCCATCATCAGATCCTAACTTGGTGACAATGGGACCACCTCAGAACTATCTACTTTCGAACAAAAAAAGAATTTTGAAAATCCGTCTACAATTGGCGGAGTAATCGATGAACAAACATACAAAAAAAAAAAAAAAAAAAAAAAAAACATACAAACATCCGAACATAGTACCTCCTCCTTTTTGTGAAGTCGGTAAAAATAAGGGCCACCATGTATTTTCTGTATTCTAATAAATGTATGGTTATGGTTTGAGGGTAGATAAATAATCAAATTGAATTAGCTAACTAATTTTTAATGCAAAAACCTTAAAATTAAATTTATTGATAGATAAAAAAACATCTGATTAGGTTTTTTGTAAAAAATGCAATTTCAGCAAAAAAATACACTTAATGAAAAACAATTTTACAAAAAAAAACAACCGACTTCCAAAAAAAAAACACTACAAATTGAAAAATAACTTTAATTTCGGAAGTCGGTGTCTTTGGTTCCGCATTTTCGTTTATTGACACCGACTTCCGAAATTAAAGTTATTTTTCAATTTGTACTTAGTGTTTTTTTTTGGAAGTCGGTTGTTTTTTTTTTGTAAAATTGTTTTTATTTTTCACTTTTTAGTGGGTCACTTTGTAATTTATCTAAGTTACAATAGCTTAATGCCAACTGTTCATCACCTTTTACAAAATATTGCTTTTCCCGATCCTGGGACGTTAATTGTTGAGGAGTTCTCCCGGTAAGAACCAGGAGAACTCCTCAACAATCACTCATCATACGCATTGTGACGAGCATAAATTGCTTAGCAACCATATTAAAGTAATCGAATCGCAACCCATGAAATATTTGTCATTAAGTTGTTCCGATGGCCATCTGTGGTCTTCATTATCAGCTCCACTTTACCAAATGATGATTTCCGAGACCAAATGCTCAAGTTACTTTAAAAAATACCCAAATCGCTATAGGTTTGCCTATAAAATTTGAGGGTTTCCCTCGATTTCCATGGGATCCTCTCATGAGATTCCAACTTGATGATAATGAGACCACCTCGAGAGTATACCCTTTCAAATAAAAAAAGAACTTTTGGAATCAGTCCAGCCGTCTTCGACTAATCGGTGAACATACACAAGGTAGCTACTGTAAACTGTTGAGTAGTTCCCTTAACTGTCCTTCGTCTTCATCATCAGACCCTTAATGACAGTCACAACCTATCTAGGTGTAAAGTTCACATCAATACAAATTAATCAAGCCCAAACACAAGGTAACTGCTGTAAATCGTTGAGGAGTCCCCTCGACTGTCTTTCGGCTCCATCATCAGATCGACTCCAGACCTTCATTAAATTGTAGTGCTTTAAAATACTTAATGAAAAAAATAACAAACGCACTAGTCGCTCCTACGATTTTCGAATGTTCCCCTCGATTTCACTGGGATGCCATCATCAGATCCTGGTTTCCTTATCATGGGACCACCCTTGGCATATCTCCTTTCCAACAAAAAAAGAATAATCAAAATCGGTTCATAAACGACGAAGTTATCCGCGAACACACATAAAAAAAAAAAAAATATTTATATACGGTCGAATTGAGAAACCTCCTCCTTTTTTTGAAGTCGGTTAAAAAAACAAAAATGTCGAAAGATTTTTATCTTTTTTGCACTTCTTTAGTATCGTGTGTGTCCTCCTCTTTTTCAAACACATTCTTGAAGCCTGGATGGCACACTCTCCACCAGATGTCGCACTGTCTCTTCTGAAATTTGTTCCCAGCTTGACTTGAGCACGTTAATGAGCTGTAGTTAATTATGTACGGGTTGATTTGTGTCCCGGACACTTCTTTTTAACAAATCTTACATGTGTTCGAGTCCGGACCCGTGGCCTACCAACAGTCCGTAAGGTCCGGACTGTTGGTAGGCCACGGCAAGAAACGTATACCAGCGTCGTCAAGGGCTCCCCAAGTGGCTCTAGCTGTATGAGCGCGGGCATTGTCGTGCAATAATGTGAATCTTGCACCAATTCTTTGTGCAAATGGCACCACATGAAGTCTTATGATCTCCTCAATGTATCGCACTGACGTTACCGTGCCTCCGTTGAGTATTGCGAGGTCGGTTCGACCTGATAGAGAGATTCCTCCCCATACCATGACATTTGGACTCCCAAATCTGTCACTTTCATGGATACAAGCCTCCGAAAATCGCTCACTTCTCGTCTTCATACTCTAATGCGACGATCATCACTAAAAAAATTCACTTTACACTCATCAGTGAACAATACTGTGCTCCATTCACTTATGTCCCAGTCCAGGTGCATCCTTGCGAACGATAATCGGTTTTCACGGTGTACACTAGTCAATGGAATCCGCACTACGCGTCTTCTAGAAAACTGCTAGTCTTCATGTAACCGATTTCTAATCGTTTGGTCACTCACGCGGGTACCGGTCCCCTGGAGCAAGCGATTATGTAAGGCGCGGGCGGTGACGACGCGCTCTCTTCGTGCAGTCAAACTTATGTTGCGGTCTTCCTGTGAGCTGGTTGCTCGATTCCTGCCAGATCCCCGTCTTCTGGTTACACTCCCAGTCTCTTGAAATTGATTCCAAGCATTCTGGATCTCTCGGCTTGAAAAGCCAAGCTGTAAAGCTACAGAACGCTGCGAATGTCCCTCTTGGATAAATGTGATGGCTCTCGTTGCGGTTTGCAGGTCCATATGTCTTCGAATGCTCGGCATAGCGCTTTCAAAATGTTTATCCACGTTCTAACTTAGCAAATGTAAGGCTGTTCACAAAAGAATCCACAATTTAAATGACTCGAGAATTCGTCTTAGAATAGGGTAAATTCAAGTGGTTATAAAAAAAGTATCAAAGTACCCAATTTGAAAATTATGTAAGTGTTATCCACAAATTATGTTTGTTAACACTTCAGGAAATACCACACAAAAGATTTTGTCGTTTAAGAACGCTTTAAAATAATTAAATCAGTCCGGATGTTAAAATTTACAAGTGGCCCTTATTTTGTGTGGCCGTGGACGACCGAGCTTGGGCACAAGCTACTCTTCCCATTCGTATGGGGGGGCCTCGGCGTCCGCAAAATTTCTAGTATTAGTTTACCGGCTTTCATATCTTCGGTCCACGGCAATGATATATTAATCAGGAAAATCCTAGCCTCCACACTGATTAATTCTGATGTTCCGTGTTTCACCGAGGCTATGGATGCCTGGAGACTCGCTTGCCAAATACAGACCCACCCGACAATCCATCTTCCCAGAGACGGTGGGATGAGTCGCTCTGCAGAGTAGTACAGAACAATTTACTTGACTCGTCTGCTAATACTGCGGAACGTGCGCGCCTGCTGGCTGTGGGTAGATGGGAGTCGGTCTTTGGATTCATGCAGTACCTTCGTCGAACATAGGCACTTTGTTCCACGACACTACTTTTCGCCTCGCTGTTTCCCTACAACTAGGCACTCCTTGCTGTTCTCCCCATCGCTGTCACTGTGGCGAAGATGTCAACAGCTTTGGACACCACGGCCTGTCTTGCAGCCGAAGTGCGCGTCGCTTAGTGCGGCACGCGAACATTAATGACATCATCCGACGAGCTCTTGTCACCGTTGGCGTTCCAGCTGTATTAGAACCCACTGTCTTGCCACGCGACGATGGCAAGAGTCCGGTCTCTTCGGGTCCGGTATGTCTTTATTTCCATGGTATGTCTTTATTTCCATGGTGGGTAGGCCTTTAGTGTAGGACGCTACGTGTGTCGATACTCTTGCGCCATCCCATCTTCCTGGCTCGCCATGCTATGCTGGCGCTGCTACTGCAGCTGCGGAAAACCTCAAGCGGCGAAAATATAATAACCTCATCGGAAATTATATTTTCGAGCCGTTTGAAACCCTCGGGCCGTGGGTCCGAGTGCTCATGGTCTTTTTAAAGAAATTTCGATACGGCTGGTTGACACTTCCCGTGACCCAAGGCCTGGCTTTTACCTTGACCAGAGGCTAAGCATCGCCATACAAAGTGGTAATGCCGCCCCAGTCTCTTGGGTACATTACCAGTCGACAGCGTTGCGGATGAGTTGTTCGACGCTATTTTCTAGTTTCTGTAGTTTTAGTTAAGTTAGAATTTAATTTTGTTATTTTTACCTGTCTATATAAATAAAGATAAAAATTGAAGATGTGGACTTTTGTTGCCATCTATGTAGCAAACAGTGAGAAAATTATGAAGTTCGGCATTTTTTGTTTTTCTAAACTAGGTACTACAATTTTTGTTTCTTGGGTGTCAAATTTAGTATGAAAGAATTTTAATGCGCGGTCGAATTAACTCGAAACTCAGTATGTAAGACCAAAATAAATAATAAAGTGGTTCAGGGTTTTATATTGACATTTTCACAGGGGAGTATTTTATTACGTGCCTTGATTAACTGGAAAATTGGTATAAAAATCTTTAAGTCAAGTTATAGAAAACTCCCAGACTACTTTTCAATATTCCACCCCTATGAGGATAAAAAGGGGGGATACAGTGTCTAAGAAAAATCTTATTCAGTTGGTTAATAAATCTGACACTTGGCAATATTTGGCTCAGTATATAATAAAGATTGTCACTTTTAGTTTAAAAAAAACCACAGAGGATTTAGGGGATGACAGAGTTGATAGGTTAGAAAAATATGTAACCCGCACTCGGTTTAACCCGGAACTCGGTACTACTAAAACAAAAAATAAAAAAACTGGCCAAGTGCGAGTCGGACTCGCACACGAAGGGTTCCGTACCACATGGCAAAAACGCCGAAAAAAACATGTTTGTTGTATGGGAGCCCCCCTTAAATATTTATTTTATTTTTATTATTTATTATTAAAGTTAAAATACAACTGAGTATTTTGTGAATATTTCAAGTGCCTACCTGTTGCCATTTTTGATATCGAGCAAAAAAAGGCAAAAAAATCGCGTTTGTTGTATGGGAGCCCCCCTTAAATATTAATTTTATTTTGTTTTTAGTATTTGTTGTTATAGCGGCAACAGAAATACATAACTTGTGAAAATTTCAACTGTTTAGCTATCGCGGTTCTTGAGATACAGCCTGGTGACAGACAGACAGACAGACGGACAGACGGACAGACGGACAGACGGACAGACAGCGAAGTCTTAGTAATAGGGTTCCGTTTTTATACGGAACCCTAAAAAAGTAATGTGTTTAGGGTTTTTCAAAAACCGACTCCTACCAAGGTGGAAAAGGGTAATAAAGTTTAAGAGGTGGATTTTACTGCTTGCTTCCAGTAACTCGAAAATGGGTATGGGTTTTAGAGTCAAGATAAGAACACATCCCAAACAATTTTTCAAAATTCCTCCCCTGTGGGAGTGAAATGCGGGGATACAGTTTATTCAAAAATCTGATCCCTTTGGTCTATAAACTTAAGAATTGGCCCGAATGCTTATTTATCTAAATAAGATAAAAAAGTTATAAAGATCATAAACATACATTTTCGAAATTTTTGGAGGAATGTACGAATTTCACGCGGACGAAGTCCCAGGCAGAAGCTAGTTGTTAATAAGGTGTTACAGATAGATACTCGTACCAATACTCTATTACCTATACATCATGAGAATCTATGTGCGTTATTTTATCAAACTTCTGCAGTCTGGGAAAAATTGGAAATACGAGTTAGTATATACCCAGGGGCTATTACACCCTACCGTAACGTAAGCTCAGTAAACTTCCATAACCTTAGAATGTTACTTTGATATAATTACATACCGATAATATTGAATTTCTCTAGGAATTTTCTCGCTAAATAAGTTGGAACTAAGTACATATTAAATATCGGGTAGATAGAAATTCTATCCGCGGGAAAAGTGCCAGATGAGACGAGAGTTGGGAATACTCAAACTACGTCACGGATAGGCCGAACTAACTTTTATAAACTCGCTTCTATACTGTGACCACTAGAGTGGAAAGTACAACTTCTAGTCGTGCTGAACACATTTGCGGTTCCCACGGACACGAATTAGACCTTATTGCGGGGAATTAGAAGCAGTTTTACAAATATTGTTATGAGAGAAAGCACTTTCCGGTTGTGTGTCGTGTTGGATGACGCAGATGACGGCGTGACACGCCGAGTTACCAACCCACCAACGGTTGCCAGTACTTGCCAGTCGAGCGGAGTCCGCTCGTCTGCTAGGACTAAAACGTGACCTCTCTACATAACATACAGTTTTCCGCGAGTACTAAGTTACCGTGTGCCAAGTAGAAACCAAATAAATGACATCCAGATAGCAAACACATAACAATAACGCAGTGTGTTACAAGGTAAGTGTTTTCAATTATTGTGTGATGATGTGCTTTTGTGGAAACATTTTTACACAACTTTGATTAATTGTAAGTTATTGAAACTATAGCAAAAGCTTAGTTAAATAAAGTATTTGGAACCTCTATGTCTAGCTGTTATCAAATCAAAAAGAAGTGGATTGGCTTGCAACAACCGGTTAATAGAAAAAATATGATCTTGATTTTCAATTTGATGATGCTCTGATTTATTTATTTTATAAGTAGCTGATAATAAATTAACGTTGTTCGGATGGGTCTAGAAATGTGTGAAGATATCGAGGTATTCAAAAGTGTCAAAGAATGAAATGTTTGTTTTGCTGTCGCTTGATTCTATTAAATGCGATTTTAATAATTAAAGGTTAACAATTATTATTCTTATCAAGATGTCTCATACGGCATGCCTATTCAAACCGAACTAGATTGAAACTTTCACATACTTAACAAAAAAGTGTGCTGCATTGTTTGTTGATTAACGATGCATGGTGCATCAATGAAGTTTCACATTTTAAAAATTCAGTTTTAAAAAGTGAAAACAATGGGGATATTTAATTAATTAGTTATTGTTATTAACCTGTTTGTCTGTGACGTTGGTGATATATTAATATTTGTTGGTTTATTTCTAAAAAAAACAAGCCGGTTTACTAAGTGGCACGAAGTACCGCAAGGAGAAGACTTGTCGCAAAAGAATTTAAGCAATGTGCTAAATTAATATACTTAGAAGGCATGCGAAACTACAGTAAACTTATTAGATACCTACATATTGCTTTGACTTTAATTGGGCCAAGGTAATTGAGCTTGTCGAGTCTTCAACTTTGTATAACTCGTGTCCCAGTTTTAGATATACCTAATCCACTGACTAAGTTCAACTTAGGTTAATTCGACTCATCACAGTCATCACTGTAAGTAAGCGTAGTAAATATTATAACATGGATAACATCATCTTGAGATAGTTACGGTCTTTGGAAAATGAAAGTTTTTTCTTTCATTTAGCGGGACTACGACAACAAGGTTAATGTGCCAATGGTAACAGCAGAAGGAAAGCTGACAAAAACTGTTGTCATGAGCATGATCACACATGGTGACGAGCCAAATCATGATACATAGAGATACAAAAGGGCACGCCCTTCTTAAATTTATATAAAATTCGACCAACAACGCGGTACCTAAACGTAGATGTGGTAGAGAATGCTCTCCCGGCGTTGATCCATGACTGCGACATGCTTAGGTACATGTACTTAGCTTATTAAGCAAGCAAGCTAAGATCATAATTGGATTGCTTGCACGCTATCACTATAAATCACACTTTTCATCGAAGATCGCGTGAGCATTTTAGGTAGGTTCTACACAGTCACACGTTGTCATTTTAATAATAAAGTCTCAAACAAGAAAATTCCATTAAAAGTTTTAAAGGAAATACAATGATGTTTCAATAATAGATTTGTTAAGGAAAAGGAAAAGTTTATAATTATTAGTCAATAAGAATAAGAGTTTACCTTTAGACAATAATGTAAAATACTGGTATTTGGCTGCATCTAGTAGCCGACGACGCTAACATGTTGGGAAAAGGCTAGGGAGAAGAAGAATAAAAGTTTAGACACGCTTCTGAGGTAACCCTGTAACCCATAATCCAGCAACGAACTGTATAGAAAACGTGATGCGAGTGAAATAGTCTTAGACAACAAACCATTAAAGGTACGTACATAGCCTACCGGTGTATGTGTAAACTTAAAAACTATGCATAGTGATTAAATTAATACAATTTCACGGGTTGTGTATAATTTCTCAATGGCCATTTGAATCATTTGCTGATTAAATTATAAATACACTGCGATTTCTCTAGAACCCCGTACCTACCTGATCGTGCGTGTTGGGAGATTTATTAATAAAAAGCATTCATTGTTGCCTGTCGAAGTGGGTGATGAATTGTTACTTTTACTAGTTTTACAAGAGGTGCAGAATCATTTCATTTTTTGACATTCGGATGAGATTACTCGTATGTATTGGATGTGTACTCGAAAGGACGAGAGCTCAAGAGGTAAGAGTTGTGCTTTTCCTCCCTCCGACTTTGTGCGATAACTTAACATAGGTACTAAAATGTCACCCCCACAAAATTATGGAACAAAGCAGAGATATAGGTATATAAGTTCCTACTACAAATGCCCGAACATGGAGATCACGAGATATCTAGTGCCGGAAAACCAGTGTTCCTGAATTCTGTCGTGCGAATAAACTAGGCGAACTCGTACGTAGGTACCTACGTGATATTATGGCGATTACAATGATCACGGATCACCTACTCCACAGTAGGGTCAAATAGCGTGCGGACATGACCGTAGCATGACATGACTAATACAAAATACTTACCCAGTAAGCAAGTCACGCTTTGAGTAAATAAATAAAAGAAAGTTTTCAAATACCAAGCGACGCTTGTAACGTTTGTAGATATTTTGCAGCAGTTAGTCACAGAAACGTAAAAGTACTGAAGTAATCTCAATAACCTAGTCTTTAATCAACGGTAGGTTTATGGTTTTTTGTGCATTTAAGTAGTTTATTTTTATGGATTCCGTTTACGGTTTACCGGTCAAATGGGTGCCCAAAGCCACAAAATACAGAGAGTACAGAAGGCAATCTACATACAAAGTGCGCTCGAGCAACGCATACATAGACACCGCTCACGGACACGTTATCTCGGACTGGTTGGGACTAGTGCAAACGCGAGTGCCATCCGCTTGAGACACGCGTCTGTGAAGTGCAAAAATGAAGCAACAAAAAAATGGCTAGGTATCTAAGCTCGATTTATACAGGTTGAAATTGAAAACATGCGACAAATCGAAATGGGAGATTGTACTCATCATTATGAACAACTTTTACTATGGGACCAAACCTGAAATCGCGAAAACAAAATCAGCTGTTCCCTACTTTTATGTTCGCATAACTCGTCAAAAAGTATGGAACAGCAGATTTTATTTCGCGATTGCAGCTTTGGTCCCATAGTAAAAGTTGTTCATAATGATGAGTACAATCTCCCATTTCGATTTGTCGCATGTTTTTAATTTCAGCCTGTATAAATAGTTTCCTATTTTGAATGAGTATAAACGAATCAGTATATACGAAGTAACTTTTTTGTAAGGTAAATTCACGCCACCAACTATTGCGTAAGTTGAAAACATGATTTTCTGTTTGTGTAGATATTGTGTTGTTTTTAGTGTCATTTGATAGGTTTAGGTCTAAAACGGATAGGGCAATATAAATTGTGTAAATAGGGTAATTCGTTTTGAAGTTATTAGGGATTTTCGATAGTGACAGTTGACAAATGTAAAATTTTAGGTACCTATATTATGTTTTTGTTATGTAAATTTTTTGTATTGTAATACTATGTTTATTGTTTTGTTTTAATATTGTAGAATAAGCTCAACAATAAATCAAACAACTAGATACGAGTGCCACTACCACGATAGTTTTTTGTGCATAAGCCAAAGTTGACAACCATAGCGCGACCGCCGAGCGTAGGTATAAAAAGTGAAGTACATACATGTGATACATGTTCTGTACTCTCTGTATTTTGTGCTAATATGTAGCCTCACGATGTCATTACTTATGTTTATGACATAATGTGTCGCGCACTTAGGATTAGTGTAGGTACCTACTTAGGTGGAGGCTATAGAAACAATATATTAATTACAACCATGATGAATATATTTGATTGGGTAGGTCCAGACGCCAGCACACCAAGCTACTACAATCTGGCAAATTTCTTTAATAGATTTTCAACTTTATCGCTTAAGATTGGGAAAATTTGATATTTTCGGGTACCTAGCTTGATGTGCTGGCATCTGTACTATACATTTTTAGGTACGTACCAATATTTTTAGTGTAGGTACATACCTATTAAAAAATATTCAACACAATTTGAGATTGAATCATTTAACATTGCAATTTGAATTGTGTTCCTCATATTATTACCCACTCCCAGTCCCATCCCACATATTACGTAATAATAGGTAGGTACTGCAGTTCATAGACTAGGGCGGGCGCTGCGTCACAGGGCGGGCGGCAAGTTTAACAGGGACTGCATTTATAAAAAAATTGGAAAATCCAAATGTGCACGACTCATAATGCGCTCTTTGATCGTATAAAAAAACAAAGATATTATATTAGTTAGTTTTTTATTAATTATAATTAAACTACTTTGAATTAAAGAGAAAGAGATTCAATAGGGTTCCTCCTATGGGTAAAAATAATCTATTAAAAAAAATTGACAATTACAATGTTTTCAAGTTTCACACTTGAAAACATTGTAAATGTTTCATAATGTCATAATGTCACGAGTTTTTTTTTTAATATTTTGATGTTTTTTTCGTTTCTACTGCATTAAATCAATTTTTGAAATTACAGAATTAATCTCCATTAAATTATCTATACAATGGTATATAAATTAAGTAAGTTCTGTGTGTGTACTAGCAGGAGTAGGTATAACAATAGAAACAGTTCAAGGCGCGTATTGCCTTATTAGACCGGAATTTATAACATATTTTGCACAGTTTAGAACCAAACTCGTAGGGCGGATTGGTGTTAGTTCGTTATCAATTTTGAAACCAGTAGATATTTAATATTATTATGTATTACTTAGACGCATGCGCGTACAGTAAAAAGTAATGAGAGAAGTAGGTAGGTATGTGGAATATTATTTCACATTAATCACATCACACTTTCTACTAATAGTTAAGTTTCTGAACATTTTATGAGCTTTATAAATTTCAATTTTAGCTTTCAAGGGCAATTCAAAGTTCAGTTGCAAAAATATTGATCTAATAGTTGGATACGAAGACCTCGTCAAGTACCTGCACCTAGCTAAATCAAAAGATGGTGGCTTGCTGTGTATAAGGTCGGTCCACTAACCCAGTGACCTTGAACCAGCGACCGGTTACGCCGCATAACTGGTGCGCTCGCCCAAACATTACTATAATAATATTCAAAAGAAAGCTGACTGACGACCCATCACAACACTAGGTACACTGTGAACAATAAGTTCCTGAATTGAATCGCCAGGCAAAGCTATACTAGTAGCCCGAGCCAGCCTAGTTTGATTTTTACCTACACGTGATGTAGGTACACGTGCCAAAAATTTATAAAATATAGTATAAATAAGAATTCTTTTGTATTATTAAGTAAAGTTTAAAACTTTCACATTGACAGCCTGCGTTGCGTTGGTACCTACTTTATACTTGTAAGTAGGTACCTACCTACCAAGTACGAGCACCATACCTATATGGCATAAGTTTTCTCTATAAAACACAAAATGGTTTGAGAACTTGTCCGTAGAGCGCTTTATCCAACGTTCACCATAATTAAAATTATGATCTTTTGCCATGACACCATCAGTCTAAAATAGTCTAAATATTTACTAAGTATGTATGTATAGGTATAATTAATACCTATAATCGTTTAAAAAATAATCTATGATGTTTGTTATTTAATCAGTGTGTGAACAAATAAAAGGAAAATCAACTACGTTATGTATTTAGAACACTTTATTGTTTTGCAGATGGCTGGCAGCGCAAAAGCGAGTATAGCTCGCATTTTCCTTTTGCTGACCTTTCTAGGGGCGACGCGTGCGCAGTCACTCACTTATCCCACTTACAATCCAGGTACAGTGCCCATTCATCATGAAAAACATAATAAAGTTATTTTTGTTGAAATCATGCGACATATTGCAGAACATCTAAAATAATTATGTAGTAAGCACAATCGCAAAAGTGTGTACTGTCATTTTGATTATGCAACGTGTATGCAACACACTCATCTCGACTGTCTCTATGCATAGATAAGAAATCAATCAAGGCAACGAGTCAACGTATAATATAACCCTCAGGCTGGACTTATCTCAGTTTTGGATTATTGATGCTGACTCAATTCAATTGGGTTTCTAAATATAGCGTATAAACCGGCTGCACGAGGACATTGGTTTTAATCTTATTTCTTTAAACATCTTCAAAAGAAATAAGATTAAAACCTACAAATTTGGGGTTTTTCCAACACAAAGCTTTTTCCTGTTACTTATCTCGCATCATATTATACAGATGAGGTATCTACGAACTTAGGCGAAATCGAATCCAGGGAGAACGGCCCAGATCTGGAGTTCCGGTACCACGACCATGATCAAATGACTAGATACTTGCGATCTGTGTCTGCAAAGTATCCGGCCTTGACTGCACTCTACTCCGTCGGGAAATCTGTGCAAGGTAAGAAAAAATTGCATATGCTAGACTATCATACAATATGGCCCGTCTTACCTTCAGATTCATTATGATCAGACCGAAATCCGTACCGTGGACCGTGTGTGGCTGTTACGACCTTAGATTGATCGCCCACGGCAATGGTCGTGGTGGTCGGAGCGATTCGAATCTTTGAAACTAAGCAGTCTGATCTTTTCGTATATATTATGTAGGTACATACACACCGTTAGACCGATCTAGCGGAGATCCGTCTGTTCAGACTGATATCTCAGTGTGACCATAACTGTGTGATGAGTTTTCAAGGTTATCAATGGTCAAGCCGAACGAAAGTGTTTAACATTTTTGATAAAGCGACCTTCCTCGACCCTCTTTAAAAGATTTTCGTCCCCCAGGCCGAGATCTATGGGTGATGGTGGTATCAGCGTCGCCGTACGAGCATATGATCGGCAAGCCCGACGTAAAGTACGTCGGCAACATTCACGGAAACGAAGCCGTCGGTCGCGAGCTACTTCTGCACCTCATTCAAGTTAGTTGCCACAACCGGTGCTTAGGTGCAATGAGCACTTCCTTGTCATAATCAGCGACTACCTGTTTATATAGATTGTTAGCTACGTCGTATCGTATTAGAGAATCTTTTTAGAAAAATACTTGTTCGTCTAATCTCGTTTTTAGTAAGATAAATAGAGTTAGGTACTTAACTAAGTATTCTTTGTTCTTGCTGTAACCTATTATTATAAACTAAAGAGCACGATCCGTAATTTTACTGACACCGGTTTTTGAGCTTAGTAAAAGAGGGAACAAAAAAGATGTTTTAATTTGAAGTCCAAAATTGAATGTCCTTGTGAGCATAGTTTTTCTATAATATTCTATAGTAATCTGATCTTAATATTAATGTATAAAAACCACCCTTTTCAATATTTTCAGCACCTCGTGACGTCATATGATACCGATCCCTACATAAAATGGTTGCTGGACAACACTAGGATCCATTTAATGCCCTCTATGAACCCAGACGGTTTCGCCATCTCGAAAGAAGGACAGTGTGACAACACATATGGCAGGTACGGGATATCTAGACACTAGGTATATTGTTTGTAATATATAGGTATTACATCAATTATAGCATACGGAGTCACGAGTTATGAGAGATCATTTAAATCATTACTGAGCGAATTTCCAAACTGCAAGTTAAACTTTTAAAACTCATCGTACCCAGAAAAATAAAACACCAATTTAAAAATAACGTCATTGAAATACCAAAAATAAACTATTAGTAAAAGTACCTCAGGATAGAAATTATTATGGCAGGCGAACAGTAAAATTTTTAATAGGCACCTACAATAAACAATGAAATAACAAAATCTAAAAAAACGAAATAAACTCGAAAAAGTATAAGCAAAAATGCAAAAAATACTATTAAACTACTTACTTATTATAAAATAACTTTTAAATTTAAAACACGAATAAAAATAAATAAAAGCGTAGCGACCTGTAGGTATAGCAATTGTTTTACGTTGACTAGAACCGAAGTCTTCTAATAATCGTCCCAGTAGCGAGCAAAACAAAACATTACATATTATGATAAATAAATAAAATAAAAAATAAATAAAATCATTGTAACGTCATTGCTAAACTATAATTTAACGTTACAGGAAAAAGCGACAGCTAACTAAACTATAAATTGAGCGAATAACCTACATATTCACTAGCATGACTAGCAAAGATAGCTTCAATGGAATTGCAAATGATGAAATGAGTAATCTCACTGGTAATTCGTATAAAGTTGTTTCCAAAACCAGTAACTTTTTGGATAGCGCACAACTATACATTTTCAATGCCGTATTGCCACATTCGTCTTTTTTCGATGTTCAATCAATCTATAAGATGATGGACAAATTAACACCAATTGTACAAGTGGCACTTATTAATTTGCAGGCACAACGCTCGTCGTTACGACCTGAACAGGAACTTCCCGGACTTCTTCAAGGCTAACACGAAGCAGCCGCAGCCAGAAACGGAAGCCATCAAGGAATGGATAAGCAAGATTCAGTTCGTGCTGTCCGGTTCACTGCACGGCGGCGCTCTCGTGGCATCGTACCCTTTCGACAACACACCCAGTGCCAGTAACTGTCAATAGCACTTTTATTGTTCTCTAACCATGTTCAATGGTCAGTTTCGTCACACGCTTCCGGTCACATGTCATAATAATAGCCCATAGCCGCAACTGTCGGAATTTGATCACTGCACTTACTTACCGATTATGATTGCGTTTCATGGACATTTTATGTTAATTTTCCTCATCATTTTAGTAGTTTCTCATAACTTCTGCATATGGCTTTGGACTTTAGAGACTTTATGAGGTGTTTTTCATAAAGCTAATATTGAGAGCATTTGGACGTAAAATAGGTAGTAGGTAAACAAGAGTAGGAAATTTTCTTTGAGATAGAGAGCATTAACAGAAATGTTTCTTTTTTGGTTTCACGCAAATCAGGAATATGCAGATCATCAGTTCTGTGTTCCGGTGAGGTATCACGTCAATTTTACCTTCTAACACAAATACCAATAAAATTAATAATATTTGTTTTCGTCCAACATGTGGCCTGAACGCAGTATTCCAGAGCTATGCGCACTCGCCGTCGATAGCCCCAGATGACGACGTGTTCCGTCACCTGTCACTGGTGTACTCCAACAACCACGCCAAGATGTCGCGCGGCGTGTCCTGCAAGTCAGGCTCGCCCAGGTTCGAGAAAGGCATCACTAATGGCGCGGCTTGGTATCCTCTTACAGGTATTGTTAAATAACCTACCATTTAAAAAACTTTTTTACTAAAACAAAATAACCGACTTCCAAAAAAAAACAGTACAAAGTGAAAAATAACTTTAATTTCGGAAGTCGGTGTCGTTGGTTCCGCATTTTCGTTTTTTGACACCACGAAATTTAAATGGGACCATTTCGGAATACTTACGTTTTAAGTAAGTACCTATTCCGAAATGGTTCTATTTAAATTTAAATTTCTATTTCGAACAAAAAAAAATTGCAAATCCGTCTATTTATTATTATGACGGAGTTTAGGCCCAAACATACATAAAAAATATATAAACATCCGAATTGAGAACCTCCTCCTTTTTTAAAGTCGGTTAAAAAGACATTATAATAAACCTTTATATAAAATTGAGCAATTTACACTAATCGCGTAAATGCTGTAGGCATTAAATTAATTGGCTTGCATTGGCGTCAAAGATGTTAGTGACGTAAGACGTCGGAAGACGCAGTGTCATGCATGCTGATACTGAATGTTCCTACTCAAAGCAATGATGTAAAATTCCAGGCGGGATGCAAGACTACAACTACCTGTGGCACGGATGTATGGAGATAACATTAGAGATCTCTTGCTGCAAGTATCCCCCTGCGCATGAACTAGCCAAGTATTGGCAAGACAACAAACAGGTAAAAACCATTCAATATTTCTTTTACGAATGATAATGGGTCCTTAACAATCGGCTTACTTAATTCCGTCATACTTAGGTACTTAGGTAATAGTATGGCACTTGGCAGTGGTTTCAGTGTTAACTTGAGTACAACAGAGAAAACATGCGATTTTTGTCATTTATATACTACTAGCTTCTGCCCGCGACTTCGTCCGCGTGAAATTCGTACTTTCCTCTTATAATTTCGAAAATGTATGTTTATGATTTTTATCATTTATTTAGACATAAATAAGTATTCGGGCCAATTTTTTAGTTTATAGCTCAAATCGATCAGATTTTTCAAATAAACTGTATCCCAGCTTTTTACCTCCCCAGGAGAGTACCTAATTTTGAAAAATCTTTTGGGATGTGTTCATAACTTGACTTGGCATACCCATTTTCGAGTTAATGGAAGCAAGCAGTAGAATTTTCTACCTTCGTAGAAGTCAATTTTTGAAAAACCCTAAATCACTTTTTTAAAGATTTTTTGTTTAAGTAGTACCGAGTTTCGAGTTAATGTGACAGCGGGTTAAATATTTTTCTACTCCATCAACTTTGTCACCCCCCAAATCCTCTGTGAGGGATTTTTTAAACTAAAAGTGACAATCTTTATTATTTACTGACCGAAATATTGCCAAGTTTCTAATTTATTAACCAAATGAATAAGATTTTTCATATAAACTGTATCCCCTCTTTCTATCCCCATAGGGGTGGAATTTCGAAACATAATCTTGATTATTTATACCAATTTTCCAGTTAATCAAACCTCGTAATAAAATTCTGCCCTGTGAAATTGACTACCCCTCTTCACCCCATTAGCAGTAGATTTTCGAAAATCCCTGAAGCACTTTATTATTTATTTTGGTCTTAGATAGGTACTGAGTTTCGAGTTAATTGGACCGCGCATTAAAATTTTTCCATATTAAATTTGACACCCCCAATCTCCCCTTTGGGTTAGTTTAGAATTCCAAAAAAATTCAAACTTTATAATTATTTGTGCCAAGTTTCAAGTCCAAATTTATTTGTACCATTTTTTTTTTGAGTTTATCAAGGCACTCATTAAAATCCCCTTATAAATCGATTTACCACTTTTTGTCCCGTCAGGGGTCAATAGTTTTCGAAAACCCCATACACTTACTATTGATTCTTCATCTGCCTAGCCTTTTCCCAACTATGTTGGGGTCGGCTTCCAGTCCAACGGGATGCAGCTGAGTACCAGTATATTACATGGAGCGACTGCCTATCTGACCTCCACAACCCAAATACGATACCCCTTGATAAGACTGGTTGTCAAACTTTCGGGCTTCTGACCATCCCTAGCGACTGTTAAAGTTCCACAAATGACAGCCGGGATCAACGGCTTAGTGTGCTTTCCGAGGCACGGAGAGGTCACGGTATGTAAAGATGGACACCTATCTACAGACCAACCGCGGCAAGCGTAGCCTGCGTAACCTGATCGATCGATCTGTGCGGCTTTTATTATTGATTATTTTCTGTCATAAGTATTAATACTGAGTTTCGAGTAAATCGGACCGCGCGTTAAAATTCTTCCACACAAACTTTAACGTTTTGATAAACGAATAATGATAAACTTTATTACTTGCTTAGGCAAGTATTCTTGCCAAGTTTATTAACCAAATGAATAAGATTTTTCTTATAAACTGTATCCCCGTTTTTCACCCCCACAGGGGTGGAATTTCGTAAAATTGTTTGGGATGTGTTCATTACTCGACTCAAAGATTGTTTATACCAATTTTCGAGTTAATCAAGCCACGCAGTAAAGTCTTCCCCTATAAAATTAACTTTTCACCCCGTTAAGGGTAAATTTTCGAAAAGTGATGATACACGTTATTCTTTATTTTCGGTCTTAAGTATACATACTGAGTTTCGAGTTAATCGGACCACGGGTTAAAATTCTTCCATACAAACTTTGACACCTCCCAATCCCCCTCCAGCAGGGCTAGCATGGCCGGAGACATTTTATCCACCACGGGGAGAGGAGAAAATACTATTCCCCTCTGTCAATTTTGTCCACCCTCCGAGCACGGCGACATGGGTGGATAAACTATTCACGGTGGACAAACCAGCAGGGCTAGCATGGCCGGAGACATTTTATCCACGGGGAGAGGAGAAAATACTATTCCCCTCTGTCAATTTTGTCCACCCTCCGAGCATGGCGACATGGGTGGATAAACTATTCACGGTGGCAGTAAGCAGGAGACATTTTTATAGTACAATTAATTATATTTTCTCCAAGAGATATACTTAAACCCACCATCTAAAGACGAGGACAAATTTCTCCCTTTGTTATGTCAAAATATCTGTAATTTTTCTCTTCCACTAGTCGCCATGCTATAGACGGGGGGTGAGTATCCACGTCTAATGTCAACAAGTGCGAGTCGGACTCGCACACGAAGGGTTCCGTACCACAAGGCAAAAACGCCGAAAAAAACATGTTTGTTGTATGGGAGCCCCCCTTAAATATTTATTTTATTTTAATTTTATTATTTATTATTAAAGTTAAAATACAACTGAGTATTTTGTGAATATTTCAAGTGCCTACCTGTTGCCATTTTTGATATCGAGCAAAAAAGGGCAAAAAAATCGCGTTTGTTGTATGGGAGCCCCCCTTAAATATTTATTTTGTTTTGTTTTTAGTATTTGTTGTTATAGCGGCAACAGAAATACATCATGTGTGAAAATTTCAACTGTCTAGCTATCGCGGTTCTTGAGATACAGCCTGGTGACAGACAGACGGACAGACGGACAGACGGACAGACGGACAGACAGCGAAGTCTTAGTAATAGGGTCCCGTTTTTACCCTTTGGGTACGGAACCCTAAAAAGTGATATAATTCTCCTTCCCCCTGTTGCCGTGCTTTGGCAGGTGGATAAAATAGTTTTATCCCTTGTCAGTGGAAATAACCGGTGGAGAAAAGTTTTATCCCCAGCCCATGCTAGCCCTGCTGGGGGTAGTTTAGAAAAAAAAAGCCAAACTTCATAATTTATTTAGATAAGTATTCGTGCTAAGTTTCATGGTTATTAACTCAAGGAATAAGATTTTTCATACAAACAAAATCCCCTCTTTTCACCCCTTAAAGGTTAAATTTCCAAAAACCCCTTTTTAGTAGATATCTACTCTTCACAAAGAACACACCCTCCAAAATTAATTTCTCTACCCAGTGGTACCGACCAGCGTTTTAGGCTGTGCGTTGAAATATCAGTCAGTCAGGACAAAATGTCATCCCCCTTTTCACCCCCTTAATGGATGAAATTCTAACAACACCGTTGTCTTAGCTTCCAATCATAAGCCTAGATGATAAATTTAGTGATTTTTACGTCGAAAATTAATGACTTTCTATACACAACTTCATCCCCCTTTTTAACCCTTCGGGGGTGGAATTATCAAAAACGCTGAGACACGTATAAATTAATTTTCAATTGTCAGCCTAAATACAAAATTAGAAGATCCTAACTTCAAAGCTTTCATATAAACTTCCATCCCCTATTTTAACCCTTTAGGGGTTGAATTCCCAAAAATCCTTTCTTAGTGGATACTTACTCTTCACAAAGAACACACCTTCTAAGTTTCAAGTCTCTAGGTCCAGCGGTTTGGGCTGTGCGTTGATATATCAGTCAGTCAATCAGTCAGGACTTTGAATTTTATATATATATATAGATAGACTACTTGCGCTTTGCCCGCAACTTCGTCCGCGTGGGATTCATACTTTCTTCAAAAAAATTTAACACCCTCTCCACCTCCCCTTGAAAGCTAGTTATCGAAAATTATCTTAAGACCAAAAAAAAAAGTGTTGGTATCAGGGTTTTATGAAAATCTACCCCTGACGGGGTGAAGCGGGTTGTCAATTTCTCAGGGGAGTACTTTATTCCGTGGCTTGATTAACTGGATAATTGGAATATAAAATAATCTTTAAGTCAAGTTATGGAAACATCCCAAAATTTTTTCAAAATTTTAACCCTATGGGGGGATAAAAAGAAAAAAAAGAGTTTATATGAAAAATCTCATTCATTGGTTGACAAACTTGAAACTTGACACGAATACCTAAGAATTTTAAGGCTCGGTTCGATTAATTTGAAACTTAGTTTGACAAAAGAAATGATAAGTTTTTGAATCTTTATAAAATCGACCCTTGATGGGGCAAAAAGGGGTAGGTAATATTTTTTTAAGACGAGCATTTTACTGCATTGGTATAAATAATCTTTGTGTTAAATTATGGAAACGTCCGAATCGATTTTTAGAATTCTACCCCTGTGGGGGTAAAAAGGCGGGATACAGTTTATTTGAAAAATTATAGTTTAATTTAAAAATTGGCCCGAACTTATTTCTCTAAATAAATTACAAAGATCGTAAACATTAATTTTCGAAAACTACCTTTCAAGGGGAGGTGGAGAGGGTATTGAATATTATAGAGGAAAGTACGAAACCCACGCGGACGAAGTCGCGGGCAAAGTGTTAGTTAATAATATTAACCAAATGAATAAGAATTTTCATGTAAACTTTATCCCCGCTTTTCACCCCCACAGGGGTGGAATTTTGATAAATCGTTAAAGATGTGTTCATAACTAGACTCAAAGATTATTTGTACCAATTTTTGAGTTCATCAAGCCTCGCAGTAAAATTCTCCCTTGTAAAATTAACTAAGTACCCCTTTTCGGGGTGAAAAGGGCTAGTTAATTTTACAGGCGACGATTTTTTTACGTTAGGGGTAGATTTTCGAAAAGCCCTGATACACGTTATTTTTTATTTTTGGTTTTAAGTACAAATACTGAGTTTTGAGATAATCACACTGCGCGTTAAAATTTTTCCATACAAAATTCCATATCTTCTTTGGAATGCGCTTTCTCTTGATGTAAGGACGGCCACCGACTTATTTTCAAAACAAATAGCGTAGAGTCATCTCAACATCTCTATCTTTTGCATTTGTATGTATTTATATCCATACTATTATTATAAATTCGAAAGTAACGTCTGTCTGTCTGTATGTTACCTTTTCACGCCTAAACCAATGAACGGATTTCGATAAAATTTGGCAGAGATAGATTGCATCCCGGGGAAGGACATAGGATAGTTTTTATCCCGATATTCCCACGGGATCGACACTTATGCGGGTGAAACCGCGGGGCGCTGCTACTAAGTATATACACTTCTGGACACATCTATTGGCCCACCTTAGAGTTTAGGTTTCGATGGCCCCTACCGAAATATGATTGCTAGATTGAACAAAAACTGTTGATGCAATTTTAAACCTGATACATTTTACCATCTTTTTCGATCGTATTGTTTTAAATTTGAATTCAGAATACCATACGACATGGAGCTACGCCTAACAAGTCGGATATGCGCCTTGTTAAAGGCAATTGATTTTTGAATAAAAAACATGTTTTATCAAATAAAGGTTTAATTTAATAACGCGTGTTGCCTCCATGGGCATCTACCACAGCTCTCATACGATTAGGCATAGAGTTTATCAACCGCTCTATGAAATTTTGAGGGATCATCTCCCATTCCTCTTCTATAGCAGTTTTCAACTCCTGCATCGTCTGGGCAACTGGCTGACGAGCCCTAACACGTCTTTTTAGCTCGTCCCACATGTGCTCAATGGGGTTCATGTCTGGGCTTCTGGCTGGCCAGTCCATAACTGTGATGTTCACATCCCGAAGATATTCCCTGACGATGCCGGCCGCATGGGCTCTTGCATTATCATGCATAAAAAGGAAATTTGGGCCCACATAGTCCGCGTATGGTATCACGTGAGGTTCTAAGCACTCACGAATGTACCTTTCAGCATTTAATGTTGGCAGCCGTGGTCCTGTAACAACCTCAAGTTGAGTTTTGCCGCTCGCGAATATACCGCCCCAGACAGTCCATGAGCCACTGCCATAAGCAACCCTCTCTTCAAAGCAGCATTGTGCGAAACGCTCTCCCTTACGTCGGCAGACCTTCTTCCTTCCATCATTGCCATGTAACACAATTTTAGACTCATCAGAAAAGAGTACACGGCTCCAATCTTGCTGTGTCCAATTTAAATGACTGCGTGCGAAATGAAGGCGCGCTGTTCGGTGGGCTCGCGTTAGTTTGGGCCCATTAGCTGGCTTGTGTGGTACCATATCGCGTTCTTTTAACCTTCTCCGAACAGTTCGAGCGCTCACAGATACTCAGTGGAAGTCGCGAAGTTGGTTTTGTATCTCATTGGAGGTAAGGTGACGATTTCTCAAGCTGGTCGTCACGATGAATCGATCCTGCCTTTCAGTTGTGACCCGAGATCGTGGCCTTCCTTGGCGACGAACAAAGCCGCCAGTCTCTAGGTACCTCCGATAAACATTTTGGACCGCAGATCGACTTAAATTAAGTTGAGCACTCACGTTTCTTTGGCTGTGTCCGGCCTGAATAAGTGCCACAGCTTGGGCGGCGACTTCAGGTGAAGTATCCATAGATTATTGATAGAACCTCACCTTAATGTTAAGAATAAGTAATGTTTGTTGCAAAACCAAAGATATCAATCACTTTTTCAAGAATTAAATCCAAGTAAACCAATAAAACCAAGTTTTCTTAGTATTCGATTGTTTGATATCAACAAACAGGCTCCAAATTGTCTTTTGTTTCTTTAAATTCTGTGTTCGAAATTCAAAAAAAGACTATTGAATGAAATTGTGAATGTGCCAGGTTCAAAACTGCATAAAAACTTTTTGCTCGACCTAATATAAAATTTTAGCTAGGACCAAACGAAACTGAAAATACAAGGTGGGCCAATAGATGTGTCCAGAAGTGTATTATAGTAATAGTATGTATGTGTATATAACCTATTTATGTATTTGTGTACCTAGTTTTAATAGTTTTTTATCATTGTTCATCTCAAGCAAAGCACCTGCCATCTAATCTCTTGCCACCCTTGGTTGACTGGTAGAGAATGCCTCAGGCATTAATAATAATATTGTTAATTTGTAGGGTTATATTAATGACCGGGGTAGAACTGAGAGCGGCGGTAGGAAGGCTGAAGGCCAAAAATACCGCCCCAGGACCCGACGGCTTGCCAGGTAAAGCCTGGGTCCTGGCCTCGAGGGCTCTCGGGCCTCGACTGGAGGCGTTCTTAAGCGCATGTTTGGAGAGAGGCCAGTTTCCACGCCGTTGGAAGACGGGGAAGCTGGTCCTCATTCGGAAGCCAGGGCGCCCTGCGGACTCTCCGTCCGCATACCGGCCCATCGTGCTGCTCGACGAGGTCGGCAAGCTCTTTGAGAGAGTGATTGCGGGCCGCCTCGTCGGGCACCTGGTGAGGACGGGGCCGGATCTTGCGGACAGCCAGTTCGGTTTCCGCAAGGGGCGCTCGACGGTGGACGCCATCATGCGCGTGAGAGCCCTCACGACGGGGGACGCGGTGTCCCAGGGTGGGGTCGTCGTGGCGGTGTCACTCGACATCGCCAACGCGTTCAACACCCTCCCCTGGAGCACTATTGTGGAGGCACTCCGGTATCACCGGGTGCCGCCCTACCTCCGTCGAATAGTCGAGGCGTATCTGACGGAAAGAGCCGTCAGCTACCCCGGTCGCGATGGGGAGTGGAACCGGCGAGAGATGTCGTGCGGTGTCCCACAGGGATCGGTCCTGGGGCCGCCTCTGTGGAACATCGGGTACGACTGGGTGCTGCGCGCCGACCTCCCTGATGGCGTCAGCGTGGTTTGCTACGCTGACGACACGCTGGTCCTGGCGCAGGGGAGGTCGCATCAGGCGGCGGCCGACGCGATGACACGCGGGGTTGCGATAGTCGTGGAGAGGATCCGGCAGTTGGGTCTCGAGGTGGCATTGCACAAGTCCGAGGCCATGTCGTTTCATGGGCCCCGGAACGCGCCGCCATCGGGATCCCAACTAACGGTAGGAGGGGTTCACATCGGCGTCGGGATGACGATGAAATACCTGGGTCTCGTCCTCGACAGCCGGTGGAACTTCGTGGAGCATTTCCGACGTTTGGCCCCCAAACTGGAACGGGCCGGGGCCGCCTTCAAGCGGCTCTTGCCCAACCTGAGGGGGCCAAACGCCTCCTGCCGGAGGCTTTACGCGGGGGTCGTGCGGTCCATGGCCATATACGGGGCCCCGGTGTGGGCGCGTTCACTGCGGCGGCGAGCCGCCCACTACCTGAACGCGCCCCAGAAGGTGGTAGCCATAAGGGCTATCCGGGGCTACCGCACGATCTCTGGCGAGGCGGCAAGCCTCCTTGCCGGACTGCCGCCATGGGATCTGGAGGCGATAGTCCTCGCGCGCCTGTATGAGTGGCGCGCGGAGGCACTACGCCGGGGGGAGGATCCGCTTCCGCGGCAAATCGCTGCGGAGCGGACGGATCTCCGGCGCGATCTCATGGCGGCATGGAAAGAGCGACTGTCGCAACCCAGCGCAGGGCACGCCGCGATAGCGGCGATAAGACCCCTCTTTGAGGAGTGGCTAGAGAGGCGCCACGGCGCCCTCACCTACCGCCTGACGCAGGTCCTCACCGGACACGGATGTTTCGGGAGGTTCCTGCACATCATCAGGCGGGAGGAAACGCCCGGGTGTCACCATTGCCAGGATCGCCCAGAGGACACGGTGGAGCACACGGTGGAGGTCTGCCCCGCTTGGGCGGAGCACCGCCGTGTCCTCGTAGAGGCGATCGGCAGCGACGGCGACCTCTCGCGTCCGGCCCTGGTGCAAGCCATGGTCCGGGGCGAGAGGGAGTGGGAGGCAGTCACCTCCTTCTGCGAAGCAGTCATGCTAGCGAAGGAGGTGGCGGAACGGCTCACGGAGAGAGCCTCCCGTCCCAGCCGCCGCGGGAGACGCTCCGGGCGTCGGGAGCCGCGTGACGACTCCCGGCCACCGTAGGCGCGGGCCTGCGGGCGGAGAGTAATGGGTAGCTCACCGCCCGACCAGGACCAGGCCCGTGCCGGACGGCGCGTACGTGTTCCACGCGCGCCTCAAAGAGATGTCAGCATCGAGGAGGGGCCCCTTAGGGCCGTGGCCTGCCGGGTCAGCGGGATTGTCCGAAAGGGTTACCGCTGGCCCGGAACATAAAGGGCTAAGGAAGGAACACGGGTGGGTTTTAGTCAGTAAGAGTCTGACACTCCCTTCCGCTCCACCCAGAGCGGGAGGAGTCATTTGATGATTTCCCATAATAAAAAAAAAAAAAAAAAAAAAAAAAGGGTTATATTAATATTGTATTGTATGCGTTTTTATGGGCCTTATGCCTGAAATAAATGGATAAATAAATAAATGAATTAAGTCCGCCTTTGCACCTTTTTGTGCGAAAAGTGTAAATAAATCCTAACTAATATTATAAATGCGAAAATAAGTTTGTTTGTTACCTTTTCACGCCACGTGTCTTTCGAACGGGATCGACACTTATGCGGGTGAAACCGCGGGGCGCATCTAGTAAATAATAAATAAATTTGACACCCCCCAATCCCCCTGTAGGGGGTGGTTTAGAAAAACAATAATTTAATATTATTTAATATTTTTTTATTTATATAATTTTTATTTAATACAAATAATAAGTAACCATGGTCTGTACATGAATTGGGTGAGCCCTGCCTCTTAAACTAGGCTGACCTGTATCTTACGAGACAGTGATCCTGATCAGCTTTAAGGAATCTTATAAAATACACAAAACTTGTGAAGTGTGATAATTTGCCGTGTTAGTTTGCCATGTTTGTGTTTATTGAATATCTTACTTTGTATAAACAAAGTAAGATATTCAATAAACACAAAAAATACGAGGTGCATTCAATAAGTACCTAGCCTCATCGCCAGAGGGCGCTGTAGTTTCAAAAGAGTTTTACCACAGTGTAGCATTCTTTTTTTATTCTTTTTCAAATTTTCATTCCAATCCTTTCATTTGTTTTAATTTGACAACTTATGGAAGCGAACGTATCGATCGGTTTTTCAAAAATGGAAAAAGAGCAATATCGTTCGGTGATTCGATTCCTATTTTTGGAAGGCAACGCGCATCGAAATCAAAGAGCGCTTGGATGCTGTGTACGGTGACTCTTCTCCATCGATGGCCACCGTCAAGAATTGGTTCAACGAGTTTGCACGTGGCCGTACGTCGGTTTTTGATGAACCACGTCCAGGTGCATCGAAAACAGCTGCTACGGAGGAAAACATTAAAAAAATCCATGATCTCGTATTGGCAGATCGCCGATTGAAGGTTCGGGAGCTAGCTGAGACTGTAGGCATTTCAGAAGGAACAGTGCATCATATTCTTCACGAGGAACTCGGCATGAGAAAGCTGTCGGCGCGATGGGTGCCGCGTTTACTCACACCGGAAAACAAGTGCAACCGTGAGACCACATCGGAGACGTGTTTGGCGCTGTTTAAGCGGAATCCAGCGGAGTTTTTGCGTCGTTTTGTGACCGTCGATGAAACCTGGATCCACTGGTACACACCAGAGACCAAGAAGCAATCAAAACAATGGATCCAGACCGGGGAACGTGCTCCAAAGAAGGCGAAAACTGTAAAATCGGCCGGAAAAGTTATGGCCACCGTTTTCTGGGATTCACAAGGTGTGATCTACATCGATTACCTTGGGCGGAGCACCGCCGTGTCCTCGTAGAGGCGATCGGCAGCGACGGCGACCTCTCGCGTCCGGCCCTGGTGCAAGCCATGGTCCGGGGCGAGAGGGAGTGGGAGGCAGTCACCTCCTTCTGCGAAGCAGTCATGCTAGCGAAGGAGGTGGCGGAACGGCTCACGGAGAGAGCCTCCCGTCCCAGCCGCCGCGGGAGACGCTCCGGGCGTCGGGAGCCGCGTGACGACTCCCGGCCACCGTAGGCGCGGGCCTGCGGGCGGAGAGTAATGGGTAGCTCACCGCCCGACCAGGACCAGGCCCGTGCCGGACGGCGCGTACGTGTTCCACGCGCGCCTCAAAGAGATGTCAGCATCGAGGAGGGGCCCCTTAGGGCCGTGGCCTGCCGGGTCAGCGGGATTGTCCGAAAGGGTTACCGCTGGCCCGGAACATAAAGGGCTAAGGAAGGAACACGGGTGGGTTTTAGTCAGTAAGAGTCTGACACTCCCTTCCGCTCCACCCAGAGCGGGAGGAGTCATTTGATGATTTCCCATACTCAAAAAAAAAAAAAAAAAAAAAAAAAGGGTTATATTAATATTGTATTGTATGCGTTTTTATGGGCCTTATGCCTGAAATAAATGGATAAATAAATAAATGAATTAAGTCCGCCTTTGCACCTTTTTGTGCGAAAAGTGTAAATAAATCCTAACTAATATTATAAATGCGAAAATAAGTTTGTTTGTTACCTTTTCACGCCACGTGTCTTTCGAACGGGATCGACACTTATGCGGGTGAAACCGCGGGGCGCATCTAGTAAATAATAAATAAATTTGACACCCCCCAATCCCCCTGTAGGGGGTGGTTTAGAAAAACAATAATTTAATATTATTTAATATTTTTTTATTTATATAATTTTTATTTAATACAAATAATAAGTAACCATGGTCTGTACATGAATTGGGTGAGCCCTGCCTCTTAAACTAGGCTGACCTGTATCTTACGAGACAGTGATCCTGATCAGCTTTAAGGAATCTTATAAAATACACAAAACTTGTGAAGTGTGATAATTTGCCGTGTTAGTTTGCCATGTTTGTGTTTATTGAATATCTTACTTTGTATAAACAAAGTAAGATATTCAATAAACACAAAAAATACGAGGTGCATTCAATAAGTACCTAGCCTCATCGCCAGAGGGCGCTGTAGTTTCAAAAGAGTTTTACCACAGTGTAGCATTCTTTTTTTATTCTTTTTCAAATTTTCATTCCAATCCTTTCATTTGTTTTAATTTGACAACTTATGGAAGCGAACGTATCGATCGGTTTTTCAAAAATGGAAAAAGAGCAATATCGTTCGGTGATTCGATTCCTATTTTTGGAAGGCAACGCGCATCGAAATCAAAGAGCGCTTGGATGCTGTGTACGGTGACTCTTCTCCATCGATGGCCACCGTCAAGAATTGGTTTAACGAGTTTGCACGTGGCCGTACGTCGGTTTTTGATGAACCACGTCCAGGTGCATCGAAAACAGCTGCTACGGAGGAAAACATTAAAAAAATCCATGATCTCGTATTGGCAGATCGCCGATTGAAGGTTCGGGAGCTAGCTGAGACTGTAGGCATTTCAGAAGGAACAGTGCATCATATTCTTCACGAGGAACTCGGCATGAGAAAGCTGTCGGCGCGATGGGTGCCGCGTTTACTCACACCGGAAAACAAGTGCAACCGTGAGACCACATCGGAGACGTGTTTGGCGCTGTTTAAGCGGAATCCAGCGGAGTTTTTGCGTCGTTTTGTGACCGTCGATGAAACCTGGATCCACTGGTACACACCAGAGACCAAGAAGCAATCAAAACAATGGATCCAGACCGGGGAACGTGCTCCAAAGAAGGCGAAAACTGTAAAATCGGCCGGAAAAGTTATGGCCACCGTTTTCTGGGATTCACAAGGTGTGATCTACATCGATTACCTGGAGAAGGGTAAAACAATTACAGGGCTTTACTATGCCGATTTATTGGGCCGATTCGACGCCGAATTAAAGAAAAAACGACCCCATCTGGCGAAGAAAAAAAGTGCTGTTTCACCACGACAACGCACCGGTTCACACGTCTGCCGTTGCCATGGCCAAATTGGTCGAATTACGCTACGAATTGCTGCCCCATCCACCGTATTCTCCAGATTTGGCCCCTTGTGACTTCTTTCTGTTTCCTAATCTGTAAAAAATCTCTCGCCGGGAATAGATATGGATCAAATGAGGAGGTTATCGCCGCCACGGAGGCCTATTTTGCAGAGTTTGACAAAAACTATTTTTCGGACGGGTTAAAAAAGTTGGAGCATCGCTTGGCTAAGTGTATCGAACTAAAAGGAAACTATGTTGAAAAATAAATTGCCACTTTTCCAAAATTTTCGTTTACTTTTTGTAGGCTTTTATTGAATGACCCTCGAACATACTAATATAATTATGTAAGATACATATATATGTATCTTACATAATTATAAATTAGTATGTATTTTTTCTTAAACATGTATTTTAGGTAAACAGGAGAAGAAGGGACGAGACACAAGAAACGAGAAACTTCATAATTTTATTGGTGGAATAAAATTGAATAAAATTTGTATGGAAGAACTGTCAAAAATTAAAAATAAACATTCCGATAAAATTATCTGGCGTTGGAAAAATCAGCCCTTAGTATTCGTGTCAAGTTTATTAACTCGAGGAATAAGATTTTTCATACAAACAAAATCCCCCCTTTTCACCCCCAGGTTGAATTTCCAAAAACCCCATCTTAGTGCTCCTCTACATCATAAAAGGAAGCCGTGTGCAAAATTTCAATTCCAAAAGTAGTTCACAAAAGTAGTTTCGGCTGTGCGTTGATATGTCAGTCAGTCAATCAGTTTCTCTCAGTCAGTATCTTTTAAGATAGATAGATATGCGAGCTAATGATTAATTAGAATGTAGATAATGCAAGTATTCCGTCCGTAGGTAATTTAAAAAAAACTCTGATAGCGGTCAGCCCCTATCTCAATTTAATTTGTATCTTATAATTACATACCTATAAGCTACTTATAAAATATCCAGGTTGTACAAAACTCACTTATTAACATAAACATTTATTAATTATTTAAACTGAACGGAAAACAATTGCTGCTGCTACAAGAAACAGAAGCACCGACGGAGTCGCAGAAGCAGCCGAGTTCCAAGGATCACCAGGAGATCGGATTCCAATCACACCGCACGCGACTCGCGGGCCCGCGTTACCGGTTAGCAAGGAACCCTCGTTTCCTCCCTGACCCAGGTCATCCGTCTGCTGGTGGAGAACCAGAGTACGCCCCAAGATGCTGTTACGGCCTCGAAGTGAAATAATGCTGTCCACGAAGTCTACATCAGCGAGAGCAACGCCATTTCCTACAAACACGACATTTCCGAGGTCACCAACATGACGCACTTGTTGATCCCTGCCGCCGTGTGTGTTGCCGTCAGGGTTGAAGTGCGGGCCTGATGAATCGCAAGACTTCGTATCGCCGAATTCGTGTACATGGAACCCGTAGGAGCCGGCGCCTAAACCAGCAATGTTTCCAGTGACTCGAAGCCCATCTGTTGTCTCAGTGAACACAATACTGCCGGTCACATTCAGCGACACTAGTTGTGCTACAGCAGATCTAGTTTCACCATTAACGTTGGCGACTCCAAAGATTGAGACAAAATATAAGAAGCAGAAAAACATCATGATGTCAAAATAAACGTGTGTTCCAAACAAAAGACGGATGACTTCAGACACATGAGTAGACAAAAGTGATGCGGTTATCAATCTAAAATACTGATAAAGATAAGATATCATCGGGTACCTACTCTAATTAATTACATGGAAATAAAGTGCTGTACACTCTGTACAATCTTGCCATGACTTATTCAGAATTTGAAAATATTATGATGATGGAGGAATGGCAATTTTTAGTCGTACGACCACTCCGCTACTATTATAACGACAAAGAAGTAAGCGATTAAAGTAAAAACCAGGGACTTTTGCCAAAAACCCGTAATTCGTGGCTCTGTGTAGAATGTTAATCCCTTAGAAGCCCCAATCTCTAATGCCGGATACAGATTGGTGAATCGTAACATGAAATGTAACGCGATGAAACAAATTCACTTAGGTAGTGGTTGTTACATTTCATTTTGCAATTATAAATACTGACGGCTCATTTGTGTTACATATTTTCATGTTAGGTTTCACCAATCTGTACCACTAGACCATATTAATCTATACTATAATATTATAAAGAGGTAACATTGTTTGTAAGTTTGTAAGTTTGTAAGTTTGTATGTAGGGGGTAATCTCCGGAAGTAATGAACCAATTTTAAAAATTATTTCACTGGTAGAAAGCTACATTATTCGTGAGTGCTATAGGCTATAAATTATAAAGATATCATGCATATTAGCTGAACTATCTCAATTTTTGTCTAGCCAGGCGGAAAAAAATAGCTCTCACAACAGAGTTATTTGCATGCGCTGCCTTAACAGTTGTATATAATTAAAAACAATGTATGGCAACCTGGTCCGCTTTAAATAGTTCTACAAAAAAGTCCGCGACACCATATTTCTATCTTTTATATTTTAGCAGATATAGTAGCTTTTATGTGTTAAAAAAAGTAGTTTTCGACGTGCTTACCTTTGGACGATTTTTTAAACAACAAAATATTAAAGTTTATCGAAAAAAATATTATTTTGAGCACAAGAACATCATAGAGATACGATTTGCCCAAACAGTATGCCAATTGGTTAAATAGTTTCGAAGATAATATAAAATTACTAAATCACAAAATGCCGCCGTCCATTCACGAACCGCATTAGAACAAGCTTTGTACGGACGTTTTATCCATTTACCCATAGATGGCGTTGTTTAACTTTCGTCGTTAGGTAGGTGTGTTGTACGCGGTTGGTTGGATGTCGTTGGTCTTTAAAATTGTTTTGGTTGCTCGGTTTCTTAAAACACAAATACTACTTCGTTCTCATTCTTCGAGTTCGAAGCTGTGCCAGCTATTACTGTTTTTGGGATATCGGACAGTTTCAGCGATTGTTTGTCATGCCTAAAAGGAAATCACAACTTTCCCGTCAGACATCCCAGACAAGAGCAGCTCGAGTACGCCGTACGGAAGAGTCTGCTCTTGAAAATTATCAGCGCCTCTCGAGGAATAGAGAAAATATTTCGCAAGCACGCGTTGGGGAATCTAGCTCCGAGCGTTCACAGCGGCTTGCTAACCAAAGCTGGAGAACATCGCAGGTCCGTGCTCGGGAATCTAGCGCTGAACGTGCGCAGCGTCTTTCTGATTTAAGGCAGCATGTCTCTGCAACAAGGGATAGGGAGTCTAGCGCTGAGCGCTCGCAGCGGCTCGCTAGCCAAAGCGCGAGAACATCGCAGGCCCGTGCTCGGGAATCTTGCGCTGAACGTGCGCAGCGTCTTTCTGATTTAAGGCAGCATGTCTCAGCAACAAGGTATAGGGAGTCTAGCGCTGAGCGCTCGCAGCGGCTCGCTAGCCAAAGCGCGAGAACATCCATAAGTCCCAGGGTCAAACATTCTCTCTGGTGGGCATTGACCTGAGAAAGCAGTGTTTTTCCCATTGGCAGTTATATGTTGGCTTATCTCGGGTTGGAACTCCTGAAAGACAATATATTTTGGTACCAAATAATAGCATTACATCTAATATAGTATACAGAGAAGTTTTGAATAATTAAATTTAACATAATTTATTCAATCATAATCATTTCATTTACTCATTTGAAACCCGGTAATATAGCCAAAGTGGCATGCAAATACATACATACATATATAATAAAACAATAAAAATATGCAATAAAAACAAAACCCTCCTTTTGGCAGTCGGGAAATACATCATAGCGCTCAGTACTAACCGAACCACACTCATAATTTCATCACAAGTTAAAATGTTTACCGCCCAACGAAGTGGGCGCGGGTCAGCTAGTAATTATATAAAGCAAGATCTTCAAGAAGAAGGAAGGACTGCAAGGAGCTGCTCAGTAGCGGTGTTAAGGTAGGGCGCGGTTGGGCGATCGCCCAGGACGCCAGATTTGAAGGGGCGCCAGCTGCGCGCGTGCCCCTTTATATTCGCTTGTTCATTGAGCGAGTCCTCTTACTAGTAAATTCCCTAAATCTAGCTACAAAATCGTTATGATGGCAACACTAGAATGGAATGCAGTGTTCGGTTGGAGCACTGCTGTTCATTTTACCGGGAATCCCCGACCATAGACAGAACAAATTAAAAACCAGACCTTTTCAAACTCTGTAGTGATCTCCAATTGAAATTAACTGTAGACTCTAAATCAGTTATAAATAGTTATGTTGTGCGATGAACTTCGTAAGTCTAAAATCTTTTTTGTCTGATCAGAATGTGGTTACTCCTGTCTTTATTTTAAATTTTATCAAAGATCACAACTTACATCCAAATGTATGGATAGCATTGCGAATATTAACCACTATACCTGTAACTGTGTGGCTAGTGAGAAAGGGACTTTCTAAGCTTAAGCTGATAAAAACTACCTGTCTGAGTTTAAGAGCGTTTACGCCGTACGGCATTTCATACAAACTTTCAAGCCTTTATTTTTCCAAATGAATGAACCGATTTTAATGGAAGATCAGACGCGTAGGCAGGATACAAAGGTCTAAAAAGTTAGTAGAAAACATTGTCGAAAAATAGTGTTACAGCCAAATTAGAACGATTTTAAATTTTCCACAGAAACAGAGATTTCCAGTTATCTTTTTTAAATAAGACATTTTGAAAATGTTCTCTATTAACTTTTTAGACCCTTGTATCGTGCTTATACGTATGAAGTTTCATTAAATACAGTTCATTAATTTCGAAAAACAAGGGCTTGAAAGTTTGTATGAAATGCCGTACGGCGTAAACGCTCTTAACAATATCTCAATCTAGATTTGACAAACTTATCAACATTGTCAATCGAAAATGAAATTGCGGAAAACATAAACATTAATGTCTTAATAAAAGAGTTTGCCGATAGGAAGGCTAGAAAAGTAAAATTTTATTAGTTTTTTTTAATAAATGTTTATTTCATTATATTTTTATCCCTTGCCTCTTTTTAGGGTTCCGTAGTCAACTAGGAACCCTTATAGTTTCGCCATGTCTGTCTGTCCGTCCGTCTGTCTGTCCGTCCTCGCTTAATCTCTGTGACCGTTAGCACTAGAAAGCTGAAATTTTGTAGGAGTACGTATATCAGTTACGCCAACAAAGTGGTAAAATAAAATTTTGGAAAATATTTTTTTTTAGGGTAGCTCCCCTACATGTGAAGTGGGGATGAATATTATTTTCATCATCTACTCCATCGTGTGGGGTATCGTTGAATAGGTCTTCTAAAATGGCTTAGGGGTTGTTAAAATTATTTTTTGATTTAATGCTCCATTTACGAAATATTAAAGTTTAAAGTGCAAATTTTTGTTCCAGTAGGGCGTCCCCCCCCCTCTAAAAGCTAAACTACTAGCTTGAAAAATCTGGAAAAATTCTCGATGAAAGTGCATTTCATGAACTTTAAAGGAAAAGTATAGCGGTTAAGATAACTTTATTAGTTTAGCAGTAATAGTCGTTGAACTTGGGTGTTGGATAATTTTGTACCAAATACAAAATCCTTAGCATTAATCCTTTAAAGTGACTAAGATGAAGTAGTTGCTTGTTTATAATGGGTAAAGACTTGCATTGAAAACCAAAATATGTTTTTTTTTTTACCTATTCAGAATAAAGAACAACAGAATCGTACTACATTGTGATAACGGGCTACTACGGAACCCTACACTGTGCGTGGCCCGACACGCACTTGGCCGGTTTTTTTTTCGTATGGTTTTGAATGCCAGATAGGGGGCGCCGTAGAATTTTTGCCCCGGGCGCTGGTAGTGCTAAAACCGGCACTGGTCAGCTGCTTGAGGGCGGGCATGAGCCAAGGATGGACTGATGAAATGACTAATTTGATTAATGCCAACCTTTTCTCCGCACTAGCAAATGACGCAGATGTTATAAAATTCGAAAGGCGTTTTATGCCGATTTTTCAGTGACAATTAGTCGGTTCTGTTATAAGGACTGCTTTATAGCAGTCCTTATAACAGAACCGACTAATGCAGTACAGTGGAGAGAGAGAGGCTTGCTTGGATAGTACTTTGATTGATTTAAGAAATGCCTACTTACTATAAAACCTAGGTATATAGGTACGTACCTATCCACTGGTTATATCTAAATACTTGCTAAATTAATTTTTGTGTCTGAGCCATAATTATATCAATTATTAGTACCTATCTAGCTCGCATAGCATAGCTCACACCCCAGGAAAGGCTATTTCATTAATATTCTTGAAGTACTTACCAAAGATATTTTTGTTTGCAGTCCCTCATCAAATACTTGGCAGAAGCACACCGTGGAGCGCATGGCTTCGTGATGGACGAGAATGGCAACCCGGTGGAGCGCGCCACCGTCAAAGTGAAGAGTCGTGACGTCACGTACCACACCACCAAGTACGGAGAGTTCTGGCGTATACTGCTGCCTGGAACCTACAGGATTGATGTAAGAATTACAATCATTATCATAAATGTGCCGACGTAAAGTAAGCGAATACGACAGCTAGACTTACTTTATTATAAGTACTGTGAGCTACAGAATAAGTTTCCCTGACAGTGTAGGCACATACTTATTTGCAAAGTGCTTAGTAGGTCTGTATTACAACCTAGCAGGATGAACCGTTTATTAATTTTATAGAAACCTCAGAACTCAAACGGAATGGATTTCTCTTTTATTTAAAGAACTGATTTACAACCCATAAACGTAAAAGCAAGGAGCAACCGTGTCTTGCTGAGGTCCAAAATTAATTACCTAATTAATTTTGCTTGGCCTTCATTATAACTCGTCTTTGCCTATAAGATGGCATTACTTGACGTTCATCTAACGGCCACTTCATCACGTAACACTTACAAGTCTAAGCACCATTCAAACTTCTATCTCTAGAAGTTTATGTAGGTGTTACGAGGGCGACACTAAAAGTTTTTAGAACTGGCCACTTGCAAAAGATATAATAAAAAAATAAGTTCAAATTTTGAAATTGAAACTCTTATGTATTTTATTCATTTGTCATTTGTTTACGATTTGGCGGCAAATTAAACATTGTCTGTGTCACGTCAGCATGAATTTAACGCGAGAAAATTTTCATACAATCAATGATATTAGTGTTAAAAAGGTGCGTAGGTACAATGATTTTTATGACTTTCGATGTCATTTCGAAGTCAACAAGAAAGTTGTGATAGACTTCGATTGGCCTTTCACGATGAAGCCCCACTGTTTAAACGTGGTCCCACTAATCTCACCGATGATCTGCGTGAGGGACGGCCTTCTACGCTTTAGGGTAGGTATATATGTTCTGATTTCTGTGCTTCTACGGCGACGACTGAAGATAACATCAGTGTTGTGCGGCGTATGATAGAGACTGACAAAAGAGTGACTTAACAGCAGATTCGGACAAGCTTAGGCATCGGTATGAATCAAGTGCACAAAAACGGTGGAAACCTCATAATTTTTGACAGAGGCCCAAAAGCTCCGTCGTGTTGATGGGTGTCGTGAAATGGTTCAAAGATCTAACGGAGGTGACTCAAATGCTGTGTACTAAAGTGAAGAGAGGTCGAAGCGTGGGAAAAAAGATGGTAGCCTCGTTCTTCGGAAGGATAGGTCATTACGCAACAATTGCTTTAGAGAATCGAAAAACAGTTACCGCAGAGACCACTCTGCGGTAACTGTTTTTCGATTCTCTAAAGCAATTGTTGACAAGTGGCAAACAATTGTTAGTGTAGGTACTACCAACCTACACTAACAATTGTTTGCCACTTGTCTTGGAAAAAGTTCGAGAGAAACGACCTCGCAGTAGGATCCTCCTTCACCACGACGCCTCGTCGCACACCGCCAAGCAAACAATCGACTACTTGGCGACCGCAGACGTGTAACGTGGCCCCGACCTTGCACCTTGCGATTTTTATTTCCGAAAATAAAAGAAAAACTTCGAGGAAAACGTTTTATGAACGCCGAGGAAGCAGTGGCTGCGTTTCAAAATGCCGTCGAAGAGACCCCTAAGGACGAGTGGGCAAAGTGCTTTTCTCAGTGGTTCCATCGGATGCAGCGATGTATTGATGTAAATGGACACTATTTTGAAGAGATATAATAAAACTAATAACTTGCTAGTTTGTTCAGTTTCTGATTTTCTAAAAACTTTCAGTGTCGCCCTCGTAGATACCTAGGAACTTACCGACCTACATAATTGTCGTAGATCATGTCAAAATCAAAATCTTGGACATTGAGAAGCATTAGGTAGCTATTTACCTATATATTTTTTAACCCCCACCCCCCACCCCCTGTTTTTTAAAACAGGGGGTGTTATAAGTTTGACGTGTGTATCTGTGTCTGTCTGTGCCATCGTAGCTCCCAAACGGCTGAACCAATTTTGATTTTTGTTTTGTTTGAAATGTGACTTGACCGAGTGTTCTTAGCTATGATTCAAGAAAATCAGTTCAGCCGTTTGAAGATTATCAGCTCTTATCTAGTTGATGAATTGATGTGAGCATCTTTCACAGGTCTTGATTGAGTCATAATTTGGCAATTCGTTACTTCAATGATAGTAGAAGAACATAGTAACCTTGAATTGCTGCTGCAGCATCACCTGGAATTTGCAGGATACCCAACTCCCTTAACTTACAGCAGAGGTAGTGTTTGGGCTCCTTGGAATGGTCTCAATGAATGGGTTATAGATAGATGGCGACCAGGGGCTGGTGATGGATTAGAAAAGAGAAATATAGGAAGACCGGATAAAATGGTTCCCACGGCCAATAACAACCAAACATATGTCATTAGATAGGCATTTTAATAAAGAGCAATAACTACCTACTATAGCGGTTCTTATCAAATCCTGCGAAAAAAGTTATGGCGATGTTCCGTAGGACGGACCTGGACGGTAGATAACGGAATATTTGAATAGTAATATATTTGCGCCAAACAGATGAGGCTTATACAACCCAGCAATAATGAATGTATGCTTGCTATTGTAGAAAACATAGCTGCTGTTAACTTCCAATTTTCATTAGCCGTCCGCCGACGCGAGGACGCTTGGATCAAAATATTTCCTACAACTTATATTAAACTTAAAGGGCCAATAAATACTATTACTTTAGTTTTTAGATATTTTTCTTTGAGTCTGGGGTTTTTTAAATTTAACTTTTTTTATTTTGTTACTCAATGGGCCTGCTCTTGACCTCGATCACGCCTGATCGAAAGCGATGGATGAGGTCTATGATGGAACGAGTGTGCCCAGAAGATGTCTAACTTTTTGGTCCTAAATATCCCCTGAAAATTTAAAGATAAATTTGCTAATATAATTTTTCGTGACAGCATGCGAAAAGCAATGCTGATAGAAGTAGGCGGTTTTAGCAATATAGGCATTTTATAGTTGCCAAAAGTGTCCGTATCCGTTTGCAGGTATCAGCGGAAGGATATCTGCCGCAAGAAGTAGAGTTCATCGTAATAGAAAGCCATCCCACTCTATTGAATGTTACTCTACATTCAGCAAAGGTGAGTAGTTGAGTATACCAAATGAATTTATAAACTATACCTCCATAATAAATTCAAGGGACTTGATTGTTAAGCAAATAAGACTATCAACCTAAATTTTTCGGATTAAAATCACAATTGTAATTTTTTAAACAGTCCAATGAAATGGCTATTACACGACAATCTGCTTAACAATTAATCGCTGACTATACAGACGCCAGCACATCAAGCAAGCTACCCGAAACTGTAAAATTTTCCCAATAACTTTGAACCCTACACTTAACAATATATAAAGTTGAAAATCTATTAAAGAAATTTGACCGATTGTAGTAGCTTGATGTGCTGGCGTCTACGTCTGTAGAAGTGTACATTATGTCTTGTACGCTGATGTCTCCACTCAAAAACTTCCCATTGTAAAAAATACCCTACAATATATATAATTATTAAAACTGTAAATATATCCATAATTCACTTGCTTGTTTATAGTTGCACTAATGGTGGTGTGGTTACAATTAGTTTATGTGCCTAGGGTTACATCCCGAAGGCGGCTGGTGCTCGGCTGGCGGCCACTGTGAAGACTACCTCCCTACCTACAGCACCTACCACAGCTACTTCTGCCCCCTATAACGATGGTGCTATTGTGTTCCCCGAAGACTGATCCCGAATGATTCCTTTATAAATGTGAAAAAATCGCTCACTTTAAATTATTTACACTGTTTTGTTGGAAACACCGCTTGCCACCGCGGGGTTTTTTTTAACCATCCCATTTTGTTGTTGTTTTGTAACCTCCTTTTTGCCGTGGGGTTTTCTCGGGTCTATAAGAGGTACACGAAGAGTTAAGTGTTGTGTCGTTAGACTTCTATTACTGAATGGCCTCGCACCGCGGATTTATTGCGCTGGTGTGCAAGCGGCGTAAAAATGCAATTGATTTATTAGTCGCGAAGTACCTACCTGTCATGTAATCAAATATTGCTCTTATTTTTATAGAGGAGTGTTTTATGTACAGTCACGAGCATAAGTAAGTATGTATATGTTACGGGGAATTTGATAAGTCCGGGCACTATTAATAATGGGCGGTCTGTATTCATAATGCCCGACTCAATTGGGCAATGTGATTAAAACAGCATGATTAATCACTTTTCCCGGCCATTATGAATAATGCCCACCCTATCTTGGGCAAAGTAATAAAATAGGTGAACTGTAGTGTTTTTGTTAACAAAAAGTTTACAAAAAATAAACTATTGAACATACTAGTTAAAAAATAAACAGTTAAAAATGTAATAACATCAATTCAGTAGTTACCTACTTTTATTTTGATAAAAATATTACTTAAGAACAATAGTTTAAAAATTAGTAAACTGAGAAAAATCAACAGAAATATCTAATAATTAAGGACTGTGCAAGAAAGTTATTAAGTTTAGAATTATTTATTCTTGCAAGAGAGCTTTTGTGACATTTGGAATTGCAAAAAATGTTGCACTTTGGTTAAAAATGAATAATACTCATCGCGAGAAAATAACTGAGTGTTTTTCCCCTTTGTTAATTTTAATTTATGAATTTCTTCATATCCTTGGATGCCGCCATTTTGCGAGATAAACGTACTCAATGCACTCACGTGTTCTCGTTCCGAAGTATTGCTGCGAACTAATACGTCGCTGCGTGCACGCGCGGCCCTCCACCCGCACGTACGCGCCCCTCGCATGTTGCAAGACACGGCCGCGGTCCAATTTATCACATTGCCCGGCTACAAGTAGGGAATTATTCATACTGCCCGGTTCAAGTAATAAATTCAAGCTATCTCAAACACTGAGGCTAAGAACTCACGGAGCGATTTTCGCCCGCGTCCGCTGCGGTTGCGGGCCCGCAGCTTCTGTAGAATGCAAATATTTATATAAAAAATTAAAGCACATTTCACGACGCGTTTTACGCCCGCGGTGTACGCGGTTGTATGCGGCTCCCGCTGTACCGGCGGGCAACTAGTAGAATCGCGCGGGCCGCGGTTACCCGCAGCCTCGGCGGGTGGCGCCCGCGCGCTTTGCGATCGGTTGGCGGGCGGGATCTCTGTCCTTAATCAGTGGATGCACCCAGAACCTTTTGGGCCTTCTTTTTTTAATTCTTCTGTGAAGTAAGTATAACGCAACGGCTCGTTTCTGGTGTGTGTCCATGGCGGTCTGGACGTCAACTGATCGTTAACCGCCCGTCTTGCAATCTTGCGATCATCGCCCGCCACGTTTGCGGGCGATGATCGCAACCGCGGCGGCCGCGTAACCGCGCGAATAACCGGTCTCGTGAGTTTTGAAATAAAACCGCAGATCCACGACCACGGCGGTTGCGGGCGAAAATCGCTCCGTGAGTTCTTAGCCTTACTTATTACATGGACCACGGGCCGTCGCGCACTATTAATAATGGCCGGTCAAAGTGATAAATTAACCACTTTGCCCATCGCTCTTGAGCGTTATTAATAATGGCCGGTCCTTATTAATAATGCCCAGTTAATCACGTTGCCCGTAACATATACACTTGGCTTTATTCAAAGGCAATTTTATTCCCTATTTTTGAATGAAATTTTATATTACCTACATAGTGCCCAACGAATTATCTTCTAGGGGTATTGGGCTTCAATTCGTTGGAGGTAAGAAAGGGCTTTGATCAGCTCATGATTGCCTGTAAAACCCTAAGCGGTCGTATTGACTGCCCTGGGCTCCACGGACTTTTCTGCCGCCTGTTTGTGCCCGACAAATACCTTGGGCACCGTCAAAGCCGCCGTCATAATCTGTTCGCACTACCGCTATCTAGATCTGTTGCTAGAGCCGAATCCCCAGTATGTCGAACGCCCTCCTGACTGCCGAACCTGAATGTGATGTGTTTGCTGATGAATGGAAGAAAATAATGCGTGCTTGTCTGGTGTTCTGTGAGAGACAATATGCGAGGGTGTCCACTGTTACATGCTAGTTTATATTACTTTGTGATGTGTTTAATTTATTTAACCATTTACTCAAATAATTATTAATAATTTTATCCACGAATTGTATGTTTAAATTTAATTTTTGTATTGTATGTTATTTGAATGCTTATTTTATTTTAATTTTAATTATTCTATGTTAATTAATGTAATTGGCCTAAACCTGTGCCGTTTTAATTAACTATAAATAAATAAATAGTATTTTCGAACCCATAGGTTCATGTAAAGTGTCGTATTTCAAAATTGCATTCGTCATTTCACGAAAAAATCGCAATTGAAAGTTGCCAAGTGTTGACATATCTATTAGTGCTCGTGACTGTACCATAAACTTGTCTGCTTAGTAAGTATTTAGTGTTATTCCAACTACTTACTTAAGTACAAATGTGTGTTTAATATTGTGTCATTGAAAAGTACCTACATTATTATAATATTAATAATTCATATTATTGTTGTATGTACATAAATCTTCCCCCTTATCTAGTTACCTATTTTTAAGATTTCTTGAGCACGGTGAGTAACTTAAAAATGTATTTTAACTATAACTTTATCTAAGACTGCAGAGTATGATTTAAATACGAATTTCACGTCGCAAATACAAAATAATTAATCGTATGACACATTTATTTAGCATCCTCTAAATTGACATCAATGTTTTTAAGGTTTTCATTCCCCGATTGCATAGTTGATACTATGCAATCGGGGCATGAAAACGTTAAGCACATTAATGTCAATTTTAAAATGCATGAGAACTAGTATGCTTGAAATAAATCTGTTTAAAAATTGGGTAAACATTTCTTTTCTCGAGCTTTCCTACCAAATGATAAACTGCTTGCTTGTAAAGGGAATTGAACATTTTTATATGCAGCCTGACCTACCTACTGTCGCGCCATTTAGATTTTATTTTCAAAAAGGCGGCCTTGCATGAAACCTATACATACATAAAACGATTGCTGTCATCAAATCAAACGGAAAATATAATAGGACCAAATCCCGTACAGCGTCAGCGTCACGTTTCCGAGATATTGGTCTCATGCGTGGCCGCCATTTTGAAGAAAAAAACAAAATGGCGGACAGGTAGGTATGCCACGGACCTACAAAGCCCTTTTAATCTCTAATAACAGATAGATTACAAATGGGTCAGTGGTATAACGTGTAACGTTGTGATGTTGCAGCGCATAGACGGCGGGCCGTACTACCGACCTGTGGCGCTGCCCCCCCGCGCCCCGCTGTCCCCGCCCGCCCCGCCCGGTATCTTCGCCTCGCTCACCAACTCCTTCAACACCATCGTCTCTAACATCTTCGGATAAACCGAACCAATAGTTATTGAGCAAGCGCCGATTATGAATTGTTAAACCAATCGGTGACCCCGGTGCCAAAGAGATGATGACATTCATCCTGTTTAACCCCATCTCTCTCGCACTGGAATGAAGATGGTTCTAACAAGACATAATACAGGCCCAAACCTGTGGCCGTTGGGAGGTTCGATTGACGCAGCTATACAATCAATTACTTATGAGTAGATAATAAATACAGGAATATTCCACAAGTGTTCACTTTACAATTTTTTGCAGATATTTAATAAAAACGCTGATTCATATTTTCAGCTAAGTACATACTAAGACTAATTTATCAGTAGGTACTCAGTAATATTATAAGTAAATATTTGTGAAATTATTACTTGATTAAGTAAATGTTCAGATATTGTTGTGTTCATCGGATAACAATGAAAGTTAATCTAATATTTAAAGAAAATACGCAGCAAAGTAGCCGTATTGTAGAACAAAAAAGATATACTTCCGCATTTATACTCTAAGTAAAAAGTACACTCAAGACATACCAAATTATGCAGTAATGCCAATAGTACGTATCGCAGGGCTCTCGACCCCAGAAAGCAAAGATCTCTTACAAAAAAGATCAAAATATTTTTAAGGAGTTTGTAAATATACATTAGTTGATAAGATTAGATGCTTTAATGTTAAAATAAAAACTAATTTATTACATACAAGTGTTATTTATTTGTTTTTTTCACATTATAACATAACACTCGTGTTGTCTTGATTTAAAAACGTCGATAACCCTGAATTAGGGTGACAATGATACCTGAAAGTCTCGGAAACTAAGAATGCTAGCTTAATGAAATAAATGGTGTTTAATAGAAAATTAAATGTTCCTTAAATGAAAGTAATAACACTTCTTAGTTAGGTACTGTAAAGTTATGCTATCAAAAATTACAAAATAAAAAAATGGGATTTTTGTAAATGGGAACTACGAATTTTCTGCATTCTGTTTTTTGCTTATTTCTATTCTGTCATATAAAAAACTGGGTTGTGGTTGTGTCATGGACATTTTTGGTTGGTAGTTATTTTTTTGTTTATGTATTTTTTTATGAACATAATACAAAGTGACACATACATTTTATTACTTTCATTTAAGGAACATTCGATTGTCTATTAAAGACAATTTATTTTATTAAGCTAGCATTCTTAGTTTCCGAGACTTTCAGGTATCTATATGTGACCCTAATTCATTGTTCTCGAGTATATATTAAGAATTGAACATGCTTAATTAATCATTACAACACAATAAACGTTGAAACACAATTTTTAGATGCAAACACCACGATCCACAGTAACATAACACTACACTGAAGTCAATGACACGAGTTTAAGGATCACGCATCGGATCGCATCTAATAGAAAGATTCATACACCATACTTTGACTTTGATTTACTAAGTAAAGTAAGCGATTTATACGAAAATGAATATTAATGTTATAAAAATAAAATTCATATTCGGGACGCTTACTTTACTAATAATAATAATAAGTATTTATTTCTCACCACAATAAAGCTAAAACTAAGCAAAGTAAATTCAGAGTCTGTATATGGGCCAGTTTCTCAAACGAAAATTATCGCAAAATTTACGTGACAAATCGTCAAGCGCGCGTAAATTGCTGTAATTGGTTGAATGATTTATAAAATAGTCAATAGCAGGAATTGACTTGCGTTAAATTTTGACGCATCGATCGATAATTTCGTTTCAGAACCTGGGCGTTTGACTCTTGCCCTAAGCCTCTGTTGCATCGACTTTGACTTGGTCCCTGGCGACTTGGAAGGTTGCGATGAGTGCCGCGAGCTCGATACGTTCACTACAACCCGATGCCAGACGCGCCTCGGCATCCGCCATTTTTATGAGCAACGATATCAGAACTTCGGGAGGAAGTTTCACTGTAACGCAAATATTTCAATAGTTATTGGTCCATTTATTTTGAGACATTTGGGTTTACGTAACGTTAAGATAGGATATTCACGACCAAATTTCAATGATGTAAAACCATTAGCAAGTCATTGCAATGTTAGTCTTATCTCATTTTAATAAAATACGATGAATGACGTGAGTTTGATAAAAAAATCTCGGCGATCATTCTAATTTATACCTTACCGGACCTAGATAAAAGTTGCATTGCAATGACTTACTTATGGTTTTACGTCGATGGTAAATTTTCTACCCAGTGGAATTGGGCGACAATTCTTAGCTTTCTTAAATTAAGTAAACAGGGCTGCGAGTAACGGCTATCTACGCCATAATTATATAGGACAAACCTGAACAGAGCAAAGCAACTAGATAATAGTAAGCCGCGCGAAAGACTTTATACGGATGTCCTATATGGGTGGACACTGAAGACGCTGTGTCGGCAAATGAATACAATCTCCTTGAAAATACTAAATCCCTATGCAATATACTATAGATAGACAGGAGTTTCATAATGTAAGTAGGTTCCAAGTACTTACCTCTTTGTATGATCGTGTGAACTTCAGTCAAAATGTCGCCAAGTGCCAACCCTTTTGCAAGTTTGAGATCTTGAATGTCTGTGTAACGTTGTTAAGGAGATAATATTAATTTATATAGATATGTCTTTTATATATATTTTTTTTTATATGATATTTTTTGTCCGTGAATAAAATTGACCCCTGAACCTTTATGTATGGAAAAACTCTCTACAATTCGAAAAAGTTCAAATTAGCCCATATGGTGCTTGGTGCTTATAAACATTAAGTGGGAAAAAACAAACAATACACCTATGATTATTCAAGCTCATTGAAACAAACATTGTTAAAAAGGATACGCTTGAAGCACACAGCAAAGTCGTTTTCATTGAGCAGCCAGTTGAGTATGTTGCTGATATCGGAGCGCAGCGGGTGTCCTACACACGTGTACACATTATCTTCGGTGACATCACGGTACGCCAGCCACGTGCTCTGCAAGGTGTTCAGTACCTTCCGCATGTCGCCGCCCGACAGAGCCAGCAAGGCTTTGATACCGTCTTCGGATATCTTTACCCTGTAAATCAAGATTACATTCTTGGGTTAAGGGAATTGAATTTCAGATACAATAGTTATTTCTCCTGACATACCTGAACCATTGCTGTATGGTTCACGGCATGAGCAATCGAAGTTTGTAATATGTTTGTGTGAAGTGTATGAGCAATCGAAGTTTGTAATATGTTTGTGTGAAGTGTATTTTTTAATTGTATGTTTTAATTTTGTGCCTGCTTACGATCCTTCGTTGGTCGTTTTAACGTTTATTATTATTATTTCCTTTATCAAGGCAACAACAAAGGCAAACTTGCAACCTGCATCTGACCAAACAACAGACTGCTGGCGAGAGCATTAAGCAATCCAGCCTGAATAACCGATATTCTGTAGATGGTGATGGTGATTTTCACCTTATTTCTTTAACATATTTTACTTTCGGAAAATACACTCATGTTACAGATATTATAAAAAGTGAACGTACCCTTCGGCGGTGGCGACTTCCCGTAGTCGCGGTATTATCTGAGTCTGTTGCAGAGGTGCAAAGCGGAATCGCGTACATCTTGACTGCAGCGCCGGTATTATTTTGCCCAAATAGTTGCAAATTATGCAGAACCTCACATTTTCCGTATATTTTTCTATAACTGAAACAAGCGGTTTGAGAAACATACTTACTGAAACATTTATGTACTTAAATAATGATGCATAAAAGGGGGCTCGTGGCTAAGTAATAACAGCCGCAAGGGTCGATCGATCAGGTTAAGCTACGCTTGCCACGGTCGGTCCGTGGATGGGTGACCATCTTTACCTACATACCGAGACCGCCGTTACGGGTAGTCAGAAGCCCGAAAGTCTGACAACCAGTCTTACCAAGGGGTATCGTGTTACCCAGTAACTGGGTTGTGGAGGTCAGACAGGCAGTCGCTCCATGTAAAATACTGGTATTCAGCTGCATCCGGTTAGACTGGAAGCCGACCCCAACATATTTGGGAAAATACTAGGCAGATTGCAATAATGCAGAAAAAGATGAAGAATTATATAAAAGGGTAGCAACGCCCCGCGGTTTCACCCGCATAAGTGTCGATCCCGTGGGAATATCAGGATAAAAACTATCCTATGTCCTTCCGCGGGATGCAATCCATCTCTCTGCCAAATTTTATCGAAATCCGTTCAGTGGTTTAGGCGTGAAAAGGTAAGGTAACATACAGACAGAGTTACTTTCGAATTTATAATATTAGTACGGATACATTAAAGATTTGTCAGTTATTATTATCACTGGCATGTCATATTATAAGCAACTAGTTAATCACATTAATATTATAAAGGCAAAAGTTTGTGAGGGTATGTGTGTGTGTGTTTATGTTTGTTACTTCTTCACGCACAAACGGCTGGACCAATTTTGATAAAATTGTATGGAGGTAGCTGACACCTTAGATTAACATATAGGCTACTTATTATCCCGATATTCCCACGGGATCGACATTTACGCGGGTGGAACCGCGGGGCGCAGCTAGTATTATATATGCGAAAGTGAGTTTGTTTGTTACGCTTTCACGCTTAAACGGCTCAACGGATTTGGATTAATTTTGGCACATGGGTAGACCATGACCTGGGGGCCTAAAAAGCCACTTTGGCAGAATCATAAAAGGATAACATAATGGACAGTTAACCGTTATGTTAATCGTATCAAATCCCATTGGTGAAGCATTTTTCAGTTATTTTTTTTTTTGTCTGTGCTAAAATACCAATCAATCCGATCCAAATCCAATCCCAATCTCTTTGATTATACCTACGTAGTGCAGCGAAAAAAAGAAAAACACGGACTGTCATCGCCATATTACGATTCATAATGTTATCCTTTTATGATTCTCCAAAGTGGCCTTTTTAGGTCCCCTGGAACTCTGGGCTATAGGATAATTTTTATCCCGGTAGTATGTTCCCGTGGGATAATTTCCGACCTCTACGCAAAAGAAATCGCGGGCAAAAGCTACTAATAAATAAAACCCGAATATTAAGACAGACTTTTTATTATTGTACGATACATATAGCTGACGATGCTTTCCGCTGTTCTCTTCTCAGAGCTTTTCTATTCATGATAAGTGATTGCACAGGTTCCGACTGCGAGGGCACGTGGCCGTTCAGTTGTGGGTCCTTGGGCACCACAGACCGGCCGTCTACAGTGGCCGGCGGCAAACGATGCACCTTCACCCCTAAAACGCGAGCCACTAGGCTTGTGAAAGCGTTGCTCACCTGAAATTAGACAAATCGTTCACGCAATCAACACCGTAATTTATACAAACAGAGAATATATTTTTAAGAAGACACAATGTACAGGAGAATGCATAGAATGGGCTCAGCTTATCAAATAATTATAGGGTTTCCTATGGCTATCCTCATCATCATCATCATTTCAGCCAAAGGACGTCCACTGCTGGATATAGGCCTCCCCCAAGCACCTCCACTTCGACCGGTCCTGTGCTTCCCGCATCCAACGGGTTCCTGCGGCCTTCACAAGGTCATCGGTCCACCTTGTGGGAGGCCTTCCAACGCTACGTCTTCCGGTACGCGGTCGCCATTCCAGAACCTTTCGGCCCCATCGGCCATCTGTTCTGCGAGCAATGTGCCCTGCCCACTGCCACTTAAGTTTGGCAATTCTTCGGGCTATGTCGGTTACCTTGGTTCTCCTGCGGATCTCCTCATTCCTGATTCGATCACGCAGGGAAACTCCAAGCATAGCCCTCTCCGTTGCCCTTTGGGTGACTTTTAGCCTTCTTATAAGGCCCATTGTGAGCGACCACGTTTCAGTTCCATAAGTCATCACTGGCAACACACACTGGCTATCCTACTTTTATCTAAATATACACATTCACATTTTACAGGCTGGCAGGTATATGGACGCGCAACCATGTACCTACTGAATTCATGGTTTCAGTTTGCCCGTCGATGTTCCTACGAGCCTGTATAGATATATATTAAATTTTACCTACCATGTTGTAATTTAGAAAAAAAAACAGTTTTAACAGGCGCAGGCGTTGGGCCGCTAACCACTAAGAAGCTGAGCTGTCTTTTATCGTATTATAGCTTTATTCTTAGGAAGCAAGTGTGGCAATTGCGAAATCAATATACAGATCATTCAAGTTTCTAGTAAATTTGCTAAACAACCCAATTCCTTTCAAGAAAAGTTACTTACCATCTCCCCTGTCCTTGCTGAACCCTTGAAGGTCTCCAAAAAATGTTCGGACGCAAATTTTTGTACACAAGACAGTCTCACTGCCCTCTGGTGTTCCAAATCAGACTTATTGCCAAACAGAGCCATCAAAGGTTTCGTCAATTCATTTTCGAATATCTCCTTCACTTTCCGAATCCATTCGGTAAGTTTATCGAAACTTTGCAGATTCGTGAGGTCATAAACGAACAATACAATCTGAAACAGACGAATGATTTTAACATCAATGACTCCAAAAACTTTAGGTAATAGTTCACATGGAACTTTTAACAATTTCTGTATGATACTTGTCAAACGGTGACTATATTCTTTTGCTTGATGTTCGGCATGCTAGGGCTAGGAGTAGGTTTATTAAAGCACTCATAGAACACAACCAACCCTTTTTAACTTACATCAGAAGCATACAGATAATTAGCGAGCATGTGCGTCTCCAGCGCGTTGCCGGCGACGTCACAGAGCTGTAGGGGCACGGCGGGGCGCAGCCCTATACACTGGCCGGCCATCACTTCCGCGCCTTGCGTGCCGCCCACCGGCGCCATGCTATTCCCTCCCAGATACCGATGGCAAAGACAGCTCTATAAAAACATTTACATAAATTGACTATACAGGGTCAAAATCGTCGGTGCTCCATGGTACAATTGAAATTTGACCAATTGGACTATGGGGCAATTAGCTAGCTACGTAGTCGTGATGGATATCGATATCTTTAGGTAATGATTTTACGTACCTACCGCTGACTACGGGGTCAACGGCCGCTGATGGTAGTGCAGTTACTCGAAATTATAGGGTTAGAAAATCATATCGCCTCACGACGCTTTCTGATATGTGGTATCAGTTTTTCAACCGCCATGAGTGGGGAAAGGGAGCTGGGACTGGATGCAAAAGGTGTTGTGGCACAACTTGTGAGAGCTCTTAGCTATTTCCATAATTACGTACATATACCTAACCGACTACGAAGTATGGTAGAAAAAGACATGTTGCGACGACCCCAAATAAATTGGGATACTTAAGGTGAAAAGAATGATGATAAGATACCTACATAATCTGAGTTGATATTACTTTTATGATAGATCAATCATAAAAATTTGTTTGTCATAGATCCAGCCAAGGTAATCATTACCGACTCTACATAAAGCGTGAAGATAAAATTTCTTACTGATCTCGTTACGATTCGGAGATACTTATGCATCAACAAAATTACATACAATAACTGGAACCGTAATCACAAAAAAAAAAAAACAACCGACTTAAAAACACTACAAAGTGATAAATAACTTTAATTTCGGAAGTCAGTGTCGTTGGTTCCGCATTTTCGTTTTTTGACACCGACTTCCGAAATTAAAGTTATTTATCACTCTGTAGTGTTTTTTTTTTGTAGTCGGTTGTTTTTCTTGTAAAAAAGTTTTTATTCTTTTTTTTATTGTACCTACCCCACACAAATTCAGTTAACACTAGTGCACAGAAGAATTGAAGAAACCAACTAGAAGAATCATCAAAATTCGCATAGAAATGCCGGAGATGCAGTAGGTACATTTATGCATATAACTTTGTATAATAAGAATAATTATTTATTTATTTATATATACTTTATTGTACACCAGAAAATACATAACAAAAAAATACAATTATTAATACAAAACATACAATGGGCGGCCTTATCGCTTTCTGCGATCTCTTCCAGGCAACCTTGGAATGGACAGTGATTGCGTGGATATAAAAAATGGGTAATACTAAAACCTTCCTGAAAGTATGTACATCACATTAATGAAAGAATTATCAAAATTGCTTCATTAGTTTTTGAGAAATTGGCGGACATACATACGTAGGTACGGGTCGACGTCGAATACAGAGAACCTCCTTTTTTGAAGTCGGTTAAAAAAGGTATAAATTTATTACAAAATAACACTTACCTTCCCAGTCTTAGGCTCACCAAGAACCGCAATCTGAATGGTCCTGGTCTCAACTACGTCGTCTTCACTGTAGTGCATCGTAAAGAACTTGTCATCGGCCCAATTAAAGTTATGAACGCATTTTCCGAATTAAAAGATCACAGTTGTCTAACATCATCAAATATGATAAATTCTTAAAGCCAAGGTTCAACATTATTAAGAAATTAACCATGATACCTTGATTTCAGAAGCATTTGTTTTCATTAAATAACCATGGCAACTTAATAGGTATGTTCAAATAGCACGGTAGCGAACGTTTAGTGATTGAATACCAAAAAAAATAACAATCAAATAACTTAAATGTTAAGGTTCGTTAATAATATAATAAAAATATATTATACGTCGACGAAAAAAGCCTTTCAAAATTCCGTGACAACATCATTGTAAACAAAAAGCCAGCCAAGTGCGTGTCGGACCACGCACAGTGCAGCTGCTATTCCGTAAAAATCTCACCGTGAAAACTTGGGTGAAGAGAGCGTGGAGTGAGCTGTCAATAGTGTCAATTCCTAGCAAAAACAAACTCGCTTCACCTAAGTTTTCACGGTGAGATTTTTACAGAATCGACCGGCAGGATTCAGTAGTTGGGATGGTAATGGAGGTATTTTTTTTTTTTTTAGCTTACTACTTTGTAGGCGTGATCACTATATATAGGTACCTAACCAAATACAGCTAAAAAGGGTCTCAGAGTTAAACCGCGGACTCCCAGACAAACTGACTTGGCGTAATTATAAGTGTTCCTTGTCTTACTACGGAGCCCTACAAACACTTGGCTATAGTCAATATAATGTATGTCTGTCACAGTGGAGTTTTTCTGCAACTATTAGACACATAGACTGATAATTAGGACATTATTTAACCATCCCGCAATGCAACTCTGCCTAACATAATAGGTATCTGCCCCATCGCACCGCATTGTTCACCCAATATAGCATGACTGAGTAATAAACATCCAAACACGCTAAGTCCCAAATATCATTCACGTCTATTAATATGACTTACTTCTTCTGAGAGCGTTCTGTGCATCATTTGTCATAGCATCCGCCTCATCTAAAATAATCAGCTTGGGTCCTGCTTTGAATATTGTTCTCGTTGATGCAAAGCTAAGTATCTGACCTCTTACAATGCCTATCCCTCTATCATCAGATGCATTCAATTCTAAGACCTGAGGAATTAAAAACAATCATAAAAATAATTAGGAACATAGTTACACAGGGTGGCAGAGACATCGACGCGCAACCTGTTACTATGGATTCAGTACATGATTTTGAACCCCAATAGAAAAATTTAGGTTATTATAAAAAAAATTGCTATTCCATACATATTTGCCGATTCTTTTGTTCACAAACTAAACTACAGATTAGTGCATCTTTTTCTTTCTATTTCATTTACAAAAGGACAGAAGATTAATCAACGCCTGACGTAAATTGACGTAATTTTAGTAGGCAAGTTTTTAATCACAACTAAATTAAGGAGTAGACTTTTCGTTGGTAGTGGTGAAGGCTAAACACGTGCTTTTGTCAGTATTACGAATTCTTTCGATTTCTAGTGAACCTCTGTGTGAATCTTGATTGAGACTATTCCTTGTGTTTGTGTTCTTTGTGTAAGGTTAGTTTTATTTTTTATTGTCTTGTTTTTAATCACTATTTGCCGTCATTGTGAATTCCAAAAAGCCTCCTGATCCCGACCCCCCTGATGAACTTTTTGATCTTTCCCCTGGTATGACCATCACCCTCCCCCATGACACCCAAATTCCCACGCAAGATCGCAAAATGGAAACAGATACTCCAAATCGGAAGAGGGTCGCTGTGTCCCCCCCTACTACTCCAAATATTCCACCCAAAGTACCGAAAACAGCCAGAGATAATTCGCCTTATATTGTCCATGTTTCCCTTATCCTCTTGACTGCTCTATCAAATCCTCCTCCAGATCCCTTTCTATTAATATACTTGAGGAAACAATGGGCAGGAGAAAGACACAGCCCTGATTAAAGACCAAATATATCAAAGACGAGATAACTAAGCCGTATAATAAACAAGGCAGTCCGATAGAGATGGGGTATTGATTCTAATTTATTATGCAGAGGACGGACATCTAATCCTACGGGTGTCCGATAATATCAACCGTTCATTCCTCTAATTATGGATGGTCAGACTTCAGGCACTGTGCTACATCCGGTCAAGTTTGGTATGTTTCTAACGATAAATAACATCAATAACATACGCCTCGACGGTGTCAAACGTATAGGTAGAAATAAACTGTCAGTTGAATTCAAGTCGCATCAGGACGCAAACAGTTTTTTAATGAATAATTTGTTAATTCAACATAATTATACCGCCTCCATCCCACAATACAACATTACACGATTAGGTCTTGTTAGGGATATCCCTATTGAGTGGTCGGAAGACGAAATTATTAAAAATATTAAGGTTCCTGAAGGATGCGGTGCTGTTGTGAAGGCCAGGAGGATGAACCGTAAGGTTGTCTCTTCTGGTGTAGCTGAGTGGAGGCCTACGCAGACCGTTGTTATAACTTTTGACGGACCAGTTTTAACCAAACGAGTGTATTGTTTCTTTTCAGCTCTTCCAATTGAGAGGTACACATACCCAACAATCCAATGTTACGATTGCTGTCGGTTTGGCCATACTCGCACACTTTGTAGATCAAAACCACGCTGCTACAAATGTGGCGGAGATCATCCAGGAGATGGTTGTGACACCACCCCTGAGTTAGGTTTCTGTATATCATGTTCCGGGAACCATTTCGCAAATGACAGTGCTTGTCCCGAATTGGGCCGGCAGAAGAGCATCAAAGCTCTGATGGCGGAAAAATCAATTCCTTATGTAGAGGCAAGTCGGGTTTCCCCCCTGTTTCCAGATCATATGCCGATGTCTCAAAACACTCCCCTCGTAACAAGGCTACAATAAATAAATCCCCCTCCCAATCGTATAGTCCAATCCCTACTACCCAAAAGTCATACCGTAAAACGGTATTCCTAAACCCTAAGCCCCGTGCCCCCCTTTCCCCAGGACATAATAAAGAAGCTCATCAAGCACTTATCCGCAATTACTCTTTTTCCCCCTCCAATAATGGCTGTGCCTTCCCAGCGGAAGTTGCTGAGCCAATGATCTAGACGGGAGCACAGCTCGAAGAACATACTAGAATCAATTACAAATATTTTAATGACTGTACTTACAAACCCTAACCAATCACTACCTGACCACGTTGCCTTAAAATTGACCCCCATCTTAAATTACATTCACGATGCTCCATCCCCTGACATTCCTCCAATGGAACGTGAGGAGTATTACTCCCAGAAAGCCTGATCTTTCATTTTTAATAAATAAGTATAAGCCATCAGTCTGCGCCATTGCTGAGACATGGCCATGTCCGCAATGACAGACCTGATGGATAGGGGGGATGTGCTTTGCTCATCAATAGCAAAGTATCATTTTCCCCTATTCCTCTACCCTTTGTTGGCGATAACATAAATGTTGTTGCTGTTAAGGCTGAGGATACAAATATTTTTTCTTTTTATATTGCGCACCCACAACTCGAATATCTTTCGGTAATTAGAAATTTGTTATGCAGTGTTAGCGGTCCAATACTTGTTATGGGTGATTTTAATTGTCACCATTATCGTTGGGGATCAGATACTTGCGATAACTTTGGCATTGGCTTGCTGGCTGTATTGGATGATCTGGACCTCTGTGTCATCAACGACGGCAGTGCTACACGCAGGTCTGCAGCAGGGCAGAGTATTCGTTGTGTTGACTTGACGTTCTGTTCATCCAATGTATCTAGCCTCCTCATCTGGCGTCGCTTGGATATGACTTATGGAAGTGACCACTACCCCATCATGATCGAATTCCCTTCTAAAAATGTTCCCAAAAAAGTCTCCCCTCCCCTTTTAAAATACCGACTTGACTCAGGAGATTGGGATTTGTATTCTAAAATCTTAGACTTAAGAGTATCTTCCCTTCCAAAGGTCAACGGAGATAATGCCCAGGAATGTTTTTTGTCCTTTTCCTCCACTGTCTCTGCTATAGCAGAAGATTGTTTCCCATCCAAAAAACCCCAATCCGACCACATCCCTTCTCCGCCATGGTGGGATAGGGAATGCACTGACATGGTCAGGGCCAGGAATGCGGCTGAAGAGACTGTTAACTGTGATATGAACCTGGATAACCTCATGGCTTTCAAGCGAATATTAGCCAAGTCCAGGAAAGATCAAAAAAGAAAAAACGAGAAGGTTGGTCAAGATATTGCTATTCGCTGAGTCCATCCACTCCGGTTTCGGTGGTATAGCGGAGAGTAAAGCTTTTTAGGAGTAGCTTAGCACCTGCCTCTTCGAACAACATCTCAGAAGAACTGGGGTACCAGTTTTTCTCCAAAATCGTACGTTCCGGGTGTAGAGGACAGCTGTGTTGTCATAGATGATGCAGACAACACTAGCGATCCAATGAACGGACCATTCAGCTTGGAACAATTAAAAACTGTACTATCCCATGTTAAGGACTCCGCGCCAGGGGTGGATGGATTTATCGTCAAAGCTGGACCAAAAACCCACCAATACTACTTGGACTTGGCTAATTTTTGCTTTACTTTCGGAGATATTCCCTCAGAATGGAAGGTTCAAGTTGTCATTCCTGTATTAAAACCGGGCAAAGATCCTAATGATCATTGTTCATATATGTAGACCCATCGCTTTATCGTCCATACTAATTAAACTCTTGGAACATTTAATAAAGAATCGGCTAGAGTGGTTGGTGGAGAATGGGAGGCTGCTTCCGGCGACTCAGTTCGGCTTCAGGAAAGGTCTGGGCACTGCTGATAGTGTAGGTATCCACACGTCAGCGGTCCGGCTGGCCCTCAGCAGGAATGAGTCGGTGGTGGCCGTTTTCCTGGATGTATCAGCTGCTTATGATTCGGTCCTCCTCCCTGTTCTCAGGCAAAAGCTGCACGAGCTGAGAATCCCGGCTAGGATATCTCGTTATATATTGTTATTTTTAGGTAATCTGTGCATTGAAAGAATATGTTTGATCTGTGTGTAAAATAAATGAATGTTCAGTTGTTGAAAAAACTCTGCTGCGTTTTATTAGGTTATGGGCCCAGTCCCTTAAATAATTCGCAAAAGTCGTTAGTTTTTCCTAAATATCATTACCTTATCGTGGACTATCTGTATTTTGTTATTGTGTTCAAAGAAAGAATCAAAAAATTATAACATAATTTTGCAGTTTTACTGAAATTTAAAAATGGCCGGCAGTTACATTGTGAATGTGCCTAAACTAAAGGGCAGAGAAAACTACGATCAGTGGGCGTTTGCAGCAGAAAAATTTCTCATCCTTGATGGCGTCGATATATCCAAAGAATTAACAGCGGAGGAAGCTACTTCAACGGAAGAAAAAAAAGCAAAAGCGAAGCTGATAATGACCATCGATTCATCGCTGTATGTTCACATCAAGAATGAAAAAACGGCTCGAGACATATGGAAGCGCCTGAAAACACTCTTCGACGATTCTGGCTTCACGCGGCGTATTAGTTTATTGCGTCAGCTTATTTCTATCAGACTAGAAGATAGTGAATCGATGACGGCGTATGTAACCCAGATGGTAGATACAGCACAAAAACTGAAAGGAACAGGTTTCCAAATCACGGATGAGTGGATTGGTTCATTGTTGTTGGCGGGATTAACCGAAAAATTTGCGCCAATGATTATGGCCATAGAACATTCCGGCATGGTGATAAGTACGGACGCCATTAAAGCAAAATTATTGGATATGCAATCGGATGTTGGTAACACTGAAGGTGCACTTTTATCTAAAAGTTGGCATCAACGAAAAAAAGGAAGTACCAACAAAAGGAACACAAACATAGCGGAAGAGTCTAAGTCAAAACTGACAACTTCAAATCCAAAGTCAACAAAAACAGTTCGTTGTTATCGATGTAAACAACTTGGACACTTTATGAATAAATGCCCTCAGAATAGTCAAAATACATCAGATAACGCATTCCGCGCTACTTTCTTGAATCCAGAAAATAGATTTCAAGAATCGGATTGGTATATTGACTCGGGAGCAAGTTCACATATGGTTGTTGACAAAAGATGTTTGGAAAATGTTTCACTCAGCCACAAGGTAAAGAGTATCGTAGTCGCCAACAAACAGACAGTACCCGTGTTGTGCGCAGGAAATACTAGAATAACGACAGTGGTCAACAACTCAGAATTTGATATAACAGTGAAGGATGTTTTGTGTATACCCAATCTAACTACCAATCTGCTTTCAGTTAGTCAGCTTCTTCGGAATGGCAATAAAGTTAATTTTGAGAAAGATGTTTGCTATATACGAAATCGGCATAATGAACTGGTGGGAAAAGCAGAACTAGTAAATGGAGTTTATAGATTAAACATCAAGTCAGAGTTGTTTGCAGGCTCAGCGACAGCTGCGACTAGTGTGATGTGGCATCGTAGGTTGGGACACATTAACAGCAAAGACCTTAACACTATGAGAAGTGGTGTGGTGAATGGCATCGATTTCTCTGACAGAGCAGTGATTGATAAATCCAAGTGCATCACATGTTGTGAAGGAAAGCAAGTGAGACTGCCTTTTTCACACAAAGGTACTAGGTGTGAAAATGTGCTGGAAGTGGTTCATGCAGATGTCTGTGGACCCATGGAGCAAGTCTCAATTGGATCATCGCGTTACTTTTTGCTCTTTGTCGATGATTTTAGTCGAATGACTTTCGTCTATTTCCTCAAGGCCAAAAGTGAGGTCTTTAATTACCTGAAGGAGTTTAAAGCTTCAGTCGAAAAACAAACTGGCAAAAGTTTAAAGGTATTGAGGACGGATAACGGAGGCGAATTTTGCTCTTCTGAGGTTGAAAGTTTTTTGAAAAGGGGTGGAATAGTTCACCAGAAAACTAACCCTTACACCCCAGAGCAAAATGGGATGTGTGAACGCTTAAACCGAACAGTGGTGGAAAGAGCTAGGTGTATGCTGTTTGATGCTAAACTTGGGAAACGTTTCTGGGCAGAGGCTGTGAATACTGCTATATATCTGCGAAACAGGACTTTAGCATCTGGTCTAACAAAAACACCATTTGAACTCTGGACGGGCAAGAAGCCAGACGTTAGCCACCTTCCGGTTTTTGGAAGCACTGCCATGGTTCACATTCCAAAAATAAAAACAGCAAAGTGGGATAAGAAGGCACAAACTCATATTTTTGTGGGTTATGAGAATAATGTAAAAGGTTACAGATTATATAATCCCAAGACAAATAAAGTCATCACCAGCCGAGATTTCATTATAATGGAAGATACTCATAACAATCCAGATGTGATCCAAGCTGAAATTATGGATGAACAGAATGTTAATACAACAGAGGAAGAAGAAACTGTTATAAACTCTTCGGATGCGACATACATACCAGATGAAACTGAAAGTAGCAGTTCTTCAATGTCTGACGAATCCTACAATACTGTCAGTGAAACAGAATTACAATCTACACCTGAAGAACCTACTGTTTCAGGTAAACGTCAGAGAAAGAAACCAGATAGATTTGGATTTAGTACCATCTGTGTAGAAAGTGTTGGTGATGAAAATTTAACTTATGAAGATGTCATGAATGGGACAGAACGTGAAAAATGGTGTAAAGCAATGGAGGAAGAGTTGCAGTCATTTCGTGAGTGCGATGCATGGGAAGTGGTGGACAAACCAGAAAGTGGAACAATAGTGCAGTGTAAATGGGTTTACAAAAGAAGGTAAATAGTGATAATGAAGTGCGGTATCGTGCGCGTTTGGTGGCGAAGGGATTCACGCAAAAAGAAGGTATCGATTATAAAGAGACATTTTCACCTGTAGTTAGATATTCTACTTTAAAGTTACTGTTTGCATTGAGTGTTAAATTGGATATGAATATCACTCATTTTGACGTAGTAACTGCTTTCCTTAATGGTGACTTAGACGAGACTGTGTACATGCAACCACCTCAGAATTTTGCTGATAAAAATAAAGTTCTAAAATTAAAGAAGGCAATATATGGCCTTAAGCAATCTGCCCGAGCTTAGTACAAAAAGGTGGATGAATGTTTACAGGAATTCGGTTATAAAAAATCGCAATATGAGCCCTGTTTGTTTGTTAAATCATCTGGAGGTCAAAAGACCTTTATAGCTTTATTTGTGGACGACTTCTTTGTATTTTCAAATAATGATACCGAAGTTGAAAAAGTTAAAAGTCAGTTGAGTTCCAGATTTAAATTAAAAGATTTGGGTCATGTAAAACAGTGCCTAGGTATGCGAGTTGAAACCTGTAAAAATAAATTGTATATTGACCAAGAAAGGTTCATTGATAATTTATTGATAAAGTTTGGAGTGGAAAATTGTAAAAATGTGTCCAATACTCCAATGGAAATCAATTTAAAATTAGATAAATGTGATAATGTTAATTGTGATGTTAAATATCCTTATCAGCATTTAATAGGCAGCCTTATGTATCTGTCGGTACTTACTAGGCCAGATATATCCTATTGTGTGAGCTACTTAAGTCAATTTAACAATAATTATGGTCAAACACACTGGCAGCATGCTAAGAGAGTTTTAAAATATTTAAAAGCAACTAAGTCTTATCGCCTAACTTATGCTAAGGATAATTCTGATTTAGTAGGTTTTGTTGATGCCGACTGGGCTTCCAACACAGTTGACAGACGGTCTTACACCGGTTTCTGCTTCAAACTCTCAGGAGGAGTAGTTTCACATGAATGTAAGAAGCAACAAACAGTAGCACTATCAAGTACTGAAGCCGAGTACATGGCTATTTGTGAAGCTAGTAAAGAGGCAATATTTCTTAAAAATCTGTTGTTAGAACTTACTGGAAAAGATATAGGACCTGTAATTCTGTATAATGATAATCAAAGTGCGAAAAATCTTACAGAGAACAGTATGTATCACAAAAGATCTAAGCATATAGATGTTAGATTCCATTTTATTAGAGAAGCTGTCTATAATAAATTAGTAAAAATTGTTTATTTAAATACAGAAAATATGCCTGCTGATATTCTTACAAAAAGTTTGTCAAGTGTTAGGCATTATAAATTTCTTTTGATACTAGGTTTATTTAAGCTTTGAATTGATATAATAACAAAGGCTAAGGCTATTTTTATTTCAATGAGTGGTGGTGTTATTTTTAGGTAATCTGTGCATTGAAAGAATATGTTTGATCTGTGTGTAAAATAAATGAATGTTCAGTTGTTGAAAAAACTCTGCTGCGTTTTATTAGTATCATTGGTAGCATCTTGGCAATCGCGTCATCCAATTAAGAATCCCTGGGGCCGACTCTGAACAAAGAACAATATGGAGAGTGTTACCTCAAGGATCTGTTCTGAGTCCCCCATTATACAACATATATACAGCAAAGTCCTCATCTCTAAATTATGACTGCAAAATCCTTCAGTATGCTGACGATATTGCATTACTGGTCACTGGCAATTCCATTCAGGATGCCGCTCTATCAATGAATGTCTCTCTGTCCTCACTAAACCAATGGCTCCTTGATCACGGGTTATCTCTAAGTGCCCCAGAGTACAGCGGTCATTTTTACCCGCAAGCGTTCTGTCCCACAGGTAGATATTGCTATTGATGGACAAATCATCAACCAGTCAAGGATAAGGCTAGGTTCCTGGGAGTCACGTTAGACTCAAGATTGTCTGGGATTGACCATATTAATAACACGGTCAAAAAATGTGAACGCTTCGTGTTCCGCAGTCTTTTCCGCTGCATATGAAACGATTCACTTCGAACCAAAAGCCGTTTTGGGACTAGTTATATCAAAGAATTCCCAAAACGCAAGACGAGACTTCAAGTTAGCCGTCAAACGATACTGGGAAGGTTGGAATTTTTTCTTCACTGATGCATCAAAACTAGCACAAACAGAATGTACAGGAGTAGCAGTATATTTCCAAAATTCCAAAATTGCCCTACTTTTTCAATGTCCACCAGAAGCATCAGTTTTTACAGGAGAGTGCATTGGCATTTTAGAAGCCATGCAATATATAAAATCACATAACATAGCTAAAGCAGTAATTTTCATTCGCGTAGTAGTATTCAGGCCATAAAACAATATCAACTTCACAGTTTTCGAAAAAACGAAGACTCAGAAAACAATGGCAACAATTTAGATGCCCCGATGATAAAAGAAAATTAAACTACGCCATTAAGAAACTCAAAAAATTTTTAGACGAGGACAGAAATAATAGTGTCCAGGCGTCCCTGAGCAACCTTGATGCTACAGCTGCTACCTACTACTCACTGTGGAAAGCTACAAAAAAAATAAAGCGCCCTAAAACGGTGTCTCCCCCACTTCGGCAAGCCAACGGGTGCTGGGCTCGAAGTGACGAAGAAAAATGTACAACATTCGCCGAACACCTAAAAGGCGTATTTCAGCCGCACTCCTACGAGGGGCCCCCAGAGCACCAAGAAGAAGTTCTTAGAGAGGTTCTGCTGGATTGTGATTCAACTACAGGCCCTGACATAACGTTTACGAAGCAAGAACTAACTAGAGCTATAAATAACGTAAAACCTAAAAAAGCCCCCGGCTACGATTTGATAACTGGCATGATTCTGCAACAACTTCCAGATTCTGGCCTAACCTTCCTGCTGTCTATTTACAATGCCATGTCAAGACTTTGCTTTTTTCCTCCTCAATGGAAAACAGCTAAAATCCTAATGATTCCTAAACCAGGAAAACTTCATGAAGACCCGAAGTCATACCGGCCTATAAGTTTGCTTCCAATAGCTTCAAAAGTTTATGAATCGCTCCCTTTATTACGGTTGCTGCCTATAATCAAAGAAAAACATTTAATACCCGACCATCAATTTGGGTTCCGACAGAGACATGGCACAATAGATCAAGTCCACAGGCTAGTTAGTAAAATTCACAATACATTTGAAGATAAGGAGTATTGTGCTGCTGCATTCCTTGACATCTCTCAAGCTTTTGATAGAGTTTGGCATGAAGGTCTCCTCTATAAAATAAAATACAGCTTCCCAGGCAACATCTTCCTAATCTTGAAATCGTACTTGAGGGATAGGTATTTCTTTGTGCAGAGTGGGGAAGCTATATCAAAACTGTGCCCTATTATTGCTGGAGTTCCTCAGGGCAGTGTCCTTGGACCTATTTCATATTTGATTCATACTGCTGACCTCCCAATATCAAACGTAGCGACTACAGGAACCTTTGCGGATGATACAGCTGTACTAGTGTCCCATACTGATCATAAAGTCGCATCAGCTATGCTGCAGACCTGTTTGGACGACATAGCCCTCTGGCTCAAAAAGTGGAGGATAAAAGCCAACGAGACCAAATCGGTAAATGTCACATTCACTAAGGGAAAGGATACCTGCCCTCCAGTACAGCTAAATAGAATACAAGTGCCTCAAGCTGAACATGTCAAATACCTTGGTTTATACCTCGACAGACGTCTTACTTGGAAAAAGCACATTTTCATGAAACGGAAGCAACTTGGTCTGACACTAAGAAAGTTCTACTGGATAATTGGTCGAAAGTCACAATTACACCTGGAAAACAAAACCCTTGTTTACAAAGCTATAATCAAGCCTATATGGACCTATGGCATTCAGCTATGGGGAACAGCATCACACTCTAACATAGAGATCATACAGCGATTTCAGAACAAGCTTCTAAGAACAATCACAAATGCCCCATGGTTTGTACCAAATGAAGCACTACACCATGATCTGAAAATACCGACAGTCAAAGAGGAAATAAAACGCTATATCATGTCATATAAGGAAAGAATAACTCGCCACCCAAATAATCTGGCAAACCACCTAATGAATAAGAAAGGCATACGCAGGCTAAAACACAAAATTCCTCAAGATTTCATTGGCCAAACTTAGCTTGATGCTTTATAAATACTAGGATGTGTCATAGGACGCATACCGAGCAAGACATCCAACACGTCATCAAAATTACTAAATGTCCTAATACACAGTGACAGATTGTAAGAAAACAAGAGAAAAAAAAAAAAAAAAAAAAAAAAAAAAAAAAAAAAAAACTTCACAGTAAAATACATAGTAAAATCATCGTAGAAATTAAGAACCTGTTATTTGGCTGTTCCCAAAACGGCTTGGACATCGAGATAGCCTGGATTCCTGGTCACTCGGATATTGTTGGCAATGAGAGCGCTGATTCGTTAGCAAAGTAAGCCACGTCAAACCCGGTTGATCGAAAGCACTACGTAGCTCATAACTACAATTTGCGAAATGGTGCCAAACCCAAATTATTCGTCTCGTGGACCAAAAAATTGGAACGAGACGTCAAAAACCAAGGGTGTCTACTATTCCGCTATACAGCCTGACATCCAGTGGAAACCTTGGTTTTTTAAATACCCAAAATTAGCCAAAAGAACTGTTTCTTCACTTTGCAGACTCGAGACTTGGACACTGTTGTAGCCCAGTGTTTCTGAATAAGATCCATGTTAGGGACAGTTCCCTTTGTGAATGCAGTCTAGCAGACAGTACTTTGGACCATATATTTTTCTCCTGCTCCTTGAACACCAAACCCTTCGACCTATATAACAAAATTTCTAAATGTAACATTCCTCTCCCAACTAACTTCCATTCCCTTTTATGCCTCTTATCTCCCAAAATTTTAATATACACACATCAAAAGTGTCTAGGGATCAACATATATTTTTGCAATAACTTTTCTCCTGATTGATATTAATTAAAATTTTCTTTAAGGATTCATCAAATAAAGTGTTTTCGTTTGTCACAGTAACGATAAACCAAGTCACCTTTGCATTAATAAAGAAATTTGCCATTTTCCTAATAAAGGGATTTTTGACATTTGAACCACTAACACAAAAGTTCGAAAAAAAGACTGAAATAACAGTTTTCTTTAAAATTTTATTGGGTAACTTAAACAATTAATAATCCGTGTTTCTACCGCGAACACTAACAACACAAGAACATCGGTTTGGCATACTCAAAATGAGTTCATCCAAATCACGCTGTGGAATGGCCGCCCATGTTTGTTGCAACAACAAAAAAGGTCTTCTTGCGACTGGATACCCTCCATATTCGGCAGAGCTCTTCTCTGTAGCATATCCCATGCATGCTCAATCGGGTTCAAGTCTGGCGACTGAGCAGGCCAGGGCAGGACATTGATGTTAGCTGCGGCGAGAGTCTGTCTTCCAACTCTTGCGGTGTGCGGTCGTGCATTATCATGCATTAACTGAAATAAGGGACCGATTTGCACTTGTAGAGGAACGATGACGTCTGATACAATCGTCTCAGCATAAATTTGAGCGTTGAGGTTGCCTCTGATCCAAATCAACTCAGTTCTTCCGCCGATCCAAATACCCGCCCATACCATGATGGTTCCACCACTATAAGGATGGACTTCCTGACAGGATTTTAATCGCTGTTGGCGTCCAGGGGTTCTCCAGTGTCGTATACGTCTTGTATCCGGTCTCATACCAAAACGAGACTCATCAGAAAAGCACACGAAACGCCATTGTTCTTCTGCCCAATTTCTGTGTTCAAGAGCCCATTGATATCGAATCCTACGATTGTGCATTGCTATAAGTGGTACCCGTAGCGGTCTTCGGGAATGAAGGTTCACTTCATGCAAGCGGTTTCTGACTGTTTGGTCGCTAATTAAGTTCCCTGAAGAGTGATGAAGCCTCACGGCTAACATCATGGCGGTTATTGTTGGAGCTCTTCGAGTTAAGATTTGAATGTATCGGTCTTGTCTCCGTGTGGTGCAGCGATACCGTCCTCCATGGCGCTCAGCCACGGTACCAGTGCTTCGGTAACGTGTCCAAAGTCGACTGATAACACTCTGACTTGTATTCAGAGCTAAAGCCACAGTACGTTGCCGGGAACCAGCTTCTATCATTCCCACGGCTCTGAGCATTTCTTCCCTGCTAACCAACGTTATTATGGAGCGGCGACGTCATTTACGTCGCCGCTCCATAATAACGTTGGTTTTAATCAGTAGTAGGGAAACAGTAGCAGTAATAATGTCTTCAATGCGTTGTATGTTTTTATAGGGAAAATATTGAAAGCTGATTTTCGTCTTTTACTCGAATTTGATTCACAGTTCCTGATTCAAATTATGAAATGCACCAAAAAGGATCCATATAAATTTATAAAATCATAAATTTATTACAAAGCCACATCTCAATCTCAAGAAATCCGCATAAAAATGCTTGATCGCTAGACACTTTTGATGTGTGTATTAACAACTTTTTTAAATGAAAATGACATAAAATTGTAATGTAATTGGTGCGTAATAATTATATAAATAATATGTATTATTGTGTATTCCATGTCTTTGTGCTGTACCCTACTTTAGAATATTTATGTTATATTAATATAATTATGTTCTACTAACCCTTGTCCTCGTTTTTTACAGCAACTAACAGAAACTGTAAACCTACCACAAAGTGCAAAGTCGACGGCCCGCTGCCGCTACGCTGCCGTCTATACGCGACACTGGCAGAATAGTCGACATCGGCTCAATTGCCAAAAAAAAAATTAAGGCGTAGTGTCAGGCGCTGATTAATTTGACAGAACTAAAATTTATTTTCTGTCCTTTTCTTAATGAAACAGAAAGAAAAAGATGCACTGAACTTAAATTTAGTTTAGTTTGTGAACAAGGGCATTGGCACCATCGCACATGGTATTGCACTTTTATATAATAACCAATGTAAAATTTCTATGCTAGGGGGTCTAGAATCTTGTGCTGAATTTATGGTTACAATTTATGCGTCAATGTCCCTGCCACCCTATATACAATCAATTAGTTATCAATAACAATTGCATAATATACATTGTTTCATCATCATTATCACCATTTCAACCAAAAGACATCCACTGCCAGACATAGGCCTCCCCAAAACACTGCCACTTTAACCGGCTCTCTGCTTCTCGCATCCAGTGGATTCCTGCAGTCATCAGACCGGTCCATCTTGTGGGAGGCCTTCCAATGCTACATGTGTTTAATACTAGGATATTCAAAAATAATTATTATTTATTAGTACTTAGTACCTACTCACAACAGTGCGTGTATAATCAGATGTATGAACGTAAACGAGGCAAAAGTGAGTATGTAAGGGTCGTAGCAGGACTAGCAGATGGCATTTTGTAGTTTGTGCCTCCATAGGAAAAGGAGCAAGTTCATGTATGTAAGTAATGACTTACCATTGAGTTGAACTGTTGTGGTGTGTACATTTGTCTTGCACAAGCTAATATTGTTGATGTTTTGCCAGTTCCAGGGGGCCCATAAAATAGCAAATGAGGCAATTGGTTCTGCTGCATAAACTGGTTTACTACAATGATCACAAATCAATTAGTTACAGATATAAACAAGGTTACTAATATTGTTATTAAATTAAATCTTAGAATGAAAAGTTACCTACTTGTTTTAATTATATCGTCATGAGAAATTAATTCTTCTAACTTAGAAGGACGATATTTTTCGACCCTGAAACATAAAACATGTTTTTAGAGTTTAGCAGTAACATCTTTCATAAAAAGGTACTAATAAGATTGTGAGCCAAACTTGAATAAACAATTTTGTGCAATTGGGTTGGTGTTCTATTATGAGTAAATAAATAAATGCAAAAGGGCCAGAGGGTCATCTTAGGGGTGGGTTGGTGGAAGGAAGTCTGTTTGTATAACAGAAGGTTCAAAATCAAAATTTTGGTTATGTTACCGGGTAACTAACCATGGTAGATTTTTGCTCACTTCGCCCACAGTCATTGTAAACTATGTATCTATTATGCACTAACTGTTGAACCAATCGTGAATTAAATTATTTAAAACTCCAATTCCTGAAATTCTTACAAAATATTAATAAATTACAAATTTGAAATTCGCCAATCGACAACAAACTGACAACGGACAGAGCGCCCAAAGAGTAAGAGCGCCGGTGTGTGTGGGCCACAGATTACTAATAAATATGTAGCAAGCTAGTGTGGGCATAGATAAAAATATGTGTGGGTGACTGACAGCACAGAGTAAATTATATATAGTGGACCATTGACATAAAAAAGTATGGACTGGAAATACCTACAAAAAAAGGGTGCATACCTACAACTCGTTTTGTCGCATAAAATGGCTGCCACTGCTAGGGTTGTGTCAATCAAGGAACACAGGTGTTACTATTATCGAGTATCGATACTAAATATGAGTCTTACTAGTTATTACGTTTGGATCATAATAACTTACTAAATTAAAGTCAGTTGTAATTACGGTTGCCAACCATACTTTATAATAACGTTTGTTACTTTATTTTCGGTAACTTTATAGTTTTGCATAAAAATAAAGTGTGCAAAAATACTTTATTTATAATCTTTTGTGATGCGTGAAACGAAAGACTCATGGTTAATTACTGAACTATTTATCGGTAGGTATACATGTCAAAAAAGAAAATCTTTTATTAGAGTTAGAATTTTCAGAGAAAATATTATAGTTATGTACAAACCTGTATTATGTACAAACAATGTGTATTATGTACAAACCAGTTGTGAAGACAAATGGCAATATAATAAGATACCTACTTATAAATGCATCTGATAGCGTAAGTACCAAATGTAAAAACTCTCTGTTACCGTCACTTCAGCTTTCACTGAGTTTTTTCGGTAATAAATCTGCAGTGGCGAGAAGAGAGAAACAGATAGTCCATAAATTTAATAAAAAACGAGTTATTTATTTATTAAAATCAGTACCAGGTACTTAACAAATTAGAAAACATTGTAAAAATTGTGGAGTTTCTTGCCAGTTCTTCCCCATAGGAAGCAACCAATTGGAACCGTGCACCTACTGCACTGGCAAGAAACTCCACAGTCTGTGTGGTGCCGGACTTAATGAATAGCACTACCCCATACTTCCCGTGGGTGTCGTAAAAGGCGACTAAGGGTCGTACCGGAGAATGGGCAGCAGCGTTCTCTATGCATTTCACCACCAAACTATACTGCAATCACCAAACCGCCTGCCAAGCGTGGCGATTATGGCAACCCCCCCCCCCCCCCCCCCTTTGGGAGAGGCCTATGTCCAGCAGTGGACGTCTTTCGGCTGAAATGATGATGATGACCTAGCTACTGACGTTTCCTAAGTGGCCATGTAGGTTTATGTGAAATAAAATATTTTAATTTCGGTGCTGTGAACCAGAGGACGGACCTGGCAAGGTCACTCGGACCGAATAAGACACAGAATTATTTATGTTCACATCGCAGAATATGTCGATGACGTTTCAGCGGAGAAAATTATTACGGCAACGGTACAACCCTATTCCATTTGACATATTATTGTAAACAAACAAATGAATTAACAAAATATACGAAAAAGGTCTATTATACGGAAATGAACCCAAATATCAATACTTTAGCCATAAATTCATGATCGCGTCACAACTGTATCATCGAATGTGTATTATTAAATGTATTTTTGCATGAAAACCGGCTATTAACCTCTGCAAAAACATTAGAGGTTGATTTTCATTCTTTCTTGCACCACACTTCACAATACAACACACAGACATGTTGAATTGTTGTTTTCCAACATTTGCATGCAGTTTTAAAAGGTAAAATCCTTGTATATTTCTCGCAAATCTCAATAATACAAAAAGTAAACAACCATTTGACAGCAAAACTACCACGAAACTTGTCGCAAAAGATGGCTGATACGGCACCTTACCTACAACTGTACTACGTCACGTCAAAATGTTGCCAAAATGAGCAACAACTTAAAATATTGTTGTCTCTTTTATCAAATACGATTATCTTATTAGAAAGAACGAGACAAAACGATATTTCGTATTCTGAATCATATTTCACTCATATTTGTATAAGCAAATGTATGTATAGAATAACGCGGCCTCTCCATGTTTTTCCTATCTCAATGTAGTGGACTGACAGCACTGACCTCTATAATACAAGTACGCTGGCTGGACTAACGATACTCTACGAAATGACAGTTGTTTTTTGTGCCGATTCAAAGCGCCCCACACGAAGCCCCAAGGAACTAAAATTGACACGTTCTTTCAAATGGACGTTGAGTTGTATATTTCGTCTCTGATGATTTAGGTCTAAATCGTGAAAAACTACTTAATTTGTGTATTTTGTGTTTACTACGTGATATTTGGAACATTTTTATTATGAAAGCATGCGCATTTTGTATAACTCGCTGTCAAAAAGGCAGCGGATTAACCTTTCACAAGTGAATTTCATGACTATAAATGTTTCGATTGCTTGTGTGAGCATTTTTATTACTATCTTATATTTAGAATAAATGTATTCATTAATATCCCTTCATATTTAAGGGTAATTAGGCCTCAGTTTTCACATATTGAATACAATAATTTGAATAGGGTTGTAAATGTTCCATGTCGATAATGTGTCGATAATTTTCTTCAGACAGTTAATAATTTTAAATTTACGTCTTTCAAATAGAAATTTACTGTCGCCAGAACTTTCTGCAATTTGATTACCTACCTAAAACAAATTAGCAAATACTAGCTTCTAATTTCAACAGATAAATCCATACTAATATTATAGGTAAATTCGAAAGTAACTCTGTCTGTCTGTTCTGACCTTTTCACACCTAAACCACTGAACGGATTTCAATATTTGGCAGAGTATAGTTTTTATCGACAAATCTCGCGGGCGAAGCCGCGAGCGGAAGCTAGTATTATATGTAATGTGTACTTGTTTCCGAAGTAAAGACCTAACATCAAAATAAAATTGTCATCTACAATGTACTGTATACTTTAGTCAGTTTTACCATAATTAAATACTTAATTTCAGATTTCCCACCAACTCAACTAAGCAGGGCTCAAAAACATGAAAATGGAAAATTGGAGTCCTAAATCTAATTATCATCTTTGTGGCAAAAAATTCACTGCGTACTGTTTCGTTCTTAGAGCATTTAACCTAGCTCTAAGGTTTCGTTAAACACTCTACACTTACGCTCTTCTCCATACGGACACGACCTTTTGGAAGACTAGAATCAATTCTATTTTATTGTATTTTTGACGTTCAAAAGTGCCTATTTACCTATTTTAAATAAAATAATGACGTTCAAAGTGCCTCTGTACCTATTTGAAATAAATTATTTGACTTAGACTTTGTTATTTCTTGTGTTTTTTTTCATTAGTATGCACGCAATAATGTAAAAGGAATCCATCTCCTTTAAGCTAGTAATGACTACATGGTAAGGTAATGTTACAAGGTTCATTTTTGGCATTCAATTTGAGTGAATTTGATTGAATTTTTAAGGACGCTGTTTGCTGCTTTTTTGTTTCCTACATGGTTCAATTCTTCCAAATTGAACACCAAAAGTGACTGTCAGAATACAGCTGCTATTTGATTTACTAGGTTAGAGCGAAATGGCAACATAATAGCTGAATAGTTTTTAGTTCACTTTGCGAACTAATGTGACCCCAGCTCAGATTGTAAAACTAGTGTAGTTGAGTCAGGAGATATTAGCTCAACCATAGTAGTTTTTAGGCTAAGTTCTATAAGCCTATCCTCATATTTAAAGCTCACTGATTTGACCGTCATGCGCTATAACTTTACTAGGACACTATCCACTAGTTTATAGCGTGCGATCTGACCGCGCCCTAATGAAATTTCAGATAGGGGGCCGGCGAACAGCGGCGAACGACAGGACTCTGATATAAAGACGAGATAGGAGGAATTTCAAATTTCTATAGAAAACTTATTTTTCTCATAACTCGTCTTTAAATCAGTGTCCATTCAAAATCTTTATTTGGGAACCTAGATATTCTGTAATCCAATCGGAATAAATACACACTACATTAAGAATATGTTTGATTTACAAATTATTTTGGTAGGTATTCATGCTCCGCCGGCCCCTTAACCTTTGCAGAGCAATTATTCTATTACTTAAAAATGAAGCATAAAAATAACTGGGAGTGATCCGATCCAATTGTAATAATAAAAAAATATATAATTTAAAGAGTGTGGATGTTATTAAAAATGTAATTATGAAATGTGTGTGTGTACTCCAAATAAATAAACAATAAGTAGAAGTGAAAATTCGGGCGCCAGGAGCACACACCAAACTATGCCAAGGATAGACTAACCTGCGGGAACTGGAAACTTTTAATCTTCAAGCGGGGAGTATCAATAAAAATCGACACAAAGTTATTGAACGATTTTATTACCCGAAGGCTGCTGGTCTCAATATACAAGAAAATTCCTTTCTAATATTAACAGTTGGTGTAGAACTAAGATGGAATAGAAATTAATTTTTGTCCTGTCATTATTGCACTTTTGTCAATTTAAGTTAAGTTTTTATAAACCATACCACATTCCGGCGAATAAACTAACAAACCACGCTCATTTTGGTGATTTTGATCTTCGCGGGGACGTCAAGGCGGTCCATGATCCGATATTTTTCTCTTAAGTCATAAATTACTCTCAGTGGTTATAACGATCGATAAAATTCATAAAAGTATTTTTTTATCGTAGGACAATGATATCATTGTCGTAGGATATATCCCATCTCTAAGATCTCTAAAATGAAGACGAAGAAATAATTGTCGAAGTAGAATTAGACAATTATCCAATAAAATAACATTTAGAAGAAAACTACCTATTCCACTTTGATCATTAGCAAAATTACCATTCTTTTAATCAATAGGATACGATCTGATCAAACTTTCTTTATTACCTACAATACCTATATCGTGGAGTATACCTAATTACCTACTGGGAAAACCACAGGTTAAAAAAAATGCGCCAAGTACGTGGTGGTGGTTATTTTTTTTCTTTCCTCATAGGTGGTGCGGAAATGTGTGCATATTATGTAAAATGTCAATTTTATAATTATTAAAACGATAATATTGATAATATCTCACGAATGGTGAGTCGTAAGAGAAAAAGTGACTCGACTAATTTTGTAGAGAATTGTATGATCTACAACTTTTGTCTGACCTATTTTCACGATAAAGTTTAACGTTTTCGAGAAAAAGGCAAAAAACCTTAATTTTATACGTTTGACCTTGAATAATTTTTTTTTGCAGAAGTAGGATCGAAGGGGATTTTTGACATTTTATTTGAAATGATGTATTTAACTGTCTCTGCCAATTTTCAGCTCCATGCGAATTTTGGCTATGTCAAATGTCTATTTTGTTTGGAGGTTCAGTGGTCGGAGCGTACAGAGGGTGGTTTTGGCTTGGAAATGAAAACTCGCACAACGGTTAATATACTTCAATATATTAAACATAAAAATATCGTCAGATTACAAAGATTGATACGGATAAAATTATACAAGGAATCACAGGTGACGGCCATGACGGAAGATGTTAGAAGGAGACAGAGTGATTGACTTATCCAACTTTTCTCAAAAAGTTATGCAAAGGCAACCACGACATACTGCCTAGTTTGTATTTACAGTATATAGTGTACTTAAAGCTAATTTAACACTTCCCCTTACACTATATACTACAGGCATCAAACATATACCTATGACTCTACATTACAGGTACAAGAGCATATACACTAAGTTAAGAAAAATTGCAAAAACATTTTACAAACTTCTAACCTAACTTAAAACTCAGTACCACTTACATAGGCATCACATTCAAACCCGTCATGAAACCATGATGTTTTGTTGAAGACAAAGCCTTGGTTAAGATATCAGCTATCATACAATCAGTCTGCAAGTAAGTCACAGTAATTAAACCTCTACTTATCAAATCTTTCACAAAATGATGCCGAATATCTATGTGCTTTGTCCTCTTATGACACTCTTTTGAATCTAAAAGCCTAATAGCACTCATATTATCATTTCTTAATTTACATTGAAGCCGGCATCCTGTCAATTCCTTCCAAAAATTACACATAAACAGGATGTCTTTACAACAGTCACTGATAGCCAGATATTCCGCCTCAGTGCTGGATAAAGCGACGCAGCGTTGTTTTCTACATTCCCAGTTAATAGTATTGCTGCCTAGTCTCAACACAAAACCACTAAAAGATTTCCTGTCAATAGGGTCATTCGCCCAGTCTGCGTCTGGAAAAGCTTCTAAACAAAAAATATTATTTTCAGACCTTTTGAAAACTAATCCATAGTGCATTGTTTTCTTCAAATAGCGAAGTACCCTTTTGGCAGCTACCCAATGACATTTATTATAATTATTATTGAATTGACTCAACAAACTACAGCTATAAGCAATGTCAGGTCGTGTACACACACATAAATACATTAATGAGCCAATTAATTCTCTATAATGAAACTCTGTCAAACAAGTATCATTACTATTTTCATTGTTAAATTTTTCATTCACAACCATAGGTGTAAATACCTCTTTAGCGTCTAACATATCAAATCTAATCAATAACTTTTTAATATACTCAGTCTGTTTCAAAATTAAAACACCCTTTGACCTATCTCTTTGAACATTCATTCCTAAGCAGTTCTGAATTTCACCTAAGTTTTTAACACAATAGTTTTTGGACAATAGATCAATTAAACATTCTTTTTCTTTCAAATTGTTCGTGAAAATAAAAAAGTCATCGACATAGACCGCTAAGATTGTTAAGTTATTATTATTATTACCTCTCTTAACATAGACACAGGGTTCACATTTTGCTTGAGAGTAACCATGCTTGACCAACAAATCATTAACTGTCATGTTCCAAACTCTACTTGCTTGTTTTAAACCATAAATACTTTTTCTCAATAAGCAAACTTTGTTTTTGTCAACAACAAAACCAGCAGGCTGCTCCATATATATCTCTTCCTCTAAAGTACCATTTAAGAAAGCTGTTGTGATATCTACATGATTAGTATCCATATTTAATTCATTAGCTAGGTTGAAAAGAACACGCATTGTGGAATGCCGTACAACAGGGGCAAAAGTTTGGTCATAATCCACCCCAGGTTCCTGACTAAACCCGCGAGCTACTAAACGAGCTTTAAATTTATCAAAGCGTCCTGAAGTGTCTTGTTTGACTTTATACACCCACTTACACTTAATGATATTCCTATCAACTGGCCTGTCCACCAATGTCCATACACCATTCTAAATAAGAGATTGATATTCTGTGTTCATAGCAACCTCCCATTCTAACTTATTAGTACTAGCCAATGCATCTTCATAGGATTGAGGTTCATAAAAAAGGTAAGCTTGAGAAAAAAGTGACAGATCATAATCATCAAACTTTTTGGGTACAGTACCTCTTGTAGATCTGACGGGACGCGGCAAACACCGTGGCTCCGGCGCCGTCGTCGTGATGTCAACCTCCGTGTCCCCAGAATCACTACATGACATAAATTCGATTGGACTCTCAAAATGCAAACTTGTGTTACCAATAGTATCGCATGACGTCTCACTATGTGGACTGTCACACAACGCTTGTGTTGGCTGCTCACATACAGGTGGCTGCTCACACACAGATGGCTGCTCACACACAGATGGCTGCTCACACACAGGAGGAGACTCTCTCTCGCTGGGGGCCCTATTTCCAGAAGAGGGCTCCGTCACTGGAGTTGCAGAAAAATATTCACAATTATTATTTAATTCACTAGAATAATTATAAGAAACATTGTTCAATTTATTCAAAATTAATTCATTATTATGCAAATTATTATTTAATTTATTTTCATTGCTATCATAGATTTTATCAATTTTATTTATATCAATGTCAAATTCAATAAAATGTACATTTCTCGAAATCAAAACCCGTTTAGGATTACAAGGATCTATTAATCTATAACCTTTTGAATTTTCGCAGTATCCTACAAATATGTACTCCTTAGACTTTGCATCTAGCTTGCGACGGTGACAATCTGGCACAAGAGCAAAAGCTCGGCACCCAAAGATCCTCAAGTGACTAAGGTCCACTTTGTGACCCGTCCATAATTCCTCCGGAGTGACATCAGGCACTGCAGCTGTAGGGGATCTGTTTTTCAAATATATCGCCGTCATAACGGCCTCGCCCCAATAGCGCCTGCCCAGCTTAGCGTCAATAAGCATACACCTTGCTTTTTCTATTAGAGTCCTATTCAACCGTTCCGCAACGCCATTTTGTTGTGGACTGTAGGGCATAGTTATCTGATGGATAATACCTTGACTAGACAAATAATTGGTGAATTGAGCACTGCAATATTCACCCCCTCCATCAGACCTTAAACATTTCACTGATAAACCCAACTGCTTTTCAACTAGATCCTTAAACTTGATGAACATAAACATAACCTCACTTTTGTTCTGAATGAGATAACCAAAAGATTTTCGAGTAAAATCATCCGTAAATGTCACTAAATATCTAGCTCCACCCCAACTAGGCTCTGGCATGGGACCACAAACATCAGAATGTATCAGTTCAAGAGGTTTCTGAGCACGCTTCGCTTCGCCCTTGGGAAAACATTTTACTGTTTGCTTCCCCTGAATGCAAGCCTCACAATCTGCTAACTTATTAGTTTTACTCATTTTTAAACCCTCAGACATATCTAATAACTTACACATACCTGCACTACTCAGATGTCCCAATCTCCTGTGCAATATATCCATAGAACTAGCAGCATGAGCTCTTTGCTGCTCCTCCACAGTAGCCTGGCCGCAGTTGCTGGTGTTTTTCTGTTGTACAGAACTAGTGACACAATCTAACCTGTAAACTCCTTTTATCCTAGATGCTCTGGCTATGATTTTATTTTTATTATTATAAATATTGCATAATTCTTCCTGAAAAGTAACTTTATAACCCTTCCTTACTAACTGACTAACTGACAGTAAATTGGTGAACAATTCAGGCACAAACATAACATTTTCAATTGTTTTAATATTACTATTCATAATGTTAATTTTCACAGTACCAATACCTTTACACAACAAGTTGTCCCCATTTGCAATGCAAATGTTACTTGAAACGTTACTGTCCAGGGAAATAAATAAACCTTTATCATTACACATGTGGGAAGTACAACCTGAGTCTATAATCTAATCTTCAGAGGCACATGCCGAAAAGGCAGACACGAATAAAGCTTCTTCAGTCTTGTCCTGTGGTTTCTCCAATTTCTTGTCGCGTCTCAACTTAAAGCACTTTGCTTTGATGTGGCCTGGCTTTCTGCAATAGTGGCATATAACTTTCCTACTCCGGCCAACAAAAGCGACCTCATTCGATGAAACCTGGTTGCCATTTGACTTCGTGTTTCTACGATACTCCTCTTGAAGAAGTCTAGCTCTAACAGTCTCACTGCATAAATTATCCTGAAAGTTTGCAGCTTCCAAACTAGATACCAAGACGTCGTAGTCTTTAGGTAGACCACTCAGCAGGATCTCCGCGACTTCCTTGTCATCGATGACCTTCCCGATGTCACACAATTGTTGGACTATGGTTGTTACTCCATCGATGTATGCACTCATGTTCTCATAGTCATTAAAGTCAGCTCGGTGCAGCTGTCGCAGCAGTACAACTCGTCTGTACAGACCCTTATCTTCATATGCGTCTCTTAGTTTGGTCCAAGCTTCTTTAGCCGTTTTAGCCAAACGTACATGCTGAAAACAACATGGTTTCACTGCCAAGCAAATCCTTGCCAACGCCTTCTGGTCTTTAGCTATGTCGACAGTAGACGTCCCCTCAATGCACTCCCATAGGTTTTCTAAAATCAAAGCCATGCGAGCCTGGAACTTCCATACATGATAATTTCTCACGCCGTCAAGTTTTTCCAAATGAAACGTAGCAGGAGGCCCAAGCTGCCCGTTTCCATTAGTCTCACCAGGCATTGCTGATCGATTCTTGATCCGAATCCGACCGTGTGCTAAAACCAAACCAATGCCAATGCTTTGTCGAAAAACCAACCCTCTAATCCTGAAAATCCTGGGCCCATAACCTGTTTGGAGGTTCAGTGGTCGGAGCGTACAGAGGGTGGTTTTGGCTTGGAAATGAAAACTCGCACAACGGTTAATATACTTCAATATATTAAACATAAAAATATCGTCAGATTACAAAGATTGATACGGATAAAATTATACAAGGAATCACAGGTGACGGCCATGACGGAAGATGTTAGAAGGAGACAGAGTGATTGACTTATCCAACTTTTCTCAAAAAGTTATGCAAAGGCAACCACGACATACTGCCTAGTTTGTATTTACAGTATATAGTGTACTTAAAGCTAATTTAACATATTTTGACTGGACTATAGCTGTTGGTCTGAGAATAGTTGCCGAGAGACAGTAGAAACGTTGGCTTCTATTGTCTCTCGGCAACTATTCAGTCTTTTTTTTTTTTTTTTGTCTCGGGGGGACAATCCTCATGGACATCCTCCGCCTGGGGAAGGCGGAGGGGCATGCCGGACTCTTACCGGCTAAAAACCACCCCGGTGTTCCTTTCCTGTACCTATTGCCGGGGGTACGGGTATCGCTTGCGCATTCATCCGCGCCCCCGGCAGGTATTGGCCCGCCAGATGTTTGTAGGCGGGCCCCGTCACCCTCTGCGGCCATCTCCCGGTAGCCGCAGGAACTCCAACTAAGAGGCGCGCGCGGAACACTGCGCCGCCGCCTCGAGGCCTGTTTCTGATCGGGCCGCAGGCCGCGCCCCATGGTGGCCGGAGATCGTCCGCCACCCTGCGACGCCCGGTGCGTCTGCTGCGGGCCGGGAGAGAGGTAACAGCTTCTCTCTCCCTTTCCGCCGCCTCCTTTGCCGACATTACGTCCTCACAGAAGGAGGCGACGGCCGTCCAGCCGCTCTCGCTCCCGACCATGCATGAAATGACGGCCGGAAGCGAGAGGTCGCCCGCAGCATCGACTGCCGCGACTAAGTCACGGCGCTGCACTGCCCAAGCTGGGCACTCCTCCAACGTGTGCAGCGCCGTGTCCTCGCGGCAGCTGTCACAGTGGTGACATTCGGGCGTCGGCTCCCGGCCTATCCGACACAAGTACTTCCCGAAACACCCATGTCCGGTAAGCACCTGCGCCAGCCGGAAGCTAAGGGCGCCCCGTGGCGTCTCTCCAGCCACGCCTTCATCACGGGTCTTACCGCCGCTATCGCGGCGTGCCCTGCCGTGGGTCGCGCAAGTCGCTGTTCCATTCCGCCACTATAGGACCTGGCGGAGCTCTGCCCTGCGCGCCTCAACTTGTCGAGGCACCAGGCGCTCGCCCCGCCCCACCGCTTCCTCGCGCCATGTAAAGAGTGACGCGAGGAGTTCTGCCTCTAGGTCCCACGGCGGGGATCCGGCTAGGAGGCTCGCCGCCTCGAAGGATATCGTACGGTATCCCCTTATTACCCTGACGGCCATCGCTCTTTGCGGCCTTCGTAGCAAGGCGATGTTGCGGGTCGTCAGGGCATCCGCCCACACTGGCGCGGCGTAAAGCGCCATGGACCGTACGATCCTCGTGTAGAGCCTCCGGCAGGAGGTATTTGGACCCCCCAAGTTGGTCAACAAGCGCGAGAGCGCTGAAGCGGCGCCCAACAAGCGGGGTGCGAGCCGCTGGAAGTGCGGCCCGAAGCTCCACCTACTGTCGAGGACGAGTCCTAAGTACTTCATCGTCGACTCGACAGCTATGGAGACCCCTCCTACCACGATGCTTGAACCAGGAGGTGGCTTATTCCTCGGCCCGTGAAAACAGAGGGCCTCGGATTTGTGCAAGGCCACCTCCAGGCCCAACCGCCGGATCCTACCCACGACATGCGCGACCCCGGCCGTCGCCAGTATGGCCGCCTGCCGGTATGTCTTCCCACGTGCTGTTACTAGCGTGTCGTCGGCGTAGCATGTCACGCCAACTCCGTGGAGAAGAGCACCGCGCAGAGCCCAGTCGTACCCTATGTTCCACAGGGGCGGCCCCAATACCGACCCCTGCGGAACACCGCACGACATCTCTCGCCTACTCCATCCTTCACGACCCGGGTAAATTACCGATCTTTCCGATAGATAGGCCCCGATTATGCGGCGGAGGTAACCGGGCACCCCGTGATACCGGAGTGCCTCTCTGATAGTATTCCAGGGCAAGGTGTTGAATGCGTTGGCGATGTCGAGCGACACCGCCAAGACCATCTCACCCCGGGCTACTGCCTCCTCCGCCAGGACCCTGATCACGCGCATGATCGCGTCCACTGTGGAGCGCCCCTGACGGAAACCAAATTGGTTGTCCGCCAGGTCCGGCCCCTCGTTGGTCAAGTGCTGGACGAGGCGGTCGGCGATGACTCGCTCGAAGATCTTACACACCTCGTCCAGAAGCACAATGGGCCGGTAGGCAGACGGTGAGTCTGCGGGGCGCCCCTCCTTCTTTAGCAGGACCAGCTTTCCGGTCTTCCACCGGCGTGGAAGTTGGCCCCGCTCCAAACATGCGCTTAAGAGTCCTTCTATGGCTATCGGCCCGAGAGCCCTCAAGGCCAGGACCCAAGCACGGCCTGGAATGCCGTCGGGCCCTGGGGCGGTGTTTTTTATGCGTGACACCGCCACTCTCAATTCTACCCGGGTCACTTCGGGCACGTCGTCGTCGTCGTCTTCCGTGTTGGGCACATTCCAAGGCGGAACCATAGCAGGTGGTGTATGCTCTGGGCGTAAGGGAAATAGAGCGCTCACCACGTCCTCCAATAACTGTGGCTGAAGACTCCGGGTCAGTGGGGGCGCCCACTGGCGCATCTTGCCCCTCACCATACGGTAGGGGCGTCCCCACGGATCTCGGTCCAGAGTCTCCAGCAGTTCTTGGCGGGCCGATGTCTTTGCCCGCACGATGGCTAATTGGAGAGCGCTCTTCGCCTCCCTGTAGCTCTCGTATAGTTCCGCCTCGATGGCCACCGCTGACGGAGAGCGGCGGCGTCTTCTTCGGCACCTGGCATAATGACGTCGCCTCTCAACGCAGACGATGCGCAAATGCGCAATTAGCTGCGACCACCAGTACACCTGGCGCCTGGACTCGGGGCATCGCAGCGTCGCAGATTTGCGACATGCTCTCCCGGAACCACTCCGCCTTCTCATCGACGACAGGCCTGTCGGGAGCATCCAACCAGGCCTGCACGATAGAGGCCTCCAGGAGAGCCTCCCTGTCCAGCCGCTTTATAGCCCAACGCGGACCGTCTCCAACTCCCACCGAGGCTGCTTGGACCGGCCCGACCGAGGTCTGGGTGGAGACACTGAATCGGATGTATCTGTGATCAGACAGCGTCTCCACGTCATCCAATACGTGCCAGCCATGGACACGGCGCGCGAGAGCGGGGCTAGCGAACGTGAGGTCCACTATTGACCCGCCCCACTGTCGCACGCATGTCTGCACGCAACCTCGGTTCAGAAGAAGCAGGCCTTGCTCGACCGCCCACTCCTCCACCAACTCGCCCCGCACATCAGTTCTCGGGGAACCCCATGCCGCAGACTTGGCGTTAAAGTCCCCCAAGACGAGAACGGGACGAGGACGACTACGACTGACGACCGTGCCCAAATCCGAAATGACCTCCTCGAGGTCGGCGAGAGATAGGCTGGGGGCGAAATACACCCCCGCGACCATGATATTACCCCAAACTGCCGCGACATAGCCCCAACCCCGGGTGACGGCCTCAAAGAGCGGGGTGTCCACGGCAGACCTTCTTATAATCGCCACCGAACCGTTAGTGTCGCACACCCAGTCATCCCTGGGCGGCACAAAATACGGCTCGGCGACGACTGCCACATCGATTGACCACTGCGCCATGCTCTGGAGTAAGAGATCCTGAGCTCTGGCGCAGTGGTTTATGTTGGCTTGGAGGAGACATAGACTACCTGGGGCCATTATTGGGTGTCCATTTGAGTTGTCTCCTCCCCAGTCCCCGGCGGATCTACTGCCGCAACCGGTGGGTGAGCCGGTTGCGAGGAACCGGTTGCCTCTGTTAATGTATCCTGAGACGCCGGCGGATGAATCGGCTGTGTTTTGGTCACGGATTTCCTCTTTGTGGGCCTGGCGCAGGCTTTAGTCCCGGTCCGATGATCGGCTGGCTTGCCGGATGCCGCACAGAGTACGCAGTGCGGCGCGGCTGTGCAAGAGCCAGCTTTATGATCCGGCTGACCGCAGCGGAAGCACAGTTGGCTGCGGTCGACCCCCGCGGTGCACCGTACACCCACGTGTCCCGGCTCGAGACAACGATAGCACCGCAAGGGCCTGGGCGTCAAGAGCGTCACCTGCGCCGAGACCCATCCTATCAGCAGTCTTCTGCCCTCCTTGAGTTTGTTAGCCGCCGCTACGGGACAACTTACTGACACTGTCCCGAGGCCAGAGACACCCCTGCGAATTGTGCCCGCCTTTACTTGTTCTGGCGGGCAGTTGCCGGCCTTCGAGATGGCAGCGGCGACCTCATCACTGGTGACAGAGTCGTCCAGGCCCGAGATTCGCAAATCTGCACACTTAGTGGGCCTGGACACTCTGACGTCGTCGTTTCCGAGACGCCCTTAGCTTTTCAGCAAGGGCGTCTGCCTTGGGGGCACTTGTAGCCCCCGAGATTTCCAGTAATCTGGCTGCGGTAGCCGTAGGCTTGCACCGGAGGCCCGTTATGCCGAGATCATTCAATGAGATTTCGGCTTTCGCCTTTGAAAGGATCTCGGCATAAGTTAGGCCCCGCTCCTCCGCGCCTGGCTGCAGTGTCAGAACCACAGCCGTTAACTATTCCGTCTCTACTCCATCTGCATGTGACTCAGGCTGACTGGACAAATCTTCAAAATAGCTCGCATTTAACTAGGTCAATAGGGCACTTTTTGTGATGGCTATATACCCTTATTTCAGAATTTGTGACGGGCTACAGAATCTTAGATAATCGATCGAAAACGTGTCCAGCCAGCTTGAATTTACGTATAAAACTTCTGGCTGGCACTTCCGAATCTCAATAACGGGAGCGTTTGGAATGTGGTGCCTTTACTAACATTTAGTGACGCAATGTGTGACAGTAATAACGTTTGATTTATGGCGTCACACAAAAAGTAGCCTCTATGTTAATCCAGGGTGTCAGCTACCTCTATACAAAATTTTATCAAAATTGGTCCAGCCGTTTGCGCGTGACACACACTCACAAACTTTCGCCTTTATAATATTAGTGTGATAGATTAGTTTTACTTAGGTGTTACACATTGATAAATGTTATGTATTGAAAGATTTGATGCAACAATAATAGCAAATAACAGCGATAATTCTAATACATGATTTAAGTTAGATTAGTTTAGTGAAAATTCCTAAGATTTGTTAATTGCAAGTTTAGTTAAAAATAGCCTTTACGCATCTTATAAAAAGATTATTTTCAATTTATTTAAGATTTTTCCCGAATTCCGTGAAAAAAGAAATGTCGTAAGGAAGTCTCCACTTTCTCTGTCTCTGTTCACCGAAGTTTAGGTAAAATTAAATATAGTCTACCTATTCCGATCTCTGCTCATAACACAACATTAACCCGCTCTAGCGCCGCACGGTCTGCGTTGCCGCGCCGCTCCCCACGCCGCCGCTGCCGCCGCCCCGCAGTCGCTAACTTCGAGACCGAGGCCTTTAAATACACTGCTGAAATAAAAGGCAGCATGTTTCTTTTGCAGATTTACTTGATTTATTTACTCACGGGTCTCTTCACCGACGGGATTAGAGGTGTGTAGATCCACATTTTACCAGTTCAATAATAACATGGATTTCATTTCACTAACTTTAATAGTACAGATAATATAATTATTTAGGTAGGAATTCGTTGTATATCTAATTTGTATTTTCAACAGTCAATTGAAAAATTTCATTTTTGTAAGTTAGTAATAAAATACATTTTACTTTTTGAGGATACATTTAGCCTAGTCTTTACTATCCTTAATTTATCGAGTATTTACAGTTATATCTATACTTAAAAGTTTTAAGATTATAAGCTAACACTGCTATTTACTAATCACACTTGCTATATATTTTTCCATATCTGCTCGCGTTACACTTTCTCTCGTTTGGCTTTCAAATATAGCACTAGCTCTAGGCTCCCAGGGCCACATGACGCGCCGTGTGTGTGCGCTTAACGTATCCATTATGGCGTCTTCTGGAATATGGTACTCGCTTTTAGGTTTTCCATCCTTGCCCATGCTGAAGAAATATTTCCGTCCACTGCTCTTTGATATAGCCGCGATCCAAGGATCTGAAAGATGCACAATTTAAAAACGTTCAGTGATGCAGTTATTGTGAACATGGTTTATGGTTTATCAACCTGACCAAGATTATATCTGGACTATAAAAGAGACTGCGACCTCGTAAGTTTGTTTCGGCCTTTCTACTCAGTGTACTCAGATAAGAAACGCCGACCTCAACTAGTTTGAAAAAAAATATATTGACGTGTAAAAGTGTTTGTGCAAACCTACTTACAATAATAAAATCATTTATCATTTATGTTTTATGTGTGCCGAAATGCAAGTATTGAGATGAGCTGGAGGCGAAAATTCTAAAATACACTCGGTGTGCAATATTATATTATTACCTTTTATTTCTTTCAAAAATAGAACGGATCCAACAACATAGAACATATCATTTCTGTTAATCCTATCTGGAGTATTAATCGTCACCGCTGTCTTCACTCGTTTCATGGCGCGATATTCTAAATTGCTAGCAACCGATTCGAATTGTTCCATATTGTACAATCTCTTGGTTCTTATTGGAAGAGCTTGATTATCAAATGGTTTGTTCAATGCCGAACAAAACAAATTACATTGATTAATCCTGGAAAATATAAAAGTAAAACATTATTAAACAACCATTCAAGTACATAATATGGCGTAGTAGGGCCAGTCAACCCTTGTTAGTACATAATAATAGTCAAATATAGTTCGTACGTTCTTACGAGAGGATAAAAAGACCAACCTTTCGCTCAGGGAATCGCCAGAGATATCAACGCCACCCAACATCAAAGCGTCTATAATGTGTAACGCCTTGCTATAGATTTGATTGTTCCCCTGTCCACGATATTCTTTTACAACCTAAAAAAAAAGTAATTGACTCAATTAACATTTCCCTCGTTGTTTCTTTGTAGTAGTAAATCTGCCACTTCGTTACGCGATGGTGCACACAAAAAAGAAAAACAAATAATATTAGAAAAATACAATTAGTATAGGTTTTATTGTGGATACCTCTCCGTATATCAGTGTTTTAGCCGGCAACGTCAGGTGTAAATCTACGACTAGTCTCCAGGAATTCGATTCCAATTTAAAAACTTGCTTGCCTCCACAACCTTAAACGATAAAAAATCGCATGAGTCACTTTTACATAAAGACAAAACAATCAACACCTTATCAAAATCTGATCAGAAGTTTATGAGTTGCAAAACATCATTGTCAACTACTTCTGTTCTTCGGTTCTTTTCCAACGCCAGTTAAGTAACAATAATCGAAATGGATTAGATAGGGCTTCTTATTACACCACAAGCAAAAAAAAATCAAAACTCCATAAAACCAAGCACAAGTAAATAGTAAACATTGTTACCTATGAATATTCTTAAATCCGGGCTATTTTTCCCACTGCTTAAAAACACGAAATTCCAGTCTAATACATTTCTAAAATAAGCCTTAAGATCGGAGCAGTTCTCCAAGTAATTGGGCGGTTTGTTCAATATGTTAGATTTAAAAGAAAACAAGCTGTCCGCATCTGATACCGGCTTCTTTATCATGGATCTGATAGACGATAATGTATCGTCATGTCCTCGACGTTCTGGCTGTGTTCTCACTGCATCAGGTAACTAAAAATATTTTAATAATTAGTTAAGTTCTTACGAGAAACATATTACATTTTTTTGCTTAGCTTCGCCCGCGTCGAGGTCGAAATAAAACCCTTTAATAACATTTTCCAAAAATAAATAGACTTTATATTTATTTTTCGAACACAAATTTGCGTGGGCATTCCATTCTATTAAGGAAAATTCATCACAAAAGCCCTTGAAGCAAATCTTGTGTAACTAAGTTGTAACAGCATGGAATAGGCTCCCGGAAAACGTTGTGACGGCTCCCACACTGAACTGTTTCAAGAATCAACTGGACAGACAGACAAACTAAATATCTGCAAGTTATGCGATACACATGCATCAGCTAATTAGCTGCTAGTGTGTCTAACCAAATCATCGTCTGCCTAGCCTTTTCCCAACTATGTTAGGGTCGGCTTCCAGTCTAACTGGATGCACCTGAATACCAGTATTTTACTTGGAACGACTGCCTATCTGGCCTCCACAACCCAGTTACTAGGTAATACCATGCCCCTTGGTAAGACTGGTTGTCAGACTTTCGGGTTTCTGACTACCCGTAACGACTGTCAAAGATCCACGAATGACAGCCGGGACCAACGGCTTAAGGTGCTTTCCGAGGCCCCTCCGTGCCTCGGAAAGCGGTCACGGTATGTAAAGATGGTCACCCGTCCACCAGACCAACCGTGGCAAGCGTAGCTTAACCTGATCGATCGACCTATGCGGCTGTTATTATTTAGCCACAGTGACACTTGATCAAAAAATTATGTAAGTATGCCAAAATTTATGAAAAAAGACTGAATGGTTCTTAATAACTACATGTATCTCTTATCGACATCCAGATGAGCAAAATTACATATTTATTACTTACTTTCCACAAAGCTAAACACTGCTCTTTCATTTCTGCTTGTGTAGTGTCCTTTAAATTTTTATCTTTGCTGAACCTAGCTATTTTTAGCAAATTTTGAATTTGCCTTTCTCCAAGTCTGAAAATTTTATTGCAATGTTAAAGTATTTCTTTTTGTTTTGAGATTAATAGCCTGCGTCAACACCCCCAGATAAGTTTCAGTTAACTTATCTGCAAGAAAAGATCATACAAATATTGGTCCATTTCTTAATTTATCAAGTAGATAGCGACTATCCGGGCAATGTGAAACAGGCCATACAATAAGTTATCATGACTGCATACATACAGGCAGTTGCTTTTATAAATATATTCAAAAAAGTTTTTATCTGCTTCCATGACTTTTAAAGGTACAAGTTGTGTGACGTCTCCGCCGCGGTCGACGTCACTCCACAGCATTGAGTTTACGGAAGCGAGGTGTTGTTCTGATGGTTCAGTCCCTAGCCTTTTCCACAAACATACAAGGTATCGCTCAGAATTAGCGGGTCTCGAAGTCACTGGCTTGTGAATACAAACTGAAACATAAAATGGCAGTTGAAATAAGTCTAAACACAGGAAACTGAAGTAAGAAAATTTCCGTATGTATTATAATAATAATCATTAAGTATTTATTTTACCTTTATCAAAACATCTGTACAGGATGTAAATCAAGCCAACACTAAACAGTGTGAAGACATCAAAGAGTTTGACAACAAAATGGCCGCCAGTCCTCACAAGCATCAAAGCAGCAAGACATTGACATAGGTACAGCTGTTTTGACAAAATCTCTTGTATGTTTTCTTGACCTTCTACAGAGAAGCCCTGAAATACCCATAAAAATTATCGTATGTAAAAAAATGTGGGACAAACAAATATTTGATTGATGTCTGTTGCAAATATTACGTATATGAGGAGAAAATAAATACATACACCATCAGCCATAAGAAAATGCACTCCTTTATCCTCTGTTTGTTTTAGTACATGCTCTTTTAATGACGTAAGATTTGCAGGATTAAAGATATTTCCATCTTCTTTCACTCCATAAAATGGATTGAAGGTTTCAGCAGGTCCAGCATAAAAATCAGACAATTTAAAATCGTTAGGTCCTTTTAAAGTGAAGCCAAAACCTAAAACAAATAACCCATTATATTATAAAAAACGACGGGTTGCACTCCGGGAGTGCCGGCAGAAGTGAAAACTTGAATATTAACGTTGTGCATTTTTGATATTTTGGAATCTTACGAATTTTCGATCAGGTCACGTGTCCTGACGAAAGTTTAAATTTTTTTACCCATTACAAAAAAAGACGTGTACAACGCTCTAAATAAGTTTTCACTTCAAAAATTAAATCCCCGACGCGTAATGTCGTAAAAAATATGAAAATAATTAGGTACTACAATATTTTGATCTTGATGCATGAGACTTTTTGGTACGACTTTGGGTCAATCTCCTTTAATTTTTTTATTTTATTTTAACGTGTTGAAAAAGATGACAGATGTCAACCGTGCCGTCTTTCACATCTGTCTGTCTGTCTGTGCCTGTCTCTGCCTGCCTGTCTGTCTGTAATTTGATCCTGTATACCTACTTGTTTTCAATTTTTGATATTTTGGAATCTTACGAATTTTCGATCAGGGTCACGTGTCATCTTACGATCAGGGTCACGTGTCATCTTACGAATCTTACGATCAGGGTCACGTGTCCTGACGCGAGTTTAACATTTTTTACCCATTACAAAAAAAGTGTACAACGCCGCTAAAGAAGTTTTCACTTCAATAATATTATACATAATTAACATTGTGATGACCCCAGTGGCTAAGGCCCCGCCTCTCATGCACAAAGTTGTGTGTGTACTGACTTTATCTAGGTCATTACCCACATTGGTGAAGGAAAATATCGCGAGGAAACATGAACTTTTCATATAAGTCTATAATTGCCAACCCGACGTAAGTTGAGTAAGCTTGCCTTCTTTGTATGAGAAGGGGCTTTTACGCCAGTGGGACATTCTCCCGACCGAATTTCGGTTACGGCGACCAATCTCAACGAAGATTAGCCAATTATGCAGCAGATTTTATAGTTCACAAGTGTGCACATTGTTTAAAGATCCTAAAGAAGTAAAGTTCTCGTGGACGTGCAGCATACAATACCTACAGGCAAATAAACAAAGTTATGAAAAATCTTGTTTCAAATTGGCATTTTTCCCTAAAACAATATGTGAAAAGGTAAGTAGTTTTTCCGAATTCACATGAATTATAAACGAAATTGTGAAATTGAATTACCTTTTGCCCTCCAACCCTTGCGATATAACACATATTCCGAAAAGCCCCCAGGACCAGCACATACATCAGCAAAATACAATATTTCTTTGTTATCTACAGCATCTTCGCCATTTTGCTTCTTAGGTTTTGTGAAATTAAAGTCAAATACAGCGTCTATATTGGCCATCTTCACGGCAGCTCTGTTCAGGAATATCACTGAACCAATAGTTTCATACGGATTACTACGAAACCGCGCATGTCGTAAATCCTCATCATCCAAACTATCGAAAATTGACTGTAAAATAATAAGTACATATAAGTATCTTTTTGCACTTCTTATCACATAGGTACTCAAATATTAAAAGTGTCAAAAAATTGGGAGCAAAAAAACCCGGCATAATTTTGTAAGGCGAAATGTGTCGTCGAATTTAATTTTAATCAGATTGTATTGAAACCGAATGTAATGGGTCAGAAGCACCTGGCCAGTACTGTGAACACAGTAGCTGTGTACTGCTGTCTCCTGTGCAGACCCAGTAGTGAGAACACGTCAGGACAGCGACAGTACTGTATTGACAGCAGAATGTACAGTTCCTGACTACTGGGTGGTCAGCTTTTCACAGGCCCAGTAGCTGGCGGACAGTGAAGGACAGTTACTGTCTGACAGCTACCGACCGGTCAGTTGCTGTCGGTCAGCAACTTCAAAATATTTTGTTTCTACTGTCCGTCCACTGACCATCCCCCACTCCCACAAGGACAGCTACTGGGTCGTCACTGGCTCCATAGGAACGCAACTAGACAGTGGCCGGTCAGTGGCGAAGGACAGTAAACGCCTGGACAGTCGGGATTTTTTCAAGTTTGAAATCGTTTTTCTTCGTTTAAAATGGCGGTGGTGCGTTGGAGTGATGATGATAATATAAAATGTTTCTATTTATACAGAGATAGAGAAATGTTGTGAAAGTTCTTCCATAAAGATTGATCGCACTGATCAGCCATTTTACTGGCCTCGTGAAAACGCATAATGGGTCAGAAGCACCTGGCCAGTACTGTGAACACAGTAGCTGTGTACTGCTGTTTGTGAAAACCAGGCTTACGACTGCTAGTCACTTTGTACAGCGTAAATTACGCTACCTAAGGCTGTGGACACGACGTCAGCGGGCGCGGCGCGGCGGCGGCGGCGCGGGGAGCAGCGCGATTCAATGCATAGATTTTTTAGGAACTGGCCTCGAAGGCAGCGGCACGGCGCAGCGCGAGGAGCGGCTTACAGTCCCCGGCACGTAACTTGGCAAGAGTCGTTAGATGCGTTTTTCCTTTCTTTAACTTTCTTGTAAACAGATAGATATGTTTAAAAATAATCTATGGCCATAACCATACTATAGTGAGTATGACATAAACAATAAAAGTGACCATTTTCTTGTTGCATTACGTGTACATGCGCTAACTTATTCCCACTACGCCAAAACCTTGTCAAGTTACGTGCCGGCGACTGTACGAGCGGTGCGCACCAGTCTAGCGGTGCCCGCGCGTCTACATTGACGCAGTGTTGTGCATTTTATTTTTTACTCTACGACCGACGTTTCAAAATGTTGTATCAAAAAGATGTGTTGTCGCTGTTTAGACATTCCGTTCCCGAAAAAAGACACAAATTTCTCATAATACAACACTACGCCGTTCTAACGCCGCGAGATCTGTTCGCTGGCTTCGAGACCGGGTCTAAGTCGCCGCGCCGCTTCCCGCGCTGCTACCGCCGCCGCCGCCCCGCAATCGCTGACTTCGTGTCTGTGGCCTAACATCGCCAATATATGTAGTAAGGAATTATATTTTGACTATGAAGTAAAAATAGAATTCCTGTTTTGTTTGTTGTTCCCAGTCTGATGATTTCATTCAAAGATTAGCATTATATGTAAATCCTTACTTTGGATTCTAACACGCCTTTTAATATTGCTGGGTCAACGAAATGTGTTTCATCATCAATAGTTGTTTTTTTTGCACCTCTTTGTAACCATTTCTCCAAAACATCACCAGATGGTGGTTCCTCAGGTGCTGGATCAAGCCATAACTGCAATGAGAAAAGTTAGTCAATTAAACAGTATAGTCCAGTGAGTTACTACAATATCAGAGTCTTACAAAATTAACTAAATTATATTCTTCTTAATTATTATTCTTCAGTTGGTTTTGTTTAAAAAATAGAATTAAGTAATGTTTCCTAGCTTGACAGAACAATGTACCTGATTATATTATAGATAGTTACTATTATACAACTATTGTATGTATAAATAAACAACTTACTACTTCCTCCCTTGCTTCAGGTTTTGCTTCCTCAGTGATTTCCATAATATCTTGAGGTAAAGTTCCCACTGCTGAAGGTTTAGCTCCCAATCCTCTGCGACCTTTTTGTGCAGATGTCTCAACAGGTTGTGTTCTACCATGGTCAAATTTACCTAATCCTTTCCCTGGTTTAAAACCCATGTTCATCATCATCCGTTTGGATGTTTCTGAATATTCCCCAGTATATGTTTCCTCCAAGTTTTTGTTTTGTTTAAGATTTCTGTTATAAAATGTGTCTCCTGATTCTTGGAAGCTGGGACGTCCAGCACCTTCTCCATGTTCTGGTTCATCAAACACTGGCCGATAATCATCATATTGATCATTGGGTGAAGAACAATTCTCACTTAAACTACTTCTGCTTAACCTAATGTTCTCTTCAGGACTTTGATCTCCATAGCTTTGTCTCACTTTCCCTGGCTGTTGAAAATCACCTCCATAATTATCAGTAATTGGAGTGTCTGGGCTGTCTTTATCTGATTCTTGCACTGCTAAATAAATAATAGTAAATCATTTTATAAAATTATTATTAAAGCAATTTAGATCTTTGCTTGCTTGTTGCTCATACAAATAGTACAGCATATTTTAAATTTGTGACAATAGAGTTTTTGACATACTATAGTTTGCGTTGCTGCCTTGCTATACATTCATCTTATTAAATGTGACTAATTAGTTGTCTGTATCATTTTGGTATCCAATGTAAATATTGTCAATCACAGCTGCATAAGACCTTACCTCTTTCCCTGACACATGAACCACATTTGTAGTCCAGCTTGATTTCTGTGTAGAGACACAAAGAGTGTCCAAAGTGTGTTTCCGTTTCATGTTTGGTACTCACCAGAGCCATGTGAAGTGGTAGATGATGCACCATATGTATCAGTTCTCTTACGCTTGGCCGGTATAGTTATACTCTCATCACTGCTGCTGTCATCATCAGAAGGGTCTGTTAACCATCAATAAAATTTATAAAACCCAACTATTTTGACAAAAAAAGGATTTTGGTAACTGTGCTTTGATTGTTTGAACACGCAGAATAAAGAAAAATATAAAGAAAGATTATTCAGAGCAGACGCAGGTAAGTATGTAAAACACAAAAATCTATTAGCATTATAAAACAGTATCCATACTAATATTATAAATGCGAAAGCTGACCTTTTCACGTCTTAACGGTTAACAGATTACGATGAATTTGGTGCACAGGTAGACCAAACCCTGAGTTAGGACCTAGTATACTTATTTTATCACGGTAGAACGATCCCGTAGGATAATATCGGACTACAACGCGGGATAACACTGGTGATAGGCATTAGATAATGGTTAAATGTACCTGTACACTGAATAAATAATTTATAGGAGACTTAACGAGAGATGTGTAGTTTTGAGGTTAAAAGCCGACAATAACAATAGCAATAATAGCCAAACTAACAAAACAAATTTCAACAGCAACCAACTCACAATGTAAAAGGTTTATGTAGTAAACTTACCTGAAAGATTCATGTTTAGCCTTGGTTCAGAATTTTAAGCTACTAAACGAGCTGTTAAAATAATACAAAACGTAACAGCAACCCGCCGGACAAAAACTCGGAGAACGGTGTTTTGGATCCATGCACAGTAAAATTAATCTAATTGTGAATTAGCCAGTTCCGTTACCACTTCAGCGTATCTTAATCTATATTTTCTGAGAATACATAATTATGTTGTATACAGAAAAGAAAAAACCAGGTAATAAACTACAAAAATTATTTTCTACTGTGGTGTTGCCATGTGAAATTATTATATTTGCACAGACTAAAATAAAAACTGGCCAAGTGCGAGTCAGACTCGCAAATGAAGGATTCCGTACCACAAGGCAAAAACACCGAAAAAAACACGTTTGTTGTATGGGTGGCCCCCCTTAAATATTTATTTTATTCTGTTTTTAATATTTGTTGTTATAGCGGCAACAGAAATACATCATCTGTGAAATTTTCAACTGTCTAGCGGTTCATGAGATACAGCCTGGTGACAGACAGAGAGACAGACGGACAGTGGAGTCTTAGTAAAAGGGTCCCGTTTTTACAATTTGGGTACGGAACCCTAAAAACCACTGTTTATGTGTTGTACCTGTTTATGTATAAAGGTGCGTACCCATTAGAGCGCGCGGCTCTAGTGGGTACGCGCCTCGTGAGTGTGGGCGAACCCGCTGGTTGTCAGTCTAGAATAGAATACTCTTTATTATGTACATACATATACAATATACATTACAGACATAAATATAAATCTGCCTAAATATATATATATCTGCCTAGCCTTTTCCCAACTATGTTGGGGTCGGCTTCCAGTCTAACCGGATGCAGCTGAATACCGCTATTTTACATGGAGCGACTGCCTATCTGACCTCCACAACCCAGTTACTGTTTACCTTCTAAATACGTAGGTAAGTACTTCCAAAAAAGAATAAAATAAAAGTCTGAAAAAAATAAGGTTTCTTTTTTTTCAATACCGGTATCCAGGAATCCCGGAATTTAGAAAACACATTTGGTAGTAATACCGGTATTGAAAAAATCCGGTATACGAAACCCCTAATGGATATCGTCATGCGCTCCGCAAAAGTGTCCCCTCTAGTGGATTGGGGCGGATATGACGCTTCACCGTACCGGAACCGGATACGCCTATCTCCAATTTATGGCTTAGAGAAAGGTAAGTATGCTTAATATCAATTTTATTTTTAGGAAAAATTGTTCTATTTTCGACATTGATTGTCGCTGATATTGTATGGCGTGCCGTGTCGTTTCGTATTAATAGAATATGTAAGGGGAAAAGACACCCACAAGCCACATCATCATCTGCCAAGCCTTTTCCCAACTATGTTGGTCGGCTTCCAACCGGATGCTGTTGTCGCGACGTGTAACTCGCGAAGTAAAAAGGTAACAGAGTCAAATTAATATTGTTAGGGCGAAACGTGTAACAAACTAGTGATACATGACACCATGCTGGCAATACCGAACCCATAGAGAGATCACCATAGATAAAGAGTATTTAGTTTATGGTTATGGCGTCTACGTAGTCTATGGCGTTTGCCGCTACATTTAGGCCACACCAATTGTAACATGTTTTAAATTCAATTGGTATCTAGTGCAAAGTAAAGTGATTAGTGTTCTGATGGAGGCGTCCAGTTAGTGGCAGCTCATCTGAGAGAAATATAAGCTAAGTGGTAGCACTAAGACAATAGTGTAGAGGTTCCCCACCTAAATGCCTAGATTCTAAATTTCTTAACTTTGCTAAAGGTTTCTGATGCTCTTAGAAGTCGGTTACATTAAGAGGTCTTTCGATACTGTAATGCGAAAACCTCATGAATTATAGGACTGGGCGAAAGGCCATGATCAGTCCGTTAGAGGAGCCCTTCGGTACTTAATACGAAGTCTCCCTAACACTAACTGGCACACTTGGGTGCAGTTTACTATTTAATACTTGACTGGGCGAAAGGCTATGATAAGTCCGTTAGAGGAGCCCTTCGGTACTTAATACGAAGTCTCCCTAACACTAACTGGCACACTTGGGTGCAGTTTCCTATTTAATACCTGACTGGGCGAAAGGCCATGATCAGTCGGTTAGAGGAGCCCTTCGGTACTTAATACGAAGTCTCCCTAACACTAACTGGCACACTTGGGTGCAGTTTCCTATTTAATACCTAACATAAATGGCAAGAGGTTAATTAGCAGACTTGGCTGCGGTTCCTTCTTCATAGAGCATGAGTTCACACCTAAGACACCAAAACGTTTATGTATTTATATCACAATGTATAGAATGGTGGGAATCAATTTTATTTTAACAACAGATGGCGAGCTGAATCGTGGTGCGTGCTAGTAAGAACTAAAAGCCTGCGAAGCAAACCTCCCAAATATTGAAGATTCTTCTCGGAATAAACCCCAGGTACGAACAACTCTTCGGACACCCACAAACATATAAATCTCTATATGATAATACTTAAAACTATTATCATAATACATTAAAAGTAATTCGCGACGCCGCGGCGTGGCGTCGCGACAGCTGTTGAATACCAGTATTTTACCCACGTGCCACTTAGCATGAGAAAAATAATGGTGCTAACAGCACAAACAGTATTTCGTTTCAGTATAATATAATAGTGTACCCTGTGGTATTAGGTATTGTACTGCATCTGGCATCACTTGAGCGTTCGGATGTTCAATTATTTGTCTATGGTCAGTAAAGTCCACACTTCGCGAAACTGACAGCCATTGTTGTGTGCAAGTGCAACGTTGGTGTGTTCCTCTGTGGCCGGACCACAGGTTTAGTACATAGTGCGACATAATACCTACCTAAAGTCTACTTTCATCAGAATATATGTATATATATTTTTAGTAGGTACCTCAAGAGATATCTTTTTAATTAACAATTTATGTGGTCCGGCCGCCAGGCAGTGCTCTCTGGCCGCGCCACCTCAAATTAAACAGAGTATAATGAACTATTAGAATCCATGTACACGTGTGCCCCATGGGTCGCAGCTATACAAAAAGCTCGTACGATGCTCTGCGAGTGCAGTACAACAAGGCCTTCAGAGTTATGTTGGGGCTGCCGCGCTTTTGCAGTGCATCGGGGATGTTCGCGGAGAATGGCGTGCCAGATTTTTACGCACTGATGCGGACACGGATAGCATCCCTGATGCGGCGAGTGCGCGACAGCTCCAACAGCTTGGTGGCTATAGTAGCCGACAGGACAGACAGTCCAATGATGTGGTCGAAATGGATGACCACTCATCGTGCGTCATTCCAATATTTAAAATAAAAACTTTTTTACAAAAAAAACAACAGACTTCCAAAAACACTAAGGTCAAGGTGGGGAAGTTCGTCTACGGGGGAACACCATACACCGTCTCTCTAGGCTGTTTCTGAATAGCTACGACCGTTTACAGCTCGGTCGGTAAAACAGAGTTACTATTTCGTCCTACCTTTAAATTATAGATGGCGCTGTGTTGAGTTCAATAGCAAAACGGTCTTAAATTATTTTGTAGTTGACAAGTTGAAACACGAGTGAGTTGTGTCGACGTTTTAGCTAGCGTGAAATGTGAATATCAACGGATTTTTACGTATTATAGTGGTAAGTGTCTAGCTTGTATTACATTTTATTGTTTTATTCTATTCAAATCGAATTTTAATCTATATTTACAGAAATATTAGTTGTGATATAAACCTAACCAATAAATTCAATATTGGGGGAAGACTGTCTAGTATTTTAGGGAAAGGCCGTCGTGTGCCGATCTTGCCCCAAGGCAGATGTTACAAACCTTTTTTGGTTTAAGTATTTTCATTAACATTATTATTTAGATATACAGCCAAAGCTCCATATTAGCAATTTTTTTTTGGGAATCACAGTATCCATAAAATTTATGAATACCTACTGTGATTCTAATAATATGGTTCCTTCATTAGAAACATCATGATAATGTGATTGGAGTCTGGTTTCATATAATTTCTAAAATGGTCATTTATCCGATTTAAAATCAGTGTATTTTATTCTTCAGGTAAGTACTTAAATTGTCATAAGATGACTCGAAATTACAAAAGGACATCAAACAAATCGTCTTACACTAAAGAAAAATTGCTAGACGCTGTGCGAGCTGTCCGGAATGGGGAATTAAGTGGATATAAGGCTGCTCGTATTTATAAAATACCAAGAATGACAATCATGGATCATTTGAATAATAAAAGGTGGCCAGCCATTTCAGTGGAGACTGAAATTAAACTGGCGTCACATCTTCACACAATGGAACGGTACGGGTTTGGGCTTAGGAGAGATGAGGTTTTAGAATTAGTTGGCCATTATGTTAATAAAGACTCCATTCAAAAATGGAAAGCCTGGCAAGGATTGGTTTGCGGCGTTTAAAGACCGCAACAATTTGTCAGTTAAAAAGCCGCAAGCTGTCGAATATGCAGGAAAAAAAGCCGTAGATCCCTATATTATCTACCCATATTTCAACCTACTGGAAAAAACTATAAATCAATTAGGTCTAACAAACAATCCACGGGCAGTTTGGAATCTCGATGAAACAAGCTTCTCAAAAGACCCATCTAAGACGAAAATAGTCGACCGCAAAGGTCACGCAGCAACCAGAATGATTGCTAGTCCAAGAAAGGACAACACAACCGTCCTGCTAGCTGAATTTGAAGAAGACGTAGTGTTGATTTTCCAAAGCATGATTGACTTTGTAAGCATTTACAGGATTTAATTACTTTTTAATATTAAAAAAGTTCATTTCGTATTTACGGTGTTGTTTATTTTATTCTATGAGCAATTTATTTCATTTCAATAAAAGAGAAAGAAAGAGGGCAATTATGAATACCTTTAATTAATTTATTATCTGTTCAAACAGTACAAATATAACCAAGTGTGTTTGTTAGTTACCATTTGGTTTTTCTATGGTGTAAAGACAGATAGTCTTTTAAATACCAAAACTTATGAAATTTCACATTGCATTTTAGATGCAACCAACAATCATACTTACCTACTATACCCAACAGTCAGAATATTAAAATTGTATTGTACTGATTTAAATGTTGACAATCCCTTCCCTTGCGAATATACCGGACTTACCCCACTTCATGATTTTACCGCCATAGATTGTGATTGCTACCTTATGTCATGAAACTTAAAGCTTATATTTGATTAACTTTTATTTTCGAATATTTACTGAATATGGGTGCCGCAAATATCTATCCCATTACTAACAATTTATGCTTATGACGGAGTTGCCCCCAATTACTCGGGAAAGTCCGTCTACTTACTAACTTTTAAAAAAACTCGTTTATTTCATGTTGACAACAGTTACATTGATGTTTCTAACAGTAACCGATAAATAAGGAATCTTTAGCCATCATTAATATTCAAAACATACAATTAAGTAAAAAAATCATCCATAGGGTGTTTATCAAATCAAGCTTGCAATAAACTATGACGGACTTCGCCACCTTGACCTTATAAATAAAGAGAAAAATAACTTTAATTCCGGAAGTCGGTGTCTTTGGATTTGTATTTTAGTTTTTTGCCACCGACTTCCGAAATTAAAGTTATTTTTCTCTTTATTTATAGTGTTTTTGGAAGTCGGTTGTTTTTTTTTTTTGTAAAAAAGTTTTTATTTTTCACTTTTTAGCGGGTCAGTTTGTAATTTATCTAAGTTATAATAGCCTAATGTCAACTGCTTATCACCTTTTACAAAATATGTACCTATTGCTTTTCCCGATTTATGGACGTTAATTGTTGAGGAGTTCTCCTAGTAAGAACCAGGAGAACTGGAGCTGAATGAGAAGTCACCATCAGCTCCACTTCACCATACGCATTGTAATGAGCATAAATTGCTTAGCCGCCATATTGAAAGTACTTAATCGAATCACAACCCGTGAAATATTTGTCATTGAGTAGTGCCATTTGTGGTCTTCATCATCAGCTCCACTTTACCAAATCATAATTTCCGAGAGCAAATGCTCAAGTTACTTTAATAATAGACTTAGGCAAGAAAAATTTTGTTAAGGGCCAAGTTTATGTTATACTTAGTCGTGTAAAGACGCTGGATGACATTGTATTATGCGACTTGGAACCTACCAAATTGCTAAATAGACCACATGACGAAAAGGCATTGCGTGAAATGCAACGATTGAGGCTTTTATAAATCATCATCAGCCAATTGCAGTTCACTGCTAGACGTAGACCTCCCGAAGTTTGCGCCAACGTTCACGATCCTCCGCTTCTCTCATCTAGCCACTACCGGCAACCTTTGTTAGGATAATTATACAGAAGAAAAACTCGCAAAAGTATTTCACTTTAAAAAGTATTTATTAGTTTTTAGACTAGATGCTGATAATCCTGGCTGCAGATCAGGCCAGACTTATGTCAACATTGCATTGAACTTAAAATTTAGTCCTGTTTAAAATGAGCCCAAACACAACTACGGTGCTGTAATTTCAAGGTTTGTACTTTTTCTGATGCTCGACTAGCTTCAGCATAAGGTCTCTATGTACTTCGGTGTTCCTCGTTAACAGTACGTTTATCCACACATCGAGCACTTTTCAATGAGCCTAAACACGATACATCTGCTGTTAGTTGTCGAGGAGTTAGGTACTCTGCAGACTATCCTGACTGCAGCATCAGGTCATAACTTGATGATCATGAGACCAAATGTGGCAAATGCCCTATCAAACATCAAAACAATTTACTAAAACATTTTTACAAAAAAAAAAACAACCGACTTCCAAAAAAACACTACAAATTGAAAAATAACTTTAATTTCGGAAGTCGGTGTCTTTGGTTCCGCGTTTTCGTTTATTGACACCGACTTCCGAAATTAAAGTTATTTTTCAATTTGTAGTGTTTTTTTTGGAAGTCGGTTTTTTTTTTTTTTTTTGTAAAAATGTTTTTATTTTTCACTTTTTAGTGGGTCAGTTTGTAATTTATCTAAGTTACAATAGCCTAATGTCAACTGTTCATCACCTTTTACAAAATATTGCTTTTCCCGATGCTGGGACGTTAATTGTTGAGGAGTTCTCCCGGTAAGAACCAGGAGATCCTCAACAATCACTCGCAATACGCATTGTAACGAGCATAAATTGCTTAGCAACCATATTAAAGTAATCGAATCGCAACCCGTGAAATATTTGTCAGTGAGTAGTTCCGATGGCCATCTGTGATTTTCATCATCAGCTCCACTTTACCAAGTGATGATTTTCGAGAGCAAATGCTCAAGTTACTTTAAAAAATATCCAAATCGCTGTAGCTTTGCCTATAAAATTTGAGGGTTTCCCTTGATTTCCATAGAATCCTCTCATCAAATTCCAACTTGAAGATAATGGGACCACCTCGAGAGTATACCCTTTCAAATAAAAAAAGAACTTTTGGAATCGGTCTAGCCGTCCTCGAGTAATCGGTGAACGTACACAAGGTAGCTACTGTAAACTGTTGAGGAGTTCCCTTAACTGTCCTTCGTCTTCATCATCAGACCCCTAATGACAGTCGCAACCCATCTAGGTGTAAAGTTCACATCAATACAAATTAATCAAGCCCAAACACAAGGTAACTGCTGTAAATCGTTGAGGAGTCCCCTCGTCTGTCTTTCGGCTCCATCATCAGATCGACTCCAAGCCTTCATCAAATTGTAGTGCTTTAAAATACTTAATGAAAAAAATAACAAACGCACTAGTCGCTCCTACGATTTTCAAAATTTCACTGGGATGCCATCATCAGATCCTGGTTTCCTTATCATGGGACCACCCTTGGCATATCCCCTTTCCAACAAAAAAAGAATAATCAAAATCGGTTCATAAACGACGAAGTTATCCGCGAACAAACATAAAAAAAAAATATATTGTTAGCTGCAACTTCAGACGGGAGGGAGTTACTAGCGACCAGCCCTATATAAGCCAACGCAAACCAGCGCGCACCCTCTTTTGGCCAACAGGCGCGCGCTCGCTAACATCATCTTAGGATATCGTGTCATATTTGTTAAAAATTATTTTATTTGTAAATTATTAAATATTTCGTTTGCTTTTGTTAATTTTTTTTAATAAAATTGGTTTAAATTCCCAAAATCAGAAGTGGGATTGAACGCTATTATAGCCGCTTCAAGTCATTTCTGGTTCCATCATAATGTCGAGTAGAAAACGAACAACACCGCGAGAGCGCGCGTCTTCGCCTAATTTAGGTAACCTAGCATCGACGATGGAAGCAATCCTCAACCGCCTGACGACGCTAGAGCAGCGCGCCGAACCACGTGCAGCCACGCCGCCGCCGCCGTTGCCTGCCCTCATCGAGCCAGCACCAGCCCTCGCAGGGAGCGTGCCACGTGGCGAGAGCGTCGGCAGCACCCCGAGCGACGCTAGATGCTCAGCTATATCAACAACGGCTTCAACGGACGTCACGGAGCGTCTTATCGACGCGCTAAAATCCATAAACCCGGTGAGATCTATCCACTATTATGTGTCGGATTTCGATCCTAGCATTCATGACGCCTATGCGTGGTGTGACGAGGTAGATCGTGCTCAATCGCAAAACCAGTGGGATGAAAAAGAGTGCCTAGCCCGTGTGGGACTATCTCTAAAGGGCGACGCACGTTCCTGGCTGCGCGAGTGGACTAGTAACAATCGTACTTGGTCAAACTTCAAATTAGAGCTCAAATCACTTTGTCCGCGACGTATTGACATCGCGAATATTCTTTTTGATGTGATGTGTAAAGAATCTGATAAGTACTCCACGTATGCAGACTACGCACGAAAATCATTATTACGATTACGTATAGTGAAAGGATTAAGCGATGAATTATTGTGCGCCATAATTGTGCGCGGCATAAAAGATCCACAAATACGTGCAGCTGCCACAAACGCGAAATTAACACCAGAAACCATCGTGGAGTTCTTATCAATCTATGTGAAATCAGATCGTTCAAGTGCAAGTGTACCTAATAATAATCAGACACGCACTAGCCGATCCACCACTGATTCTTCCACCGAACGATCTCGCAAGCGTCCTGCCATAAATACCGACCGTTTACGTTGCTATAATTGTAACCAAACCGGACATAAAAGCCAATATTGTACAAAACGAAGTAAGACAGATGACGGTAGCATTAAAAAAAATAAATCTGCAACTACTCCCGAATCTACTAACAAATCCGTTTCTAAAGTCGTGTGTACATTTTGTAAGAAAGTAGGTCACACCGAGGATATTTGTTTTACAAAACAACGTTCTGAAACGCGAAATAAATCTAATATCAACTTTTGTCGTGAAATAACGTGCGACCGTACTAATAGGGATGTCATTACAGCTGTGATTAATGGAGTACCCACCGATGTTCTAATTGATAGTGGTTCGAGTATCTCTTTAATATCAAACGATCTTGTCAAACATTTCTCATGTCGCACAAACCCTAGTGTACAGATATTGCGTGGTTTAGGTGGAATAGAAATGCGTTCCGATTGTTTCGTAACCTTGTCAATAGAATTTAGCGAGGTAACCTTAGAGGTAGATCTTTATGTTGTGCCCAGTAATTACCTTAGTGCGCCTGTGCTTATCGGTACAGATGTACTAAATAGGAAAGGCCTCGCATACATTCGGACTGGCGATTCCCAGCGAATAATTAGGAATAGTTCGCTTGTAAATAACTTGACACATAGTGAACCGACTGTGCAACTCGATTCGGTCAACACTCAATTGCGTGGAGATGAAAAAGCGCGTTTATCGTTTGTGTTAAACAAGTACTCAAAATATTTCCTCAGTGGAACAGCGTCAACCACCGTTAATACCGGAGAGATGCACATTCGGCTCACTAGTGAAGAACCTGTTAACTATCGACCATACAAATTATCATACGACGAAAAATTACGTGTCCGCGAAATCGTTAGTGACTTAAAGGAAAAGGGTATAATCCGTGAGTCAGAGTCTTCGTATGCGAGTCCGATTTTATTGGTAAAAAAAAAAGACGGATCGGATAGAATGGTTGTTGATTACCGAGCTCTAAACAACATAACGATAAAAGACAGATACCCTCTTCCTTTGATCGATGATCATATAGATAGGCTTGGGAAATGTAAATATTTTACTGTGCTAGATATGGTGACAGGCTTCCATCAAATTAAAATCAACGAAGATTCTGTACACCGAACTGCGTTTGTGACGCCCGAGGGGCATTTTGAATACCTCAAGATGCCTTACGGCCTCGCTAACGCTCCCGTGGTCTATCAGCGGATTATTTCAGATACACTGAGATCTTTCATCGATGCAGGTCAGGTCCTGGTCTATATCGATGACGTCATGCTAATGAGCGACACCGTAGAGGACGGATTGTCCTTACTCGATTCTGTTCTGGCGATTTTAACAAAGGCAGGTTTTTCCATTAATTTAAGAAAATGCACCTTTCTTACCAGTGAAGTGGAGTATCTTGGGAGGACGATCAGTAAAGGTCAGGTCCGGCCGAGCGTACAAAAAATAGACGCACTAGCCAAATCTCCGATTCCTAAAACAGTTAAACAAGTAAGGCAGTTTCTCGGTCTGGCCGGCTACTTCAGAAGATATATCCCAGGATACGCTACTACAGTGGCCCCCATCGCTTCGTTGACTCGCAAAGAGGTTAAGTTTCATTGGGGTAACGAACAGGAGCGAGCGAGACAAGAAGTCCTCTCAATTTTGACTAGTGAACCTGCGTTGTTAATTTTTGATCCATCATTGCAAACTGAGGTCCACACTGACGCAAGTTCGTTAGGTTACGGTGCTGTATTAATGCAAACGGCAAAAGACGGACGTAGACATGCAGTAGCATACTATAGTAAGGTCACTGTAGGGGCGGAACCCAGGTACCACTCCTATGAGCTGGAGACTCTCGCTGTAGTCAAGGCCTTGCAACATTTCCGTCAATACCTAGTTGGTAAACATTTTAAAGTAGTTACCGATTGCAACGCCTTAAAGATGACTCAGCGTAAAAAGGATCTCCTGCCTAGGGTGGCACGCTGGTGGATGTTCCTACAAGACTATGATTTTACCCTCGAGTATCGAAAAGGGCAGTTTATGTCGCACGCTGACTATCTCAGTCGTAATCCGGTTAACCTTTGCGCCGTACAAAAACCAACTAACTGGGCTCAAGTTGCACAAGCCGCAGACGATGAAACGGTTACTTTACTCGAAAAACTTGATCAGGGTCAGTTAGATAGTTCACGGTATGTAAAGAAAAACAATTTACTTTACTATAAGTACAACCCGATAGGTGAGCAATCACGATTACTATGTTATGTTCCAAAGGGTTTTAGACTAAGTATGTTACGTGTGTTTCATGATGAACACGCACATATTAATATTGAAAAAGTACTTGATTTAATATTAAAACATTTTTGGTTTCCTAACATGCGCCAATTCGTTAAGAAATACATAGGTCATTGTATTGTTTGCCTAACACACAAAAAGGTACCCCGTGCCCCTCTACAGCCAATCGCTTCGTGGACGAAACCCATAATACCTTTTGATACAGTGCATGCGGATGCACTAGGCCCTCTGCCCGAATCTAATGGCTACAAATACATTCTCATTATAATTGACGCTTTCACGAAATATTGTTTTCTGCATCCTATGTATAAACAAGAAAGCGCGGAATTAAAACGAGCATTTACTAACGCGGTGTCGATTTTTGGTACTCCGCGATTAATAGTATGTGATAGGGGCAGAATGTTCGACAGTGCCGACTTTGGCGAATGGGCAGCAAATTTTGGCATTCAGATACATTTCATAACGCCCGAAATGCACCAAGAGAATGGCCAAGTTGAACGGTACTGTCGAACAGTGCTGAACATGGTTAGGATAGATGTAAATTATAGACATGAATCCTGGTCCAATGTACTGTGGAGGCTACAGCTGGTACTGAATGTTAATAAGCAGAAAAGTACTCAATGTTCACCATTAAATCTGCTTATCGGTTGTGACACGACTACCCCTGCTATAAATGCTCTCGTCCGAGATATAACCGTAGACGGTTCCACACCAAATCGCGAAGCTTGGCGTGAAATGAGACGCCAAAGGGCTGAGGATCTATTGGCTCAAAATCAGGCTAACCAAGATGCGCGTGTCAATAGAGGTAGAAAGGCACCTAGAGCCTTCGCTGTGAACGATCTGGTTTTTGTGATTAAATCATCTCAAACTGCTAATAAACTTGACAGTGGCATCCGGGGTCCATATCGCATTATTAATGCTCTGCCAAATAGTCGATACGAATTACGACTTCTGGCGGGCTCCTACGGAAAAACGACGCAGGCTGCCGCGGAATATATGATACCGTGGCGAGGCGAGTGGACCCCCGAGACCTGTGCAGCCTTTTTTGAACGTAAGATTACCTACTCGTTTTATTTTGCTTTTTATAAAGTTTCAGCTTCCTATATGTTTATGATTACCTAGAAGATGTTTACTATAGCGCTGTAGGTACTTATTTTCTATCTTGCCTACTTATATGTGGATATGGGTGATCTGGATCGAACTCTTATAAGACCTTGTGTGGCGTTGAGTTGACTGGGAACAAACAAGTATGTTTGTGCTGTAATGTACATGTAAGACCTGGATGGCTTCGGCATAAGGCATTGCACTGTGTTGTTTTCGTGTAAGTCCTTGTGTGGCATCGAAACTGTTTGTTTTCGTGTAAGCCCTTGTGTGGCATCGAAAATGTGTTGTTTTCGTGTAAGTCCTTGTGTGGCATCGAAACTGTGTTGTTTTCGTGTAAGTCCTTGTGTGGCATCGAGACTGTGTCATATTCATCTCATATAAAAACCTTGTGTGAGATTGGATTAGTATCCTACGCGGCGTATAAGGCCTTGTGTGGCATCGCTCATTACTGCACTACATGAAACATAACGTTTTGAAAACTATAAAAGCGCATAGTGACATCTTACCCCATCTAAGTATAAATTATTGATAAACATGATGTATGTTGTATCTAACGTGTGTGTGTTTACTTTCCCAGATTATGAAGATTCAGTTGAGACTGCTTCAGAGCCTGGGCAAGGACCATCTACGGAGAGCATCGAGGACGCTGCTCAGTCAGGAGAAGCCGTGTTAGCTGCAACTTCAGACGGGAGGGAGTTACTAGCGACCAGCCCTATATAAGCCAACGCAAACCAGCGCGCACCCTCTTTTGGCCAACAGGCGCGCGCTCGCTAACATCATCTTAGGATATCGTGTCATATTTGTTAAAAATTATTTTATTTGTAAATTATTAAATATTTCGTTTGCTTTTGTTAATTTTTTTTAATAAAATTGGTTTAAATTCCCAAAAATATATATATATACGGTCGAATTGAGAAACCTTTTCCTTTTTTGAAGTCGATTAAAAACAGTCCTTGGCTGTTCGAGTAACTTCTTACCTTCCATCATCAGCCCAGCTACCTGAGATGATGACATCCGTACGCAAATACACAAGATACTTCATATTATATTGGACGATCAAACATTTAGTTGACTATTAATAGAAACTGTCGGATTTACTTATACGTTATCAGTTTATAAACTAGACACTAGTTTTGAAAATATGCGAAAAACAATAAGTGAGCCTATAAAATTTGAGGGTTGCTCTCGATTTCTCTAAGATCCCATCATCAGATCCTAACTTGGTGACAGTGGGACCACCTCAGAACTATCTACTTTCGAACAAAAAAAGAATTTTGAAAATCCGTCGACAATTGGCGGAGTAATCGATGAACAAACATACAAAAAAAAAAACAAATTCGGAACATAGTACCTCCTCCTTTTTGTGAAGTCGGTAATAAGTTGTTTCTTAGAGTAGGTATTTTTTGTGTAGCTATGTGTTTTTATGTATGTATGTTTTTTGTGTATAAAATTGTAATGTGTGTTATTTTATGGACTTATGGTCTGAAATAAATTTATTATTATTATTAATAAATCAATATCCCGAAAAAAACTTCCTAAAGAGTACCTTGCATACGACAAATATGGTCCAATAAACCCCTTTAGTTAAGGAGTTATTGGTACTAGGGTGTAGTCCGGCTGGAAGGTATACTCTGCAGCAAGTGAATTTTACAATATTTCATATTAATTATCTGTACTTAAATCAATTTATACATATAATAGTACCTTTTCTCTACTCTTCGTTGATACTTTTTTCTCTCAAGAAACTATTCATTTTGATTAAATTAATCTTTAAAGTATGTGGCGCGGCTAGGGAGGATTACTTTCAGCAAATATAACGAAATATGCTTTATTTCTTTATGCATGTCTGTGACTACCGCCGCCCCACCAACGCTAATCGTTTCCATATTTGGTAAATAATTAGTACTCAATTGGTACTAATTAGTACTCGAACAACAAAATTGGTACCTTAGTAGTTTTTGAGAAAATCGACTTTGAAGGTGGTCACGCTCCCTTCAGCAGGACCACCATGAGCGCCGAAAAAGGGGGCACGCTACAGCTATTCTAAGTATACAATATTACCATTATAAGTGATGTATTTCGTAAAAAAAAAAACAGAACTGTAACATTTGTATTTACCGAGAAATCAACGATGATAACTTTCTCGCAATTGTTCAGCAGGACCACGATTTTGAATGTTGATTCCAAGTTAGAGAAGCTTGTCGCTTTCCTCAAGCCTACATAGAAAATTAGTACCCTGCAAGATAAAATTAGTACCCAAAATTCGACACTAGTACTCCAGTAGTTTACCGAGATATACCATGCCATTGGTGGGGTGGCGGTAGTCACGGTGCCAAATCATTTCAAGATTTCCCAATTAAAAACTCTGTGATTTCTTCCCAAATTTGTACAAAAATTAAAGCGACCAAAAATTCAGATTCCCAAGTGTTGTATTTTAAGAGAAATTAGCTTTCATTACTTTTCCATACTAAGGCGATTGACACACTGCTGCGTTTCACGCAGCGATGAGCGGGAAACGGAGCCAAATTCCACGCGCGTGAGTGCGTTTTTATTGAATTTGTATGTAAAAAATCACGTGCGTGGGTGCGTTCACTGCGTCCCGCTGCGTGATGCGGTGCAGTGTGAGAATCGCCTTTATCTTCGCGTATAACCCGACCAAATTAAGTTGTCAATGGTATTGAGCTGTTTAACGCGCGAATGAATTCGAGAGAAACGTTTCGCAGCGAATTCGCCCCTTCTGGACAAGGTCTTATGCCGTGGCAGCGGCGGCGAAATTGTATTGCTTGCCCTTGGAGTTGTATGAAACTTTCACGTGGCGCCGCGGCGGCGTCGGCTAGTTTTGATAGGTCTTATCAAAACTCGCCGCCACTGCCGCCGCAGTGCCTTGTGGGGGTGGGTTCATACAAATCCAAGGGTGACTGATGCAGCGTGGCGCCGCGACGGCGGCGGTGCCGCTTCAGTTGCGGTATAATGTGTAAACGTCCTTACATAGTATCAAAATTGTCAAAGCGCCGCGGCGGCGTCGGCTAGTTTTGATAGGTCTTATCAAAACTCGCCGCCACTGCCGCCGCAGTGCCTTGTGGGGGTGGGTTCATACAAATCCAAGGGTGACTGATGCAGCGTGGCGCCGCGACGGCGGCGGTGCCGCTTCGGTTGCGGCATAATGTGTAAACGTCCTTACATAGTATCAAAATTGTCAAAGGAATATTTAACTTCTCTTGATTACAAAATAGGGTAAATGATGGACTTAAATTAACAATTTATTCATGTGTACCAGAGTCATATGTTTATTAAATTGTTTAACATTGAATCAAAATAACAATTCCACAATTTTATAGTTAGCAGTTAGCTAACCTTCATAATTAGCTAAATATCTGCTGTCAATCTTGAAGAGTCCATTATTATTCTAAACTTATTTAAATTAGTGTCTTTTGCACTACACTTATATTAATTTTTCACTTGATTTCTTTGACATAAGCATCAAGCTCTGCATCCAATTGTTCAGCAGTGGGCGCAGGACGTTTACCACGGCCTGCTCCAGCTCCTCCACGGCCCCCACCACGGCGTGCATTGCCACGTGATCCACCTCCACCTTGATTTCTGTTTGCTCCACCTGTATAAACAAATAGTGTATATTTAAGTGTTGTGTATGAGACATAATAAAAGATAAAAACCATTGATTTAAGTTTTATTTGTTATATCAGTCTTCTGCATCCAACTGAACCATAAACATGTTTTTACTTAAATGTGAAAGTTTATGAAGATGTTTGGATGTTTTTTACTCAATCACACGTAAACCGTTAAACAGATTTGGATGAAAATTGGCACATAGTTACAACCGTTTCCTGGATTAACACATAGGATACTTTTTATCCCGATATTCCCACGGGATCGAAACTTACGCGGGTGAAACTGCGGGGCGCTGCTAGTAATCTATAAATTACAGTGCCTGCTAGTTGCTCAACAAATCAAAAGTGTATCTGCTTGATAGATACTGCACACCACAAAGAAAATTGATCTCTAACACCTAAACCATAAAACAAATGACATTTGAGATTTCCATAATAACCAAACATAATTAAAGCTTTAATCAATCAATCCATACGCAAAATACATGCACTGATGTGGAGTTTCGGACACCAGCCTGTATTACCTAAGCTGTATCAATGACACAAGCAAATGATAAATACCTCTATTAATGTTTCTCCTAACTGGTCCACCACCACCTCCACTGCCGCCACCACCAATACGACTTCTTTCTTCAGTTCTGAAGGTACTGATTTCAGATGTTGCTAGTTGTATGTTCATTGCTCTCCCATCTAACGGCACCCCGTTATATTGTTTCATGGCTTTCAAAGCATCAGCTCTTCTATCAAACACTACATCAGCAGTACCTAAAATAGAAGTTACAACATGGTTGTAATTATTGGTATGTATATAGCCACTTGAATAAATTAGACACATTTAACGAGCTATGCTTACCTAAAGACCTTCCTGATCTATCATAATGTACAGCTGCACTTTTCAGCGTGCCAAATTCTGAAAACAGCTCCTGTATATCTGAATCAGAGACTCCAAAATCCAGATTGGATACTAACAACTTAGTTGGACCAGTTGTGATAGCCTGCATGGCATTTCTCTGAATCTTCCTTTCACCAAAGTCATTGAACATGTCATGTTTCCATGCGCTGTTAACATCGCCCTGAAATAGGTGGTCCTTCAAAGAGCTTTCCGATTGACCGCTCAATGCCTCATTGAACATGATTACACCCAAGTGTAATAGTGTGGCATACAAATTAGTTACAAACACTGCTACATTTTGTGTAACAATATAAAATTTTACAATGCAAATTACAAAACAATATTGACAAATAAATAAAACGATTTTTTAAATTGCTCAAAGCATTACAACTGGATTAATTTGTCCCACATTTTAATGAAGTTCTTATTTTAGCACTGACTGGCACACACTCGCGTTGATTTTAGTACTGCATCTTGCAAATAGATCAAGTCAAGGAATGAACACCACAGCAGACTTCCTTGTCTCCCATGCCTGCAGCCCAGACCCTTATACAACTCCATGGTGAAGCAACACGGTGACATATTCCCACCAGGTTATCCTGGCACTTCCACTAAATCACTGAATATTTAGGTTGAATCGCAGTGATCCCGAAAAGGTGACATCTGAAGTGTTGTAATTGTTTGATGCATTTCGATAGCTTTGATGACAAACATCTGGACATTTATTTTCAGGCAAAAATATTCCAGTTTAAACATTGTAGAACATGACAAACGCGTATTTAACATTGGAGTGCTTTCTGGAAGCCAAATTTAGATCTTATGATCTAGGTTAGCAAGAGCGAAAATACGATATGCAGTGTTTAACCCTGCTGCTACATACTAGATGGCCAAAGAGATAACTGAGTCATCATTGCAACTTGATCGTCCTTTGATTTGAGAGTGTAACAAGATGCGTCATTTCACCACGTTTATCCGCCATTTGTAATTTGTATAACCATAGTAATAATTTACCCTTGTGTAATTTGCTGATTTAGATATACCGCCACGGTTTCTTCCACGTAATACGCCCCCCGTGCGGCCATTTCTAAACCCACCACCAGCTCCACCAGAACCTCCACGGCCGCCACCAGGTTTTCTGGTGGTATTGAATTTTCGTCCAGCACCTCCTCCACCTCTTGGTGTTTTCTTGTTTGCTTTTATAATATCATCTAAAGCCATTTCGATTTGGTCAACCATCATGAACACGTTTTATAAAAGAGAATCTTTAAAATAATATTATTGTATATTTCTTTCTGCAAACGCGCGTCGATGACACAGAGAAAAAGAAGACAAAGAAAAAGTCCCACCGAAATGGCGAATAGTCAAACGTCAAACCACAGAGTACACCAGGGGGGGGCACACTTATCACTCACTGTCATCATTTCCACAGACGACAGCGACATCTGGAGTTTGGTAGGTTAAAAAAACTTGGCAGCCATCTTGTCTTGTTTGTCAAACAAATGTCATTGTCGCCGGCTATCCAGTGTTACCAACTTAGTGCATTTTCCACTAACACTGATGGTTTCGACCCCCCTTTTAGTGGCGAAATATTGCTTTTAGTAGCTGGTGGTTTAGTAGAATTCGGTTTCAATTACTGAAAATGCTATCACTCAACCACTAAGCCACTAAAACATTACGAAATATATTATTTTTACTTCATTTAATTTTCAGAAATATTTACTTTTACTGTGTAGGTAAATTCTAATAAAAGTTCTATAACAAATCAGTACCCAAGAATCATATAAATGTGAAACCGATGATGGTGCAAAGAAATAATCATCTGAAGACGAATTTTAGAATATCACTTTTTTATCCTAGTTGTTGTTCTTATTGAATAATGTTTATGTTCCATGCATCTTGACTTGTTGATTTACAATAATAATATTTTATGGTGATTTACTGATTTTAAATATTTTATTACGTGATAATAAAGAATTATTTTTACTAATGTAACTACTTTCACAAAAACCAAATATTTATTTAGTGGAAATTTTAGCGAATTTTGTGGTATTAGTGGTTTTCTGGTGGTTTTCGAAGTTGAATCTGGTGGAGAGCTAGTTTATCTGTTGGCAACACTGCAGGCATCCGTCATTAGGGATACGCAAAATTTGAAAAGTATCGATACTTTACTCGATACCAGTATCGTATTAAAAGTATCGATACCAAAAAAGTATCGGAACAAAAGTATCGATACCTGAAGGTATCGAGTACTTTTTAATACATAAAAAACCCGAATGAAGTGTAGTTTGTGTTGCTAAGTTTCGCAACAAAATCTAGCAGGAACGTGTCTCTGAACAGTTTCTAAGTATCTATTTGATATTAGTGACAATTTTGTATAGTCACTAATATCCAATAGATACTTAGAAATTCTTACACATAATGTAAGTAAACCTACTGATTTTTTATTTTCTCCAAAGTAGGGTACTTTGGAGAAAATAAAAAATCAGTAGGTACAACAATTAAAATTAAAATGTTTTTATTTTTAATTAAAATTACACGACTAAGCACAATTTTTTCCTACGCTGATTTTTTATTAGAAATAAGGAAAGAAGGAAAGTATCGATACTTTTAGAAAGTATCGATACTTCAAATGTATCTGAACAAAAGTATCGATTCCAAAAGTACTTGGTATGGAAACAAAAGTATCGATACCCTGTAGTATCGATACTTTTTGCGTATCCCTATCCGCCATTGTCACACAGACTAAGAAGAGAAGTTACCTTCATTCAAAGAGTAAAGTAACTATAGAGGCAAAGAGTAACAACTCTGTGGTAAAATTTGCTTCTATGGTGCTGCCACCTCGAGTTTGGAGGGTGAACTAAAACTATACACCTACCTATAGATACAAATATACACCTATCTATAGATATGCAATGCATAATATCTCGTATATTCTCTCGTATATTGACTCGCTACTCATAGTAATATGCATACTTACTTGAGTAGCAACAAAACTTAACAAAACAAATAACAGTAACAAGTGACAACTAAAACAGAAATAACTGAGATAAACTCGGAATTACGATTACGGGAAGCGCATCAAAGTTGGGAAAGCCGGAATCACAGAACACTATACTCCTAGCGGAGAAGAACGTCATGTTCATACAAAAATGTTGGTCTAAAAGTAAGACAACTAGCGTCGCTTGTGGGCCCCTTTGGCAACTTAGACATGGCGCGAAATTTGAAAGTGTGCATGTGTGTGTATGCATGCGTGTGTATGGTTGTTGTGTTTGTGTGAGTGTTCTTTGGTGATTTGAATTTGTAGTTTATCAGGAAGAGCTCGCTCTAAAACAAATTACTAATTCATATTATTAACGAGTTTTTGATAATAATAGGAATCAGTAATTTATTTAGAACGTGCTCATCATGTTACTTGAAGTTCTAAAACAGAATTAAATAAAAGCACAGTTTAACGTATACAACTTTATTTATGAAGGAAACCATAATCAATAAGACACAATCATACATTACACGCCAATTGTTTGTAAATGGTACACAAGGCTACATAATTATGAAGCTATAATTTCCAGTATAAGGTGATCTCGAATTGTATAGAATTTTCGTACAATGAGGTGTCAGTTTATACTGGAAATGTTTATCAGTGTATGTGCAGTACCTAAGTGTAAATTAAACGATCTCTACATCCTGTGATTCTTCCTGTTTTTGGTCTTTTAAAATTGAATTAAGATTATTATTTAGAACTATGGAGAACTTTTCTGGCCGATTGATTATTTTCTAGTAAAATATGTATGAATGAGAATAAACATTTATTATAAATTAAATATTCATAATAAATATTTCATCGTAGGAATAACTATTAACGTAAGAGAACATTTTGTATAATTTTGAGTTATATTATAACATTGGAATTCAGAATTCTCCGCTGTATCGAATGGTATTATTAAAAACTTTCTATAGTTAAAAAAAATGTCCCATAAAGTACAAATTTTTGGACTGCGACAAACGATTTATGACAAAAAAAAATTATTTAACATTTATCTTCTCAGAAAAATAAAGTAAGTCATCGTATTAAATTATTTAGTCCATTAACTTAAACCTCAAATCAGGCAATTAATTAAATAACATGTTCCTTACTTTAATTTATGATAAGTTTTTTAAGAATTATTCTCTTACATTAACATCTCACAAAACTATCTTTATCTACGCTCCTTACTGTAATATGCATAAAACGTAACAAGTAGAAATCAAATTCGTATTTGCTTTATTTTATTTTGTTTTTTAAAAAGTTCGTTGCTAAAATACTAAATATTTACATTAATTTGATTCTCATTTGATACCAGAAGTATCAATTAATATAAGGGACAAACCACGGTTTTTCAGGAGAACCAAAAAACGATTATATTTGAGTGGATTAAAATATAGCATGTCCCTTACATTAAAAAAACATGTTTAGTTGTGGTTTACGTTACTAATATTTTATGTGTAAACCGTCGAGCGTAGTGTAAGCAGCAAGAGAAAAAGAAAGTTATACGTAATTCTATTGTAAAGGACTTTTAGTGTTGTAATTATGTAACTATAAGATTATCTACTAAAAATTTATGGCATTTTAACACCATGGAAATAAGTTCTTATCATGACTAATGTTGGTATGAACCAATATTAATCATTCAAAGCAAATATATACGTTAGTTTCAGGTTTTACAGCTTAGCCATCACAGATTTAAATGAAATTTAGGAATACAAAAATAAAGCAATTGTTAATATTACTAAACAGTCTATAAAACTTGAGTTTAAAACTTCTGAAAAGTAATAGTATTCTAATAAACAGTCTTACAAAATCTATACTTAGTAATTGAATGAATGTACTGGAAACGAACCATCCCATTTTACTTTCACTGCCATCATGCTAGTCATCTTTCACACAATTCATACACCTCTTATTCGATCTTCTTCCCTGACATCCGTCCGTCCCTTCTATTCGTCATTTTAACTTTCACTGCCATCTTCTAATCATCTTTCACAAAATTCATGCACCTCTTATTCGATCTTCTTCCCTTACATCCGTCCGTCCCTTCTATTCGTCATTTCAACTTTCATTGCCATCGTACTAATCATCTTTCACAGTCGATCTTTCGTTTCTAGTACCTACATTCATTCAATTACTAAGTACAGAGTTTGTAAGACTGTTTATTTAGAAGTTTTAAACTTAAGTTTTATAGACTGTTAATGTGTTGAATTTATCATAATTACGCAGACATAAAAGTCGAAAATATAAAAATAATATTAACAATTGTTTTATTTTTGTATTTCTAAATTACATTTAAATCTGTGATAGCTAAGCTGTAAAACCTGAAACTAACGTATAGATTTCCTTTGAATGATTAATGTCAAAATGTGAACGTGTCCCTTACATTAATTGATACTTCTGTAGCCTTAGTGTGAGTTTTTTTCACTCACGTTCGATTGCGAGCGCGTTAGAATTTTATATGGAAAAAGTTATAGCGCCGCCTGGTGGTCACTAATTTCCCATACAAAATTCTAACGCGCTCGCAATCGAACGTGAGTCGAAAAAACTCACACTAAAGCCACTGGTATCGATATGTCAAAAAAATATTATTTGTGTTTTAATATATTTATTTTCTTTTGTAGGCTCGCCTACAAAAGAAAATAAATTACAGAATCTGTTAATGCTTATGTAAAATATAGAATCTATTTTAATTGTTACATTTTGCCCTATAAGTTCACTACATGTATCTAGAAAATCAAAATTAATATTTTTTTGCAACTATTTTTTAATGCAATCTTTAACATCCCTCATGTGTGCATTTTTATTTAAATAATCACACATGATTGATGCACTTTTGTTTACACATTCAATCATATTCTTTAAATATAGTAAACAAATGGCACACAGTATCCATAGAGGATGTTAAAGATTGGATACGATTCACAATTTGATTCCATTCTCCTAACTATGTAACCACAAACATAGGCACATGCTTGCATCTCCCTAGTATTTTCATCCATTTGATCCATGGACAAACTGAGGGCTCCAGTCTGAAATATTTCTCAAATCATTTTTGCCTTTTTTTAAATTGGAGAGTCCGCATTTAGGCTATCAAACAATCGGTCGATTTTGTTTAGCAGGTTGACTGTAGCAAGTGCTTCTGTTGGCAGCTCTCCTGTAAAAATAAATACTATTTTAGTTATTTAAAAATAACGTAAAACAGTTTTTAAGAACAATGAACATTTTAATTGCAATAAAAGATTGACTTTTGAAAAAAGAAAATGGGTCCAGATGGTAGTACAGTACCGACCGAAAGGTCATAGGCTTGACGTTTAGTTTGACTTACGACCTTCTTTCAATGAGTAATTAGACACATACTCGCATAATCACGCTGATTCTTAAGTTCATGGATGTTTTTTTAACATCATTATTATGATATCAACACACCTTCGATAATTTTTGCATACATTCCAGCAGACACTGGAATGGCTCAAAACTTGCACGGCTAATATTGTACTTTCATTTCTTGTCTATTATTCGGATTTAAGTGGCTCTTTGTTAGGGGCAGGCAAACACGAAAAATGGGTTGTTGTTATCCAATTCAAAAAAATCTGCAATGTGATTCCACGTCGCGATATCTGAAAAAGACGTATATATTGATCATCATAATACAGCAGATACGATAATTAGCAGTGGGTCAAAATCGATTTACAATTTTTCTTTTACATTGTTACAAGTCAAAATAATGCCATTAAAACCATAACTTGTAAAAAAAAACAAGTCTCGCAACTCAGTTCTTCTACCGTAAAAAGTTGTGAGACCCATGTAATACCAAGTCGTTTAATTTATTCAGTCCCTACTTAAGGGTCCATCTGTCTTAAGTTATTACGTAATTAGCTATCCTAACAACATCTTATAGTGACCATATCAAGATTAAAAATATTTTATGTTTTAAATAAATAGATTGCTTGGCCATCGCATGAAAACACAATGTATCTCACAAGTAATACATATTATATTAAATTAGGTTTTTTAGTGCGATTGTCAAGTCAATAAATAATTATATCTAGGTACCTATCTACACCTATTATTCCATTATATTATACATATACAGGTACACTGGTTCATTCACTGCAAATGTAACTTTGTAATCCTATATATTTATATGGGATTACGAAGTCATTTATACAGTTGGTGTATCTAGAAAAGTGGACCGAGATTGCAAAATATTTTAGTTTTTCCTTGATTTATACACTAAACACTAATCTACACAAATAAATAAAATTGGAGTGTCTGTTTGTAATATTAAAATAACCGCTTTTTACTCAATGTATAAATGCTACGGCTAATCTCTGAAACGGCTGGACCGATTTTGACGGGACTTTCACTGGCAGAAAGCTGATGTAATAAGGAGTAACTTAGGCTACTGTTATTTTAGAAAAAATATGAGATATGATATGATACATATGAGAAATTACTGCTGGTACTACTCCCCGTAAAAGTATAAAATTGAAAGATATTATTACCTGCAATTTGTTTTTCATTGCACTCAACATTAGTGTTGCATTTTAAGTTGTATTTTAGAAATAAATTTCTAAAACATTTGAGAAGATGGGACGTATCGTGTAGAGCAACAATTTCATGTTCCTGAAATCTAAAATGTGGTTGTTCAACAGATGCCCCTAGTTGTGAAAGTGTTCTTCTATTTACCCCATCCATATCGCAAATAGTTGCAGCAATTATGATACATGCCTCAAAACAAGCATGGAGAACCTGTAATTAGAAAATTAAGTTAATTAATAATGTTTAGTAAGAAAATAAAATAAAAATAACATACTATAGGGTCACAAATAGAAAATGATTTTCAGTTAACTAAACAGTAAATAAGTGTAAATAATTCCAATACAATAATGTACCTTTTTGATCAAAATCATTAATCTGTCTGCAGTGACATGATCTCCTGACAAATAATATGCCACAGGCTGTTTAATTCTTTTCCTTATACATAAAATCATGAAGACTAGAGCATAACTTGCTATTTGTGGATCTCGTCCATACTCTCCTCCATGGTCTTGAAATCCGTCTATCTGATCAGATTTTGAATTGTAATTCAAATTTTTTCTTCAAATTACCAGCGTTGTGTCATCGCGCTTCTCTTTCTTTTCTATGAAGTTCGACAGTGACCGCACTTTAGGTCAAGTAAGCCCCTTAATTAGTCGCTTTCCTTTATCAGTTTTTTTAGTGGATTTAGCCTAAAACCAAAAATAGAGGAATGTAAATTAAGTGTGAACATAAATTTATTATTCACAATTTTAGGAACAATAGAACCTGCCACTCATTTCACAATTTCATTGGTCTACTTTCAGTTGGTATACCTATGTATAAAACATGTTTGTTGTATGGGAGCCCCCCTTAAATATTTATTTTATTTTGTTTTATTATTTATTATTAAAGTTAAAATACAACTGAGTATTTTCTGAATATTTCAAGTGCCTACCTGTTGCCATTTTTGATATCGAGCAAAAAGGGCAAAAAAATCGCGTTTGTTGTATGGGAGCTCCCATGAAATATTTATTTTATTTTTAGTATTTGATGTTATAGCGGCAACAGAAATACATAATTTGTGAAAATTTCAACGGTCTGGCCCGGAACATAAAGGGCTAAGGTAGGAACACGGGTGGGTTTTAGTCAGTAAGAGTCTGACACTCCCTTCCGCTCCTCTCTCACTCAGAGCGGAAGGAGTCATTTGATGATTTTCCATCCAAAAAAAAAAAATGTAGTAGTAGTATAAAGTAAGTGTGAGTGGTATAAAGTGAAGGTTGGCTATTTTAGTATGGAACATTTAAAAAAACCATGAATAAAAAACATTTTACTTACACCAGATGAGTTTGGAGTCTGCATAATATCAGTAGTTGAAATTGTTGCTTTTGAAGTTCCAGGCTGTTCCAAATGTGAAGACTAAAACAGATACAAAATACCATTATTTAAAAAATTAAAAATTTTACCACTCCCAGCACTATATTTTTTTGAAATTTGTATTTTTGTGTGCCCAAATAAGCATGAATTTAATCTGCATAATGATCTTGTATCTAGACCTAGCCACAAAGTCCACATGCTTCGTGAACGTACATGAAATACTAAACTATTTTCTAATAATGTATTTTGTATGGCGACCAAAGTTTATAATAAACTACCAGACTGTTTTAAAACTCTTAACTTTAGGACATTTAAATCTAAATTATTCAATTATCTCATGTAAATGCTATTACTCAACTAATGATTTTATGAATGAAATGAAATTTGACTTAAATATTAGAATAATTATATTCTATTCTTATTATCTCTTTGACTTAATTTTAATCTTTTTGATATTTCCATTCCTAATATTTGACTAATTTGCAATTTGAATGTTATTCTAATTTATTTAATTCAATGTTATATCTAACAAGATAACCAAAACCCTGAAAATGTATTTTTACGCCGGAAACGGCAGAATTGTATGAACTTTTAAAAGTATGTAACATCTTTGTAACAATTTTCTGACAAATAAATAGTACAGAAATAGATTAAACCTTAGAGAAGGACATAGGACAGGAATTTTATCATCATACCATGCGGGCGAAGCCAGTTCCAGGCTGTTGATTGGATCCAATGTCAGCAATGGACATCTCAACTTGAGAGCTGTGATGTGGTGGAGAGTTCAGATGGAATGGAATATCTATGCAGCTTTTTCCTTTGCAAACGGTCTTGGACAATTGTACTTTCGGGAAAATGGTCAGTGGGTCGTCTTAGGGGCGGATGTTTAGAACAAAGCATTTTATGGCTTACAAAGAGGCGTTTCTGAAATTTCACAGAATTCCAGTTCTCCTCTGGGTAACAAAACTTTGCCCATGCTACCGACCTGAAAACATGATTTTAGGGTTGAATTTTTTTATCAACAACAGAATGTTATTACTGATTGAAATTGAAATTGGTACTATACTTTGGATTATTTAATATACATACCGCTGTAAGTTGGAAGGTCCCCCTAAGACGACCCACTGACCAGGTCCTGGTTTCGGAAAACGATGTAAGATCAGTTCCGAATCTTAAATGCTGCGGTATGGTATCCCGTATTCGGAGTCTCGAGCAGAATACTCAACTCGACAATTTGAACGGAAAATCACACGAAATACAGGAAAAACGACAGCAAAAACCAATCACACACGCAATTAATTAACGATTATTTGTTTTGAACCGTTTGAAAAACCATTTTGAATTTTTTAAACTTTGACGTTTGACTGAAAACCACAGAACACATCCCCGCGTTCCGAATTGCGTCAAAAGCGATTAAATCGCGAATCCGACCAAATTTAATAGTCACAAAATATAAGGACTATTGGGTACTATTTGTGACGTTGCATGTTGGTCGGATTCGCGAAATAATCGCTTTTGACGCAATTCGGAACCGACGTACTCCTTGCTGAAAACGTTGATGTTGCCATTTAACATCGAATTTTTAACATTTGTTTTTTGATACTGGAATCCCTATATCAAACCCACCTACTGAGCCATCCAATCCTAACAGAGTTGACTCCCCCTGGCCGGAATTGACAATGGCGGATGCCTGCAGTGTTGCCAATAAAATAAACTAGCTCTCCACCAGATTCAACTTCGAAAACCACCAGAAAACCACGAGAAAAATCGGCCCTACTACAAAATTCGCTAAAATTTTCACTAAATAAATTTTTGGTTTTTGTGAAAGGAAACAGTAATTAAAGTAGTTATATTAGTAAAAAAAAATCTTTATTATCACGTAATGAAATATTTAAAATCAAATGGCTGCCATTGCTAGGGTTGTGTCAATCAAGGAACATAGGTGTTTCTATTATCGAGTATCGATACTAAATATGAGTCTTACTAGTTATCACGTTTGGATCATAATAACTTACTTAATTAAAGTCCGTTGTAATTAGGGTTGCCAACTATACTTTATAATAACGTATCTTACTTTATTTTCGATAAATATACTTTATAGTTTTGCATAAAACTATTGTGTGCGAAAATACTTTATTTCTAATCTTTTGTGATGGGTAAAACGAAAGACTCATGGTTAATTACTGAACTATTTATCGATAGGTACATACAAGTCAAAAACGAAAATCAGTATTAAAGTTAAAATTTTCAGAGAAAAATATTATAGTTATGCTTAAGACAAACCAGTTGTGAAGACAAATGGCAATATAATAAGATACCTACTTATAAATGCATCTGATAGCGTAAATAGCAAATGTAAAAACAAAATATTTCTTATTTACTCTGTTACCGTCACTTCAGCTTTCACTGAGTTTTTTCGGTAATGAATCTGCAGTGGCGAGAAGAGAGAAACAGATAGTCCATAAATTTAATAAAAAACGGGTTACTTATGTATTAAAATCAGTACCAGGTACTTAACAAATTAGAAAACATTGTAAAAGCCAATTGTTTTTAAAAGAAACAACCAATAATTGGAACCGTGCACCTAGTTTCTGACGTTTCCAAAGTAGCCATGTAGGTTTATGTGAAATAAAATATTTTAATTTCGGTACTGTGAACCAAAGGCCGGACCTGGCAAGGTCACTCGGACCGAATAAGACACAGGATTATTTATGTTCACATCACAGAATATACCGATAACGTTTCAGCGGAGGAACTAGTTTACGGAAACTATTACGGCAACGGTACAACCCTATTCCATTTGACATATTATTGTAAACAAACTAATGAATTAACAAAATATACTAAAAAGGTCTGTTATACGGAAATGAACCCAAATATCAATACTTTAGCCATAAATTCATGATCGCGTTACAACTGTATCATCGAATGTGTATTATTACATGTACTATTGCATGAAAACCGGCTACTGACCTGTGCAAAGACATTAGAGGTTGATTTTCATTCTTTCTTGTACCACACTTCACAATACAACACACAGACATGTTGAATTGTTGTTTTCCAACATTTGCATGCAGTTTTAAAAGGTAAAATCCTTGTAATTTTCTCGCAAATCTCAATAATACAAAAAGTAAACAACCATTTGACAGCAAAACTACCACGAAACTTGTCGCAAAAGATGGCTGCTACGGCACCTTACCTACAATTGTACTACGTCACGTCAAAATGTTGCCAAAATGGGCAACAACTTAAAATATTGTTGTCTCTTTTATCAGATACGATTATCTTATTAGAAAGAACGAGACAAAACGATATTTCGTATTCTGAATCATATTTCACTCATATTTGTATAAGCAAATGTATGTATAGAATAACGCGGCCTCTCCATGTTTTTCCTATCTCAATGTACTCAACCAATTACAGGCAAGTGACACCGAGCGATTGCAAGACTAGGCAAATATACCGTCTACATGTTTGTATTGGCCTTCACTCGACAACGCTCAGCCAACGTGTATTGCAGGCTTTAAGATGTGATGTTTGCCGCCTGCATGATTCTGACAAACTAACATACCTAACACAAAAAATGATTTTTAATGAATAAATAGATTTTTTTTACATATTTTTCATTTGCGTTCCTTCACCGCTAATTTCGTTCCTTTTTAGACATCCCAGCGTTCTAAATCTTCAATCACTACTGGCAACACTGGGGCTGACACTTGAAAGTTTTGCGCTGTATCTTTGTGTGTGCGTTGTTATTTTGGTCGAAATCAATTATTTATTGAAGTATACACCTAGATATGTTAGGGTTTTAGAATTTCTAACACCTTCAAATAATAATTGAGATTATTCGTATTAGAACTTACTAGGTTGCAATGGCTCTGAATAAATATATGCACCCTCGTAACATTTACAGAACACCGCCTGATTTCGGGAATCTATCAAAGATATATTCTGAGTTTTCTGCCATTGCGAAAGTGGTAAGTTGATATTTCATAAATCACTTCACAGCTGACCTAATTGTAAAAGGAACGTCGTGATTTTTTTTATCCTAGAGGCGAATTATGTGACACGTTTCTTATGTTGAGAATTGGATTGGGACCTAGATAGTAGGTACCTTTTACGCCTTTTAGTAGTTAGTCACAGTCACAGCAGATAAGAGTTAGCCGTTAAATAAACTGATGTCTGCTGGAAGACCAGGGCTTATGAATTCAAAATTCAAAGCATTTATTTCAATTAGACCTTGTACAGGCACTTTTGAATTGTCAAAATTAAATAGTCTGTCAGTTAGTCCGAAAGTTGAAGCTAGTTGCCCATTCCAAAACGTAGATCTCTATGGAGAAGAACGGGCAAGAAACTCCATGGACACTCTTTTAAATCAAGATATTACAAAATCCTGGGTACATTATTCTTGCTGCTTCTATAAGTGAGAACAATGTAAAAAAAAAAGACAAAGAAGAAACAATTCAAAATATAAGATTAAAAATAAGCATTGGCAGTTAAGAGATGACCAGTCTCAACCGACGGCGCCCGTTCACGAACATGACGCGTGGATCAGCACCATCCAGCTCAACCAGTTTGTAGGGAACTGAATGATCCAACACACGCACCACCATCGGTGAGACATGTAAGTGAGCATGACAAGTTCTCAACTGCCAGGCTCTTTCAAGTCAGCATCAAAAAAAAATCATAATAAACGAAAAATGGTTCTTACATTTACAAAATTAAAAAATGCTTCTAAATTATACAAAACTATAGTTTGCAATTTATTTAAGAGGTTAATAGAATTTAAAAAAATAATAAAAAACAATTATATGAACTCATATAACTTGTCAGTAAACTAATTCTGGAGATAGAACACAAACATTGTCTTGAGTTAATCAGGGCGACCAACTATTCTTATCGTTTAAGTAATCGTTGATGGAATAGTATGCCTTTGAACAAAGGTTGGATTTTATTTGAGCTATAATGTATTAAAAGGCAAATCTAGTAATGAAGAAGGTAGCTTGTTATAAAAGGTTATACCAAGCCCAACAAATGAGTTATGAACCTTATGAAGCCGGTGAAAGGGAGCGCGTAGTTTGTCCTTATTTCTAGTGTTAACATTGTGAATATCACTGTTTTTAGTATACAAGTGTATATTTTGCCTAATATATAAAATGTTGGCAAAGATGAACTGTGATGCAACCGTAAGAATATCCATAAAAAGTTAATTTGAATGGATTTTCTTGCCCATTCTTCCCCATTAAAAAGTTGGTCAGTGGGTCGTCTTAGGGGCGGATTAAAAAGTTCATTTTGTAGTGGACTCATTCAAAAATGGTCTCATATTTTGACTTAATCTCTTCCATTTAATTTTTCAGGATGTTACAGGCAAAATCACAATTGACTTCAAAGATCCACATGCACTGAGGGTTCTCACAAAGTGTCTTCTAAAATCTGATTTCAATCTTGAAGTAGACATTCCTAAAGACAGATTAGTTCCAACCCTTCCTTTAAGGCTTAATTACATATTATGGCTTGAAGATTTATTGGATGCAGTTCAAAGAAAAGATAAAATATGGGGTTTAGATATTGGTAAGTAGTTCCAAATGTAATCTGCCCATGTAAATCAAATGGAGGAAATTTTAAGTCTAATTCGAGGAATATTAAGTATAAATGACGTTTTTTTTAGGAACAGGAGCTTGTGCCATTTACCCGTTATTGGCGGCCGTAAAAAATAAATGGAATTTTGTTGGAACAGAAACTGATACAGAAAGCTTTTCCAAGGCTGATGAAAATGTACAAACAAATAGCTTAAAAGAACTTATTCAATGTGAGAACATAATATTATTTATAGGAATAAGTTATAGCTATACACTCATACATAGCTATGTATCTTTTTGCCATTATTGACTTTAATTTTTTATTTCAGTAAGAAAAAACTCCACAAAATCTATAATTTCACATGTATTTCAACACGGTGACAAGCAAGATTTTGATTTCTGTATGTGTAATCCGCCTTTCTACAGCACTTTACAGGAATTGTGTGAATCAAGGAGCCCAGCCAGGTACGTCCCTGCTTAACCTTTTGACGGCCACACACTTTTGACAGTCATGTATAGATGACAAACCAAAATGTGCCCAGCACGCCACTGTCACAACTACATGACAGACTTTTGTAGGTAATTCGTAGCTTGGCGCCAAGGGCACTTTTTTGCTTTTTTAACGAACGAAAAAATGGAGGCGGTTCGCAAGTCGACGCGTATTTTTTAATTTGGTTGTTTGGCGCCGACTCAAAATGAACTTAGTTATTAAGGTTAAATAAAAAGGGTTTATTATTTTTTGCTTTTCAGTTTTTTCAGTGGTTTAATTTTTCTGTTAAAAAGTGTTTTTGATGCGGCGGTCAAAAGAATAAATAAAGTATGTTGGGGTAAGATCGCCAATGGTATAAGACCGAATGAATCAAATTCCCACCTACAATGCGATTCAAATAAGAATAGGAACGTCAATGACCTCTATCTGTCAAATGTTGATTGAAAAGTACGGTTTGCAAAGAAAACTTATTTGCGTATAAATAACTTTTTTTTTGTTTAACCAAGTCTTAGATAAATCAAAGTGAAAAAAGCATCAAAAAATTAGTCATAATTTTTTTTTTAAATTATGCTAAGTACTTTCTTTCTTATTTTCATAGTTGACAACAATTCACCAGAAAGTAAAGAAGATGCCAGCCGCCATCTTGTCGTTGTTGGGTGTTAAATGCTCTGTGGTTGTTGGTGTGCTTCTTAGACAAAGAAAAGTATAGACGGCGGGTATCTCCATTTCATTTCCACAAGAAAGGGATAAAGTATTGAGTTATTATAAGTAACAGAAAAGGATAAAGCTATACTATTTCCATCTCTCAGTGCGTGCCAGTTTTTTCAAGGCAGCTACTCATGTAGCCTATGTTAGTTAAGTTAGTTTTTTGTCTCATGTGCGGCCACGCTACCCGATGCTCTATAGCTTTCTTACTATAAGGTGTGCTTCTTCGTGAGACTGAGTGCTTGTGGAATGTTACTGTTTCTTTCGTTAATTCTGTATGTTACGTGGTTGTTTCCTGTTAAATTTGTTATTGTTGGTTATTTGTTGACGATGACCACTCAAACAGTGATGCAGACATGAGCGGAATTGAAAAAAAAAATGGTTTCGTAAATAATTAATGTTATTAAAAAAAATATCTTGTTTTGCTCACCCTACCCAATTTATTCGATTTGACAGCTATGACGTCACAACATGGCGCTAAGTCGATCCTATTCTTATTTGAAACGCATTGTAATATGGCAATGTTTTTTAATGCAGTAATAAAAATTGGTGTTCTCCATCATTATTTTTATTCTGCTACGACAAAGATCAGAGCAAAATTTAATTTTGCAGGCAAATAATTTTATTCCTACGGTCTTATCTTACCCCAGCAACGATCTTACCCCAACATACCTAAATTATTAAAAAAATTAATATTTTTTCTGTGGTTATGTGCAGCAGAATTATTATAATAGCTAGCTTCTGCCGGCGACTTCGGCCGCGTGAAATTTCTTGCTACCCCGTCGCATCGCATCACCCGGTTTCGCTTAGCATTCTTTCTGGCATTTTTTCGTTTTGATCGGCTCCGAATCGTCCTAGCGTGATGTTAATTCGCCTTCTTCAAGAATTAGGTAGCCTAACAAATCAAAAGCAAAACTAATTTTTCAAATCCAACTGGTAGTTCCAGAGATTAGCGCATTCCAACAATTAAGCTTTTTTGATAGTGTAAAGGAGAAACCCAAACTCCATAGAAACCTGGGCCTGGCGTTACAGGGCTGGAATTTGGCCATAAATTAGAAGAACATTTAGGAAGGTTTCACGAGCCCAATTTTCACGTCTCGTCTTTCACTCACGTCAAATTGGTAAAATCAGACAACAATGTTCACTTTTTAGGTTATTTTTAGTACCTAGTTTTTTAGGTTATTTTTAGTACCTAGTTAAACGAATGATATTTTTGAGGCTTTGTTTCCTATTTAAATCTGGAAAGCACGCGCTGCAGCTGTGCTGCAGCACCTGCAGCCTATCACGATGATGTTTTAGGTACTTATACAGGGTTATTGGTAAAACACAAAGACATTTAAAGTATTTACAATAGACCGGACATTGCGAACTAAACAGTGTCCCGGTACTTGTGACCTAGGCGTAACAAGTCTCTCAGTCTAGTATGGTACGCCTGCGCGTCAAGTCGCATTGACACATTCGTGTCCAACAAAAGAAAAATATTTTGTATGGAAATATGCCGAGTTGCGCATTACGTTACTGCAAGTCTCGTTATGGTAAAACAACTGGACCTAAATTCAGTTTATTTTCGTATGTATTATCTATATTTACTCAGTAATTAGAATTAAATAATTTTCATAAAAAGATCTAGAAAATTTGTTTATGTTGTATTAAACGCCATCTATTGCTGAGTAACTTTACTATAGTTGGGTTAAATGACAGCTTAAGTGTTACCACTTTTTAACGAAATTAATATAGTGGTGTGACAAAATAATCGATTCATTCAAGTAACATTCAGTTTAAAATCGATCCATGTTTAATTGATTTTATAAAAGAGAGAGGGTAATAATATTAGAAGAATTAAAAACTAAGCTTGATGTGCTGGTGTCTGTACAGACACTTTTATACGTCAATCATATTTTAAAAACTAGATGAGGTCGGCGTTTCCTATCTGACTAATCAGAGAAGAAAGGCCAAAACAAACTCAAGAGGTCCAGATATAATCTTGGTCAGATCGTGTCAAGTAGTTAATTCTTCAAAAGACCATTTCAGTATGGTCTCATACTGAAATGGTCTTTTGAAGAATTAACTATACCACACACATATAAAGATAATAACGATAATTTAGTAATTTGTATGAAAAAATATTTTTTTTAATAAATCATTTGTAAACATTGAAACTATGGATAATTTTATTGCTTTCCTAATTTTTTGGCACTTATTTCAATCTATTCAAATGCGAAAAAATTGTCTTACTAACTTTTTTCAATATTATCGATACTTTTGAATCTATATGGTAAAATCCCTACTACAGGTTTTATAGTTTGTACTTAGTGTCACCCCGCATTGCCAGACCTACGGATTTATCCATAGATCTACGGACTTTGGACCTCGCCTCGGATATACGTATATCGATATAAGATTTACAAATATTAGCAAACAAAAGTGTAAAAAAATAATTTTGCAAAAAACGAAACGCAACCGACAATTGCAAAAAAGGTCTACTTTACACAAAAAGCAATATAAAACACAAGAGCATAATAGTTCGGCGGCAAAGCAGGCGCATTTAAAATTATTTTGTTTTAAAATGTAAATAACTACTTACTTAAAAACACACACTGAAACTGATACGTTGTCATAGACGGTGACACGGACAATGAATAGTAGCGAATAAAATTGTACTTAGAATATTTTTTCTGCCTGAGTCAATTTTTGCCTAATTTGTTTAGTTTTCGATATTTATCTAACTGATTTGATTTATATTAGATTTTTCAGGCACCACCGATCCGATTTTTAATCGATGAATTGAAAATCGTATCTGGCAACACTGGCCACACTGGCCATCTACCGGGCGATAGCTGAACCTAATTGAATAAATTGCCGCTCTAATTATGCTACATCTTACCAGATGGCGGCACTGAGACATGGGATCACAGTTTTTCTAAGACATTTCTTTACATGGCCCCTCTATTGTACCTATCTTAAATCTCTTTGGTAAAACATTAACAACCTCTTAAGAGGTCATTGTATTCATCATTATGAACAACATTTACTGGACCAAACCCGAAATCGCGGAAAAAAAATCAGCTGTTCCCTACATTTTGACGAGCTAACCGTTTGAGACGCGCGCGACCCATTCCTGTATAATTGAAAGAATCATTAATTTCATCTTCCAATCTTCGCCTTCCTATTGTATGGCAGTGGGCCGTTGCTATTCCGCAATTAATGCACAGGTTCATGTTGTCGTGCCAGTCGTCAAAAAGAGCAATAAACAGATCCGGTTTTCCAGCAAAAGTCAGCACGGGTGGCAGGATACGTAACGGTGTCCATTGTTCAAGCGAGGGTCAGTCAGAATGCAATCAATTTCGAAGTCCAGTATTCGATTAGAGGTCTTATGAAAAAACTGGCCAAGTGCGAGTCGGACTCGCACACGAAGGGTTCCGTACTGGTCCACAAGGCAAAAACGCCGAAAAAACATGTTTGTTGTATGGGAGCCCCCCTTAAATATTTATTTTATTTTATTTTTATTATTTATTATTAAAGTTAAAATACAACTGAGTATTTTGTGAATATTTCAAGTGCCTACCTGTTGCCATTTTTGATATCGAGCAAAAAAAGGCAAAAAAATCGCGTTTGTTGTATGGGAGCCCCCCTTAAATATTTATTTTATTTTGTGTTTAGTATTTGTTGTTATAGCGGCAACAGAAATACATAACTTGTGAAAATTTCAACTGTCTAGCTATCGCGGTTCTTGAGATACAGCCTGGTGACAGAAAGACAGACAGACGGACAGACAGCGAAGTCTTAGTAATAGGGTTCCGTTTTTACCTTTTAGGTACGGAACCCTAAAAATAAATCCCCAGAAATAGGTACAGAAAAACAACACATTGACTTGTGATGGACTTGTGCAAAAATCCGAAAAGCGAATAACATTATTATTCTTTTAAGGTTCTGGCTCCATCGGTAACGTTCGATGATTTTGCCAATGTCAAGGTATGAGAAGATATTTAATGAACGTAAACTGTTACACAACTATTGATCAGTGTTTGTAGCGGTGGCAACCATGGATCCCCATGCTAAAAAAGGACAAAACATTTTTGATTAGTATATGTAAAACGTCACAAAATAACTGTTAGAACATTTAGTAAATAAATAAGTACTTCAATAGATACATCAACTATAATTGGATTTTATTAATGCTAATGAATTTATAAAGGATTTTAACTGCAGGGGAATGGGCCAAAGATAATAGGAAAGGAATGTTAATTGGGCGGGGAACATCAGAAGGGAGTATGTCGTAGAGAGTGGTTAAACGAGGACAGGAGAAAAACAAGTGCTCCAATGTACCCTCCTCCAGAGCGCATTCACACAAAGAAGAGTTCCTCACGCGGATTTTGGCCAAAAAAACTGGTGTGCAAACAAACCCAAGTCGGAGCCTAATTATGACAGAGGTGGCTATTTTGCTAGAAAATTTTAGTTTGCTGAACCAACATTTGGGTGGGATGGATGGTTGTATAGAGCCATAAAATCTACCCTTCAATAATCGAGTTTTTTGCCAATGCTCATTCCAATCCCTCATCATCTCGGGTTTAACAAGACAGCGCAGATCTCGGGGATAGCAAGACGGATGAGATTCGATCCCATTCCGAGTAGCCAGCTTGGCAATCGAATCCGCAAACTCATTATCAGCAATTCCAGAGTGACTGGGGATCCAAGCCAGTACAATCTCTATGCCTAAGCAGTGGCATCTATACAGGAGTTGTTTTATCTTCAGGGTAAGGGGGGAATTGTCACGAGAGCGAAAAGGCGATTTTACTAAATCCTGTAGACAGCTAAGAGAATCCGAGAGAATAAGGCTTTTGTTGAGACCATGTGATTCAATGTAGGAGACTGCCTCCAAAAGAGCTATTGCTTCCCCTGTGAATATCGAGCCAAAAGCAGAACTACGAAAATTAAGAATAATTTTGTATTTTGGTATCCACACAGCTGATCCGACATTACTGTTATCAGACAACTTAGAAGCATCTGTAAATAATGTCAGCCAATCGTGCCAGTCCTCTGCCAGTATCCTATTGAATTTAACATTACCAGCAGGGTCATGTTTGGATATACCAAAGTTAAAAATAATTTTTGGTTGGAAGAGCAAGGAATCAAAATTTACTTCAAATAAGGGGTTTTTATCTAACTGGACTAAAGAAATGTGCAAATTATTGAATTTACTGAAGCTGTTAACGAGAAGTGGAGGATTTTTATGAGACCAATAGCGAGATGATGGAATTAACTGAGAGAGTGTACGAAGACGAGGGAGTAGAGGATGACATTTATTCTGGATGACTTTATAAAAAAATCTGTCACAGAGATATTGTCTACGTAAGTGTAGAGGCGGCTCTAAACATTCTACCTGAAGGGCATTAATAGGTGAGCATTTCATAGCACCCGTGATAATACGCAAGCATTTGGATTGAATCCTTTCCAGTTTGGCCAGGGCTATTTTGTTGCATTGTTCCAACAGAAAGATTCCGTAGTCAAAGTGACTACGAACTATGGCGTTATATAAAATTTTCTGAGAAGTTGGATGAGCTCCCCAGCGAACTCCAGAAAGAGCGCGTAAGACATTAACGCCTCTTTCGCATTTTTTAAGATGTAATCCAGATGATAGAGACCAGATAATTTTGAGTCAAGAATGAGGCCAAGAAATTTTACTTTGTCACGGATCAAAATGGGTTCATTTTCTACATACAGATTAATAAGGGGAATATTACGCTTGCGAGAAAAGACAACTGCACTGCATTTGGAGACTGACAAACTTAAGCCGTGATCGATCAGCCACTGGTTTAAGTAGTAAAGGGCAGAGTTTAAGCGAGATGAGGCATCTGAAAAGGAAGCTGAATTAAAGTAGAGAGCAATGTCGTCTGCATATTGTAGGATTTTGCAGAAACAACTCACTGAAGACTCCAAATCATGTGTGTATATATTATAAAGGATGGGGCTTAAAACCGACCCCTGGGGAAGACCCTTCCACACTAGACGGGATGGCGAGAGATAGTTTTGATGACGGACAGAGATAGAACGGGACATAAGGAGACTACAAATGATGTTGACCATCCTCACAGGGATACTCAGCTGTAGCAACTTTTGCCTGAGTATTGGAAGTTGGACATTATCATAGGCTGAAGCTATGTCTAGGAAAACACCGAGGACACTTTCATTATTGGAAAAGGCAATGCGGACATCAGACATGAAGACACTTAGGCTATCTAAAGTTCCCATACCTCTTCGAAAACCGAACTGAGAACTGGATAAGAAGCCTTTAGTCTCTAAGATCCACTGAAGTCGGTTCTTGATGAGATTCTCCATAATTTTAGCCAAGACTGAAGATAAGGCGATAGGGCGGTAGGAAGTAGAATCTTTTGGGTCTTTCCCAGGTTTCAAAATTGGGATGATTATTTGGGTTTTCCAAGACTCTGGAACTTGGCCAGAAACGAAAAAGGAATTGATTAGGTTCAGAAAGATAAGTTTACAGTTGGAAGAAGATTTAGAAATAAAGGAGTAGGGAATACCATCGACCCCTGGAGCAGAATCCCGGAGATGATCCAAGGCACAAATGAGTTCCGAATAAGAGAAAATGTCATCAAATCTATCAGAGGGAGTAGAAAGAGGAGGATCTATAATGGAAAGGCAATCGGAGCTAGGAACAAAGGGGGGGGCTAATTTGGATATAAAGTCTTCCAACCAGGTACTGTGGTCATTGGTAGAAACATCGGGAGAGTGACTGTCACAAGCTCTGCGGTAGATTTTAATTTTTTTCCATACAAGGGAAACTGGAGTGCGTGGAGACAGTGACTCGCAAAACTTGAGATAGCCACATCTTTTCTTTCTTGCCAATAACCTACAAGTAGTTGCAGAAGTCTTTTTAAAATTTAAAAAGTCGGGCATATTTATACTAGAGGAAAAGGTGTTTTCGGCTTCTTTACGTTTACGGACGCCCTCAGTGCATTCAGCATCCCACCAAGGTGGAGAAGGTATTAGGTGACGAGCAGAGTTTTTTAATGGGATTGAGGAATTGGCCGCTCTCAACAGACACTCAACAAAATCACTGTATAGAATTAAAGAATTGGATGAATTTATTTGGGGAAAATTTTGAAGTTCTGCGTCCAAATTGGACGAGAACTTAGTCCAGTCAGCTTGGGGAAGGCGATATTTTTGTAGGGGTTGGGTGGGAGGAGAACGCGGGTGAGTACTTGGAAAAGAGATTAGGATAGGAAAATGATCACTCCCATATGAGTTAGGGAGAACAGACCAGGAAAGAGTTGATACTAAGGATGGGGAAGAAAAAGTAAGGTCAGGGACACTAATATTTTGGTTAGGGGAAACCCGGCGGGTAGCAGATCCATCATTAAGAACACAAAGGTTGCGATCATCTAAAAGGTCTAGCAAAAAGCTGGATGAAGGGTCATTACAGTGAGAGCCCCAAAGGGTGTGACGGCAATTAAAATCACCTAACACAATCAAAGGGCCAGGAATAGAAGAAAGGATAGAGTTAAATTCAGACAAAATATTAGCATTGGGATGGGGAATGTAGGCAGATACATAGGATATATCCATGGCTCTAATGGCCACAACTTGTAGACCAGGGTCATGATGGGGAAGAGGAATCTGGGAAAAAGTGAAAGATCTGTTAACCAAAAGGGCGCAACCCGCCCATCCGTCAACTCTATCGTCCCGAAGACATGAATAACCAGGAACCCTAAAGAGAGAACCAGGCCTGAGCCATGTCTCCGACACAGCAAAGACAACGGGTTTATATTTATTTATAAGATAGATTATGTCGTGTTTTTTCATGCGAATGGATCTACAGTTCCACTGAAGGATTTTTTCCGTTTTGGCGAATCCAAGTTTCGAGGAGTTGTTGAACTAAAATAATGACATTGTTCGGTATTGCATCACTAAATTTAGACAATATGTTTATAAGGGAGCAAGTCAGAAGCTCTATCAAATTGTCATTAGGAGTGAGAAGGGGAGTGGAATCAACGAGAGGGGGATTCAGAGCACAGCCATTAGGCTGAGAAGAATTAGGGGTATAAACTATTGAGTTATGGGCTTGAGTGTCATATGACTTGCCAAATTCTGGCCTAGGTCTTGGGGAACGATAAACCGTCTTGGTATAGGAGGTTTTAACAGGGGATGCATATGGAGAAGAAGAAGGAGTGTTAAGAGGAGACGAGAAAAGAACGGGTTCAGAAGGGTAACCTTGAGGGAGTTTAGATCGGGAGGGACCTGCAGTAACATTGGAGTATGGCAATTTACGGGGACGGGGAAACCTAGCTGATGCCTCACGGTAACTTAAATTTTCTTGAGACATTACCATTTTAATTGATTTCTGTCTTGAGTGTTCAGGGCATTTGGTATCAGTGGCCTTATGGCTTCAAGCGAATAACATTAATGACATGACATTACAACGTTGACATTGACATTTGCCGTTTACTACTTAGTGCAATCCATGGTGCAGTCGATTTTATCGATTATTTATTTCTTTTAATGTTTTTTAATGGCGATTACGTTAAAAATCAATTAGTTTCCAGATTTTATCATTTTATATTGATTTTAATACTTAAAAGTGATTTATACTAAAACAATGGAGTGTTATTTAATTATTTATATCAGCATCGATTTCCACTAAATCGATCATATTCTTAGGGTACGCTCTATTGATAGAATACCAGCATTTGTAAAGCTAGTGACGTATAATAAAATAAGTGTTGTAACGGTTTACAAAGGTGGTTTAAAACAAAAAAAATAGAAATCTACTTATTTTCTACACTAAGAGTGAGTTGCATCAGCTAACTATAACGATAACCAATCCCATGACAGCCGTCAAAATCTCCGGTTAAGCGAAATTCGGGTTGCATCATTTTGAGAATTGTTAAAATGACGTCATAAATAACTATAACAAGTCATTTTTAACTATAATCAAAGCTTTGACAGACGTCAAATCTCCGGTTAAGCGAAATTCGGGTTGCATCGTTTTAATTTTGACAAAATTGTTAAAATGACGTCACAGATGACTATAACTTTAATCGCCCAACTTCGGGCGGTAAAGGGCTATAGTTACGGTTTGTGTCATTGTATATGTCATCTGCTTTGCATTGTAACCTATAAAAATATAGTGTTATTGAATAAAGTACCTACTAAAACAAATTAGGTATGTCTTTACTCCGCGATATATTATGGAAATAAAGCTCTTCTAGCGATGATAGTGTCAGTGAATCCGATTTGCCAGTTAGGAAGAGAAAAAAATTCACCCTCGCATTGATCGATTTCATAAGTAGGATGAGAATTAATTTTTGGTCAGATTCCGGGTTCTAAGACCTTAGCAAGAGCTTCTAACTTTCCTAGTTAGAAGCCAGAGCCCTTGCTAAGGTCTTAGTTCTCAGCAAGGGTTCTTGTTTTCAGCAAGGGTCCTCCCTTGCTGAAAACAAGAACCCCTGAGAACTCTACATATTATATAAATAATTACCTAATGGCCCCGACTTACGATTTGAGTAGAACCCAGGCAGGCGATTTACTTTGCGTAAATTATATTATCACCACTGCTCCTAAAACGGTGAAGGGAAACATCATGAGGAAACCGGCATGTCCTAGAACCAAAAATTCAGAAGAATACGCTAGAGCTTGAGTTTCTTCGGCAATTAAAGCAACACAGTGAAGAGAAGTATAAGCTAGAACTAGAAAAACAGAAATTTGAAATCGATATTCTTATGTAAAATGTTATTATGTAAACTGTAGCAAGTGTATTGTGAATATCGATTACTAATTTCAGTTTTTCTAGTTCCTAGCTTATACTTCTCTTCATTGTGCCGATGAAGTTCATCTTGATTCCAAATGCTTTATCTGATTTGATCCATTTCAATTTCATTAAGTTCTTTGAAGACAGGTTGTTTTTGTTTGATCATATTATGTTTTTAAAATTGTACTTGTTTTTTTTTCTTCCTTATTTTATGAAAGTCAATGCTTATCAAAATTAATTTAGTATATAATAGCAGCGCCCCGCGATTTCACCCACATTAGTTACGATCCCGTGGGAATATCGGGATAAAAACTATCCTATGTCCTTTCCCGGGACTCAAACTATCTCTATACAAAATTTCATCTAAATCAGTTCAGCGGCTTAAGCGTGAAGAGGTAACAGACAGACACTCTTTCGCATTTATAATATTAGTATGGATATAGAACTTCCTCACGATGTTTTCGTTTTGAGAGCAGTGGTGATGAAATAATTTACACAAAGTAAAGCGCCTGTCTGGGTTCGAACCTACGACCTTTATGCTGTAAGTCGCAGCTGTTACGACGGACCCACCACTGCACAGCGATAAATAGTAGGAGTGTATTGAACGGTTAAAAAAAATAATAATAATAACAAATTGTACATAGCAGAGCATTTTTATTGATGTAACTACTTATATTAATTTCAACGTCAGTCGACTTAGAAGTAGGTAAGGTATTTCATCTGAAAAATATGCAGGTCACTCCACCGATGAAAATACTTCAATACCGCACGCTCAACAGTACATGTGCACAACAGCTAACAATACCAACGTCTGTCCACCAAACAGTTGCAATAGCATCCAGCAAGAGCAGCTGGGTGTTAGAAATGAATTTTTTAGGTAGGTAGGTACCTACCTAAATAATGCACCTGAAAATAAATAGATGATTTATTTTAGAAAATAAGCGTATTCTAACTAATATTATTCTTGTTCTTTTTGGTGTGCTGGATGCCACTGCAAAACAATGTTCTTTCCCGCATTCATCAGGCACAGTATGCGTTTGCTGTGAAAATCGACATATAATGTAAATATTCCTGTATTCAAATCTCCATAATGTATAAACAGTTTCAATACTTTCTTGCATCGTCTATACGCATTTTCGTTAAACTGCACTAAAGATGGTTTGACTAGCGTTCGTGAATCCTTGCGTTCACAAGTTACCGTACATTTGCAGCAGTCTCGGGCAATGTGTTCGCACATTGCGTTAAAATCTTATTGAACAATTAACACAACATCCTTCTGGAGTAAATGCTGTAATACATCTTCCAATAATATAATCCTTCAATTACATACAGGAAAACAGAAATATTAATTTCATGCAATTCGAAAGAAACGGAAAAATAAAATGAATGTTATAGTCACTTGACACTTGTCTTTCTGACAGTGTCAGATAGTGATGCGGCTCGATTTTATTTAACTCGTTACTCAAAAGCTGAGTCCATTTTCTCTCGAGGTGCCACTCGATGTACTCACGATTAGATAAATATCACCAACACTGCCACACTAGTTAACTGTCATTCTTGGTTAAAAAACCAGGTAATAAATATATTCTTGTAATAAACCGTCATAATACTGTGATGTACAGTCACAGAGTTTTAATAACAGAAAATACATATTCTGTGGGTTAGTGCTGTCAGATAATAAAGTGTAATTTGTCATTAAATCGTCATTGATTTTATCAGATCAATCTGACAATCAGTGGAATATGCGTAGGAATTATTATTATTCGTATTAATACGCTCTTTACAAAGTCGAACAAAGCCAATCTGAGCCGAATGTCACTGACTTAAATACCTTGGTACATTACCAATATAGAACGGTAACTGTATTTTGGATCTTGGTATGATTCTTTTCTTGAAGTTTATTTTTGTGTGCGTTTCAAACGTACGAAGCTGCTGGGAACCTCCCTCTAGTCCTTAGATCAACTTAAATTGAGTTTTTGAATTAAATAATCGAGTCAATCGAGTCCTGACAATTAATGACTGATTAACATCACTAGTGTCAAATAAACAAAGCGTGATGACAACAAGCTTGAAGTGTTGCCCTTGTCAAAAAATTACCCACGTACATTTTGGGGAAATATGACGTCTTGTCACTTGTCACCCTTTTAACTTTAACTGTGAAATACACGAAATACATGATGGTGCAACAACGGATAGTAAAATCTATGGTCATTGTTATGGTTACGGTTAAATTTAACTTTGACACAAACTATAACGGAGCTATTGATGCAACCCACTCTTAGTCATTGTAAATGAGGCTAAGATTTAAATGGGTTAATTTTTCAAAATAGACGATTTTTTTGGTACATATCTTATTCGTTTAACGGTTAGGCCCAGAAACGGTTTTCTCCTTTATGTGCATTTATAGTGCATAGAAATATGTTCAGTTTAGTTAATGTCATTACATTACTTTACAGGCTTCCACCAAAGAATGGTTTTACAGGGTCACCACAGGAGCTGATTACTGAAGGTGGAGAGTTGGAATTTTGTAGACAACTCATTAGAGAGAGCAAAGAGCACAGAGATAATGTGCTGTAAGTGTTTGTTTTTCAATAACCAAAACAGTTCACTACAACACTTTTTATAGTATAATTCAATCATTTGTTTTATTTTTTCAGAATATTTACCACTATGGTAGGCCATAAATATAATTTAAATGTTTTATTACAAGACTTAAAATCGGAGGAAATTATACACACTAACACCGAGTTTTGCCAAGGTCGTGTTACGAGGTGGGGACTGGCATGGACTTACAAAGATTATGATTTATATAGTCTAGGTATGGTGCACAGTTCTTATTTTATTTTAGAAAACTACACAGCATAATAATTAATACAAATTGTCACTAACTCAGTATAGTATTTTAGAGTTCAGTACAGTTCTGTTGAATTCAATTATGTTTAAATACCTACCAAAATTTTTGACATGCCTAATCTATATTATAATATTCGATTTCTTCCGCGTGAATTATATATTTTCCTCTTCGAACTTCAACTCTAGCTCTAGCCCCTATACCTACTTAGTTACTTACTTACGTACTTGTTTAAAAATAAAATAATCATTACCGTACATTAGGTACGATCTTTATTATTTATATGTATAAATATATATATAAATATTAGTGCCAAGTTTCTACACTGAGTTATTTGTACAAATTTTTGGGTTAATCGAAGTAAGCAGTCAAATTCTCGCTTTAAAATTTTATTTCCCCGTTATAAGAACCCTGTTAATTGTTGAGTTTCGAAGAATCCAATACCACGTAATTCTTTTTTTTTTGTCAAGATAATTAATAGTTTAATACTTATTTAATATACATAATTATATAAGATTTGACAGTTTCGGGTAGGATGTGCTGGCGTCTGTACCTACATAGATTGTAATGTGTAGACACGGTGTAAGGAATATTGACACGCAAACTGTTACCATGAATTCAGCACTTAATTCTTGTCCGCCCAGAATAGCTGTTTCATACAAAAGTGACATACTTACACGGTCAAAATGTATGGAGCAGCAGTTTTTTTTAATCAACTAAAATTTTGTACATCAATGGAAATTACATAGAGAAACTAGATTGATGTAATGTTAATATAGGTAATTACAACAATTTAGTTAAATATAGTAAATTGTTACAGTACCTCCAAGAGACAAACCGAGGAAAAAACATACACCAATAATATACATGTTACCTGAATTAGCAAATTGTGATAATACAACGGAAGTAGCACTAAGCAAAATAAGAGAGATGCTAGATAAGTTAAGTATCACTCATAAACTGCTTGATAAGCGAGGTAAGATCGTAACACTTGATATAATTGCAAATACGAATACTTGGTCTAATCAAAGACGTAAAAGAAGACTGCAAAAAAGAAGCGAGGGGCATGCCAAAGTACCTAAATTGGATTCAGAAAAAGATATCACTGTGAGCATTTCAGCCAACGGCGATCAAGTAGACAGTGTATCAAATAGCGCAGATGTACCAGTGTCACCAAAAGTTGATGAAAGTGCCAGCAGTCAAGAAAAATTATATGAAAACAATCATGATGAACATTTAGATGATTCTGCACATACCAGTAAATATCAACCTCTAGTACATGCCTTTTTTAAATTAGTAAAGAAAGAAAACAATATTTTACTTGAAATAGAACATCTTGGTGGCAATGCAGGGAAAGAAGGTTTGCATCAAATAGTACAATATATTAAAAACAATTGGAAGTAAAAGGAGCTGTGTTTTACTACCTACAAATTACATTACAATACCCTACAAACCGACGACTGGGTGAATCTAGAAACGCTCAATTTGCGGAGGGAAAACGTAGTTACCCGTAGTATTAGGGTGATTGCAAATCTGACAAAAGATACGTCGCATAAAGTCGGTCGCGTAACCGCCCGGCTACGACTTTTGGCTTAGCAGCGCGGTCAGGTGCTAGTGTTGACGGTGCGTAGTGCCATGGTTCATACATTTTTGTATATTTGTTTTTATCGCTCGCCACCGCGCTAAGCTGTCATCTGCTGAGATCGGCAAGCTCGTGGCCAGGCCGTAACAAGTCACTCAACCGATTAGATTAGATGTTATTGTCGCAAATCATATTTTGATTAAGTTATAATCTGATCTGACCTGCAAATTGCAAAAAAACGTAAGAAAATTTGAATTTCGCGGTCTACCACTATCCATTCACCTTAAAATTGAAAACACCAAGTCAGTCTAACTTTAGAAATCACAAAAAAGAAACTGAAATGTTTTTACCCAACTGCGACAGCAAACAGAGGTTGGGGTTTTCACGCGTGTATACGAGGGTCTATAGACCAGACCCACGACCGCGTTGCTTCCTAACGGCTGGATGTTTTTTTAAGTACATGGAGGTGTTTATCGACTCTTCTGTCTTGCCAAAGAGATTTAAGATAGACACAATAATTTAATGTATTTGTGTCTTGCAAAGGGTAGTGAAGACATTAAATTCTAAAAAAAGTGTAGGCATGACCATTTGAGGTTTAATTTAAATCAAAATAAGGAGCTTGAGGAGACGATTCCAAAAAGATAACGCACTAAAAGGTTGATAAAAAAACCGATTCAGTTGGTGGTATCAAATCTAAAATTGAACTAAAATAACTCACCAACTGCACCAGACTGCTTCAAAGTGATCTTGTTTTTTGATGTGCTATAGGTATTGATAATCTGCTCTAACGCACAATAATAGCGTTATGTATGCAAATGGATAGATTATTTCTTACTAGCTGCGTCCCGCGGTTCTACACGCGTAAGTTTCGATCCCGTGGGAATATCAGTACCTATAAAAATACCTATCCTATGTGTTAATCCAGGAAATGGTCTATCTATGTGCCAATCATCCAAATCTGTTCAACGGTTTACGCGTGATTGAGTAACAAACATCTTCACAAACTTTCACATTATAACTAGCTGCCCGGCGCGACTACGTTCGCGTTGTGTCCTACCCCTACTCCACTCTTACCCTACCCCTACCCTTACCCTACTCTTACCCTACCCCCTACCCTACCTGTAGGTACCCTACACGAAAAGAAAAAACATATCAAGAAAAGAAGCTAAATAAAAAAATATCTGTCTTGATAATAAACTAAAATAAAAATAGGTGTAGGGTCAGGTGGGCTACAGTGAGCCAGTGGTACACAGAGAATCGGTATTATTATATTCAAAACTAGTAGTTACCACCATGAAACCGACACGCACAAACGTGTTTCGTTACGTCTCCCTCACTCCCGACGAGTTGAGGGCGAGGCGAGCGCCCCGTTGTAAGCGGTCGTGTGGTACGACCATAGATAAGGATAAGTACTAACGACGATTTGTGTTTTCCCGCGCAAAAAGTAAAAATAGGTAAGTTTTGCTTTTCTTCTTCAAAGTCGTGTTTTCTGAGCTTTTCGTACCATATTTTATATACATGTTAAGTCACTATCTAGCAATAATATGGTTATTATGTTTTAACCTTTTCACCGCCAAGCACTTCTATAGAAGTTCGGGATTTTCGTGCCACCAGCGCCACAACTTCTATAGAAGTTGTTCATTTTAACTATCTTATTAAAATAAAGGACAATGGGCAGATTTGTATGGAGTTTGTCCCAACCCTTGTAGCAATATATGACATGTGGTCAAATGTTGTACTTGTTCCCCTAATTACATATATATATATTTTTTAACTCTAAGTAATGTCCAAGTAAGGAAAAAATATTTTTAAAAGAAGTTAAAAACAACCATTAAGATACGATATTTGGCCTAGCTCTTTATTGCTACGCTTATTATTCTTTATTTGGCATAATAACATACACTTTTCACAGTAATGGATTAACGTAAAAAATGGATTATCTTATTTATTTATTATGATCAATTAGAATTACATCATCCAAAAATCTTGCCGGGCATTGAAAATCATTAGTCTGGTGCCTCACAAATCACAGGAACCAAATAATGCTCATAATGTGTGCACAGGTTCCTATGGTACGATTGCCTGTTGAAACATGAACAGTAAAGCTTTGGCAAAGCGTTTCTACCTGTCAAGTGGGTTTTTACTAATATATATGAATAATACGTTTTTCTTGACGTGTGCCTTGAGTGTATCTGCCGTCGTAATAATAGGCAATTACTTGCATCGATGCCATAAGCCGTTAGACTTGACTTACTTAAATCGCTCGAAACGCTAGAAGTTTTCACTACAAAAAACATTATTAAAATGTGGTTTTCGAGTTAAAAGCACATTAACTGGTAAACAGACAGATAGATGTTGCGCTTTCTAATTCTTGAAGATGTTTAATTCAATCTTATACCTGTCTATCATTTTAAATGAACAAAATCATAACCCTCCTTTTTGCTTCGCCGTTGTCGGGTAATAAATAGGTTATGTTCATGTTCATGCGTTGGAGTATATATTCAGCAAATCCAGGTCTGGTTTCTAGGTAGTCTCGAGACAAAACATGTCGTGACCTGTCTCGTCGCACACTCCGACCACAAAAAACACATTGTTCTCTATGTTGTTCCATTTTTTCACCAAAAATCCGTTCACTTGCAGGAACCAAAAGTCCGTTTAGAGTAGCCAAAATAAGTAATAACAGAACCAATGTCCAATCACAGCCGAGTTGTCAGTATAGAAATCAAAACACGATAAGCGCAAGCCAACAATACAGGACAACAGAACAGGAACAGTATCCGCAAGGGAATGTCCGTGGAGTTTCTTGTCGGTTCTTCTCCATAGGAACGACCAATTGGAACCGTGCACCTAGCTTCTGACGTTTCATAAATGCCCATGTAGGTTTATGTGAAATAAAATGATTTGATTTGAATGGTAAAATTAACAATAATGGATGAAGTGTGTGAGCGAGTTGGCGCGGGGGCGTTTGTCTAGAAACTAGCTCTCGCCCACTCACGCACACTTGATACGCGAGTGCCACGCTGCGCCTGCGCACGTGGATTTTTTTAAGCAGACGTATGCCTGGTTTACTTTTAATGTACTTTTTTAGAGAATTTTTATTCTTTTACATATAAAATACGATATACAGGGTGTTTGGTGCATCGTTTGCCAAATGGAATTGGCCGAAAGGAGAGGTCATTTGCTATCTCTTAAGGCCCAGTAACTCATTCCTTGTTTCACTGTTTTTTTTAAAATTACTTTTTAATTTTTATTTGGAGAAATACAAGAACTCTGCATTTAAGCTTATTTTTTTTTTAAAGTTATGGGTATAGCCTTCAAATTTTATTTTAATTCTTATGTTTACTCTTGTATGGTTCTATGAAATTAAAAATTTACTTGCTAATAACATCTAGTTCCTTTTTAATAACTCCCAAAGTTTTTGAAAAAAGGAAAAATACACTTAAAACTCAACTTTAAATTGTTGTAAAAAAAAAACTAAAAGCAATCGGGATCTTCGAATTCTTTTAAAAGGTTCTCTAGTTTGTCCCCTTTCCAACGATGTGCAATATACCAAAAAAAACGTTTAATAACTTCAGTAATTCGCTAAATTTGTAATCGAGACACATCAGGCTGATATTCGATATTACGGTAAGAACACTAGTTTTCACATAAATAACATTCTTTGAGTAAGTGGATAGTGTTATCTCACTCTTATGCAGTCTTTTATCTCTTGCTAGGGTTCTAATTTCCCTCGAACTTGAAATAAACTTTTATTTAATAAGTACCTAATTATAAATTTTGTTCAAATTGTCCTCCACTATTGCGTACATACGCGCGACATCTTCTTATTACACTCGGACGTGGATGATCCGAACTTTTTAAAAAGAATTTCTACAAACAGACTTACCCTAATTATTAGGTCAGCTACCAATTTTCAGTGAAGACTTCTTTGGTTTTTCATCAAAACAATTATCCCGCTCACTGGAGATTAACCGCCAGGGAGTACAACATCAACATCAGAATCATGGATTGGGAGGGATGGCCCTATTCCTTGGCCTCCGTTCCCCAGACCTGACACCGTTAGATTTTTACATCTGGGGATGGCCCAAAGAACTTGTTTACTCCACGGAAGTTGAGACTAGGGATGATTTAATCCAACGCATTGAGGCGGCTTTCGTCACTATCAAAGCAGACAAACGTTTACACACCACTACAGTCGAGATAAGACGAAGATGTCGCGCGTGTGTACGCAATAGTGGAGGACAATTTGAACAAAATTTATAATTAGGTACTTACTTATTAAATAAAAGTTTATTTTTTATTTCAAGTTCGAGGAAAATTAGAACCCTAGCAAGAGATAAAAGACTGCATAAGAGTGAGATAACACTATCCACTTACTCAAAGAATGTTATTTATGTGAAAACTAGTGTTCTTACCGTAATATCGAATATCAGCCTGATGTGTCTCGATTACAAATTTAGCGAATTACTGAAGTTATTAAACGTTTTTTTTTGGTATATTGCACATCGTTGGAAAGGGGACAAACTAGAGAACCTTTTAAAAGAATTCGAAGATCCCGATCGCTTTTAGTTTTTTTTTTACAACAATTTAAAGTTGAGTTTTAAGTGTATTTTTCCTTTTTTCAAAAACTTTGGGAGTTATTAAAAAGGAACTAGATGTTATTAGCAAGTAAATTTTTAATTTCATAGAACTATACAAGAGTAAACATAATGTTACGAGCTTCGGGTTCGTGACAATAAAAACTGCCGATTTAATAACCAAAAAAATGACACTTTAATAATCAACACTAATTACAACTCAAACAACACTAATTACAAAACACAATTGCACTACTGATCGCTTTAAGTCGCACTTGAATATCGCTTCGATGCTTTCACTTCGATCGCTTTATCCAAACTGTTTCGGTCGTGGCGCGTCTCGGCCTTATATAGCGCCAAAGAGAGTTCTAGAACCTTCCATTGTAGAAACATCTAGAATGTTCGAGTACATACAGGCCCCGATCGACCAGATGTCGAAAGTTCGAGAATGTTCTAGAAAGTTCTCGCATCGAAATTTCTAGAAGGGTCTTGACTATTAGTTCCGCTACTCGATACTAGATGGCGCTAGTGGTCACTACTGTCGCCATGTACTAGACATTAATTGTGGCGCGCAACACTGCCCCCTCCTAAGACATGCTCGTCCCGAGCATTATCGGCCCCATAATAACGCGCCAGTCGATCCACGTGGACGATCTTAGGAGTACCTCTTGCACCTTTCTGTATCCGGTAGGTTACGTCATTGATCTTTGTCACAATCCGGTACGGTCCGTCCCATTTAGCTTGAAGCTTAGGAGATTTCCCTTTGCTGCGGACTGGATTGTGCAACCACACTAGTGAACCTTCGTCGAACCCCTTATTGTTCATTTTACGGTCATAACGGGTTTTCATCTTTTCAGACATTTGCTGGCCCGATTGTCTGACGTGTTCATAAATGTCATTCATTTTATTCCGCAAGTCATTCGCATACTCGGTTATACTGCGTGGGGCATCAGGTGGTATTCCGGTGATCAGGTCTGCAGGCAGCCGTAATTCTCTTCCAAAGTTTGCGAAAGCTGGTGTCACCGATGTACTTTCGTGAACAGCGCTTCGATATGACAACAAAAACGGTTGTATGTGCTTGTCCCAATCTCGTTGCCGATTTTCCACAACTTTGGCTAGGTACCTCTCCAGTGTCTGATTAAATCGTTCCACCATTCCATCCGATTGTGGGTGGTAAGAAGTCGTTCTCGTTTTATGAGTACCCATTACTCGGCAAGTTTCCTGAAATATTTGGGACTCAAAATTCCTTCCCTGATCGCTGTGAATCTCCAAGGGTACTCCAAAACGGCAGAAGACTTCATGAACTAGTTTATCTGCAACTGTTGAAGCTTCTTGGTTTGGAATGGCGAAGACTTCCGGCCACTTAGTGAAGTAATCCATCACAACCATGAAATACTTGTTACCACTTTCACTTACCGGAAACGGCCCTGCAACGTCAAGGGCTATCCTTTCCCATGGTGCACCAACGTTGTACAATTTCAATGCACCTCTACTACGAGTCTGAGGTCCCTTTACAGCTGCACAACTTGTACATTTGCGACACCAGTCCTCGACATCGTCCCGACAGTGGACCCAGTAAAACCGTTCTCGTATCTTTAATAGAGTCCGTTTTACTCCCAGATGGCCTCCTGAACAACCATTATGGTACAGCTGTAGAACGTCCGGTACTTGAGCTTTAGGGACAACCATTTGCAAATGACAGCTGTCTCCCCGAGCGTTTTCCCATTTACGGCACAGGACTCCATCCTGAATCACCAAACTGTCCCATTGGGCCCAATAGCTCTTTGTGGTCGAACTCATTGCTGAGACGTCGCTCCACCTGGGCTTAGGAGCTCTGGCCTTCATCCACTCCAGAATCGGCTTGACGTCCGAATCTTCCTGCTGTGCACGTTGTAGGCTTTCCTTCCACTCGTTACTGAGGTCTGTCTTGAGCATCCTCACAGGTACGACTTCTTTACTTTCTTGCCTAGTACAATGCTTGCAGTTTTCAGGACAAGGTCTTCTTGACAATGCATCTGCATTGCCATGAGATTTCCCGCTGCGATGTTCGACCTCGAAGTCGTATTCCTGCAGTAGTTCAATCCATCTCGCAACTTGTCCTTCTGGATTTTTGAACTGCAATAGCCATTTAAGTGCAGCATGGTCAGTTCGTAGGTGGAATTTCCGTCCCAGAAGATATTTGCTAAAGTGCTGCAATGACTTTACCACAGCAAGCAGTTCCCGTCTCGTAACACAATAGTTCCTTTCAGGTTTTGACAATGACTTGCTGAAGTACGCTATCACAACCTCTTGATCACCATTACGTTGAGACAATACACCGCCAAGTCCTATGTCACTTGCGTCTGTGTCAACTATAAATTCCTTGCCCGCATCAGGGTACCCTAAAATAGGTGTTTTGCACAGACGGTCCTTTAGCTCCTTGAACGCGATGTCGCAACTTTCGTCCCAGCAGAAATGTCGCTTCTCCTCGGTTAGCTTATGCAGGGGTTTGGCTATATCTGCAAAGTTCTTGACAAATCGCCGATAATAGGAGCACAAACCCAGAAATGCTCTGACCTGCGTCTTGTCTTTTGGAATTGGCCAATCCTTGACAGCGGCGATTTTCTCTGGATCCGTGCGGATACCTTCTTCAGACACTACATATCCCAAAAAGCTAACTTGTCGTTTGAATAGTGAACACTTCTTCGGACTTAACTTGAGGTTGGCACTCTGGATCTTCATGAGCACGCGTTCCAGGTTTTGAAGGTGTTCTTCAAACGTGCGGCCTACGATGATGATGTCATCCAAGTAGACCAAGCAGGCATCGCCAATTAGTCCGGTAAGTACAAGTTCCATCAACCTCTCAAATGTTGCCGGAGCATTGCACAATCCAAATGGCATAACTTTAAATTGCCACAGACCCTTTCCTGTCGAGAATGCAGTTTTCTCCTTGTCGTTAGGATCAATTTCAACTTGCCAGTAGCCACTTTTCAGGTCCAGCGTGCTAAACCACTTTACTCCAGTAAGCATGTCCAGCGTGTCATCAATTCTTGGCAAAGGATAGCTGTCCTTCTTTGTAACGTCGTTCAGACGACGATAGTCAACACAAAACCGCATGCTGCCGTCCTTCTTTCTTACCAGCACTACAGGTGAACACCATGGACTAGATGAAGGTTCAATAACACCATCCTTCACCATTCCCTCAATCATGGTTTCCACTTCTTTTTCACGTGCTACCGGCAATCTCCTTGGCCGCTGACGGATAGGCAATTCTTCTCCTGTATTTATTTTGTGTTGAACTATGCCAGTCTTCCCGATGTCAGCCTCGTTTGACGAGAAAACATCGGCGAACTTGAATAACATCTTCTTCGCCTTGACCATTTCATTTTGGGACAAAGCGCTGCGGCAGTCTTCTAAAAGTGTGGTCACTTTTGTTTGTGCATCCTTGCTGAGGGTCCCAGTCGATAGATGTTGGCATCGACGCAACCAATCCACATCCTCGCAAGTACCAACAAGTGTGCCTTTTTCTATTATCTGTTCCTGATCACAAAGGTTCAGCACACGTACCCCTGAGATGTCAGTGGCTCTGACCAAAGTCCGTGCCACTTTCCATGGAAGGTCATTGTCTACCCTTTCCACGAGTACACAACGATGAGTTTGCCCAGGATTCCGAGGAAGACTAACCGGCACAATCGTTTCCGATCTCGGCGGAAGAACAATCTTCTTAAGGCTGTACACATTCCCAGGTAACGCCCTTTCCATGAAAATTTCCTCTTCTCCACATTTCAAAACACCTTGCTTGACGTCAATCTCGCAACAATTCTTCCTCATAAAGTCAAGGCCCAGGATGCAATCGTCCATTATATCAGCCACGATGACATTATGCAGGTAGATTCTGTTGCCTAGCGTCAATTCCATTTTCTTCTCTCCATGGACGGGTATGCGCTGACCGGTGGCTGTTACCAAATTAATGTGTTCCCTGTTGTATGCGGAGTCCCCAAGGGACCGACTTGTAAGTTGGGAACTGACAACCGTGCGAGAGGCTCCAGTGTCTATAGTCAGCTTACACGGCGTTCCGTTGACCTCGCCCTTGATGATTAGGCTGTTCCCGTCATGGGTTTGTGTGATCGAAACCCTTGGGGCTCTTTGAACATCAGCCAGCACCCGCCCCGCAGTCCTGGCTATTACTCGTTTCCCTGCTGCTGATGCTGGGCGGTGCTGTTAACCGCACTGCCCTCTGGAGATCGGTCGACTTCTCTTTCTGCAGTTCGCTTAGGGCAACTGGATCGAAGGTGGCCCTTTTCCCCACAGCCGTAGCACCTAGGGCTGTATCCTTTATTGCGTTCGCGAACTGTAGCTGCTGCAACCTCCCTGACGTGATGGGAACGATGATCCTGCCGCACAGCTTCCACCTCCAGTGCATGGGCCAAGGCGTTCTTAAGCGTCTCGTGGTGCCCGAGCCTCACAGCAGCTCTAACTTCAAGGTCGCGGATGCCATCGATGAATGCCTGCACCAGGTTCCCATCAATAAGCGCAGGTACGGACTGGTAAGCTTTGCGAACCAGCTTCTCCACTTCAAGGGCCCACTGCTGCAGGTTTTCGCTACTGCGTTGCACGCGATCCTTGAGCTGCGCACGAAACACGTGTTCCAAGTGAGCGTCGCCATACCGAGCCTCCAATGCCTCGAGGAGCTGCTCGTAAGTCACTTCCTTACCGAGAGCTTCCAGGACAGTTAAGGCCTGGTCGCGCAGGCCTAGGGTGAGAGCAGTCATGGCCTGGCTTTTATTCCACCCGTTCGCCTTCATGACAGCCTCAAACTGGATTTTGTAGGCTGACCATGAAGAAGTTCCGTCGAACGGTGGCACTTTGAATCCACGTAGCGAAGGTGTTGTAGCTACGGGAGCTGCGATTCCATCTCCAAGTTTGAGGTAATCCAGCGTTTTCTTCACGTCAGCCATCACGGTTAGCTTCACGTCAGCCATCACGTTGTCAACCCGATTATTTACTTGGTCGATTCGGGTTTCAGCTTCCGACAGGCGGTTGTCATGTTGAGCAACCTTATCCTTCACCTCCTTCATGTCTTTCCCGAAGGTAGCGTGAAGGTCCTTCATAAGGAGCATCTGCTCTTCCTGACGGCGCGCCTGCTCCTCCTTATCACGTTGGAGCTGTTCTTCCAACCGACGAGCCTGTTCCTCCTGTCGACGAGCCTGTTCCTCCCTGTCACGCAGCAGCTGTTCTTCCAACCGACGGGACTGCTCCTGCAGCATCATCATCAGAGCAGCAAAATCTGGCGCTGATGATGCTGGAGCAGCTGTGGACAGGCCGGCCTCCGCGGTCGGTAGCTGGCCTTCCGACCTCATTGGCGTTGTTCCACCGAATCGCCTTTGGTCCGTCTCCTGCTGACGTTGACTCCGGGTACGGATACCCTCCGTGTCGTCTTTGGGTAAAACCGGCATTTTAATCCCCTCTTCTGACACCAATTGTTACGAGCTTCGGGTTCGTGACAATAAAAACTGCCGATTTAATAACCAAAAAAATGACACTTTAATAATCAACACTAATTACAACTCAAACAACACTAATTACAAAACACAATTGCACTACTGATCGCTTTAAGTCGCACTTGAATATCGCTTCGATGCTTTCACTTCGATCGCTTTATCCAAACTGTTTCGGTCGTGGCGCGTCTCGGCCTTATATAGCGCCAAAGAGAGTTCTAGAACCTTCCATTGTAGAAACATCTAGAATGTTCGAGTACATACAGGCCCCGATCGACCAGATGTCGAAAGTTCGAGAATGTTCTAGAAAGTTCTCGCATCGAAATTTCTAGAAGGGTCTTGACTATTAGTTCCGCTACTCGATACTAGATGGCGCTAGTGGTCACTACTGTCGCCATGTACTAGACATTAATTGTGGCGCGCAACAATAACAATTAAAATAAAATTTGAAGGCTATACCCATAACTTTAAAAAAAAATTAAGCTTAAATGCAGAGTTCTTGTATTTCTCCAAATAAAAATTAAAAAGTCGTTTTAAAAAAAACAGTGAAACAAGGAATGAGTTACTGGGCCTTAAGAGATAGCAAATGACCTCTTCTTTCGACCAATTCCATTTGGCAAACGATGCACCAAACACCCTGTATAACGCTAACTGTTAATAATATTTAAACGAACGTTAAACGCCTTTAAGTTTTTTCTGACGCGGAATACAGCTTCGTGGTCATAGAATAATTTGTTCCTCTAAATGATATCTACCTAATGATATATTACTCAAAGTGCTACAACACTTGGGACATTTTGCTCATCATCCTTTACTGTGATTAAAAGCTTTGTTTCATTTTATTATTTAAGATAGCACTGTCTACTACCCTGTTTTTTATTTTTCTACACAAAATAAGCCCTAGTTTGTCCTAAAATCGGCAAAAACAGAAACTCCGAATTTTGTTACTTTCCTCAGAACGCCAATCACTTCATATCAAGTTGGCCAGTGATGTTCCGTGAAAGGTTGATTTCACCATTGAAATATTTATAAATACAGAAAGTTACGAATATCGAAAACAATTTGAGGTCAATAAAATATGAACTTAGTTATCTACCTCATTACAAAGGATAGTAGATGAATTTCGACCTTCAGGTAGATGCCGATACGTAATTATAAAGTTGTTACCAATGAGGGATTTTCTTTTTCTTTTTTTTTTAACGCTTCCCTAGTCGCTGGATAGATGGCGCTGAGCTTGGTAAGTTACTGCAAGGAACGGAAGTTACATAATTTTTTTATTAATTCACTTGGATGTAATTTTAAGATCGTAAAACGAAAGCAAACGAAACTGTCACTCAACGAGCGTATATGACGTGACGCAATGTTTTTTTTCCAAGCGTTTTGACTTTGGCATCTAGTAACATAGTCAGTTCAACGCCATCTTTAGGGTTCTTGGGAACTATTTTTTTTTTTAAATACTGAAAAGAAAAACCTCTCATTCTTGTCGATAGTTATTTTCCCATCTCTACCATTGACATATAAAAAGTATGGACTTGAAATACCTACAAAAAAAGGGTGCATACCTACAACTCGTTTTGTCGCATAAAATGGCTGCCACTGCTAGGGTTGTACCAATCAAGGAACATAGGTGTTACTATTATCGAGTATCGATACTAAAAATATGAGTCTTACTAGTTATCACGTTTGGATAATAACTTACTAAATTAAAGTCCGTTGTAATTACGGTTGCCAACCATACTTTATAATAACGTATCCTACTTTATTTTCGGTAAATATACTTTACAGTTTTGCATAAAAATAAAGTGTGCGAAAATACTTTATTTATAATCTTTTGTGATGCGTAAAACGAAAGACTCATGGTTAATTACTGAACTATTTATCGATAGGTACATACAAGTCAAAAAAGAAAATCTTTTATTAGAGTTAGAATTTTCAGAGAAAAATATTATAGTTATGCTTAAGACAAACAAGTTGTGAAGACAAATGGCAATATAATAAGATACCTACTTATAAATGCATCTGATAGCGTAAGTACCAAATGGAACAACTCTCTGTTACCGTCAATTCAGCGTTCACTGAGTTTTTTCGGTAATAAATCTGCAGTGGCGAGAAGAGAGAAACAGATAGTCCATAAATTTAATAAAAAACGAGTTATTTGTTTATTAAAATCAGTACCAGGTACATTTTGAATACATTGTAAAAATTGTGGAGTTTCTTGCCAGTTCTTCCCCATAGGAAACAACCAATTGGAACCGTGCACCTAGCTTCTGACGTTTCCTAAGTGTCCATGTAGGTTTATGTGAAATAAAATATTTTAATCTCGGTGCTGTGAACCAGAGGCCGGACCTGACAAGATCACTCGGACCGAATAGGACACAGAATTACTTATGTTCACATCGCAGAATATGCCGATGACGTTTCAGCGGAGAAAACTATTACGGCAACGGTACAACCCTATTCCATTTGACATGTTATTGTAAACAAACAAATGAATTAACAAAATATACTAAAAAGGTCTATTATACGGAAATGAACCCAAATATCAACACTTTAGCCATAAATTCATGATCGCGTTACAACTGTATCATCGAATGTGTATTATTAAATGTATTATTGCATGAAAACCGGCTACTAACCTGTGCAAAGACATTAGAGGTTTATTTTCATTCTTTCTTGCACCACACTTCACAATACAACACACAGACATGTTGAATTGTTGTTTTCCAACATTTGCATGCAGTTTTAAAAGGTAAAATCTTTGTAATTTTCTCGCAAAACTCAATAATACAAAAAGTAAACAACCATTTGACAGCAAAACTACCACGAAACTTGCCGCAAAAGATGGCTGCTACGGCACCTTACCTACAACTGTACTACGTCACGTCAAAATGTTGCCAAAATAAGCAACAACTTAAAATATTGTTGTCTCTTTTATCAAATACGATTACCTTATTAGAAAGAACGAGACAAAACGATATTTCGTATTCTGAATCATATTTCACTCATATTTGTATAAGCAAATGTATGTATAGAATAACGCGGCCTCTCCATGTTTTTCCTATCTCAATGATCTCTACAAAACAATTGGTCGTCTATGCCCCTGTGCGCCACCGAGTGCCACGAACTACTAAAGTCGGATTTTTAATTAGCTGGAGTAAAATGACAGCTTATGTGTGGCTTATGTGTTACTTAAATGACTCAAATTGGCGTCTTTTTGTTTTTTCGCGGCCATCAACCAAATCTAGTTTTTCTAGTACAGAGTAGTGTAACAAACGAAACTTATTTGACATGCATATCTCTAAACTCAGTCCGAAATGAGTTATTAAGAAGTGTCATTTTACTCCAGCGAATTAAAAATCGGACTATATAGAAGTTGGTCAGTGACGTCATAGGCGTGCGGCTGTCAAGGTCACTTTGGCATAGTGCAGCACAAAATCGGATTCGCGCGCACGCATCTTTCTTTCTTTCACTTGATAACAAATAGAAAAATGAGTGAAGAACTTGATTCGGACGAACTTCTTAAAATTTTGCAAGGTGTGGAATCGGACTCGGAGTATTTTGTGGAGAACATTGAACCAGAAGATAATTCTGAGGTATGTCTAACTGGATGATAATAATAATGTTTATTCATCAAAGAGTAGGAATTCAATAAGTATGTAAAATGTTCGGTGAGCCCAGTATCTCCAGATGCACTGTATATACCTGCTCCGTTCCGTCGTGGGTAAATAGAGAAACGCAATCTGTGCGCGGGGGGGGGGACCCCGCGCACAGATTGCGTTATTTATTTATTATTATAATTGTTCTTGTTTCTTGGAGGTACATTGAATTTCATTAAACGTATATTCAAGTACATTGCTGGTACATTCCTCTCATATGTATATAACATATTCAGTTCTGTAACAATACATCCGTCATTCTGACCTAGACCTCAGATCGATTATTTCCCAACTCGGAACGCAGGGAAAATTTTACCTGTCAGTGGTCAGCAAGATTTTACCTGTCAGTGGTCAGCAAGAAATAAACTACCACCCTTTTTAGGGTTCCGTACCCAAAGGGTAAAAACGGAACCCTATTACTAAGACTTTGCTGTCTGTCCGTCTGTCTGTCAACAGGCTGTATCTCAAGAACCGCGATAGCTAGACTGTGGTTTTCACAAAGTATGTATTTCTGTTGCCGCTATAACAACAAATACTAAAAACAAAATAAAATAAATATTTAAGGGGGGTTCCCATACAACAAATGCGATTTTTTGCCCTTTTTTGCTCAATATCAAAAATGGCAACAGGTAGGCACTTGAAATATTCACAAAATACTCAGTTGTATTTTAACTTTAATAATAAAATTAAAATAAAATAATTATTTAAGGGGGGCTCCCATACAACAAACATGTTTTTTTTGTCGTTTTTGCCTTGTGGTACGGAACCCTTCGTGTCCCATACAACAAACATGTTATTTTTCGGCGTTTTTGCCTAACATACAACGCGGCACAGAGTAAGAAGAGAAGTTACCGACGCATCTCTGGAATAAATATGTTCCAAAGAGATTTGAGGCTCGCATTCCTTAGCTCGCCCAGCAAGTGTTAGGCCTTTGTCTTTGTTACCGATACGTGCGTCGATAATTTGGCTAATTTTCTGTTGTTGTTTAAATTATACTTTTTTACTAGGTATATGTTAGGTAGGTACCTATATTACCAAAAAACCAAAATGACGTCATCAACGTTACTACAGAACTACTCTCTATGTCAATGGTTTCAGTATAGTTACTTTACTCTTTGGTTTCAGTCTATCAATCAAATGGTGTGAGGTGTCAAAAAAAAAAGATGTTTAGCATTATATTGTAGTCTTTGATGTTTAGTTTGGTACCACAGATAGATTCCGATTTTGCGCGATTTTGAGAGTTGACAGAAAAGGCCGAAAATTATTTTGTGCAAAGATTTTGTGGCAGAAATTAAGTACGGTTGTTTTGATCGTGTCTCCTAGTAACTATGGAGTCTGAACCACCACCAATTGAAGCAACAACAGAATCGCCGTCGATCCAGAATGAGGAGGAACCAAACAAAGAACTAAATACTAATGCTGCGGCACCTATCGCAACGAGTTCTGGCGAGTTAGCTGCTCCGGCTCCTTCCGTAATAAAGGACGCACAGAAGTCCAACTCCAAAAAACCTAAAAAAAGGAAACCCAAAGTTCCTCGCGATGTAACGGCACCTCGGCAACCCCTGACCGGTAATACTTTTATCAACATGACTGATCCCTAAATCCAATAAGAGATATTCTGTGGCTTTAGAGCCTACATTTTCATAGATTTGTATATCTATGAAAAGGACAGTTTGTACTGCTCCTTAAAATATATTTCTTCCTAGGTATATCAAACAACTTAGGCTTTTTATCTCCCATAAAATAATTTAAACAATTTGTAGGGTATGTCCGATACTTGAATGAGCGGCGAGACCAACTCCGTGCTGAACAACCAGACCTAGGGTTTGCAGAGCTGACACGCCAGCTAGCTAGTGAGTGGAGCAAGCTGCCACATGAAGAGAAGAAACAATACTTGGATGCTGCAGACCAAGATAAAGAAAGGTATACACCATACTTTACTGTAGATAATAATTTAATTTAAAATTGTCTACCAAGGATAATTTATTTATTTATTCTTCAGAAAGGATAATTAATGTACAATTAGAGCTACAGTTGCCATTTATAAGTTATCATAAATTAAAATGATGTATCATAAGGCTGACTTGTCAATCAATAGATAATTTTTATTTGAGGAATAAAGTTGATGTCTGACAGATTTTGTATGGAAGAACTGCCAAAAATTCTAAATTATTCCTAGGATGAAATTATCAGGCACTGGAAAAATCAGCCCTAAAGTTAAAAGAAATAAAATAGAATTTATAACAAAACAAATTCTTCTTTGAAACAAAACTGACTTACAATTTACAAACTAATGGTGGTTATGTCTGTCAAATCCTTTATATTAAATTTATTAATTTTAATTTTATAAGGTACATCAGGGAATGGGCTGAATACAAAAAGACAGATGCATATAAAGAATTCAGGAAACAACAGATGGAGCAAAAGGATGCAATCTTGTCTAAGAAAGTGAAACATAATCCACCAGAGAATTCTGTCCCTGCAGGTAATTAACATTAAAGTTCTGTGTACAAATAATAAAATAAGAGCTTCTCATAAGCAAAGGTTAATTTGAATGACTTGCTATAAGAAAAGACTATATTGGTTTACAGTATACATATTTTACCTTTTGGCAAATTGGACAAAGTTGACAGTACTGTAATTTAAAAAAAAACTGCCTTGTGAAGTCTTAAAACTTGTAAAATATAGTTCTATTTTTTTAATAGAGATTTCCTGCATCAGTATACTATAAGGGCTAAAAATAGAAAAGGTTGACAACAAATTGAGCTGGAAGAGTAAAGAACCACTCAATATGTTCGTTTTATCTTTCCATAACGATGAAGATGTCAACAAAATCTATGGCATTAAATACATATTAGGGTGCAAAATTGAAATACACCCACTAAAAAATCCAAAACTTATTCCTCAATGTAAGAGGTGCCAGGCATATGGGCATACCCATAAATACTGTAAAAGGGAGCCAAGGTGTGTGAAATGTACTGGGAAGCATCTCACAGCCGACTGTACCAAATCCCCGCAAGATAAGCCAAAATGCGTCCACTGTGGTCTACCCCACCCTGCAAACTACAGAGGGTGTGAAGTAGCTAAAGAGATGCAACTCATAAAAAACAAAAATATTAAGAAGAAACTTGATGTGACAACGTCGCAACAGTTTCCTACGATTAGACATGAGAAACAAGCACAGAAAGCAAAGATACAAGCAACTCCAAAACCCACACAAGGAACTAATATTTGTTCTTATGCGCAAGCAGCAAAGCGAGGATCTTCGAACCTGGAGGATAAAATCGACCAGATACTAAAGTGCCTCACTACATTTGATAAGAGATTAGAAAAGCTAGAATCCAGCAGCAAAACAGCAGTTTCAAATAATCAAAAATGAATAACACTCTTAAAATAATGGCGTGGAACTCCAATGGGCTCCTCAAACATCAGAATGAGTTACAGGCGGTCCTAGATACAGAAAATATAGACGTGTGTTTGATATCCGAAACGCACTTCACTAAACAATCTTTTATCAAATTTAGAGGATATATGGTGTACAACTCGCTCCACCCTGACAACTCCGCTAGAGGAGGTAGCGCTATCATAATCAAAGAAAATATTAGTCATTACGAGCAGTGCAAGTATGAAGAGCTAGATATCCAAGCTGTGGTAATATCTGTTAAAACCAAATTTTGTCATGTGTCTATAGCTGCTGTATACTGTCCTCCAAGGCACATGATAAGAAAAGAGCGGTATTTACATTTCTTTGAAATGTTAGGTCAAAGATTCATCCTAGGCGGTGATTTTAATGCCAAGCACACGCAATGGGGATCGAGACTTACAACAACAAAAGGAAGGCAGCTTTTAAGTGCAGTTAAAGAAACACATTGTGAAGTTATGAGCACAGGGAAGCCAACATACTGGCCCTCTGACCTCCAGAAAATACCAGATCTTATAGACTTTTTCATATGCAAAAACATATCCGTTAATTACGTTGCTGTGGAGGAAGGTTTTCATATGAACTCTGACCACTCCTCGATAGTACTAAGACTTAGTCAAAAAATTTTACTAAAAGAAAGCCAGATATCCCTGGTTAATAAGTCAACAGACTGGGTAAGTTTTAAACTTGATCTAGATAATATTATCGACCTAAGAACTCCGATAAAAACGCAAGATCAGCTTGACTCAGAAGTAAACAAATATGTTGTTGATATCCAACAATGTGCGTGGAACAATACACCACAAATAAAACGCAAATATAAGGGTTATATCTATCCTAAGGAAATTGTGGATTTACTATCTGAGAAAAGAAAACAAAGAAAGCAGTGGCAGCAAACAAGGTGTCCAAGGGAAAAAACACTATTAAATAATCTGACTAAGCGATTAAAGAGAAAAATTATACAATTCGAGGATGAATCCCTAAACACCAACCTTCTGCAGTTAACCAATGACAAATCAACGGATTACTCTCTTTGGAAAGCGACAAGGAACCTAAAAAGGCCAACTAAACAAATACCGCCTATTAGAGATACTGACGGAAAATGGGCTATAAGTAATGACCAAAAAGCGTTAAGGTTTGCTCAACACTTACAAAATACTTTTCAACCCAATGATAACTGTACAGATATACTTGAGTGTGAAAAGTTAGTGCAAAATCAAGAAATTAAGCTTGTGACTCCTAAAGAAGTTATGAGAGAAATTCAAAATAATATTAGTTCAAAAAAATCGCCGGGCTATGACCTCATAACAGGTGAAATTCTTAAACACCTCCCGCGCAAAGCCATAGTAAAGCTGACCAAAATTATCAATGCTGCGTTTATTCTGAAATATGTACCTGAGCTGTGGAAGGTAGCTGAAGTAATTATGATTGCGAAGCCTGGGAAACCGCCCCATGAAGCGTCATCATATAGACCTATTTCCTTGTTGCCAGTGTTATCAAAACTATTTGAAAAACTATTGCTAAAACGATTAAAACCAATAATAGAAGAAAAAGATCTTATCCCAAATCATCAATTTGGTTTCAGAGAAAAACACTCTACAGTAGACCAGGTACACAGAATAACAAACGTCATTGAAAAAACGCTCGAAAACAAGGAAGTCTGCGCCACCGTATTCTTAGATGTCGCGCAAGCTTTTGACAAAGTTTGGCATGATGGCCTAATATTCAAACTTAGATGTATGTTGCCTCCAGAATTTGCAGATATTCTGGAGTCGTATTTAACTAATAGAATGTTTAGAATAAGACAAGAAGATGCATATTCCGAGCTAAAAGCGATAAAAGCTGGGGTACCTCAAGGAAGTGTGCTAGGCCCAATCTTATACTTGTTGTACACATGTGACATCCCAGAGCTAGATAACAACACCATTGCGACCTTTGCTGATGATACTGCTATTATGGCTACTGGATCGAATCACAAAGAAGCAGTAGAAAAAGTTCAACTTGCTGTGAACAAAGTTTATGACTGGACACAAAAATGGAAGATCAAACTGAATGAGTCAAAATCAATTCACGTTGACTTCACAAACAAACAGTGCGACTACCACCCAATCTACATAAACGGTACGCAAGTGCCTTATCCTAATACAGCCAAATATCTTGGCATAACCCTCGACGCTAAGTTGCGATGGAAAGCTCATGTCAAAAAGAAAAGACAGGAACTCGACATACGCTATAAAAGTATGTATTGGTTACTCGGAAGGAAATCCTGTTTATCAATACATAATAAGATTATACTCTATAAGCATATTCTGATGCCAATTTGGACGTATGGTATCCAACTCTGGGGCTGTACTAAACGGAGCAACCTCAAAATAATACAACAATTCCAGAATAAAGTACTCAGGGATGCTGTAAAAGCACCTTGGTACATCAGAAATGACGACCTCCACCGTGACCTTAAAATAGAACTCGTCACCACCATCATTCAAAAATTTGCTGAAGCCCACGAACACAGACTTCACCGACATGTGAATGTTGAGGCAATCCAGCTGTTAGACAACACGGACCTAGTGCGTAGACTAAAGAGAACAAAACCTTTTGAGTTAGTGTAGTGTTTAAAGTTAGTGTATAATAGTGATCATTGCTGTGCTATGCATATAACACATGAACAAAGTGTTTTTATCAATACCAGACTCTAAGAAAGTGCTATGGACTTGTATAAAAGTGCTAAAGGACGCTATTCTTAGTTTTAACAAAATCTTTACCGTATAATAATAAGTTAGAGTTAAATTGCTTATTAGTCTTTTAGGCTAGATTGTAATCATTTATTAAGAAATCTGTTCTTAATAATAAGGAAAAAAAAAAAAAAAAAAAAAAGTATACTACCTATGTATTACACTAAAAGTCAATACTCATTGCTTGAAAGGATATGTTGATAAACCGAATTTTATACATTAGCAGGGACTGCACAAATTACTACAGATCAAAATGCTACGGCGAATACAAATAGTCCTGTGACCCCTATGCCTGTGAATGTACCACGACAGCCTACCCCACCACGTCCCAGACCTTGCATAACACCAGCTTCAGTAAGTTTTTAATTTTACTGTTAATATAGACAAATTTTATTTTTATTATTGTAGTGTTATGTTATAATTAGTATCTGATACATATATTTCGTCTATAGGGTGAAGAGTTGACAGCTGGAGACACAGATATACCAATATTCACTGATCAGTTTCTTCAACATAATAAACTAAGAGAATCTGAACTAAGGCAACTACGGAAAGCAAATTCGGATTATGAGCAGCAGGTTTGTAAATTGCATAACATAAAGTAATTTATTGAAAAAAAAATGAAGAAAGCCGTTCACATTATTGTTTTTTATGAAACTTATACATGGGCATAAAAAAAATGTTGAATAACTGAAATATATATTATTCAGAATGCAATACTGCAAAGACATGCTGAAGAAGTCAGTGGTGCTACGTCGAAACTTCGTGTTGAAACAGCGGCCGCCGCAGAACGTACCGCTGCTCTTTTAACGCATCGTCGCACACTTGTTGCAGCGCTAGTACAGGCATTGCAGTTACTAGCTATCCCAGGTACCACACTTTACTCTGATATTTAGGTAAGCTTTTCAGTGTTGCTCCCATCACGAGTTTTGGAACGAAGTTCCTTATCGCAAGTTATAGTCTACACACTTGGCGAATGGGAGCTAGACGGAAAAATGTGTAACATTTTGACCATCACGACACACTTTTGTTATGTAACAAAAGTGTCGCCAAGTGTGCATAAGCTAAAGAACTTCGTTCCACTAACACACGCTCGTTTGATTTTTTTTATCTAGTCTTAGTTACAAACTATCAGGATCTGTTCATGCATGAGAGCAGGACAAACATAATAATGAAGAATCAATATATTTTGTAAGAATTATGTTCTTAGGCCCACTTGCACTACAGTTAACTAGTGTCCGACCGAAGCACGGTAATCAGCCGAAACCGCCGTAACTTAAGGTTCGGTCCTACTACTAGTTTCGGCGAAACCGAAAATCATGAATTTAAGTGTTTGCAAAAACGACATTATTTCTGAAAGGATTTTTCATAGGTTTGTAAGAAATAGTTTGATTAAGGAGCATCATACGATCTGCTCTTGGACATTTTCCCGCTAGATGGCGCTGAAGTCAACATTTTTAGTTTATTTTGTTTTATGTGTAATTGGCACATTATTAAGTCGTAAAAGTAGTGGACGCGGTTATCGGACATTACACTTTATTGAATTTGGTCATAACATTGCCTCAAAATCCACCCAATTCGACACATAACTGTTAGATAAAATCTGCCATTGAATACAGGTCGTTTACACACACAGACGTAAGCGAGTACTTCCATACGTTTATAAGAATAGACCACTAGATGGCGTGTATTTAAAAAATGCGCCGCCTGCTACGATATTTATATGAAAAATGAAATACGTTTCTTGAGAATACTGTGCCTGTGCGTAGTACTCGCAACCAGCGTGCGTGTATGACAAGATTTATGAACGTAAACGAGACAAAGGGAGTATGTAAGGTATCGTAGCAGGTGGCGTTCTGTAGTTTCTACCTACCCCCATGGGGAAAACGCATGAGTATGATGATAGGATAATAAAAGTCAAGCATTTATATAAAATCATTTAATAATCAAACTAGGCTGAGAATCAGCACTTTTCGAATGTCAAAATTACAATAAGACAGTCCCCCAAAACGCCCGCTCTTCACCACTTCCTAGAGCTTTACCTAGAAAGAAGTGGCGCAACAAACTCCCAGCAGCACAGCTGTCTGTTCAGTTACAAAAACTTCAGTCTACACAGTTTATAAAGATAGTTTTATTAGAATACCTTACACCGTAATTAATTATCAAATAAAAGTATTTGAAGTGACACAAATGAAGCCTGATACATGATTAAATTTATAGCATAATCAATTATTACAATAATTACAGATATTACACATAACATACACAAGAAAAAACAAAAGATAACAACAAATCAAAAAAATACAATTTAGTATGCGATTACATCGCATACTAAATTGAGGTAGGTGAAAAAATATTTTATAATGTCAAAGCCCTCTTATCAGTTTTTAGAAAAATAAAAATCTAAAGACCAGCTTATTGAGTTCACCAGGTGGTTATCTTACATAATAAAGTATTATTTCACCTTTTCATTTTATAGTAAATACAAATAAAAAGTAATATACAATGATAATGTTGATTATAAACAAACTACTACAAAAATAAGCCTCTTGATTTTATAGTAAAATACAAATAAAAAGTAATATATTATAGTGTCGATTCTAAACAAACTACTACAAAAATACAATATAACAAAAATCGTTTGACTTGATGATTTCACCATGTGCCGTGAGTCTTTTTGTCCACTGCTACAAGGCTGCTGCAAAGAAAAATAACTTTACTTAGTATATAATTATGTTACTTTGGACAAATATTATTTCCTATTCATTTCAAAATGTCATTTACCATCAATCTCCAAAGCTGCTCTAAAATTAAAATTACTATTTGCTCGAATTTCCAACTGATGTTGATGGACGATTTTTCACTAGAATAACATAATAATATATTTTAGACATTGAAATTGATACAATTTATGAAGTTAAAAAAATTGCCTTGTGTGCCAGTATATACTGGTACACACGGCTACATAATTAACCAGCTATACATTTCCAGTATAAGCTGATCTCGCATTGTATAAGATTTCCATATAATGGGAGGTCAGCTTATACTGGAAATGTATAACTTGATATCTAGCCGTGTATACATACCATTCAAATCTACACATTTAGCATTTTTTTGACCATGTCTCAATATGATTTCTGGCAGAATACAACTTTGTTCCTTTCGATTTATGTATTTTATTTAATGTGTCCCTGGGTGTGGTCTGCTTTTTCCATACAGTTCCATACCATTTGTGTCCAGTAGCAAGCGATCATCCTGAAAATAGAATATGTTTTTATTTTCTAATATCAATGAAATATAATAGATGGTTATGTAACATACAAAGAAACAATACTGTACCATGATAATCAAAGCATTTCTTACTGGTACTGACAATTTCTGACTTATTATATTTCCATTTGCAGCTGTTTTATTGACATTGCAGTAATAATGCTTGCAGTTTTCATGTATTCCGAATACAAAAGCGGGCTATTTCGCAAATCTGCTACTCTCACTGATACACATTATGATTTTCCATGCCACTAGTGTAACCTTCATCACGTTTGGCTTCAAAATATTTCGCCCGTAAAGTGGGAGCTTAGTGTTGGCAAACATCTAAAAAAAGTACAAATATGAATACAGAATATGCTTCACTGGTCTTGAGATGTCAATACAAATTTGATTTATTTATTTACCTTGTATAGTTCCCCCTCGCCCTCAACCCTCGACCTGTGCCCTCGTATAGTTTTTAATTACATGATTCTAGCGTTCATTTTTTTTTTGATTATGTTTCCATCTCAGACCAAAGTTCCTATATGACACTTTCTCTTTCAAGTTTGCAAACAGAGGAGTCTCCGTATCCAATAAAACTCAAATAGGGAAGTTGATGCATTTCTTCACTCTTTTGAAAGCCTTCCACAATAATTAGTGACACCATAATTAGTGCTGTAGGCGGTCCAGTAAAATTTTTGCAACAATTATGTGCTTTCATGTCCATGTCTCCTTTTTTCATAATATTGACACGTATAACAATATTTGTTTTGAACACCAAGAAATAGACATTTCTTAGTTTCTTTACCAACAATGCAGGCCTGAAAAGAAAAAGCAACACTTGTAAATATTGCACATAGTAAAAAGTTCATACAGAACCAAATATGTGTTTAGTAACGGAGTAGGTATGTAAGGTATCTTAGCAGGTGGCGTTCTGTAGTTTCTGCCTACCCCCATGAGAAGAAGGTATATGTTTATGTATGTGTGTTTGGTAATACATTAACTTACCATACAAGAACATGAATCAAAGTTGTAGCCATATGACCTTTTCAGCCATCATCCAACTACATACAGTAACATATGGAACACCGTCTGAAGATACATGACCTTTTTGAATAGCAACTGACCTTTCTTGTTCACCAGCAGTTTTAATTTCCTCTGACAAATGTTCAAACCACACACTGCCTAATTTTTTTTCAACACGACGAAATTTAGTCATTTATTTGGCGACATTATTGGAATATTCATGAGACTTGTAATGTGAGCTGATTGAGTGTAATAGCTACCAGCAGTCGCAGTTGCCCACAAAAATGCAGTACCTATTTATTTTATTACTGCTCTCCGTAGTGCTTCCACGCAATTACCAGACATAGTGCACTTGAAAATTAATTCACTTCTCATCTCACTAACAAATTCAATTTGTGAAGATTCACACATATTTCGGTCTTTCCAATTGGAATGCCCATTAAATTACATTCTTCAGGTCCACAATGCAATACCCAGATATCGCAGATAAACATTTCTTTGGAACAGTTTCCACAGTCAATTGAAATCACAGAACACATAATATACTCCTATCCATTAAAATTAATCAGTTTCAGGATTAGAGAAATCTGAAATAGAAAAACAAAAAAATAGTACAATACTTCTATAAACTCAGTATTTGAATAAAATTTAATACTATCGAATTTCACAACCGTACAATGAGATCTCAGAATTTCCTAGTCGTATTTTATACCTGTAACACCTTTTTCACGTGTATTATGCAAATAAATTATTTGATTTGATTTGTATTCAAGCATTCTTTCTACTAGAAAAGAATTGCTACCTACTATTAGATTATTATTATTACAGGTACAGCGTACAGATGATATCGAATAAGATACGATTTATTTATGACAAGGTTACGTTCCGAAATCATTAGGTACAGAAAATAGAAACTAAAAGTAAAATTTTACTTATCTTTTTATAAATTCCTGGTAGAATATTAGTCGATGAATAAGAAAAAAAAACAAATTAGATGTTTAAATACAATAATAAATCACGTTTGATGTAAGTAACTCAATCATTTGTTTGTTTCTGAACCAATGATTTCAAAAGTCAAAGTTCTGAACCAAAGATTACAATATAATGTGTTCTGAACGCACGTCCAGCGGCGCCGGCACAAGTACTTAGACCGCCGCCGCCCCGCTAGATGCGACATAACTATCAAACTAAAAATAATGTTTGTTTGTCTGAAACTGACAATATGCGTAAAAGGTATTCTATTTTACAGGTACATTCGATTTTGCAAATGTTTGCAAACTCGTTGGGTTACCGAATTATAATATTATGTACTTACTTATTTAATGTATTGTTGACCAAAAAATATAAGTAGGTAAAAACACATAACCACTGACTTTGTACTTATGTAATTGAGACATGTAAGTACCTAATTAGTATTGTGACGGGATTTCAGCGTCTAAAATCACGGGCCAACTTGCTGTTTCTAAAACCGCCGAAAGATAGGTACTTACTTACCTACTTACTTTTAAAATTGAATAATTATTAGTTACTATACCTACAAATAATTGCAATACTAGAAATATTGCAATTTGAATCAATGAAAATGCAAAGCATACAAAATAAAATAACACGCAAGAAAATCCGTGTGCAATACTATTGCATACAAGCAAGCCCCAAAATTATATTTATATCATGCATGTCGCTACGGCGTAAGAGTGGCAACATGGTGGCGCCCTTTTCTTCGGAATTCTTTCAAGGTTGCGAACACAACTCGGGTGGGACGGCAACGTCGCGCGTCGCATAAATGAATGGACAGTCATAGACCGCGAAATTCAAGTTTCCTTACGTTTTTTGCAATTTGCAGGTCAGTGTCAGGTTGTATCTTGATCAAAATATGATTCGCGACAATAACAGGTACATATTTACAGAATTAGAATCATTAATACATCTTTCTAAGTTAGATTTCTACCACCAATAGTGGATGATGAATGATTCTAATGATTATAATTCTGTAAATATGTACCTGTTATTGTCGCGAATCATATTTTGATCAAAATACAACCTGACACTGACCTGCAAATTGCAAAAACGTAAGAAAATTTGAATTTCGCGGTCTCAACTACCCATTTCACTATAAATCCTATCTACGAATAATGATATTTATGTTGCCACAAAACAATATTATGTAATAAAGTTGTTTACGTTGGTAAGGTCGTCAGGTCAGGTTATTGATTATAACGTTTTTTTTTTGTGAATCTGTTCATGAAAGGTAGGAAAGGAAATAAATCAATCACTTATTACGTATGATATTGATTTAACAGAATTATAATAACGCGTTTACGCCATCTAGAGTTCTCATCTCTAAACTATCGCAATCATGGCGATTGAGTTTGCTTACTTTGCTTGTCAAAACTCACGCACACTAGTGGCGCAACTGTCAAATTTCGTCTGGATTTCGCGATCGTTTTCCTCAGTAAATAATGTAAGTTATTTCCTAAAAAGGTCGATCGCGGGGACATTTCATTATAGAAAAGTGATAAAATGATTCGTTTTCAACAAAGTGTGTCTGTGTTTAGCGTACAATCCCCAAGAAAAATGTATGGACGGCCCGTCGCAACATCCACCTTAAGGGCTCATTTTGCAATTATCAGATTTTATGTATAATACCTACTGTAAAATTTCAAAATGACGACTGCAAAATAAGCCCTAACTTGCCCTAAATAAGGAGCTTAGCGACATGCTACTACTAGCATCTACGATAGGCGATTTTGTAGTTTTTTAGAAGTTGCGAAGCTACTGAGCTCTAAACACCGCATAATTTTAGCATCAGCAATTTAAATCTTTACGGAAGCTCGATATAGTGACGACGCTTGATCTCTTCGCCATTTTGCTATCGCGACCGAACGTACAGTCGCTAAGGTGCATCTGCTGTTGCCTTTATATTAGAGCTTTTATCAATCTCCCGGAAAGAGAATAATTCCATAATCACTGGTACTTATGAGAAAATGCGGTCAGAGAGACTTTTGAAAAAGCCTAAGTAAAAAGTCGAGATTTGGCTTGGTTTTTTTTTTGGGTTTTTGGCTTTTGATTTGGTTTGGATTTGGTTTTTTGGGGGATTTGGAGTTCGAGGTTTGGCTCTCGCCTATTTCCTCCTCCAATATTGAACCAATTTAAAAGATATTTCATTAACTGAATAAGAAGGATATTATATACTGTGTCCCTATGTTTTTCTTTTTTCATTAATATTTGTCAAATTTGTACACTAGGCCTCTGTTGACTTTTTTTTGGGGGTTCTAGTGCATAAGCACTAAAATAATGTATCATCAAAGGGACATACAAGTAGTTACTTGAATATTTATTATTCTGTAAAAAATCATTGCTTTATGTTCATTAACCAGAAAGAAAACGGGCGAGAGCGTTTCTGTGGAGAAACGACCACCCACATTTCCTTTTAAAGTCCGCAGCATGTCTGCTAAGAAATTAATTCAATGTACAAGAAAATATATATTTTTTTGGGTTCTGTGAAAAAAACATGACCCACCCTATCACTAAATCTACGCCATCTAGGTATCTAATATAATCAGCTTATAATGTTCCCACTGCTAGTGCTGGGACACAGACCTCTCTGTCATCCATCATGATCATGATCCACGTTCGACGGGTTAAGACGATAGAAATATACTGATATTATTATTAATTTTGACCTAGGTGGGCCGACGGGAGCGACAGAGCAGAACATTGAGGAATACTTGGAAAAATTGCAAGGTCTAGCAGCTGAGGGCAAAAACAGTGCAGTAGTGAAACAAGCTCGAGACATTCTCAATAAGATTGAATTGCCAATCAATTAATTTTACCAGCACAGGGGGCCTAAAAAGGCCACTTTGACAGACTCATAAAAGGATAACATTAGGAATCAATATGGCGAAGACAGTCCGTGTTTTTCTTTTTTTTTTCCGCTGCATTACGTAGGTATAATCAAAGAAATTGGAATTGGATTGATTGGTATTTTAGCACAGACAAAAAAAAAATAACTGAAAACCCTTCACCAATGGGATTTGATACGATTAACTTTACAGTTCATTATGATTCATAATGTTATCCTTTTACGATTCTGCTAAAAAGCCTTTTTAGGCCCCCAGACCAGCAAAGGGATTTATTTTTTACTATAATTTAAGTGTCTAGTGTGTATTCATGATGCATTTGAATTTTTGAAATAAATCAAGTGTAGTCATAATAACTTGTTATTTTATTCATCTTAAAATTATTGTTGATCACAACATACTATTATTTCAGAGATTATGTTATTTACTTATTAATGTATAAAGTGATTGTGGATAAAGGATAACATACTGTCTTTAGAGTATGAGAGATAGAATAGTAAAATCTATTACATATCGACGGCGAAGTGCCAATACCTCCTAACTGACAATGTCAAAAATTTACACAAACTGAAAAACACGTTCAAAAATAGACACTGCGTTGGTTTAGTCGGGAGGTACGTATTTCAACATTTTAATTGAATGCTGTTGCAACTAAAAATACACTTAGGCGATTTCAATAAAACGCGAATAACGCTTTTAAATTCAAAACAATAAACAAAGTGAATTTCTCAAGGAATGTCAGTTAGGAGGTATTGGCACTTCGCCGTCGATATATGAATATATGTCTAGATATTGCTGTATTTAAAGTAGAAAACAATACATAAAGATAGCACTTTACAGCGCTGACAGATAGTTAATGAGAAGGGCAATATGATACAAAAAAAAAAACTAAGTCGTTCAGTCGAAGCAATAACCGTACGTCATGCCTGTGTATTAGCAAATAGTTCGCGCAGGCGACAAAGCTTAACCGCGTGCACGTCTATGTAGCACCACCCTAAGTGCAAAATGTACGTGCATTGCGCACACAATCAATTTTTTTTATACCTATAACCTGATCTACCTGCTCAAACCTTCAGTAGACGCGACGTTAATTTCACAGCGGCCAAGAATAATGCGCAGTCTACAGAACAATACATTACCTAAATATTTGTAATGTTCTGTAGACTACATAACAAAAAATTTAGAAGAATTGTCTATCAAATTAAGTTAGTTTGCGAAACTCCGCAGACATGATGGGGTAATAATGTCTAAACATGATAAAAAAATGCATCGATGATATTTTTATGACCGTAGATTGATTTAGTTAATTAAAATATACTTAGGTTTTAATTAAAAATAATTTTTCAGTTTTGTAAAATTAAAAACAAAACAAAAAAAAAACGAATAAAAAAAAACCATTTCTTTTTCGTTTTTAAATATCGATAATTATCTATCACGTCTGCGGAGTTTCGCTAGCTAATTTGACCTTGAATTGATTAACCATGATCGAAAACCCAAACACTACTTAAATGAAGTGTTTGGAATATTAACAATTCTTACAGCAGAAATGCAAGTGGTCAAGATCAGACACTCAACATTATGACCAACTCACTATACTATGATTGTATAATTAAATAAGTGCTTTAGTAATCTACATAAGACTACTAAACCCCTCTTATTACTCATGGGATTCTTATATATCTATAGCCATAATATTTCAATTGAAATCATCTAACATCAATCATTATTAGAATTCCAAGCTTTTACACTTACAGCTACTTTAATACTATAATAAATGTTTATACTAGTCAAAGCTACTTTTCTTGTCTCATAGTTTAGTCAAATTCTGACAAAAGATTTTCCAGTATATTGTCGCTATCTTCCGCGTCTTCATTGTCATCATCAGAAGTAGCATTAGTGTCATACTCATGTAGTTTCTTCCTCCACAATCTAATAAGAGTATCCCATGATCTTCTGCTGTATTTGGCAAACTTATCTGGTGTTTTTGGATGATCTTTTGTACGTTCGTCACTGTAAAAGAGAGTTATTAACAACATTATTTTTCTTGTATAAAATAAAACACAAGTACTGTTAAAATACGCGCGAAAATCCGTGAAACACCATTACTGCCACTGCCACTGTGCCACCGCGCGCTCTGATGTGAAGCCTTGGTGATGACAATGTCGCCCACATTGCCGTTGCCCGAAGGCGTCACCAAGGCTTTACGGAGCGCGTGGTTAACGCCTTCTGAGGGCGAAAGCAGTGCCAAGAAAAAAAAATTTCAAATCATCATCATCATTCAGCCGAACCACGTTTCAGTGCCATAGGTCATCACTGGCAACACGCACTGGTTAAAGACTTTCGTCTTGAGACACTGCGGTATGTGAGACGAGAAGATATTGCGTAGCTCCCCGAACGCTGCCCAGCCGAGTCGGATTCGACGATTGACCTCTTTCTAGAAGTTTGACCTACCTAATTGGATAGTTTGTCCTAGATAAACCGACTTCGAGTGTAGCGTCTCCATCTTCATGAGAGTGGGTGTTACATGGGCATTTGAGATGACCTTCGTTGTGTCTGTGTTCATTTTAAGACCCACTCTTTCGGGGAACTGAGGTCATCGAGCATTGTACTGAGGTCCTCCGTAGTCTCAGCGATGACTACAATATCGCCGGCAAACCGAGGGTGAGTTATGTACTCGTCATTGATGTTAATGCTAGCTCCTTTCCAGTCCAGAACCTTGAAGACATCCTCCAGTGCAGCAGTGAACAGTTTCGGAGAGATAATGTCTCCCTGTCTCACACCTCGCTACAGAAGGATAGGTTTCGAGGTCTGATCCTGGAGTCGGGACTGACATAGTGCCGTTTTCGTATAGACACTTCAGCACTTCGATGTAGCGAAAGTTGATCTGGCACTGTTGAAGAGACTGAAGTACAGCCCATGTCTCGATCGAATCAAAGGCTTTCTCGTAGCCCACAAACGCTAAGCAGAGAGGCAGGTTATACTCTTCGGTCTTCTGGATAACCTGTCGCAGCGTATGTATGTGTTCGGGAGTCTGGAAGTCGTCAAACCTGCGCGCGAGACGGTTCGTGAGGACTCTTGAAAGCAGCTTGTAGACTGTGGCTCAGAAGTGAGATGGGCCTATAATTCTTAAGAATTGTCGCCCTTCCTAAAGAAAAGTATCACCACACCTCTGTTCCATGCCTGTGGTGTTTTACCCCTCGAGTATAACGGAACCAAACAGCTTCTGAAGGGCCTTAAGAACGGATTTTCCGCCGACCCGGCCTTCAGGAGCTCGGCCGTAATTCCGTCATCACTCGCCTTTTTGTGCTGCTTCAGAGCCATCCTAATCTCGTACAGGCTGACATCCGGGATGTCTTCGGAATAGTGTCGGGTCAATCTAGCTCTTGGGTTGTTAGCCAGATTAGTAACTCGTTGATGTGTATAACTGTCCATAGAACCTCTCGATCTCTTTCTTTCAGCTCAGGTTTGGCGGATACGATCCTGCCATCATCGGGCTTTAGTTTTGCAAGCTGGCTCTGCCCAATAGACAGATCTATGTTCAATGTTATGGGTTTGGTTTCCGCACTTAGTCCTTCAAATGGTCCTTCAAAGTCGGTGGTTATTAAATTAATAGACAGATCTCTAGCAAAGACCTTAGAGCCTTTATTCCGCTCTATCGCGTCGTCAATACGGTCTGTATTGAAGGCGAACAAACCATATAAAGGTTCAAATGAAGTAACTAAAAACAAACTAAACTTACATCTTCACATGGCCTATATAGTTGTGATATCCCACTGTGTTTTTTCCATAATCAATCTGTTTTTGCCGTCTCTGTAGTATGAGAGGGTCCGTTTCCAATTCTAATGGTTTTCTAGGTGGGCTGGATAGAAACAAACAAAATATTATGTTATGAACTTATGGTATAGATATCATAATGTTCTAAGTAGGAAACATAGTCTGCCACTTACAAGGTGGTCAAGACATGTAACCAGACCAGCTGTAGCCCTCGCCCTCTACTGCTGGTCTGGTGACCTGTCTTGTTTGTCCCTACAAAGCACAGGTCTTAGTTGAGAGCAGGGTTGCTGCGGATATCAGCATCAGCAACAATCAATGCTGATTTGAGTTGTAACATGTTTATTAAAGGCGGGACCTAGCACAAGTCACACGGAGTTTTAACCAATCATAGACAGTTATACAAAAAAGCTATCACTTGTGCTCATTCAATTGTTTTGTCAACATAAATTGGTTGGACACTAGTGAACTATTATGTGACATGCGTAGTGTAATAATAACAAATAAGTAATCCATAAACCATATTCAAATTTATAATGCCTCCTCGAATGAAAAGTGCAATATTCAAATATTTTATAAGTTGGTATAACTAGTCTTATTCAAAATAATAAATCACATTTGCTAATAATTTTATAGTAGGATATGTTTTATTTAAGTAATTCATTAATCAACATCCACCGATATTGATCTGAAAGAATCAGCATAATGTTGATACAGTAAAAACCTGCATCAGTAACAACTCTAGTTGAGAGTACTAGTTTTGCATTGTCTTTTGCAAATTGTACCTTTGCATTAGGTTGTATGTTGATAGAATTAATATTCTATCAACATACAACCAAACCAAAACATCAACAATTCTCTAAAATATTTGTAGGAAAATGTTGTTTTCATGAAATAGTTACACATCCTAGCAAATATGAGATTACCCAAAAAACTAAAGGAAATCCCTACTGCTTTAATGCTCTAAAAATAAAAAATAATATTAATACCATGGTTTAGTATCTGTGTCACTCCTATTGTTTGGTTTTGACTTTTTCCTGCTGTTTGAATTCTCCCTGCTACCACCAGTTTTTCCTTTTGAGGATTTACCATCTAAAACAATAAAATAAACAGATATTTTCTGCATTTGAAAGCCTTAAACTTAGCTGGTATGAGAAAATGTAATGATTGTCAATCTAACTAAAACAGAGAATAAAGCAAAATGTTCTAGACCTTAGAAAGATCAAATAATAGATTTTTAAGTTTCACAACTTTTTTGAATATTTAAACTCAAGTACAAATTTTATTATACTCACTATCTCGAGTTTCATCCATATCACCAGGCCAACTCCTTTTAGAGGTTATTGCATTCATATTCAGCTTGACCCAAACGATAAAATAAATCTGAAATGTTAAGAATATAAACGTTTCCAACGCACACACTGAAGGATGTGAAGATTTCATTTAGTAATTTCGTGTAAGTGGGCTGTGATAAAACAACGTTAGGCAGCTACGATAGGCAGTATTGATAGATAATGTATTATGTCTAACAACAACATTCAAGCATTTATTTGAAAACAAAAATAAAACTATGCCAAATGAAAATTGTCAACCCCTATCGAGAATGGGAACTTTCTTACAATATGTGATTTAAAAACGTGTGCACTATACTCACAAGTAAAAACTTAAACACGAGGGAAAAGTCATAAAAAACTAAAATACATATTAAATGCTAAACAAGCAGCGAATTGACGATTATTGTAGCCGCGTGACATAAAACGAAAACGCGCGAAACAAACAATTGCGTTACCTACAATTAAACGCTGTCTGTCTGACTGACCACAGAGTACATTATAGTTGTGACCAAAGACTACAATATAATGCGGTGTAATGGGATCCGTAAAGCTATACCTGATTACAATGACGGGTTAAGGTTGTGACTGACTGTCAGATTAGAACATGACAGACCGACTATAGATTATACAGTATATTATTGGTACCTAACACTTACTGGGCGAGCTAAGGAATGCGGGCCTCGCATTCCAGAGATGTGACCGCGTTGTAGACACCTATGCTGCGACTGCACACTGCACAGGTTCATTTTGAACATCACTTTTTGAGCAAGCATAAGCAGGGCGAAAAGTTGATGACTGAGTAGGTGGGGCAAGATGAGAGGAGAGAACTCCGAAAATATATTTAAAAAGTTTTAGGTAGGAGCCCCGTGGTAAGAGTTCCACTTTCAGATTTCCAAAAAGTACAAAACATATAGTGTTCTTCAGCGCCAGAAAATCTGATCAATGATTTTGAAAACTCACGATTTGAACAATTTTTAAAAGGAAATTCAGGGCGTTTAAAGTTATTCTGTGCAATCTATTATACCGGGTGTCCCAAAAGTCGACGTCAAGCTGGAACCGGGTGATAGGCCAAGTCATAATAGATATCAGACAAATATATTAGGTCTTTACCTATGAAATTGCCGTTTTGTATGAAAAAATTTAAACGATTTTTTTTCACCCATGCAATCAATGCATCTTTGCCAACGCAGTGGCAGTTTATTGATGCCCTTCTTAAAGAAATCAGCTGGACGGGAGGCAACAAATTCTTCAAAGGCATTTTGTACTGCCTCTCGGGTATTGAATTTTTTTCCCGCCAAGAAGTTATCCAAATTCTGGAAAAAGTAGTAGCACAGATAATATAATACTAGCGGTAGTAGTCTGTAGGCACAAGGTCTGGTGAGTAGGGCGGATGACGGAGAGCTTCCAACCCCAGTTCTTGCAACTTGGAGACCGTCTGCTGTGCAGTATGAGGTCGCGCATTGTCGTGCAGGAGCAGCGGAGACGAGCGATTGACCAATGCTGGTTGGAGATGTGCCAGCTTCTCCGTCATTGTGTTCAGTTCTTCACAGTACACATCTGCAGTAATGCTCACCCCGTTTGGTGAGAAAATGTGATGAATCACACCGGCGCTAGACCACCAAACAGTGACCATCACTTTTCTAGGGGTAAGTTTTCGTTTAGGGCATTGTTTAGGTGCTGAACCAGGATCCAACCAACCTCTACCATGAAGTACCTGGGATTGGCGCTCGACAGCCGGTGGGATTTCGGCCCCCACTTCCGGCGGCTGGCGCCCAAATTGTTGAGCCCGGCTGGGGCGCTGTCAACGCTGCTTCCCAATCTGGGGGGCCCGAGCGCCACCTGTAGGCGGTTCTACGTGGGGATCGTGCGATCGATGGCCCTGTATGGGGCCCCGATCTGGGCTACTGACCTGACGGCCGGTAGCATCGCAGTACTGCGAAAGCCGCAGAGGGCGATGGCCGTCAGAGTCGTCCGCGGATATCGCACGATCTCCTACGAGGCGGCTTGCGTACTGGCTGGATCCCCGCCCTGGGACCTGGAGGCGAAAGTGCTCGCGTCGCTGTACCGGTGGCGCGAGGAATCGCGGGCGCGAGGCGAAGGGCTGATGCAGCGCCATATGGAGCTGCGTCGGTCTCAGCTTCGCGAGGTCCTGGTGGCGGAATGGCGGGACAGGCTCTCACGCCCTACCGCCGGCCTCGGCACCATCGAGGCGGTCCGGCCAGTACTCGAGCCCTGGCTCGGGAGGAGGCACGGCTCCCTGTCGTTTCGGGTGACGCAGGTGCTCTCGGGGCATGGTTGCTTCGGGAAGTACCTGTTTCGCATAAACAGGGAGCCGGACGCCCGGTGTCACCACTGCGTCGACTGCCGGGAGGACACGGCGTGGCATACGCTGGCAGAGTGTGCCGCTTGGGAGGAGCCGCGCCGTGCCCTCATCACAGAAGTAGGCAGTGACCTGTCGCTGCCGGCCGTGGTCGAGTCGATGGTCGGCAGCGAAGAGTCCTGGGACGCGGTGGTTTCCTTCTGCGAAACGGTCATCTCGCAGAAGGAGGCTGCGGAAAGGGAGAGGGAGATCTCGTCCACTCACCCTGCCCGCACCGGGCGTCGGCGGAGGGCGGACAACGCCCTCTTCCAGCCCCCCTAAATGGGTCCAGGGGCGACGGACTCGGGGACGTCCGCCGCCCCCCACACATCAGGACCCGAGGTGGCGGCGCGTAGTGTTCCACGCGCGCCCCTCTTAGACGTCACGGGGGGAGTCAAACACCTCACTCCCCTCCCTGACCTGACGAGGCCCGCAGTGGCGGGCCGGCACCAGCCGGGGGTTGTGGAAGGATCGTACTTTCCCGCGACCCCTGGCGTAGGTGTGAGATGGAACACCGGGGTGGTTTTTAAGGTGAACGCAGACTTGGCCGCACCGCACGCGCCGCAGTCTTCGCATTCGAATTCTTTATATGAAGTTCTATGCAACCTCGCACACCCACCCGCGTCGCAGTCGCCGCAGTCCCTGAAACGACCGAACTCCCCAAGCCGCAGCTGATGACGTCACCAACGCCGGCGCGCACACAGCGGACGCTGCGGCTAGCGCGGCGCGGATGACGTCATTCGCGTTCACGGTGCAACCTGAACGAAAGAAATCAAATGCGATTCGTGCGGCGACGGAAACGACTTCAGTGACTGCGATGCGGATAGATGTGCGAGGCCATTAACAAAAAGCGATGACTGCGGGGACTGCGGAGACTGCGGTGCGGCGCGGTCTGCGTTCACCTTTAGTCAGTAAGAGTCTGACAGACCCCGTCGCCCGCCCCAGGGCGGCGGACATCCATGAGGATTTTCCACCCCGGAACAAAAAAAAAAAAAAAAAAGAGGATCCAACCAACTTGCTGAGCGCTCGCGGTTATCAAACAGAATCCATTTTTCATCGCAGGTTACAATGCTGTTCAAAATTCCTTCATTTGTGTGTCTGTTGAGCAGTGCAAGGCACGTCTCGACGCGTACTTCGCGCTGGCGATCATTGAGTTCGTGGGGCACTCATTTGTCAAGCTTTTTTACCTTGCCAATTTGACGCAAATGGACCAATATTGTTTTGACGCTAACGTCGAAAGATGCTGCTAATTCAGCCGTAGATTGTGTATCATCAGCTTCCACAATCGCCTTTAATTCGTGTCGACCAAAGTCTTCGGACGACCGCGAGGTTCATTTTTCAGGTCGTTTCCAGAACAGAAGCGAGCAAACCAATAACAGGTGGTGCGTTGGTTTGTAGTGTTAGCTCCGTAAACGTCGTTGATGTTGCGTGCCGCGTTGCTGCCACGACGGTACTCATATTCCATAATTACTCGAATTTTTAACGTATCCATGATGACGAAAAAGATTGAAATGCGATGAAAATGTAACACTAATCAATAAACAAATGACTACTTTTGGAAAAAAAATTCCATGTTTTGAAAATAAAATTAATTTGAAGTTAGAATTCTTAGCCAAACAAAAATTATTTTGATTTGAAATGTACTGCAGAACGGCAATTTCTTAAAAATGTCTCAAACTGTTTACTTGCCAAACTCGCACATTTTTTTTCAGTGCGGTTAGTCAAAGTTGGGCGATTAATTTTGAATATTTTTGGTTGGGCAAAAAGTGACATTTAGTTCACTTTATATACTTCGCTTTATATTTTAGGCAAGAGTTTACAGAAACATTATTCAGGTCGATCCCATAACATTTAAAAAAAAAAGTTAAGATCGTAGCAACAGGAGTGAAAAGACTGTTACAGGGTGCACAATTTCTCGATTTTTTTAAATGCCAATATTTTTTTAAATACACAACTTAGATTTTTTTTTAATTTGCTGATAACTATTATGACTTAATCTATTACCCGATTCCGGCTTGACGTCGACATACGGGACAGCCGGTATAAGTAGAGCATTTTGGCAAATATGGTCAAAGAGGATTGAAGATTTTTGGAACTTGGCTTAAATACTGTCGCTCCATTTAGAATATAAAAAAATAACTATAAGCCCAAACCCCGTAAAGCGTCACGTTTCCGAAATATTAACGTTCAAAGTTGATCACGTGACATCCATAATTAACCGACTTCAAAAAAAGGAGGATACAATTTTTTTTTTACTTGAAAGGAATCCTTTATTATTAACTTTCAGATTGGTCCCATAAATATTTCATCAAAATCGGTTCAGTAGCTTGCTTTTTAAACCAAAATTACTATAGTCGGATTTTTAATTAGCTGCAGTAAAATGACAGCTTATGTGTTACCTAAATGACTGAAATTGGTGTCTTTTTGTTTTTTCGAGGCCATCAACCAAGTCTTGTTTTTCTAGTACAGAATAGTGTAACAAACAAAACTTATTTCACATGTAGGTATATCTCTAAACTCAGTCCGAAATGAGTTATTAAGTAGTGTCATTTTATTGCAGCTAATTAAAAGTCGGACTATAGTAAAAATTCAAGTAAACGAAATTGCGTAATTTGCTTTCCACTTGCTTTTCTTCGTGCTTGCTTTGCTTTTCTTTCTTTTGACTTTTCCATGGTTGAATTATCATAGGATGTATTGTGGCTTCAAGTTTTGTTTTTATGGTAGATTAACATCGACACTCGAAATCTTAGATCCATCATTTATTTAGTTCAGATCGATCGAATCACTGTCTCCTAAGATACCTACAGGCCATCCCTAGTTTAGGAGACAGGATTTAATTTTTTAGGTTAATATAGACAACTGTTTTTCTCACCTTGTGTCCATTGTTAGTTGTTTAAGGCTTAGTATGTAACTCCTTACAACCTGTGTGTATATTTTTAGATCAATAAACTTTATTACCTATTATTATTATTAAGTGCCGTAACTTTACATAATTAACCGACTTGAAAAAGGAGGAGGTTCTCAATTCGACTGTAATCTTTTTGTATGTATGTTACGCAATTGTAAATTGATTTCAAAAATTCTATTTGTTAGATTTTGAGTTAGCTTCAATAATACCACTGGCACTGACCTCTATAATACAAGTACGCTGGACTAACGATACTCTACGAAATGACAGTTGTTTTTTGTGCCGATTCAAAGCGCCCCGCTCGTAGGCCCAAGGAACTAAAATTGACACGTTCTTTCAAATGGACGTTGATTTGTTTACTTCGTCTCTGATGATTTAGGTCTAAATCGTGAAAAACTAGTTTATTTGTGTATTTTGTGTTTACTACGTGATATTTGGAACATTTTTATTATGAAAGCATGCGGATTTTGTAAAACTCGCTGCCAAAAAGACAGCGGATTAACCTTTCACAAGTAAGTGAATTTTACGACTATAAATGTTTCGATTGCTTATGTGAGCATTTTTATTACTATCTTATATTTAGAATAAATGTTTTCATTAATATCCCATCATATTTAAGTGTAATTAGGGCTCAGTTTTCACATTTAGTGAATACAATAATTTGAATAGGGTTGTAAATGTTCCATGTCGATAATGTGTCGATAGTTTTCTTCAGACAGTTAATAATTTTAAATTTACGTCTTTCAAATAGAAATTTACTGTCGCCAGAAATTTCTGCAATTTGATTACCTACCTAAAACAAATTAGCAAATACTAGTTTCTAATTTCAACAGATAAATCCATACTAATATTATAGGTAAATTCGAAACTAACTCTGTCTGTCTGTATGTTACATTTTCACGCCTAAACCACTGAACGGATTTCAATATTTGGCAGAGTATAGTTTTTATCGACATATCTCGCGGGCGAAGCCGCGAGCGGAAGCATAGTATTATATGTAATGTGTACTTGTTTCCGAAGTAAAGACCTAACATCAAAATAAAACTTGTCATCTACAATGTACTGTATACTTTAGTCAGTTTTACTTTAATTAAATACTTAATTTCAGATTTTCCACCAAATCAACTAAGCAGGGCTCAAAAACATGAAAATGGAAAATTGGAGTCCTAAATCGAATTATCATCTTTGTAGCAATTTCACTGCGGACTGTTTCGTTAAACACTCTACACTTACGCTCTTCTCCATACGAACACGAACACGGCCTTTTGGAAGACTAGAATCAATTCTATTTTATTGTATGTTTGACGTTCAAAAGTGCCTATGTACCTATTTGAAATAAAATAATGACGTTCATAAGTGTCTAATTCATTTGAAATAAATTATTTGACTTGGACTTTGTTATTTCTTGTGTTTTTTTCCATTAGTACGCACGCAATAATGAAAATGGAATCCCTCTCCTTTCCGCTAGTAATGACTACATGGTAATGTTACAAGGTTCACTTTAGGCATTCAATTTGAGTGAATTTGATTGAATTTGTATGGACGCTGTTTGTTGTTTTTTGTTTCCAACATGGTTGAATTCTTCCAAATTGAACACCAAAAGTGACAACACAAGCAACACAAAGTCACGAAGAATACAGCTGCCATTTGATTTACTAGGTTAGAGCGAAATGGCAACATAGTTTTTAGTTCATATTGCGAACTAATGTGACCCCAGTTCAGATTGTAAAACTAGTGTAGTTGAGCCAGGAGATATTAGCTCAACCATAGTAGTTTTTAGGCTAAATTCTAAGCCTATCCTCATATTTAAAGCTCACTGATCTGATCGTCATGCGCTATAACCTTACTAGGACACTATCCACTAGTTTATAGCGTGCGATCTGACCGCGCTCTAATGAATTTTCAGATAGGGGGCCGGCGAACTACGCATGCTAATGCGTAGTTCATACAAACGTTATACCAAAATCATTTGTAATTCAAACATATTCTTAAGATAGTTTGTATTTATTCCGATTAGATTACAGAATATCTAGGTTCCCAAATATATATTTTGAAAGGACTCTGATATAAAGACGAGAGTGAATTTCAAATTTCTATAGAAAACTTATTTTTCTCATAACTCGTCTTTAAATCAGTGTCCATTCAAAATATATATTTGGGAACCTAGATATTCTGTAATCCAATCGGAATAAACGCACACTACATTAAAAATTTGTTTGATTTACAAATTATTTTGGTATTACGTTTGTATGAACTACGCATGCTCCGCCGGCCCCTTAACTTTTTCAGAGCAATTACACTATAACTTAAAAATGAAGCATAAAAATAACTGGGAGTGATCCGATATTATTCTCTTAAGTAATAAATTACTCTGTGGTTATAACGGTCGATAAAATTCATAAAAGTATTTTTTTATCGTAGGATATATCCCATCTCTAATATTAGTTCTATGGTCCCTTCACATTGCTATCAGCGCCAAAATGGCGAAAATCAAATGGCTTCAATCTGTCATCCATTGTCTGCAGTCCAGCGTACTTGTATTATAGAGGTCAGTGACCACTGGCCACTTAGTTTATATTGATGCAGATGTCTTCCTGTCACTGATATTTAATATACTCGTCGTTCTATATGAATTTGTGTGGGGCACTGACCTCTATAATACAAGTACGCTGGACTGCAGACTATGGATGACAGATTGAAGCCATTTGATTTTCGCCATTTTGGCGCTGATAGCAATGTGAAGGGACCATAGAACTAATATTAGAGATGGGATATATCCTACGATAAAAAAATACTTTTATGAGTTTTATCGACCGTTATAACCACTGAGAGTAATTTATTACTTAATAGAATAATATCGGATCACTCCCAGTTATTTTTATGCTTCATTTTTAAGTAATAGTGTAATTGCTTTGCAAAAGTTAAGGGGCCGGCGGAGCATGCGTAGTTCATACAAACGTAATACCAAAATAATTTGTAAATCAAACATATTTTTAATGTAGTGTGCATTTATTCCGAATGGATTACAGAATATCTAGGTTCCCAAATATATATTTTGAATGGACACTGATTTAAAAGGACACAAATTTAAAAACACCGAGTTATGAGAAAAATAAGTTTTCTATAGAAATTTGAAATTCACTCTCGTCTTTATATCAGAGTCCTTTCAAAATATATATTTGGGAACCTAGATATTCTGTAATCTAATCGGAATAAATACACACTACCTTATGAATATGTTTGAATTACAAATGATTTTGGTATTACGTTTGTATGAACTACGCATTAGCATGCGTAGTTCGCCGGCCCCCTATCTGAAAATTCATTAGGGCGCGGTCAGATAGCACGCTATAAACTAGTGGATAGTGCCCTAGTAAGGTCAGACGAGGTAAGGCATGACGGTCAGATCAGTGAGCTAGGCTTAGAATTTAGCCTAAAAACTACTATGGTTGAGCTAATATCTCCTGGCTCAACTACACTAGTTTTACAATCTGAACTGGGTTCACATTAGTTCGCAATATGAACTAAAAACTATGTTGCCATTTCGCTCTAACCTAGTAAATCAAATAGCAGCTGTATTCTTCGTGACTTTGTGTTGTCACTTTTGGTGTTCAATTTGGAAGAATTGAACCATGTAGGAAACAAACAAACAGCGTCCATACAAATTCAATCAAATTCACTCAAATTGAATGCCTAAAGTGAACCTTGTAACATTACCATGTAGTCATTACTAGCGGAAAGGAGAGGGATTCCATTTTCATTATTACGTGCGTACCTTTGAGTATTAAACCAACTGGAGGCGCCATTATCAGGCGATCCCCGCTGCCAAAGGGACGAGACCGCCGGTCATAGCGGTTATATACATGTGTGCGTATGGTTTACGCTTGTGTTTGATTTTTGTTTTGTGTGCGTGCGTAACAACGCGATCGAATTGCATTTATATATTAAAGTCTAAGTCAAATAATTTATTTCAAATGAAATAGACACTTTTGAACGTCATTATTTTATTTCAAATAGGTACACATAGGCACTTTTGAACGTCAAACATACAATAAAATAGAATTGATTCTAGTCTTCCAAAAGGCCGTGTTCGTATGGAGAAGAGCGTAAGTGTAGAGTGTTTAACGAAACAGTCCGCAGTGAAATTGCTACAAAGATGATAATTCGATTTAGGACTCCAATTTTCCATTTTCATGTTTTTGAGCCCTGCTTAGTTGATTTGGTGGGAAATCTGAAATTAAGTATTTAATTAAAGTAAAACTGACTAAAGTATACAGTACATTGTAGATGACAAGTTTTATTTTGATGTTAGGTATTACTTCAGGAACAAGTACACATTAAAACTATGCTTCCGCTCGCGGCTTCGCCCGCGAGATATGTCGATAAAAACTATACTCTGCCAAATATTAAAATCCGTTGTGGTTTAGGCGTGAAAATGTAACATACAGACAGACAGACAGACAGAGTTACTTTCGAATTTACCTATAATATTAGTATGGATTTATCTGTTGAAATTAGAAACTAGTATTTGCTAATTTGTTTTATGTAGGCAGGTAATCAAATTGCAGAAATTTCTGGCGATAGTAAATTTCTATTTGAAAGACGTAAATTTAAAATTATTAACTGTCTGAAGAAAACTATCGACACATTATCGACATGGAACATTTACAACCCTATTCAAATTATTGTATTCACTAAATGTGAAAACTGAGCCCTAATTACACTTAAATATGATGGGATATTAATGAAAACATTTATTCTAAATATAAGATAGTAATAAAAATGCTCACTTATGCAATCGAAACATTTATAGTCGTAAAATTCACTTACTTGTGAAAGGTTAATCCACTGTCTTTTTGGCAGCGAGTTTTACAAAATCCGCATGCTTTCATAATAAAAATGTTCCAAATATCACGTAGTAAACACAAATAAACTAGTTTTTCACGATTTAGACCTAAATCATCAGAGACGAAGTAAACAAATCAACGTCCATTTGAAAGAACGTGTCAATTTTAGTTCCTTGGGGCTACGAGCGGGGCGCTTTGAATCGGCACAAAAAACAACTGTCATTTCGTAGAGTATCGTTAGTCCAGCGTACTTGTATTATAGAGGTCAGTGGTGTGGGGTGTGGGGTAAGTATGTTACGTCATCGGTGACAGACGACGAAAATGCGAACAAAGCGACACCGACTTCCGAAATTTTCACTTTGTATTGGCTTTTTGGAAGTCGGTCGTTTTTTTTTAGTAAAAAATTCTTTAGTCGCTTTGGGCATTTTTTGAGATGAGAAAAACTATTGAACTCGCCCCACTGTTACCGTAACCGACACCGCTTCGGATGTGTTTGGCTATCCTCGTGATATACTATATTGATAAATGTCAGTGAGTGATGGCAAAGTATTCTGTTTGTGTTTTGTTCTCACTTCGGCCGACGCGACGCTTTGTGTTGTATGGTTTACTTATGTGGTAGTCACACTGCCGGCGGGGCGTGAACACGTCGCGTCGGACGGGACGGAGCGTGAATGTGATTTTGTATTGTTTTACAAAACTGGATGTCGAAAAACTTATCGAATGTGTTCGTGCTCACGTATGTTTGTACGATTTGGGCCATAGGCAGTATAAAAACACTGTTCTTAAAAATGAACTTTGGGAATCTATATAAGAGAGTTGAATCAAAGCGGTAAGTGTCGCGTCGCCACACGCTCGGCGTGAATGGGCGCGACGGGACGTGACGTGATCGCGCCCGCAGTGTGAAAGATGCAGCGCAGCGGCACCGCCCTGCCACGCCGCGCTCCGCCACGCCACGCCGGCTGTGTGCAGAGACCTTAAAGCTCTGCACACAGCCGACGTGGCGTGACGGGATCACGCCCCGTCCCGCCGCGCCCGTGAACAGTGTTTTTATACTGCCTATGGCCCAAATCGTACAAACATACGTGAGCACGAACGCATTCGATAAGTTTTTCTACATCCATTTTTGTAAAACAATACAAAATCAGATTCACGCCACAAAATACAGACAGTACAGAATTCAATCTACATACAAAGTGCGCTCGAGCAACACACACATAGACACCGCTCACGGACACGTTATCTCAGACGGGTTGGGATTTGGGAGTAGTGCGAACGAAAGAGTAAAGTAACTATAGAGGCAGTGTGAACGCGAGTGCCAGCCGCTTGAGACACGCGTCTGTGAAGTGCAAAAATGGAGCAACAAAAAAATGCCTATCTAAGCTCGATTTATATAATAGTTTCCTATTTTGAATCAGTATAAACAAAGTACCTAACTTTTTTATAAGGTAAATTCATGCCACCAACTATTACGTAAAACATGATTTTTTGTTTGTGTAGATATCGACGCGACGGTAACCGTCGCGCCACGCCGCCGCCGCCGCGCCGTCGCGCCGCCGCGCCGAGCGGGAATACAAGTCAGAAGCGGCGCGGGGCGGGGAGTGGCGGGACGCCGCGCCGTCCCGTCCCGCCGCACAGTAGGCCCATACTGAAAATTAGTGGACTTAGGCAACAAAGTTCCAATATCGATGCGATCTTTTTTTTATATGACGTGTTATGATATTCCTGATAACTTTTGTTCTAATAAAATTTCTTTTAAAGTTGATAGTTTGTCTGAAAAAAAATTAATTAGGTTTTTTTGTATGGGCTATTAAAACTATAATAATATATTAAACAATAAAGAAGGTCAAAACAGCTAAATGAGACAAAAAATATACTTTGAATTTATTTTAAATGGCAAAAAAATTCTTACAAATTATTTTTTTGTACCGAATGATTACTCGCGCTGCCGCGGATGGCCGGCGCTGATTTTTTTTTCGTGGATAGAGAATGACCCTAGCTATCATATAGTCACGCCACACACCCAACATATTAGCACAATTGAAGAAAAAAAATTAAACGTGATTCGCTCCACACAAAAAAATCTAATTAATTTTTTTCAGACAAACTATCAACTTTAAAAGAAAATTTATAAGAACAAAAGTTATCAGGAATATCATAACACGTCATATAAAAAAAAATCGCATCGATATTGGAACTTTGTTGCCTAAGTCCACTAATTTTCAGTATGGGCCCACTGTGCGCCGCGCCGCGCCCGCTGTGTGCAGAGACCTTTAGCCAAGTCTTTATTTGGTTATGGGCAGATTTTTCAATCGATAGATATTTATAATTCGTGGAATAAAATTGACGTCTGACAGTTTTTGTATGGAATAACTGTCAAAAAATCAAAATTATTCTTCCGATTAAATTATCTGGCGTTGGAAAAATCAGCCCTTAGAGCGTTTTCAGATTATCCGATTGGATATCGGTGTAGGACCCTAATAGCCGATATCCGAATACCCGACACCATTTGCTGTTTTCACATATTTCTGACAAAATCGTTCCGATACGGCCATTTGCTCGATAGCTTTAGTGCGGGCAGGTCTCTTCAATGTATTCACATACTTCTCGCTAATTATTGTCTCGGAGTATTTTATTTTTATATTCGTTGTGAGTTTTATCCCACAAGCATGGTTTAGATTCTACCAGTTTAATTAATGTAATTATGTTGTATTTAAATGATGAAGACGATGCCATGGATAACAACCAAACTAGTAAACAAGCAAAATGACCGCCGCACATTGGGCTCTTCGCACACAGAGACAATTTAGATACACGTATAGCACACATACAAACTTTATCGTTCGACAGCCCACGAGCGTCCGACAGTGCAGTCAGCGTATCGGTGTCGGACCCGATATCCGATATCGGAGCGGATAATGTGAAAGACAGGTACATGTTTCATACATTTTACTTGCCCCGATATCGTATCGGTGTCCGATACCGATATCGGGTCGGATAATCTGAAAACGCCCTTAGTCATTGACATTGTAGGGAAGAAAATACCATGGAATTATTATGCTACGTTGTACGTACATAGTACATAATAATTCCATGGAAAATAGTGTCTCTACCACAGATTCACTACACAGATTATTCAATGAAATTGTTGCCGATGCCGAAAGCCGAAATCAGCCATTGACATATAAAAAGTATGGACTGGAAATACCTACAAAAAAAGGGTGCATACCTACAACTCGTTTTGTCGCATAAAATGGCTGCCACTGCTAGGGTTGTACCAATCAAGGAACATAGGTGATACTATTATCGAGTATCGATACTAAAAATATGAGTCTTACTAGTTATCACGTTTGGATAATAACTTACTAAATTAAAGTCCGTTGTAATTACGGTTGCCAACCATACTTTATAATAACGTATCCTACTTTATTTTCGGTAAATATACTTTACAGTTTTGCATAAAAATAAAGTGTGCGAAAATACTTTATTTATAATCTTTTGTGATGCGCAAAACGAAAGACTCATGGTTAATTACTGAACTATTTATCGGTAGTACATACAAGTCAAAAAAGAAAATCTTTTATTAGAGTTAGAATTTTCAGAGAAAAATATTATAGTTATGCTTAAGACAAACAAGTTGTGAAGACAAATGGCAATATAATAAGATACCTACTTATAAATGCATCTGATAGCGTAAGCACCAAATGTAACAACTCTCTGTTACCGTCACTTCAGCTTTCACTGAGTTTTTTCGGTAATAAATCTGCAGTGGCGAGAAGAGAGAAACAGATAGTCCATAAATTTAATAAAAAACGAGTTATTTATTTATTAAAATCAGTACCAGGTACATTTTGAATACATTGTAAAAATTGTGGAGTTTCTTGCCAGTTCTTCCCCATAGGAAACAACTAATTGGAACCGTGCACCTAGCTTCTGACGTTTCCTAAGTGTCCATGTAGGTTTATGTGAAATAAAATATTTTAATTTCGGTGCTGTGAACCAGAAGCCGGACCTGGCAAGATCACTCGGACCGAATAGGACACAGAATTACTTATGTTCACATCGCAGAATATGCCGATGACGTTGCAGCGGAAAAAACTATTACGGCAACGGTACAACCCTATTCCATTTGACATGTTATTGTAAACAAACAAATGAATTAACAAAATATACTTAAAAGGTCTATTATACGGAAATGAACCCAAATATCAATACTTTAGCCATAAATTCATGATCGCGTTACAACTGTATCATCGAATGTGTATTATTAAATGTATTATTGCATGAAAACCGGCTACTAACCTGTGGAAAGACATTAGAGGTTTATTTTCATTCTTTCTTTCACCACACTTCACAATACAACACACAGACATGTTGAATTGTTGTTTTCCAACATTTGCATGCAGTTTTAAAAGGTAAAATCCTTGTAATTTTCTCGCAATTCTCAATAATACAAAAAGTAAACAACCATTTGACAGCAAAACTACCACGAAACTTGTCGCAAAAGATGGCTGATACGGCACCTTACCTACAACTGTACTACGTCACGTCAAAATGTTGCCAAAATAAGCAACAACTTAAAATATTGTTGTCTCTTTTATCAAATACGATTTCCTTATTAGAAAGAACGAGACAAAACGATATTTCGTATTCTGAATCATATTTCACTCATATTTGTATAAGCAAATGTATGTATAGAATAACGCGAGGGGGAGTCAACTCTGTTAGGATTGGATGGCTCAGTAGGTGGGTTTGATATAGGGATTCCAGTACCAAAAAACAAATGTTAAAAATTCGATGTTAAATGGCAACATCAACGTTTTCAGCAAGGAGTACGTCGGTTCCGAATTGCGTCAAAAGCGATTATATCGCGAATCCGACCAACGTGCAACGTCACAAATAGTACCCAATAGTCCTTATATTTTGTGACTATTAAATTTGGTCGGATTCGAGATTTAATCGCTTTTGACGCAATTCGGAACGCGGGGATGTGTTCTGTGGTTTTCAGTCAAACGTCAAAGTTTAAAAAATTCAAAATGGTTTTTCAAACGGTTCAAAACAAATAATCGTTAATTAATTGCGTGTGTGATTGGTTTTTGTTGTCGTTTTTCCTGTATTTCGTGTGATTTTCCGTTCAAATTGTGTCGAGTTGAGTATTCTGCTCGAGACTCCGAATACGGGATACCATACCGCAGCATTTTGTTGTTTTAGAAGCCTAGTGACTATTTAGCTTAGTGACTCTTATTTTGTGTTTATTTGTATTCTTTGGTCAGTGAATCGGTGAAAAAATTATGAGGGACAATAACCGAAAATGTGCAAAATACAATGCATCCACAACTTAAGATTCGGAACTGATCTTACATCGTTTTCCGAAACCAGGACCTTCCAACTTACAGCGGTATGTATATTAAATAATCCAAAGTATAGTACCAATTTCAATCAGTAACATTCTGTTGTTGATAAAAAAATTCAACCCTAAAATCATGTTTTCAGGTCGGTAGCATGGGCAAAGTTTTGTTACCCAGAGGAGAACTGGAATTCTGTGAAATTTCAGAAACGCCTCTTTGTAAGCCATAAAATGCTTTGTTCTAAACATCCGCCCCTAAGACGACCCACTGACCATTTTCCCGAAAGTACAATTGTCCAAGACATTTTGCAAAGGAAAAAGCTGCATAGATATTCCATTCCATCTGAACTCTCCACCACATCACAGCAAGTTGAGATGTCCATTGCTGACATTGGATCCAATCAACAGCCTGGAACTGGCTTCGCCCGCATGGTATGATGATAAAATTCCTGTCCTATGTCCTTCTCTAAGGTTTAATCTATTTCTGTACTATTTATTTGTCAGAAAATTGTTACAAAGTTGTTACATACTTTTAAAAGTTCATACTATTCTGCCGTTTCCGGCGTAAAAATACATTTTCAGGGTTTTGGTTATCTTGTTAGATATAACATTGAATTAAATAAATTAGAATAACATTCAAATTGCAAATTAGTCAAATATTAGGAATGGAAATGTCAAAAAGATTAAAATTAAGTCAAAGAGATAATAAGAATAGAATATAATTATTCTAATATTTAAGTCAAATTTCATTTCATTCATAAAATCATTAGTTGAGTTATAGCATTTACATGAGATAATTGAATAATTTAGATTTAAATGTCCTAAAGTTAAGAGTTTTAAAACAGTCTGGTAGTTTATTATAAACTTTGGTCGCCATACAAAATACATTATTAGAAAATAGTTTAGTATTTCGTCTACGTTCACGAAGCATGTGGACTTTGCGGCTAGGTCTAGATACAAGATCATTATGCAGATTAAATTCATGCTTATTTGGGCACACAAAAATACAAATTTCAAAAAAATATAGTGCTGGGAGTGGTAAAATTTTTAATTTTTTAAATAATGGTATTTTGTATCTGTTTTAGTTTTCACATTTGGAACAGCCTGGAACTTCAAAAGCAACAATTTCAACTACTGATATTATACAGACTCCAAACTCATCTCGTGTAAGTAAAATGTTTTTTATTCATGGTTTTTTTAAATGTTCCATACTAAAATCGCCAACCTTCACTTTATACCACTCACACTTACTTTATACTACTACTACTTTTTTTTTTTTTTGGATGGAAAATCATCAAATGACTCCTCCCGCTCTGAGTGGAGCGGAAGGGAGTGTCAGACTCTTACTGACTAAAACCCACCCGTGTTCCTACCTTAGCCCTTTATATTCTCGGGCCAGCGGTAACCCTTTCGAAGAATCCCGCTGGACTACTACTACTTTACGTGTACTTTATCGCTCTTGCATCTGTCTGTCGTCACAGTTGGTTTTTTTGGGTTCCGTACCCAAAGGGTAAAAACGGAACCCTATTACTAAGACTTCGCTGTCTGTCCGTCTGTCCATCCTTCTGTCTGTCACCAGGCTGTATCTCAAGAACCGCGATAGCTAGACAGTTGAAATTTTCACAAATTATGTATTTCTGTTGCCGCTATAACATCAAATACTAAAAATAAAATAAATATTTAATGGGAGCTCCCATACAACAAACGCGATGTTTTTGCCCTTTTTGCTCGATATCAAAAATGGCAACAGGTAGGCACTTGAAATATTCAGAAAATACTCAGTTGTATTTTAACTTTAATAATAAATAATAAAACAAAATAAAATAAATATTTAAGGGGGGCTCCCATACAACAAACATGTTTTATACATAGGTATACCAACTGAAAGTAGACCAATGAAATTGTGAAATGAGTGGCAGGTTCTACTGTTCCTAAAATTGTGAATAATAAATTTATGTTCACACTTAATTTACATTCCTCTATTTTTGGTTTCAGGCTAAATCCACTGAAAAAACTGATAAAGGAAAGCGACTAATTAAGGGGCTTACTTGACCTAAAGTGCGGTCACTGTCGAACTTCATAGAAAAGAAAGAGAAGCGCGATGACACAACGCTGGTAATTTGAAGAAAAAATTTGAATTACAATTCAAAATCTGATCAGATAGATGGATTTCAAGACCATGGAGGAGAGTATGGACGAGATCCACAAATAGCAAGTTATGCTCTAGTGTTCATGATTTTATGTATAAGGAAAAGAATTAAACAGCCTGTGGCATATTATTTGTCAGGAGATCATGTCACTGCAGACAGATTAATGATTTTGATCAAAAAGGTACATTATTGTATTGGAATTATTTACACTTATTTACTGTTTAGTTAACTGAAAATCATTTTCTATTTGTGATTGTGACCCTATAGTATGTTATTTTTATTTTATTTTCTTACTAAACATTATTAATTAACTTAATTTTCTAATTACAGGTTCTCCATGCTTGTTTTGAGGCATGTATCATAATTGCTGCAACTATTTGCGATATGGATGGGGTAAATAGAAGAACACTTTCACAACTAGCGGCATCTGTTGAACAACCACATTTTAGATTTCAGGAACATGAAATTGTTGCTCTACACGATACGTCCCATCTTCTCAAATGTTTTAGAAATTTATTTCTAAAATACAACTTAAAATGCAACACTAATGTTGAGTGCAATGAAAAACAAATTGCAGGTAATAATATCTTTCAATTTTATACTTTTACGGGGAGTAGTACCAGCAGTAATTTCTCATATATTTCATATCATATCTCATATTTTTTCTAAAATAAAAGTAGCCTAAGTTACTCCTTATTACATCAGCTATCTGCCAGTGAAAGTCCCGTCAAAATCGGTCCAGCCGTTTCAGAGATTAGCCGTAGCATTTATACATTGAGTAAAAAGCGGTTTTTTTAATATTACAAACAGACACTCCAATTTTATTTATTTGTGTAGATTAGTGTTTAGTGTATCGTCGTTTCAGCCGATAGACGTCCACTGCTGGACATAGGCCTCCCCCAATTTTTTGGGGGGGGTTTGCCATAATCGCCACGCTTGGCAGGCGGGTTGGCGATCGCAGTATGGTATGATGGTGGAATGCATAGAGAACGCTGCTGCCCATTCTCCGGTAAGACCCTTAGTCGCCTTTTACGACACCCACGGGAAGTAAGGGGTGGTGGTATTCTTTAAGTCCGGCACCACACAGACAGTTTAGTGTATAAATCAAGGAAAAACTAAAATATTTTGCAATTTCGGTCCACTTTTCTAGATACACCAACTGCATAAATGACTTTGTAATCCCATATAAATATATAGGATTACAAAGTTACATTTGCAGTGAATGAATCAGTGTACCTGTATATGTATAATATAATGAAATAATAGGTGTAGATAGGTACCTAGATATAATTATTTATTGACTTGACAATCGCACTAAAAAACCTAATTTAATATAATATGTATTACTTGTGAGATACATTGTGTTTTCATGCGATGGCCAAGCAATCTATTTATTTAAAACATAAAGTATTTTTAATCTTGATATGGTCACTATAAGATGTTGTTAGGATAGCTAATTACGTAATAACTTAAGACAGATGGACCCTTAAGTAGGGACTGAATAAATTAAACGACTTGGTATTACATGGGTCTCACAACTTTTTACGGTAGAAGAACTGAGTTGCGAGACTTGTTTTTTTTTTACAAGTTATGGTTTTAATGGCATTATTTTGACTTGTAACAATGTAAAAGAAAAATTGTAAATCGATTTTGACCCACTGCTAATTATCGTATCTGCTGTATTATGATGATCAATATATACGTCTTTTTCAGATATCGCGACGTGGAATCACATTGCAGATTTTTTTTAATTGGATTACAACAACCCATTTTTCGTGTTTGCCTGCCCCTAACGAAGAGCCACTTAAATCCGAATAATAGACAAGAAATGAAAGTACAATATTAGCCGCGCAAGTTTTGAGCCATTCCAGTGTCTGCTGGAATGTATGCAAAAATTATCGAAGGTGTGTTGATATCATAATAATGATGTTAAAAAAACATCCATGAACTTAAGAATCAGCGTGATTATGCGAGTATGTGTCTAATTACTCATTGAAAGAAGGTCGTAAGTCAAACTAAACGTCAAGCCTATGACCTTTCGGTCGGTACTGTACTACCATCTGGACCCATTTTCTTTTTTCAAAAGTCAATCTTTTATTGCAATTAAAATGTTCATTGTTCTTAAAAACTGTTTTACGTTATTTTTAAATAACTAAAATAGTATTTATTTTTACAGGAGAGCTGCCAACAGAAGCACTTGCTACAGTCGACCTGCTAAACAAAATCGACCGATTGTTTGATAGCCTAAATGCGGACTCTCCAATTTAAAAAAAGGCAAAAATGATTTGAGAAATATTTCAGACTGGAGCCCTCATTTTTCAAAGAAATGAAATTATTTTTAAAAAACGGCCAATTTATTGGTGCAAAGTCGAGGGCACCTTCGCTGGATGGATGGATCCAAAACATGACGGGAGTGGAAAGATTATGGCGGAATTAGAAACAAAAATATCCCGAAATTGGGAGATTGTCCACCAGGAGACTGCAACAAGATGCATTGGAGAATTGTTTTGGGTGTGTCAGGAGTAATTGTGGGTCTAATTGCAACCCAACAGTCTCACAATTTGTTGCAGCTTTAAAAACAGGATTTATTTCAAATTTATTGGCACCAAGCTCAGCAGCAAATTGTGAGACCGATGATGATGTCATTCTTGACAATTAAAATTTTTTTTTGACCCACAATCCCAAACCTGATGTAGACCGTCCATCAGCAGTAAGCATTGTTTCAGTTTGTCCATGGATCAAATGGATGAAAATACTGGGGAGATGCAAGCATGTGCCTATGTTTGTGGTTACATAGTTAGGAGAATGAAATCAAATTGTGAATTGTGTCCAATCTTTAACATCCTCTACGGATACTGTGTGCCATTTGTTTACTATATTTAAAGAATATGATTGAATGTGTAAACAAAAGTGCATCAATCATTTGTGATTATTTAAATAAAAATGCACACATGAGGGATGTTAAAGATTGCATTAAAGCATAGTTGCAAAAAATATTAATTTTAATTTTCTAGATACATGTAGTGAACTTATAGGGCAAAATGTAACAATTAAAATAGATTCTATATTTTACATAAGCATTAACAGATTCTGTAATTTATTTTCTTTTGTAGGCGAGCCTACAAAAGAAAATAAATATATTAAAACACAAATAATATTTTTTTGACATATCAATACCAGTGGCTTTAGTGTGAGTTTTTTCGACTCACGTTCGATTGCGAGCGCGTTAGAATTTTGTATGGGAAATTAGGTTTCTCCTAGTGACCACCAGGCGGCGCTATAACTTTTTCCATATAAAATTCTAACGCGCTCGCAATCGAACGTGAGTGAAAAAAACTCACACTAAGGCCACAGAAGTATCAATTAATGTAAGGGACACGTTCACATTTTGACATTAATCATTCAAAGGAAATCTATACGTTAGTTTCAGGTTTTACAGCTTAGATATCACAGATTTAAATGTAATTTAGAAATACAAAAATAAAACAATTGTTAATATTATTTTTATATTTTCGACTTTTATGTCTGCGTAATTATGATAAATTCAACACATTAACAGTCTATAAAACTTAAGTTTAAAACTTCTAAATAAACAGTCTTACATACTCTGTACTTAGTAATTGAATGAATGTACTAGAAACGAAAGATCGATTGTGAAAGATGATTAGAAGATGGCAGTGAAAGTTAAAATGACGAATAGAAGGGACGGACGGATGTCAGGGAATAAGAGGTGCATGAATTGTGTGAAAGATGACTAGCATGATGGCAGTGAAAGTTGAAATGGGATGGTTCGTTTCCAGTACATTCATTCAATTACTAAGTATAGATTTTGTAAGACTGTTTATTAGAATACTATTACTTTTCTGTCTGGTCTGTGTGGTGCCGGACTTAAAGAATACCACCACCCCTTACTTCCCGTGGGTGTCGTAAAAGGCGACTAAGGATCGTACCGGAGAATGGGCAGCAGCGTTCTTTATGTATTCCACCATCATACCATACTGCGATCGCCAACCCGCCTGCCAAGCGTGGCGATTATGGCAAACCCTCCCAAAATTGGGGGAGGCCTATGTCCAGCAGTGGACGTCTATCGGCTGAAACGACGAACGACGATTACTTTTCAGAAGTTTTAAACTCAAGTTTTATAGACTGTTTAGTAATATTAACAATTGCTTTATTTTTGTATTCCTAAATTTCATTTAAATCTGTGATGGCTAAACTGTAAAACCTGAAACTAACGTATATATTTGCTTTGAATGATTAATATTGGTTCATACCAACATTAGTCATGATAAGAACTTATTTCCATGGTGTTAAAATGCCATAAATTTTAGTAGATAATCTTATAGTTACATAATTACAACACTAAAAGTCCTTTACAATAGAATTACGTATAACTTTCTATTTCTCTTGCTGCTTACACTACGCTCGACGGTTTACACATAAAATATTAGTAACGTAAACCACAACTAAACATGTTTTTTTTAATGTAAGGGACATGCTATATTTTAATCCACTCAAATATAATCGTTTTTTGGTTCTCCTGAAAAACCGTGGTTTGTCCCTTATATTAATTGATACTTCTGGTATCAAATGAGAATCAAATTAATGTAAATATTCAGTATTTTAGCAACGAACTTTTTAAAAAACAAAATAAAATAAAGCAAATACGTATTTGATTTCTACTTGTTACGTTTTATGCATATTACAGTAAGGAGCGTAAATAAAGATAGTTTTGTGAGATGTTAATGTAAGAGAATAATTCTTAAAAAACTTATCATAAATTAAAGTAAGGAACATGTTATTTAATTAATTGTCTGATTTGAGGTTTAAGGTAATGGACTAAATAATTTAATACGATGACTTACTTTATTTTACTGAGAAGATAAATGTTATTTTTTTTTTTTTTGTCATAAATCGTTTGTCGCAGTCCAAAAATTTGTACTTTATGGGACATTTTTTTTAACTATAGAAAGTTTTTAATAATACCATTCGATACAGCGGAGAATTCTGAATTCCAATGTTATAATATAACTCAAAATTATACAAAATGTTCTCTTACGTTAATTGGTACTTCATCTATAAACTATGTTAGCCTAACTATTTCTGTCTAAAAAAACAATTATAATTCTTGAACCTTAAAATTAAGTTATTCCTACGATGAAATATTTATTATGAATACCTACTTAATTTATAATAAATGTTTATTCTCATTCATACATATTTTATTAGAAAATAATCAATCAACCAGAAAAGTTCTCTATAGTTCTAAATAATAATCTTAATTTAATTTTAAAAGACCAAAAACAGGAAGAATCACAGGATGTAGAGATCGTTTAATTTACACTTAGGTACTGCACATACACTGATAAACATTTCCAGTATAAACTGACACCTCATTGTACGAAAATTCTATACAATTCGAGATCACCTTATACTGGAAATTATAGCTTCATAATTATGTAGCCTTGTGTACCATTTACAAACAATTGGCGTGTAATGTATGATTGTGTCTTATTGATTATGGTTTCCTTCATAAATAAAGTTGTATACGTTAAACTGTGCTTTTATTTAATTCTGTTTTAGAACTTCATGAGCACGTTCTAAATAAATTACTGATTCCTATTATTATCAAAAGCTCGTTAATAATATGAATTAGTAATTTGTTTTAGAGCGAGCTCTTCCTGATAAACTACAATTTCAAATCACCAAAGAACACACACAAACACAACAACCATACACACGCATGCATACACACACATGCATACACACACATGCACACTTTCAAATTTCGCGCCATGTCTAGTTGCCAAAGGGGCCCACAAGCGACGCTAGTTGTCTTACTTTTAGACCAACATTTTTGTATGAACATGACGTTCTTCTCCGCTAGGAGTATAGTGTTCTGTGATAACGCGGCCTCTCCATGTTTTTCCTATCTCAATGAAATCAGCCGAACGAAATGTCAAATACGAAAGAGTGGTTATCAGAAATGTCATATGTTTAATATTTTTTGTCGTAGTACTTACAGGAATTAAATTTGGTACAATTTACTGATAAAACTCTCTAACTATTGGGCTAACTAAGTATTATTCATTCCTATAAAATAATGCTATATGTAATTTTTACATGTAAAGGTTATTAGTGAAATATTATGTAAAAAACCAAATTATTTACAAAATGATGGTGAGTAGAACCAAATAAAGTACAAAATGAATGATCAACAATTGTAACAACCTCATCTGTATCACTTACTACTTAATCTAACTGAGTGTTTATTTGCAGGCTGATCATGAGGTAGATGAGGCCTTAGCCTCATTAGATGTACTTATGTCCGAGTTCTTTGCGCCAGCTACAAGTAATTTCAGAAAAAGAGAGATTGAGAGTATGCTTGAGAATTTCTCTAATCGAAGTGATTCCTGGAAACATTGTCTGTTGTTCCTACAAAAATCGCAAAATCAGTATGTTTTGATGTTCACATTAACTACATTAGAGGTAATGTTAAGTTTATATTTCACACTCATATTTATTGAATAATAACATAATATGGCAAACAAAAGTATCCTCATTGTCTAATTACATATACATTATTTAGCTTCTTCAAAATTGTTAGGTATGTCAAAATAATTTGAATAACTGTGAGGGATTTTAATATTGAGGAATATTATTTATTATGGATAAAAATTGATGTAGCATAGTCATCATCATCTGGCTAGCCTTTTCCCAACTATGTTGAGGTCGGCTTTCAATCGGCTTTACATGGAGCAACTGCCTATTTGACCTCCAGAACCCAGTTACCGGATAATACTATACCCTCGGTAAGACTGGTTGTCAGATTTTCGGACTTCTGATGACCCGTAACAACTCAAAGATCCATAAATGAAAGCCGGGACCAATGGCTTAACCTGATCATTCAAACTGTTCAGCTTTTATTGCTTAGGCACAAGCCCTCTCACTTCCAATGTATCAAATATAACTCTGTAATTATAATCTGTAAATATCTTGTAGAATATTATCAACCGGCAGTGGATCAGTCTGTCAGACAATGAAAAAACAGAAGTTAGACTGACATTATGGAATGAATTGTTGGCCAAACATGAAGTTATGGTGTATTTTATCAGAAACAAGCTTGCAGCCTTAATGGTATCTATCGCCCGTTATGACTGGCCACATGTGTATGATGACTTCTTCAGTAACATTGTTGAGGTAACTTATCTTACTCATAGGTATGTATAAAAAGGAAATTTTTGTAATGGAAATGTAGATTAACAACTTCAACTATAAATAAAGGAGGAAAGCTCTTGTATGTTCACCGTAAATTAAGTATTTATAAATAATTATGCAGAGTGATAACAAGGATAAATTACATCCTTACATGTATACTACATAATGAGAATGACAGCTATGTCATAGTGAACTCTTTTCTCATCAGTTCCAAGCAAATTAAAACGCAGCAACAAACATAGCATGAAAGGAGAAAGAAAGTATTATTATTGTACCCTTTTAAGAAAATATGTATTTCATATATCCCAATCAGCCAGAAGAAGTTATTTATCAATCTGCCTTGCCTTCTCCCAAGAAGAAGAAGTATTTATTACTTAATATGCTGTAAAATCAAAGTCCATGTTTATGTTAAAAAAATGTTTTGCTGCATTGTTGCAGCAAATTGAGCTGCTGGAAATATGTTTAACACACAGACTGCACGCAAGAATGCAAGCCACAACTTGCTGCATTTTGTTTACCATGAATACAGAGCTTTACCTAGTACAGTGTAACCTGGATAAGTTGGATCTCAAGTGACCTAGGATTATTTATCACTTGAAAGAGGCATTTACCCAGTTTCTCTAATAGGTTTAAAATGACAATGCCTTATTTACAAAAACCCCCGCTAAGACAGGTTGAAATTTACAATTTTTCATTTAGTGAAAATGTTCATTAAAAATGTTCAAAATGATAAATTATTATTAGTGGTCTTATTTATACAGGCTATTGAACTACAAAGTCATAATATCGAAAAAAACTAACACATGTATTCTCAGTTATAAAGGTTTAATTATTCCCAGTAACAAGGTAGGTATTTCAATGCTAATGTGTTGGGACCTCATTGTAATTATCAGTAGTAGAGGTTTCGCACATATCCAGCGCCCACATAACCAGGTTACACTGTAGTAATTTTGGTTCTTAATAAGAATCAAACCCGTTTAGTATACAGCTCAATTACCAGAGCTGCATAAAATATAAACATAAGACAAGATTTATTTATTAATGGTCTGTGAACAGCGCTGTGGGCTACATTATTACTTAAGTTATTTATGTTTCTCTGATTGTAATATAGCATATTGTCGCTATTTGTTGTTCCTATTTAATAACTAAAAATGCCATTCCTTGGTTTTGCAGTTGATCAGAAGTGATGGGCCGCGTTGTCTATTGGGCCTGGTCCTAGCGCAGGCTGCCAGCGAAGAGCTAGGGGCGGCGCGTGACACTGGCGTCCTATTGCCATCCTCGCGTAGGAACCAGCTTGAGCGTCTCATGCTCAAGGGGATGCCGCAGCTGTTAAATGCTCTTAGTGGTAAGATGACCAATTCAGATCTAAGAGTAGACTTGCCACATAATATCATATCACAAGTAATGTTTTAGATCTTTATTTAATTTGTTTTTGTTGTAACACTGATTGTAACAGGGTGCCTACAACTGATTTCTTCAGAATCCCTTCCTACATAATCCGCACCCATATTTCTTTCAGATATTTTGGAAAAGAATGCCCAGAAGGAAGGACAGTCCAATCCGCCTCCATCACCGACAAATGGTGTTCCACAAACATCTGCACTACCAGACCTCTTGGCGAATGCACATGATGTCAGTACTACGGATAAGTAAGTCAATTTTTTTTAAAGGACTTACCTCCAAACTCTATAGAAATACTGCAGACCTGGACAGGGCTTCTGTCAATCTATTTGCTTAATTCAGCTTTACGTGATAACTGTGAAAATGTTATGGTAGGGATCTTAGTAAAATCCTTATTTACTAATAAGATATCTAATTATTTTGCATTTGCATACATTGCAATTTAAACTATATGCCACTGACGCAAAAGTCAAATAAATACATATAATTAGTATTATCGTCTTTTTGCTTCTTATTCCAGGGCTCTGAATATGGAGATAGTGGTAAAGTGTCTTATGACTCTTCAACATCTATTCTCGTGGTTGCCATTATCTTCTCATGTGCCACCATCATTAGTCACCACAGTGTTTTATTGGGGCAGCATAGCAACTCAATCACAGGTATGTCATGTTGTCCTACAAATACATCAGCTTATCCAAAATTATAAAAAGTTAATCGAGGATTAACTCTGCAGTCTTGTGTAATGTAGAGCCACTTTAAGTGGGATGCACTAAGGTAACCCGTAGAATTCAATACTACTACTCTCTAAGATTAAATTACTCTTTCATGAAATCATGATATTTGAAGGTCAATAATTCTAACATAAACGGACCACTCCCTCTCACAGAGAGGAGGCCTGTGTCCCAGCATTGATGATTCTAATGATTATAATTCTTTAAATACATGTTTGTTAAGGTCGCGAATCATAATTTAATCCACGTACAAACTGACACTGACCTGCAAATTACAAATTAGAGAGATAGATAAGGTCACAAGGATGAAAGTGTTTGTGTGCGCAGAGTGTGGAGGCGGCGCTGTGCGGGCTGGGCGGCGTGTGCGAGCTGCTGTACCGGCGGTACGCGCCTCCGTCGTCCGCCGCCACGGCGCTGCGCCTGCAGCACTGCGCGCTGCGCCTGCTGCGGCACCTCACGCACACGCAGCATGCCATCATGCATGCTCACCACGAGTTAGTACTTAAATACTCAATATTTTTTGTTTACACTGCTGGTGGGCAAAGGCCACCCCTTTTTTCTTTCAACCCATGTTGGCCACGCAAACTTATTCAGAACGTCACACCACCTTTGCCGCGGTCTGCCTTAACAGCGATGTCTCTCAGGCGTCCAGTGAGTGACAATCTTTGCTCGTCTTGAATACTCAATACTGAATCCTTTATGGCATTCCACAAAGTGTTCTTAAATGTTAACTTAACTTTAACGAGATCATTATGGACTCTGTCGGGCACAAGTTTTAAAAACTACCCTACCCCAACAGCCTCCTCTCCCGTTCTTACTGATCTCCAGATTTGCAAAATACGTGTTTAGTGATAGGGTTATGCGTGTGTTAGTAGTTTTTGCTTCTACAGCATCTCTGCATTTATATATGACTCTTGAAACATTACCAGTGGTCGGAGTAGGTAGATTGAATTGGGGTCATTGATCCGAAACGTATATATTAATATGGACATTCCTTCGGAATTTCGGGATTGAAACGTTACGTGAAAACAGATAAATAATAAATTAATTTAGTTTTAATACCTTCCTTTAAATTTAGAATTGAGTAGTAATAATAATCACTACCCCTTACTTCCCGTGGGTGTCGTAAAAGGCGACTAAGGATCGTACCGGAGAATGGGCAGCAGCGTTCTCTATGTATTCCACCATCATACCATACTGCGATCGCCAACCCGCCTGCCAAGCGTGGCGATTATGGCAAACCCTCCCAAAATTGGGGGAGGCCTATGTCCAGCAGTGGACGTCTATCGGCTGAAACGACGAATAATCACTACCAACATTAACAATACTTAATTGGATCCGGAAATACCGGAATTACTTTCCGGGAAAATGGCTTATCCATGTTGTTCTTTCTGTGGACATTTATGATACAAGTACCAAAAATCAATCTACCTACTCCGACCATTGAACATTACCCATAAGGGTGACGTGAATTTTCACGCAAATGACACAGAAATTAGCATTTACCTTTATTATATTCCCGTTTATGTCTTAGAAGTGCAAGTAGTAAATTACTATACTCCATTTGTAATAGCATTAGACAGAAGTTAAAAAAGGTTCTTTTTAATGCACACTTTATAGCAAAAGTACAATAAACTTGTTACAGTTACGATTGACGCCAATTTTATTAAAATCGATTTATATACCAGCTGTCACACTTAATTGTAATCATTTTAACAATTTATCATAAGAAATTAAGTGGCATATTATTTCATTCCAATTTAAAATGACAGTGTCAATCGTAAAAACCTAAAAGAAGCAGAGGTGAACAATATTGGAACGTTTTTCGTTTTACTATAATCCTACCAAATCTTAAATGTCTAATAATCACTTCATAAGCTCTGACAGCCGGGTTTTTCTAATTTTATCGTTTTACGTCTGTGAAATTGACGCAAATATTTTTTTTCTGTGATTTTCATAACATATGTAAATTGTAAGTAAATTGTAATTGTCATGTAAATTGTAAGTATGTGTGATGAAGATATTATTAATAAATAAAGCATAACTTTAAAAAAAATCGTTTATCTAAGTATTTAGTAGGTAAGTACTGTCTTAGATCTATCAGTTATCTTAACTATGAAATAAAATGTTTTGCATTCCTGCTTCTACGAGCCTCTTTTTTTCTAATGCTATAATAAATGGAGTATAGAGCGATAAGTCCATTCGCACATAAAAGGGCTTTCGATTCGAATGAAATGAGATGGGATGATTGCGAGCGGACTTCTCGCTTTCACGAATGAAGAAGTATCAGAAAGAAATGGAGACACAAAAAAATGTAAGAGTCGTCTCAAGCCAAGACTGCACTTTTGTGACTGTTGATAGCTTTTGGAACGCCCTAAACCGACAAACTCACAAACAAAGCATTTATTTCAAATAAACCATTACTGATACTTTTGAATTGTCAAGGGGTTGGTCAGTCAGAAAGATGAAGCTTGTTGCCCATTCCAAAGCGTAGGTACCTATGGAGAAGAACGGGCGAGAAACTCCATGGACACTTTTAAATCAAAATAACATGATTACAAAGTCTTGGTTACATCATTCATGTTGAAAATTATACATGTGAAAACGCATGCAGAACGTGAAAAGAGTCTGATGAAACAATGAAACAAAAACAATTCAAATATTAAATTAAATTAAAATAAGTCATGGCAGCAGAGAGATGACAAGTCCCTACTGACGGCGCGGCGGCGCCCGTTCACGAACATGACGCATGGATTAGCACCATTCAGCTCAACCATTTTGAAGGGAGCTAAATGATCCAACACATGCGCCACCATCAGCGAGACATTTGAGTGAGCATGTCATACTCTCAGCTGCCAGGACACATTCAAGTCAATGAAAGCCGTAACCAATAAATGGTAGCTATATAGTATGTCCATAGTACTCACACATGTGCTATGCAATTATACAACACTATGAGATTGAATTTATATAATGCAAAAATAGTTTTTTATTTTTATAATGCTAATCAATTTATTTGTGCGTACTTATGGAGCGCGACCAGCGTTTAGCCAAGCATTTTTATCAGCGATGTAATCCCCCAATTTATAATATGCCTGGCCGCATAGTGTGCGATTTATACAAGATTTAAACCTCGTTCCATACAGTTGAAGTATATGGGTAGGTATTTTATTGTAATATTTTAAACAGTACCCCATGAAAGATGAGTCTACTTTAGCCAGCCTGAAACCTGGTTGAACTAATTGGTCCCTGTTTCTAGTGATATAATTGTGTCTTTCACCTCTTTTACTAAAAAGATGTAGATTTTTCCTACACAATATTTCTGTGTCACTAATCAACATTATAAATTCTCATTATACAAGATTTAAATTTCGTTCCATACAGTTGAAGTATATGGGTAGGTATTTTATTGTAATATTTTAAACAGTACCCCATGAAAGATGAGTCTACTTTAGCCAGCCTGAAACCTGGTTGAACTAATTGGTCCCTGTTTCTAGTGATATAATTGTGTCTTTCACCTCTTTTACTAAAAAGATGTAGATTTTTCCTACACAATATTTCTGTGTCACTAATCAACATTATAAATTCTCATTAGTGATCATTGAACATTGTGTCCATTTCAGTTACCTTAACAAGTTAGCAGAGTTCCTAAAACTGTTTGTATCATTGCATTTCAAGAGGTTGGAGGCGGAGCCAGAGTTTGATGCCATCGAATTTTTGTCATATCTATTCCAATATACATTCCAGGTATGTTTTATTCTCAGATGCTATGAAAATGTTCAGTAATTTCGTGTTAAAATGCTGATCTAAACAAATAATGTTTTCAGGTGCCCACGTGTGCTATTTTTGTAAACTGTTTAGATATATGGATACAATTTATCGATATTTTGAAGCCAGAAGACACTCCAAAGTACGTAAATATTAACGTTTCGATTTGAAATGAAATTAGCAGCCATTTCAGTATTTGTATGTAACATACACATGTTGATATTTCAGATATTGGGAAGCGTTACAGGCACTCGTGAATGGAGTGTTGAATAAAATACAGTTCCAACACAATAAAGCGCAATTACAACACCTCGACAACGACATTCGAGATGACGACGTTAGTGGATATTCTTATTATCTTATAGCTTGGTGATAACGATCTTACATAAATTATGCCATTTAAGTATCTTCATATGGATCTTCAAATAGCTGCCTTAATTGAATCATTAGATAAACTTAATACTTTGAATGTATTTCAGGGCCAGACAGAGTGGCACACATTCCTGAAACATTGTATTGAATGCATAGCTCGCGTCGCGGAGCTAGCGCCGCTTGACGTGTTCACTGCAGTGGTAAGTAGACAACAAAGTATGAAAAAAAATATGGCACTATTTTTCGATTAAGTGCGAGTTGTTGTGTGTGGACAAGTCGTACATACAAATTATTAAAATTGAGCAAATTGTAAGAAAAAAATATCGTATAAATGAGGCTTCAATGTATGGAGGCTTGTAAACGAGGCTTGAATATTCGCAGCTGGAGCGCTGGCAGTGCCTGGCGGGCGTGCACGCGCGCGCGGCCACGCGGGGCGGCGAGGGCGAGCGCCTGCTGGCCGCGCTACTTGACCTCGCCACGCTCACCCGCGTGCTGGGACGCCTCGCACCTGCCTTACTTGCCGGTACCTCACTTATTTATACAACAATTCACTTTTTTATTGTATACAATTTTTGTAATTGAGGGTAGTATGAAAATAATAAAATACGTTTTATCTTAGAAATCAAATTACATATATTGTTTTTCAGAGACGGAAAGCAGTAGGCGTGCGACAGGCTGGGCGCTGGGGGCGACGTTAGTGGAGCGCATGGCGGGCGCGCTGGCCGGCGCCGCGCTCACCCGCCCGCACCGCGCCGCGCCGCTCGCGCACCTCGCGCACGCGCACGTGCAGGTGTAAGTACACACGCGCACAGTACAGTACAGCCGCGCGACGCTAGTGGAGCGCACGGCGGGCGCGCTGGCCGGCGCCGCGCTCACCCGCCCGCACCGCGCCGCGCCGCTCGCGCACCTCGCGCACGCGCACGTGCAGGTGTAAGTACACACGCGCACAGTACAGTACAGCCGCGCGACGCTAGTGGAGCGCACGGCGGGCGCGCTGGCCGGCGCCGCGCTCACCCGCCCGCACCGCGCCGCGCCGCTCGCGCACCTCGCGCACGCGCACGTGCAGGTGTAAGTACACACGCGCACAGTACAGTACAGCCGCGCGACGCTAGTGGAGCGCACGGCGGGCGCGCTGGCCGGCGCCGCGCTCACCCGCCCGCACCGCGCCGCGCCGCTCGCGCACCTCGCGCACGCGCACGTGCAGGTGTAAGTACACACGCGCACAGTACAGTACAGCCGCGCGACGCTAGTGGAGCGCACGGCGGGCGCGCTGGCCGGCGCCGCGCTCACCCGCCCGCACCGCGCCGCGCCGCTCGCGCACCTCGCGCACGCGCACGTGCAGGTGTAAGTACACACGCGCACAGTACAGTACAGCCGCGCGACGCTAGTGGAGCGCACGGCGGGCGCGCTGGCCGGCGCCGCGCTCACCCGCCCGCACCGCGCCGCGCCGCTCGCGCACCTCGCGCACGCGCACGTGCAGGTGTAAGTACACACGCGCACAGTACAGTACAGCCGCGCGACGCTAGTGGAGCGCACGGCGGGCGCGCTGGCCGGCGCCGCGCTCACCCGCCCGCACCGCGCCGCGCCGCTCGCGCACCTCGCGCACGCGCACGTGCAGGTGTAAGTACACACGCGCACAGTACAGTACAGCCGCGCGACGCTAGTGGAGCGCACGGCGGGCGCGCTGGCCGGCGCCGCGCTCACCCGCCCGCACCGCGCCGCGCCGCTCGCGCACCTCGCGCACGCGCACGTGCAGGTGTAAGTACACACGCGCACAGTACAGTACAGCCGCGCGACGCTAGTGGAGCGCACGGCGGGCGCGCTGGCCGGCGCCGCGCTCACCCGCCCGCACCGCGCCGCGCCGCTCGCGCACCTCGCGCACGCGCACGTGCAGGTGTAAGTACCCACGCGCACAGTACAGTACAGCCGCGCGACGCTAGTGGAGCGCACGGCGGGCGCGCTGGCCGGCGCCGCGCTCACCCGCCCGCACCGCGCCGCGCCGCTCGCGCACCTCGCGCACGCGCACGTGCAGGTGTAAGTACACACGCGCACAGTACAGTACAGCCGCGCGACGCTAGTGGAGCGCACGGCGGGCGCGCTGGCTTAGGCTGGCTAGGTAAAGTGAGCTGTCAATAGTGTCAATCCCAACACCTTGTCAACTGCATCAGTTGGAATGACAACTCACTTCACCTAAGTGTTCACTGGGCGCTGGGTGCGATGCTAGTAGAGCACTGGTAATTACTTGTTAGTTCTAACGCGAAATATGTTTCACAGGCATGCGGAGATGTTCGCGTGCATGGGCGCTTGGTGTTGCTATGCGAACGAGTGCGGCGTTCCAGTCCAAACGATGGAGGGACTTTTCTCTTCTGCGGTACCTTTCTTACTCCCACACGAAATACCGGTCAGTTTCAACTTTTTGTTCATTTGAATCCTAATTTTTATTCAATAAGCTTAACTTTGGATGTATGACTGTGTGGTTTTTTATCGTGCCTTTTTTGTAGGAACCGCCGTTATTGTGCCATGCCGCAGCGCATCTTCTCTTGAGTCTCGCAAAAAACGTGAAATTTAACTGCGATCCTGTTGTGCTCACCGGGGACTTGTATGAACATGCACAAAGATCTCTGCAGTACCTTCCGTCTAAGGTAGGATTATCTCACAAAACATCTTCTGTAATCTTGTTAGAATTCCTCCTAACCGCTTTGGACCGTCATTTGGTTTCAGCTGCAATTACTATTTGAAAAATAATTATCCACCAAACTCCCTGTGTGTTTGGTGCATCGTTTGCCAAATGGAATTGGGCGAAAGTAGAGGTCATTTGCTATCTCTTGAGGCCCAGTAACTCACTCCTTGTTACACCGGTTTTTTATTATGACTTTTTAATTTTTATTTAGAAAAGTACAAGAACTCTGTATTTAAGCTTAACTTTAAAAAAAAGTTGTGAGTATAGCCTTCAAATTTCATTTTTAATAACTCACAAAGTTTTTGAAAAAAGAGAAAATACTCTTAACACTCAACTTTAAATTGCTGTAAAAAAAAAAACTAATAGCGATCGGGATCTTAGAATTCTTTTAAAAAGTTCTCTAGTTTGTCCCTTTCCAACCGTGTGCAATAGACCAAAAAAACTGTTAATAACTTCAGTAATTCGCTAAATGTGTAATCGAGACACATCAGGCTGATATTCGATATTACGGTAAGAACACTAGTTTTCACATAAATAACATTATTTATGTAGGTAGATAGTGTTATCTCCCTCTTGCGCAGTCTCTTATCTCTTTCTAGGGATCTGACTTTCCTCGAACTTGAAATATAAAATAAACTTTTATTTAATAAGTACCTAATTTAAAAAAAAAAACCAAAGCAGAAATACGTTTACACACCACTACAGTCGAGATAAGACGAAGATGTCGCGCGTGTGTACGCAATAGTGGAGGACAATTTGAACAAAATTTATAATTAGGTTTGGGTTTAGGGGGGTTTTTTTTGGTATATTGCACACCGTTGGAAAGGGGACAAACTAGAGAATTTTTTAAAAGAATTTGAAGATCCCGATCGCTATTAGTTTTTTTTTTACAGCAATTTAAAGTTGAGTGTTAAGTGTATTTTTCTTTTTTTCAAATACTTTGTAAGTTATGAAATAGGAACTAGATGTTATTATCAAGTAACTTTGAATTTCATAGAACCATACAAGCAGCGGCGGCCTTAGGGGGTGGCGAACAGGGCAATCGCCTGGGGCCTCGCTCTTGCAGGGGCCTCGCGCAACAGCCGAAGCAAATTTAATTAATCTCTGTATTTGTTAATTTTGTAAATCTTGCAATGTAAAATATTTTAAAACTCAAATTTTATTAATTTGTGTAACTTTAACATTTCTCGTCAAACATGACAAATACCTAAACCAAACAACCAGACCTACTTTCGCATCACATACTTTTCACGAAGGACAAAGGGCTTCGCAAAGACCTGCCACCCGGAGCCTCGCAATGGGTAAGGCCGCCGCTGCATACAAGAGTAAACATAAGAATTAAAATGAAATTTTAAGGCTATACTCATAACTTTTTTTAAATTTAAGCTTAAATGCAGAGTTCTTGTATTTTTCTAAATAAAAATTAAAAAGCCATAATAAAAAAACCTGTGTAACAAGGAATGAGTTATTGGGCCTTAAGAGATAGCAAATGACCTCTTCTTTCGGCCAATTCCATTTGGCAAACGATGCACCGAACACCCTGTATAATAAAAACGTCAGACAATGACAAAACGGAACGATAGCAATGACAACCATTGGAAGTAAAGTAACTATGTCGTCGACAGCATTCAATTGGTGCATCAGCTGTCAACGCTGATTCTGCCCCATTATTGTTGTGAATGAGGAATGTTTCGTCAGACGGCGGCCGTGGTGCGCGAGGCGCTGGTGTCGCTGGCGCTGCGCGGCGCGGGCGCGGGGGGCGCGGGGGGCGGGGGCGGGGCGGCGCGCGCGCTGCTGGCGGCGTGGGGCGGCGCGCTGGGCGCGGCGGGCCCGGCGCACGCGCTGCCGCCGCTCACGGCGCTGCTGCACGCCTTCTCTGACGCGCCTACGCAGGCCAAGAAGGTATGTGCTCTCTGTTGAATCGCGCTGGACTCGGGTAGTTATAAATACTTGGCCAATAAAAATAAATGACAAACTTTCATCCCCTATTTAACTCCTTTAAGGGACGAATCAAAAATACCTCTTTAGTGTTCACCTTCGTTATATAAGGAAAGGACAATGCTCATTGATGTATGGAATCCCGTACTATGCTGCATCAAAGTTAAACTTTGTTTTTTATACATTACACTTATCATAATAACTCCTACAAAAGTTATTTTTGTAAACAAAACCCGGGTTTCAGAGATTAAAAAAAAATCGAAATAACCTAAAAACTAGATACTTGTATTTTGTTTGACACGAACGGCCATTATTACTCTAAAAAACAGCTACAAACTAACTATTCTATTCTAGTTATTTTTAATTCATGTAGAATCGACAAAGTATAACTTTTTACATGTTTTTATTAGGGTTCCGTATAAAAACGGAACCCTATTACTAAGACTTCGCTGTCTGTCTGTCACCAGGCTGTATCTCAAGAACCGCGATAGCTAGACAGTTGAAATTTTCACAAATTATGTATTTCTGTTGCCGCTATAACAACAAATACTAAAAACAAAATAAAATAAATATTTAAGGGGGGCTCCCATACAACAAACGCGATTTTTTGCCTTTTTTTGCTCGATATCAAAAATGGCAACAGGTAGGCACTTGAAATATTCACAAAATATTCAGTTATATTTTAACTTTAATAATAAATAATAAAATTAAATAAAATAAATATTTAAGGTTTTATAAGGGTAAATTATATATGTTTGTTGTATGGGAGCCCCTCCCATACAACAAACATGTTTTTTTTCGGCGTTTTTGCCTTGTGGTACGGAACCCTTCGTGTGCGAGTCCGACTCGCACTTGGCCAGTTTTTTGTAAGACATCATAGCACTTTCAAAATGCAAGGTCATCATCACATTATTTGAAACGGAACGCCATGTAAAAGGAATAAAACAAAATCAACACTTTTTTACTTTAAATTAAATTCCCTGTTCAAAAATTAAATCCCCGGCGCGTAATGTCGTAAAAAAATATGAAAATATTTACTACAATATTTTGATCTTGATGCATGAGACTTTTTGGTACTACTTTTGGTCATTCTCCATTCGTGCAAAATTCCATGCTTTTAGACCCAGCAGTTTAAGCTATGCGTTGCCCGTCAGTGAATTTAAGATTTTTATTAAATAGATGTTCATCGTTGTTATGTGATGCGGAAGAATGAGGAACATCAGAACATGTCATAAGAAATGCTTTCAGTATAAAAGTGTATGGTTACAAGAGTAAATCCATCCATCACCATGGATGTATTGTGTGAAAAATGTTATGACTGAAAAGGAGGTGATTACTTATATGGCGGTTAATAGAGCTGAATGGAGGAAGATATGCTGCACGGAACCCAAATAATTTGGTATAGGAACAGAAGGATGATGAAAATGCCTGACATACGGTGACCTCTCAAGCTCCGCTAATGAGACACAATTGATTTTATATTGTATCGTATTACATAGGATACGCGCGGAGCTTTAAGGGAGGGTCACAAATAGCCTTATGACATAGCCTAAATTAACACTCCTTCACCAGGCAATAGCGGAAGGTATTCAGAGCTCTGCAGAGACTGCGTTACGAATGCTATGCGAGCCTTCCTTCGCGTCAGCTGAAGCGGAGATCACAGACTTCTTCCTCGCACTGTTCACCGCGCTTCTGCCGCAACTAGGCAACTTTGCTTACAACGCCATCGACGTGTTCTTGGAGGTTGCGCAGAGGTACGTATAAAAATAAATGAAAACATAAATATAAAGGAAATTAATATAAAGGAAATTGCCAGTGGGATGTCACATATTTTTGCAATAAGAGCGGCACTGATTGCGATACAGAATAGAACTCGAAACATTATACCGTCAGATTCTTATGCTGTCAGGTATTTTTGATCTCAAGGTATCACATTATTTTGAACTGAACCGAGTAGGCAGATATTTGTAGCGCAAGATATGAACTTTAAATTAAATCAAAAGTCATTATTTCTTATTTTTATGACATTGATTTACATTTTGTGATTACTTTAACTCACTTAGTTGTTCAAGAGGATTAAAAATTTAAAAAACCCCCGACACAAAAAAATAATAAAATTAAATGTAAGTAATTGGAAAAGGATCAAATAATTTAAAAACCCCCAACTTAAAGAATCTAGGTAACGATACTAAAACAGATAAATTCATATGGCAGTCGGGGACCTCTTAGCATAGAAGGTGTTCCACAGAGCGGTCCCCCGACTTCCATATGAATTTATCTGTTTTAGTATCGTTACCTAGATTCTTTAAGTTGGGGGTTTTTAAATTATTTGATCCTTTTCCAATTACTTACATTTAATTTTATTATTTTTTTGTGTCGGGGGTTTTTTAAATTTTTAATTTAATTTTTTATTTCATGCTTTTTGTAGGGAGTCCTTAATATTTGTATTTCATTTCTTTTATTTTCTTGCGTTTTAAGATTCAGGTAATTTGTCCGTCAAAAAATAATTATTTATTTATAGTTGAAGAATAATTTTTAAGACTAAACAGATTTTTTTGTTTTATGATATCCTTTTCCTAGTTCTTCCTTTAGTTATTCAACTTTCGTACAAGTATTTCATAGCGTTAGATATCTTAGGTATTTCAGATCTAGTTTATAAAATGGGACTGCGACACTATCTGATGTAGAAATACCTACGCTTTTTAAGTGGGATTGTTCCATTCGTAATAAAAATAGTCAAACTCAGTGGTCGTAGGTACCGTCATCACTCCACTTTCCTCATCATTCTAGAGCATTGATCAGACAAAAAAATATTTTGAAGTTTTTAGTTTTCATTTCGTTAGTTAATATTCCTCATTCCCTTTCAATATAGTTTACATTATTCTACTTGTCAAGCCCTTGCATTTGATACCTATATTGAAGGAGTTGTGAAAAAAGAATATAATTCGCCATTTTGTGGTGGCGGCCATCTTGGATTTGAAATTTGTAATAGCGTATAGTATTGGACTAGTCAAGCCCTTTCATTTGATACCCATATTGAGGGGGTTGTGAAAAAAAAAATGTAAATCGCCACTTTGTGGTGGCGGCCATCTTGGATTTGAAATTTATTATAGTGTATAGTATTCTACTATTCAAGCCCTTTCATTTGATACCCATATTAAGGGATTTGTGAAAAAATATGTATTCCGCCATTTTGTGGCGGCGGCCATCTTGGACCGATTTTCATCAAACATAGCTAAGAACACTCCCGACTAATTCACCTTTCAAACAAAAAAAACAAAATTACAATCGGTTCATCCGTTCGGGAGCTACGATGCCACAGACAGACACACACACACACACACACACACACACACACACACACACACACACAGACACGTCAAACTTATAACACCCCGTCGTTTTTGCGTCGGGGGTTAAAAATCATCTTTTTTAATTCCTTTTGTTACCTATTGTGGTCTAGTAATTTATTCTAGGAGCATCGTCTTCACATATAATTAATGTATACAAAATATTTTAAAATAGTAACGGTAAGAAACTCCATTCTTACACATTCTTCTCCATGCGAAAACGAAAAAAGAAGAATTGGCACACCGAACTCCCTGGTACAGATATTTATGCATTCTGAGAGGCGACACGTTTTTTTTTAAAAGCGATGTGACGTCCTATATTTTGGCGTTGCGTGTCTTTTCAGATAGTTTTGGTGTTCCTTCGATGTCATGTTTGTGCCGCTACTTGTACGTATGCCTTCCACTGATGATCTTATATGTATATTTGCTGTTTTCTTGGGAACAGTTTTTAATGCGTGAATCATGAAATCAGATATTAGTGCCGAACTGTCCATAGTAACGTATTTATGGTCGCGACAGTACAAGCATTGTGAACATGTGCAGGGGCGGCGGTGAGAGCGGCCTGGAGCGGCTGGTGGAGTGCGTGCGGCTGGGCGTGGAGGCGGGCGGCGGCGGCATGCTCGTGCGCGCCGTGCTGGCGCTGCTGGCGCGACACGTGCTGCCGCGCGCCTCGGCCGACGCGCCCGACCTGGCGCGGGCTGCCTACCGGCTCCTCGCAAGGTAAGCACGACACCCGAGCACTTGTCGACTGTTGAAGCAGTGCTGGCGCTGCTGGCGCGACACGTGCTGCCGCGCGCCTCGGCCGACGCGCCCGACCTGGCGCGGGCTGCCTACCGGCTCCTCGCAAGGTAAGCACGACACCCGAGCACTTGTCGACTGTTGAAGCAGTGCTGGCGCTGCTGGCGCGACACGTGCTGCCGCGCGCCTCGGCCGACGCGCCCGACCTGGCGCGGGCTGCCTACCGGCTCCTCGCAAGGTAAGCACGACACCCGAGCACTTGTCGACTGTTGAAGCAGTGCTGGCGCTGCTGGCGCGACACGTGCTGCCGCGCGCCTCGGCCGACGCGCCCGACCTGGCGCGGGCTGCCTACCGGCTCCTCGCAAGGTAAGCACGACACCCGAGCACTTGTCGACTGTTGAAGCAGTGCTGGCGCTGCTGGCGCGACACGTGCTGCCGCGCGCCTCGGCTGACGCGCCCGACCTGGCGCGGGCTGCCTACCGGCTCCTCGCAAGGTAAGCACGACACCCGAGCACTTGTCGACTGTTGAAGCAGTGCTGGCGCTGCTGGCGCGACACGTGCTGCCGCGCGCCTCGGCCGACGCGCCCGACCTGGCGCGGGCTGCCTACCGGCTCCTCGCAAGGTAAGCACGACACCCGAGCACTTGTCGACTGTTGAAGCAGTGCTGGCGCTGCTGGCGCGACACGTGCTGCCGCGCGCCTCGGCTGACGCGCCCGACCTGGCGCGGGCTGCCTACCGGCTCCTCGCAAGGTAAGCACGACACCCGAGCACTTGTCGACTGTTGAAGCAGTGCTGGCGCTGCTGGCGCGACACGTGCTGCCGCGCGCCTCGGCCGACGCGCCCGACCTGGCGCGGGCTGCCTACCGGCTCCTCGCAAGGTAAGCAGTTGAAAAGATCCCAGCGCTGTTTGCTGGATTCGTTTTCTGGTCAACATATCGATATTTCTCCTGACAAAGTTATTTTGTTCATTATTTATTCTTGTATTTAATAGTGATTTTCGAGTTATCTAGCGACACAAGGGTTGTGTAGCACCTGCCATGTTTTGTCATCGCCTAAAGTTGACTGTCATAAAATGCTTCAGGCATTAAGTGTGCCTTTGTACATATTTTTTTAACTTTTTATAAAGTTATAATAAATAAACAAAATCGACCGTTCAAGCAGTTGTTAGACTGATCGAGCGGTCCTTTTACGTTGTGCAAGGATTAACTGTTCGATTTGCTCTTATACGACAGCCCTTAGTGACAATCTAAATTGACCAAACCGAACTTTACGTAACAGCGTGCTAATTCATCGTTGGCGGTACTTCTTCCCAAACAAATGCGAAGAATCAGAGAGCAACGCTCGCACGGACGAGCTGCGCGGTGCGCTCGCCGCACTGGGTCGCGCGCTGCTGCAACCCGACATCGAGTTGTTGAGGCTCAACATAGACACGCTCGACACGCTCAACACCAAGTGCAAGCTGTACCACAAGGTGAGTAAGTGTGAGGAACCACACAGCTTCTTTATTTTGTAGTGGTAACCCTGTTGGTGTAGTCTGACAATGTTCTAATTTTGCTACATAACTTTTAATCATTACTATTGTAGGCTACTACATACCTATTTATTTAATTAATAATAATTTACTAAAAACTTGCCTGCATATTTACAACACTGGTTTACAATTACTCACACAGAAGTATCTATTTAATATTGTACACACTGGGCTTCACAGCTTAGTACGGCCGTTATCCCAATTGCGTACAGTGTGGCTAAGTTTGACACGGTGGAGCCTGGTACCTATGATTACCAAAACCCTACTGAATATAAACCTAGCCCTACAGCAACTGCCTAGCACCGTAGCTACCCTAACGCCCTACCCTATCATACAAACCACACCAAACGTGAGTTACGCTGGCTTTACGTGAGGGATGTCTGTTCCCAGGAGACCTACGGAAACAGACGGAATTTGGGTAGGAATAGGGGTTTGTGTACGTCGTGCAATGTACACAGGAAATGGTTTTCTCACTGCCGATCCCACAGACTCATAGGACCGATGATGGCTAAAGGTGTCTTGGCCACAGTGAGAGGAGTTATGGTAGGTGAATCAAACTCGACTCCAGCTTGATGACTAATTTATTACAATAGTTAACTTAATTATATACAATTTTAGTGCTCAATACACATTGATACCTATTTGTATGTGTGTTGTGTGTGTATTGAGCCGATAAAGCGAAGATCTCAGTAGGTCACTTCTTAGCGCTGACGGTGTGCCTGTTTGTGGAATAACTGTTGCTTTGATGCTGACGCTGCTGTGATGCTGGCGCGTGGAACTTTCATGGTTCATGGTTGAACATTCTGGCGCCTCTCAGGACTGGGGCTCCAGTTGGTATAACTCAATTGACTCGTGTTGATGTGGTAAACTGTACATCGGTTCCGTTGTGGTAGTTGGTTGGCCAGTTGTTCTTTGGGTAGATGTCTTGTTGGCAGCGAGCGAGGTTGGTTCTTTTGCTGGTTTGTTAGCTGTCTCGATACTTGTTCTTCTGGTCTTGTGTTGCACTGTGACTCTAATCCATCTCAGTATGGCTGGACCGTAGCAAGCTAAAAATACAAATATTGAGAACATGATTATACAAGATATTGCAGTTGTTAAGTATGTGTGAGAACTAATTTGACTCCAGACAGTACTATCTAATTCGGTTTGTAAGACATTTTCTTTATTAATTAAATGCTGAAAGATCTCTTTTGAGTTATCAATTACTTCTTCTTTGGTAATGTTTAGCATGGGTTTAATCACCATGTGCGTATTTATGGGAAAATCTATTTGTTTTGAGTATGATGTTACAATCGGTACTGAAATAATTCTTTTGGCAGTTAATATGTTATTAATTGTTTTAATTACGCAGTTATCTGCGATTCGTATTACACCAAAATTTTGAAGCTCAAATTCTTCTCTTTGTCCATCACAAATTATTGAAGTCGTAACCCGATCTCTTACAATGAATAACCAAGTGTTTGGCATGTGAAGTCGTTTCCATATTATTGTATTGGATAAATAAAATGTTTTGGTAGGACATTTCGTATGTGTCTGGTTTTTGAACAGTTGGTTTACAATGCAATTTTCATTTAATTGCATGTTTTTCACGGCCCCAGGAAAGCATATGAAGTGGTTAGTCCATTCTAAACAACGTTTGAACTCCTCATAGTTCAAGTCAAAGTATAGTTCGTTGTTGTAATCTAACCCTATGTAAGTTTTAGATACTTCTAGACTTTGGGCAGACTTATCTGAATTTATCTTTGGGACTGGTGTGATATACATTAAAGTATATTTAGTTATCTCTTGTATAGGAAAATAGCAGTATACTTTTATATGAGTATTGTTTTCAGATATCTTAGTGTCCAGTAACTGTTGTTGAACGATTCTTAAATTTGAAGGTAATTTTTGGTTTGCTGATGATATCAGGTCACTGACGTTCTTTGGTGTTAATACACTATATACTGTTGCCTTGGTTAAGTATATTTCTACTAATCCGTTATAGTAATCCATGATTTCTTCCATGTAATTATATGCTAATTGGTAAGTCTGCATAATATGTATGTTTATACTGTTGTGGTCGACCGTAATGAACCAATGGTTGTAACTCTCCATGTAATCTATAACTTGGTTAAGTTTAGTTTGAAATCCTATAAGTTTCTGGTTTATTCTTTCTTCAGTTTTGTTGACTTGTGAGATTGTTGATATCATAAATTTGGTTTGATGGTTGGCAGCTTCAATTAATCTTTTTTGATTTAAATTTAATGACTCTATATCTCGGTATGCCTCATCATTTACTCCAAAGATAGATGTTAGTATCTGTCCCAATATGCCCCTTTTCTTCCTAGTTTGGTTTACTTCTGTTAAATATTCTTTAATCCGCTCAAATTTTGCCTCTTCTTCTAACAAATGGTGGTGCAATTGCTTGCAAATTGTGGAATCTGTTATTTTTTCTGCATTTTTACATAGTTGACTATATTGTGACGTCACTGTTTTCATTTTGACAAACTCTTGCTCTAGGTGTTGTTTTTCATAATTTATTTCTATCCTAAATAGTCCTCTGTCAATGCTTGCTGTTCCTATTTGTTCTACATAAAGTCCTGGTGGTACCGTTTTTACAGAATATGTCGTAATAGTCGATTTTGCTGACCCCAATATTTGTAAAATGATGAAAAGCAATGTGAACCATTTGGATACTTTATTACATCGTTTGGCTTGGTTAGTTTTGTTATTTCTTACGATTGTAGCGGTATTTGTTTGTATTGTTTCCATGGTCTCATTACTACTACTACTACTACTACACATATTTGTTTCAATTGGCAATGGTATTAATGTGTGGATTGATCGTTTTTGAGTTGTTCCTGATGATTTTTGAAGTGTCACTACTCGCGATAAGTGGTCGTTCCCCGTATGTATTTCCTTTATCTTTGCAAGTGGCCACTTACTGGGTGAAACTTTTTCATCTTTTATAATTACTAAAGTTCCAACTGACAAGTTTCCTTGAGTAGTTTTCCATTTGTACCTCTGTTGTAGTTGGTGTAAATAATCTTTAGTCCAAGTTTTCCAGAAATCCCTTTTCATTTTTTGGATCTGTTTCCATCTGTTTATGTTATCTGTATTAGTTTCCGATAGCGGGTCTGGTATCCCTACTGCTTCTCTTCCTATTAGGAAATGACTTGGTGTTAACACTATATTGTCGTTTATATCTTCACTCAGTGCACATAATGGTCTCGAGTTTAAACATGCTTCAGTTTGTTGTAAAAACGTGCTCATCTCTTCATAAGTGAGTTTCTGCTCTCCTATCACTCTACGCAAATGGTGTTTCATAGATTTTACTCCTGCTTCCCAAATTCCTCCGAAGTGGGGAGATGATGGGGGAATGAAGTGCCATTGTGTTCCAATGTTGGTCAACGTGTTTTGAAAGTCGTCAGACTGGGTTATGTGTAACATTTCTTTATACAAATAATTGGCAGTGCCTACAAAATTTGTCGCGTTGTCACTATACATGTGTGATACTGGACCTCTGCGTGCCATAAACCTTCGTAGTGCGGCTATGAACGTTTCTGTTGATAAGTCGCCTACCAACTCCAAATGTACCGCTTTCGTGGATAGGCAAACAAATATCGCAATGTAGCCTTTGTAAGATTTATGACCCCTACCTTTCATTGTTCTCACTGATATTGGTCCAGCATAATCCACGCCTGTGTGACTGAATGGGTACGATTCCGTCACTCTTGGTTTCGGTAATGAGCCCATTTTTTGTGAGGCGGTGATTGATCTGTACCTAGTACACTTTACACATTTTCTAATGCTATTTTTCACTGTTCGCTTTCCTCCAAGTATCCAATATTTCTGTCGTATATATGCTAAGGTCATATTATTACCCCCATGTAATGTGGTTAAATGTGCATCACGAACTATGATTAATGTTACATAATGGTCATGAGATAACAGAATTGGGTGTTTTTGATCATATGGTAGACTAGAGTTTTGACGTCATCCTCCAACTCGTAGTAATCCTTCATTATCAATGAACGGATCAAGGCATATTAACCTGTTTCCTTTTTTTAATTTTTGTCCGGTTTTAATGGTTCTGTACTCCTCAGGAAATACTTCTTGTTGTACTAAAAAGAGGACTTTTCTAGTCGTTAAATTTATTTCCATACAACTTAATGGTTTTTTGTATCCTTGTTTATTTACGAACCTATAGCAATATGATAACACTCGTATCATCCTCTGGAAGCTTGAGAACCTTATCCATATTTCGTTCTTCGGTTTAATAGTTATATGATAACATCGTTTAATCTCCTCACATATCTCTGGTATGGTTTTTGTACTAGGAATGTTATCACTTTTTAACCACTCTGGCCCCTTCCACCACAGTGTTAAGTTTTGTAATTTATTTGGCGCGATCCCTCGTGTGATTAGGTCAGCTGGATTTTGTAATGTGTTTACATAATTCCATTTTGCTTGTGGTATTATTCTTTGTATTTCGGATACCCTGTTAGCTACGAACGTCTTCCATCGCTCAGCTTCACCTTTGATCCAGCCGAGAGTAATCATTGAGTCAGTCCAGCAATAAATGTTTGCGATTTGCATTTCCATTCCAGTAATAACTTTCTCCATCAGTTGGGTTAGTAATAATGCAGCACATAACTCTAATTTTGGTAACGTAGTTTTATGCTTTTTCGGCGCTACCTTTGATTTAGCTTGTAATAGAGTTACATTAAATGTATTATTACTTTGTATCCGACAATATATCACTGCACCGTAGGCTTTTTCTGAAGCATCACTGAACCCATGCATCTCGACTCTCGAATCGCTTGAAAAATTACACCATCTTGGGACGGAAATCTTCTCAATTGTTTTTAGTTGTTCTTGTAATTCAATCCATCTTGTTTTAATAGTTTCCTCTACGGGCTGATCCCACTCTGTGCCATTTGTCCAAAGTTCCTGAATCATGAGTTTCATATTTATGACAACAGGTGCTAGCCATCCCAGAGGATCAAATATTTTAGCGATTTCCGACAAAATGAAACGTTTTGTTGGTTTTTCATTTGGATTAATAGTAATTTGAAAACAGAAACTATCCTCCAATGGCGACCATAGTACCCCTAAGGATTTTCTAGTTTCATCTAACGGTATTTTCATCACTTGGTCGTCTTTGTTTTCATTAGGTATATTTTCTAACAATTGAGTACTATTAGACGACCATTTCCGCAAATTGAACCCGCCTTTTCGTAGCATCTTTATCAAGTTTCCTTGTAGTATTAGTGCTGACTCAACATCAGTATCACCTGACAAAATATCGTCCACATAGAAGTCCTGGAGAGCTCTTTGGCTGGCTATTGGGTAGTTTTCTTTCTCATCAAAAGCAAGTTGTTGCAGAGTCTTAATCGCTAGATACGGGGCTGCTGCAGTTCCATACGTTACAGTTGTTAATTCGTATTCGTCGATCGTATGTTTCGGAGATTTCCTCCATACTATTCGTTGATATGTGAAGTCTTGTTCGTTAACACGTATGTATCGGTACATTTTTTCGATGTCAGCCATGAATGCTATTTTGTGTTTACGCCAACGTAACAGTATGACTGCTAAATCTTGCTGTAATTTTGGCCCCGTAAACATATTATCGTTCAGACTTATGTTAGGACTTGATTTGCTTGACGCATCAAAAACTACTCGTAGCTTAGTCGTTAGTGAGTCTTCCCTGATTACTGGTTGATATGGTATATAGTATTTACCTTGGTAATAATCAGTCCTAGTAACTTTCCTCATATGGCCCATTTCCAAATATTCATTGAGGAAGTCTTGGTATTTTTTTCGTAAGTTTTCATCTTTGTCGAACTTCCGTTCTAATTGTAAAAGTCTTGCAATAGCTTTTTTGCGTGAATTCCCGTAATCTACGTTACGATTCTTGAATGGGAGTTTCACTGTGTATGTTCCATCTGGATTTCGTCTAGTAGTGTTTTGGTAATAGTTTTCACAAGCCTGATCCTCGTTGGATAATTGGTATTTTTCAGGAATTTCCTCTAACTCCCAAAACTTGTTCAGCTGTTGAACTTCCGTAGTACGTGTCATCATACTAATAACTGTATTAGTATTAGTAGTAGTGCCGCAAATACCTGACAAAATCCACCCAAATTCGCTATTTTGAGCGATTATTCCGTCTTGCATCTTGTGTAACCCGTTAAACAGCAAGCTACCATATTCTTGAGCCCCCAATATTATATCTATCGGTCCTCTTCTGTAGTACGTAGGATCGGCTAACAGTTTGTTTTGTAAACAATCTGCTTCTAGTTCTGGTAAATCTTTCTCTGGTAAACAGCCAGTTAATTTTGGTAGTATTATAAGTGTGACTGGTAACCTATATTCACTCGGAAATCTTGGCTGTAGCACGACATTGATAGAGTTCTTCGAAGTCTTAGGTTTTTCGTCAGCAATCCCGATTACTTCGGTATGTATCTTTATACGGGGGTATGACAATATCTGGGCAACCTCTTCTGTGCAAAATGATGCCTCTGAGCCTTGATCACAAAGAACCCTTAGTAACTGCGATGCTCCATCTGACGAGTGGGTTTTTATTAAGGCCGTCGCCAGTAGTGTGGTTTTTGGTATATTGGTTTTGTTAATAGTAGACATATTAGATACAGTTTTTGTCGTGGATTTACTTGTAGATGGGGTGGAGAAGTCATCCTTTTTTGACTCACTTTTTGTGTGTCTTGTAGTAATATTATTGTTGCTCTGGTGTAAATAGGAATGATGACCTCTTTTCCCACAGTATCCACAACTTTTGTTGCTGTGACATTTTATCGACGTTTCATGACTTAAGCAATTTTTGCACATCTGTTTTTCGTTTACGACCTTATTGCGATCTTGCACTGATAGCGTTTTAAAACTAGCACATTGGTAAATGCTATGTTCGTGACTTTGGCAAAACCAGCATATTACATGTTTATCCACTTTTCTGGCTGTCGATTTCGATGACTCATGGCGCATTCTATGAACAAAAGATTCTTCCCTCAATGAGCTTGAGGTTTCAAGACACTTAAACCTTTTTGCTAAGAATTGCATCATTGCCGAAAATTCTTGTAGTTTATTAGGCTCTTTTAATTGTTGTTCGTATTTTTCATCGGTTTCCGAGTCCCATAATCTACTGAGTATTCTTGTCAAAATTGGATCCCAAGTTGAAATGTTGACGTTTTGACTTTTTAATGCTTCTAGGTTCTCGTTGATTGTATCATGGAGATCTCTTAAGTTCGAGGCGTTACTTTTCTTTATTTTCGACATAGGTACTCAGAATATTATCGATATGCTTAGTAATGATTATTCTTTCATTTTTGTACCGTCTTGTTAGCAAATTCCATGCAGTTATGTAATTAGCGTCACAAACTGTTAAATGCTTAATCAGCTTAGCGGCGTCCCCTGACACATGCGTTTTTAAATACTGCAATTTTTCTGTGTCACTTAGAGATTCATCCTCGTGTACTATTTTCACGAATAAATCATAAAAGGAACTCCATGACTCATAACTTCCACTAAATGTTGGAATTATTAATTTTGGTAACTTAACCGAAGTTCTTTGGTTGTTGTGTGCCGATTTTTGACCAATTGTTGCAAATAATTTTCCCATTACAACATCGTATTCCGTTTGTGTTTTCTCAAACATATTTTCGTGAAAATAGCTGTGTTCCAACGTACTATCTTCCATCAGAATGAGTAGATGTGTTTCTTCAATTTCTTGCCACTGTTTTTGTAACGTAGCCAGTAACGATTCAAAATACCAATTCGTTTTCTCTTCAGTCATCGATTGTTCTGCAGACTGTAACTTCCTCTGCATCTGATTAATCCGAAACAGTTGAATAAATAGTTTAGGTGAGCTAGTGTTCTCTTCCTCTTCTGGCTTTACATCTTCTGGCTCGTACAGTTGGTTTACTACTTGTAGTCTTTTCTCACACATCAACAGGTATTCAATAGCCTGCGTGTACTGCGTATTGATAGCACTGAAGTAATTGGTAGTGATATATTTGTGATCACACAACACATCTTGGTCTTTTAATCGTGAATGGTTCCTGGATGCTCTAGTAAATATTTCTGTAAGTCGAGTTCTTCTTTCCGTGATATATTTGTGAGTTTTTCTTGAAGCTGAGTCTTTCTTGATGTTGGTGAATATCTGTCTCAGTTCTTTGTAATCTGCTTCTTGGCTTCTTATAACTTCGTTTATTTCTTGTATGTCCATTTTTCTTTACTGTCCCTACGACTGTTGCCTAACTGCCCTTTGATACTATTAGTGCTATGTCTCAAAATATCGGCGTACCCGCTTCCCGCTCTTGTCAAATGGCGTGTAAATATGCACGTATGTCAGTCCCAACAAACAAGCGCTTGATAGCCTGAAGTACGTCTAACCGTCAGTTCGTCAGTTAGTCAGTATTAGCGTGAGACAAAAAGAAGAACGTTTTTCCACTTATTATATCATAAACGTTACTATTAAAGTACCGATTCAACAAAATACGCTGGTTATTTTTTTTACAAACTCGAAGGACCAAAATCCGGCTCGAAGGACCAAAATGTACACACTGGGCTTCACAGCTTAGTACGGCCGTTATCCCAATTGCGTACAGTGTGGCTAAGTTTGACACAGTGGAGCCTGGTACCTATGATTACCAAAACCCTACTGAATATAAACCTAGCCCTACAGCAACTGCCTAGCACCCTAGCTACCCTAACGCCCTACCCTATCATACAAACCACACCAAACGTGAGTTACGCTGGCTTTACGTGAGGGATGTCTGTTCCCAGGAGACCTACGGAAACAGACGGAATTTGGGTAGGAATAGGGGTTTGTGTACGTCGTGCAATGTACACAGGAAATGGTTTTCTCACTGCCGATCCCACAGACTCATAGGACCGATGATGGCTAAAGGTGTCTTGGCCACAGTGAGAGGAGTTATGGTAGGTGAATCAAACTCGACTCCAGCTTGATGACTAATTTATTACAATAGTTAACTTAATTATATACAATTTTAGTGCTCAATACACATTGATACCTATTTGTATGTGTGTTGTGTGTGTATTGAGCCGATGAAGCGAAGATCTCAGTAGGTCACTTCTTAGCGCTGACGGTGTGCCTGTTTGTGGAATAACTGTTGCTTTGATGCTGACGCTGCTGTGATGCTGGCGCGTGGAACTTTCATGGTTCATGGTTGAACAAATATTATATTTACATTGTTATTTATTTACATTTATAACATCATAGAATAAAGATATCTTTATTCGATAATAAGCACATACATAACACCAGTCGGTCGATGACGTTCATCGATAACAAGTGCGATAAACTATCGACTCGCTGGACATCACTAATCTAACGGTACTAGACACGTCGACCGCTTGCGCGGACGCAGCGGTCACCGCGCAATGTCAAACCAGTCGAGACTTATCTACGGCGCGGAGCGCATGCCTTTTACTCGCTTATTTGTATTGCCGCAAACTGCTTGTGATTTTCATAGCTTCCTTTCCATCTTCTCATCTGAACTCTGTCTCATCTTCCTAAGTTACTGACTATTGTGCTTACGCTTGTGCTTGTATCCCCATTGTGCCTTCTAAATCATATGTGTGTGTGGGTGGTGTGAGGATTGTTGGAGAATATATATGCTGTAACCGTGAGTTGGATTTTAATTACAAACCACAGAAAACCACGTTATACACTATTATTTACTCATACCCTCACCTATACTATCAAGTGTTTGATATTGTCAAATTTCTGAATACTGCCAAATCTTGACAAAAACGTCAGCTTGAAATTTAAATAGCAACCAAATCTATTCGATTCGTTAAAATTATGTCCACTTTCAATGAAATTCTTTATATTTTTCAATCGGATCTCAATCCGTTAGATATTTATATCACTAGCAGCGAACGAATAACTTTTCTCGTTTTTTTTTCACTTTTACTGTCATGTTTAGAATTCGCGTAAACGTGTTTGCATGGGTGGGTGCGCCGATTCCGACCATTTGTTTTTAAAACAAATGAAGTAGTATGTTAATACTAATATTTGTAGTGTGGTTCAGGTGATGTTCCGCAATGAGTTCCTGGGCGAGTTCCTGTCCGTGCTGCTGCTGGGGCTGGCGGAAGGCGGCTGGCGGGCGCTGGCGCGCGACGAGGTGACGGCGGCCGTGCACGCCATGGCGCTGGTGGACTTCACCGCCTTCCGCGCCGCCTTCCTGCCGCACTTCCTGGCCTCGCTGCCCGGCCTCGCCCCGGAGCACCAGCACCTTCTGGCACAGTTCCCGCCAGACACGGTAATGACTGACTTCATAGTATCGACTATCAAGTCTGTTTCACCAGTAAAATAAATAAGTCCGGAAGGTTTTTAGAATCAATGATCGGTCATTGTTGTGGTCGTTAAAATCGCTTGCAGGAAAGCGTGAAGCCGAAAAGAAAACGTCCACCCAGCCGTTCTCGGCTTCAATGATGATAATGAATTACATTTATACACAATTTACAATTATTTGAAACAAACCGTAGGCTGAACACCCAAGACGGGCCAATGCTGTCGGGCTGGTAGCAGTATCGCTACAAGAAAAAAAATCTACGTATATTTATACTGCAATGATTGTTTACAGGACTTACCAACCTTCACGCAGAACATCCAACGCCTGATGAACGACGTGAACTGTTACCGCGCGTACAGTTCGCTGGCACCTGTAGGGATGGCCTCCTAGCAGCACCTCCGCGACTGTCACGTGCCTCTGTGATATTGGACCACTTGTGATAACTAACTTATACATTTGTAGCTCTACATACATTTGCAAATCATGCAGTAAATAGTGGATAAAATGAAATAATGGAAATAACTCGATGAAGTTACTTCGTCAAATAATATTTCAAGAGTGAAAACGTTTACGAAGCTCAAAGCAGTGAGAACGTCAATTTGAATGTTCAATTCAGACATATTTAAAGTTATGGTGAATCAAGGCATATTGGCAATCAAAATTGTAATCATATTGAAAGGTGCCTCCAGTTGGAAGTATTCGATCCGACATCGCTAGCTTTGATCCGAAATTTTTACAAGAAAATTAGACATAATCCTTATCATATTAGCATTTCCATGTGCTGAATGTATGTTCCGATTGCTCGGTCCAATTAATTATAAACGTGGTAATACTATATAAATGTTGTTTAAGAATGGTCGGGTTGCCTAGATACAAGCATTTTGAAAGGAATTTGTGACAGCGGAAATAATAATCTGATCATTAGAAATAATAAGTAGTATTAAGATCATACTTCAGTTTTCAAGGCCAGTCCTCATATGTATCGTCATGAGCATGCATTTGTTACTATAGACAGATCAGCAATAATATCATTATTACATGATTCATTATTTAATATGTCTTCTCAAGAAGACAGCAAATATATGTATATGTGACCATCTGTGGAAAGCAACAAGTAGCACCACAAATATGTGGTATTGAAGAAACACCAAAACTATCCAAAATAAAGAAATGTCAAAAAGTAATAAATAATTAATTTGAAAAAATCAAGATTTATTTTTAATTACGTCTAGACAAGATCTTTTAACTGTCAGATATTTCTATGCTGCCAAAGTGATTTCAGATGTTTATGTGACCTTGGGTTGTCATATTTTTTGCAATTTAAGCTGCACTGATTGCGATATAGAGAAAAACTCGATACATTATGCGGTCAGGTTTTTATGCTGCCAAGGTGATGTCAGATATTTTTGATCACAATGAGGTATCATATTCCTCAGAAGTGAATCGAGTAGGCTATATTTATAACGCGACATGTCCATGTTCATCTTTTTAAAGCCGATATGGTATCCTCTAAGAATTTTGGCGTCGCTTGTATGATGATCTGCCTTCCTCAGATGATCACATAATTATATTGTCGGCCTTCTTGAGAACAGATGTTTAGGATTGTATCATGAAATCAAATATTATTGTCGAACTAACTATAGTAATATATTATGCTCATGACAGTACGAATATGCAAATTCGCTATCACAAATGTTTATGAGAATATTTGCATACTTTGTGAAAACTATGGAATGTAAAGTTTTCCTCTAATTGAAGTCTGCATAATACAGTACATTAAATAACAGAGGGCGTTCATTAATCGATTCAAATAAAAATATCAGCATAGAAAAATAAGCATAAAATAATCCGAATTCAAAAAAATAATTAATTGACAATAAATTCGAAACCTCCTGAAATCAAAATAGTAGCGCGGAATAGTACTCGTAGTAGTATTGCCCAAACGCAATTCGCACGATGCCGGCCGACCGTCTCCGAGAGTTCAAGAAGTCGAGCGAGCCGGCCGACTTTGATAAAGGCGGCTTATTGAATTACAAAGACAGTGCAAAACACGTCGTCGGGTTGTTATCAGAAAAATTAAACATTTATGTAAGTATGTTTAGTTTTAGCAATAACATTTAACAACCCGTCTCAAATGCCCGGCTGACAAAGGAACGCGTCACTAAGGCACCTTGGGTTTGGAAGGACCTATTCGCAAACATAGCAAATAAAAAAAAACATAAATTCATGTACCTACAGCTACCGATCTAAGCCACGTTTCAATAACATTAAAACTCCGCGCATCGCTGCAGTGCCCACTGGCAATAAGTTAACCGGCTGTCGAAGTCAGCTGTACAAGCAGACCTTGCACTTTTTGAAGTGAGTTCGGATGCTACGGATGTACGGACGGGTGCGGAGAAGCAGTCTTTAAATTTTTAAAGAAAAACAATCTTTAAAAATTTAGACTGCTTCTTTTCCTGCCGCACAGAGATCACGGGTCGGGGGCCACCAGAACGACGCGGCACTACCGGTTCATTGTTACGAATACGCACCAGGGCACTCACAATAACACGAGAATTCCGCGGTTGATGTGCATTGGGGTACCTCTCAGCATACATCCTCAGAGCACGTGCACCATCATACACTCAGCATAAATGAGCACCATCTTCACATACTCCTGAACACTGAACTGATAACGCGGCATTTTTCACACAAGAATGACGCAAGATGTATGTTGCAATGCGAAAATAATGCACGTCCGGTCAGCGCGTGAGATTAGTTCCGAATAAAATTATGTGGACATTCGGGGGCAGGGGGCGGGGCTAGGCGCATCAATTAGATCGCCGCACACGCGGCCCGTCATCCATAAATAAATTGCGACATTGAGGTCCTTCAAGTACGCGTGTACAGAGTGTTTCTTCAACGTATCAATTTAACATTTTTAGTAAATATTTTAATATTAAAAAAATAAAAACATTTTGTTTTCGAATGGTAATATTTTTTTCGCATGTATGGATGCTATGCTATTGCTGGTTAACGGGAACGCCCTCTGTTAGTTAACATACTGTATATGTAAATGACCGGGATAAGTAATACTATTTTTGTACTGATCTAGTGTAGAAATAACCGGTCGTTCCCGCTGGTTAATACCCCGTGGTTAAGACTATTAACTACTGGGAATGGTTAACAGTGTTGACTAACGCGACATTTTTTCCCAATAGTTAATACCCTCGTCTCGGGAATAGTTCAGGAGTCAGGTTAAAGAAAAGTAAAAAGAAATCTATATCTATACTTAATATTATAAAGCTGAAGAGTTTGTTTGGTTTTTTAAATTATTTTTTTTCGAATTTATTTCTGTGATACAAATTACTCTAGTGTTCCCTCCTAATACACAATGATTAACAGCAACACTATAGAGTGATATTTGTATTACAGATCAACTAGGTGTATTTACAATAATTAAAAAACCGCATGATTACTATTTCTTTAGTAGGTATCACATCATAAAAACATTTACAGCCAAAGAGTTTAAGATAGGTACAATAGAGCGGCTATGCAAAGAAATATCATAGAAAAACTGTGATCCCATGTCTCAGTAACGCCATCTAGCATAATATAGCAAAATTAGAGCGGCATAATCACAACAACGAGTTCAGCTACTCAACGCTAGAGGGCGCTGTAACCAATTTACTCTATTTAGCACACTAATACTGATGTACTATAGATGTCATATTCTTATGCACCTGTTATCTATTTTTCTACTCAAGTAGGGATGACGACAAAATATCGATAATTTAATGTCGATATTTATACAATGTAATAATTAAAATCTTTTATCTTATGTAATGGACCAAAGTCCGATTATTATTAAAGGTAAAATGGTTAAATGAAACGATATGTAGTAAATTGACAATATTTATTGTCCTTGAAATAACATATTTGTTTAATAATTGTCGTTTTGACTGTTTTGTATTTAATGAATGAACATCCTAAGAGAAAGAAGATATCAAAGTTTTATAATAACTCCACAAGGCGGCTGGTCATGAAGGTAAAGTAATACTATTTAAGTAATGGAATATAATTATTTTAGTAGGCTTCTATCCTCAAATTTACGCGGGTGAAACCGCGGGGCACAGCTAGTAATAAATATTATCGATAACAAAATCGATAAACAATATCACATCTCTGCGCGGCAGTAGTAAAACTACTCAACCATAGAGGGCGTTTATTACAAAATTAGCAAATTTTCTAGATCTATTTTATGAAAATTATTTAATTCTAATTACCGAGTAAATATAAATAATTCATACGAAAATAAACCGAAGTTAGGTCCAGTCGTTTTACCATAACGATATTTGCAAAATCGTAATGCCTATATTTCCTTAGAAAATATTTTTCTTTTGGTGGAGACTCGTGGACAAGAATGCGACTTTACGCGCAGGCGTACCATACTAGACTGAGAGTCTTGTTACTCCTAGGTAACAAGTATCGGATCACGGTTTTGTTCGCTATGTCCCGTCTATTGTAAATAATTTAATGTCTTTGTTTACAGCAAAAAACAGCATCACTATAAAATAGTTTTTTTACACAGATCATCTAATTTTACAATAATAAGGAGAACACTAGAGTAATTTGTATCACAGAAATAAATTCGAAAAAAAGGAAAAAAAATAAAAATAAACAAACTCTTCAGCTTTATAATATTAAGTACAGATATAGATTTCTTTTTACTTTTCTTTAACCTGACTCCTGAACTATTCGCGAGACGAGGGTATTAACTATTGGGGAAAAAATGTCGCGTTCGTCAATAGTTAATAGTGTTAACCACGGGGTATTAACCAGCGGGAACGACAGGAAATAACTGTATGAGTTGCTTAATTTTCCAATGTACGTTGGTTATATGGTGGGGAATGGGAAATCTTAGTATCTGTTAGGCTAGAGTCTTGTTGTTGCTTATGTTATGTTGCCTTCTTTATATTTGACGAGCAATTAATTGTTCGTTGCTTCGAATTGGAAGAACATATTTTATATTGTTGGTAGTTTTAGGGCACTTCCTATTAGGTACGGTGTAGTGGATGACCAATCCTTAATTTAGAACTATTAATACATAAATGTAGTTTGTATGTTAAGTTTTATTACTAGGTCGTAGTTTACTAATTTTACTAAATCAAATCAAGTTCTTGACCGAATTTGGCGTATAAGACTGTACATAAATATTCATTCGAGTTTATTTCTATATACCTATCATAACAACTATTCTTATTTTGTAATGCCGTCGAACTATAGAATCGTATTTGCGATGTGATTCTAGAAAAGAAATCATTTATCTGCATTTATAAAATTAGATATTGTATCAGCACGATGCGATTTTCGCAGATAGTGAAACTAGTCATTGGAAAGAATTTGTATGTAAAGAGCAGGGTGTAAGTTCATTGGACAAGAGGTAGATGCATAAAAAATGTGAGTCTACCTTATTTAAATATTACAGTAAGTACCAATTTTCAATGTTAATAATATTGTACTCCAGCAATTTGCTTCGTTGGTCTTGTGCTTGCAAGTGCTAATGTTGAGCATGTTATTGCGTTTTTCCATCTGGAATTTCCGAGTAACTGCCCGGAGTCTGGAATTGTGCCCGGTTGATGGCAATAGGCTCACCCCTAAATACTTGATGAGACTTTAACATAACAAAATGTATTATTGTTACAGTTCTGCCTAACCCTTTGGGGAAAACAGGTGTTATGTTATGTTATACTATGAGGGCAAAACTTTCAATATATATAACAGGGTGTAAAAAGATATTTGACGAAGCCGAGAGTCACTTGTATTCCTCCCTGCCATAGTGATATTTTTTTTTTAGCTTGAGATATTGCAAGGTCAAAGTTACAATTTTTTTTTACGAATTTAGGTTTAAATGTTATAAATTTAATTAAATACCCCACAACTGTACCGTTACATGCAAAATCGCTGAGTAACGCACTATGGGTAAGCACAGTGTTTTGCGTGCGATATTACTCAGCAAATTATCACAACAAAACTAAAAGTAGTGTTCCAGCAATAATTTTTGCTCTGTGTTACATAGTTTGATGTACAGAATATGTAGATAATGGCTATGTGACAGGTCTTTTTACACCCTGTTTTGTAAAGGCAATCTCTTGTGAAGGTTCTTTTCAAACTACAACAATTACCAGCTTCGGCCACCGTAGGCGCGGGCCTGCGGGCGGAGAGTAATGGGTAGCTCACCGTCCGATCAGGACCAGGCCCGTGCCGGACGGCGCGTACGTGTTCCACGCGCGCCTCAAAGAGATGTCAGCATCGAGGAGGGGCCCCTTAGGGCCGAAGCCTGCCGGGTCAGCGGGATTGTCCGAAAGGGTTACCGCTGGCCCGGAACATAAAGGGCTAAGGAAGGAACACGGGTGGGTTTTAGTCAGTAAGAGTCTGACACTCCCTTCCACTCCACCCAGAGCGGGAGGAGTCATTTGATGATTTCCCATCCGCAAAAAAAAAAAAAAAAAAAAAGCTGTGTATATTTACAATGATTACCTAATGCAGTGGTCAGAAAATGTGGTCAAAAATATAACTGGTTATTTTTAATTTGTAAAAATGCTGTCTGAAGTAAATAAGTAAAGAATTCGTAAATATTTATTGCATTTAAGTTTTAGTTGCTTGGGGGTGCAATAGGTCGTGTGATAATGTTCAAATAATAGTATGTGAGGTTAGAGAGTAATACAAATCTTATTATTTCTGTATTTATTAACAAGAAAAATAAAGAAAATCTAGTTGTTTTGATAAATCACAGTTTTATTCATTATTTCCTATATAATCACACCATTATCAGATAACAACATTAAGACAGTGCAATGCTGAAATAATGGATCACCCTCTCACAAAGGAAAATAAATCATTTTGTTGGTTTGATTACGTAAAGGTGGACAAACATTTATCAAGCACTGCCATCACAATATCTTTGTGACTTGCATATAACTTTAAATCTGGAGTAATGTCTACCCAGCGAACTCCAACCGCATCATCACCAGCATGTAATTTTAAAGCACCAACAGTGGAGCCATTGTTGTCATGAAAATTGTATGCTATACTCTCCATCCAAGCGTTGTCCGTATTGCGATGATCGTCAATGTATCCCTTATACACTACATCTCCCTCATTGAAGAATTTTTCAAATCTTTGGAACCAAGCTTGTTTTTGATCTGGAAATAAAATTATTTTTCTTGTGTACGCAGTTTCCATAAATAATATGTACTTATACATTTTGATTTCACTCATATTAGGTATACAGTATAACTATTGCTGACCTTCATCCAATACTAAAGAGTTCATGGCTTCTTCCTGAAACTCCCTGACTGCTGTTGCACTTACTTTCTCACCAGGATCTACCATTCCACCTGGCAGTGCCCATTCTCCAGTGTCCCTTCTTTTCACTGCAACACATTGCAGAATGGGCCTGAAATAAGAATTTCTTGTAGCAAGCAAGTAGGTATCCAATAGTTAAGCAATAATTAATCATCACATTAGTAAATGAGTTTACTTATTCCTAGATTTGTCCTTTTCAATTTCACCATTGTCGAGTCTCTTCCAGCGAGTAACAACTGGGTCAGCAGCATGGTTTGGTCCCCATCTCCCAAGGACACCTCTACCAGATATACCTGTTCTTCCTATGGGATTTAGAGGGTATCCATTCTCTATTTTGTACTGACCCATATAGCTGGCTCTGCTCACTTTACCATCCACAATGTTCCATTGTGGTTTGAAACCAGGGTCTCCTGAACACGTATGAATAAATTATAAAAGCTTTTCATATGTAAGAATCTGATTTAAAATAAGGCGTAATTACATCATATAATTTGTTACCAATATTAGGATCTGCCCATGGCTGTCCATGTATGGATGACGCAGTATGATTATGTGGTTGATATTCCTTATATTCTGAAGACCAGCTGACCTTTTCATCAGGCACAGGGAATCTTTCAATGTTAGAACGGGGGTATAACCCTCCACGACATTTAATGTGAGTGGTTATCATAATAACGCTAGATCTAATCATTAAAACACTTGTGAGTATTATGAAAAATGTTCTTATACTAATACCGGTGAATATAGCTGTATTATTTTTATAATTTCTCATGCTTTTTATCAAATAAATCATAATAAACAACTGTAACTGTCAAGTTGTCAAACTTGACAATTGTCAGTCAGTCCCTCTTATCAACTGACAAGTCTTAAGCTAGGTACACACACAGCAACTTAAGGGGAATGCTCCAACCAGCCCGCAAAATTCAAAATTTCTTGAGTTTTTGGAAATTTGCAGGCCAGTGCTAGGTTGTATGTTGATAAAAATATTATTCGCGGCTGTAAGATGTATGTAGTTACAGAATTATAATCATCAAAATCACTAATACAACCCTCCAACTTTATAAAGGTGAAACAACAAAAAAAAAAACAGAAAAAGTAATTCCTACAGCTTTATGAACTTAGGCCTCTGCCAACGTCAAATATCTACCACAGACTAGCAAATTACCACGTCTACACGTCGGCGGAGGCATTCGCAGATGGCCATCTGCTGATGAATCTGTCGACGTGGCTTAAGAAGCGAGCGCACCGACCACCTCGAACGTCGTCGTCGTGCAGATAGACTTGTACACACGCCAGCACATCAAGCTACCCGAAACTGTCAAATTTTCCCAATCAACTTTGAACCTTATGCTTTAGCGATAAAGTTGAAAATCTATTAAAGAAATTTGACAGATTGTAGTAGCTTGAAGTGCTGGCGTCTGTACAATTTTATCTATGAGATAGACATCAAAGGGTTCGTGTGTCGTCGTGCGTGCTTGATCGTATAGACTTGCTGTAGGTACATCAGATTCAGCATTTAGAGCATAATATACTGTATAATCTATGTTTAGAGCGCGTCACCGCATTATATTGTAGTCTTTGGAGCGCGTGTTGGGAGGTGATTGCACGTCAAAATGGGTCGTGAATCACTTTCACGATTTATGTAAAGATATAAGTCTCAATCAATCATATTCAAATCTTTGATCATTTGAGTACCTACCTACTTATACTCTGCACGCCTATGATTTTTTATTTCATCAAAAACGTCTTCCTATTTATTTTCCTCTTCACTGCTGCTGGGTGCTGCTGACCACATCAGAAAACGTTTTGATAATAATTGGTGACATTTTGATTTCAAATAAATAAAACCGAACCTTTATGCTTAAGCTATGCTATGCTTGCTGTGTTATGCATGCTGTGCTATGCTATGCATGCTGTGCTATGCAAGCTATGCTATGTCTAGCCTAAACTAGACTTACTTTACCTTTTGGAGAATCATGATTCCCAAAAGGCTTTGCTATGCATTCCATGCTATGCAATTATGCTATTGCCGAACATAACCTAACGCTGAACCTAACCTAGTACTACCTAATGCCGAACCCAACCTTTTTTTTTTAACCTGGTGAAATGCTCATGCATTCTGCACTATCTCGGGGAGATAGTCCAGTTATGTGGGACCCTAACTCACTAAAACTCCACGGTGTCCTCAACTGCCGCTTATGGCAGCAACACGGGCACGCGCAGGGAGCAAACCAGCACATGGGCGCCAGACGACCCCTTGTCTGGGCACCCTTGGTCCCCCTGCGACGGGTCAGGACATTGGCCCCGCCGCCCGCCAATTTTCGGCCGCAGAGGATAGGGAGAGCGGCCAACGTCATACCAACACTCCTCCTCCTCTGCGGCCCCACCGTGTCCGCCATCAGACGGTGGCGACCCCGCCAAAGCCGCGGAAGGTAGGGAGAGCGGCGCATCGCAATACCGGCACTCCATTCCTGCCGCCGCCGCGGCCTCCAACACTCAGCCGCGATGCCTCCCATACGACATCGCGGCCCGCCTCAGTTGCGATGTCGCCAAAGCGGCACCGCAACCTACTTGTTGGCCGCTACATCGCCGGCTTACATTCAAAAGCCCTGACGAGCGGCCCCTCGGGTTCCTCTTCGCTTCAACGTGGGTGACCAACCCACGGCTACTGAGCTCCCCCGCCTCGACAATGCGGGAAACCCACTGGGGGGATGCCGAACCCAATCTAACCTAACAAAGAGAATCATGATTCCAAAAAGCTATGCATGCTATACTTTGTAACATGTAAAACAAATGTTACATGTGCTAAAAACAAAATATTTGACTACCAAAAAACATGGTATTAAAACTAAATATGTCTGTCCTAAACGGGTTTACCTACGAAACCCCCTTGTTTTGCTAACCCTCCGCCTAACCACAAAATATATAAAAAAAAAAGAAAACAGATTTTTTTACAAAAAAAATGTTTTTTTTTATATATTTTCGTTTCGCTCGTTTTTGCTAGTTACTACTAGCAAAAACATCCTTGATCCCTAAACCCGTTTGATGTGTGTCATATTGGCCCTACCTACAGTCGCGTCGTTGAAATGTAGGCAATAAAATAAAAATAAATATATTTAAAGACTTATATTTCAAAACTAGTGTTAGCATTTACACATTTTATTAATTAATTACTATTATCATTTTCTTCTTCGTGTCGTTTTCTTAACTGTAGGTTTTTTAAATACTTCATCATCCTTTTTCTGAAAGTCTTCATCTGTAACAAAATGAATTACATACAATGAAGCTATCCAGAGAGTATTCTATCTATTTTATTTAATTTGGTAGTTCATGATTTACGTTTGGACTATTTTTCTGATTGTTTTATCTAAAAATGTTACTAATAAAAGTTTACCAGAATCATCCGAAGCGTTCGCTGACGTTTTGTTGTTCCTTGTCGCTGCTCTACGATTCGACTTTCTCACACTTTGTGGGGTCTTTTCATTGCTCGGCGGTTCATTCTCCTAAAAAGTACAAACATATTTAAAATATTAGAACTTAGTAAGTTCCGTTTGTAGGAACTTAGGGGCTACTTTACCTCGTCAGCGCTAGAAGAGGATCGTCTTCTATTCCGCCTAGCCGCGGGCTTGCGTCGCGGTGTGGCTCGCACGGGATCGTTTCGTCGCGGCGGGGAGGCACTCGCGGCGCCGCCCTCACTATTCTCCTCCGTGTTACCTTCCTCACCCTCTCGAACGGCGAAACATTCTTCTATCTTGTCGCCCAACTCCGTGACAAGGGTCTGTAAAAGTGTTATTAATATAACATGGTATAAATATATATAATATATAACCTCCAACTTCGATTAATGTTTCTTATCGACCTACCTTAATTTCATTTTTGGCCATTTTAGATGTGTTATTCATTATAGTGTTGAAGCAGTCCATGACTCCATTACAGTGCAATTTATCTTTGTAACAGTCGAGGTTCTCAATGAGCTTGCGTAGAGACCTTTCGTTGTACGTGAACAGGGACAGGCAGTACGCAAGGTCGCGCCACTGTCGCTCTTCGGTCGATAACTTGAATCTTTGACATAGCTTCTCTACCAAGGCTTCCATTTGTCGGTCTTTTTGTATGAGCGATGTTATATACCTTGAAAAAGAAAAAATATGTTGGTAAGCTAAAGGAAAGCTTCTCTACTCTACTAAGGCTTCCATTTGTCGGTCTTTTTGTATGAGCGATGTTTTAAAACTACAAAAAGAAAAAAATATATTTTTGTTGGATTGCTAAAGGAAAGCCAGTGGCTAAAAAAGCTTTAGCTCTATAAGTCACTTCTCCTGCCATCATGTTGGAAGCGCTTGTAACATATTACTTGAACTTGAACATCTTACTGAACAAGGAACACTCACTTCATAATAACTCTGTATTGTTCTTCAGCGACGTTTAACTCGGGGTCGCTGAGCCTCGATATAATGTCTGGCATGACATTATACAGCGCGTTGCCTTTCTGTGACAGTTGCTTGAAGAATAGCTTCGTCATGGAAGCGACTCGCGCATCTTTGTCCGCACAACATAGCGCCATGTCGGCAATCTGTCCTTTCACTCTAACCATCTCGTGGAGAACCAAGAAAGAGAGCATTTTAACTGCGCATTGTCGTACTTCTAACTCTTCGTCACTTAGTCTGAAATGTTATAGTATTGTTATTAGTAGGTGTTTGTAAGACTTTAAGGGCCGATTTCACGGTGACCTTAGAAAAAAAAAACAGACTTAAACTTACTTAAACCTTAGCTCTTACTACAAGATAACAAATGAAAAAAAAAAACAGTATTTGTAGAAGACCAATTTCCGTAATTGAAAACATTCAAAATCTAGTCGCAATCTCTTGCAGCGACAATCAATGTCAAGATCAACTCATATACCTACTTATTGTAAAATTTTGCATGTCAAATTTCTGACTATGTATTAGGAAACTTCTTTAAATTTTAAGACCAACGCTGTACCAATACCTATTGCAAATAAAATGATTATGATAACAATTTGTCAAAAATGTAGGACAATTAGAGGTATTTTTGTCAGATTGAGAATTTGAGGCTAAGATCAGACTGTGAACGTTCTTAAAATTACGAAAACTGCCCCCCTGAGCAAATTATTACGAGACTTTTTTATGGTTTCAACAATATTCATACTCACATGTGATAAATATGATGAGTCCAGGGTTGTGTAAGATTGGGGAATCGCAAGGTAAGGTCGGCGAAAGCGATTGTCAAGTTGGTTCTCAGGGACACATTCTTGGACTTCTTGAGGACTGTCACCATCAGCTGAAGACCGTCTTCGCAAACCGCGTTGGAAACCAACATAAACCTATAATTTATAACAAAGCAATTATACTAAAAGACGGAACACGAGATTAGATGGTGTCAAAAATAATTCGCGAATTGCGCGGCTATAGCCGCTGCCCGTTTTCCGCTATGAGTTCCCAAACTATCATAGCCAACGAAGTATTGGCATTCATTAAACATGCCATCGACTACATGGACGAGAACAGCATCTTGCAGATCTGCAAGTCATCGTACAAGGAGGAAGAGATTAGCAGTGCCAAGTTGCTGCTGTTCATGACGCTTGGCAAAGTCAGCCAGATGCCGTCTCGTAGAAGGGACGGTACAGTGAAGAGTCTCCAGGACATCGTTACGCTGATGAAGGAGACCGACCCGAATTCGTGGCGAAGGATCTGCACAAGCTGCCTCCCGTCACGTTTGACCACATAGACGTCACCAGGCTGCTGAAGGACATTACATTCCTGAAGCAAAGCCTGGCCGAGATGCAGCAAAAGCTGGAGGTGTCCAACAACACCATCAGTGATCTACGGGCAGACGTAGTGCTCTTGCGCAACACAATTTCTGCAAGTAGGTCACCTACCGACGCTGCAAATGTGAGCACGCGTTGCGGGGCACAAAACGCCTCCATCTGCAGTTTCGAATCGGCGGACTCGAATGCGTCCCAACTGCCGAGAATGCATGCGTTGCAACGCGTGCCGTAGCCGTACCTGCCTCGACATAGGTGGAGACAACAACGTGTGTATGTTCGTCGAACCCTAAACGAGCCTACGCTGCAATAGTAGCCGCTAACAAGCCTGCTGAGTCGCAAAAATCGCAGGTAAAACTAGCGGAAAAACCAAAAGGACCTAAACGGAGCCGGTCGAAACCCAAGAAGGTTTTAAAAAGCCAGGATCCAGACAAAGACACGTGCGATAAGGATGGTTTCATCAAGGTGGAGAAGAAGAAGAAGAAGCCTCCTTGTCGGAACCAGTGCGGCACCGCGCTGGCAGGACCCAACATGCTGCTGCGTTCAGCAATCCCGACGACGCAGCTGTACGTGTCCAGACTGCACCACTCCACGAAGGTTGAGGAGATCGTGGAGTACACGCGTGTGAAGACCAGCTGGACTTTGAGGGTTGAGAAGTTGGGAGTCGCGTCACAACACGAACTTCAAGTCGTTCGTGGTGCGTGTTCCGACACATCATCTCGAGAAGTTCCTCAAGGAGGAGTTCTAGCCGAAGGGCGTTGTGTACCGCCGGTTTCGTGGCCGGATACATGACACCAGTCAGCGAAACACGACGCAGACACTTCGTGTTCGTTAGTTTTTTAGTTTACTTAATTATAATGTTGTATGTATTTGTAGTATTTTTAAGTTATTAATATTGTATTGTATGTGTTTTATATGGGCCTTGATGCCTGAAATAAATGGATAAATAAATAAATTAAAAGAATATGACGGACTAACCAATAGCAGCGTTAAAATAACTACTTCTGTGAAAACTGGCCTGCTTACCACATGAAAAAGGTGGTGCAGTCAACGAGAACATTATAGATAGGCAGATTATAATAGTAATAATTCTTTTAATGTACTGTCTTTTTGTGTTCCATTATTATTTATTTTTTTTATTTTATGTTGCTATGTTATGATATCTCGCTCGCGCACTATACCCGTCCTGTTCGCTCACATTACCTAGTGAAGCTGAGCGCGGCGGCGGCCTGCAGCGGCGGCGTGGCGCGCGCGGGGTTGGACAGTAGCCAGCGCAGCAGCGGCACGTAGCGCGCCAGGCTAGTGCCGGCGCCCACGATGTCTCGCTCGCGCACTATACCCGTCCTGTTCGCTCACATTACCTAGTGAAGCTGAGCGCGGCGGCGGCCTGCAGCGGCGGCGTGGCGCGCGCGGGGTTGGACAGTAGCCAGCGCAGCAGCGGCACGTAGCGCGCCAGGCTAGTGCCGGCGCCCACGATGTCTCGCTCGCGCACTATACCCGTCCTGTTCGCTCACATTACCTAGTGAAGCTGAGCGCGGCGGCGGCCTGCAGCGGCGGCGTGGCGCGCGCGGGGTTGGACAGTAGCCAGCGCAGCAGCGGCACGTAGCGCGCCAGGCTAGTGCCGGCGCCCACGATGTCTCGCTCGCGCACTATACCCGTCCTGTTCGCTCACATTACCTAGTGAAGCTGAGCGCGGCGGCGGCCTGCAGCGGCGGCGTGGCGCGCGCGGGGTTGGACAGTAGCCAGCGCAGCAGCGGCACGTAGCGCGCCAGGCTAGTGCCGGCGCCCACGATGTCTCGCTCGCGCACTATACCCGTCCTGTTCGCTCACATTACCTAGTGAAGCTGAGCGCGGCGGCGGCCTGCAGCGGCGGCGTGGCGCGCGCGGGGTTGGACAGTAGCCAGCGCAGCAGCGGCACGTAGCGCGCCAGGCTAGTGCCGGCGCCCACGATGTCTCGCTCGCGCACTATACCCGTCCTGTTCGCTCACATTACCTAGTGAAGCTGAGCGCGGCGGCGGCCTGCAGCGGCGGCGTGGCGCGCGCGGGGTTGGACAGTAGCCAGCGCAGCAGCGGCACGTAGCGCGCCAGGCTAGTGCCGGCGCCCACGATGTCTCGCTCGCACACTCCGCGCACGTATTCTGCGTCGGCATCGTCGGCTACGGCGCCTTCGAGACCTGACTCTTCCTCTGTCATCGTTGTGTTCACCTGTTCACACCAATATCGAATTATTCAGAATAAGGAATTATACAATGTGTTGATTTGCATCCTAGTCAAATTCAAGGACGTAATTATGCTAATGATTCTCGACCCAAATCAACAATAAAATGAGTAGGTATTTTTTTATTTTATTTTCTTATTTAAGGAAATCCGTAAGTGTGAACCAGCCGTATTTAAACACGGCCCGTCTGTTACTAGCCCTATAACCGCGCTTCACACACACACAAATGCATACCATTCATGCAATTCTCATTCGATAAATTCGTAGGTAATCAATCCCATCCTCCAATCACACTCCCCGCGCTGCTCCTAGCCACGCCCCTTTTCCCCGTCTTTCTGTCGGCGCGGCGCGCGGCGCCGGCGCCGACAGTGTGATTGAACTTGCCGAAGTTTTCGCAAGTGCGCTTTGCGAATTTCCGTACATCGAGACGTAGTTACAAAGTGTGATGACGGACAATTACTCAAATGCCGAGTTGGTGGAGATGGTCGCCATCAGTGGAGACAGCCTACGTGGAGCCATCCGGATGTTCGTGGAAATGTATCCCGATCGGGCACAAGACATTCACCCAGGTGATAATGCTGTGCGGGTTACATTTTGGTCGCTGGTTCCTGGAACACCAAGACGCCAACATCCTGTGGATGGACGAGTGTTTACCTAAGAGTTGAAAGTAAGTACACCACGTACTTATACTTAACTAGCACGTCTTTCCATTTCATCAAACGTAGAAAACATCATTTTTAGACTTAGTAGATCGGTACACTAACTAAGGTAGGTATTATTGCCGGCCCTAAGCCCGTTATGTAAGAAGGAAAGTTTCAAATCAACCAATTTAATCCACAAATAAAAACAAAATCATTTAATCATCTGATAACAGGTCAGTGAACTTTTCTTTGGCGCACTAGTATTACTGTCATTAGTAAGATTTCCGTATTCCAATGATGCTCAAAAATGAGTTAATTATCAAGCGAAATTTATGACAATAATGTAGGTGATTTTCGAAATAAAATTAGGTAAAATTATTGCTACCGGTCGGGTCATTGCTACGCGGGGAAAAACAGCTGCATGCATTGTCGCTGTGTGCGTAGTCGGGTGATTCTGTTTTATTTGTATTGAATTAAGGGTGTAATTCTGAAATACTGTTAAATTGCAACAACAAAAAAAAAGCAGCGCTTACTAGTTATTGCCCCATAACGTACTTCAATTGATTATTTATGTATTTTATGACAACCTCCTGAACTTTGACGAGGATGCAAATCAACACATTGTATATCCTACGGAAGTAATAAATGAAAATCAAAATCGCGTTTTCGTCTCATATTTTCGCTTTGCTCTGCAATTGTATCGAAAATCCTCACCATATACATATAATTTGATGACATGTTCCAAGAAAAGCTATTCAATAAAAAAAATCCTAGTTAACAACATGCCCGTACCGATGGACCCTTGATGGAGGTGACGCTCGCAGACCGCTGCTGGCGCGAGGAGGCGCTGGCGTTGCTGGCGTTCATGAGCGTCTGTCGGCGCAGGTCGTCCATGCGCCCGCGCTTGCCCGGCGTCGCGAACGCGCCCGCTTTCTTCTTGCGTTTCTCTTCCACCTTGCGATCTTCGCGGACCTGATGACAACAAATCCTTCAATTGTGTATCGATGAAATGTCATGTATTCAAAGTATTCCTTCAAAAATAGTTTTTTTTTGGGTGTAAGGACTACCATTTTTATGTCTTTTGCTATGAAAATGGAGTAAGAACAATTTTTTTGTTGGTTTAAAAACAACAAATTACCTGATTCCTCCTCCTGAGCTCGCTGTACACATTTATATCAAGGTATATGAGCTGCTGTAGCGCTACTTGTCCCAGCACGAAGACGAAGCGAGTCAACAGCTCCACAGGCAAGCTGACCTCCTCCTCATTGCCACTATCACTCACCATTGTCTCTTCCACCCTTCTGTACATCTCCGCAAGAATCTTCCCACTTACAACTTCCGGGGTATCACAGATCGCGTAAATGAGATCTATGGAGTTAGCAGCAAAGGCAGTGAATCTATCGAACTTAGAGAATGTTTCCATCAGACTGTCGAAAACGGAGGTGAAAATCGCGTGTTCGACGGGGTATCTTTGACTCTTTTTCGTTAATGGTATCAATAGCTGAATGCTCAAGTTCCGTGAGTTGTAGTCTGCAGTTAACCCGTGCGATTGAATGACGTCGAGGTTCGCGACTGCTACGGAGGGCTTCGCCTTAGCGACCATCACTAGAAGTGTGAGTGCGGCGTAGCTGTCCATGTCTGTAGTTCCATCAATTTTCTTTAGGAACATCTCCCAAAATACCTGTGAATGAAAATAATAAGGTTTTATTTGACACCAGAGTGCTGTAAATACCCAAACATAACACTACATTTGTTAAGAAAAATCATGTTAAAGAAACAAGCAAAATTATTAAATTGGTAGTACAGTATTTTTATCTCACGAAGCGACGCGCGCTTTACTTGTGGACCAAGTGAACAACTGTGCTGCGAATATGTACGTAAGCGCAGGAGCTCTTGATAATGTCCAAGACAATGGCGAAGTGTCGGAAGTGTGTATGTTATGTGACGCTATAGGCTTTCACGCACACAGCGTGCTTGTTCACTTGGTAACCACGAGTAAAGCGCGTCGCTTCGTGAGATACAAAAACTTAGTAGAATATAAAAATGTTCAAAAACATGTACAGTAAGTAGCCGAAGATATGGCACATATCGACCTTGAGACAGAGACTGTCACATGAATGACAGAGACCACACTCTACAAAACCGAACTATTAATAAATTCGCTTTGGCATGCCTTATAATATGTATGTGCGTACCTGTATAATACCGGGACTGATGTCTCCCTTGTTTACCCACTTATCCACAAGATGTTCGAGCGCGAGCGCGCTGCCGCGGTCGATGTGCGTCATCAGCGCCACCAGCTTCTTAGCGATGGCGAAGCACCGAGCGCGCTCGGCCTTCGTGTCGCACTCCAGGTACATGTCGCGGTACGCACGCTCTACCGCCTCGCGTTTTTCCTGAATATTTTCAACCGGATGGTGTAAATTACAATATTATCCTCTACCAAAAATGACAACTAGAGAATACTAAAAAAAAAAAACTGGACAAGTGCGATTAGGACTCGCGCCCTGATGGTTCCGTCTCAAAGCTGTGACAGGCTGTGACAGGCTGCCCGCGGCTTCACTCATGTGACAAGGCCTATGAATTTCCAATTCCGGATTGAAGGACAAACTCGTTTTTTTCACTTCCGTTTATTCCTTACTAGCTGCGCCCCGCGGTTTCACCCGCGTAATTGTCGATCCCGTGGGAATATCGGGATAAAAAGTAGCCTATATGTTAATCCAGGGCTACCTCCATACAAAATTTTATCAAAATTGGTCCAGCCGTTTGAGCGTGAAGAAGTAACAAACATATAAACACACACACACTCACTCACAAACTTTCGCCTTTATAATATTAGTGTGATGAGGTTCGGCACCCGAAAAACTGTACTATATTGCTATTCATTTGACAAACAACTAAACACCCACTAAACCAGATTACCTGATCGGGCGACCACACAAGCAGCAACATGTTCGCGACGCCCATTTTCGCAGACTCAATATTAAAATGATGCGCCGTCGTAAAGAAATCTATCGCCTCGCTGACGTCACCGGCTTGCTTCGACATCAGCAAGGAGTTTATCAGCGGCACCGCTTCGGAGACCATGCGGCTGAAGTGAACGGACTCTTGGAGGAAGGCTACTATATTTTCTTTTTCTTCTAATCGTTTGTACATAGCAAGTTCTTGTTCACATTGCTGTGTTAGAGATATGGTTCGGTCTGGTATTACGAATATGTTGCGAAGTAACGCCACGAAGTATGCAATCTGTAATGTGTTGTTTATTTTTAGGTATAATACTTTTATTGTATGGTCAGTGCTCTGCATACCTAACCCTTCTTACGAAGAAGAAGAGGGGAAGAGGGGCCGGGTTATGCAGCTTTTAAGAGTTACATGCGGTGTTACTATGGGCAGTCGTATCGCTAAAAGCGATGTTTTCGTTTTCGTTACAGACAACTTTTGACTGTGATGGTGTGATGGACTTGATTAGGAGAAACGATATGCAGATTGCCCATGGTGCATTATTTACATAATATAGAACACATCGATGGCTCCTAAGTATACTGAGTCAACTATACTTATAAAGAATAATAGTTGACTCAGTATACTTAGGAGCCATCGACATAATATACAACATATTACAACACACACTATTTCATTTTTTTTTTAGTTATAATAGTATTATTGTGGCATGTTTTTTTTAATCTTTGGTTACTAACATAATTTTTAAGTATACTAACATAAATATGGATCACTGTCTGAATTAAAATAAATAATAATAACTATTTTAATACATAATTTTTATGCATTACGTATTTGCAAGCTTGCCACTGATTCGGTCTCAGTCCATCAGGAAGTGCTTCTACAAACAAATATTTCGGTAGTTCTTACCTGGTCCTTTTTCTCCATGTCACATCGAAGTAATTTAGCATCAGGATACTGTCTCTCAGTGTGCTTTACAACCAGGTACGCCTTGTAATAGTTCTTTTCACGTAAATGTTTGCGGATCGCGTCATACAAGTTCTCCAGCGACGCTTGGGATAAATCTGGCTCATCTTGTGTGAGTATATCCATTCCTTTCTTTATAGTAGTAATGACGTCACCCTCTATACTCTCCCACTTTTTGACCAACTCAGGGTCGGGGCCCGGATTCAACTTCTTTTGTAGATCTTCTAAGATTGCTGTTTCAGTTTTTAATTGTTCTTCCAGTGCCTCTAGTTTCAGTTGTGCAGAAAATGGATTGCATTCCAAGAATATCTAGAAAGTAATGTGAATATTAAATAGAGAGACGAACGGAAGATGACTTGACTAATACTGAGAAGTATAACTGGCGAAATGTGGGTGTACTGCAGGTACATCTCTGCCTCCCCAGGGATGTGCCTTACAGACGTTCCACGGGGGGTTCCGGAATTGGTCCTTTAAGAGGAACCGCAACCACCCCTATGTGCTGATGGTGATCACTGGGGTAATATTAGTAAGGTAAAAATCACTCCCCGACCCCCTCCTTGGAGGTCTGGTGCCTTTTGAAGGTTCCCCGCGAAAACAAAAAAAAAAAGGTACACCTCTGCGGCCTCTGCCTAACCCTTAAAATATGGATTTTTGCATTTGTGTATTTGATAGCCTAAACGGGAGGCAGAGTATTTAGATTTGATTTTGAATGTCCTGACGTCGGTCTATAGGGATACGCGCCATTTTCCGTTGTTCTTTTTCTTTACTTTGATTGGTTGTAGCAACAGAAAGGAGGGGACTACCGGGATGACTAATAGAGAAGTATGGAGAAAAAGATTTGTTGCGCCCATCCCAAATAAATTGGGATATAGGCTAGAGAACGATGATGATGGTTGTAGCAATAGTGGTGGTTTATAGTCTAGTGGCAGTCTAGGTTAGGGTACTTACATGGTAGGACTCAAGCTAGGTTGAGGAAAGTGGCTGACAATTAATTTGTAACTGTACCTTAAGCAGTTGTATGGCGGCTTTTCTGACGAGCGCAGCCTTATCCCTGAGGCGTCCGATAGATCGCTCAAGCACAGTGCGCTGCCGACTAACCGGCACACAGTTCTCTCTCTGAAGTCGACACCAGAACTGAAGCACCTGTTTTAATGTTACATTTGTTTAAGTACCAGAATATGCGTAAGGGTCTAAAGCCTGATATATCCGGTAATTGCCTGTGGCATACCATAAGTTGAAGCAACAATAAAAGCTGCACTGTTGCACCATCTAAACAGTGTTTAGACGACGAAAGTCATCTGCTCTAAATTTATTGTATGGTACAAGTAGCGGCACGTAAGTTGGCAAGAGTTTTTGTAGTGGGGGAAGTTTGCGCACGCACAATTTCATACATTTTTATATGCGCGAACTTCCCCCACTACGAAAATCTATTGCCAAGTTACGTGCCGGTAACTATACAGGCAAGAAACTTACATCGTGTAAATGGTGCCCCATTTAGAAGTCCGTGCTTACCGCGTTTTTCAATGGATGGTTGGTAATAAAAAAATAAATGTCACTGTCATCAGTTAAATAGTGTCGCGGAATTACGCTAGCCATAATAAAAAGCCATACATGCTGCTGGAAAATAGACCCAGACAATGTTCCATTGTCAGAACAAAATGTAACCATTACGAAGATCAGTATCGAGGACGAAGTGAAGAGATGGTATAATATGTGAACAGTTATCAACGACTAACAGTGACGAACGGAGCGACACGGTGGGCTCACACGATACAGACCCTAAACAACTTATAGGTGAAGACCTTATAACCAAACCTTATTGGTGATACAGAAAGGTCAAGTGCGTAGTACCACAGATTACTAAATAGTTACTACGTAACAGATACTTCACTCAGTAGAAAATTTCCAATACCTACTGCTTTAATAGCGTACTCCGTCGCGTCAGCCACCGCTGCATGCTAAAATGTGCCTAAATGCTCAAGCGTAGTTGTGATTTAACGATTAAAATTGAACAACGTGCGTGCGCTTCGCTTGCGAAAACCGCACTGAATTTGGTCCGCAAACGGCCCGAGACCGCTTGGCCGGGCGGTAGGTAATTATAGCGCGCAAGTACATGGAGTGACGGAGGCCTGGTAGTACTCGCAACCGACGTGCGTGTATGACCAGATGTATGAACGTGAACGAAGCAAAAGAAGTATGGATTGTTGCAGGTGGCGTTCTGTAGTTTTTTCTGCCGAACCCATGGTAAGAAGGCGTGAGTTAAAGTATGTATGTCATACCTTGTGTCGCACATACGCGGACAAGTCGTGCAGGTGCTCGAACAGGTCGTCGAGGAAGTCGTCGCGCTGCGTGCGCTGCGCGTCCGTCAGGCCCTCGCCGCGCAGCTCCACGCTTAGCACCTCGCACATCATGCCCAGCACGCTGATGCGGAGCGTGTACGACTAAAATAGTAATCATCACTTCACTTGAACAATTACATAATTTACAAACACAATATTATGATAAACATTTTCAGCAATCCTGAAAATCGAAATAGGACGCGCTGTTACAAGAATTAGAGAAATTTGAACATCATTACCTAGTTTATAAAGTTTAAAATAGCAATGAACCTAATTGAGGGTGGGGGACTTCAAGCGTAAAAAATAGGACAGAATTATACCTCATCGCTCTCCAGATATGGCTGTATGGTTGCAATAGCGTTAGTCATCTCTTTGGGCAGTTCCTTAGTGAGCTCCAGTAGGAATGCGCCACAGTTCCTCGCAGCTCCCTGCTCGGTGCCAGCACCGGCATTCTCATCCTCAGATGAAGCTAATGCTTCTGCTATTTCACGCACCTAAAAATATGAATTGTAATTTGTTATTGAAATCAATGACACTTCATTCAACGTGCAGAATAGGCATGATCGAAAAAAAATCAAAAAGTATGAAATACCATTTGTGGTCCAAATGTTCCAAGTGAAAATTCTTTGGTCAGCTGCACTACACCTGCACATATTGGCGACACTGAATGTTCCACCATTTGTAGAATCTGAAATAAAGATAATGTAATAATGACTACACATTTACACATCTACATTATGTCTGTATAAACTGGCATGATTGACTAATAGCCGATACCTTTCATTTACAGACCGTTATTGGTTAAAATTAAGACTCTTGTATCTTTACCAATAATGAAGAAAATACCTCATAGCTTTGCATAGTAGACCCTCCCATATGGAAGTAGCTATCACAGGTAAAATTAGCTTACGAATCTATTCATATACCCAGTTTGGCATAAAAAAATGCTACTATTAGTAAGCAAAACGATTCGTTTTGATTATAGGAATCGAGCATAAGAGGTGAAGGAACACAATATGTGAGAGTGAACTTATAGGTTCAAAACCACTGTCATTGTTGAGATTTATTCTTTCTCATAAGTGGCTTATATCTCCTTGTCCTCCAGTGCGTATATCTCCCATGGCAATCTCAACGGAGAATAGGCATTGGCGCGAGAGATATTATAGACACAGATCCACTCTCTCTTCCCTCACTCTCATAGTCTGTTGGGACGGCACACGATCTGACACGACCGGAGAGAGATCAATCGCATGACCAACGGCTTCGCGTGCGTACCGACACACGGGGGTATCACATCGCCAACTTCCAAACACCGGGCTGTTACTAGGAAATTCCTAATGGAAAAACCCAATAACACCGTCACCCAACCCGGGGATTCCCGGGTTGGGTGATGGTGTTATTGGGTCGGTACCCAGGACCCCACGCTCAGCAGTCACGCTTGCGACCACGAGACTAACCAGGCAGTGCCTTACACACTGTATCTGAACGCCAGTTACATACTTTTCTATATTTAAACTAATAATGAAAGAAAAGTTTGTTTGTTTGAACGCACCTCTGGAACTACTACCAGTCAGATTTAAAAAATATTTTTGCAGTATAATATAACACATAATTATTGAGGAACGCTATTATACAGGCTACTTAAAATCACGCTAGAACCTTAGTTGCAAAAGCAAAAAAAAAGGTCAGAAAGAACGCTAAGCGAAAACGAAGTAAAATCGCGAGCAGACGTTGCGATGGGCGGTGGGGTCGGTAAAACAAGAAATTTCACACAGACGAAGCCGCGGGCAGTAGCTAGTTGTATAATAAAAATATGTTATTTATACTAATGATTACCTGAACCAACTTTATTAGGCAGGAGGTGCCATGGTTGTATTTCTTGATCAGCACACCAAGCACTTGAAACACAGTCTCTCGGACAGATTTGTTCTTTATTATTTGTTCTTCTAATGCCTTATAGCAGGGTTCAGCAACCATTCTGGAAATAAATGAAAGAACTTATTTGCGATTGGCCCAAACAAATTAAATCTAACTGGAAAATTTAAACTGGATAAACTTGAGAGTATTCTCAGTAGCGGCGTTATGGCACTGCGCGGTTGGGCGATCGAATTGAAGGGGCGCCCCTTCCTATCCGCTTGTTCATAGAGTGAGTCCTACTTACTACTAAATTCCCTAAATCTAGCAACAAACTATAACTTCTCCAGAAAAGAAATTTGATGTTGAATTTTTCAACTGTCTTTCAGACACTACCATAATTTCACTCAATGAAAGATTTAAACAGTTAAATTAATACCCGGAATCTTCATATTTTTTGTACGATATAAAAAAGATTCCGGAAAAATCAGACCTTCTCAAACTCTGCGGTGATCTCCAATTGAAGTTAACTGTAGAGTCTAAATCAGATATAGATGGTTCTATGTTGTGCGATGAACTCATAAGTCTAAAATCTTTTTTGCCTGATCAGAATGTGGTTACTCCTGTCTTTATTTTAAATTTTATCAAAGATCGCAACTTACAAGAGCTGTATCCCAATGTATGGATAGCATTGCGAATATTGATCACTATACCTGTAACTGTGTGTGCAAGTGGGGAAAGGAGTTTTTTTAAGCTTAAGCTGATAAAAACCTATCTGCGATCAACACTATCTCAATCTAGATTGACAAACTTAACAACTTTGTCAACAGTAGCGGCCCTAGGGCGGTGCGAGCGGTGCGAAGGCACCGGGCGCCGTCATGGAAGGGGCGCTGAAATCAACCGAAATGCGAGCACCACTGGTGGTCCGAACCGAAAGTTACTATCATCAATGACGGGTACCTTGTGGACGGTCCCCCAGGCACCAGTCATTGATAATAGTAACTTATTATAAACCCGATCGTCCTCAAGCAAGCAAGCAACTGCATAATTTTGCATATATCATAGGAACATGGTACATAGCGCTAACGCTACGTTAAGATTTTGCACCACCTAAAAAAAAATCTAGGGCCGCCGCTGTTTTTCAATCAAAAATGAAATTGCAGAAAACATAGACTTTGATGTCTTAATAAAAGAGTTTGCCGATAGAAAGGCTAGAAAAATAAAATTTTATTAGTTTTTTTTTATAAATAGTTATTTCATTATATCTCTTGCCTCTTTTTTTTTTCGTATGGGTTTTAATGGCAGTTAGGCGCCGTAGAAATCTCGCCCAGGGTGCTGGTAGTGCTAAAACCGGCACTGAGTGTTCTGATTCTGTCAGCTGCAATTATAGACCATACTCATATAAACTCGCAAGAGTTAACTTGAAACATCGCTCGGATGACATAAGCGCGCGGTTCTGAGGCGTCGATGGCGAGAGTGGTAACAGCACGGGGGTCGGGAGGAGCCGGTCAGGTCTCAAGTTAACTCTTGCGGGTTGTAACTATTTTGAAGGCACAAAAATAGAGAAACTACAATCTAGCAGGCAAATTAAATTAATTGTGTAATCCTTTTTTTATTAGGGTTTCGTACCATAAAAGGAAAAATGGAACCCTTATAAGATTACTTTGTTGTCCATTTATCTGTCCATCTGTCAAGATCCTTTTTCTCAGAAATGCGTGGGTGGAGTTATCAAGTTGAAATTAAAATCAAAATACAGGCTGCATTTCCTTGAAGTAGTGAAAAAATCAAAATTCTAAGTCAAGGCAAACAAAAGTTATGGGAGTTTATGTTCCGTTTATGTTGCATATTTTGACACTTGCAAGGGAATCAAAACCTATAGAGTACTTCCTGTTGACCTAGAATCATGAAATTTGGCAAGAAGCAATGTTGTGTAGCACAAGTATCTAAAGGAAAAAATCCGAAAACTGTAAATTTGTTTTATAGTCACATAAAAAAAATAAAATTGTACGGAACCCTCTCCTCGGTGCGCGACTCTGACTCGCACTTGACCTCTTTTTAAAATATTAGAGACAAAACGCACAGCGTAACTACCGTATGAGATGACTTACGAAACAAAGTTATCTTCAGCCAAGGGCGGGTCCCACAGTTTAGACAAGGGTTGCTGAAGCACCAAGTTGAGTGTCACCAAGGCAGCCTGTTTGTCCGACTCGGTCCAACCACAGAACTCTTCATCATCTGTCACCTTCTTGCCCTTTTTGCCTAGTGTTAGCTTTGTGGAGTTCTGATAGAAATATTAAATATTAGCCTACATGAAGTTTTTCAATGTTGTAACATTATGTACTGACCACTTTATACCAGTTTCAAAACTTTTATGTTAATAGTACATTACAATATGTGTGACTTTAAGTAGTCCATTATTCCATGGTGTGAAATTAGCGCCTGAGCATTAGTGCATGGCAAGGGTGCTAATGCGGTGCATTAATAGACTACTTAAGTCACATGGATTGTATACTTTTTTATAATTTGTGACCCAACCCCACAATTAGTCACACTTTTCTGTGTAAAAAAGGAAGTCACAGAAAAGTATGGCTTAGAAAACCTTTATAGCATTGTGTGACCTAAACCCGCACTGGTTTAAGTCACACAATGTTATAAAGTTATTTTTTCTAACATGAAGAAATCTAAATAACAAAAGCGGTACTCCTATGTTAAACGAGGCAAGCCAATTACCGGTTAACAGCCAGAAATCCATAGTCTGGACTGCTACTGATAAATTTCTGATGGAAAAACACAATAAATCTGCCAGACCTGGGCACCCAAATATTTCTCTCGTATGATTGATTTATTCAGTATTCTTATAAAATAACAAGACTTGAAACTGTTAAACACAATTCTACTCACATCAGCAGCAAGTTTAGTGTCCTTAGTCTTCATAATCTGAGTGAACAGATACATCATCATTTTCAAAATGTTCAAATTTTTGGTTCTGACCTCAGAATCTATCTCTTGCTCCTGTACTATAAGCTCTAGGTGGTTGCAGAGACTTTTGCTCGCTCGTATGATGTGTTCAAAACCTAAAGTTGTTTAAAACTTGATAATTAAGTAAACAGTTTGCTGTTAATAGATTATCAAACAAAATGGAGTTGTAAATATTAAACTGTTAAGATTAGGGTCAGTTTACCTTTGTTTATAACATTCCATTCAAGTTTGTTTCCATGTGCTAAGATGGAAAAGTAAGTATCAAAGTGTTCCAATATGTATTCCACTCCTTCAGCATTAAAAGCTCGCGCGGCATCTATAAATAGGCAGCTTTATTAGTTCTTATCGAGTACGTACGGATAAGTAAATTGATATAAAAACAGACACTATAGTACCTTGTAATTTGGACAAAAGTACGCGGGGTTGTACGACGTCTTCAACATGATATTGTCCTGCGTGAGATTCTAGTAATTCGTCCTTCTGTAGAGGTATAGCAAATTCAAAGTGGCTCATTTTGTATCACAGCAATAACTTTTTTCTCCATTCGAAGAAATATCTTGGGTTGAAGAATAGAAGTTTTATTTTCACAACAGTTAAATCAAGCGGACGGCGGCAAGCAGCAAGAAACGTTTATTTTTAAATTTGACAATTTGAATTTTGACATCATCTCGACAGCACTGTCAAGAACTCGAGACAGCACATCGTCTGTCAAACTAAACTAGCGATTTCATTCTGCAATAATTTGAAAAAAGGACGAATGATTGATTTGGTCTCTAATCAATGGAATATAAATAAAACACCGTTTGTGAACTTTACATACCGCTTTGTAATATAAATATACTCTGTAATTTAATAAGAGTTATCCAGTTTAATCGTATCGAAGATAATTATTTCGAATCCAATATCCATACATTTAATCTACTTATTTTACCAGTTTTTTTACGATTAATATAATCCGTGGGTCACCTGTGGGGTCACGCCATTTATGTGCTGAAATATTTCATCCCTTGCATTTCTTCATCCAATCACAAAATAACACCGTATTGACCATACTGGTGTTATTTTTATTATCTACTTACTATCACAATATTTTTGAAAGATGGCAATATTTTTGACACGTTGCTTACATGTCATTTGACGTTTGACTTTCGCTCGCCAGCGCACAAGCTAGGCCAGCTGAAGTGGTGGCATAATATCGAGCTATCTTTGTATTTTTGCTACACGTAGTTCGTGCTAAGTATTAGTGAATTTAAGATCAATATTAAATAAGCAATCATGTCGGGCAAGGCAAACAAAGCTTTTACTAAAGAGGAAGAATTACTGCTACAAGATTTCAGCCGGAATGTGTCTACGAAATCTTCAGCCCTCTTTTACGGGAACGCTTTCATCGTATCTGCAATTCCCATATGTGAGTATTACCATAATACTATACCGACAATGCTAAGTTATTAAAACCTGTAGTTTTATTCATAAATATTAGGTTGCGGTGTAGTGAAAGTACCGTTCGACTTTTCATGTGTCACTTGCAGGGTTGTTCTGGAGGGTGCATGCCCTGGAGGTGAGCTCGTCCTTGGCGTGGTTCGCGATGGTAACGACAGCGAGCACCTGGCTGCTGGCCCTGGCCTACAGGAACACCAAGTTCCAGCTGAAGCACCGTGTGGCGGTTCGCAGAGAAGACGCCGTCGCGCGTGAGATGGCTCGCAAGCTGGCTGACGACAAGAAGATGAGCAGGAAGGAGAAGGACGAGAGGTAATCTTATCACTTTTGCTATTGTTTAGGAAGTATAGTTACTGAGACTCATCAGTTGGAAGTCTGGATAACAATAAGTTCTTGTTTGAACCCTCAGCTTTTATTAACTACTGATCTTTGGGTTAGTAGATATCTTATCAGTGATGTTAGCAAGCAAAAACTATTATTTTACTTGCTAACATCAACCCAGGTACGATATTATGTTGATGAAGAAACTTTATTTTAATCACCTTTAGACATTCTGTTCTGGTTGGAATGTAATGAGTGTAATAATAATCAATGTAAATTAACCTTATTGATTCTTATTAGGGTTTTTAATTTCATATCATATTATGACGGCAACTACTGAGTAACAACCAAACCATGGTTGTCTCTTCCATATTCTCTTCAGCCCGCTTACCAAGTTTACTGGTCACATATTTTTTTATAATTTAGATTATTAGAAAACTTACGTTATCAGAGTCATATTTACCAGCTCTAAAACAGAAGATGAAAAATATCTGGGAAATGTCTTAGTAAAAAAACTATTTATTCTATTTTCAGGATCCTATGGAAAAAGAATGAAGTGGCTGACTACGAGGCAACCACCTACTCCATCTTCTACAACAATGCTCTGTTCCTGACCATTGTCATCCTCAGCAGCTTCTACATCCTCCGCTCTTTCACACCCACTGTGTATCCTTTTACAAACAACATACAAACTTGATGACTATGATAAACATCATCATTTCTTGAAATTCATCCATGTTTAACTTCGTTTCTCAGAAAGCATAAATCCAGCTGTCAACTATTTGGCACTAATTCATTGTTTCAATGCAGTATTTTGATTTCAAAATAATATTTTAAAATCTAAGGAACACCATTAAGTTTATTGTTGCCATAGGTTGGTTGACAAATAATGATGCTCAAAATTAATTGTTTGTACTGGTAATGGTACTGAAATTAAATTGTTAATTTAATTTTATTTAACAGTGAGTTATGTCATTAAGAACGTTTACGCCGTACGGCATTTCATACAAACTTTCAAGCTCTTATTTTTCGCAATGAATGAACCGATTTTAATGAAACTTCATACGTATAAGCAGGATACAAAGATCTAAAAAGTTAGTAGAAAACATTTTCGAAAAATAGTGTTACAGCCGACTTAGACCGATTTTAAATTTTCCATAGAAACAGAGATTTCCAGTTATCTTTTTTTAAATAAGACATTTCGAAAATATTTTCTACTAACTTTTTAGACCCTTGTATCCTGCTTATGCATATGATGTTTCATTAAAATCGGTTCATTCATTTCGAAAAATAAGGGTTTGCAAGTTTGTATGAAATGCCGTACGGCGTAAACGCTCTTAAGGTATGCCAGATATGCATTAAATACTTTTGTTGTCAGAGGAATGTTTGAAAACCGTTTTTGATAGTTCAATATTAATATTATGTGTTTTGTCCAAAGAGATTCCTTAACTCTCTAATCGCAGAAACTACATTGTGTCGCTCTCGGTTGCCTCAGGACTTCTGGCCCTGCTCTCCACCGGAACCAAGTAATGAACTGCCTGTGAATAGTGTTGCCAACAGAAGAAAATGAACTACATCTAGTTTTGTCTGAAGAACTGAAAGTGGCAACGTTGTGAGTGAGTGAAATTGTTACAAAAGTTAAGCATGACTGCTTCTGTTTTGATGAGGCATGTGTACTAACTTTGCAGTTATTTATGTGTTTACATTGAATAAATATAGAATAATTTTATAATTTAAAAATAATAAAATAACCGAAAACAGTCTTTAGTTTTATTTACAAATTTGCATAAGGAAAACTTACAATTATATGGTTTTTCTCTATTCTTAGCAGTAAGTTATCTAAAATTATTCTAACAGCTGTTCTTCATATTCTCCAGGGTGGGTTTAGTATAGTTTAAAATCACAAACAGCTTTCGTTCCACACAAAGTTCATAAAAGTCTTTTCACATAGTCCATAATGTCATATCAGTTGTTACCACTGCTGTCTAAAGCACATACAAATTAAATGTTGAATGAAGAATAGTAGTAATTTATTCACTATGCATTACATATTTTTATCTGATTGTTTGACTAGAACATAATTATATAGGGGCATAAAAACTAATGTAACCGGTTCCTTCATTAACTAATAATCTGCTTAAGATTGTGTCATTCTGAATTTTGAAATAATTTATTTAATTAAATTATATAATTCTGTGGGTTATTTGAAATAAGCGCAGGAGTGCTTTACGCAGCAGTGGGAACGTGTCGTCACAATATTCGTAGGTGTGTCACAGATTGCCGGTTGGCAAGTAACAATGGCGTCGCGCTGCAAATCCCAGTGTTCGCTTTGGAACTTGTGGTTTGACAGGGGCTCAGTACATCATGCCGACGTGCAACGGCTCCGTGCGCTGGAAGTACACGTTGGGGTTGCTGCTGAAGGTGGGCTCCACGCTCGTGTACACGCTGCCCTCCTCCCCACGCACCATCACGCCTGCACACAACACGCTACAATCAGTATGCTTAGCTGACCTGCAGCAATAATTGCAAGTGTAGTCTCGTACATGAGGACCTGAATCCGGGATGACCCGTACATGAAAGTGATCACTGAAGAAAATCGAAATACTCTTATCTAACCGAACTGTCATATCTTGTTTGTCAGTGAAAAAATAGGTGTGAAGTGAGAGTGCATTTAATTACAAGCGAGTGTAGGTTTATGAGTAGTTACCTGGCGGCAGCAAGTAAGGATAGGGCGGGTAATTGTAGTGATAGTTTAGCATGAGGGGGTGCATGGTGTAGTGCGGCGGAGTGTACAGGACGCGTGAGTGCGGGTGCTGCGAGTTCGCGAACAGGCCTCCGTACGGATCTGCGAAAAGAACGTCGCGATCTGCGGTCAATCTGTGCGTGGAAGCGCTAGTCCTCACTAGTAGCGCACTTTAGATACTTAACTAACCGGCTGGCTGAGCGGGCGGCTCCTTACGGTCCAGCACCGGGGGTGGCACGGGCACTGGCGCCGCCGCCGACACCATGCCATACTTGACCGGCTTAAAGTGGAAGAACGAGGGTGAGTAGCCGGATCCGCCGGCCCCCAACGAACTAAGGCCCTCGTCGCGATCCGCATCCCAGCGGCCCTCGCGGCCCAGCGCCGCTAGGCGCCGGCCCTTCGGCGCAAACATGAGCGCAAACACCACCGCGCACGTGGCGAGCAGGCCCGCCGCCACGCACGCGTCCCGGTGCCGCTCGGGTGCGCCCAGCGCCGCTGCCACCCAGCACACCCACACGGCGGCTGTGGCGCCTCCTGCGCCCGCGATGTGCGTCGCCTCGCGGTAGTTGTCGCGAATGCCGCGCGACCGCAGCGCCACTCCGCACACCACGGCGATTAGGAAGGCGGCGTAGCACAGCGACAGCAGCATGTCTGACATGTGCACGTCACACCGGCCGCCGCCGGTCATCACGCGCGGAGGAGAGCCGCCGAGCCACTGTGCACCGATCGCTACTTGTATCATTACAGCGAAAAACAATAGGAGTCCTTGGTACGCTGCAGGTAAGTATACTCCACCATTCAAACTAAGCAAAAAAACACACTTCACTAGGAGTGACGCGAAGACAATTACATACGCGACACCCGTTCCGAATCGGACTGCACCACATGTGAACGCAGTGGGCGTGGTTGCAAACAATGCAGCTGTAGCGGCGCATGAGAACAACCCGAACAGTAGCGTCTGTCCAAGAAGCAGGTGGCGATGGCTCGGCGCCTTGCGACTCGCTCCCCATATCACAAACGCTTCAAACCCGCCGAGGGTCACCATACTAACACAAGCGAGAGCTAATATAGGGACTGCCCAGGACTCTGGTCGCAATGCGCCCAAAAGTTGCGGAGTCGGTGCTAATACGATGGTCAAATTCGGTTGTGGTTCCGGTGTGACAGTTGTAGATGTCGAAGGTGGCGGTGGCGATGAAAGTCTTTCCGGTATGACGAAGTATTCAGTGCTCATTTCTAGTCGATGAGCTTCAGTGCGCGCGGGGCGGCGTGGGGGAGGGGCCGGTTCCGGCGTCTCCTCTTCTTCGACGGAGAGGTTCTGTTCCTCGTAGTCTTGCTCGTAGACATCGTCATATTCATTCTCGACGTAGTGGTGTGCGGAGGGGGCGTTGCGCGGCGAGTACGCAGCTGGCACGCGCGGCGCAAGGCGGTCTCCGAAGCGCGCCGCGTGGGCCCCTGCAAACGTCGCCAGCGCCGCCGCGACAAGCAGCGCGCGCGCCGCTCCGCTCGCCATCAGGCCGCCGGGGCCCTCAGCTGCCCGAGTCTCGCTGCAGACACATCCGCTCTCGTCCTCTTATCTCTGCAACAGATAAATGCGGCGTCAGTCACACTGCGATGTATCCGTCTCGTCTCGAGTCGCGACGTTTCGACTCTGAGATAACCAAACAAAGAATCTGCCGGCCAAACCGGTTCGACAGTCGCCTTGCACCTCCTAGGAGCCCTAACTTAACCGATTTGGTATTCTTTGTCGTTTTATTTTAGGTCGTTAAGATTGAAAAAGCCGACATAACTTTCTGAATGCCCACATGCATATACCTACAGGGAGAACGTGATCACGAATATCTAGACCCTTATTATGTTATTGTTCTGTTTTAGTTCAAAGCAAAGCAACTTTACGTGCGCTTGTATTATTTTTTAAAGGAACTTTTGCATTATGCGGTGGACATTATAATATTTCTGTGAACCTTTTCAACCAAGCTTATATTAAGTAGGTACCTACTATTTTACAAAGAAAGGGATCAAATCAATAGTTTAACGAGAAAACATTTAAAACGGTGTCTTGGTCGCGTGTTTTTTTTTTTAGTAAGGGTAATACTACCTACTTATGTAATGTAATCATACTAGCTTCTGCCCGCGACTTCGCAAGTTCGCGTGAATTTTTTTTCTCTCCCGAGCCCCCACCCACCCCGTCCCGCGTTATTACCTAAGTACCTACTTACTTTAATTTCGCTTAGCGTTCTTTCTGACTTTTTTTCGTTTTGCTCGGCTATTAAGGCGTGATGTTTTTTGATGTTTTGAATAGGGCTATCAAATGCAAAAATACTTTTTCAAATCCGACTGGTAGTTTCAGAGATTAGCGCCTTCAAACAAACAAACTCTGCAGCTTTATTATGTATTAGTATAGATATCTATCTTCCTATCACCTACCCCAAAATGGTAGGCAGTGTTATGTAGCATACACTCATGGACGCCGCTGGCAGGATTGAAAAATTTTTGGCTACCGCCTCGGATATGTTAGTAGGATAGATAAATATATAGAATACTCTTTATTATGTACACCATAGTAGTAACTCAATAAACTCGTATTTTGCGTAGGTACTTACACCATAAAAATTACAGTAATTTTACATAGGGTGACACATGGGCGGTTTAAACAATAAAAGCGATGTTTTAAAGAATATCTTTGGAAGGATTAAAGGGAGAGATTGCTGCGGGTAGTCTGGTGTTCCATTTTCATATATATACAATAAATAAGATTACTTACATACATAAAACAAAATGTACTTATCTATTTAATTAAGAGCGTTTACGCCGTACAGCATTTCATACAAATTTTCAAGCCCTTATTTTTCGATATGAATGAACCGATTTTAATGAAACTTCATACGCGTAAGCAGGATACAAAGGTCTAAAAAGTTAGTAGAAAACATTTTCAAAGTTTCTATGGAAAATTTAAAATCGGTCTAATTTGGCTGTAACACTATTTTTCGAAAATGTGTTCTACTAACTTTTTAGACCTTTGTATCCTGCATATGCATATGAAGTTTCATTAAAGTCGGTTCATTCATTTCGAAAAATAAGGGTTTGAAAGTTTTTATGAAATGCCGTTCGGCGTAAACGCTCTTAAATACAAGAACAAAAATAAGAGTAGGTAACTAAGACAAGTTATGCAAGATGCAAGTGCGAGCGATTCGAGCTCAATGTTTGCTTTAGTCCATTCATACAAAAAAATAGGACTAGCTTTGTCGACTATGCAGAATAGCTTAGGTATATACTACTGAACAAATTAAAGAACTATACTCGCATGAAGGATGTAAGAGCGAGCGGAGCAAGCTTGAAAATGTTTGCACCCGGGGATAGGTTAGGCTCAATTACTTATATCTTTTTAAAATTGTTTTTGTATATTTTATTTAAAGTCAGCTAGGGGGGGGGGGGGGGGGTGCCATTGCACCCGTCCTGGCGTCCATATACACGTTACTCGTACTCTTTGTGTAGGACATATTATGGATAATAGTATAAGTGTGTGTATATAGGAACGTTAACGAGGCGATGCGACGTCATCGGGGTCTCTATAGTTAAGATGGGCGTGCCTCAAGGCTCAATTCTTGGCCCTTTCCTATTTAGTTTACTTATATTAATGACCTTTCTTACGTGATAGCTAACTTGTCGGATATCATTTTATTCGCTGATGATTACACTTCCCTTATTTTTAAAATTGATAGAAAAGATACGGATAATAATCTTTTACTTAATGCGAACAAAACTAAATGTCTTAAGTTCTCATTACCAAATGTACCTCAAGTGGGTCTGAATCTAAAACTTGATGTCAAAAAACGAGATGCTGTTACGGAAACTCTATTTCTAGGAATTAGGTACTTTAGATTCAAAATTACAATGGGGCACATTAGAGGTCTTTCAGGTAGATTAAGTTCAGCTGGATATGCAGTAAGAAAAATAAGGCAGTTGACTGATATAGCCACAGCTAGGTTAGTATATAAGTACCTATACATTGCTTATTTCCACAGTATTATGTCTTATGGTGTTCTGCTGTGGGGATCGGCAGCTGACGTAGATTCAATTTTCATTTTACAAAAGATGGCAATCCGCGCAATATATATAAGGGGGGTCCTTGCGAGTCTTTTAGAAACAAATTCAAAAACATATACTAACTCTGCCTTCTCTTTATATTTTAGAAAGTATTTTGTATGTTCGCAAAAACTTAGGACTTTTCAAAATAAGAAGCGATTTCCATAATATAAATACACGTAGTAAAAATGAAATTGTGTTACCTAAATTTAGATACGCTAGTATTATATTATCTGTGATTTAGATTAACTAAAACTAGCAAATCATTTCTTGTAAACAGCATCCGTTTTTATAACAACATGCCAAGGCCGGTTACAGAACTTAGCGGTGGAAAGTTCAAAACCCTCATCAAACGTGTCCTTATCAAAAAAGCATAATTATAAGATTAAATTAATACTACGTTGAAGATAAGGTATTTTGGCAATAATTCCTTCTGCACATGTGGCTTCCCTGGCACCTCATTAATGGCATAACTATGTAAATGGCTATTAAGAGCGTTTACGCCGAACGGCATTTCATACAAACTTTCAAGCCCTTATTTTTCGAAATGAATGAACCGATTTTAATGAAACTTCATATGCACAAGCAGGATACAAAGCTCTAAAAAGTTAGTAGAAAACATTTTCAAAAAATAGTGTTACAGCCAAATTAGACCGATTTAACTTTCCATAGAAACAGAGATTTCCAGTTATCTTTTTTGAAATAAGACATTTTGAAAATGTTTTCTACTAACTTTTTAGACCCTTGTATCCTGCTTATGCGTACGAAATTTCATTAAAATCGGTTCATTTATTTCGAAAAATAAGAGCTTGAAAGTTTGTATGAAATGCCGTTCGGCGTAAACGCTCTTAACGGCTCTCAAATTACGATGTTAATTTTTTATTTATTTTTTACACTTCTTTGACATAATCTTTTTATTATTTGACATTAAATACAGACAATTCTAATTTTCCACTTCTTTATTAGTAGTGGTTGTAATGGCAATCATATCACTAGGTTTTAGTGGGTTTTTAGGGTTCCGTACCCAAAGGGTAAAAACGGGACCCTATTACTAAGACTTCGCTGTCTGTCCGTCTGTCCGTCTGTCCGTCTGTCCGTCTGTCCGTCTGTCTGTCACCAGGCTGTATCTCAAGAACCGCGATAGCTAGACAGTTGAAATTTTCACAGATGATGTATTTCTGTTGCCGCTATAACAACAAATACTAAAAACAAAATAAAATAAATATTTAAGGGGGGCTCCCATACAACAAACGCGATTTTTTTGCCCTTTTTTGCTCGATATCAAAAATGGTAATAGGTAGGCCCTTGAAATATTCACAAAATACTCAGTTGTATTTTAACTTTAATAATAAATAATAAAATTAAAATAAAATAAATATTTAAGGGGGGCTCCCATACAACAAACATGTTTTTTTCGGCGTTTTTGCCTTGTGGTACGGAACCCTTCGTGTGCGAGTCCGACTCGCACTTGGCCAGTTTTTTTATATTTTATTTATCCTTTTGATAGATTCTTATTTTGTAAATGTGGGGACTTTGTAGGCCTTGTAGACTTTAGATCTGTAGGTAGACCATTTTTAGGGTTCCGTACCCAAAGGGTAAAAACGGGACCCTATTACTAAGACTTCGCTGTCTGTCCGTCTGTCCGTCTGTCCGTCTGTCTGTCACCAGGCTGTATCTCAAGAACCGCGATAGCTAGACAGTTGAAATTTTCACAGATGATGTATTTCTGTTGCCGCTATAACAACAAATACTAAAAACAAAATAAAATAAATATTTAAGGGGGGCTCCCATACAACAAACACGATTTTTTTGCCCTTTTTTGCTCGATATCAAAAATGGTAATAGGTAGGCCCTTGAAATATTCACAAAATACTCAGTTGTATTTTAACTTTAATAATAAATAATAAAATTAAAATAAAATAAATATTTAAGGGGGGCTCCCATACAACAAACATGTTTTTTTCGGCGTTTTTGCCTTGTGGTACGGAACCCTTCGTGTGCGAGTCCGACTCGCACTTGGCCAGTTTTTTTTTATTTTATCAAGTACCTGGTACTTGTTGACAGGCTAACACTGTCCTCCCATAGGTACCTATCTACTGTAATTTGAAAACATAGTAAAAGCCAATTATTTTAAAAAAGAGTAACTGTGGAGTTTCTTGCCGGCTCTTCTCCATAGGAAACGACCAATTGGAACCGTGCACCTAGCTTCTGACGTTACATAAGTGCCCATGTGTGTGTGTGGTTTATATGAAATAAAATATTTTGATTTTGAACAGGATGGAAAAACACCGTCAATGGCAGTTAAGTAAACAAAAATCCTATTTGACATATCATGGCATCGGTTTTGTATATTTTTTTTTACTTATGGTAAGTAATTAGGTAGGTACCTATTGTGCAATAATTTTTAGTTTCATAGACGTGTTTCGTTTTTCCTAGAAAATTGGCGGGTTATCCATTGCAGTAGTCGGGTATCACATAATTGAGGCAATTTATATGCAAATTCAATACTTTGATTTTAAAACCGTGTGTCTAAGTAAGGTACGAGCATTATCATGTGCCAGTAAAGTCTATTGTCTTAGTTGCCACTGGGAGCTCGTCTCTACGCTAGCGAAAGCGTGAACGATTAATGTAGTTAGAATTTATCGGTATGTGCATGACAATCTGTATTCAAAATGGCAAATAAAATGAATACGGTCTACGACAATAGACGTAGCCAATTATAAGTTTGCATATAGACGCTCACTACTTTATCGATTTCAGCACCCTCGAAAACCACGAAATTGACACCCATCATGAAAATTTGTAACATTTTTCACATCCGCCATCTGTAAAATTATTATAAAGGGTTCAAACCGGGTGCGGTGACTTGACAAAGACGAAAATGTGGACTCGTTGTTCCTCAATACTAACAATATACACGTATCCGTTATAATAAGAAATTACGAACTTATGTATTTCAATAAACCCTGTACTTATTTTTGTTGCTGACGATCCTTCAGGATCAAAACCAAAAGAAAAAGCGGATCAAACCGGTATGAGAAAGTTTATAGTGGATAAGACAAAGATTAAAACAGAAGACGATCCAGGAGGGGATCGAGGTGGAGGGGGTGGAGGGGGAGTTCAAGGGATCAGAACGGAATAACTCGAATATAGCAATAAGCACCTACCTAGTAACTCGATTCTAAAAGTACCTAAGTATTATTTAAAAAATAAAGCTTCTTAACTTATGGGTCGTCTGGTCGCACTTGGATGGAAATGCTCATATCTTAGAATCTCAACAAGAGCTATGATATTAATTTGTATTCATCGTCTACTGATCTGCTAAATCCAGGTAATTCAAGTAGGTACTTAGGTAAGTTGAAGATGAAGCTAAATCGGGCTCTAAAAGTCACAACTGAACAGATATAGCTGAACTTCAGACGCTAACTCGTTATAAAGCTCAAAGTAAACAATAACTCCATGATCTGAAACTAAAACAACAGTATTATCTCTGAACATGTACCCTAACAAAATAAATCCACGGTGACCGCAATTCATCTCCGCGATAGCTTCAATTTAAAATATGCATCTCTCCTTACAAGGAAGCCCTCTAATTCAGCCGAGAGATTACCTAGACAGCTTCACGGACCGGATCGTGACTTTAAACTTATTATCCGAATCAAAGTACACTGAACAACGTATTGTAGGCAGATTTGGTGCGAAAGTAACGGTGTGTGGACTCGGCTCTCGGCCCATCCGACAATCGTAGGAGCAAACGATCGCTGCAGCCAACGGGACTGAGTAGTGTTATCTTAAATCACCTCCAAATCTCCGCGCGAACCGTATCCAATGATTGCCTGATACCTACTTTGTTTTATTCAGCCAGTGTGAACGTGCTACGAGCGCTTTCGTAATCGATCTAGCTCCTCAATAAATATAGATAGGCATCTAAACGAGCAGGTATTAGCGCATTAGACAAAACTTACAGTGAAGATATTGCACTGATAGTGTTTAAAAATAGTGTAGTGATATTATAATAATGAGGGGCCCGTGGCTAAATAATAACAGCCGCACAGGTCCATCGATCAGGTTAAGCTCCGCTTGCCACGGTTGGTCTGTGGATGGGTGACCATCTTTACATACCGTGAACCCTCCGCGCCTTGGAAAGCACGTTAAGCCGTTGGTCCCTACTGTCATTCGTGGATCTTTGACAGACGTTACGGGTAGAAGTCAGAAGCCCGAAAGTCTAACAACCAGTCTTACCAAGGGGTATCGTATTACCCAGTACCTAACTGGGTTGTGGAGGTCAGATAGGCACTCGCTCCATGTAAAATATTCAGCTGCATCCGGTTAGACTAGAAGCCGACCCCAACATAGTTGGGAAAAGGCTAGGCAGATTAAAATAAAAAAAAAATAGTGCACCTTGTAACATGTTTTGATGTTTATAGAAAACATTAACCTATTTGTTAGCTCTGCCTTGTTCTTTTGTTTATTTAGGGACGTACACATAATATTTACACGTACACTCTTTCCAGCTTCCAAATTAATTACATCAAGCAAGAGTAAGGAACTCGGTATGTAAATTGGCTAAATCGTATCATCGCTGTTTGGTGACACAGTGGAAAGTCAAAGTTTTCCTTTGACAGTGCGCAAAGTAGAAACAATGAGACTTAGGGAAACAGAGCGTTGTTCGTGTGCGCCAGCGCGTTGTAAAAGTAACAGCACGAATACTCGGAGTGAAACTCGCCTGAACTGATTGTGTGGCGGAGACACCAACACTGCTGAGTGGTGCTCGCATCTGCGACGTCACATTCCTCCGTTACAGACAATTATTTAACTGATATTTCACTTGTCTCGCTCATTCATTGTGATGTGATGAGTAGATGATACAACGCATACTTACCTATTAGCTTAACACCTTCTTGAAGTGTTAAGTTGCTAAACTTTGCATTTTGTTTGGTTTATGCAATTTTATTGAAGAAGACGTAATATCTTAATTAGGTGAAAAAACAGTTGTTCATTACCAAAATTGTCAGCAAGTTAGACGTAGATAAACGTCACGGTCACCAGAGACCTGCAAGTGTAACCCACTTGCTCATCGCGGCGATTATAGAGCTCTATTTTGGGTGAGTTCTATGCCCTAGGCATATGCCAGACAGCGGTAGATTATGAGTTATCTTGTTTGAATACTCTTGTCAACCTTTTTGATAGAAGTCCGGCTAAACACGCCACATGGACATTTCAAGACACGTCATTGAAACTTCATGTATGCTCGTAAATCACAAGAAACCGATACGAAATTACAAGCGTGATTAAAACACTTTGTGGTGGAATTAAAAAAACATTTCTGCGTACATTCCTACAACGTATATTTCGATCTAATTGATTGACTTTATTGTAGTTTTTTATGAATTACAAGCCACGGATAATAATTAAATTTGTTTTTCATGTCATGAGTACCTACTTTCTGTCTGTTATTATCTTTCAGTTACATGAAATGTAATTATACAGTAACCTTAAATTACGGCATAAGAATTTTGTTATGCAAGTATTTGCATTTTATGAGAGCGCATTGTAACGATGTGCAGACATGAGGCAGGTACCTATCTGTCTACGTTCTGGGTGAAATTCAAGAGCAGAAACCGTTGCAGTTGCAGTGCGTGCATACAATGATGGAAATGTAAGTACATAGGTAATACGTACCTACCTGTGCCTGTCAATAAAATATGAGTGATGTTCTATTGCAGTGATTTTATCATTAAATATTTTCTATATAGTCTCTATATGCGTCTTCTGCTGGAAATTCGCCTGCGAATACGTTGGTGACGAAAATGTTCGTGATCTTCTCGCTTTTGGCAAGCTGGAGTCAGCGACGGCCCTAGATTTATTTTTAGGTGGTGCAAAATTTTAACGTGGCGCCCCTCTACCATGTTCCTATGATATATGCATGCAGTTGCTTGCTTGTGGACGATCGGCTTAGACAGTCCACCAGGCACCAGTCATTGATGATAGTAACTTACTATAAAGCCGATCGTCGAGGCGCTGAATTCAACCGAAATACGACCAACAGCAGTGGTACGTATTTCGGTTGCTTGAAAGCAACCGCGCTGAAGCGCCTCTCCCATGACGGCGCCCGGTGCCGTCGCACCGCTCGCACCGCCCTAGGACCGCTACTAGCTGGAGTGATGATCACATAGGATTAATATCTCCTCTCATTTATTTACAGGACTTGACTTGGCTATAGTCATGTCTTGAACGTAACTGGTGACTCCGACGTGATCTCTGCCTACTGCAGACTATCCAGCAGGTGGGCCGAGGTAGAAAGAGGCCTATCACACTATTAATGGAGCAGTCATTGTTGCTGATATGATAATGATGATGGTAATTTACGTGTCACGGAAAAAGAGGCGTACTTTCAGGCATCACGGTAATACCACGATCGTCCACGATGTGCCTGATTCATTAGTCAACGACCCGCTTTACTCAGCATTATGATTATTCGAGGCGGCCTACATTGTGATTATGTTATTTTTAGTGACATTGACGTTAGCCGTTGTCTCTATTTTGTTCCTTAAACTAGAACGGAAACTAATTAATACTCTTCCTGATTTGTTTTGCATCAGTGTTTTTAAAACTATTGGGCTAAGGAAAATAGGCAGCCTAAAAAGAGAATGTCTATTAACCTTGCTCGTCATTACCTGTCGTGTCTGAGCAGTCAAGGTGAGCAGGGCATCCTTTTTTTTTGTATTTTCGTTTTGTTTCAGATTCGCTGATTTATTAATATAAGATCGTTAGAGAGAGGGTTAAGGAAAATGGAGTTTGAATTACGTTCCTTCGGGTTTTGTCAGCAAAATAGTTAAATTAACTTGAGTACTTAGATGTGGAAAAGGCATTCAAATACAATAGCTGAACACTCCTCTATTTTAATAGTGCTTTATAGATTACTCGAAGGCATAAAATTCTCTCAACTGGAACTGTTTGTGAAGGACCTAAACTGAAGACTTCAGTTTAGGTCCTCCACAAAAAGTTCCAGTTCAGACTGCAAAGGAAAGGATCTCCTTATGCTAGAGTTATTTATCTCAACGGCCAAGAAATAGTTAGGGTTGAAAATTTTGACAAAACAACATCTAAACCACTGCATTTTGAAAAAGGAGTGCTCCAGGGCTGCCTTCTGTGCCCCATTTTGTTCAACACATAATTATGGAGATCAAAGTACTTATACGTTATCCCTACTTGTGGTAAGTGGACTGAAAAACCTGCTATAGGTACGTAGTTCACCCACAGCATTAAGGATGGCTAAAAGCGGAGGAGGAGGGTATTAGAAGTCTATCTTGTCTACATCGTTTCGCTATCTCTTCGAATTCTTTGTATTGTAGCATCTATAAATTATTGTAGAATTAGGTAAAATATACATATTTCAGAGTCCATAATTCAAAACACGTAGGTAATGTGAACACAATATGGTTCTCTCTTTCAAGTATTTCGTGACAGTTCGCTATTAAAAGAGTGCATGCGCACCTAAATACATTGTGACACCATCGATACTACATTTGACGCATGTTCAAATGAAGATAGTAACCTGCCGACATTTTCGTGATTGCTGTGACCATAGTCACGTTTGGTATGGAGCTTGAAAAGAGCGAATGGTGACGCTAACCAAATCAATTTAATGCTTTATTGTACGGCAGTAAAATATATGAAAGTGAGACTTTATTAGAACACTTCCATTGAACTTGAATTTCTCATAATTTATCTGCCAGAATATATACCAGAAACTGACAGAAGATATGACCCGTAAAAGATGTGATAAATCTAATCGGCAACCTAACATTAAACAACTCAATTCTACTTAATTTTAATAAACCTCTAAACTAAAATCCAAAACGCTAGGCTTAAGAGAGCATAAGACAGGTGTTTTAAAGTGAGCGAATTATCATTTCCATTCTCGCTTTTTTTTTGTTCCTCGAAGTTAAAGGTGCCTTCCTCGCACTGAATTAAACCTAGTCCACGTAGTCTTTGGATTTCCATGATTTAAAACAGGCTTTAGGTCCGAATTATTATTACTCAAATTCCACAAATGACTAGTTCAATTTCTATGAATGTTTGCGTTGGCTGTCTTCTGTCTAAGAGTTATAGGTAATGTAAGTATGCTCTAAATTACAGTGATTTATTGCTCCATGAGGGCATTATTTTTCCCATTATAGAAGGCACATTTTGCGTGTCTCGAGGCTCCCGGCCCGTCGGCCATCCCGCAGGATTACAAGGCGAGGTGTCGCGTCGTCGTAAACACTTTGATTTATGTCTGCTGAGCTATTTTGTGGCTGGACATTTATTTCGATTTTCATTGCCCAGAGCCTCTGCGAGCGCTATTACGAGATTGTTTTGCGGACAAGGAAGTCTTAGCAGATATGCTTTGTTGTACAGAGGTTGTGACCCCATAATATATAATTTCTAAAGCAATTTATGTAACTACCAGATGAAGATAATTTACATGCTGTCCTGGACCTTACTATTGAGTTGCGAATAAGAATTAATGATCACTTTCAGTCACTTCGCTGCGATGGGTTTAACAACCTATCGAGATTAATGCTTTGCGTTCGAATGGCTGGCAGTAGACATAGCTGGTTTTTATATCATTTTGATTTCCTCTCTGTACGTAAATAAAAAGAGCGTGACGAGAAATAATTACATAAGGATGCAGAAGCAATGACATAAATAAAAAAATATATAAGTGAGGTCGCTATATAGCTAATCCCAATGGTGTGCGCAGTTTTGAAATTAAGAAACACGCGATATGAAGAAAATTTTATAAGGAAAAGCACATAAGCGTCTTTAAATGACATTAATTTGGAGTTGTAGATTTTGGATTGTGGAGTTCAGACAAAACATATCCATGGACAAAACGGACGACAGCACACCTGGGTAAATGGTAAGTGGTGGTAAAAAGAGGACAATGAGTATACAGATACCTATACATAGTATTTTACTTAACCTACAAGGGTGTTGGTACATTTGCTAGGAGAGCTGAGAAAAAGAGTAAAAAAAAAATAAGACGAGAATGACTTTACTTATGTCTGAAGTAAGAAATGAAGATAAGAATGATAAAAATGAGAACATCATAAGAGGCAATATAAACAAAATCACCGATAAAGATTTAACTGAAGCAAGGAAACAAGTAGGTAAAGCATAAATTAAGTTTATAAGATTACATCAAGTAAGTAGGTAATGTTTTGTAATTTGTGTGTGAACTAGTTAATCGTCTTACATAATGAAAGTAGCAAACAACTACCGTAGGTAATATTTTAACATGGAGTTAGCCAAGCTTATTGAGGGGTCATTCTCATATGCGGTCTGCTTTGGATCATGTTTACTTGTATGTATTGGAATTTGTCTGTAAAACTACACGCTAAGTTGGTTTAAACTTTTTCTCCTTTCGTCAACAATATACCTAGGTATCATACGTTTTTGGAATCAGCCCTTACTAAATCATGTCAAGCATATACATATGAGGGTTCCGTACTTTGAAGGTATGAAGGTACCGTAAAACGCTGCAACTTTGCCAACTATGCCCAAGTTTGCCTATTTCGTTTCAATTACGATATTTCGCGTTTGCTTAGTTTTTTCTTATTTTCTACCATTTGGTAGTGATTTTACATTATTAGGGCAACAGATTTTTCATTTTTTGTAATGGTAGCTTCATTGTTACTCTGTCAGTTGGCCGACAAACACCGGTGCGCGTAGGTGAAAATTTTTAGTGTCGTATAACTTTTGAAGTTTTAGCTAAAGAAAAGGTGTTTTCGTGCAGCTATAACATCCCAGGGTAAGAACATACTATCTACTTTCCATATTGCTTGATATTTTTATTAAAAGGACACGATTTCATTAAAATAACTTAATAGGCAATGTTGTGCACTGTTTTGGAAACTTGAGTGACACAACTTTGCCTGGGTCTAGGGTTGTCACTAGGCGGATTTTAATATTGATATATTTTTACTATATAAATGTCATATTTGCATGAAATTTTCACAGCTTGGAACCCGGTTATATCGAGACTCAAGAGCTTGCATGCACTAAATTCCCTTCATTTTACGATATTTTAATTTTATTGCATACATTGTTATTGTTCCGAAATCGGGTGAGACACAGGTATCACCTAGGAGTTAGAACTTCAATTGAAAATGTTACATTTTTTTATGTCAATAGAACATTCTTATTTTTATTTCGACAGTTATGTTTTCAATCGCCTGTAAGGGTGAGGCAGAGGTGTATCTCTGCCTGACCCTTCAGTGATTACAGGCATGATTTTGTATTTAAGTAAGTCTTAACTTTGTTGCAGTTATATGCAAAAATGCCGAATAATACACAACGAAGCAGGAGAAAACCAGGAGCTCGTAGTTATGCCGATTAGTCTGTAGAAATATCAGAAGTTGCTGCAGATCTCTTACGAAAAAAAATCATTTCGTCATACGAAGCGGAAAAGAAATTTGGGATCCCGCGTCAGACCATTTTTAATAAATCAAAAAACATGCATAGCAAACCATTTGGTCGACCTACAGAGTTGACAACTGAGGAAAAAGCCCACATCGTAAAAGACAGCATTGCTAAAAAGCAATACATTTGTGATTTTTACTCATAAGTAGCAATTTGTTTTATTTATTTACAAAGTGAATAAAAGTTTAAGAAAATAATCCGTATGTTTTTGGGACAACCCTAGAGTCAACGACATTTTTGTATGAAAAGTTTCTGGTACCTGCTACAACATTGCCTATTAGCTGTAAAAAAATATATATTACCGTCATGGCAATAATCTAACTGCTGGGGACAAGCACGGTGTCTCATGTACACGGAAAAAAAATACTAAAAAGATCAACAATATATTTATTGAGATATCCTTCTAGGCAAAGTTGTGTCTTTTACCTACAACTTTGCCTACGACTTTGAGTGCTTGTAATTCTGAATGACGGCATGATTTAAATAGATTTGGGTTCTACCTGGCAAGGCATAAGGTCTGTTTTCCATCTGCAAGTCTTTAGAAGCCGTAATAGTAAATAGGTTCAGAGATACGAACAAAAAACGTCAAAATCCAGGCAAAGTTACAGCATTTTACGGTACATTAAAAAAACCCGTGATAAACTATATCGCGGGTTTTTTTGTACCAACAAACGGTTTTCGGATTTTTTCCTTTAGTTGTGCTACTCGTACATATAACATAACCTTGCTTCTTGCCAAATTTCATGATTATAGGTCAACGGCAAGTACCTACCTACCCTATAAATTTTGATTCCCTTGAGTGTCGAAATATACGTTTTTTGCGGCATAAACGGCAGTATCTTATTTTTAAGTTAACTTAGGTGTTTGATCTTTTCACAGCTTGAAGGGTCTGTAGAGCTGAGTCACAGTATTACATAGGAAATATTGTAATACTGTGGCTGAGTATATGGTTTTAATTTCAACTCGATACCTCCACGCGTTCCCGAGATAAGTTCCCGTTGTCTTGACAGACAGATGGACGGACTACAAAGTGATCCTAACTATAAGGATTCTGTTTTTTCCTTTGAGGTACGGAACCCTAAAAACGATTAAAATTTTATTCGTTTTTTCCCTCGTTCATTTTCATAGCGCAATATTTTGCACGCATCATAAAACATAGCTCACAATCCGATAATATATTAATCGTTCGCATTATGTAAATGAAAGTAAAGTTGTTCAGCTCGCAACTAGGTATGCGTATATAGACAACGGATGCACCACCGGCTCGGGCCGGGATAATGTCGATTGCATACATAATGTAAATATATAATGATCCTTCTTTCCACGCTACGTTTTTATAAAAGTTTTACCTTGAATCAATTGGCGATGTTTAATGCAGGCCGTAATTGTGGGCCCATAAAGCAAAATGAGCTCGTCCAGACGAAAGCATTTAGGTCTATCAAAATAATAAAGTACGACAGGAAAATAGTATCTTGCATGTTCACGATAAATAACATCCAGTAGAACTCGTTCTGATCAGAAACATTTATTCTACCTATTTAATTCAGTATTTGTTTATGTAGCTGGTGGTAAAAAACTGTTTCGCGATGGCAGGCACTAATTGTGAGTTAGCTATTATAAAAAGTAAGTAGTAATTACAATCACACATGAAATAATTGAGGATTAATGAAATTGCTTTAAAAACAACTAACGATAAATAATAGTATTCATTAAGAAATCTAAGTTCATAATAGAGACGATGTGCACGTAACATTGTTATTAAGTTCAGACAACATAGCTGACGGACAAAAAATTCAAAGTGCAAACTATTCCAGCAAAAGAAGTTCGTCGATCTTAACAAGGTGAACAACAGGTTCAGTATAGATCGACTCAACTCTTTTAGCCCCGAGGAGCCGATGCGCCGGCGACGGTCAAAGCCCTAACCGGCCCTTAAAAAAGAAGATACTCACGAAAATATTTCTTCAGTGCTGCTACCTCTTATTAGATCTGCTATCGAGAACACAACGGCCAGGCCCACGTCATAAATATCAGGTTGCTTTTTCATAGTCACTTGCGCGGGAAAAGCACCGGGCCTCCATGCGTGCGAGTGGCATGGAGTCTCAGGACAAACTAAGCGAATTTCTGGGTGTCCGTGATGCGTGACGGGTGCACGTGCTCGATGCGCAGACGCATCTTTACCGGAGGCTATACACTGTGACTGCTGTGTCTTGTGCAAAGACGCGCGGAGCGACACGCTGCGGGCGGGCGTGCTGATGATTTCATACGTCCATACGTCGAATTTTGCTTAGAGTAACACTAGAAACGAATTACTAATTAATTCATGGCAGCATAAGAGCTGTCATCGCTTTAGAAGGATTCTAGCTTATTTTTTTGTTTTGCTGTTCACTGATAATGTTTCGCTTGCATGCGCGTGAGTCGCGCGTTTTTCCTTCACGGCATGAAGTTTGTGTACGTTCCCCCTAATCAAGTGGTCGGTCAGGTAGCGCGCGTCGCCGTCATTATATATACACGTTTCGCCGTTTTGACGCTTATTTTGACGACAAGTGACGATAAGCTTTTAAGTTGTGTCATGAGATGTGAATAAATAAACAACGAGATAATTAACTAGCTACTGCAACTCCTACTTGCGCAATGAACATTTAGGGGCTAAAACGAACCCAGACTCTACCATAACGCTAACTAACAGACGGGTATGTTTTATTCATGGCAACTGTATTATTTCATGAAAGTCTTTATATATTCCGAGTTTCGCTCAGTATTTTCCGGATGAGAAACTCTTGTAATATTTTTAATTATACCCCGTGTGTGTATATGAGAATTATTTAACAATACTTTTTTCTTTGTCGAGGTACTCCTCGACATTCATTCACTTTGCCGACCATTGGAATGGAAAATGTATGTCATCTAGTGGTGTAGTACCACAAATAATGCTGGAGACATCTACGTATGAGTAATATGACTTTCTTTAGCGTGTTACAAGATCATTTGAAAGTAATTGTAATAGTAGATAATTGTATTTAATGCTTATTAAAACTAACTCAGAGTATGCTTGACGAAATGTTCCGAATCCTAGTGGAAAACTTAACAATCAACAAGAATTCCACGGATGTTTAAAAATATTTAAGTTAACTGAGTAGGCAGACTACTCATTTGTTAGGTTAATGAGTCTCAAGAATACAAAAATGTTGGTTATATCAGGCTGATCAGTGACCGAGAGATCATTGGTACCTATGTACATTTCTTAAGACAGTACTTTTATCAACGGCCCGGGTGGTTGGACCATGGTGAGTGTCGGTAAACGTAGTATACCTACCTACCTTTTACGTACCATGGTTTTTCCCAACATGAGTCATTGCCTGCCGCTTCCTTCGGGCGTTGACTCCACAGTAAAATTTATAAAATTCTGGAACTGCCCTTATTTTTAAAATTTTAATGGATGTTTCATATAATCTTTGGATATCGACATAGAATGTACTATAATTCCAAATCATCAGAGGTCTCAGGAAGGTGCCTTGCGAGGTCCAAATTTTGTCTACGGGAAAGTGCTTCTTTTTTAGGTTCTGGCTTTAGATAAGTTTATGTTTAGAAGTAGGTAAGAATTATTATTGGCCTTTCAAGGGTAATCCATGTAGGAAAGTATGCCACGCCCTGTAGATATACCTATTGTTTCATGACTCTGGGGAGTGAATGGCATGCTAGTAAGTAATTTATTAAAATTAGTGAGTGAGTGAAGCTTGATTTTTGGGGAGAGGATTATTACTATATCAGATCGGCTGCCTTCGTTGGCAACATACCTACCAAGGTTTATCCAGAAAGTATTTTGCACTTGAATCATCAGTAGGTAGGTACCTAAGATGAATAAGGTAGGTACTACCAATTGGGTACAGTGCGGCACATAACAAGAAACAAATGTATTGGGTTAATTAAATGTGCAGATGAAACATGTTCTGTAATTATATCATCTTAACAATTGTATTTTAAATTTTTTACTTGTATAAACATCAATACGTTAAGTTTTTTATGTATTTTAAAATGAAAAAGAAAAACAGCTCGTCTCTGAATTCTTAAGGAAATGAGAGAATTTGATCCATTCCACCTTCACTGCTTTCCTCTCAGCGGTAGTCCAATTTAGGTCCGACCAATTAATTTAGCAAGTGAAACTTAATATTATTAATTTCGCCATTTTCGCCGTCTCTGTCCGTCGCATGCACGCCCAAGTAACACATCAAAGCAGTATAACGGCCGACTTACAGCATTTCTGTATCGTTTTCGCATTTTGAGTTAGTTCTATAGTAACATTACAAACGTTTATACGGCTACTGTAATGCTTATTTGGGCACAATTTATACGGCTTTAGATCCTAAATAGGTTCACAATAGTTGTTTAATAGCATTACAGGCGCATTATATTAGCATTATTATGGTCAAAGAAGTTACCAATAGCATTAAAGAAGAATTATTACGGTCAATGAACTTGCCAATCGCAGTACAGAAGCATTTCACTAGCAATATTATTGATAATGAAGATGTTAATTGCGTTACAAAAGCATTACACTAGCATTAGAATGTAGTAAAAGAATGATTAGAGCTATTTAAGTGTTCACAGTTAGAACTTAAATAAACCCTACATCATTGCAAAAACATCTCTAATACCACGGTACAAATGTTATAATACAATTAACGTTGTAATTTAACTACTTTGTATCGCAACATAATATGGACGAAGACGGTCAAAACTGAGTGACACCATATTTGTTTGCATCAAAACAAAATGTATAATACTGGGTTAATTTTTGACTCTTTTGCTATTTTATGCCTTCAAATATTACTGCGCAATGTAGTTTACTGTAAATGTCTATATAAGTTTCATTGAGAATTTTCACGCGCCTTCGATATTTTGTGGTTTTGATATAAAATGTTATTTATAGATATTGTGTGAAATAATCAAAACAATTGTGTATTCCTGTTTAGAACGAATTTTGCATAATTAACATAATATTATTGGTTGGGCAGTATTAAATTAAGTTATATTATTATCATATAGGCCTATTGCTTTTATAAATAGGTCCGAATGATAATATTTTTTGGTTATAAAATATTTACAAAATGGTGTCGGTCTATAGCAGCCCGGTGACCCTTTAAAAAGGCTAATTAATGACGTCAGCAGTATATAGCAGCATAAATACTCACACGTGAACAATTATTAAGCCAGAGGCCAAAGAGAAGACTTTTGATGAACAGTGTAGTGCCATTGTCTATAAAGTAGTTTTATATGGGTTCACCAGTATACCAGTAGACTTGATGTAGACTGATATAGTGCCATAGGGATCCTTGAGTAAAACAATCACCTATTTATTACGATAGTTGTTTTCTTATTTTCAGTAATTTTTGTACCAACCATACAATGCCGTACAAAATAAAATATATCATTTTGCCAAAGCTGAATTACTAAAAATGGAAGACAATTGAATGTATATACAGCTTTACGCATTACAATAACTCACTTTTATTTGATTAAAGAGCTGTTAGCTGTACAACAGAACTCAATTGATCTTTAAAAATGCAAGCATTATATTGATTCACGTTTATGCTGTCCAGCAGTACTAGGCTTTTACTTACCACTTTAAAGTGCTATTACACAACAAAGGGCACTAAAAACAGCTCAAAGCTTTATAACGGATTTATGGTGCATTATAATGGTACAAGTTTATGCTATTAAGCAGCATTAGGCATTATCTTACTACTTAAAAATGCAATTATAGACCCTAAGGCACTAAAAACAGCTGAAAGAGGTGTAGCGGATTTACGTGGCATTATAATGGTTCATGTTTATGCTATTAAACAGCATTAAGCATGTATTTACTACTTAAAATCGCTACTGTAGATCCAAATGCACAAAAAACAGCTGAAAGCTGTATAGCTGGATTGTGGTTTACTGCAATAAAACTAAAGGCTTTTCAAAAGCATTTTGATAAGCCACTATCCAACCGCTATACAGTGTAAAGCAACATAATGGTTTTTAAATGCCAATATAAAGCGTCAAGGTGCTCGGTGAACTTATATAAGAGTTTATACGGATCTTAAGTTGTACATAAGTTTACTATTCGTTTGTTATAATGCTTTCTGTGTTACTTGGGCGTCGTTCAATCGTCTCAATGCTTACGACTTTCCCGTTCTGCTTCGTCGAACTATTTGATGACTGTTGATATGCGCCGGCGTCGATCGGCGATCGTGTGTAAACCGCGCCATGATTCGCTATGCCTCCTTACTTGCCAGCGGTACTTAGGTTCTCTAAATGCCATGTACGCATAGAAATTATTGTGAATTAATAATGGGTGCTTAGTTAGCATACGTGTAACCTGTTTTCTAACAGATATTACGGGATGGAGAATGAGGATTATTAGCTCAATCGGTTCAATGGTCAATCAAAGGCGCATTTAACCGTTAGATGAAAAGGCATATCATTTCCATTATTCAATAAGGAAGTTAGCAAGGACCAGCACCTGGTAACTTAATTCTTAAGACTAATTTACACCGTGCGATTTAATTGCTTGTGTTAACACCTTATGTTGAAGCATACAATAAAAGTTGCACTGTTGCACCATTTAAACATTGTTTTTTGCTTATTTATTGTATATCACAGGCAAGAAACTTGCACTGTGTATAAAGGGCGATAGTGAATAATTTTCTTCACTAGCTTTGTTTGCGATCAAGATGTGACACTCTTTGTATCGGTGCTCAGAACCTCTATAGCTTCCTAGACCTTCAACCTATATATGTATATATAAAAGAAAGTCATGTTAGTTACACTATTTATAACTCAAGAACGGCTGAACCGATTTGGCTGAAAATTGGTGGGGAGGTAGCTTAGAACCAGGAGACGGTCATAGGATATCTTTTCATTCTTTTTTTTTGTTATTGGAGTAGGGTAGGAGTAGGGTAGGAGTAGGGTAGGGAGTAGTGTAGGAGTAGGGTAGGAGTAGTGTAGGAGTAGGGTAAAGGGTAGGACACCACGCGAACGAAGTAGCGCCGGGCAGCTAGAAATAATTTATGTGGCAAAACAACGTTTCCGGGTCATCTAGTTATTTATAAACATTCTGCGGATTATTTGTGGCGCGAACCTTTATCTGCAAGATTCCCGTATTGCTGTCGTTAGGTCTCAAGTTTCTCCAGCATGATCTCCAGTCAACTTTTTATTTTGATCTATCTAGATACGGATTACCACCTAGGTAGTTATCTAGGAGGTTATCTGTGGGTACCTAGACTACCCAGTCAGTTTCGTTTTTGTTTTTAGTGCCCCGTACCCGACTGCGTCAGATGTTGGATTATTATTTCGCGCACTCGTTGACTATTGATGATGACTGTTAGATATTTGGTTATGGATAATAGCAGTTGCTCTAAAGTTTATTGCAATGGCTACCCATATTTTAAGATATCGATATTATTGGGTCCTTGCACTGACATAGCGTGAGTGATTGAAATAAAGCTTCAACACAAATCCAATTTTATAAATAGTTTATTTCATTTAAAGACCTATAGTCCACTCAACGAATGCCCCAAAAGTAGGTGTAGAGTGCGTGAGCTAGGCCCTAAGCGATTTCTTCAGAAAGTTGTTCAGGGTGCTTAGGGAGTTAGGGAGTAAACATACTAAAAGTCCCCGCTTCTAGGAGGTGTGCCGGAGTGTGGGGGGGGGATAAAAGCTCCCACTTTTGAGTTTTTCGCTAACATCTTTAAAACGGTGCGTCGTAGAGAAAAAATATTTTCTACGTAATGAAAGCTAATACAATTTTCTACAACTTTTATCTTACACACTTTTTCGAATTCCTGCCCATTTTCGTTTTCTAAATTCTAATCAGTTTTCGAGCATCCGCTGGTGTCTGCCTGTCTGTTACCTCTTCACGCTTAAGCCGCTGAACCGATTTAGATGAAATTCGAAAAAGTGTGTAATATAAAAGTTGTAGAAAATTGTATTAGCTTTCATTACATAGAAGACATTTTTTCTCTACGACGCACCGTTTTAGAGATATTAGCGAAAAACTCAAAAGTGGGAACTTTTATCCCCCCCCCCCCACTCTCGGCTCACTCCCGAGACGCGGGGACTTTTAGTATGTTTACTCCCTAAGCACCCTGAACAACTTACTGAAGAAATCGCTTAGGGTCTAGCTCACGCACTCTACAACTGCTTTGTTAAGTAGACTACTAAGTATGTATAAGAAATCAATGACAGCATTGTCGTCAGAAAGATACATAAAGGCAGCAATAGATACATAGGGCAACTGCACTTTCCCAACTCTTGTTATTCTCGTAGACACCAAAGCTCTATCATGTAAATTGAAGTAGAATGTAGAGACTAAAGTTATTTACTATTCTTGTACACAAAGTGCCTTTTGTAGTTTGTATTCATTAGGATACATTTTTATTTGCTGTTCCCCCACAAACAGTAGGTAGACTATATTTATGATAAACATGGTAAAATTAAATTAGCTAGCGGAACTCCGCACTTGTACACATCAAGCTATACACAAACAGTATAAACTGACTTCTACGAACAACGTACAATGCGAGGTCAGCTAAAACTTGAAATGGATAGCTTGATGTATCGCCCTGTCCCCATCGATATCTAAGTTGCTTGAAGTATAAGTTGAGAAAATCATCGACAATCGTTTTATCGTATTTAGATATATCGTCTGTGAAGTTTACACAGAAAAAAAAAGATTTTTTAAACTGTTTTTTTTTCTGATATTTCAATTCAAGTACACCTACACAACTACGGTCGTTGACCCCAAAAAAATATCATAATTTATTTTGTTTTTACCTACATATTTAGATATCGATACCATCACGTCAGGCGGGGTTTCGCTAACCCATTTAATTTGACCCTGTATATGTAGTTTTCCAGCAGGTAGCAGTCTAATAGTGCTGTTATTCAAGAGCATTTAAATATAATTGCACGAAAATTATACAAGTCCCTATTTCAACAACTAATTTACATTACAAACTGCAAATACCATAAACTCCTAAACAGTCTAGCTAACTAGAAGAGTTTTTTGGACTGGTTTTAAATATTGTAAGTAGGTAGTACTTACTGCATTTCATGCATACGTACCTACCTACCATATTTTAAAATGAAAATGACTGCAGCAGTTTTTTTAAACTCCAACTTAAAGAGTACTTGAATCCTATACTTATTTTACAATTGAAATGAATGCATATAAATGTGGGTTACAAAAAATATTTAAATATTTAATGTCATAGAAATTAAACCATTTAGGCAAATAATTTATTGACTAGAAAACTATTGAGTGATTTAAACAAGACAAATTCTGCCAAGGATTCTTCCTGCGAAAGCCGGATATTCAAACTTGTAGGTAAGGCACCTACAAGTTTGAATATCCGGCTTATTCAAATTATTACGGAAACCACATACAAAACGGCAGCTCATTCAAAACAATACCTTGGTTAGAAGTGAAAAAGATAGGAACAAACAGTGTTTCGAAATACATAGTATTATTTTTTAAGAGTCTATTTTGTGAAGATATAGTTATTACACAGAATTTAATAGTTGTGCGGCGACGGTGTAGATTCTTGAGAAAATGTGGAAATTAAATTACGACATGTCACAGCTATCCAGAGCAAGTCTAATCTGGAGGTCACTACAAAAGCTACATAACTTAGGCTTAAATGTAATATTACTTTATTTGATTTACCTCTTTCTGCACACACGACTTGGCCCAGACATTCCCTAAAGATGGCAGAATGTAAAGCTCGCTTCAATAGAATGAATACGCAGTATAGGCACCTATTATTTAGGTTCCAATAAAGCCGCATTGCCATGGTCAATCGTGCAGGCAAAAGTACAGTCAGTGCATACTCTAACGACCTATCATCTTACAGATTTCGATCAAGGAGATGACCTAAACAAAATGAGCAACTAACGGCACTAAAATTCGTGGATCGAAACGAAGCAGACTACTTATCTATTAGAACATGTATTTACATTAACTAGCTATGAAGTGGTTCGTTTATTATTTACTTAACATTTGTTTCTTTTATCAGCCTTTCTTTGGAAACGTATCCTTGCCCAGTATTATTTATTAAGTCCTTCTACACAGATGTAGCACAATTTAATTAAGTTATTGAGAGTCGAGCACCCTATCACCATCTCTTTGCAAATTGACTCTCTATAATGTTCTAGATGTGACTTCGTATACTTGTATATGAATGCCATGTCTTGTCTATACCATTATTCATACATGACTTTCATGGAACTATTGGAAGATGTCATGTGAAAATATTTAAATTCTTAGTATAGGAGAGAAAGGTACCATAAGAATACTATATCTATAAGCCTGTCTGACAAAGGCCAGGGCCGTCTTTAGTCGTGTGCGGAACTTCGTGTATCATGCCTAATACAGACGCTCTCCGTGCATTCTGCTATATATAATGTAGATACTTTGGAATGCAGAATTTATGTAATTTATCCATCAAAACTAATAATAAATAATAATACTTAATAATAAAAATGTTTATTTTCTTCCACAAATAAAACTTAAAAGAGCAAAAAATAATTTATATGATGAAGGACAATGTTCATTTGTGGGAGACGAATTTGACGAGAATTTAATCGAAAATCTGCTCTCTAGCCTTATAACACGAGAAAAGACGGCCCTTCTATCCAAGCTAAGTCCAAGTTCCTAGGTATTTACAATTTTGACGGACGCAGTAAAAGCCATGAACTACTTATATTATACATAATTATTGCAATTTTAACAACATTGGCGCCACTTTACTTCGATGACATCCGATCCTTGAAAGACGTGAACTGTTAGTGCTGGCTGATCTTAAAGTGCTTATACATAAAAATATCAATCGTATTCCTTTCCTAAATATACAAAACAGACCCAGTCTTATCCGTAACCTTGTAACTTCCTTTAAGGCTCTCTCTTCATTTAAAGCTGTACCTCGTAGGTAGTACAGTACAGTGTGGTTATATTTTGACGTGGTGTTGTGGGCGGTCGTCGTCGTCACTATGCTCCTCCTGGAGGAGCAGGCTGTCGGGGGGGCCTCGTGGTGGGGCCCGAGCGCTGCCCGAGCGGCGCGACCCTCCCCGACTGAACATCCTCGACAGCTGGGCGAACTTTTTGCGGGACGCTGCGAAGGGATTACGAAATTAGGATATAATCTTATTAGCGTTAAAAAATGATTAAAATAGCTTCCACGAGTGGCGGTACTTAAATGTACGTCCAACACACCGTAGGTAAGTGAGCAGTCAGCCACAGTCAATAAGCGCTGAGCTTATTGCCGTTAATTTTGCCATTTTGTCCAACAAGAGAACAATCCAAGGCCCAGGTCCGGTTCAGCAGTCGCGCTTGCGACCACTAGAAAACATAAGTGGACACATACATTTTGGTATGTAGAAAAAAATCATGTAAATTCTAAATACCTAGGGGAAAGGTGTACATAATGATCCCTCGAGGTAAAATGATTCCCCGCAGTTCTCAATGAACTACTAGAACCATCTATCGTATTTACTTGTAAATGTCCCTCCCGATACCCGATCAGTCGCCCAGTGAAGTGTCATGGCGGTGTGAGTGCAGTACGTTGTTCCATGATCAAAAATATAAAATCGGTGCTATTTATCTACGGTAAGTAACTTTTCAGTGTAAGATTATTTCCTTTTTACTAACTATTTTTAAATGGCGTTCTTACTCATGGTTTCTATATACGTTTGATAACGATATATATACGTATGATATTTTTAAGTATATTTTGTTATTCGTAGAGTGATGTTTTAGGTTGGTTTTTGAGAGATGTGTGCAAATGTTGCACTTGGGGTCAAACGATCCCTTTCATTGTGTATAGAATGAGCCCAGGGATCATTTTATTTATTTATAGGAGAACCAACAGCTATAACAAAAGCATAACAATAGTAAAAGAGACATAAAGCCAATTACAGGTTCTCACGGGTAAATATCTAAATATTTTACCCACTACTTTTTTTTATTGCAGATCATGCCGCGTGGTTACATTCGGAAAACAACTCGCCAAAACTGGAATGAGGATGCCATGCTGAAGGCACTAGACCATGTGAAAGAGGGAATGCCCTTTAAAACGGCCAGTAGCAGCCTTGGGATCATTTTGGACACCTATGTGTTCAAAATAATCCTTTAGTAAACTTCTGAGAAACATTAAATAACTTAAAAAAGACACATAAATCTAAAAAATAGGGTACGCTATTACGAAACCAGATAAATAAATTAACCAAAACTATTTTTATATTACATTTAACTTCAATATTTTGGCTACAGCATACATCTTCCCTTAGAGGGATCGTTTTGTACACCTTTCCCCTACTTGGTGTAAATAAAATATGAAGTAAATAGAGCTTTGAATAACTCAAGTTCATTTACTCTTTCATTCCCGTAAGCCACAGGGAAGCTAAATACTAGTCAGAGATTTTAACAAAGTTCGAGTTGTCTTTACCACTATACGACCGTTGGTTGCCTCGTTCGGCCATTTGAAAGTACATCAATGTAGCCCTAGCCTTAAGTACCTAAATTAAGACATTAGGTACCTCGGAAGTTTATAATAGGACTGACTAATTAAAATAGTTAAATGGGTGTGACTGTGCATTATAAAAGCGTGGGTCTTGTATTTGTATTGCCTACGGGTAACAATTGCATCATTCCTGTTCACTTTTTTGACAAAGAGAATTTAAGCAAAATTTCAAATTATTTAGTTCATTGTTACTGGACTCTGGCTTATTTAATAAAAGCGAAAGAATTGGTTTTCACCACGCCGTTTTCTAACCATTTTTGATGCTAGCCCAAGCCTTGGCTAGAAGACTTCATTAGGTGTCTACCTACCTAAATAGGCTAAATATACATTTCCCATTTGTCAAATACTGCCTTTAAAATTGCATTCAACTGCAAATCTGCCGATGATAATTCATGCGTTTCTTAAAGGTGTCAAAGGTTACTCACATTTGCCCATATTCTTCAGTCTCTCCTTGAACGCAGCCTCATCATCATGGCTCTTTGTCTTCTGCCCCTGCTCGCTGTCTAGTGCTGCCATGAACTCTTGGTTCCACCGCAGCTCCGCCATGAATTCCTCGTTCTGAAGGAAGGTGGCGATGCGGTCATCATCCATCTCTAGACTCAAATCTATTCGCGCGTCTGTCCCAGGCGGTATTCGCAGAAACATCGGAGGTAAAGGGCCCAACATTCTTGGCACCCATTTTCTTCTTATGGCTAAAGGAATTGATTCGTCGTCAACGTCTCTGTAATAAGAGATAATTAAGGGTAGGTAGGCTAACTAGTCTAAAAGCAAATTTTTTAGAACTTAGAAGTAGACAAACATAACATCACGACTGTTATTTCCCCAAAAGGTTAGGCAGAGGTGCAACCTAACCGGCTAATCATGTAGGCAAGTACACCCACATTTCGCAAGTCATATGTTTAGATCTCCTTATATATTATGTACTAGGGCCCGATAGGGAGCGAGCCTATTGCTATAATCGGGCACGAATCCAGGCTCCGGGCTGCTACTGAGATATTCAACTTAGAAGTACCAAGGATTAAATGACAACCGTCGTTGCTGATTGTGGGAGGAACCTCAATGAGAATGACGCAAGATCGCGTGTAAAGCAGTAGGTGAAGTCGGGCCGCCGTGGATGATAGTAATTACATCATTAGGTATCAGCTAAGTGCCTGTATGACTTTCCATATACAGAATTACCTACGGAGGTTTGATTGCAGCAGCTCAAGGGGTGGATTTTTGGCCCTAGGCACACTGACCTCATAAGTAAAGTTCGACTTGGCAATGAGCCAAGTTGGATAGTAAGATGGAGAGAAAGACATACTCAATACTCACAAACGTAGGTACGTTTGTGAGTATTGAGTATGTCTTTCTCTCTCTTCGACCTAAGAAAGTACCTACCCATAGGAAAGTGGAATTATAATTATGCACATTTTATTTCCGATACTTAGTCGTTGCTACAAGTAACGTCAAACGATATTTTCTGTATCATAACCATTTATCCAAAAAATGTAAATAAATAAAACTGTAGGTAAGTTAATTATTTTAATTAATAGCTTACAGTTTTATTTAGTTACATTTTTAATTTCCCCTGATTGGAGTCACTGATAATAGATTGGCTATTACCAGGACTCCAATCAGGGGAAATTATTCGAATTGTCTTTGATTAAATAATGTCCTTTATGTTTTAATACTTACGAGATAAAGAGCACCCTTGCGCCCACCGATATCATAGTCTTGTTGAACATTTCTGCTATAGTCATGCTAACCTGTTGCCTCAATTGTCAGTTGACCTACCGGTGTAGATGACAACATCACTGCTACGAACGGAAGACGTAGGTAATCGTTTTGACGGACACACAATAACCTGACGCGGATTATTTGTGTCGCAGCGGGGAGAGGATCTATTGCTCTGTGCTTATGCTTACTGTGCATTCGTTTCCACATTATCTTTCGAACGATATAATTGTTTAACAGTACATAGGTATGTAGTTAGTTACTTTAGATATTAATCTACTTACACAAGTGCTGTAGTGTCGTTGTCATCGCCGTTGTCTGTAGCTCTGCAGCCCGAGCGGCGATCTTTGCGACGGGACGGTGTGCTGCCTTCCACGCGCTCCATTTCGAGCCGCAAACGTTCATTCTGGTTATCAGTACTCATAGCTAGAAGTTGGTCAATGGTCGCGTCAACCGCGCCCTGGTTAGCGCGTAGTACGGCTTCAATAACATCGTCGTCCATATCCGGGAACATCGTCTTAAAGTCGGTCATCGCCTGCGTGAACTCGAGCTGCATGGTGGACGCCATCGCGCCGCCGGCCTGCGGCACGCGACTCGCCAGAAACGTCACGAGCGCGCGCCCCTTGCCGGCGAAACAGCTGACATGTGACGCAGAAGTGCCGCAGTGCTACTGAGGTCCGTCGCCGTGCGCCTCGCGGCCATCCTCGCGGCGCACTACACGCCGCCTCGCTCCGTGTCCTCAACTCACTAATTATCAGATCGCTTGCTGCAATAGTCCTGAGCGGCGCGGTGCACTGGACGCTATCATGATGTACAATTTTCACTTTCTTAGTTTTCAAATGCGTTTTGCGCAGGCGCGAAGTGCGGCGGGGGGTGAATCGTCGATATAAATAGAGAATGCAGGCGACGGCGCGCGTCCCGACGGCCGGCGTCGTCCGAGCGCGACCCTCGCTATCACTGAGCCTGCCGCCATGCCGGCGTCGCGCAGCGGCGTGCTGCGCGCGCATATGCAGCCAATTGTTTGTAAATCATGTTTGTCCCTCAACGTGACCTTTAAAGCTACTGAGGAAGTTTCGAGGATATATCCTTGTTCTTACATAACATTGAATTATGTAAGATTTAACTAAGGAGAGTCTAATCAGCATCCCTGTTTGGAAACTACGCTTAGATATAGGTTGACAAACTAGGTTATCAATCTGGGATAACATATAAGCTAACATAAACTGTATGGATTCCATGTTTTATTTATTTATTTATTTATTTAATACTTCAAGCACATAAATGTACAGAGGCGGACTTAATGCCATAGGCATTTTCTACCAGTCAACCTTTGGGTGATGCAGAGACAAAGAGTGGTAGGTGCAATCAAGAACATTGAGGAATAAATATTTTAAATATAAAAATGATGATGTTTTGATTTATGAAACAAGCGACGCCGACGGTTCCTCGCATCGACAGGTTGGTTGGAGTACAATCAGAGCGTCGATGGACCTGACGATCCTTTACCTATAAACATAAATCTTTATTTATCTCAACATCATATTACCTACAATTGGTTAATCTAATGCACAATCTTAAATGGAGGTCCCGAGTTACAGGTCACCTGGGGGCCTGAAAAGGCCACTTTGGAGAGTCATAAAAGGATAACATTATGAATTATGAAATGGCGAAGACAGTCCGTGTTTTTCTTTTTTTCGCTGCACTACGTAGGTACAATCAAAGAGCTTGGGATTGGATTTGGATTGGTATTTTAGCACAGACAAATAGAAAAAAAAACTGAAAAATGCTTCTCTAATGGGATTTGATATCATTAACTTAGCAGTTAACTGCCCAATCTGTTATCCTTTTATGATTATGCCAAAGTGGCCTTTTTAGGCCCCCAGGTCATCCTTTACCTTTTATACAATATTGCTCTCTGTTGGTACTTACGCATCTTTATTCGTGTATCTTTTCGATGGCTCCGAAGTATACTGAGTCAACCATAATTCTATAGAAGTATAGTTGACTCAGTATACTTAGGAGCCATCGTTTTAATCTATCAAATTCATAACGATACTCGGTTCAAGCAGTAACAACCGGTGCGTCGCGACGTAGTTATGTACACATTGATAGTGCAAAAATTGGGTCAAATGGCAAACCGCTTTTAGTGAAACATACAGAATAGGTAATACTCGTAATACTAGTATGAACTTTGAAAATTAACGCCGGTTTTCTGCAAAGAAAATTAACTTGTCAAAATTAAACTCGTGTCAAGTGATCTAATTGGCTGTTCATAATTCAGATTTCGTCAACCAATTACAGCAGTTGGCCGGCACTTGACCATTTTAGCTAATGTTTGTGTAGGTTTTCGTTCCAGAAACCGGTGTAAATCATTCTTTACACAATTCGAAAAATCCAAATCCTAAAGGTTTTGTAGGTTGAAGGACGCAACAAGACAGAATGGAAGTTTTACTGCTATTATGCAAATGGGATTAGTGTACCTTACTTACTTTCATAGGGAGTTTTACCTATTATAAATTTGACACCTAAAGATTGTTTTCATAAAGCTACAAAATAAAAGTATTTTAGCTTCATTTTATGTATGATTTATTTCAAGAATATTTTACATTAAGTATAATTTAGTAAGTAATAAGTAATACACGTCAATTTATCGTTAGTGCATTTGCAAATCACTTCGGTACTAAACATAGACAAAATAACTTAGTATTTCAAAAAGAAACCAAGGTTTTACAAGTTCATTAACTGAGCATAACGATAGCGAAGTGCCAATACCTCCTAACTGATTTTTTTTGAGAAATTCACTTTTTTATCGTTTTGAATTTAAAAGCGTTATTCGCATGTTTTAGTGAATCGCCTAAGTGTGTTTTTAGTTGCAACAGCATTAAATTAAAATGTAGAAATATGTACCTCCCAACTAAACCAACGCAACGCGTCTATTTTTGAATGTTTTTTTCAGTTTGTGTAAATTTTTGACTTTGTCAGTTAGGAGGTATTGGCACTTTGACATTAAGATCACCGATCAATTTATTCTTTGATTACCTCGCCCTGACTCGTTTTTATTTAAATGAAATTACATTTTTACAATACGACACGTAATTATTTTATATTCGATACATGATACTTTATGTTTACAGCGTTCAATACTGGGCGAGACTCAAATAACGAAAGGACTAGGAGAAAATACTAGGAGACACTGACGACATTTTTTTTTACAATTTAGGCCAATACGAAACTACTTACGGTGTTTTACCAAGTTACCACGTAAAGCAACGACGAGAATAGCAACCTATGACGACACACCGAACCCTATCTAGGTAGGTACTACAGACACGTGTAATAGGTAGTTTGTACCTAATTTATTTAGAGTGATCGTTAAGATGATCAGGTACTACAAACATATTCGCCAACGATATGATAAGGCACCAATGAGTGGTATGATTTTTTTCTGCCTAAATTTTTATTCAACGTATGCACGTCAGATACAAAGTTTTGAAAAGTTATACAATGTCAATAACTATTTCATATGAATGTACTCTCGTATTATATTAATAAAATATAATTATAGTTCTCATGAGGAAGGCTATTGCAAGCTCAAATTACTATTAACCCTGAGTTACAAACCACACGTATGTAAGTATCTGCTATTATTCTCAAGCATAGATAAACTGGTGTATCTTTTTTCTACCTACTTCAATACAGGTAACTTTATGTATTTAATTTTAATGATCGCTATAAAATAGATAAAGTATTTAACTACAGTATACTACAGCTGTTTACTAGCTGACAGCTGCTTATCAATATTGTGTTAGTGATTTTTACAGTTTAATATGACAATGTCAGGATTTGAGGCCACTACCGTCAAATCATTATGGACGGCGTATTTCGCAAATTGACGCCAAACGTAGTTTTAAAAGATTTTAGAATGCAATCCTCAGGAATGTTAGTAATATGCTCCGTATGTTAATATCCGTTCATCTGCATACTCTTGATATCGAGTCAGATACTCAAAAATACTGTTAAAATAAAATCATCACAAAAAAAATCAACATAGTAAAATAAACTAAGTACAGCAACGTTTTTATGCAGATGAGAGACCTCGTTAGGTGCCTCGAAACGTGTACTTAATAGTGTATTTTATGATTTGATAGGGAATATAATCCTAATGATTTCATGAAGTACAAAAATAAAATTTATTACAATCAACGCAATGGCACTATACTCATGGTACGACAAATCTAGATTTAAATCTGTGGCATTTACGACGAGACGAACTTATCGGCTCAAATCTAACTACTCCATAAAGAGTCAAGCACAAGAATTACAATAACAACAGTATTTATTTTACAAAATTACATTAAATAATACGAAAATCATCTCAGTGACTTGTCTAAAAATAAATACAACTATGTGAAAGTGAAACACGAAGAGATTAGAAATAATTTTAGACACATTTTTTTTTTTACATGATAGCCACGAGGATTATGAACTTAATTATAATAATGAGGGCCGTTTTCCTTGCACTTGTAAATATTTAAAAGCTCGTTGGAAGATATCTACTTTCATTTTAGACACACAGACTAAGTGCAGTTACTTCCGTATTGAGCGTTCAAGATGATTAGTGTAGAATAAGGGCGCTCTACAATTCAAGCGGTTGCAGAATGACAGAGCGACTTAGGGTGCTTTTGCATTTGGCGTTGGTTAAAGTCGCGTAAACGCTGCGCTCGCGTCGCGTCGAGGAGGAGGACTATATGGGAACTAACGTCACCTTTGCGAATGCACCTTAGTAAATGCAGCGCTGCTTTCATACCAGATTCCCACAAGGTATTTAGATAATTTACTCAGTTACATTAAAGTGTGGTAGTAGCGCCGCATAGGCTAAGAGGAAGTTTCAAACAATCTCTTAAATGAAGAGTGCCCTTATATGGTGAGAAGAATCCTCGGTGCAGTCAGTTAAGTATGAGATTCAAACGCGTGCCTGCGTGCCGTTCTGCGGCAGGACGACCATTGTGTTGGTCGGCTGCGGCTGCGGTGGTGCTTGCTCGTTCTGTGCCCTCTCCTGCTGTTGAATGTTACAAGAACTTCGTTAGTTTATGTTGAAATTATGTATTTACATAAGTTGCATATGTTTTGAAAAGTGAAATTATGATTATAACGATTGTTATAGCGCTAAAGGGGTGATAGTTGTCACAAGTTGACGAATCACTGAGCTCTTGCATCACGTTACCCCCCCCCCCGCATCGCGCTGCTACCTCAGGCCACCACGTTCTAGGTTTCGAGAGAAATCTCATCTTCATCATCATTGCCTAGCCTTTTCCCAACTATGTTAAATACCAGTATTTTACAAGGAGCGACTGCCTGTATGACCTCCACAACCCAGTTACTGGGTAATACGATACTCTTCAGTAAGCCTTGTTGTCAGATTTTCGGGTCTCCTGACGACCCGTAACGACTGTCAAACCAACCAAGACCAACGGCTTAACGTGCTTTCCGAGGCACGGAGGGATCTTAGGCCCGTATTAATAAACGTCACTCAGTCCAAGAGCTCGCACTTGATATCGATTTTGAGGTCATGATCGTATTAATAAACATATTATTTGACGTTCTCAAGCTACAGTTTGGGTTTACGATATCAGCCGAGTGATGGACTGATTAATAAATGAAACTTGACACTTAAGTATGCAATAGGTGCGTGTACTCAAGATGCTAAAACCTGAGTGTAGGCGGTCCGTGACTTGAGGTCGTGATTAGTACCGCGAAACACGGAGTTTGAAAATATTTTGGATGAGATTAATTATTATGATGAAATAGAATTCTGTGTGTGTATTTTATGGTCTTTGCGATATCGTTTACCAAAAATCTATAATTTATTTATTCGGTCAAACTGCGTTAGTCTACTACGAAAGTTGTATAAAATTGGTATTACCTACTACACACCTATCCGAAAAGTAGACCAATTCAGTGAAAATATGCATGAACAACCCATTGTCTTACTGAAAATATGCAAAAGGAAAAATAAAGATATTGGCATTCTGTCTGCATTCTTACTTTTACCATTTTTCATACATAAACTACATAAAAAAAACTCGATCAAATCTTGATAAAAATTGCTAAAAATTGTGTTGCGACGTGACACTTTTTAGTGCTGACCGTCTACTCAACTTTCTTATTTCGATTCAAAACTTGCATACAGCCTAATCGATATTCGCAATTTAAAAAAAAAAATTAGAAACTGAACAAAAACTCTTATAACTAACAAAAAGTATTGAAAGTGTTTGCAGAAAACCCAATTTATAGAATTAATTTATCATCATTCTCAAACAAAATTTTACTAAGCCTACATAGAAAATATATAACTACTGGGAATTCTGTAGAAAACTATTAGAAAGTATCAAAAATAAAATCCACAATAAATAATAGTTGTCCAATAAATTAAAATAATTTTAAACAGCGAGCGCATTCCGAATATAAATTCAAATATAGAAACATTTCGGCGCGAAATTCAATAAATGAGGTACCTATAGCGTGTCTGTTAGTGACTCGGTTTACTAAAATGACCAAAAAAACGATTGAAATGACATTAGAAAAGCTTAAATCATTATTATAAACAATGCATAATGTAATTTACTGCTTAAAATAAATTTATTTAATTTCCAAGTATCGATTACATTCGTCATATTATCAATCGAAATTTAAAAAAAATCGTTTGGAATAATCGCTTTCGCACATCATTGCAATAAAAAAAACAATCATGGTCGGAGATTTTGAACACAAATTGAGAAGTGGTAATGATTAATACGTGTTATTGGACCTGTGTTTGAATATTACGTTAAGACCTGGGCAGTTACGTGTGGTTCACAATATTTTCAATAATATTTGTCACATTTTAAATCTTATCTTTAACTGTGTATGTGAAATTTGTGACAAGTAAAAATGTAGTAAACACGCACGATTGGCGCGAAACTTCGACATTAGAATCAAAAACTTCATTACCACTACTTGTTTGCCTTAAACTATGGATAAATTCGTCAAATAATTAAAAGACGTATTATTCGCAGCCCCTGTGGTGGAGTTAGGGTGTTCGAAATACCCAATTTTTATGTTTTTTAGCCTCGACCACCACTGTCATCAAAATGGCGAGTATCGTATGTATTTACGAACTTGAATGTATTCAAGGTAAATTAATAATAATAAACTTGTGCGCTAAATATGAACATATTATGAGGTTTTTATCCAACACTCCTAATTCATTTGATGGGTAGCATAATAAATATTTACATAATCAAATAAGGGTGTCGTATGTCGTCATTCTTGGGTACGATGGGACCCGGTACCGAGCCGGCGAAGGTTCCTGTGATCGGGGCGCTTCCGAACTATACTCTATAAAACGTGATACAGCGCTATTCATTAAAATTTTAACAAAATACAAGTATTTCAATAAATCTTACGACATAGCAAGAACCATCATGAACGAAATGTGATGAATGTCATTCTAAACTTCGGTCAATGTGACGTAATCGTTCACGAAATCAAGCCCTCAAGTACAGCATCTTGAGGAGCTGATCTTGGTAACTGAGATACTGTTTTCATGTGTTTATTAATTAGCAATGATCTTGAGATGCTGATATCGCAATAATGGCGTATCAAATGATATCGCACTTGAGTACGTCATTGAGGAAGGTTTATTAATACGGGCCTTAGTATGTAAAGATGGTCACTCATCCACGGATAAACCGCGGCAAGCGTAGCTTAACCTGATCGATCGATCCGTGCGTCTGTTATTACTTAGCCACAAACAAGCCCCTCAGAGAGAAATCTAATCATAATAAAAAAAAACTGTCAACTAACCTATTAAGTAACAATACTTACAACGGTTGTAAGCGAGGGATCAGCAGCAGCCATGAGCGTGGCCGCGCGGTAGGACGGCGGCGGTGTCTGCTTCACGGCCTCTTCGTAATCCGGCAGCAAGCTAGAGTAGTCGGGTGCCGGCGCGGCCGCGTACGGCGCCAGCTGGCCGGACGACACGACGTCATCGCTCGAAATCACGAACGGAGTCTGTAGTGCGTGCGCGCGCATCGTCAGGTACTTGTAGCAGCGCCATACTACGCTGATGCAGTAGCCCTGCGGGTGGATTGAGGTTAGTTCAGTAAATTAAAAACAAAATTAAAGCCGTGTTAGTAATTAAATCTCTTTACTGCGATTCGTCAATTTTGAAATTCATAACATAACATCACGCCTGTAATCCCCGAAGGGTTAGGCAGAGGTGTACCTGTAGTACACCCACATTTCGCCAGTTATCTTTAAGTCCTATGGAATAGGGGACGGGCCTATTGCAATCAACTGGACTCCAGCCTATTACTGGGATATTCCTGATGAAAAAACTCAATAACACTTTGCCCGACCTAGGAATCGAATCCCAGGACTTCATGCTCAGCAGAAGCGTTTGCGCCCACTAGACAAACGAGGCGGTCGAGATCACGAACGGAGTTTGTAGTGCGTGCGCGCGCATCGTCACTATCGCCAGCTGCTAATAGCAGCATCATACTACACTGATGCAGTAGATGTCTGATGGGCTCAAGTTCAGTCATGTATCAAAACAAACTACATACTTGTCTACGTAGTACTAGCCATCTGCTGTCTATTAGTGTAACTGTGTGATGTTCTTGAACATTCGAAATAAACGACAGTCTGTTGAAAGCCACTCTGAAGTTTTATTGTTATATATTTTTTACCTTAGCCTTAACTTTCTGGGAATACAGGCCTGATGTTATGTCATTTTGTTATTTGTTTCCGAAACACTGGGCCTATTTGACAATTTGGTGTTAACCACACAACGAAAACCTCATAGAATTTATGTGTGCTAGCTCTCGCCAGCACACATAAATTCTAAGAGGTTTCCGTTTATACAGTTTGAAAAGTTTAAAAAGTGTGACGTTCACTTAAACCTTAAAACAATGATGACTACTACAATGATCCTTACATTATAATACTAGTAGTATTTCTATTTAGTAAATTAAAAACATAATTGAAGTTTTATTAGTAATTAAATCTTTTTACTGCGTTTTGTTAGAAATTCATACAGAAACTAAAGCAGCCCTCATTACCTACATGAGGGCTGCTTTAGTTTCTAGTTATACTTGAACTGTTTATATAGAAAACACTACAATACGGTTTACAGTAAGGTACCAGGCTTTATGGATCATTGTTCAAACTTGGTGACGGAAAACTGAAAGCTACTTCAGAGAATTGAGTAATGTTCTAGAAAGCGTCAATTTACACATACTCGAACTTAAGTAGGAACCTACATCTATTATTACACACCCACCTTAACCAAAAGGTAAAGCAAACACATTATTATTAGGATTGATTGCTCAATTACGTATCCTACAGAACCGTCGTCGTTCCTAAAGAACACGCAACGTACATACGTTCGCAATTTAGTTTCCGAACATGTGAACACAAACATGTTCAGAAACTAAATTGCGAACGTATGTATGTACGTTGCGAGTTCTTTTCCAAAAAATAAACATTTGTTTTTTGGAAAAAGAACTTTAATACACACACATACGGCTCTATGTATGTTTATAAATAAAGGCGTATTTGTATTATAGTGGTAAAGTTAAGAGACATTATAACGTCAAGAAATGTATGATTAAGCAGTCGCTAATCATCACTTAACTATAAGCAGCGTTTATAAAATAAACCTGCTTATGGTTCAGTTTGCGGTACAACTTTAAAAAGTTTGACTTTTCAATAGTACTAGTCATTCTGAAATCAACTTAATTACAACTAAAATAAAGTTGTTTTTGTGTAAGTGGAAATAACATCAAATTCAAAACAAGGATTTGAATCATTACTTTCTTTGTTATTTATTAAAGGACGTGAATATGATACATTCTTTATTATTTATTTACATAAATAATAAAAACACAAGTGACGTAAATGTGGCCTTTGACGTATGACGACATGACGTACCAATTATGTTTATTCCTGTAGCATGAGACCGGTTTGGGCAATTTCGTTTAAAAGGTCACACAATACATAAATATGAGGTAAAAATAATTATGAAAACAATCACATTCGGCACAGGGCAGTGTCGCTACCGAATCTGGTAGAGACGTCTATCGCATTTATTAACCTTTTGAACTCCAGAGTATAAACATATCGCCGTACCCCTGACGCCAGGCCACTTTTTCTGTCAAATGACCTTCATAAAAAATAGGGATTCCAAAACTTATATCGATATACAACTGAGTTTTTATTTTCGTCTTTAATTTTCTAATAAACCGTACTCACGACACTGAAATTTTATTTAACCTGCCACTATATTCCAATATAGTAATCTTTACACAGCATTTAACAGAGACTATCAATGAAAAAGCAGATAATAGAAAACTAAAAAAATATATTTATTACAATATGGTTACAACACTATCCAACATGACTTGTCTTGTGACAATATATCTTGTCTTGTGGTATTGTGACAATGGCGTTGCTTGCCAGTCAATTTTATGACATTCTCGCATCTGACTTAGGGATGTAGCAGTGCACACGTTGGTTATCGATTCTAATAAATATTCTTATCTAATATACAGGGTTATTTGAAAAACACCAAAAACCTCTTAAGAGGTCATTGTACTCATCATTATGAACAACTTTTACTATGGGACCAAATCTGAAATCGCGAAAAATAAATCAGCTGTTCCCTACATTTATGTTCGTATAACTCGTCAAAATGTAGGGAACAGCTGATTTTTTTTTTCGCGATTCAGCCATTGCATCATCAGACATACTTGTGTTGCTGAGGGGTTGTTTGCGTCGTACCTTATCGAAATGAAATTCCGAACCGGGGATACATTTGGGATGATTCTTAACGGAGAACCACCTAATGATACGTGGAAGAACTACCATAATTCTGATTATGGTTGTAATAACCTATCGCAGATTAAAACACTGAAGAAAAAAAAAAGAACTTCTTCCCAGCTTAGACGTTAGAAAATGGCCTGAAGAAGGTGGGCTGTGTTTTCTAACCTTTGGCTTTCAAATAAAAAGTTATTTAAAAAAATCAAAAAACCCGACTGCGGTAAAAAACTTAGGTAAGTTAAAAGAAACTGAAAAGCTAAAAACAAGCCCATTTTAAATTAAATAAAAGTTGGAAGCAGGCGGGACCCACATCATTTTTATTGCATTTTCTAATTCAAATGGGTCCCGCCTGCTTCCAACTTTTATTTAATTTAAAATGGGCTTGTTTTTAGCTTTTCAGTTTCTTTTAACTTACCTAAGTTTTTTACCGCAGTCGGGTTTTTTGATTTTTTTAAATAACTTTTTTTATTTCCAGCTTTTTAGTTTACAAATTTGAAAGATTTCGCAGACGATTTAGTTCTTGGTAGGTGTTTTTTTGCGATTTGTCACTTCGAATTGCTTTTAAGTATATATGTTGTTTATATTTTTGTAATCACCTTTTAAAACCCTTTATTTTGATACCCCACTCGATAGGTTTTAAAAATATAAATAAAAAAAAAAAAATTTATATGGCGTCCAGTAGTCGCCATATTGAATTTTCACTAACGTCATGTCTTTAGTGACACTCGCCGGACTAAGAGGAATCGATTAACGTGTGAATCATAAAAATCGGTCCAGGCGTTTGGTCTGTATAGTGCTTCAAAGGAACATATAAACATACATACATACATACATACATACATACATACATAGGCTGATGAACACATTACCACTCCTTTGCGTCGCGCAGTCGGGTAAAAAGTGCTGAATCCGCCTAATTAGATTTATTTCTAAATAAATCATCATACTTAACTAAACAGAAAAATATTTTCAGTATATCCTGGTCTCGGCACCAAATGTGACTGATCCTTACCACCCTAGGGTGACAATATTTTCGTTTTTCCTGATTTTGTTAGAATTAGTGTTAAGGTTGGTTTCCCCATATAAAGTAAGTCTTGTCGTGACATGTTACCTTGAGTAGTACGGCGACTAGGAATGCTGAAAGTACGACGAGCGCCAAGGCAGGTGCCGGCAGCTGTAGCAGCTGAGCTCGCCACGGCACACGGCGGGTCTCCGCGACCAGCCGGTGGATCGAGCGCAGGTAGCATAGGTACCCGGTTGCGGTCAGACTGATGGGGAAAGGATAATTGTATCATGAAATCATGAATGTGGGCCCAGCGAGCTAATTGCGTAAGACACACAAAATGACAATTGATCGCCATTCATTTAGACAGTTCAGTCAAGTTCCTTGCGTTACTGACTGACTATGTTAACGAAAAAAAAAGTGACGGATTTTTCAAACGGATTATTGTGATTGAAACAGAGTTACACAATTAGGGTGAACGAATATTTAGGAGCGTCCTCTTTTAATAAAAATCTCGATATCCTATGAATTTAACACGGTTTCAACAAGGCTAATCGACAAAAAACTAGAAGTAGTCTTTCAGAAATAAATCGAGTGTAAGTTTTTGATCTTGCATAAGGTCGCGCGCGACGTAAGACGTTCAAGGCTACTGAGAGGTAGGTACTCATAAAATAAATACGTACCCACAACTTGCATTTACTGCTTTATTAACATTTAAAGACATACAAAGGTACAGTTTCGTCTTCTTATGGAACAGCTAACTGTTTTCCGCGACTTCGTCAGCGTGTATTATGTATTTCATCACTGTTAATACAAATACCCAGGATTGAAAGTAGCCTATGTCGTTCTCCAGGACCCAGGCTACCAACCTGTCTAATTTCGCTCGGTTCTGTGGTTTAGGCGTGAAAAGGTAACATACAGATAGAGTTACTTTCGCATTTATAATATTAGTTTAGTACCTATGGATGGATAGTGTGAATTAGTATGAACGAATTGATCTTAGTTTCTTTGTTAGAAATTTCCACTTGAAATGTGGTACCTAACATTTCAAGTGGAAATTTCTAACAAAACTTAAAATGTTAATGATTTTTATTTTTGTGAATTGTTAAAAAAAACACTTAGACAATACTCTTACGACACGTCAGAAATATATTATGTTTTCAAACTAGATGTGTTTGGAGTTTCTTAACCGACTAATCTGAGAAGAAATACCGAAACAAACTCAGAGGTCACAGTCTCTTTTGAAGTCCAGACATAATCATGGTCAGGCCAAATGAGGATCATGCAGTTTAGTTAATCGGGCTTTCTTTCAGTATGATAGTTTCACATCAAGCAAAAACACAGACAACATACGGATACAATACAAACATTATACAGACAGTTGGGATATAAATGTGACACATATGTTTCGATGAATTAATCATCAGATTGTGGACGTCACTTGCGATTAATCTCATCTGAATTTAAATCGTAAAAAAAAGTCAGATACCACATAATACAAAAAGCAATGGCGTCATAATAAATATTGCGTAATCATTGGCAATCCTGCCCAAAGTAAGGCTTGTTTTGATAAAATACCAATAAGTCAGATTTAGGTAAGCGACAAATCCAGATTATGATGCTACTGAGAATTTCTTAATGGAAAATTGACACTGACCTACCTGGGGATCGAACCCAAGATGATCTCGCGCTTGCGACCATTAGACCAGCGATGCAGACGGCTTATACTGATTTGATACATACGCACACGCCTTCCTATGAGGGTTGGAAACTACAGAACGCCACCTTCTACGATCCTAATTTATTCCTTATGCCTCGTTCACGTTCATATATCTGGTCATACACGCACGCTAGTTGCGAGTACTACGCACCTGACCTTGTACGGTAAAGAAGATATTAGATAAGTAGGATACTGAAAAAACTTACACCGTGATCGCAAAGTCGAATATCTGGAGGCAGAAGAATGGCAATAGGTGGGCAGGCTTGCCAAGCGCGGCTCCGTAGATCAGCATGAACGTGATGGCCAGGGTGCACACTGTAACCAGTGCACCCACATCCACATCATCTAGTACACACACACGGTTGAAATCTATTAGAACATTGTACATTCATTTCGTGCCCCGTTTCCGGTGTTCTCGTGATGCTAATTTCAAGCAAATTATACATGATAATGATGCAGCTATGAGCTATTATTAACTATAATAGTGCTAAAGTTGTATGTAGTCAGGTATTGTAATTCAATTGTGTTTTTTTTATGATGAAGCAAAATGAAAATGATGAGTAGGTACTGCAAATAAATTGATAACATTTCTTTATACTTATGTACCTAGTATGTAGGACAAATATAATTGTATTGGCGTCTTTGTGTATTATTTTCCGTTCTTAGGCATGTTTCATATTTCATTATAAATAATGCGGTTATGCATTAAATACCACGTGCAAGAGTCCTCAGTAATTATATTATTGATGTTCTGTTTAAAAGAGGCGTGCCACTTTGCATACATTATTATATTACATTGTTGTGTATTTCCTGCAAGGTCACAGCTGCTGTTCTACACAATTGGAGGCGGGCTATCTTATGTCGAACATCTCGGTCACCTCCAAACAATTTTTATACCGCCTAGTGTGTGATGTAAGTGGAGAAAGTAGGTATTTGGCAAACACGCCAAAATCAATACCCGTATAAGAGAAAGCACCAAGTAGTAAGCAAACGCAGTTTAAATATGTCTATTCTGCTGCTGTTTTTGTGAAGTGACTAAAATCTATAATTCTAGGAAAGAAAGCTAGCTTCCATCCGCCTGCGCATTATGTTTACTTTCTACTCAGTTTGAAGGTACACTTACGATAAATCAGACTATGATCTCGATCTCTTGGCTGTCCGACATGTTGCGGGAACGAGCTCGGCGGCGGCTCCACGTTGGACAGAGGCGTGGGGATCGCTTCGTTGCCACGAGCCACGTCAGTCCAGTTCGGGACGGGGGCAGAGTCGCGTTCCAATTCGTCGAGCAGTCGGGGATCGCGAACGATAGCCGCCAGGAAGCCTAACGCAATGAGATGCAGCATCTATGGAGAACGTTATCATAAGTCAATGGTCTTGGAATCTCAAACTCACGGTTCATGAGCGTGTGATCTTTTCTTTAGCTACAAAGGCCAAGATTGATTCGTGCCCAGTTAATAAATGACTGATGGACAGCTGAATCGTCGACCAATATTGGGTACGACTGCAAGTCGTTACACATGCCCACGACACCATCGGGAAACAATATTTATCAATATTTTATGGTTGAATTAGGCAGGTAGGCATAATACCTGTAACATATTTTAGTCACATACCACAATGTGGTAATGGTCGTGTGCGTAGTACCTACTTAGAGTTGGGTGTGCGTGTAATACACACATCAAAAGTGTCTAGGGACCAAATACATTTTTAACAATGAAAAATTATCCAATTAATATTTACCAAATCTAGTCTTTCAGACTGGCTTCTTACTTTAATTCCGTATGTTTAACTTATCTCTATATTTTGTAAAAATTAAGAAAAATTTGAATTTTTGCAAATTGTGGGAAATTATACGCGGAAACTCATGTCCGCGAATCCACCCCAAGCTTTTAAAAGCTATTTTATATTCCGTTTATCCAACTAGGCCTGGTGGCTTCTTGGACATACGTTTCCGCGTATCCAACTTAGGATGGATAAACGAAATAACTCGGCCGCCCACGTTCTTTCTAACAAGTCAAAAAGTTGTTGTGGGGTATGCACGGCATGCGTACTCGGCAGAGCTCTTCTTTGGAGCATATCCCATGCGCGCTCAATTGGGTTGTCTGGCGATTGAGCAGACCACGGCATAACGTTGATGCGAGCATCGGCAAGAGTGCGTGTTAAGGCGGACACAGACATTGCGAGGCATGCGCAACGCAAGGCGCTCATCGCATGCTTCGCGATGTGTGGACGTTCATATTCGTGGTGAGTCATGTGCTACACACGTGTAGGGTGACCCAGCGTATATCGGCAAACTCTTCACGATCAAAGAGTACGTGTGGACGTAGCCAAACACTCACTATACGAGGCGTGCGCCGCGCACGACGCACTACAACACATGCCTCGGCTGAGAAAATGAACCTACGCCTGCTCGAGGCATTCGGCGCATCATGCTCGGATCGTTCCAGCCCTCATACTTCGGTCATAACGGTTCCACCACTATTATAATAATTCATTCAATTATTGAAAAAGAAAATAAAAACGTCGTCGGAGGTGGGATAAAAAGTTCTTCCGCCAGTGATTTGAGCGCAACGACATTTGCAGGCTCGTTCTGTACTCGCGTAGCACATGCCTCGCCACAATTGAAGGTACGCATATTGCGAGGCATGTGCTTCGCACGCGGTTGGATCAACCCGAGCATGCGTCGGTCGACTTGAGCATGCCCTGGTTTTATTTTTACTCGATGCTCGAGGCGTTTGTTGCGAGGGGTGTACGGCGCATCCCTCTAGCCGATTGTGGACGTGCATTAGTCGAAACGACTCATCCAACCGCAAAGGGATGATCACGTCTGAAACAATCCTCTCCGCATAAATCTGAGCATTGAGGTTGCCCCTGATCCAAATGAGATCGGTTCTTCCACCGGTCGAAATACCGGCCCAAACCATTATTGTTCCCCCTCATATGAATTAACTTCCTGACAAAATTTCAAACGTATAAAGTACATACCTAGCTGGATGTAGTAGATATTTGCCTACTCCCATGGAGAAAATGCGCGTACCTATTTGCCATCTAATGAGATTTACCATGGTACTTTGCAACTTGCATGCAAATTTTGTTTTTTCGTCACGGTCGCTGGACGACAAAATAATATTAAAACTTAAACCAATTTACATATACAGTAGGTAAATGAATAATAATTACGATTGTCCTGGTAGGAGACCATGATAAAGTAATTATTATTCAGCGAGATAAACCAGCTATGCCAATTTTTTGCATAAAAACAAGGAAAAGCTTTAAAAGCTTATTATTCTTCATTAAACCGGAGGTATGTATGTGGTTCAAACTACCTACCACATAATGCTGTTTCTTCAATCTCAGCAGGGTTCTATTGTGTCTAGGTATGGTTAGCAAAACAAAATAACAAATACATGTCATCATACTTACAAGGTGCCATGTTCCCAGTAGAATGGTCCCTGTGCGCACGTGGAGACAAAAGCAACAGCGCCATTCGCTGTTGCGCTCGCTCCCAAGTTTGGGACGAAACCTTAACATTTTTCCTGTTAGAATAACAAAAAACACAATTCAGTCATTGATTTTATTCTGCTTCTTGATCTTGGAAATTATTTACAAAAGAGTACCTACGCAAGAATTAGTCTTGACTTTGAAAGCGCCTTTATTTCATTATCAGTAAGGGCGGTTTTCGTAGTTCAAGTTTTACTACCGACGACGTGCGGTTGACTGACTACCTAGGTAAACTACATTTTTTTTTTGTTATGTATTCTGCAGTATTCATGACTACAGCTTATCCTATAATCATAACAAGTGTGAAGATAAGACACAATGACAGCAAATTTAAGTTCAATAGTTCAATCTGTTAATTAATATTGCCTTGATGTAGCTCAAGAAATTGTTGCACTAGCAAATATTTCAATTAATCCATTGTTTCAGTGTTCAATGAATATGGTAGTTAGTTGCTATTAACTCTGGTATGGGGGCTATTTATACTTAAATTGTTGAAGAAGTCTAGAAACAGTACAACAGAAAGAAAAATAGGTTTATTTGTCACAGAAACATGTGCATACAAAAAGATAATTAAGTAATTCTAATAATATAGAAAAACAACATAGATCTATAATCCCGAGCACAAAAAAAGGTCAGTGGGTCGTCTTAGTGGCGGATTTCAGCTGCATGTCATGACTGTGACAAGAAGGCTTCCACTCAGCATGATGCTGAGCAACAATATATTTGCATTCTGGCTAAAAGATTTTCATGATAGTCAGAATAATTATACTTCATTGCACATCAAATAAAGAAAATTAAAAAAATATTTATAGAAAGGGTAATAAAATGAGCTTATTACAAAAAACTATTTCTGCGAGACAACAAAGATGAGTTCCACAAACCAATCTTTAAAATTATCTTGCTTTCGTATTTGGTTTTTAAGTGATATTCAAGATTGATGTGAGTCTTCAATCCAGTATAAACAATCTTGATCTACATTTTGTTATCTAGTAAACAATAATAAAATTGTGGAAAAGTCAATACACTACTTAACAATATTTTATCAAAACATAAATCTATTTTTTATGGCAATACTGCCATTTAGAATGTAGTAGTACATATAATTATGTATGTACACCCAAGGTGATAAGTAACCAGGGTTATGGGATACAGTTGAAGTTTAGTAAGAAACCTATGATGTTTTTGAATAAAATTTAATTGAATTAGTAGAAAACAAACAGTTAATTTATCAAATTAAATTTCATTCACAAACATCCATCGGATACTAACTAAACTTGTACTTTATCCCACAACCCTAGTTACTTATATCTTTTGGCGACTGTACATTAGTATGGTTAGGTAAATGATACCTAATAAGTACCACATACCAACTACAAGCACAACATGTTACCAAATCAATATTTAAATCAGTTCAATCTGAAATTTTAACAATTGAACAATTGTGTAACATTTATGTATGCATACCATATAATAATATGAAAAGAACAGTTTTTTCATAAGTATTTGCAAGGTTATTTATACATAGCAATAATCAATTTGATATCAAATCCAGTAACAACATGATAGCAATAAAATGCTGTGTATGTGTGAATGTTATGTATGAATTTCAATATTTATTATTTATTCAATATTTATTCGGTTTTATTTATTACCTTGGGCAGTAGTTTCCTTAATGCTCTAACTATTGATTATCTGCAGGGGACAAAGCTGCTATTATTATTATCTATTGATAAGTAGTAAGTAAGCATGTTGCTAACTATCATTTTCCTTTATTTCATTTTAATCATATAAATTATATTTTTAAATATAAAAATATTAAAAAATATAAAAAATAATAGCCCACCAGTATTCGGAACAGGGTCCAAGCTACCGGCGGTCAGGGCTCCACAGAGAGGAACCTATTAACAATGCGGGCTGTGTCCCCTATTAACAATGCGGGCTGTGTCCAGAAGTCGTCGTTTCAGCCGATAGACATCCACTGCTGGACATAGGCCTCCCCCAATTTTGGGGGGTCCAGAAGTACCACTTTCTGAATCAAGCTCTTGATCCAGTTGCCCAATGAGAGCCTCCTCAGGTGTTGGTTGAGGTTCTTGGCTATTGGCTGTCACAACTATCAGCACAATGGTAGCTGAGTTCAATTTTATTTGAGAAAACATTTGCTCCACACCAGGAAATCTTGTTATAAATGTGTCCCCTGGACTTGGAATAACTATTTTTTTCAACCACATATTGAACTCACTAACTGTAGCACAAAAGGCAATCACTGAGCCACGGAACTAATTATTATTAGCCATCAATGATTGTGATAATGTTATTACCTACTTGTTGTAATTTTTGACTAATCTTAGATAAGCTAAAGGTAATTAAACTAATACACAATATTCCATTGGGGTCCATTTCACCATATCAGGGTCGATTATAATAGAAATGAAGGAATTAATGTTTCTATATCTACATTAATTCCGTCATTTACATTACAAAACTAGGTAAGGAATTACAGATAGGTTTATTTAGTAAAATATCTTGAGAAATAAGAAAGTTAGGTCCATCACACTTGAAAAAAGGAAAGTTTTAGCCAATGTCTTCAATATCGTACGATAAAATAAAAATCTCTGTTGCTATCGACGCTATCAATTATTGAATATTGCAGTGAATGCATCCTACAGCTACAAAATGTTATTTTACAGCGCATATGTTTATGTACGTAACAAATTCTGCCCATCCTAATTGAATTACCCAAAGACAGCTTAATTACTAAAAAATTACAAAGGTACTTGCCTGTTTTAGTGTGATTCTGTTGTTTTATATTTTTTTCCACAAACACTTCGAGAAAAATGCTTTTCACAGAAATAAATAGGGATTTTCTCTTTACAAGTTACTCGTAGTGTAATAATTCTATTATTTTATTCATTCATTTTTACATCAATAGTTCAATACATGAATGAAATGAATGAAGTTTTTGAACTAAAGTAGTGATGCTATTGAAGACCGTATGTGGATTTGTTTGCTAGTTTACACTGTTTACACAGAGCATCTAACCTTTTCTAGTTTAGTTGAGTCGTCGAGTCAATACAACTTTTTGATAGACTGAAATAATTTTGTTATGCCTTGGTCACACGTACCGAGCAGATGGGCGAGACAGCAAAATTATACTATGTAGGCCGAGAGAGAGGGGCCCGCCGTGGCAAAATAATAACAGACGCACAGGTCGATTGATCAGGTTAAGCTACGCTTGCCGCGGTTGGTCTGTGGATGGGTGACCACCTTTACATACCGAGACCCCTCCGTGCCTCGGAAAGCACGTTAAGCTGTTGGTCCCGGCTGTCATTCGTAGATCTTTGACAGTCGTTACGGGTAGTCAGAAGCCCGAAAGTCTGACAACCAGTCTTACCAAGGGGTATCGTATTACCCAGTAACTGGGTTGTGGAGGTCAGAGCAGTCGCTCCATGTGAAATTCTGGTATTCAGCTGCATTCGGTTATAATGGAAGCCGACCCCAACATAGTTGGGAAAAGGTTAGGCAGATGATGAGAGTAGGGTGGACGAGTATATAAGGTGTTTACACGTATTTTTAAACTTGGCACCAAGTCAATGAGAGGTTTTTCTTTTCAGTATTAAAAAAAAAACAAAGTTTCCAAGAACCCTGAAGATGGCGTTGAACTGACTACGTTACTAGATGCCAAAGTCAAAACGCTTGGAAAAAAAAACATTGCGTCACGTCATATACGCTCGTTGAGTGACAGTTTCGTTTGCTTTCGTTTTACGATCTCAAAATTACATCCAAGTGAATTAATAAAAAAATTATGTGACTTCCGTTCCTTGCAGTAACTTACCAAGTTCAGCGCCATCTATCCAGCGACAAGGGTTAAAAAAAAAGGAAAAAGAAAATCCCTCATTGACGGTTCACAAAAATTGGGGCAAACGGTGGCGTGCTACCGTTTGCCCCAATCGACGTTTGTGTGCCGAGTGGCCAGAAAGCCTCACTTTTCACAGGCCATTAGGTACCGAACGTGCAAACGTGTATTACTATGTGTTTGCACCAGAAAACATTCATCATGTAGATGTTTCGAAACTTAACACATCAAAGAAATTTCTTAACTTGTTTTGTTGAATTTGCGTTCGCACTGCACGAAACATAGTAAGTTTTATTTTTAGATATGTTGTTATAGGCCGACCGCTTAGCCGAGTCGTTGCCTGAGGTAGCTGCGCGGTGTGGGAGGGGTGATAGTTGTCACAAGTTGACGAATCACTGAGCTCTCGCATTACGTCACCACACCAAGACACACGTCGTCGTTATCAAGTTGAAATGAATATCAAATACCTACTGAGGGCTGCAATCCCTTGAAGCAGTGAAAAAATAAACTTCTAATCAAATTCGAATCAAAACCTAAAGGGTACTTACCGTTGACCTAGAATCATGAAATTTGACAAGAAGCAATGTCATGTAGCACAAGTAAAGGAAAAATCGGAAAACCGTAAATTTGTAGCTACAAATACGGAACTCTCTCAGTGCGCGAGTCCGACTCGCACTTGACTGGTTTTTTTGTGAATGTTTCGCCAGTAAAAACGCAGTTGTAGTACAAAATAAGAAGTATTTTAATATAGCAACTCTGCAGTGCAGACATCAACGTCACTGTCACTGTCAGTCAAGTGTCACTAAACTAACTATCATAGCCACAATACTTTTCACAGAGTACTTTTTAATTGAAAGTACTTTTTGATTACCATACCCACTAGATGTGTGATTGTGTGAGGTAAAAACATTTCCAAGTCATCTTACCATAGTATTTAGTTACTGTTATCAAAATTGTATGTATTGATATTGCAGTGATAATGGAAAAGATTCCTGATCAGATCGGTTACTTGGTTTTAACAGAGGACGGGGCTGTCCTTGAATCTGGCGGAGAATTAGAAAACGACGAACGTGTTGCTACAATAATAACTGATCTCATCTCCTTATCGAACAAGTAAGCAAATTTAATTACGTGTGATTTGTCCGACCTGACTCATTCACAGCAACAAGTTGCGACGTGGTTTTAGTATTTTGCGATTAACTATTCTCTTATTTTCAGGGTCGATCCATTAGCTTTTGGTCCGAATGAGCAGTTCAAGAAAATATCAATAACATACGATGACCATTGGTTTGTAATATGCCTTTCCAATAAGAAGATATATGTGGTGAAGCGTAGTATACAACAGAACATAACTGAAGGGAATGCAGTAAATGTTTGAGATTGACAAATAAACCACCATGGGTCGAAACTTGTTAATGAGTAGCCTTGAGAATGCATCATTTAACATTATATTTCAAATTATATTTAGATGTGTAACATTTGTGATTAATGCGTGGGTTATCAGGAATGTTGGACATGAAGTTCTTGGTATTATGAATGTGCGGCTGCTGCTCTTGGAAAGTTCTATACTATTCCTCAGCCGAGAACCATTCATCAGAGCTTGTCTAGGACAAAAAGATGAGTTCAGCTGGAGGCAAAAAATAAACCAGATCTGGCTGTCATTACCTGTGTGTAGTTTTCTATCCATTGTTTTTGTTTATATTTGGCTAAACTGGCTACCTCTGGGTTATCCAGAACATGCATTTCAATATAGATTTGGTTGCTGGAGTGTGGCCATATCATGTATGTTAGAATTATGTTCTGCTAATGTAGCATTAGTGGCACAACTATATTGTTTCATCAAATTAAAAGTTGCTCTAGATACTCTGCATATTTTTGTAAGAACTTTATTATTCTTGTCTATTGTAATATATGATAGGTCTCTCGCACTCATTGCATTCTCTGTGGCACAAGTAGGTAGTATAGCAACTATAGTGGTTTTTTACTACATATTCTTTTATTGGTATATTAAAAATAAGCCACTCTATGCAAAAGGAGCTCTTAAAAGTAGAGTAATTCCTGACTCAGTTTTCTATAGTCTATATGATAATATGGATGACTTTCAATTTACATCACTAAATGATTTCTTACCAATGTATGTTGGACCAGTAAACACAAATTTCAGTAAAAAATTAAGCACTCTCACACTTAGTTTTGCTAAACAAGGTGTTGTTAAACAGCTTCTAACAGAGGGAGAAAAATATGTGATGTCAGTCAGCCCTGTGATGACCTTTAGTGAACAGGCTACTTATGATGTTGTCAACAACTTGGGTAGTCTGGCAGCAAGGTTTGTGTTCAGGCCTATTGAAGACAGTAGCTACTTCTATTTCACCCAAATGGTGAGCAGAGAATTACCCCTTCAAAAACAAGATCAAAATAAAATTCAAGAATCATGTACAGTACTGTCACATGTTTGTAAAACAGTCAGTTCTATTGGTTTAATAGTTCTAGTATTTGGGCAAAGCTATGCAAGAACTTTACTTTTACTCTATGGTGGGGAGATGTTTGTTGCAAGTGGGTTGCCAGTACAGTTATTGAGAAGCCATTGTTTAGCTATTGTTTTGTTAGCAATTAATGGAGTTACTGAATGTTACGCTTTCGCCACAATGACTAGTGCCCAGTTAGACAGTTACAATTATTTGATGGTACTATTTTCAATAAGTTTTCTTTTGTTATCATACTTTTTAACATATATTTTTGGACCAGTTGGTTTTATTATATCAAATTGTATTAATATGTTTGCTAGGATAATTCATAGTGTTCATTTTATCAGCAATAAATACAAGGACACAGATTACAAGCCCCTAGATGGGCTATATGTTGGTAAATTCTTTTTATTGACTTTGTTTGTTGCTGGCTGCGTTTGTAAAGTTTCAGAAAACAAAATATCACGAGATTCTGTAATCCTCCATATATTCATTGGAGCTATATCGTTATTTTGTGTCCTACTAGCATGGGGATATGAAAATAGAGAACTTGTTGTTAAAGTGTATAAAAAAGTGTGGAATAAAGAAGACAAAGTTTCTCTTGATTAGCATTCGATTATTGTTAAGCTTTTATGAGTATTCATTACCAGTGTTATACGTAAGTAAATAAAATAATATAGACATGTTATAATATGACATAGAGTTGTTTTATTTTTATAACATAAAAGTAACAAGATAACATTCTATACATAGCATTTGTTCAATCAATATGTGTCCACGCCCCCGTGCCGTTGCCAGATTATTCAGATAATTGCATGATTCATTAATTATTGATTTCCAACTATATAATAATATTCCAATGTTTACATTGGGTAAAAAAAGATTCCCTTCATTTGGGTTTCACATATCCGTCTTACTTCATCTGCGAACAAAAACATAGTTAACCCTTTGAGCGCCATCACCGTAATATGACGAGTCACAGTATTTTTATCACGAGAAGCCGCGAAGCGACACGCGGTTTACTTGTGGTTACCAAGTTTACAAACATGCTGTGAATGTGTGTGTAAGCGCAGGAGCTCTCGGTACCGTCCGAGACAATGGCAAAGTCTGAAGTGTGCTCGTCTTCACGCAAACAGTCACAGCGTGTTTTTACACTTGGTTATTTAACACAAATAAAGCGCGTCGCTTGGTGAGATAAAAATACTATAGGTATGAGAAAAATACTCCAGCCGTGACACGTAATGTTACGTTACTTTTCTTTTCGCGTTGGTACATCATTTAAAAAAATAAATGATCTATAATACACTAGCTCGAGACAGACGGGAGTGGAAATTAGAAAGGGAGGGTTTTGCCATGCAGTGAACAAAATAAGCTAAAAAATAATTGGAATATTCTACTCATTCGAAGGAAAAAATGTAGCAGCCGCGCTGATATCGGCTAAGTGTATCAAGGACAAGCAGTATGCACTTGAAGATCGCTTCGCCAACCTATGGGCACGCCCACAAAACGACACTTGACTTCGTACTTGTAACCTACCTATTAATAGAAATAGGTACGAACTATTACAACATACCTGCTATTTCTTTGAGATTGGCATTTTTCTCTTGAATGATAACATAGAACTCTCTTTCATTGGAAGACTTCCCTGTAATCCAGTATTCATCTGGTGTTTTGATTATAATTTCTCCATAGTTTCCAAGGCTGCTGATAGAAAAACAGATAAGTATTTTTTTGCGATGATATTGCAATACTGTATTTAATGTTTTCCTCACCTTTTCTTATCGGAATGTATGTTTGCTATTATACTTAGAACTTCAGGCTTTATAGTGGTAGATGGATGCAATTTGTTAATTGTTGACTGAAACAGAAACCATTATAAAGCATCACTCTTTCATACATTTCTTAGTTACATTGTCAGCATATAATGTTCCCACTGCTGGGTGACAAGTCCCGTCTCTGTGAGAGAGTGGGGTATAAATCTACCATGTGGGCCCAGTGCGGGTTGATGTCATGTCTTCGAATTTTTGGTTCTAGGACATGCCGGTTTCCTCACGATGTTTGCCTTCGAAAGTCGGGGCCGTTATCACTGGGCCATCACTGCATGCTTAACCACCACATTTCTTAGTAAAAAATATTATTATTATTTATTTATTTATTGACACCCCAACGACTTATTCACTAAATCATTACATTAAATATATTCTATATCAACAGCTTTGCGGTGAATTTGTCACGTATAGGTGTGCACAGCACTACACAAAACACACTACACACACACACACACACACACACACACACACACACACACAATTACACTTTTAAAAGTAAAATCCTGCTACTTACCGAGGTTTTAAATGCTAAATTTAATCTATTGAAGTACACAAACTTGTGTTCAGATGCGGCTAACTGTGCAGTATGCAGTGCATGCAATGTGCATTGCTCACTGATTGTCGAAGCTATCGCTGATAGTTGAGGACCAATAAATGCGTCTAGTGATCTGAACATCTCGAACTGTAGTTCCACATTAACTGTAAACAAAAAGGTTTTAATTTGTATCGCACTAGCAAGACCATCTTTAAAGTCGTGTTAAGTTCGGAAACTATCTCACAGGATCGTACTACTGACCTAAAAGTATCCTATGTACTAACCCAGGGTTACGAAGCCAGTGCGAAAAAGGGATGGTGCTATCGGTCATGTATATCTCCGTCTCTCTCTTTCACTGGAATCATGATGGCATTAAACCGTCATAATACTGTACCAGGTCATGGTCTAGCTGTGTTCCAAATTTCATCGAAATGCATTCAGACATTACTGTGTCGTGACTCGGGAATCGGGATACACCTATCAAATTAATCTGACAGCAGGGGGTCTAAAAAGGCCACTTTGGAGAATCATAAAAGAATAACGAATAATGTGGCGAAGACAGTCCGTGTTTTTCTTTTTTTCGCTGCGCTACGTAGGTTAATCGATCTACGTAGGATCGGATTGATTGGTATTTTAGCACACACAAAAAAAAAACTGAAAAATGCTTCACCAATGGGATTTGATACGATTAACTTAACGGTTAACTGTCCCATAAGTTATCCTTTTATGATTCTGCCAAAGTGGCCTTTTTAGGCCCCCTGGACTACGTCAATATTCAACGAGTTTTGATTGGCTAACATTGCGACAGAAAGACACGACACTACACTGTAATATGAATCCGGTTTTACTTTTGCATTAATTTATTAGGTTTCAAGTACTTATGGATTAAAATATTATCGACAGTTCGGTGTTCAATACGATCGAGTTGGTGGAGAAAACCGAGCAGGGAATCGGCGCGCCGGTTGCTGTGCAGGCGTGTCCGTGCTGTGGTAAAGTACCTTAACGCGAAACCGCCAGGGTAGCCCGCGAAATACAAATTTTCTTACGTTTTTTGCGAATTGCAGATCAGTGTCGGGTTGTATGTTAATCAAAACATGATTCGCCTTCGTGAGAAATATAGTTTATAGAATTACAATGATTTAAATCATCATACAAATCCATAAGTAAAATCGTCACATTTCAGTGGCCTTATTGTGAGTATTTTTCGACTCACGTTCGATTGCGAGCGCGTTAGAATTTCGTATGGGAATTTAGGTTTCTCCTAGTGGCGCTATAACTTTTCCCATAAAAAATTCTAATGCGCTCGCAATCGAACGCGAGTGAAAAAACTCAAACTTAAGCCTCTGGTCATAGAATTGATCTCAAATGTCACGATTTTACTTAAGAGTTGTATGATGATTTCAATGATTATATTTCTGGAAATACACATTTGTTACCGTCGTGAATCAGATTTTGTTCAACATAGAACCTGACACTGACCCGCAAATCGCAAAAAACTTAGAAAATTTAATTTCGCGGGCTACCGGAGCGCTTCCCCTTTAACACTAACTTACCATCAACAGTGAAACAGACCGTGGCACTCATAGTTCTATATACAACTAAATAATACTGTTTAGTTTCCAAGTCATCCTCCCTCATGAGGTGCACTTTCACAAGTCTTTGTAAGTCCTCCTGGTTATGGATGCCGTCAGGGGGATGGATGAAGCGACCGTGTCTCTGGGCGGCTGCCACGGCACCACCTTGGATCTCCTTTTCTACTTGTTTCGGAAGCAGTGATTGTACCAAATATTGGTATAATGTTAACATGTCATGAGTTGAGAGGCCATTCCTGTGGATGAACACAAGTTTATTTTATTATATATTTAAAAAAAAATCAAAATCATACATAGCATAACATACAGCCTGTAATCTTCGAAGGATTAGGCAGAGGTGTACCTATAGTACACCCATATTTTGTCAGTTATGATTAACTTATTGACAGCCCCAGTCGGATCAATACGACATACGACTTTTTATTTAATTGCACGACCGTATTCCTCTTAGATATTTATTTGTCGATTTATGAGCTCGGAGCACGGAAATTGATATAAAACTAAATGTTCAATAGGTTAATTCCCATGTTATAGAGTCCTGACTGCTACTGAGAAATTCCTGATGGAAAAAAACCAATAACACTTCAATCAATCAAAATCAGGACCTCATGCTCAGAAATAGTGCTTACGATCGCAAGCACTACTCTGCTGAGGCACTCAATAATTCAAGTACCTAATATTATAAAGTCTTTGAAAACTTACCAAATAAGTTGTTCATTGTAGATAAAAGAAATACACTTGAAGTGTGGGTAGTTAACTTCTAATAAGTCAATGAAGCATAGTACTTTGAAGAACGAATTCTTATCCAGTGGCAAATAGTTGATGCCTTGTATAACATCCGTTATATCATTTGAGAGATTCCTCGAAGATATGTACTGAAAAGTAGGTAATTATTAGATGATTAGCTTAAGTGGGTTAATTTGTTTCTGAAGTTTCTATCCACATCGCCACATGCGAGCACGAATCACACTGACATTACGCAAAATCCTGCATCGCGCAAGCAGTGTGCGGCGAAACTAGCATCATCATCATCATTTCAGCCGAAAGACGTCCACTGCTGGACATAGGCCTCCCCCAAAAGGGGGGGGGGGGGGTTGCCATAATCGCCACGCTTGGCAAGCGGGTTGGCGATCGCAGTATGGTATGGTGGTGGAATGCATAGAGAACGCTGCTGCCCATTCTCCGGTACGCCCCTTAGTCGCCTTTTACGACACCCACGGGAAGTATGGGGAAACTAGCATAATTATACACAATGGCCCGACATCAATCGTCAGGCAGTTGCCCACCCACCACGCACAACACCCGTCCGGCCGGAGGATCCTCCGTTTTCTATAGAGTATGGGCGAATTTTACACCATGTTCCTCATACCTCTATAAGTTAATACATAAAGAAATATTAATAAAACATCTTACCGGTGTGTAGAATTGATCACATATTGTGTATATTTCTTCTATTGGGTAGTTTTTGAATGGTCCTCTGAACATTCTGAACATCTTGTAAGCTGACTTTAATAAATCATACATTACAGAGGGATTTATCTGGAAATACAGATTTTTAAAATGAAACAGCAATAAAATGAGGTATGCGCGCTTTGTGGTTGCGCGTGTGTGTAAGAAGTATTACGTAAGAAAATTTTTTACAATTATTAACCCCCCCCCCTCGTCAGCAAAAGTAAGCAAAGCGCTTACCCAATGCTTACGTAAACAATGGTACATGCATATATTCTGGTTTCTTTATTGATTCATGAGTAGCAGTTTTATGCACTTCGTTTTAAGCATAGACAAGTAGGGTTGGCATGTGTACAAACCAAAATCGACAAAATTTTGTAGAATATACGAAAAAGTAAAAAAAAATACTTCTATATACTCCGAGACACGGGCGAAGTCGGAAGTGTGCGTGTCCGTATGTGTGTTATGTGCTGACGCTACTCGTCTTCACGCACACATTATCAGCGTGTCTGTACACTTGGTTACATCAATAAAGCGCGCGTCGCTTCGTGTGATAAAAATACTATAATTGTGAATATGGCTTTATTTGGCAGTAACAGTGGAGTCCGACCGAATTTCGTTTTCGGCCGAAAAATAAACACTTAACAATAAACAGAAACATGCATTACGATTTTTGTTTTTTTTTTTTTATAACAATAAATCAAGTTAATAAATGTAAATACTTAAAATATATTCCAGGTACTTACCACATCTGCAGCTCCTCGACTTTCTCCAATTGCTGACAATGCTTTTGTTGTGTATGGTATTCTGACAACCTGAAAAATCAAGAATACATTAAAAATTTACTTGAGCTTGTGGGCAACACTCACATAGTCTGAGGATGAAAACCACAATTAGTTAGCAGTGTTTAAGGATGTTTTCTATGTTGTAAGTAGTGTTGGATGCTTCATTAATAATTATATTAATTTATTACTCTGTCACGACCAGAGACAGATCTGACGCAGGGCCAATGGTTTAATGTGCTTTCTGAGGCACGGGGGGTATCACAACACAAACTTCTGAACTCCGGGCTTTTACTAAGACTGTCTGACCCGGGAATTGAACCCACGCTTACGACCATGAGACCAATGGGGCAGTCCCATCACACAATGGGAGTGAAGGAAGAGGGAGTGCACCTGTGTCTCTGTCTATACACACTTGTGCACTATAATATCTCCCGTGACGAAGGCAGGTCTCTGAAATTGGTTGCTATGGGCGAAATTCAGTTTGGAGGACTTTAATTTAATTTATTAATACAAGTAGGTTTATATAGCACTTGATCCTATTTATAAAAGACCTCTTTAAATTTTAATAGAAGTTAAGGCCAATTATAAAGTCATATTACCAATACCATCCAATATCCTTTTTCTGGTTGATAGAAAATATATCTCTTTGTCTGTGTTTGTAAAGCTTCACATGGCTCTGACGAGAATGTTCTGGAAAAGAAGGAACAAAGTGGTTTACCATTAAAATATGATAGATATACACAATGCTGAACATAGCTATTATACATAAAAGACAATGAAATATTTAATTATTAGGAGGTATGGGTTTAGATTTTTATATGGAACATTCCTGAGTATGATGTTACAGTAAATATACATTTATTAACATGCTTATTAAGAAAGGTGGACATAATTTTTGATGGCCAAAGAGCTCTTCCTTTTTAAACTTGTACATAATATGTTAGTGTTAGATTGTTTATTAGATATACAGGGTGTTTGGTGCATCGTTTGCCAAATGGAATTGGCCGAAAGGAGAGGTCATTTACTATCTCTTAAGGCCCAGTAACTCATTCCTTATTACACCGGTTTTTTTATTATGACTTTTTAATTTTTATTTAGAAAAGTACAAGAACTCTGCATTTAAGCTTAAATTTAAAAAAAAGTTATGAGTATAGCCTTCAAATTTCATTTCAATTCTTATGTTTACTCTTGTATGGTTCTATGAAATACAAAATTACTTGCTAATAACATCTATTTCCTTTTTAATAAATCACAAAGTTTTTGAAAAAAGGAAAAATATACTTAACACTCAACTTAAAATTGCTGTAAAAAAAAAACTAAAAGCGATCGGGATCTTCGAATTCTTTTAAAAAGTTCTCTAGTTTGTCCCCTTTCCAACGGTGTGCAATATACCAATAAAAACTTTTAATAACTTCAGTAAATCGCTAAATGTGTAATCGAGACACATCAGGCTGATATTCGATATTACGGTAAAAACACTAGTTTTCACATAAATAACATTTTTTAAGTAGGTGGATAGTGTTATCTCACTCTTACGCAGTCTCTTATCTCTTTCTAGGGTTCTAACTTTCCTCGAAATTGAAATAAAAAATGAAATTTTATTTAATAAGTTTTGTTCAAATTGTCCTCCACTATTGCGTACACACGCGCGAAATATTCGTCTTATCTCGACTGTAGTGGTGTGTAAACGTATTCCTGCTTTGATAGTGATGAAAGCCGTCTCAATGCGTTGGACTAAATTAATCATCCCTAGTCTTAAGTTCCGTGGCGTAAACAAGTGCCGTCCCCAGACTTAAAAATCTAACGGAGTCGGGTCTGGGGAACGTGAAGGTACATTTTATTTTATTTTTTTATTTATTAATTTGTTTCAGGCGACGCAGGCCCATAAATATATACCTTAACCTAAACATACATATTTTTATTATAATAAAATAGAACTTCACTTCACTAGCTTGTTCTTGTGCTGTTCTGTGGTACTTGTCCGCGGAAGCGACGGAACACCACGTCCTGCGGCCAGAAGTCTTCTTCCATGACGACGGGCAGATAACAATTCGGTACGCGCAGATAACAATTCGGTACGCGGAATAGGGCCATCCCTCCCAATACATGAGTCTGGGAATGCAACATGCAAGTACTCCCTGACGGTTAATCTCCAGTGAGCGGGACAACCGTCTTGGTGAAAAACAAAAGATAGGTCTTCACTGAAAATTGGTAGCTGAGCTAATAATTAGGGTAAGTCTGTTTGTAGAAGTTCTTTTTAAAAAATTCGGATCATCCACGTCCGAGTGTAACAAAAAACGACAAAACTGAACACGGTTATCATAGTCTTGATTCTCGAGACCTACAACAAACAAAATACGCGTAAGAATGCATTACTTTCTCCCAAGGGGTATTTTTTATTTAATATTTGTAAAAAGTACAATCCGTGCCGGATAACATGACGTCTGGCAGAGTGACGTCAAAGCCGTTACCTAGAACATTGGTGAGGTACACAGTAGAGCTAAAAAGGGTTTGCATTCCATGTTAGCGCGTATGGTTGTAAGTCACTATCAAAGCAGAAATACGTTTACACACCACTACAGTCGAGATAAGACGAATATTTCGCGCGTGTGTACGCAATAGTGTAGGATAATTTGAACAAAATTTATAATTAGGTACTTATTAAATAAAAGTTTATTTTTTATTTCAAGTTCGAGGAAAGTTAGAACCCTAGAAAGAGATAAGAGACTGCGTAAGAGTGAGATAACACTATCCACCTACTTAAAAAATGTTACTTATGTGAAAACTGGTGTTCTTACCGTATTATCGAATATCAGCCTGATGTGTCTCGATTACACATTTAGCGAATTACTGAAGTTATTAAAAGTTTTTATTGGTATATTGCACACCGTTAGAAAGGGGACAAACTAGAGAACTTTTTAAAAGAATTTGAAGATCCCGATCGCTTTTAGTTTTTTTTTTTAAAGCTATTTTAAATTGAGTGTTAAGTATATTTTTCCTTTTTTCAAAAACTTTGTCAGTTATTAAAAAGGAAATAGATGTTATTAGCAAGTAATTTTGTATTTCATAGAACCATACAAGAGTAAACATAAGAATTAAAATGAAATTTGAAGGCTATACTCATAACTTTTTTTTAAATTTAAGCTTAAATGCAGAGTTCTTGTATTTTTCTAAAAAAAAATTGAAAAGTCATAATAAAAAAACCGGTGTAATAAGGAATGAGTTACTGGGCCTTAAGAGATAGCAAAGGACCTCTCCTTTCGGCCAATTCCATTTGGCAAACGATGCACCAAACACCCTGTATAATTCTAATTTTTTTGTTTAGTCTATACTGTCCCACTGCTAGGCAAAGGCCTCCCCCAAGTCCTTCCAGGAACTCCTTTTCCATGCCACCTCAAACCAGAATAATAATTTTAATAAAATAAATAAATAAAAAATAAAATAAGTATTTTATTTAAAAAAAAATTAAAGAAACACATTTGCAGTCAAACTTACGACATGAATTTGACAACAGCTTCACATAAGCCAACTTGCATTTTCTGGGCATCAGCACTTGTTTGACTAGGATGATAGAATAATATTCTTTGTAGTTCCTAAAAATATCAAAACATAGATATTTAATCATACACACTCACAACAACCAACAGATCATAGCAAGAAAGCTAAAGATTATGTTTCTTTTACTCGGTTATAAGAGTAATATTAAGATAACTTCTTTGCAGGATGTTCAATTAGGTTCTCCAGCTAAAAATGACTTATGACTTCGATGGACAAGGTTTTACTTATATTGTTTTGTAAATGTTTTAAGAATTTCTTTCAATAGGTAACGAAGGAGAAACAGCAAAATGAACACGGATTCAAACAGTAATAAGCATTACCTACAACAAGCAAATCGGTAGTTTCCATCGTTTTTAATGTTGAAAATGTTACAGGCGTAGGGAGTAGGGAATGAAGATAAACAATACTTACATCGCCTTCCCTGGGGCCAAAGCTTGAGTTAAAGATAAAGAAAGAATTAATTTTAGCTTTTGCATCAATCATTGTATAGAAGGTTGAAGAAGTCCTCAAAGTATTTATCATTTAATTTTGCAACAAACAAAATAAATTATTGGAGTATTGACCACAAATTGTCAAAGTCAAACCTGTCATTCTGTCAATGTCATTGTCAAATAGCAGATTACAGTACAGCTACAGATTAGCAGCAGCGTTGCGTTTCGGAAAGCTTTTTTAAAGAAAGTGATTGTAATAATAAGTAGCTCCATTCTTATTTCCTATTAATATGTTTATTATATAAGAAAAAAAAGATGTACTTGTGAATCAGACTTGTAAATAATATAAATATAAAATGAGACTGCATTTTTAACTGAATAGTATAAATCAGAAAATGCGTTACCATAGTAGCAATGTATTGTTATTATTTTAATTGTTTTTATTTTGAAGTACTTGTACTGAGGTTTTAAATAAATAATTACATTATCGTTTTATTTAGATTGGTTGATTTGATTTCAGCTTAAATCATGTCGATTCGAAATCCAGCGCTACCGCTTTTGCCTGGCTATGCTACAAACCCAATGGTGAGTAAGTAAATAAGTTGTAAGTACCGTATCTCATGTAGTACATTATTACCTCAATGATCTCATGGCATTGTTCCACACAAATTGCCAGAATTTTACAATGATTGAAATTTTACAAGAATGTTAAGTAAGTACCGACAGCACATTAAGTTCTCTTCAATGGCATATTATTTACCGCAGTTATTGCAAAAATGGTTTAAAGTTTTATTTTGTAACTACCTTTCCTACCGTATTTCCTGGACTCACATAAAATGCCTAAATGTGGCCATATCAAGGTATCTACTTGTAACAAATTAATTAAAAACACTGCCTGACTTATTCTACTAATTTTCTTTGAAGCAAAGTACTGATAGTTTATGTATAGCCGCGTTTCCATTAGGCAAGTCTTGCATGCAAGTATGACGTCACACTTGCGTGCAAGTGATTTGAATTGAAAACAGGAATTTGTTCAACTTGCAGCTTGCATACAAGATTTTAGTGGCATACAAGTAATAATCCTGCACATAATCTATACACCTGCGCATGCGCTTGCAACTTGTATGCAAATGAGCTGACTTGAGTGTTGTGTGTACAAGTTTAAACCTAATTGCATACTAGTTGCAACTTGTTTGCAAGCTGTGGTTTCCACTACACAAATTGCATGCAACTTGCAACTTGTATGCAAGTCATTTGCATAATGGAAACGCAGCTTAAGACTAAACAATCAAACGGTGGTCACTTGCATGTGCCAATTGATGTTCAAGAATTCAGCAGCATTTGCATGGGGTAGAGATGTTTGGGTTAAGACGTCCATCCTCATGCGTCTAATCCTGTCTTGCATGTGTTTCTTTTCTATGATATAATTTCCATTTTAGATAGGGAAGAAGAACTTTGGAGTTCGGCCTGTATTCACGACAGTCGATAAAGTTAACATGTTGGTTGATAAAGCGGAGGAGGGTAGCAGGGTGCCTTCGTTGTATTGTCGCAAGCAAGCACCAGATCTACCGACCTGGATCATGTATGATAAGCACGTAAGTTATCGGCTTAAAAAGTTTTGCTTTCACAAAGGCTTAAAAAGTTTTGCTTTCACAAAGGTACCTAGTAATTATTTTGGGTAAGGTATTTAGGTAATAGAACACCTTTAAAAGAGTTGCGTCTATAAACTGGAATTAGGAATTTAATGTCGGTCATCCGGAAGTGAGGCCGCCATTGACATAGTATTTTTGCAATGACGGACCTAACCTGAATGAGACTAGCGCAAGTTCGTGGAGACGATGGAAGAGAGGCCTATACCTCAGTATAGGCCTCTCTAGCTAAGCAGCAGTGGCTAAAGTCGGGTCGTAAATGATGACGGGGATATTTAGCTGAAGCACCATTACCTACTGTCACAGATGACGCTTCACGTCACGAGTTGGAGGTGTACAACGCGGTCACATTAACTTGACGCTTGGCGTTGATGACGTCATTTTTTTTTGGTAATACACCTAAATATACCTAATAAAAAATATAATTAAAACAACAACAGAAAACTAGCCAAATTATCGACGCGCGTATCGGTAATAAAGACACAGGCCTAACACTTACTGGGCGAGCTAAGAAATGCGGGCCTCGCATTCCAGAGATGCGTCAAGACCGCGTTGTACCTAAGTAAGTTTTGGTTTGCAATCGCAAGTTGTTATGATTGGCCCTTCAGCGCCCTAATTACGTACCTAATACACTCACAATTACAATTTGAATCATATTGAAGGATATTGCTAATCCATTGCTTCATAAATGTTCAAAAGTCTGCTCAACGACGTAAATAACGCCAATGAATGTTGTTGAACTGTCAAAATGAAAGCAATTGCTACTGTTAGTGTGTTACGCAATTACCCCGTTGTTCAAGATTACCTATTTTTTTATTAAATAAATATATTTATAAATAAAAGAGCAGATTGACTGCAGGAGAAATTAAATTTGGGGAAGTCAAAAATCATCAAATTGTCGATATCCCCAAAAGTTAAGTTCTTACACATTAAATGTTTCCTCTTCCTATCCTTAAAATTTTATCTAGATATTTTTTAGGGTTCCGTACCTCAAATGGAAAAAAACGGAACCCTTATAGGATCACTTCGTTGTCCGTCTGTCTGTCAAGACCCTTTATCTCGGGGACGCGTAGAGGTATCGAGTTGAAATTAAAACCATTTAGGTACTCAAGTCTAAGTCCCTTGAAGCTGTGCAAAAATCAAACTTCTAAGTTAACGTAAAATATAAGATACGGCCGTACATGCCGCAAAAAACGTATACTTCGACACTATCAAGGGAATCAAAATGTATAGGGACCTTCCCGTTGACCTAGGTTCATGAAATTTGGCAAGAAGCAAGGTCATGTAGCACAAGTAAAGGAAAAAATTCGAAAACCGTAAAGTAGAGTTACTTAGGTATGTCATAATACTCATAATTATTATTTTTTAATTAAGCATAAATTTCATTTCGCAGAAAATCGTTTGGCATAGGTACACTCATTTATAATACATTCAAAACTCAACATTTTGTAAGTCAGAATCATCTTTAGGTATAAACATATCCCTAATAAGTAATTAAAAATTAGAACCATCATATCGCAGAAAGTTCACAGTCAGAATCGTCTTTTGGCATACGTGAGTTCGTGCGAAGGGGTCACAGTTTTAACCTAACCATTTAAAAATAATAATAATTAAGACCTAAGTTGGTTTACAAGCAATAATAAATAAGAGGTAATCGACGGAGCCCCGCTTCGTGGGGCTCCTATTTCTTTCTACAGGTTTTAATCGCTTGTGTGCCGTAATTACAGACACAATTAACAAATACCAAGGAAAAATACACCGAACAAACAATATTCGTTAAAAAATAATAAAATTCTACTGCTATCTTCATAGTATGCCCAGTGAAATTATGCCAAATAATACTCTGCTATCTTCATAGTATGCCAAGTGAAATTACGCCAAATAAAATCCCTGCCATCTTAAAAGTATGCCATTGTAAATTCGGACATAATAAACATTCGGCCAAACAATAATTAGGTATGTTAAATAATTTTTATGCCTTAAAAATATTCGTTTGAAGAAAATTATGCCAAGTGTGTTATGCCAAATAAATTTCGGAGCATCAATATTCTGCAAGATAGAAGGAACCCTAAAAAAAAAATCCCGTTATAAAATATTTAGGTACATACATTACGGAACCCTCGGCAATGTACTCTGTGCCCTCGGCCGCGCGAGTCCGACTCGCACTTAATCGGTTTTTTTTTGTTAATTAGATTCTACGCTTCCAAGGTTTTTTCCAACAAACGTTGCACGAATTCCGATCTGGCTCTAGCATATTGCGGAAAGTTGAGATCTTTTTCTATCTTGAAGATGGTACCATCAAGGTGATGGAGCCAAAGACAGAAAACAGTGGATTGTTACAAGGTAACCATTTCTCTTTAAACTTTAAAATGTTCTGACCCAAATATTTTTTTTTTATTTTTTTTTCTGTAAGTAGGTTTTTACAAACACTTTTACACGTCATCATATTTTTTAAACTAGATGTGGTCGGCGTTTCCTATCTGACTACTCTGAGAAGAAAGGCCGAAACAAACTCAGAGGTCACAGTCTCTTTTAAAGTCCAGACAAAATCTTGGTCAGATCGTGTGAAGACCATGTAGATTGATGTCTGAAATGGTGTTGTGAGGAAAGAACCACACAGATTGAGCGGACCTGTCCAATCAGTGCACGCATTTGTCAAAAATCGTGCAGCTCGACTCAGAAATGAGGAGCTCAACGATTCGACGAACAATACCAAAGAAAGGACATTTGGGTAGGCCGCGTAAATTTCTCAAACTGCCAGATCATGATTAAAACTAAGAAGGAAAACAGAAAAAAAAATGACCCACATAGTCCTCACATTCACAATAACTAAATGAAAAGAAAAAAAAAATACTTTACAAAGTGAATATTCATGTCATTGTCTAAATAAAATTCATCAATGTCAATGTGTATATAAAAATCCGGACATAATCTTTGTGTATATTGTGTATGAGACATTATTATAACCTATGTAAGTGCGTTTCCCGCATTCTAGTATATTATTTGTTCAGGAACACTGATCAGTCGTCAAAGAATTCGGCTTCCGTATTCCTATGATTTGTATTACGATGTACTGGATCTCAATATTGGGCGGGAAGTTACATTCTTTGGAAAAAACTTTAAGGTAAATTTACTACCTTTAAATAAATAGTTTGCATGATTCATTTTTTCTAACGTAATTTTTAAAACGGCTTCTTCTGCAGATTTTAAATTGTGACAACTTTACGAGGGTGTTTCTAAATCGCCTGGGTATCAATGTGCCGGATCCTATACCATATCCAGATGCTATTGAAGTAAGTAGTCCTGATTCAATGAAAGATGACGTACCGACATACGCTGTATAGGTAGACACGTATACAGCGTGTATCTGAAATGTGTGGTCGTTTTTAAGGTTGTGATACAGACTATTTTACATTTGGATCGAGTAGGTACTGTACTTACTGAAGTTCTGTATGGGACACACAGCTGATTATTTTTTCGCGCATCGCGAAAGTTGCCCAGTTTAGTGGTCTGCAGTACACCCTAAAATTTAAAAACGCATTTCTGGTGCACGCTGTATTACAGTGAGCAGTGGTGGCCAAGTGGTGACGGCCGCGACTTACGAGTTGTAGGTCGTAGGTTCGAACCCAGACAGGCGCTTTGCTTTGTGTAAATTATATCATCACCACTACTCTCAAAACGGTGAAGGAAAACCTCGTGAGGAAACCGGCATGTTCTAGAACCAAAAATTCGAAAAAATGTGACATCTACCAACCCGCACTGAGCCCGCGTGGTGGATTACGGCCCACTCCTTCTCACAGAGAGGAGGCCCGTGTCCCAGCAGTGGGAACGTTAGAGGCTGATTATGCTGTATTACAATGAAATATAATGTTTTAGAGAACACCAGATCACAGGAAGCCACCAAAACGTAGACCTTTCAAACAATTTTTGGAATTTGACAGACAAGTTTTGAGGTAGGTAAAGATTTATTATCTACTTCCCTGCGTATACTATGTTTGGGGGCTGAGTAAATAAACGGAAAATTGCGAAAGGGTTATAAATGTCGTTTGAAAATTATAGACGGCTATTTTGACACAAAAAACAAAGGAGCAAATCCAACCGTACGTATACTTCCTACACCATTAAAAATTAATTAGAGTACTCTCTAAAAGTTTTAGTAGTCCTGAGCCTACTACAGCTTTTAGGGAATAAAGTAAACACGAACAACTGATTGTTTGTGTTCTAAATCTACTTTATTCAGGCTAAACACTGTATAATCTTTTCTAACATTTACCCCGGTTTACCTATGTTCCATTATTTTTAAGTTATTTTAAATTGCGTCTGTTCTAGGTTTTATGGTTACTGGGATGATCGTGATACAGAATTTGGTACATTGCATCACCTGGAGATCCACTATTTTTTGGCAGACGATACTATTGAGATCAAAGAAAAGTTAGGTACTAATTCTGGCATGGAGGCCGGACCGATGTTTTTAAAGAGAATGCGTCTGCCTCGCGTAAGTCACATAGGTTTTCAGAGTCTATATATAAGGGCGTCTATATACTTTAGTAGACGATCCTATTAGCGTATCTGAGCGTTCCTTTTCTGCGAATTCGATGGCCGCAGTGGTCACATAAAATTTTTATTCAAAGCATACTTTCCAATAGTACATGTCTGCAGACTTTTGATCTTTTCTATCCGTGTCACAATAACACAAAGAATCTACCAAAAATCATTAAATTTATTTAGTTTGAGTAGTTACATTCTCTGGTTTATATTGATGACGTTCTAGAAACAACCAGCCAAGATAGAAATGACTGGCGGTCCGCTGATGCCGTCGTACAGTCCCGCAGATCTAAGCATTGGAGCCATCCTCAATGTGTTCGGACGTAACGTGGTCCTCACTGACTGTGATCCATATACTAAGGAGTATTACCGTGTTACGTATGGATTTGGTAAGTTTGATCTACACAGGTATTACATAAGCTTGTAATGTCCTACTGCAGGGCAAAGGCTTCCCTACTCTTCTTCCACTTCTCTTTGTCTAGGGCTACTAAGGATCAGTTCTTATCGAAGGAGTTCAGTTTGATATGGGAAATCATAATATTTTGTACAAATAATGTTGGGTTTTTGTGTTTAATATTTTGTATTTTGGTGTAGAAACAATGAAGCATATTCTATCTATCTACTTACTATTTCCAACAACGTTAGTTTTTCTATTTACAATCTTAAGAGCGAGAATGGTACCTATAGCAAATAAGCAATATACCTACACTTTTGGTCATATCAAATTATGAGTTCTTATGTATATTTTTAGATACGTTCACCACATTGGCACCACCCCGTGACGAAAGCAAGGAATGTATCAGTGCTCAGATGTCTGACCGTGAGCTGCCGCCCTGGAACGGATACGGTAGCTATGAAGATTCAGCTGAAAATTGTCGCACTGTGGAACCTAAAGCACCACACAGAGATTTTATCAAATTCCTAAATAAGGACAGGTAGGATTTAAATGACTGTCCGTGCGCCTTCGCATTTGACATTAGTTGACGTCACGTTAGAGGGCACGAAGACGTTAGATGAATGCTAAATACTACATGCGAAGGTAGCTTTTTTCAGAATATGTTAAGTATTTAAGGCTATAAAAGTTAAACACCTGGCTCTAAACAATTTACAACTTTTCGCAGGGTTGGGTTTGATTCACACGTGCTGCGTTTTGCAGCTCGTCTGATTACCGACAACCCCGACGATTTGCGGCGGTATTTCATCATCAAATATTTCTTGTGTGATGATACTATTGGCGTTTTCGAACTCGGCGAGCGTAATTCTGGTTATCTGGTAAGATATGATTACGGTAAATATGGCAATTATTGCGGCCTAATTCGCATGAGCGCTGGCGTAGCGTAGGATACAACCTACGACCGCCTACGCAGCTTCTACGAACGTCCTACGAAAGCGGCTGCTACGCGGTTCCTACGCGGCTGCTACGCAGCTGCTACGCAGCTGCTACGCTTTTCTAAGCGGCTGTTAGCCGCGCCGAGGCTGGATTAACGGTTAGAGCTACAACACTACAATGTTGACCAGACATAATTTAGTTAGCTAATGAAATAAAAGTTCAATTCAGTTGATGAAATAATAGATCGATTCAGGTAACGAAATAAAAATTTATGGTTTGTTTTCTGCGTTAGTATTTGTTTATTACTAATTTGTAAGCGTTTTTCAACAGGGTGGCACATTCTTTAGGCGCGAAAAAATGTATCTCCCAGACGTGAATTTCTTTGTGCCTAAAGAGCCCCCAGCTTACACGGATAAAGACATGTGGATTGGCAATGAGCTGGTCGTCAACAAGCATCGGTTCAGACTCGTCGGCTGTGATGAATATGCTCTGCGGTACATGGAGCTTAACGCTGCACAGGTGAGCCTCAAAACAACTCACTTAACCCGATTTATAATGTCCTATATTTTCCGTTTTTCTATATTTTCCGTTTTAGGTTTTAGGAAACCTTAGTAATTAATAGTTTGTTATTATTTATTATAAAATAATCTTCCATAAATAATTCGACCAGTACAAACTGGGAAAATGACAAAGTTAATGTTTGTCCCTATCAATTTCGCAGACTAAAAACAGAAAAATCATTTTTTTCAGCGCAAATTTCTCAATTAAAAAAAAATACACAAGTATTTATCACCTATCTATCTAGTAAGTCTACGAATTTAAGTTTTGATAACTACTTAATATAAATTCGTTTATAAGGCATTATTTAGATATTTTACTACAATTAAATTAGTAGTCAAAATAAAAATATAAAAATTGAGTTTGGTAGATAAACACCTCAAATTTTAAAATGTTTAACACTTTTTGTTATTTTCAATAAATTCTTACGCGTAGACGACGGTTTTGCGCATGATTTTAATGGGGTTTTTCAGCGTAGTCAACATTTTTTTACAAGTACTAATTCATTAAACTTAAAAAAAAATCGAAGACTTACTAATATACTATATGCCTAGTATTTAGGATTTTTTTTCAGATCGTTATTTGGTACCAGTTAGCTAAGAAAGCAATCGAAAAACTTGGTTTCGTGATTACGTAAAAACGTGTTTTTTTTTTTTTTTTGGAATTTATATTAAGTAGTTATCAAAACTTAAATTCGTAGACTTACTAGATAGATAGGTGATAAATACTTGTGAATTAAAAAAAAAAAACTAGATAACTTAAGGATATTCAGAAATTTGCGCTGAAAAAAAACTGATTTTTCTGTTTTTAGTCCGCGAAATTGATAGAGACTCTTAAAACCTCAGCGAGGTGATGACGTAATACGCTAACAGTAGGAATAGCTTTCATTTTGACAGTTCAACAACATTCATTGCGTTATTTACGACCTTTCTTCATTTATTTTTCGACCATATGAAGCTATGATTGAAAATTATGATTGATTGTGTGTTATACACAATTAGGATGCTGTGCTCATTTACCCATAAATCTAAACCTATGATCCTACCTTACTTAATAAACAAGGATTTTTTTGTAATCTTAATGCTTGTTTATGTCCATTAGTATCCAATGGCGAACATAGCTTTGATAATGGACAAGATTCGTCGCATACTGGCTTCTCAAGAAAATGGCTATAAGAACTTTGTAGCAAAATATATGGAAGCTGTTGTGCCAGACAAGAAGGATCTTATGTCTGTTAGATGTTTCAAGTAAGTTCAGCTTCTTATCTTATAGCCTGTCGAATTTTACTGAACAGCCATCTTCGTATAGTGGTACAGCACTCTGTGAAAGAACTCGTCCGGGGAAGTAGGTTAAGTACAACCTACCGTCTGCCACCATAATAAAAATATGTGAATAGGGATGCAGAGGTGAATCGGAAAGAAACTTTAAAGGGATTTAAACGTTGAAATAATTGCTGCTAACAATACACGGTACTCATTTCTGTTGTCAAGTAGTGTTGGTGTGTTTCGGTTTGAAGGCTTTAGGGCTTAGCTTTGTCTCTGGAATGTCTCTGGTTTACAAATGTTCAGAAGTATTAGTATTTAATTAACATCAGGTGGGCCGTCGTCGGTTTATTAATCCATGGTTTTTCACATAATGAAGGTCTCTTAAAGTTTGCTAACATAAGCTTAAGCTAATTATGCGAAATGGAGGTTTAAAAACCTCCATTTCGCATAATTAGCTTAAGACTTTTGAATGAAGACTCGAGAGGCTCACGGACAACCCATGTCCTGGATTAATACACGAGTTCGTTATTCGAGTACACGAAGTAGTTCTCTTGGGATGCGTGTGAAACCGCAAGCAATAGCTAGTGGGCTATACGGTAAACAGAAATTTATTATTGCAGACAAGCGTTGAAAGAAATAATGTGCGAAAAGATGAGTGAGCACGAGTTTGTGACTTTGATAAGATTCTTTCGAGGTGACCCTGGGAAAGAACAGTTTCCGCGAAGGGACATGATCAGGTACGTTCGTCATAGTATGATCTACTAATACAAAACTTACATCAACGAGGCAGGTATGATAATTAACGGGTGTAAAAAGACACTTATCAAAGCCGAGAGTCACTTGTTCTTCCCATCATTGTGATATTTTTTTTGTACTGAACCATACCCGGGAACTTTCTCGTTACGGAGATGTTAACGGTGCAAACACCCGTATGTATGATCTTTTACGTGCGTAACATTGCGCGCTGCCATTAACAGCGATTTTTCACACCAAAATTAAAAGTAGTTTCCCAGCATTTTTGCTCAATGTTACTTAGTTTGATGCATAATGCATAGATAGCGGCCATGTGACGGATTTTTTACACCCTGTATAATGGTTGATAACTAGGTCCCTCGTCTTCACGGAGCTGACGCGTGGCTTGTGGGATGACCGGGAGCGTCTTCGCGAGGGTCTGATGCACGCTGACGCTACTGGCTCTGGCGTGCTGTCAATAGAACGTATGCGTCAACTACTGCGTGCGCACCGCCTGCCGATCAACACCGATCTCCTGGACTGCATGCTGAATGTGTGAGTGATGTACTGTATGGCAGTAGGTAATCTCAAAAGTAATAATAATAGTTCTTTATTGACATAATAGGTTACAGAAACTTGTTTGAAGCCTCTGACTCCTGAACTAGGTGTACCTGTATGTCAGGAGTCAGCGCCCTCTCCCATTTTATTTGGCTTAGGTACTAATGTCAACATAGGAATACACAAACATGTGTGCTACAAAGTACAGTTTTAAAAGAAGTAAAAGCAAAATTAAAATAAAATACAATAGCAGAGATAAAAAGTATGAAAAAATATCAAAACTATAATTTATTTGTTCTTAAATTATACTTAAATTATATCGTGCTGTGTGTGTGTGTGTGTGTGTAGGGGGGGGGGGGGCGTGTACGTGTGCGTGTGGGTGGGTTCCCGTTCGTGTTTGTGTATGAGTACGTGTATGAAAGAAAGGTATGTTCTATGTATGTGTTCCTTTGCAAAATGAGATTAATTATTTATTAATTTCTCTACATCCTCATATTCAAGAGTAAAGAGCCAGTTCTTTACTTTAAGTTTACATTCGTGTAGTGCTAGCGGATAAAAATTTAAGATTCTATTAATTTTATTGTATAAATATACAGAAAGGAAAGTGTTTTGTCGTCTTGCAAAAGCCGTGCGACATTTAACAGTTTCAATTACATTTGGAATTGTTCGCTTATTTCGAAGTTTACCTGGATCATATGGGGTAGATACGTGTTTTTTAGTAATTGTCTGGAAAATAAAAAGTTGTCTTACTGTGAATACCCGGCACAACTCGTATAATGTCTTCGTGGGAAATCTGTACGGTTTGAATGACATTGTTTTAAGCAAAGACCGTTGCGCTCTTTCCAGGCGTAAAAGATGCGTTTTACATGCACCTCCCCAAACCCCAATACAGTAACCAATAACCGATTGAGCCAAAGAATAATAAACTGTACGGATGAGATCGCTGTCAGCCACATGCCTCAGATTTTTAAACACCCATGTAAGTTTCCTGACTCGTGACGAAACCATCTCGATATGTGGTTGCCAGGATATTTTTTCGTCTAAAAGAACCCCAAGATATCTGACCGTCTTAGATTTGCTCAGAGCTGTACACAAGCACTGTTGAGTGAAAGGTGATCTGCATGTATGAATCCGGACAGCCACGTTGGGCTGTTTTATGCGAGCGTTAGTAAACTGCACAAATGAGGTTTTCGATATGTTAAGTGTTAACAGGTTATGCCTCAGCCACAAGCTGGCTTTATGGAGCCCTATCTCCGCATTTTGTTGGACTTCATCCCAAGTCTCTCCCTGAAACACCAAAGCTGTGTCATCGGCATAAGTAAATATTTTGCATTTATTAAGTGTCATTTGACATAAGTCATTTATATAAATCAGGAAGAGACTGGGACCAAGAATGCTACCCTGTGGGCCTCCGTAGATGACTGCAACATCTGAACTAATGGCACTTCCCACTTTAACTCTCTGCAGACGGCCAGTAAGGAAGTCTTTGTAGATTTTAAGTACCATTCCTCTTATTCCACACCTTTCCAGCTTGTCAACAAGAGCAGAGATCGAGACAGTGTCAAACGCCTTGGCCAGATAAATAAAAACTCCAACACACTTTTGTTTATTATCTAGACAAGCTGTAATATAATCTACTAACGAGCTGACGGCTCCATCCGTACTTTTACCCACCCTAAAGCCGAATTGGGAGTCAGATAATATGTTATTTTCTTCTAAGAATTTTATGAGTTGGTTATTCAATACTTTTTCTAGTAATTTAGAGAGCGCTGGCAACACAGAAATTGGTCTGTAGTTTGTTACGCTGTCTCGAGCTCCACTCTTGTAGACAGGAGTGATGAGCGCCCTTTTAAATACACAAGGAAAAACGCCCTGCTCTATACATAGCCTAATGATCGTGGTAAAGTGTGGGACGATAATATGCTTTGACATTTTTAGAAACCTGTTCGAAATAGAGTCCCAGCCCGCTGCAGAGTCATTTTTAAGATTCATGATAAGTGATTCAATTTCTGATTCGTTTGGTGGGAGCAATACCATAGAATTCGGGACGCGAGGACTATTGAAATCATTTAAAGTAGGCAGGCTGATTTCGGAATTGTCAGAGCTTTTTATCTTGTCCGCAAGTAGCTTTCCGGCATCGACAAAAAAATTGTTCTCAATTTCAACGGCATCCTGGGGGTTATTACTGATCTTTAATAAATCATCAGCAGAAGATTTTTGCTTGGCAGTACCAGTGATTGATTTTATAGCTGACCACGTTTCCTTACTACTTCCTGCATTTTGTAGAAGAGTTTTTTCATAATTTCTTTTTAGCTTTCGCAATAGAGCGTTACAGAAGTTTCTGTAGCGCTTGTAAGTGACTTCGAGAACTGAATTATTGGGATTTTTCCTAACCTTAACATGTAGCTTATCACGGTGTCGGATACACCGAACCAAACCTGGCGTAATCCATGGTTTTATGTTTTTTTTACGACCAGAAACAATACTAGACGTTGTGTTTGATTTAATTGCAGAAGTCAAGTTGTTAGTAAAAAGAGTTGCAGCTTCTTCAGCATTAGCTGAAGGAGAGACAAAAGAGAAATCCATAGATTCTCATTGTTTTATAGTTGCATTAAAATCTGTCTTAAAAATAAAAATTATGTTAGATTGCCTTATCAGTTCACGCCTACAAGGCAAACTAACAAGAACGGAATCATGATCTGTCACTGTAGACTCTATGACAGTGACTATGGCTGACCTATTTGTTTTGATCATGATGTGATCCAAACAATTGCATAGTCTAGTTGGCAATGTATGCCCTGGGAGAAGACCCAGCTCTGCACTGAAGCAAGTAGAAGTTGAACCATACGTATATTATGTGTAACTAAATTTATGCACTTTATGAGAGTAGTTTGTTCATTTAGTGATTCGATTTCTGTCAAAAATAATTAAACCGCTGTACTGACAAAATAAACTAAAATTGATGAAGTACCAACCTACTACGCTAGACCCTTAAACGTGTGAGGCTGTGTGCATGCGTAGAATTGTAATGTGAACACAATTTTCTGTCACAATCAGTTTAACTAACTTCATAAAAATACAATGTTTTATACATAATAAGTAATATAAAATCTCGGGATTTGGTCGTGGTCAACCTGCTTAGTTCACCTCGGTGGACCACGGGCACTTTTTCTTTTGAACTTTGTTTTAGAGGAATAATCCTCCTTGGTAAGATGGACATTACTTTGATTGAACTGTGACTTTACCGTCAATTTTTCATTCATGTAATGGATTTAACATAAAAAAATTATGTCTCAATATTGTGATAAAGATTTTGGTGGAGAAACCCATGTAGATCCTGAGATATGTTTTATGATGATTACTATATAATAGAAATACAATTAGAATTGTTAAAAAATAAATTTCTGTAGGACTCGCTTTGGAAAAGTTACGTTGATTGTCTCAATGATAAATCATTATTTTATTAATTACTTAAAATTATTTTTCGTATTAATTTGTTTTCTTTCGACATTAATTTTTCAATTGTAGTAAAATGACAGGATCAGGATCAGGAAGAGGATTTTATTTCCGTGGAATCAATTTTAGGTGGACCATTGGCCAATAGACATTTTTTATTTGCATATTCCTCATCATTTAGGTGACCCACCGGCAAGAAAAAGTGCCCGTGGTCCACCCAGGTGAACTAAGCATTTGAACTACGACCGAATCGCGAAAAATCTGTGTATGTAGATTAACATAATTTTCTAATTGGGGTGTTTAATGGTGTGCGTTAATTCCGAGACATGTTGTATAATAATGCGTCCTTTTTGGAACAGGAACATTCTTGAACATTCTTCAAAGTTGTCCAACAGCGGACTGCGGCAGTCTGATTTTCTTGCTTCGAGTTTTTTTGAGCACTTATAGGTCTACTTACATATGCTTCCTTATGACTTAGTTAGGTATAGCTAGCTGCCATAATTATCATAGTACGTTTTTTAATTGACTGGACTCAATTAAATTCTTATCATTCGTGGCACCTATTCTATATTTGTGACAGGTTGAACAAAGACGAGAACTGCAACATCCACTACGAGGACTTGATGATGTTCCTGGACTTCAAGACTCGGCCGGTGGTTAACCTCACTGAGGCAGACTACGACAAGGTCGTGCGTCATGCACCGCCCGTTAAGGACACTGAGGTGAGGTTTTACCCCATAACAGTTAAACCAGAAAAGGTATGCACTTCAGTAGTTTTCGTGTTTCTGGATTAGCACGAACGCCGTGCCACCGAGTAGGTAACCCCCCACAGAGGCAAAGCTTCTAAGTTAGGTACTTCCGCGCTTTGTAGCGTGCATCTATCGTTAGGTACGCGTTTGTATTAAGTTTTCACTCTTTTGGGTTACATTCCCTGGTCACAGGTCGTCATCTGTGACTCAAAAGTTTTTTGGAGTTGCATAGAGTTGTTAATAGATAATTTTGTAATACTGATGCAAAATAGCAAAGTAGCTAATTTCATGGTTGTAACAGGCTCTATATTAGATCTCATTATGGCGCGTTCGTGTTTCCAAAGCTAGATGATGATTCCCGAAGTGCATACTTTTATTGGGATATGTGTACTTCAGTGTTACTCCTGGCAATCGGTCAACGAGAGCTTTTCGTCAAAGCGTCGTCTTTCATTACCTCCACATAAAGGAGTTAGGTGTTAGTGCTTATGTCCCAAATTATCACAGTGCACCTTTATACTATTGGTTTTGGCTGCACATCCTTGATCTTTTAATCAATTACTTATGAGGAGAAAAAAATTTGATTAAGGAAAATTTCTACGTCGTGAGAATTGGTTCGAAGGAAGGTAGAAATACTTCTGAACCGTGTGATGTATTGCATCGTTCTATTAAGAAAGATCATTTTAGTGGCCCATGAAGGTTCTCAGACTGATTACAAAGAAGAACTGCAGTAAAATTCGTGCCAATGCAATAGGGGAAGAAGTAAGGTAGACAGGGTGTAAATGAGAACATTGACTTCAAAATTTTACCATGAATTTAGCAAATGATTCTAGACTTTCCAGCATAAAAAAATGAAGACGGTTATTTAAAAAAATACTGCTTTTCCATGCATTTTGACCATGTTGGTATAACCCTTTTGTGTGAAACAGCAGATTATATTCATATCCGATAGAAAAAATGTTCTCTAGAATCATCTGGTGAAAGTGCTACAGCGTCGGGTCTTGTTTACCTACGTTTACTAATTCTTTGATATTATATAGTGTAAGCTGTGGGGTGACGCAGAGTTGGAAATTCACGTCGGCTTCGTAAACTGGAGCGCGTTCCTTTGTCAGCTGAACCTCGATCACCTCATCAAGGAAGAAACGGCCTGATCTCATTTGGATACCAAAAACTCCTTCCAGTTTGACTATAATTAATAGTCAAATTGGAAGGATTTCCTGATGTCACAATATCTATACTAATATTATAAAGCTGAAGAGTTTGTTGTTTGAACGCGGTAATCTCAGGAACTACTGGTTAGAATTTAAAAATTATTTTTGTGTTGAATAGTCCATTTATCGAGGAAGGCTATAGGCTATATAACATCACGCTATGACCCTTAGGCGCTGAGCAGCGGGTGACACCGCGGGGATCAGCTATCTAGGATATAAATAATGGTGTCCTCATAAAGGCAGAAATAGCATACTTACTCATATTTTCCAAATACATGCTTATAAAAGCCGTTTAAACGGGCTATACATGGCAATGTGTAGCTGGCAATGTGTAGCTGTACTATTGGCAACTATTGCTCGGCCATCACAAAACATTTTATTACAGCTTATGGCTGAGCAATTTATATCTATGCCATGTGTGTTGCATTCTTGTATGGCCCATGATTCACACTCTTAAACGGGCTATACTTATATACAATCAGGCAACAATGGCTGACGAAATCACTCTCGTCGCAGCAGCTTAATATTGTTTTAAAAGAAATATTTATGTAATTAGTCAATATTAGTCCAAGTATTCATCATTTTTTTATTAATAACTAGCCGGGCAATATTGCAGTATTTTCGATTGGTCATCAATAGTTTGGCAACCTATCGAAAATGCATTGGCCCATACCCAGCCATATCAAACATTTGTGAGGCTATATGGCGGGGACATTAGGTAGGTACTGCAATATTGCATAGTCTGGCTGGTATTGCTGGCAATGTTGCCGCCCACTGTGTTGCAGCCACATATTGCAGTAAAATATTGCCCGTTTAGAAGCTCCGCGTCAAGCACCGCGCGTATCCTATGTAATACGATACAATAGAAAACCAATTGTCTCATTAGCGGAGCTTGAGAGATCACACGTTCACGTCACTGATCTATAATAAACAAGGTCTTCATACTATCGATGACAAAATAAAGACATTTGATTTTCGCTATTTTGGCGCTGACAGCAACGTGAGCGTCCGTGGAACTAATATTTTTGATAGCGAGTTTTAGAAGATGCGTATACTTTTGATAAAAATGTAGTAAATATCTCGTAATAAACACAAAATACACAAAAAGTCTTATTCCACGATTTAGACCTAAATCATCAGAGACGTATCTACCTACCAAAACAAAAAGACGGCCATTTGCGGCAATGTGTCAATTTTAGTTCCTGAGACGCTCGAGCGAAGCGCTTGCAACCGGCACAGAAAAAAAAACTGTAATTTCGTATAGTAAGTATAAGTCCAGCCCTATATTATACAAGTCCAGCGCACTTGTTTAATATAGGTCAGTGGTTCACGTCAATTGCCTTTATGTAGGTATTTTACCTACCTTCAAATATACCTAACTAATTATATGATTTCAAAATCTGTTTCTTTGCAATTATCTGTGGCAATTACAAAAGGTTTAATTAATACGAGGCCCAAAATATATCAAAGTATTTGAAAACAGAGTAACATCAGTTATTTAAAAATCAAAATACATAGTGCTTCCGTGAAACCTGTCAAGCTTGGAATGACTAGAGACATTTCATAGTCCTTGCAACAAATGTAGAATCATTCAAGTAGCCAAAATATGTAACTTTGTAAGCAAAAATTCGGTACGGTACGGTACGGTAAGTTACGGTCAACAGCAAAAGTCGAATAACATTTCAGTTTTTGAAATTTTAATTATTGAAAAAAAATGTTTAATCCTTAATAATAAAGGACTTTTATGATACAGCATCCTAGTAGGTAATAAATAGTAAATTTCTCATAGCAAAATGAGAGAAAATGCCACATGTTCTACGTAGATTCTATATTCAAAGTCCTAATAAAAAAATGATTTTCCTATGAAGCTTCGGAATAGTAAAATTAGAGTTTACTTAAAATTACTACTACTTACTTAAAATTTCAAATATTTACTTTATTCAACAATTCTGTCACGAAGTTTTTTGTTTGTGAATATAAATTTTATATTGTATTTTGTGATTTTTTTTTTATTCGTAACCTGAATTTGTTTGATTTTGACCTTAAAGAATGAATTTTGGGGAAAAATTACCGAGTTTGCGACTTGATAATAATGATAATAATTCAGCCTATTATTGTCCCACTGCAGGGCAAAAGCCTCTTCTCATACAGAGTAGGCATTGGCATTGATCACCACGCTTACCTACTTTTAAGACGGGTTGGAGATTTCAGACTTACCTGGGTCTACCTTTTATAGCAGAACTTTTTACGTCATAATATTGTTTTGCATAACAACGGATAGCATAAACTTCATTTCGCAGAAAATCATTTCGCATACACTCAGTTGTCATACATTCAAAACTCATAATTTTGTTAGTCAGAATCATCTTTAGGCATAATGTTTATATCCATAATAATTAAAAAGCAGAACCATCATATCGCAGAAAATTCACAGTCAGAATCGTCTTTTGGCATACATTTTATATCGATAGTCATTAAAAACCTACCCTAACCTAATGCTAATTACAAAAATATTGTCGGCTTGGATGCATGTAGCATGCAAACAGGCATACAACATGCAAGCAGGCATGCAACATGCAGCATGCATGCAACATGCAGCATGCATGCAGCATGCATGTAGCATGCAAGCAGGCATGCAACATGCAGCATGCATGCAGCATGCAAGCAGGCATGCAACATGCAGCAGGCATGCAGCATGCAAGCAGGCATGCAACATGCAGCAGGCATGCAGCATGCAAGCAGGCATGCAACATGCAGCAATCATTGTTTCTGTCACGGCTCCGGCGCTGCGGGGTTTGGGCGGCGCAACGCGAGCTTATCGTCACAGATGGTTTTAACGCTCACCACCGCAGCTTCGGCTTGCTGGCCAGCTTCGCCGGCCAGCCTCAGCCGCGGTGGCGGGCCTTCAAACCACCTGCTCCTCAGCTCGCGGGCCGCCCTACCCCTCCGCGCCTACGCGGGTTTAAATTACACTCTAGGGGTAGGGCAGACAAGACTGCGTAAAGTCGGTTTCGCAGCGATTCGTTTCTGTCACAAAATTTTGCAGCACAACGTATTGACTTTTTATGACACGTATATATTATAAGTTTTTGATGTTTTGAACACTAATTTTTACAAGAAGATACATCTATTTTAATTTTTGATGTTCAAATATGCACCCATACCAAATAATCGTATCTCTAAATAAATGTTATGCTAAACAAAATTATGCATAATATTAATTATGGCAAAGGTAATTATGCGAAACAAAATTCTGCCAAGATAAAAGTATGCCATTGTAAATTCGGACACGTAAATATTCTGCCAAACAAAAGTTATGCTAAATAATTTTTATGCCTTAAAAATATTCGATTAAATAAGATTATGCCATGTGAGTTATGCCAAATAAAAATCGGAGTATCAAGATTCTGCCAAATAGAAGGAACCCGACTTACCTACCTCCTATACCCTATACCTAAGATTGATACTTCACAGAAATAGTGAAGCATTCACTAATCTGTTGACTGTTACCTACTTTCTTTTTGTATGAATTTTGGGAAGGGTGGAGATATATTATTAACTAGCAGCGCCCCGCGGTTTGACCCGCGCAAGTTTCGATCCCGTGGGAATATCTGGATAAAAAATATCCTATGTAATCCAGGAAATGGTCTATCTATGTGCCAATTTTCATCGAAATCTGTTCAACTGTTTACGCGTGATTCGAGTAACAAACATCCAAACATCTTCACAAACTTTCACATTTATAATATTAGTAGGATCATATTTCACAAATAAATACTCAGTGTTCTTGTTTCGAATTTGTATAATTATTTTTTCGATCACAATAAATACGATTTAAATCATTCACTCTGTATTCTCACTATAGTTACAATTAAAATACATATCATAGGTACAATACATTCACTGTTGCAAACACATCTTCACAACATTGAACATGTTACGTGATGTAGGTAGTTAGGACTAAAGTGACGTAGAAATAATTGTGATTGTTATTACAAATGGTTACATACCACATTCTCGCATCCAACTAGAATTGAAAATAAGAAATAAATAACTTAAACTAAACGTACAACTAAATGACTTCGTTCTAGTAATAGAATACCGAATTATTATAATTGAGTCGATGTCATTTATTTTAATTGATATGTCGCTATTAACCTCTACGTTCATGTCTGTAATATTATAGTTGTCGACTTTTTCTATTAATTTCAAATGAATGTCATGTCAAGTAATTTTAGCTTTGACATTCCGAGAATATTAAAGGGGATTGAAAATTTTTATATAGGGCCTGGCCATACCTACCTGTCCGCCATATTGATATTTTTTCAAAATGGCGGCCTCCCATGAAACATAGATACATCGATAACTGACATCAATGCAAACAGAAAACATAATAGGGCCAAACCCGTAAAAAAAAAAAAACAAAATGGCGTACAGGGTATGCCGGATGCCCTTTGTTTTATATTTTATCTTCCTCCAATAAATGTTTACTTAATTCACACTTTTCGTGTTTTGTTTCGTTACATGGCACAAAGCATTCACTTGTGTCGATGCAGTCATACATTTACTTCACTCATATCTTACAAGAGGTACACAACATTATCTTCTAGGCATTTAATTTATGACACTGGACGGATTCGTTATACATAATTTAGATACCTAACTATAATTTACATATTTACAATTTTCTTTTATTTTTAACAATATTTTCAATTGGCTTCAAAGTTGTTGGTTTCCTTTAAAAATATGAAACATGAAGTTTTGAATAAGGTATTTAGTTTATTAGCTTCGAAACTTTTCACGAGACGTTTCATATTTTCATAGTAGCCGGTAACCCATTTTTAGGCGCAATAAGTAAGTATAGTACTTAGCTGAAGGCCAATTCTGGTAATTAAAAACGTTCGAAATCAATCTCATCTCAACGAAAGTAAATGTCAAAAATCACTCAAAAATCAGAGGTATTTTTGATCGATTGAGACAGAGACCAGGGGGCCTAAAAAGGCCACTTTGGCAGAATCATAAAGGGTAACATATTGGACAGTTAACCGTTAAGGTAATCGTATGAAATCCCATTGGTGAAGCATTTTTCACTTATTTTTTTTTGTCTTTGCTAAAATACCAATCAATCCGATCCAAATCCAATCCCAATCTCTTTGATTATACCTACGTAGTGCAGCGAAAAAAAGAAAAACACGGAATGTCTTCGCCATATTACGATTAAAATTGTTATCCTTTTATGATTCTCCAAAGTGGCCTTTTTAGGCCCCAAGACTGTGAACCTTCTTAAAATTACGAGAATTGCCCGTCTGATTGTATTTGTGGAGTTTCTACATTACTACCTACGTCTATATCACTATTTTTTTTTAACTCGTGGTTTTGTCTGTTCACCGTGTATTGAAGGTCCATAGAGATCAGTAACTTTAGATGACGTACCACCAACAACACCTTTTATTATTTGCGTGTAATTAAATTATGCTAGTACTACACTAATCACCACATGTCCTTCACTCGCTCCGCCGCTGGTATTTGAGGTCGGTACCTAGAACACAAAGAAATCGCAGTTAGCTATGCACTCTCTTCCCTGTTCGCAGAAATATAAGACAGCAAAACTAAATTGAATTCTTTTATTCAATAGTGAATGAGAGTAGAGTTCTTTTCATAAAAGTTGACAGTTAGAATGATATCTATACGTGTGGATACGTGAATTGAACACAATGGCGCCGCTCTCGATTCACAACGGGTGAATTTGCATGTTTGCATCGATACTCACTTTACAAAGTAATGTCAGCAAGCTGCACTTATTTAACATAGCGACAAGACTGAGAAGTACTCGTAATGTACCTATGCGGAGGGATGGAAGGCGGCGACGCCGGGAGAGCCCCCGCGGCCAGTGGCGACATCTTGATACCGGAACTGTTACCGTTTATGCTTGACCCCAGACTTGACGCCGAGTCCGCTCTGAAACATTGAAATAAGTTGGTGCCTCTGAATTGCAAGAAATACTTTTTATCTCTTTTTTACTTATACTAAAGTACTACCGATATGTGGAGGACCATCCTCTACATATCGGTAGATAGTCCTTTCGTATAAGTAGCATATATAGTAGTTTAGTATATATAGAAAGCGTCGATATATAAAGATATATGTAATGTAATATAGTTATAGTTTTTGAGTTCTTTTGTATAAGTAAACGCCTGAACACGCTCCAGGCCACTAAACGTCCATAGATGTGTGTGACCACTAAACCAATGATATTATAAGTGTAAAAAGGTGCACTAAATTTATGTATCTTCGTGTGTCCCTCAAAAGTGTTAAGCATGATGATCCCACAACGGTTCTAGGCGATGCTAGTAGAATTTTTGCAGGATCTTAAATAAAAAACTGTTCTTTCATTTACCTGTCAATTTGTCTCCTGAAGAGTGGGTACCTCCACGGTGAGTTTGGCTTCCTCTGCTCGTGCTGGTATGCGGGATTGTCTCGACCCCTCTCGTTCTCGCTAACAACTATCGTTGAGACCTGCCCCTCCTCACGGGTCTTAGATGACAGTCTTCTGCAATGTTCAGAAGCGCTAAGAATTAGGGACAGAAAAACTAAGTTTTTTATGCAGGTAGCTGTGTTTTATCGTCTACCTACGTCCTGCATCTACGTAGAAGGCTGGGTTAAGAGCGCCACGTAAAAACAGATTACAGGGTAATTAAGTACTACCGGACACTGAAAATCTAGTTTGAAGCTGAGGTTTCCAAGCACTAGTTAGGAATAAATGGTGTGGAAAAATCAGTGGTGTGACAAACGAGAAAAAAATTCCTGTTTGTCATACTGGTGTGACAATCTGGTGTGACTACGAGTCGGTAATGGAAAAAATATCTTAGGAGGTATCATAGTTTTAAAATAACTTTGCGTAAATAAAACCCGTCGCGTTCCCAGGGAGCCCACACGCATGTCCACGCGCGTAGACCCGAGACGGGGCGTTTCCACGGAGGCCACACGCGTGTCCACGCGCGTCGGTGCTCCACGGACCAATTGAAATTTGACCAATTGGACTGTGGGGAAAATGACATGTTTCCATCGTCCAATTACCAACTGGACTATGGAGAACAATGTACGAAAACCAAAACTATGTTCCATTGTAACATTATAACCCTGAGTTCACACCATTTTCTATGCTTTTGGTTCAAAGAAGCTTTTGTTATATTTTTTGGTTTACATCAAACTGAATTCAAAAATGTTATAAATAAATAAATAGGTACAATATAATGATAGCTAATTAAGTATAGTTAATTATAACAGAATCTTCAATGAAAAGATAGGAAAGTATGTAAACTTTATGAAATGGCTAGATTTTTTTTTATTAGGTACTAAATGGGCCCGCTCTTGACCCCGATCAGAAAACTTGTGTAAGCACCAATTTCACAAGCATTTTTTTTTTTTGTAATCTTTGTACAAATGAATTTTTATGTCGTAATTATCAATAAATGATTATTAAGCGGTTTCATAAATAATTGTTTATGATATATTTTTTTAAATAGTATGGACAAGGCTTTATTATACTATTAAACTGGGCAGCGGAATATTTCTTAATTCTCCATAGTCCAGTTGGTAATTGGACGATGGAAACGTAATTTTCCCCATAGTCCAATTGGTCAAATTTCAATTGGTCTATGGAGCACCGAAGTCCACGCGCGTAGACACGCGACGGGTACCCGTCGCGTGTCTACGCGCGTGGACTTTTAACGCGCCCGCTTAACGCAGTGTCAGCCCTAAATGGGGCTTAAACCCACCTTAGTATCCTAGTAGGTAACGAAGCTTGTATCTGCGGTCTGGCACGCTGTCGACTGTCAACGATGAGCACGTGTCGGTCGTACGGCGTATCGTAGTCCACTTCCAGCACTGTGGAGAACCGGTGAGGCCAGACCAGGTCTAGGATTGCGATTATTAAACCCACTGTTATGCAAACACAGCCTGGAACAAATGACAATAGCATAAGTACATAATCAAGGCAACAAAATGGAGTCTTTACTGTGATTGATAGTTGTTTTTCGGAATGCACTAGCTTTCGTGAACGTATGTATGGCGGCATCTACATACATCACCACATGCGAACTATGCATCACACTGACGCCTCGCAAAATCCTGCATCGCTCAAGCAGAATGTACCGCGCAACTGGCATATATACAACGTCCCGAAATCAATCTTCGGGTAGTTGCCCACTAGACACAACATCCATCTGGTCGGAGGGTCTTCCTTTTTCTACAGAGGATGAGTGAATGAACTTTACACCCTGTTCCTCATACTTCTATAAACGCACTACGTCATTACGATAAAAGAACATCTAATTATCCCACAAGAAATTAACATCCCAGCGGACCGAATGGCTTGATCAATACGGTAGTCAGTACAATAATAAAGCTTCACAAACCTTACCTGCTATCAAAACAAGCCAGAAGCACCATCCTAGCGAGAAGAACAGCATGGCTCCGTCGAGGCGCACGACTAGAGGGGCGTGTGGTAGCGACGCCCAGTAGCCCCCCGCGGCTGCGCACAGCACCACTCCCAGCGTGACCATGGCGTACGCGCCGTATCGTGGCACCACCACCAGTAGTAGGTTCATCAGTAACCACAGAGCTAGCGCCGTCCTGGAACACGATTACGAACTAGTGTTAATCCTGTTTCTTTGCCAGATAATTGGTTTTTTGATAAATCTCGAACGAGACTGAATTTAGACCTTATTCTCTTCTTAAATCATGTTACATTTGGTTTAAGAACGAAAATAGAAAATATGGATAACATGTCGCCTAAATTCCCAGAAGGATTCGGCAGAAGTAAATTCAGTGCATCCACATTTCGCTAGTTAATGATTATAATCCCATGTAATAGTCCCATGTATTAGCGAGCCTATTGCCTTCAAACAAACCAAGAAATAACCTAATAGTGTCCATACCATAACAGCGTTGATGTGGTGTACCCCGCGGCCCGGTACTTAGCCCCCCAGTCGAAGCCCTCATGCTGCACAGCGAAATGTTCCGCGACTGACAGCAGAGGGAAGGGTAGACCCCGCGCCAGGCCCTCTTGGTAGAACTCTTGGATGGCGCCGGCCTCCTCCCAGCGGAACTGCTCGTTGTAGTCCACGCCCGGGTCGCCCACGCTCGTGTTGCCCCATGATAGGGCTGGAATCAGGGGAATTACACACACAATTTAAAAGTTCTTACAAGAGTGCTTCTGTGTTGCTAGATCTTCTATCAGTGTTATTCTTAAGAATTTCGTTTTTATTATGGTATGCGTGTATGTTTGACTTTTTATTCTCTGATGGGAGTAGACTCTAGACAGAGATAAGAGGAAAGAGGATAGTAAAATTGCCCCGCACGATGGTAGGTAACAAAAATAAAATAGCTAAGTAGAACATTTAGAAGTGAGTGCGCAGCTGCTCGATTTTCCGAATCTTGGCTAGGTTCCTTATAAAACATCCATTAAGACCACAAAAGTCTGAACTTTATTAACTAGTAGTATGTACATACATAGACATTACACACACTTTGCGCGTTATTATCGTATTATTAGCGTAGATCAATGCTCGTGCCTTCTCTTTATGAAATCGAGTTCTTTGCCCTGGAGTGGGACAATAATAGGCTGGTATTATTTTTAAGTAGCACATTGTATGTATCATACCTGTGAGCGTGACGTTGACATGTCCAAGCCCGACGTGCACGGCGAGCCAGCAGTCCAGGCGCTCGGCTGAGAAGGCGCGGTAGGCAGCGCGGGCCACGCGCGCCCCCGACACGTGCCACGACGAGCCATGCTTACAAACTGGAACCAAAACAACAAAAACATTGGTAAGAACTCTAAGCCTCGATGACAAAAAAGCTGATAATAATGGGTCTTATGTCTAGAAGAAAAAGTGCCGTATCTTGATCTTTGACCTAAAACGCGTAACTACAGATCTACCTATAGAACTATACGAAACAACTTGTTGTGGTTTATAGTGTGCAAATCGAAACTTTCCAGCGATATTATTCAGTTCAGTCCCAGTAATGGCATTTGTAAATTTTGCATACAACACGCTTTTGCCTTGTACCGTTATTAAAATTATCGCAACCGGAATATCAGTACACACTTGCATTGAATTTATAATGAATCATGTCGGTATCAGTAAGCGTAATCTGGAACAGTGAAATAACATTTCATGAGCGTATTTGATACCTTGGGTATGTCCACATGACGACAAGAGATGAAAACGTGTGCTCACGAGGTGCGCAGCCAAAATTACTTTTGACACCCGAAAATCGCGGTCAATGGCAAAAGGCAAGTTGATTTCACCACTCGAGCGGCCACCCGAAACAATGGCAGATTCATTACGAAAAATTTACAAAATCTTGACTAAACTAATCTTAATTTTAACTTGATTATGGACAAGGCATAAAAATATTAAGAGCTCTGCCGGATATGATTTCCAGTCTAGCTACGGACGTTTTTTTAATCTTTGCCTTGGTAATTTTTTCCTCATCATCATACATCATTAACCTTCTCTTAGTGGACTCGTTATGGTCAGCTTCCAGTTTAACCAGATATTAATATTCCTCATTAAATTAAGTGCTACGGTTCATCTTATTTTTATCATCATCATCAGTGTCAGATGTTGGATAAAGGCCACCTATTAATATTCCTAAAATATCATTACTTATGTATATCTTTTTAAATATTTCTCTCGAGGCTAAGTAATAACTGCCGCGTGTGTCGATCGAGCAGGTTAGGCTACGCGGTCGTTACGTGGATGGGTGACCATCTTTACATACCGAGACCCCTCCGTATCTCGGAAAGTACGTTAAGCCTTTGCGCGTTGGTACCAGCTGTCATTCGGTATCTTCGGATCTTTGACAGTCGTTAAGGGTCGTCAGAAGACCGACAACCAGTCTTAAGGGGTATTGTGATACCCATTACCTGGGTTGTGGAGGTCAGATAGGCAGTCGCTCCACGTAAAATACTGGTAACAGGCAACAGCTGCATCCGGTTAGACTGGAACCGACCCAAAAATATTTAGGAAAAGGCTAGGCAGATGATGATGTTTTTAAATATTTGCGTTTCAGTTTGCCAAAAGTACCGTAATATATTTGTGTAAAAATCATCTAAGCATTTATATAGCATCTAAGCTACAGGAGACAGTTGCACTGTTGTTGAAGTGTACAATTGTACATATATTCATAACGCACGTCAAGCAAGATTTAGAAATAAGCATTCCAATCATCTTGTCAATTATTGTAAAGTATCTATCAACAATTATTTTCGTCATCTATAGTAGGTCTCTATAAATCGTACGATAATTTATATTTCCTCACCGTTTCGTAGACGTTTACGAAACACTACGTTTAGTTTTATCTTAGTAAATAAAACTTTACTGAATTTAATAAATAATCTTTTTTCTTGTTGTTTTTAAGCAACGTACTTGCATTTTAATTAAGTGTCCATTAGGATTTTCATGGCAAATGAGAGTAATTAAGTCGTTAAAATCGTTGCCAAGGCTGTCACGTCTGCTGCAATGATTGACGTTTTAAAAAACTGTGCGGTTACGTCTCACTAATTATGAACAAAGAAAGTGGAAAGTTGGATATTCCATAATGCTTACCTAGAATGACGGTGCCGACGAAAAGACTAAGTGTGACTATCGTGAACGTTGAGAATCTCTGTAACAAACAATGGATAGGTCTTAATGTAGCTGTTATGAGTTATATCTAGTCATTATCGTGATGGCTGAAGACGTTTCGTAAATAATGCACTGTGTAGTACAATCAGGTGGAGATAATAGTATGTTAGGTGTAATATTATACAAAACAATGGCCATTAGATTGTCAAGAGTGTTTATAGATATGGTGAGGTAATAAGGCTTTATTATTATTTGTGTATAGGTCAGATACCAAAGCAGACTATACGATGAAAGGTGTTTATGAAGCCATCAAACTATAATTACATAATATGCAGTGATAAGAAATTCTTATGTATATAGCTGTATTAAATGATAATTGAAACACTTTAATTACTGTGTAGGTACCGAGTGTATGTCTTGCCTATAAACTTCCGTAGAGCTACATAATCTTTAGTACTGTTGAAATATTACAATTACATCTTATTGCTATCATTAAACTGTATCTTGGGGTATGTAAGAAAAGACTATCATAATGTCAATCTTCGGGAAGGTGAAGGTTTGACATTTCTGGAGTTCAATTTATTCTTAGACCGTAGTCAATTCTAAACTGCAGAGGCGATGCAACCTTGCACAGGAACCGACATTAATGACCAAAGGGGTCTAAGTAAGAAGTAAATGCTTTGTCGGCCGAATGCTCGACGGTGTAAGTCTAAAGGTGCCTACAGATTTGCTCGATTGACACGTGTGAAACAAAATCGAGTTAATGTGTGTGTACCTACCAGCAACAGACGATTGAAATCTTATTTTTGTCTGCAAATATGTAAGAAGTTATTGACAGTAACAATCGTCAAAATCGAGCAAATTATTTGGCACTTTTAGTAGCCTTTTGCCTCCGTCTATTGGTAAATAAACTAAACCTTTATTTTAAACGTAAAACAACATATGAAGAGTACAACCTCTTTCCTGATGCCGGGGAAGACAGCGAGGAAGGCGACGTAGAGCGTAAGCGCCGCGATGAGCAGCGCAAGCGCAGGCACGTCGGCTGCGACGGCCGTGCGGTTGTGGTACGCGTAGAGAGTCGGCCCGCCTTCCTCGCGGAACGCGTCAAACCACCCCTTCATCGCTCACCCAGCCTGGAACAAGGGAGGTGGAATCTTAGTACTAAGAATCACACTAATATTGTAAAGGCGAAAGTTTGTGAGTGTGTGTGTGTGTGGGGGTGTTTATATGTTTGTTACTTCTTCACGCTCAAACGGCTGGACCAATTTTAATTAATTTTTGTATGGAGGTAGCTGACACCCTGGATTAGCATATAGGCTACTATTTATCCCGATATTACCACGGGATCGACACTTATGCGGGTGACACCGCGGGGCGCAGCTTGTAGAATATAAATATAATACCCTTTATTCGCATACTATATAAATAAATAGATATAAATAGAAAAAAATTAACATAGGGTGACGCAATGGGCGGTCAAAGCTAGGTTAGTGGAAGGAGATAGTTACTATACATAGAAACTTCTTAACTAACACAACATCACGCCTGAATTCCTCGAAGAGTTCGGCAGAGGTATAGTGATATCCACATTTCGCTGTTATGTTTAACTCCCATATAATAGAGGGCAAGCCTACAGTCATCGCCCAAACAAACTTCTTAAGTTTTAAACAAAAATCGCTCAAAAGAGCTCCTTGAGGAGATGACCCATCAAGGACAGTAAAATCTAGAATGGCGAATTTTCTTCATAAACCACAAAAGTACCAGATGGTTTGGATTCTAATCTTTGTTCCCATTAAAGGCTTACGATATGTGTTACATCCATACTTATATTATAAATGCGAAACTGAGTCTGTCTGTCTGTTACTTCTTCACGCTTAAGCTGCTGAACCGACTTAGATGAAATTTGGTATAGAGATAGTTTGAGTCCCGTGAAAGGACATTGGATAGTTTTTATCCCGATATTCTCACGGGATCGACACTTATGCGGGTGAAACCTCGCGCTGCTAGTATTATCATAAGCAATGAACCTCGTTACGACGCTTTGCTAACACAAATGATGAGAAAGAAGGCAATTAGGTTTTAACAAAATTACACACATCACTTTTATTATCCTTGGTTTCATAAAAATATAAGCAGAACATTGCAACTGAGTTACAGGTAATCATAAATATTAAAAGTTGCTAAAACTGTTCCAGCTGAGTATTTTTATTAACGAACTTTGATGAAACCTGACGAAATACTTCAGAAATTCTGAAACTCCTACATCAGAAATTATTTTTGTTGTTGTTTGTGTTTGGCATTCGCTGAATAATATGAACATAATTTTCGGAGACTGTTTGACAATTTCAGCTTTTCTTGAATAGCCGTTTTATTATTATAATTAAGATAATAATGTTAGGTGTATGAGGCAAGAATGTATGATTCAACGTAGGTATATGTCACTTGTAGACATGAAACTGAAAGGAATCGAAACGAGATCTACTTCTAGGCCTAACGGAATGCTAATTACTCGTAAATAAGGTTAATTCGATATCCGATTTTAATGAGCTCATCTAATTTATAAATTGGTTACGCAAGTACTAATGGAACGTAGTAATTAAAATCAAACATAACCTACGGAGCGGTTAATCGAATGGCATTAGTCGGCATTTTAGAGATACATTCCATACACAACATTTGTATTAGTATTCAGATTGGGCTTCATGATCATGCTAATGTAAATAATAACTATGCAAATATCCATGGATGCAATGTAGACGCAACATAAAAGCAGCGGGATTGTCCGAAAGGTGTACCGCTGGCCCGGAACATAAAGGGCTAAGGAAGGAACACGGGTGGGTTTTAGTCAGTATAACACTCTCTTCCGCTCCACCCAGAGCGGGAGGGGTCATATTATGATGATTTCCAACCATCAAAAAAAAGAAAAAAGGGTAGGTTCGAATTGTTCAGTGTCGGTCTTACCACAGACTACTAACTGTTCTATGTTAATAAGACGAGTTTCGTACTTGACACGAATATTCAGTGCGGCAGATTTAAGAGATGCTGCTGCTAGCATTAAAGTTTATACGTAAATGAGTTTAGTTGTACATGCCTAAACTAATATTATAAAGAGAAACGATTTGATTTTCTGTATGTTTGTTTGTTATGGTTTCACGCTAAAATGGTGAACGGAGTTGGATGAAATTTAGCACCTGGGTAGACCATGACCTGCCGGTCATTTCTGAAAACATCTCACCGTGAAAACTTAGGTGAAGCGAGCTGCCGTGAGCTGCAACTGATGCTGGGGATTGTCACTATTGACAGCTAACTGCAAGGTCATTTCAGTTAAGATTTCACGGTGAAATGTTTAAAGACTAGATCGGCTGGATTAGGACATAGGATGGTTTTTATTTCGATATTCTCAAGGGATCGAGACTTATGCGGCTGAAATCGCGGGGCGTACCTAGCTAGTCTATATCTATACATATAATAAATCTGTAGAAGGGTCAATTCTGTACATTGAAAATATTGAAAAAATAAATAGCGGGGGGTGTTGCTGGATCGATACCAAACCCAAATAGGTGATTAAAAAAAATTTTGTCTGTCTGTCTGTCTGTCTGTCTGTCTGTCTGTCTGTATATGCAGGCATCACGAGAAAACTAACGGTTCGATTTCGATGAAACTTGGTATAATTATACCTTAATATCCTGGGCATAAAATAGGATACTTTTTATCCTGAAAAAATACGTAGAAAAAAAAATCTTATTTTTCGGTTTTATTCATAGACGTTGTTCTGTAGAACCGCGACCACACGTTGCTTTACCCGTAGTGGATAATTTTCCATTTCAATTTAAGAGAATACAGTTTCCTGTAGCTTTGTGTTACGCCATGACAATAAATAAGGCTCAAGGTCAGACCCTAGGAGTTGCTGGCGTAGATCTTACCGCCAGTTGTTTTTCACACGGGCAACTTTACGTAGCTCTTTCCCATGTGAGCAGTCCAAGAAATCTTCATGTTCATATTCCGGACGAGCTCACTAACAATGTTGTGTATGCTGAAGCTCTCAATTAACTTTCTGTCGCATTGTCACGATTACTTTTTTATTATTGCAAACTTTTCGTCATTGTCAGTAATTTACTGCTACATGCTACTTATCAAGGTCGGAATTACTATGAAAAAAATACTTACTACAGAACGCGAGCTCAACAGCAGTAGCTCAATAGAGGGATCTCCTTAATTATTATAGGCTTAGCCGTATTTGGGTCCAATAGATATTTATAAGATGTCATGGTCAGAGTTACTCAAAATGGAGAAATAAACCATCCACGCGAAGACCGACATCCGCGCGGACGGAGTCGCGGGCGGAAGCTAGTTTCTAATAAAATTATCGTTATGGCTCTACCAGGCTGAATTGGGTAGAGTATCACACCACTACCCATTTTGGTGATGGGACTTTTCGCAAGATTTACGAGATGGATAGCATCCATTTACGTAGATGCCACAGGTACAGCTGTGACTACAGCTAATGATTAATAAACAGCATTATGTAGGTAGGTACAATCTGTGACTACTAATGCGTTTAACAGGTGTTGTGATTAAGGCCATGGAATTATAATGTAGCCAACTCAGACCTTTTTTGGAAGAAAATAATTAAGAGATGGATAGCAGCATATAAACCATTGGTTTCCAGTTTAATTGGGTATAAGAATTTAAAGCTATAACTATAGTTACAATAAAATATTAACACCAGTTCTCAGTAACACTAAAGTTAAATAAAAAAAAACCTTTTTATAATTCAGAAAACAATACAATGTCGCAAAGATTATCGTATCTCGGCGCCGCGACGCAGCCGGCGTGCGCAGGAGTTGCGAAACACTGCGTCGCTTCGCCTTCGGGAAACGGATGTAGTTGCCTTACGCCTTATGGTGCACTCAGTTCAGTCACTAATTAAATAATAAACTGCTCGCGATATTCAGAGATTGTATGCCTTGCGTAACGAACCCACTGAGTGTGAAATACGGAGCAAATCGCGTTTAGTAAAAGCTGCAAGGACTACGATTGTGTGATTCGTATGCAGATAGCCGTTGCAGCAATGTATCTGTATTTTGTTAAACAGTTGCATCAGTTTGGATTTTTCCTTCCTGTCTACAGTTGTCAAAAGTTAAAGTAACGTTTAGCTAAGTAGGTGCCAGTAATGGTGCGAAATTGGAGGAGAATTAAGAAACTTCTCAATGCCGTTTCTTTAATAAGTAATAATTAGTATAATCACCCGGTAATGTTCCCACTGCTGGGATATAGGCCTCCTCTCGGTGACAGAGAAAACACCGTAATGCACCATGCGGCCCCAGTGCGGGTTGGTAGATGTCACATGTCTTCGAATTTTTGGTTCTAGGACATGTCGTTTTCCTTCACCGTTTTGAGAGCAGTGATGTTGAAATAATTTACACAAAGTAAAGAGCTTGCTTGGGTTCAAATCCACGACCTACAACTCTTAAGTCTCGGCCGTTACCACTAGGCTACCACTGCTCCTCAGCAAGCAATAATTGGTACACACAGCGTCAGTATGTGCTAACCCAAACCCCTCAAATTTTAAAATGTTACACTGCTACAACATTGAATTCCTTACGAATAATCTACAGAATACTTCAAAAAAAGAGTTCATTGTTTCGACTCGAATTCGAACCATCGCATCACCGAACGTCGTCATATTCGTACCGGCAGTTTGACGAACTAGCCAGCAAGCCCTATGAATTGCGATGAAATTGTTATCTACTATCGTTCGAGTCATTTTATCTTTAGGTCCCTGTCTAATAGATAGATGTTATAATTTGAGGGTATCCTTAATTTTAGTTACTGACGTTGTCTTTATAAAAATAATCCATACCCTCAACTCAAGTTAGAACTACAACGTTTGACAACAACGGTCCTAGGCAAGTTGCAAACGCTTCAAAACTTGTCTCTTTCGATCTCACATGTCAGACTGTCAAATGTCAAACTTGTATGCTGAGACGACATGACAGGTCACGTGACATTTCGTTAGCTTATGTCAATCTAAAATATTTCTACCGCTTCCTATTTTATCGTTTGCGTTAAAAGGATGTAAGACTTGTCTAGGGACCCACCCAATGACCTCAGAGTTTGTTTCGGCCTTTCTTCTCAGAGTAGTCAGATAGGAAACGCCGACCTCATCTAGTTAAAAAAAAAACATGATTGACGCTTAAAAGTGTTTGTACAAACCTACTTACAAGAATAAAATCATTTATCATTTGTCAGATGGCATTTGTGTAAATTATCAAAATATAAATCTTTGTTGTAAAATAATATATTATATACATAGTTTAATTAATTATTTTTAAATGATTATTAAAGTATTTTTTCTTGATTTTTTAATTCTTTTTAAATAATTACTAAAACAAAATAGAAAAATATATTAAAATAATAATATAATGAACAAAAAGCACATTTTGTGCCTAGGATTTAAACTTCCAATCATAGGCACGGCAAGGGGTCTTGAAACCTCCAGTCTATTTAGACGATAAATAAATCATCATAAATGTTAACCCTATTATTGCTCGTCGTTTTCGCAATAATAAAAGTATTAACGTTTTATTGGAAAAAATCAATATTAAAAAAAGAATTAAAAAAAAAATACTAACTTATACTTATTTATTCACTAAAACAATACATTAATTAAAATAAAATGTTTTAGCATAATACAAAAACCAACTTGGGTCTATCTCGGATTTGAACGCACATCTTTTGGGGGGTAATCACTTAATGGAGCTGTGTGTACCTACAAACTTAAAACTGTCAACGAATACACTTATCTCTCGTTAAGGCTGTACTTGGCTGCGATCGCTATTTCTACCCGAGACGGGTTGAATGACATCTAGCGAGTCCTACTCGTCTTACAGAGGCCGACGGAATACACACCTACATTCTTTCTTATTTTAACATTAAGTTCTATAAATAAAACCATTAATACTGACAGACATAAGCCAGCCATTGTACCTTGAAGGTCTTCAGACCCTTGAACTTAACGTAGGTGTCGGAAAATTCTCTTAATCAATAAAACTTAATTGATATTTAATAAAAATAACATAAAATTGAATACAATCAAATGTTCAATCAATAACAAACTATTGACCTCTATCGAGATAAAGTTCTTGACATAAATTAAGGTAGGTACGTGGAGTGGTTTGTCGGAAGTGATGTGATGCCCGATGATAAGAACAAATCGCCAGTGGGTGCGTACCGGAAGAAATGTCTCAAAGGTATTCCATCGAGGTTGGTTCACTTCTTATTTACAGAACATATTTAACCTTCGTAGAGGAGAACTGGTTACGATTAAGGCCCTATTTGCCAACTTCTCTGATACATACTTAAGCAATGTGAAATTATATTCGAGTCTATAGAGGCCTTACATGTTGACAACGAATGTATTTTAGTTACAGTTGATTAATAGTCCATCTATCCTCATTCACACATGAACAAACAGATATAATAAATATCTCAAGTTTCAAACGTTATTTCTAAAGGATAATAAATAAGTTCAAGTACGAATTAAACACGATACTATTTACTTCGTGCTCTGTGAATAAAGTTTGACTACTATGTGTTAAGATTATTTCTTTTAGAACCATTTGAGGGACCTTCATTCCTGATGATAAACTTATTCAAAAGAATGTTACAGTTATATGATGGTTATTTTTATTATGTAAATTATTAACGACTTTGAAACTTATAATTATTGTCTAGTTATAACATGTCGGTCACTCAGTATTCTTATTAACAAATGCATAGCGGGACTGTAGTGTTTCAATGCTTAAATTAGTTATCTGTGGCAGTTTGTTCACAAAACGAGGACGAATTTATTATTTATTTTATTTTATTTAAATGAATGAACTCTTATTTAGCACAAGTTTACTATAGTTTTATGTTAATTGATTCGTTCAGGTTTTATTTGTAGTAGAATATCGGCTAGCATCAGTTGTCGTCGTTTTAAAATTAAGAGTATCTAGAATAGAATACTCTTTATAAATTACAGATATAAATGTAGGCATTTTACAAAGGGTTACACAATGGGCGGTCTTACCGCTAAGAGCGATCTTTTAAAAATTAGCTTTGGATGGATTAAAAAGGGGAAGGACAGACAATACTGTAGGTAGTCTGTGGTGTACGGTCAGGAACAAATATTTTGCTCAATAACTGAGCTTAAAAAAACTGAAGTGTTAAGTTTTTTTAAACTCAGTAATTGAGCAAAATATTTGTTCAAAATTGCACCAGAAGTACAATGCAATTTTGAACAAATATTTTGCTCAATAACTGAGATTAAAGAAAACTGAAGTGTTAATATTTTGCTCAATAACTCTGATTAAGAAAACTGAAGTGTTAATCATCTTTTGTTGCTGACTGTACCATTTACATAATATCTACAATAAATACATAAATAGAGTATATTAAGTATACTAATCTATATATATAATAATCATGAAACAGAAGCAAAGAAAATATAATGATGATGATAACATCAATGAAGAAGTCAAGAAAAAAAAGGTCATCATTTTTAGATTAAAACAATCTGAACCGGATGAACTATTGAGTTTACAGACGGGCCAGAATTCTTGTTGGAAAATCCGTGATCGTCACTTCGTCAGTGTGGTCCGTCACAGAAATCCCGGTTCGATCATACGACATCAAAATGATTCAAATGTTGCGGTTTTTCCATGTTTCCTAAGGAACACAAAAACAAGCACAAGTGAACATGCAATAATGTTATGTTTCAATACTGTACTGTCAGTATGTATGTGCATACCGGTGCTATGAAGTGGTTTGCAAAGTTCAAGGGTGAACGCTTGAACAGTAAAATTACATACATTATTTAGCTTTTGTTCATTTACTCGTAATATAAATTGTCACTTAATTCTTGTTAATAACCTGTTGGCCTATAAATGGGATAATAATGTTCTTGTTCATAAAAAGCTCTTTACCGCCTCAGCAGATATAACTAAGATTATGCATATATAAATTGTAAGTTTAAACAATGGTTACGTAGTTTCAAGTTTATTGTTCTACTAATAGTAATTTCTTTATCTTTGTTATAGTGATTATAACAAAGATAAAGCAGCAGTTTGTGTGTATAATGTGGACTGTTTCAAAAATATTGGTGGAATGATATGTTGCCAACAGTACCTACGTTGTGCCTTGGCTTTCTCTTTGTATAACCGAGTGATGTACGGTGTTGAGGTACTCGAGTACCAGCGGAATGATGCAGAACCTCTTAACCCTTATTGTCCATGTAGGGCCATTCTGTGTCTCATGTTGGTATACTGTTTCGCAATAACTGTGTTTACGCTAAAGTTTATCATGTTCAGAACAACAATTTGCTTTTAGTAATTTTGCTGAATGGTTTGTAATAGATTTAAGTAAGAGTAAATACTTGGCATATGCATGTACCTGACACTAAGTAAGTTAATCTGTTTATAATATTGATAATCGTTTTCTTCATTCGGCTTCCAATATGCAGAGGCCTATTGGTACGACTCACCTACGACTATTATAATTCATATTATTGTAATTTAAAAAATGTCGTAATATGATTAGTTTACCTTTTAAATATTATGTCAGACATTATAAATCATAATAACATACCACATATGGTACCTTTATACATATACAATATAAAATAAAATAAATAAAATATTAATTGAAATAAAACAGCATTGTAGAGTTCATCTTTCATGGTCAAGTTAAAAATTAAAGATATTCTTGTACTACCTTGACATCGTATCGGAAAACGCTATTTTTGTGCGTTAAATAAACCAAAAGAGAACTGCGTGAGAATAGTGTGTCTACACTTGAACATTATGCCGTTCATTTGAAACTTTTCCATATTAATATGAGAATCGAACTCGAAAAAATAATATTTAGACAGTAACAATATTTAAACGAGAATTGAGCGATTGCCATTCAGGTTTTATCTGGGAAGCAATTAAGAAAATAAAATCCCTCAGACAGGCAAAATAATAGTGTTATATGTATCTACAGACAAACGCCTAAACGTCAACTGTCCGCCTACATCGCGCACAAACAGCATCATTAGCAACACGAATTTGTAAAGAATTAAGCTCCTATTAAGAAACCTTGCCCTGTAGCTCCCGGAAGCCAAGCTTGGGTCATTGTGCTCGGAGGAAGGCCGCCCCAATAACCTTGTATGTCCATCGGTGATAGCAAGGGCGATCACAACCGTCAGATTACGCGAACGTAAATGTTATGTTAAATTTGTAGCTACAACATAAAATTAATGTAATGTATGGAATCGCCAATTTGCTTATTTTGCTGAGTCTATGTTGGGATATTTCTAATTAATAAATGCGATTGCGAAGTTTGCGACCAATTGATTTATTTTCAATTATTAGGTCACGGCACTTAATCGTCTTTGGAATATTGCGTCCTAGTGATGTGATCTTTAGCTGTAAAACTTGTATTTAAACGCACCTAAATCAGATAAAAACAAAAAGAATAAAGAGTTACCTTGACCATAGCTACAATGTATGGATAAACTCACATTCATTGTGTTCCTTTATTTATACGATTAATTATGCAGTGTTTCTAATTGAAATAAAAACTTCATTTTCCTTGGAACAAACAGCATTGTTCAGAGAACAAATCAAATCAAGGAACAGTACGTGCACGTCACATTAATCTTCTGCTCTCGGATCAGGAAAATGCTTCTTTGTCCATATCAGATGACTTCCAAGTGTGGTCATGGACCTGTCACGGTCGTTCGAAGTCGAGGGCACCGGGGACGAAGCACCTTGCCTCCATCAGTGACTCAGCCTTGCTCCTTGGGAAGATTATGAGCCCATAACTGATGCGTGTCACGTATCGTCATATTATTATGACAAAGGTACTTATGTATAGTATGATATATAGGTATACGAGTTAAAGGTTTCATCGATGCTCCTAATCGAACGACCTAAACTACCCAATCGCTGATTCGCTGGTTTAGCTCCGCTCATGATTGTATTTAATAAAAAATTTTCAGGTTTTGTTTTTAAACTTGTCTTCAATATTGAAGCTATATAATATTATTTTATTTGTAACTTTGTTGCATAAAACTTGCTTATTTTTTTCTTCAATCTAAATGAGAGAAGTAACTGACTCCGGAAGTACAGGTAAGTACTCTAACCTAGCTCTGGAGTCAGGGTTTAAATTTTTTTCCCGTAACATGTGTTTTTGCTAATAAATAATTTATTAAATCTGAAAGACTACAAATTTTTTCGTGTTCATTTAAATTCAAGTCGCAATAGATCGGAAGTATCGTATTTGGCCGATGCAACTATTTAATTTGTGTCGTTCGTCTACGTCTGTGCTCAGTTTTTATATAAGCTGGTTTAGGGCATTGCCTCTTCATGGTTTTTGTCTGACTGCAGTCGTTGACCCTCCTGATGACCGTTTTTTGAAACATTCAACATATTAATGTGTTCTGTCATACAATTTATTACGGGCTTGCGAAATGTGTGATGTTAGTTATTATAGTGGCAATAAAGGGCGGAGGCAAGTCGTTCAACTCGCAATCTTTGTGATTTTGACATTTCACGCGTTGAGAAATGTAGTTCACGTGGAAGTGGTGGGTTTTTCAACAAGTTTTTATATTCCACTAGCAGCGCCCCGCTGGTCGTGGGTTTTTCAACAAGTTTTTATATTCTACTAGCAGCGCCCCGCGGGTGGTGGGTTTTCAACAAGTTTTTATACTCCATTAGCAGCGCCCCGCGGGTGGTGGGTTTTTTAACAAGTTTTTATACCTCCGCGGTTTCTTCCGCAGAAGTGTCGATCCCGTGGGAATATCGGAATAAAAACTAACCTATGTCCTTCCCCGGGATGCAATCTATCTCTCTGCCAAATTTTAATCCGTTCAGTGGTTTAGGTTTAGTGAAAAGGTAACATACTGACAGACAGACTTTCGAATTTATAATATTAATATTAGTCATGGATTGTTGGACTTGTTATCATTTGAAAAACTATTATTTCAAGGGCCATTATAAATAATTATCTTCTCGAGCTTAACACTTCCTATTCATTCATTAATTTCTTACACCTACTTACAACTTTATACATACCACAATGAAACGGGCATAGAAGGCAAGTAAAGAGCTTCAAGTGCCAAACACGTAGTTAAGTTACGAAGTGAAAACCTTGCGACGACACTTGATAATTTGATTGCACTGTCAGCTAATTGTTCTTTACCAATATTATTTGTAAAACTATAATGGTTGGGCAAATAGCTTACACAAACTGCTGTATAAGTGGGCATAGGGACAGTGTCGTAACACATTCTTTAGGCTAAAGAATTGTTTAGTGATAATATATAATGAGCGGTACTTAATTACACTTGAGCACAAAATGCAGATAGTACAGAAGGCAATCACATGTATGTACTTCAATTTTCATACCTACGCTCGGCGGTCGCGCTATGGTTGTCAACTTTGGCTTATGCACAAAAAACTATCGTGGTAGTGGCACTCGTATCTAGTTGTTTGATTTATTGTTGAGCTTATTCTACAATATTGAAACAAAACAATAAACATAGTATTACAATACAAAAAGTTTACAGTACAAAAACATATGAAATTTTACATTTGTAATTTTCACTATCGAAAATCTCTAATAACTTCAAAACGGATTAATTTACACAATTTATTTTGCCCTATCCGTTTTAGACCTAAACCTATCAAATGACACTAAAAACAACACAATATCTACACAAACCAAAAATACATGTTTTCAACTTTCGTAATAGTTGGTGGCGTGAATTTACCTTACAAAAAAGTTACTTCGTTTATACCTACTGATTCAAAATAGGAAAATATTATATAAATCGAGCTTAGATAGGCATTTTTTTGTTGCTCCATTTTTGCACTTCACAGACGCGTGTCTCAAGCGGGTGGCACACGCGCTCGCACTACTCCCAACCCGTCTGAGATAATGTGTCCGTGAGCGGTGTCTATGTGTGCGTTGCTCGAGCGCACTTTGTATGTAGATTGACTTCTGTACTATCTGTATTTTGTGACTTGAGTATTATTTTGAAGTATGTGACGTGTGTTCACAACTGCGTAGTCATAAAAACTGGCCGGACTTGCACACGAAGGGTTCCGTACCACAAGGCAAAAACGCCGAAAAAACACGTTTGTTGTTTGGGAGCCCCCCATAAATATTGATTTTATTCTGTTTTTAGTATTTGTTGTTATAGCGGCAACAGAAATACATCATCTGTGAAAATTTCGACTCTCTAGCTATCACGGTTCATGAGATACAGCCTGGTGACAGACAGAGAGACGGACAGGAGTCGTAGTAATAGGATACCGTTTTTACCCTTTGGGTACGGAACCCTAAAAAGTACCCCTTTAATGTTCTTTATAGGTGTTTTAAATGATCTTAGACGAAACTAAAGGAGCCTACGTTTATTGGGTTATCCACAAAATTGTACCTCTCTGTTTCTGCACCATTTCCGTGGAAAAAAGGCGTCAGTTCATGTATGATATGCATAATGTGATCTCACTCTATTTAATATGACTATGGTTCTTATAAAGGGCCTAAGTAAGAACAATGAGCTACGATCATCACTCTGTTTTCGTCCAATTGTATGATAATTAGGACAACTCAACACAATTGGAAAATAGGAAAGTGATCACTAGTTACTTAGATAATTTAATTGTTAAATATTCTCTTATTTCCATCGTTCCATCGTTCGTTCTTGCTGTGCCCTACAGGGTCCATAATGATCTAAATTATATAGCTACCACCTAAGTTCACATTATGGTATAGCAATAAAGATATTGAGTATTGAGTTCCACTTTTAATTAACCAATACCAACTTAAGAAAATGTACTTGGCTCAAGAGAACACGCGATCAGCTCCTTTCAGCTTTTAAATGGGCATTGTGTTCGAAAGGTCGCAGATCATTATCAGTAGCCAGTTAACATTTCCTATTAGGCAAAACAGGCTGCTGGTGGAACAAAGATGTACCTATCTACCTACTGTCGGAGATTCATAGACTTATCGGAGGGATTCAATGACCTATTGAAACTTTAAGACTCCCAAAGGTTCGCCTTACATCTTTAAATACTGTACTATGTGTGGAAGATAGATAATCAACCTTTTGTTCCCACTGCTGGGACACAGGCCTCCTGTCTGTGAGAGGGAGTGGGCCATAATCCACCACGCGGGCCCAGTCCGGGTGGGCCGATGTCACATGTCTTCGAATTTTTGGTTCTAGGACATGACAGTTTCCTCACGATGTTTTCCATCACCGTTTTGAGAGGAGGGGTGGTGAAATAATTTACACAAAGTGAAGTGCCTGCTTGGATTCGTACCCGCGACTTAAAATTCGAAAGTCGCGGAAGTTGCCACTGGGCGGAAGATACGGTGTACAAATCTTCTTACCGTTTCGTCTAGAATCGTTTGGTCAGGCCAAGCCGACGCAGGTTGGCCTCAGGCGAACTATATTAGCCACTCCATTTAGGTATAGGTAAGTAGGTAGATCTCTAAAGTTTAGAGATTAACTATCGTTTTGCATTACCAGTATTACTGCACTAGGCGGTATTGTGCATGCCTGCAGTTAATAACTATGCAGTAATTTGTACTTGCAGTGTAATTATAGTGTTATCGACGTGTTCTCGGTGACTATAACGAGTATACAGGCACAATGTAGGTACTGCCGTAATGTCAGATGTTCGTCCTTGCGAATAAAATATTTACCTGCAGAACGAACTGGCTGTTAATTTTGTTGTGGTTCACCTTTGATCTGCAGTTTGAAGGTTTAAACGGTTTATAAAGGATCAATGTGTTCTGGTTTCATACTTACCCCTTTATTCATAAACGTTGCTTAAAGTTAAGTACCTACTGATTAGGGAATGCTTAACCATTCATTTTTGACGTTTGAACGCCACTTAACTTTAATCACCGTTTATAAATAAACCCCTTTGTGGGCTAAGTAGGTTCCTACTGATTTCTGATAGGCTTAAGATACTTTTCTAGAGAGATTTGAGGATAGATAGCCGCTTCACGTAACACCAAATAATTATATAAATTTTACTGGAATAACGGCAGGAACAAACAAAAAGGCCAAGGAAATCATTAAGAACAGAATATTTCTTACCAGAACATGTTATGTAGATCGCATGAGGGTCGTTAGAGGCAATTAGGAGCAGTGGTATTTCACAACTGTTTTATTAGTAATTCTTATTATATGTATTACTATTATCTATTTATGGTTTTAAGCCAAACCGCCGTAGGTGTGTTCTATGTACGTGAATTAGTCTGTCAGTGTACGTGACCGCAGGCTCAGCACGCATGCGTGACTTTTGGCACGCTCGGAAGATCGGTGCGCACGCAAAGCCTTTTGATCGGCACAATATGACGGCACATCCTCAAAACGTTTCGTAATATTAAAATGTGTCATACTTTGACTATTTGGTTTGGAATGTTTAAGGAAATATTGCACAAAATGTGAAATAAATCGCATGATTTTAATCACGTACCTATGATTTTGCGATGTGTAAAGGGATTAGCTTCCAGTCTAACCGGATGCAGCTGAATACCAGTATTTTACATGGAGCGACTGCCTATCTAACCTCCACAGCCAAGTCTTTCCAGGTATTCTTCTCACGCGCCGTCTCGAACCTTTACTGCAGCTAATTTCATCTTCCACGTAGTCGTACTCGTATATTCAGTAGTTTGAATGTTCATAATGTCATCTAACTTAGACTTTACGTAGCCTTTGAAAAGTATTTACTAAGTAAATAGTGGCCGTCACATACCAAATGTTTGAATGATTCGTGATTCGTTATGAACCTCTATTTTCAAAAGTCAAAGTCAAGAGCTTAATTTTTTGTTTTACCTAAGTATCTTTTTTGCGTAGGTAGGTACACTTTATACAAGTGCCAAAATTGGCAGAATCGCCCACTCAAAATATAGTAAGCAAAATTGTGAATAACGCAACAGATAGGTATTTTTTGGTGGTCATCATTGACTTATATATTACTACTTTTGAAATCATTGGTGGTCATAGAGAAAGGTATTTGCTTTTTTTGTTGGTGTGACTAATTGTCAGGAAGTGATTATTACTTCGAGATAGATATACTGCGGTTTTAAATCTTTTTTGCCTGGTTAATAATTTTTCCAGCAGTGAGCTAGCCAAATAAGCATCATTATGATATGACAGTAACAGTGCGTGCTTTTGCAAGTCCGCTAAAAACCACAAACAAACATGATTTCTGTGGTTCTTTAGGGACGCGTCATAATATTCTTCAAATGAGGTGTAGCGATGCTTGCTTATTCTTTCAAATGCCTATACCACAGTTACATAAACAAAAACCTTCTTTTCTCTTACATTATTTTGTCGTATCCCTTTAGACAAAACCAAATAAACTACCAAAAGTAATCGTGTGTTAATAATGTTCAAAGTTATACCCTTTGTGATCATAATATTATTATTGTTGTCCGTCTTGTGTACATACATAGTGAGAGAGTGAAAATAATAGTAACAGACGACCCGACGAGTTTAACTTGACCCTACATGGGGGCGCCACTTGCAAAGCAAGAACGTAAAATTCAGTACATAGTACAAGTATATTTTTTTAACGCGTCTGCCAAGATACAATGGCCAGTCTGCAGTAGTTTTTTTGTACTTATTGTCGGTTAAAAGTAGATCAATCAACGGTTGTTAGTACGTGAGTGCGGCCGGTTGCTGAGGTTACATAACTCGACGTGTGGCCACTGGCCAGAGCCAAGTGCTCGGAACTTGACCTTGACTTGTTCCACAAACAGTTTACTGCCCATCAATACGATCTACATATTTGTGTTAAATAGGTTTTTTTACACTGTGGTGAATTTAGAAGTTTAAGACCCTGTTAGAGTGCAGTCTTAAGGGGATTCTATTCTGCTGTGGGCCTAATTTAATGTAACTGATAAAGCTACATATGATCTGTCAAAAAATTAAAAAAAACAACAGCACCTGTCGTAGGTGCTGTACAGGAGAAAATATATGAAAGGAACTTGTAAAATTGTCACCTGGGTGACTCGTCGCCTTTCATAAAGCGGTTTTTATTAAAGCCCCTGGTGTTATAAAAACGAGTATAGCCAGGGTTTTTCTAAGCAAATAATTTTAAGGTTCATGATCTCAAGAAGGTGAACGACAAATTATGCAGCTGAGCTAAGCCTTGTCATTTGGTTTATAGAATATGGGTCAGATAATGATAAAGATAATGTTTAAACTAAATAGCTTTGTGGATTGCACAATCGAGCTGCAAACACACGCAAAAATAGCGTCGTCATGTTTTGTAGCCCCAGACCTACTAATATGTAAAAGCTGTTAATTTGAACATTAAACAAGAAGTGCAAGAGGTTAATCGTTTACATTTGGGAGGTAAAGAATCGAATGTCTTCATTTTTCGGAGTTTGGTTATGGATTTAACTGAAATCGATGTTTGTCGAATAAATAAGTTCGTGATGCCAATGTTTACCAACCTTGACAACGACGCAGCGACGTTGTTTAGACCGCTAGAATCTGGTGTTAATTTGCCTCTTGTCTACATTTTAAGTATAACAGAGTAGGCGGCTTCTGCTCAATATGAGACTATTTACTTCTCAATCAGTTTGTTTTCGTTATTTAGCAATTTGTGAAAACGTGACGTAGTTACGACTTAATAGTTAGTTGCAACGTCTGGCGGCCTCCACCGACATCTAATGCGCGATGCATTATATTTCGCACGTAGTTAAAAACAAATGCAACAATATTTTTTTAACATGCTGCTGCTGAATAACAATTCGTTGTTTTTTTGTAGGTACCTATCTAGATCAAAGATCAATGCTACATAATAAATTATCAGCCAATTGTATGTACAATCAAAAAAATGTTCAAGGTGCTTGGGCGTTTAAGACCTGATGAAAAATTACCCGGACAAGTATCTGAATCCATTAATTTTGATTTATTATTGTGCAGAGACTTATATAGTTCATCTACCCGCTGAAAGTAATTTTTCAAGTGACGGTTGCGAACATGAGTCGCGTGCATCGAACAACACTAGGTATAACATGTTTGCATTGAGTGCTCCGGTACAACCTTCTCAAATGACAGCGGCATATAAAAACACCGGACAGTTGGTATTCGAGCCAAGGTCCTGTAATGAGATATGTTGGTAGATAGCTGTGCTAAGAGAATTAAGACAATTCCGCCGGCGAGAAGATAAAGCTTCGCTGGGTTTAATAATTAATATTGTGCGGCGCAGGGTGTTATTAGCGAGATGCGTGAGCGCACACGCCGCGTGGACAGCATTGTGCGGATTGTGAAGGAACCTCAGACAGTTACTCATTACAATGAATGGGTCAAGGCCGCAGCTTAATGACGGGATTAATATAAGTGTTTTATTATTATACCTGTATACCTCTTTGTTTTTCTTACTATATACAATACAAAATCGTTGAATTAATGTTTAATTAACCTTTTAGTGGCAGGTATCCTAATGATTGATATCGCTATGAATTCGATACTTATTAAGAGAGTAATATTAATTCATTGTATAATTCGAGGTTGATGTGAGTTGTAGATAGTTAGCCGGGCGTTGTCTGTTGATCCAAAACAATAAAGTGATTGCCACACGCATGCGGCCGTGGTGCACTCAATTAACGTGGGAAATTATTATTTTTATCTCATCCGTCCATCGGAGTCATGAGCAGTGAGGCAGCATGTCCAATGAAACTGCGAGGAACAATGTATACCGACTAATTCCTTTGTTGTTATTTAATTTTATGTAGGAATTATACACTCTTGTTTTACAACCGCGCTCCAATTAGGTTTATTACGTTTAGGATATAATCAAAATGTTGAAGATATTGTGCAAATGGCTTCTTCTTCCTGGACAACCGGCACGACTGTTTGACGGATATTATGTGATTTCTGAGAAAACATGGAAAGTTATGACAGCTGGCGTCAATTACCAGCAGGAAAATTAAAAGCAAATTGAGTTCTTATTTCTAAGTAGCATGTAGAGTTGTAGACATAGAGGAATGTGGTATTTATAGTTTTTTTTTGGTTAGACTTTGTAGTGTCCCACTCGATTTCCGTGGTCCCACTGCTGGGCAAAGGCCTCCCCTTTTTCCTTCGAAACCTGTCTTGTGCGATCTCTAGCCATGTTGACCCTGTAAACGTTATCAGATCGTCACACCGCTTTCGCTGTCGTCTACCTCGACGGCGATGTCCTCCTTCAGGCGTCCGTGACGATCTTTGCCCATCTCTTCGGGTACATTCATGTGCGAGTCCGGACCACTCCCACTTCAGCCTGGCTGGGTTTTTCCAACATCCGCTCTTTGAGTCATGGAGCATAGTGTGGTGTTTCTAACACGATCTGTAAGCTAGACACCTCTGCCCTGTAAATCCGAAACACTGTATCTCAGAAGATACCTATTTCGTTGCGCTCCATTGCACGTTGGCAAATCTTGAGTTTGGACTTCTGTTGTTTAGTAAATGTTTAGTTTTATAGCATGCATACTTAAAATGTGATGGCTAGATAATTTTCCTCTTCCTACTTGGTCAAGATTGTGCGGTGTGATGCTGCGTCATGTTCGCCGAGGTCGCGGGGAGGTCGTGCGGTGCTTCACTAAACTATAAAGATTTGCATATTCCTAAGATAACTGACCATTGTCTTGATATGTTATTTTTTAAAGGAGTATACCTACATGCTCTTTTTTTCTTCATGACATAATGCTCGTAACGGTTATTTCATATTCCCACAATAAATGCATAACGAATACATAGTTTTACGAAGCAGTTTTTTATGTATCCGTTTGTAGTAAATGTTAGTTCTGGCGAGCTACTTATTATAATGTTCTTGTGTTTTGACAACGTGTGGGCATATCCCGTCATTAAGTTAATAAAAAATAATATTATATTATGCTCATAGGATGTGTTTTGCAAGTCACATTTAGCTGACCTAGATCTCTCTTTGCAAGCGACCTAAGACGGTTTCCTAATTTGTGGTCATTTTAGTGGCTATGTTATCGTTTTCTGTAAAGGATGAAAAGGGTAACCATTTTTTTTCACAGCTCCAAATTGTCAACTACAGGGACATGTAAACTTTTGACAGCAGTCTGTGTGTTTTTCGCAAATCTGACGCATATTTCCCCCAACTTATTCTTTTTGTGTTTGTTTTTTCTTTGCGTCTTGTGTACCTACCACAAAATAAATAGATTTCCTTTCTATCTTTGGTAATAAAACATACAGATCATAAATTAGTTCATCTAGCTAAGTATGATGAGTATGGCAAAATTAGATACCTCAAAAGAGATTATAGTAGCGTAACATTTTATTAGCGTATTAAATCCAAATGACGACATATTTGTATCATAAAATCACAAAATTTATTTCAACATGATTGTGAAGTAAATTCCTCAATGTAAAAGTAAACTTTAGTATATTTGTTATTAATGAGGAAGCTGTAGTTAGGTATGTGCATGCAAATAGTAAACATTGCGTAACATTGAAGATCAGTGTTATTCTAAATAAAACTGAATCGATATTGTTATAGGAAATAATGCTGGTATGCGCTCACCGCTATACCGCTTAGTCAACACATACAATACGCGTTTTGGTCAATTCCGAATTAGCCCATAAGCAAATTAACTAATTGCTTAGGGCATTACGTCTCGGTGGGCACAATAAACAGCACAGAAAAATTATTTGCTAGCACATGAAAGGCAAGGCTGTTTGTCAGCAAGATATTACAAGACCCGGAAGTCACTCTAGAGACGTGCGTCAATCTTTATAAATCGTTCGTCGATTATTTAGAAAAAATACGAGGCGACTAGTGGATTGGGGGGACCACAGGCGTGGATTGCTTAGGGCATCAAGCAGTCTTAATCCGGCACTGGTTTTGGTGCAATAGACATATTATTCCTAAGCAAATTAAAAAATTATATACCTAATTAAAATTCTTAAAAGGATCGGCAGTAGGCTCCATAGGCTTTACACAGTGTAGGTATCATTATTTATAGCCTAGGGACCTGTATGATACATTACCCATGAATTTTTTGTTTTTTACATCTTTTATAGAATTTTTTCTTTTATTTTCTTTTAACTTCTTTTTCATTGAGTTAGCCCTGCTAAAGTTAAAGTTTGCTAACAGCTTGTTTTTTATTATATAATATAGTAATCTGTGGAAAATGTTGTGGGTAGTATATTTATTAAGTTTAATTTTAAGACAACACTGTTTATGCTTAATATATCTACTATTGTTTGTTTCCCAAATGTAATAAATAAATAAACTATTCGCTCGTGGTTAAAAAATAACAGCCGCACGGGTTAAGCAAAGCTTGGCACGGTGACCATTTTTACATACCGAGACCACTCCATGCTTCGGAACGTTGGTCCCATGTGTCATTCGTGGTTATATGACAGTCGTTACGGGTCGTCAGAAGCCCGAAAGTCTGACAAACATGAGTAAAGGGCTGTCGTATTATCGTAGAAACTGGGTTGTGGAGGTCAGATAGGCAGTGTCGCTCCATGTGAAAACTGATATTTAAATACATCTGGTTAGACTGGAATCCGACCCCAACATAGTTGGGAAAAGGCTAGGCAGATGATGATGATGAACCTTTCGAACATAACTGTGAAGGAGAGTAATATCTGTAATAGTTATTTATGCGGTTTGACTCAATAAATGGCTTACGTTACCGTTAAGTAGGTATAATTTACTGTACCTATTGCAACTAAACGGTAGAATTTAGAGTTGTATCAAATGGATGGAGATAGTCGGGGGCCTATATATCTAAATGTAAGGAGTATAATTATGAATCTGGTCGAACAAGTAAATAGGGTGTTTGGAAACTGGATACGAAGCCCTATGGGGGTGATAGTTGACACCATTAAGAGCATTTTGAGCCATACATATTGTCTTAGACGAAATGTTTTTTATTTTTTTCCCGCTTAAAGTTGGTATGTTATTTTTGACTAATAACCTGTAGTTAAAAATAAAAAAAAAACATACTTCGTCTGAGACGTATGGATCAAAATGCTGTAAATAGTGTCTACTATCACTCCCTTAAAGCTTTGCACTCAGCTTCCAAACACCCTGTATAAAGAACTGTTTACAATAGTTTATTTTAAAGAGCAGGAACACCAATAAATATAAAGCAGAGCTTGTAAATGCTCTCTCTATTGTAGGTACTCGTGCCCATCTACACGTTAATGAACAATAGTAATCGTCACAGTCACTGCACTACGAGTTGACACCTACAAAATAGATGAGCCCCATTTTCTCGAATGACAAAGCACTATATTATTAACTAAGTCATCCATCACGCCGATAATTGAATATAAACTGTATGAAGCTCGACGAGACGTCTGCTAATTAAACATAATTTAAACCGGGTTCAATGCTTCTTGCTAGCGATCAATTAGGTATGAACATTAGGATCAGTTTGGTTGATTTTGAAATTAATAACGTTTTTTTGGTCGTGAGGTGATGTATTACGTCAATCACCATTCCAATTTTATTGCAAGGGCAAAAAAACTACCTGTGACTTCTCCGAAATAATTTGGACGTGATAAAACATTTGGCGGGGCTTTTTTTGTTTTAATGAGTAAAAAAGTCAATAAAGTTTAGATATCAGGCGAGAAAATGACTCACGATTAGAATATTTTTGGTGATATTCTTGGAACTTAGTCATCTTTTATAAGTAAATAGTTTTTACGGAACTGTACAGAAGTGTGAATTTGATTCCAATTTGTCAGAAGTTTTTGTTTGTACGCACGACGACACATGAAGCTAAACATTTCCAGTTTTAGCTGACCTCGTATTGTATAGGCTTTTCGTACAATGAGAAGCCAGCTTATACCGGAAATATATAGCTTGGTATGTTGTCGTACGTACCTACATTGTATTTCTATTTGCGATTCAATCAAGAATGATATCCGCTGGTGGTCCCGTCAATTATATGACGGACGATATAAATAGGTAGGTACAAAAGTTTGCAGGATCCGGGATCCTCGTCAAGTTTTTTGTTTAATATTATATCTAAGTATCGAAGTTTTCCATTGCGGTTATTGGTATTAATAAACTGTATAGGATTTTGTTTTTTGGATCGAGATAGATCGTGATACCTACCGATCATCAATTTTCTACATTCGATTGAACACATTTTGTAAATTACTTAGTGTGTTCATATAACTTTTTTTAGCCAATTTTTAACAGGTAAGTAATAATTTTAAAGAGGATTTTTCAAACCTTAACCGACGATTTCTTAAATGTTAGCGTATCAGTGTCGAAATCTGTATAAAGGGAAATTGATTTCACCATTCATTAGCCCTAAAGTAAAGTTAAATTAACACCAAAGCGAGAAATTGAGATTTGATCACACGAAAACTCCTTGGAATTAACATGAAACCACTAAATGTAAGTTGGCTTGAGTAATTAGATTTGACGCAATCACAAGTACCTCGGGAATCTACTTGTTGATAGTTCTGTGTGAATTTGATGTAAAGTTGATGTTTTTAGTACAATTCGAAGGGACACTCGAATTAGTAGGAAGAGTTGTCGCAACATTAAGAACAATGGTTGGGAATGGGCCGTGTTGTGACTGTGAGCACGTAATGAAGATTGCTTGTTACAGATAAATGTATTATAATTACCGATCTAAATTGTGAATGAGTGACGATTAGAGAAAGTTTTAAAGATGTACAGAAGACATGACCAATAGTTTTGCAAATAAATATATTCTTATTATTGTACATCCTAGAGCAGGTGTCACCAAATGGCGGACCGACCTATTTTGAGCGGACTTTAGCGGCGACTTAGCAGTACACAAAACACAATCTAAAATTATTAAAATAAAAATTTTGAGTAATTTAGTTTTTTCTGCCTTCGACACGAGAACTTTACTCCAACCTTCAGAAGGCTTAAAAAAAAAAAATCTTAAATATAAATAATATTCTAACGTGGATGAACAGAAAATTAAGTACCTACAAGAAACTGAAAAGAACTATTCTAAGTACCTACCTAAGAAAACAAATATTACTTTTGAGAAAGAGAACATGATCATTGACTACAGAACTTTGTAGCTAAGTCATGAGTCTCTACTTATAATTAGCATACAAAGTATGTCAGTTATAATATTCGGATTATGTAAAGATAAACACTTTATTATGCCAAGTAATAAGTTAACGTAAGTATGACTAAAACTTGTGCAACATTCATTAAAATCTCAATTTGTTTTTTGTAACATAAATTACACGAGTTTATCGATTAGTTACAATATTCGTTCTATCTCAGGAAGTAAAGCCGGAAGTCGCTGAAAACCTTCTAACTGTGTATTTGTGTAAACCGGAACTAATTTTTTGTTTTTTTATTTTATTATTAATAATAAATCTCTTGAGTATAGTTTACTGTTTATAAGAGAACGGAAAAAAGACTGATAGATGTGAAAACATATAATAAATATATGAAACTTACTTAAAAAATCAAAAATCCATGACCTTTTCATTTTAGTTAATCCAAATTGTGCAAATCCAATCTAACCGATTTACTTTCTCTGAGGAAAAAGCAGTTTGCGTCAACTTTGCGTGGGTTGTCACAAAATTACACGAGTTGGTCACAATGTTTTGACAATTGTTCATGTTGGCAATTTGTGTAAATCGTCGATCAGTGGGAGCGGTCGAATGCCTGCCCAGTGGAGCCCACTGCCCAGACCGCTTATAATAATAGTTCGGTTTGGAAACAATCCGGAATTACCGTGCACTTTCATGTTTTACCAACAGACCAGTTTCATTACTCCGGTAAATTATCGAAACCTCAGCAATAAGCTTATCATACAACCAATAACTTCAATTTTGATATTCAAATTGTTTCCCCAAATGTAATGATGGAGGTGTTAAGATACGAGGAGGAAAATTGTCAAAACAAATAAACATTTATATGTATTTACAAATTTGTGTTTTTCTTAATTGATTTTAAAGTTATTTTAATACTAATTTGGGAAGACAACTAAAGATTTTGTAGCGGGAATAGCAAAACAAGGGTCACTGCACGAAAATGACATTGGCGATTATGAATCGTTATAAATAAGACGACACTCATATTATGCGACGGTATCGTTGAGTTTATTAATGAAAGCTATTAATTAGCAAGTTCAGAAGCGTAAGCATGTGGTGCTTTACGGGTAAAAAAAATGAAAAAATTAAGCTTTGTTTAGAATTTATTGCTCTCAACGAACATTCTTGCGAAGGAAAACTTAGTTTATACAAATTAATCATATGAGCATTACAGGAAATATGTTTCAGAAATAAGTAGTGCAATCAAGAGTATTACAACGCTAAAATGCAGAAAATATTGTAAAAAATTATAATAGTTTAGCAAATCTTACTTAATTATGCCAACTTAATTGTTAACCTTAATACCACAGAATAATAAAGTAAGTTGCGGAATTAAATGGCGCGGATTCAGTATTTTTTTAAACTAGATTAAATAGGCGTTGTTTAAAGATAGTTACGGACAAAGTGTTAACAATTAAGACAATTAAACATTTGCCAAATATTTTGCAAACTAGCTACATGAAACACCACGCTTGTATTCTTGCAAGGTTAGACAGAGGTGATTAGCAGGTAGCGACTGCATTTCGCCACTTATGTTTAACTCCTATATAATAAAGGGCTAGCGCCTATTGCGATTAAACAGGCACAAAACATCTAGAATCATGTCTTGTACTGATTGTTTAATGACACATTTGCCCGTTTTCACTAATACTAAACATTTAGATGAATGCCTAAATGAAAGCGCGGCTTGCATTTTCAGCGCTCGGGTCAGCACCGAAAGTAAAAAATCCAACAGCGCGCTTTTATGAGGCATTAATTTAGGTGTAGCCTAGTGTTAGTGGGAACGGGGATTTGCCTGATTTAGAAAATGGACGACACAGGAGCGCTCTTACAACCACCCGATCAGCGAGGCAGTCAACCTTTAAACTTAAGCCGTTTAAAAGAAAAGTGCTAATTAGATATGGTATCACAAGAAGTAGGGGAGGTAAGCCTAAAACGGGTAGCCCGCCTAAAACGGGTATGCTTTTTAAATTGCGCACCGTTATTGCTAATAAGAATGTGTGCGTGCAGTGCGCGGACCCTGCCGCTCGCCAATCACAGGGAGTCGGCGCGCTTCTCTGGCGGACACGAGTTCACGGTAAGATAAGAAAGAAGTTTTTTGCTATTTCCACTAAAAAAAATTGAGTTACATTACTTTTGAATACTCGAAAATGGTTTACAATATGTTTTTACTAGTTTTGTGTTATTATTTTGCAATAAATAGACGTTGTATTTGTGTTATAGGTTGGCGTTTATTATTTGGGTTTTAAGGATATGAGTCGATTGAAAAAAATACATGCTTCTGGGCAAAAAGGGTAGGGGTAAAGCGGGTGCCCGTTTTGCCCATACCCGATTTGCCTTGTATAATTTCATTGACTGCTTATTAGTTCTTTTATTTTTGCAGATGGTTAATAAATACAAAAGAAATACTGCAAATGCATCGTGGGATGAGGGAGTTATGAAGCTTGCGATAGAAGAAGCTCTCAAAACTTCCGTCAATGGTGCAGCAAAAAAATATGGCATCAACTTTTCGACTTTACAGATACATGTAAAGAAAGGATGTCAAAAAAAATCTAGGAAGATTCACAACAGTTTTTACAGCAGCTCATGAATTAGAGCTAGTTGAGTATCTATTTCATATGGATTATCTGTTTACGTTGCCAACTCATTACGTTGTCTACAAAGTGCCGTAACCATTCCAAGAATACTGGTCCATTAATCCAACCATCATCACTGCAAGTAGCTGATGATCCTGGTGGAGCTCCATCTGAGTTATGATTGTTATGAAACAGTTTTAGTCATTGATTGACGTTGACCTAATGTAATTCAGTCCCTACCCGCTTTGCCCAAAAGCCCTACCTGCTTTAGGCCCCCCCTACGGGCAAAACGGGTAATTCGAATGGTAAAGATTTTTGTTATTTTTTTATTCTTAATGTACAAAACTACTAAATATGTCATTTATTTTATAGTCCTTGATAACTAAGCATTTCAAAATGTACAAATAAATGTTCAATTTGTATCTATAAACTGTTTTTATTTATCATCAACCTTAGCTTACCCGTTTTGGGCTACTCTCCCCTACCTACTAGCTTAAGTTTCCTCATGGGACATGATTAATCACACGTAAAAGAATCTTAAGGCTGCTCATTACGAAATTCAAATAGTTGATTAGGGTTACATAATTTATGAAAATATTGCACGTTGTGATTGATTGTCATGCGTATCTATAGAATTCTGAGTAGGTTGTGGAAATTAGGTATTATTATCATCAATATTGTTGTCTCATTGACTGGTTACGAAATAAACAATAGTAAATAAGTAGATATGTTTTGTGTCTTGCGGCGCATTCTTAGGATGGGCCATACTTGGATTGAGTTTATATTTTGTAAAATTTCTTTGTCATTGACCTGAAATAGTGCCAACATGAGGCAATGTTCCACCCTCTGCCGAATGAAACATAATATTGGCGTCACTGACGGGTGTGTCAGCGTACTGTGGGTGTGTCATATGCATTTCAATGTTTGAAATTCTGGTGTAATGGTTATATATTACCTATGTCATTTCAGCTACAGAAATAAAAGAAATAGCACTGCCACAACAAATGCCCGGCTAAGAATGTGTTTTCTTATTTTATAGAAGGCGGTTAGAAATAGGTACCCTTTATTGTTGCATTTCATTAGATCGATGTGTTCACATTACACATTACACTTTTAGATACCTAAGTAATTTAAAAAATAGATTAATATTTAAGTATTTTTTGTACAACTTCATTATGCATGCGGAGTTTGCCTGTAAGTGATTGTTGCACTATTGCATACATACATTCGCATGTTACCTTTAGCATAGAACCTGTGTAAACAATTGTTGGTGAACCAAAAAAAAAAAACAAAAGGAGTTAAAGACACGAAAACTACCTTATACCTCAGTGCGTCTTTAATAAAGATAAAACACAGACCAAAACCTAAATTACCAAACTACTGGTAGGTAAAAGGACAAAATGTGGAACAATCTCATACATTTGGTACTATCTACGCAAGAAAAGTATAAAAGAAAAGTGCATCACCGAGTTTATTCTATATGCAATTATGCATTGGTACTACATTAGTAGCAACACTGACCTGTGTTGCCATTGTGCGGCTTGTTGAATGATTCAACGAGCTTTGTTTGTTCTTCGCTACATCAAGTAGGTATAAACCATGTATGTGGTCCCGATGCAATGTGTGCCCGACGATACATAAACACTTACAATAGGAATATTTTCGCACCTTCTTGTCAATAGCGATGCAAGTATTGGAAAAACAATGTTTTATATTTTTAGATGATTTAGGGCTGATTTTTCCAACGCCAGATAACTTTAATTCGATGAATAAAATTGACGTTTGACAGTGTTTGTATGAAGTAACTGTCAAAATTACAAAATTATTCCTCGAATAAAGTTATTAGATCATAGAAAAATCAGCCCTTAGTTTTATAGCATGGAGAGGTATTGAAATAATACGTTTGTGTACAGACGTTATTAAAAAGATAAACACTTGAGCTTCCTCTTGGAAAATACAAATGATAATATCTGAGACAAATAATTACTCAACGTGCAACTAACAACATGTGTTAGGCGTGCTAGTGTTCTAAATATTTTTGTATTATTATTCTCTTTAGTTTTGCATAAAACAAGTACCTAAATGATACTTATTAAGTTATGGAAAAGCGGAATATCCTAACCCAGGCTTATCCGATTAAAAGGAGGCTCAAATCACTAGTTTATAAAGTTTATTTGTTAAAATAATAAACCATTTTTCAAATAAATAAATAATACTTTAGCAGAATTTTAACGATAACACATAAGACACATTAACTATACCAGTCTCATCACATAAAGTAAACTTAGATCTAAGCAAAGATGCAGCTATCACTCAAAACGATAGCACATCTTGGTTTGTAATCAACCACTCACCTAATACAACTGCACTTGTGAACACAATTAACACCTCCTAATATGGCACAAGGAGCGTTGGCACAAAACATCACAATATACACTATACGTATACTAGTTGTGTCACTAACCGGACGGGGGCGCACTGGGTAAACTACGTCACTAGGGGTCGTAAGATCGCGTCGTGTGAAGTTGTGTCGGACAACTTATCACAGATATCGGTCGTGTTGTATCGTTAAAGGCTCGGGCCAGACTGAGCAGTTTATTATTATATCGCAGCAAGGAGCGCGGCTGTATTCAAGGTTCCGGCCGCGGCTGGCGCAGGCGCACGCGGCACGTAGCGACGCTTATCTGCAGTCGCCTATGTCGCTCACGACTCGCTCGTTTGGGTCTCGTTACGTTCGCGTATCGCGACGGAATCTTCACGCTGTACTATTTTGGAAAACGACTGTTTCGTGACGTGACAGGAGATCAAGATGGGGTCTTTGATCTTTTCCAACCCATGTGTGATGAAGAGAGCTAAAAAGCTGTTCTGATCGGTTGCCGCGATTCTGTGATATTCACATCTTAGAGCTCTTAAATCTTGAAGTTGTCTTTAAACGTTTAATTTCATAAACCACTGCAAAATGATTTTGTTTATTGAAATATTTTTAATGAAATCCTATCATTGAACAGCGGTTATGTATTCATTTAAAATAATATTCCTACCATCGTGCCTTTCTTCCCCGAAGGTTATGTTTAAGTCAGATGGGGGCGAGCCTATGGTTATCAACTGGGCAAAAATCCAGACACCGGGCTGCTGCTGAGAAATTCCTGATGGAAAAATCCAATACCTGCCCGACCTGGGAGTCGAACCAAGGACCACATGCTCAGCAATCGTGCTTACGGATATCTATGTTACGGCCACTAGACCACCGAGGCAGTACCTACCATACCTCTATCTAACAACTCTCAATAACATGCTGGAATACAATAATTTAATGTCAGATTTACAGACTTAAACTATGTAATGTAAACCGAAGTCATAAACACATAGGTGGTTGCGGTTTAATTTACGACGAGTTGGAATGTTTAGGTATATACATATCGAATTCGATTATTTTAGAACACTTCCTTTATGCGTTTTAAACCGATAACAAAGTTAAATGTAACAGAATGTTAAATAACAAAAAAAGTGGAATATGTACAATGTCGTATTGTGTTATGTGTGTATTTGAACGTATATAGTACTACAGTCTGTCATACGAAGCAGTGTTATTAGTTATTGTAGGTACTAGACGATTACCGTTTGTCTAGAATCTGACACATACAGGTTTTAAAACAAATTTTTCATAAAATAGTGATGAAATAGTTCCGATGATTTCATAACGATTTTAAGGAAGACAAACAACCAAAGCATGGGTTTTTCTATAATAAAGGTTTCTATGACAAGTTTTTTATAAAAAATCTGATATCTTCCCCAAAAATTCCATTACTAGGTAACCATTTTAATTCTATCCCGTTTTCGTAGCATCTCGTAGCCCGTAGCGCGTAGCGCGTAGAGGGACGTAGAGAAATGCTACGAAAAGATAAGGGTGGCGAGTACGCGGAAATATGATGTCGACAAAGAAGTTTCTAAGTAAATATTATACTGTGAATCTTGTCACATCGTGAGTATTTTAACAAAATTAGGAGGTTAATATTAAAACGACAAACAAACCTTCAACCCAATACCGATGTTCAATAGTATAATATTTGCCGTTACTGTGTTCCGTCAATATTGTTTTCTAGATACATTAATTAATATAATTATCATTATACCTATTAATTTTGATGCTGAGATAATAAGCAGGTAGTAGACATAAGATAGCGAGTATCTGAAATGAATTATAACTGGCTGGTTGACCTTTCTATTTGGCATATTCAATAGCGACTTGTAAAGAAGTAAATAGGAATCAGAAATCGCTTCCTACTCGCACAAGGTTACTTTGTATATTTCCTCTATGTATTAGTTTGTGTTTATTAATAGAGGAACAAAATATGTAGATGTGTTCACAGATAATGACGAGAGCTATTAGTAAGAATACTTTGCTTACTTTGGTTCCGTTTGTATATTATAAACTAATCGTTTTACTTGCTAATGGAAATGTTAGCAACTAATGTTGACTTGGAATAGATTTGCAGTATTGGCAAACTACGTTTCAGGAAGCTTCTACCATTTGATTTATTTAATTTTAATTTATTTCTAAAATGGTCATAAACGCACCATGGGTAGTCGCCACAGTACAGCCCTATATTGTGGGAAGAAAGGTATCCACCACCTCAAGACTTCGTAAACCCCCAAGAACACCTGCCTCCCGGTCGCGAACTGCAGTCGCCAATTTGGATAGCACTAAATGGGGCATTATCGATTCACCCAACAACTATGCAGTCTGTTATGTCCTTTCTGCTAGAGTGTCCTTATTGTCCGTTCTGCACCTTCGACAATCTGACAATCTCAACAATGCCTCTGACACGTGATTTGTGATGGCCCAAACTGTATAAGCAACATTGGTTTACAGTCAGCAACAAAAGCCGGTTAACACTGTAGTTTTTTTAATCTCAGTTATTGAGCAAAATATTTCTTCAAAATTGCATTGTACTTCTGCTGCAATTTTGAACAAATAATTTGCTCAATAACTGAGATTAAAAAAACTGAAGTGTTAATCGACTTTTGTTGCTGAACGTACCGTCGAAACGAAAACAGGGAGACTGTCCTGCTAACTGGTCAGTTTGTTCTATTCTTATAAAATTCGACCCGATAAGAGATAGGAAGAAAAAAGGGGTCACCAATAAGTTCGAAGTAATTTATAGTCAGTAGGTTATCAATGAATTTAATAACAAATTCCACAACAGACTACCTTGTCTTACCAAATATTAAATTACTCCCCGTATAATGAAGGATAAATGAGTATGTTGAAACTGTGATACATGTGTCATTCGCCTTGTCTTATAATGAAATTAGACGCGGTATTGTGATGGTAATATGAGAGATATTCTTTTGAAATTTATATTAACAAACATGCTGACTGCAAGCATCGCGAGGCTCTTTGTTAGTCGCTCTTGGTTTTGCATAATATTCGAATGTTTTGCGGGTATGGTAGGTAAAATAAAAAAAAGTTGGCAATGGAGTTAGGCATGCATTATGAATTTGGACTATTGTGAGAACAAAGTTCAAGGAAATAATTCATGATTTATCTTATTATGGGAGCAGGTGGTGGCCTAGTGTGCAGTGGCCCTGACTTACGAGTTGCAGGTCGTAAGTTCGAAGCCAGACAGGCGCTTTACTTTGTGTAATTTATTTCATCACCATTGAAATTCGAAGAAATGTGACATCTACCAAACCGCACCGGGCCCGCGTGGTGGAATACAGCCCATTCCCTCACACAGAGAGGACGCCAGTGTCCCAGCAGTGGTAACCTAAAGGCTCTCCCCCACAGACGCATAATTATCGATCGATAATATCGGATGCGACATTGCGGTATCTATTTTCAGTACATTTTGTATTAGGACGACTATGAAATTACACTGTTGTGATAATAACGACGCAATAGAAGTAGGTCGCTTGGGTTCCTCCGTCCTGCGATATTCCGATATGAGTTCTTAGAACATTTAGTATTAGGACGCAAATGATCTTACACACAGTAGTAACGCGTAGTGCGGGCGGGGCGGCCTGTCCTGTAGGTTACACGCACACGTTAGAAATATCGGACGGTAAAGGTGTATAGTCGTGTGGTTAAGAATCGGGACGCATTATCGCAATAACGCATCAGATATTATCGACCGATAAAACGCGCCTGTAGGGGAGATCCTTAAAAGACTGATTATGTATCTTATAATTACCAAAATGTAGATACTCATTTAAAAATCGTTAATTTTTTTTTAAACACCTGCTAGCCGCGGTTTCACAGTAAGAATTTTCCTTATCATCATAATGTTCTTAATGACGATTATTGCAGTGCACAAAATCTTCGTTGTCAACCTGCACAGTAAACTTCTTTGCTGTCTGTACATACCTCGTAACGAAAATTTGTTTATATAATGCAGACCTATAGTATTTCGTTCTGTGTCGCATCCACTATGTCTAATTCAATTTAGCGTCCCAGTTACGGTGTGAATTGTTAAGCGTTCTCCTAATGGTAGCCTATTATTATATACTTGAGCCTGACTGTTAGCATGTTATGATTTCATAATTTTCTTTTACCTCTGACAGCAGCAACCCAAAGCAACCTTATTAACACGAGAATAAAGATCATTATGTCGTTGACAGTGATGCAGAATCAAAGGTATAATAAGTTTAGACACCTTTGACACCTAACACACACAATGTCACAGAGACTTGACTTGGTTGTCATGGTAACGCCATTATTATTGTGTGGGCTCACTCTTCTACGCACTTTTTACGCAACTTTGTACGATTGGGGAAAATCTAACGATTCAAATCTTTGATGTTCACATATTAAGTAGCAATTAGCAGCTATTGAACACAGGCTACGGTCAAGCAATCCGTGTATGAGTCCTCGCAAGACCTCCGGAACTAGGAACGCAGAACACACAGGCTGAGTTGAAATTCAAACTCAAAATAATTTATTTCAAACACATAAATTGTAGTTGTGGTGCAAATTGAAAACTAACTTTATCTACCTTTCCGGAAATATTGTTGTATAATAATAATAATGTGTACTCACGTAAAATATCATAAACCATTTAAACCGCAAAATCTAGAGCGGTCGGTTTGAATTTTTTTTATTGGAATGTTAAAGTTACGAAAGTTATTTCATTTCAACCGTGATACCGTTAGATGTTGATGTTGCATTTGGTCTTCGAATCCAGTCTTCAGGCCGGTTTGGATCACATGTGTGTGATTGCGCATGGCAGCATCACTAACGTCCAATAATGTCAAAGTGTCAACCTGTCGTTCCACATTCCGATAATAGGAAACTCAAAAAAAAAAAAAATAAAAAAAAATTATTTATTAAATTTCATGTTTCAATTCCATGAACTTTTTAATTTGTATTCGTTAATTTCTTTAATTGTATGCATTGAAACTTTATTCAGAGGCATTTTATTTAGAGATTTTTTATTCTGTGGCAGTATTGTAGGTACGCATTGTAATATTTTAATATTAAGTATGTAAATATGGGTTTTGCCTAAAATATATATATATATTTTTTAAATGCCCTCTCTCACGGAGAGCATTCGTCGTGTAATGTAACCTTTACTTGCAACATAGCCGCATTACTTCTACCTATTTAATTGTATGTATTAACCTATCCTGCTGGCTTCAATGATCTCTCTACACTATCTAGCAGTTGACGGCCTGTGCATTCAACTTGCAAACCCTTAGCCTTTACAGTGGAATCTTGAAATGTTACATTACAGGCAAATGCTCCCGATGTGGGAGCGCCTTAAGACTGAAATAGAATGTGATGATCGATCATTGTCAATGTTAAATTAACTGAATTTATTGGAATTCTATTATTAGATTAATAGCAATACATTTACTGGAGCGTAACTTACTTGCGATTGAAAATAAATTGAAACGTTCGCTTTGTAAATAATAGTTTAAGTAATCTCACGTTTATCTCGTGTTGTAAACGTGTTATAAAGTTGAACCTTAGTTATCATGTTAGGAACAGTCCCGGTTAAAAATCAACAGGTATAAAAAATGTTGACCCTAGAGGTACTAATGCTACTTACGCGTAACGGTTTAAAGTAAAAAAAAAGTTATTTAAAAAAATAAAAAAACCCGACTGCGGTAAAAAACTGAAAAGCTAAAAACAAGCCCATTTTAAATTAAATAAAAGTTGGAAGCAGGCGGGACTCATTTGAATTTGAAAATATAATAAAAAAAACATTTTTACAAAAAAAAAACAACCGACTTCCAAAAAAACACTACAAATTGAAAAATAACTTTAATTTCGGAAGTCGGTGTCTTTGGTTCCGCGTTTTCGTTTATTGACACCGACTTCCGAAATTAAAGTTATTTTTCAATTTGTAGTGTTTTTTTTGGAAGTCGGTTGTTTTTTTTTTGTAAAAATGTTTTTATTTTTCACTTTTTAGTGGGTCAGTTTGTAATTAATCTAAGTTACAAAAGCCTAATGCCAACTGTTCATCACCTTTTACAAAATATTGCTTTTCCCGATGCTGGGACGTTAATTTTTGAGGAGTTCTCCCGGTAAGAACCAGGAGATCCTCAACAATCACTCGCAATACGTAATTGTGACGAGCATAAATTGCTTAGCAACCATATTAAAGTAATCGAATCGCAACCCGTGAAATATTTGTCAGTGAGTAGTTCCGATGGCCATCTGTGATCTTCATCATCAGCTCCACTTTACCAAGTGATGATTTCCGAGAGCAAATGCTCAAGTTACTTTAAAAAATATCCAAATCGCTTTAGCTTTGCCTATAAAATTTGAGGGTTTCTGTCGATTTCCATGGAATCCTCTCATCAGATTCCAACTTGATGATAATGGGACCACCTCGAGAGTATACCCTTTCAAATAAAAAAAGAACTTTTGGAATCGGTCCAGCCGTCTTCGAGTAATCGGTGAACATACACAAGGTAGCTACTGTAAACTGTTGAGGAGTTCCCTTAACTGTCCTTCGTCTTCATCATCAGACCCCTAATGACAGTCGCAACCCATCTAGGTGTAAAGTTCACATCAATACAAATTAATCAAGCCCAAACACAAGGTAACTGCTGTAAATCGTTGAGGAGTCCCCTCGACTGTCTTTCGGCTCCATCATCAGATCGACTCCAGACCTTCATCAAATTGTAGTGCTTTAAAATACTTAATGAAAAAATTAACAAACGCACTAGTCGCTCCTACGATTTTCGAAAGTTCCCCTCGATTTCACTGGGATGCCATCATCAGATCCTGGTTTCCTTATCATGGGACCACCCTTGGCATATCCCCTTTCCAACAAAAAAATAATAATCAAAATCGGTTCATAAACGACGAAGTTATCCGCGAACACACATAAAAAAAAAAATATATATATATATGTCGGAAACGTCATTAGTACGGGAGCTGACTTGACAACCGGAATCGGAACGCTAGCGCCATCTGGTGGCGTTGACAGAGTCTGGCCTGAGTTCGTGGGGGGTCGACGCTGGAAGGCAGCGCGAGAAGAACGGTGGAGCTCTCTTGGACATTGGACATCGTACGAACAACATGTGCTCAGAAACTGTCGGCGATCCGTATCTGGTTGTGTCGTGTACCTACCTAGTGTGTAATTTGCTAGCGTGATTAAATTGTTTGTGAAATTATAATCTCATTTGAACTGCAAACCGTTTTTCTATTGCGCATTATCCAACACACAACCCACTGTAGCCCACTGTAGCCCACTCTAATTCAAATATGGCTGATAATAACGAGACACACTATACCTTTCCCCCTCATCAGAACTGGGATTAGTGTTGGTTCATGCGCAAAATCAGAACGCTTAAAATTAAAGTGATCGTTGACATTTGATAAACAAAGTGCAAACATGCGAACGCTTATTAAATAATCGTGTGGATCTGTCCAAGTTCGACCCAGACAAACCAGATACGGATGCGCGATCATAGTACATGTTGTTTTGGGCATAGGCTGTATGCAGAAATACCTTTGCACAGTGACGCGCCAGTTGCGCCCTACCGCCATGTTAAAAAAAAAAGAAAAAAAAAAGTGTGTCTGTAACCGGCGTTTGAGTCCGTCGTATCCTGTTTTCGTATTAAGAACACACGGTAGGACGCGTCGTGTGCAAACGTAACAGCACACAGTACGATAGCTGATTTGTGTTTTGCTGAAAATTCACTGCAAGCAGGTAAAATTGTTGTGTGTGGCCGTCATTAAGGCGCACAAAGGGAGCCAAGGACGTAGGAGTACGACGTGGAGCTACCAGTGACGTGGGGTGATTTCAAGAATCGAGCCAAGCAGCCCTGCGGCCGTCGGTGAAGCCCTTCGTGTGCTGCAAGTGAGGGAATCCAGGACATGTCGCGACATGTCATGGGCCGCGGCCCGGTGCACGAGCAGTGGCAGCCAGGCAGATGGTGGAGGTGGACCGCGTGCTGCAAGCAGCAGCGGCGAGTGGACGTTTGCGTCGTACAGCTACTCTCAGGCACGTTAGAAAATAAAGGTGAGCTGTATTGTTTTGTTTACGATTCTGGTGCTGAATGCTCGTTAGTAAAAGTGAGTTGTGCAGCCAAATTAAGTGGCAAACGAGTTAATAACGTTGTTGCATTGACTAGTATTGGTCAAACGCGTGTATTCAGCACAGAACAAATCATATGTAGCGTTGCAATTAGCGAGCAAAGACTTGAGATTTTATACCCGACATTTACTGGCAAAGTAATATTATGATAGGACAATTAAAGTAACATGTTGAACAGACCTAGTTTAAGTTTATTTTGATAAAGGCTCGTAGGCTTGTGGCTCGTTTGAGTAGTGTGTAACCGGATGGAGGTTACATGTGGAGGTGACTGGATAGAGGTTGCCTGTTGTGTTAGTAACCGGATGGAGGTTACGTGTTGAAGACCGGATGGAGGTCGTTTGGTTTGATGCTTATGACTGGATGGAAGTCTTAAGTGTGATGATGAGGACCGGATGGAGGTCGTTTGGTTTGATGCTTATGACTGGATGGAAGTCTTAAGTGTGATGATGAAGACCGGATGGAGGTCGTTTGGTTTGATGCTTATAACTGGATGGAAGTTATAAGTGTGATGATGTAGACCGGATGGAGGTCGTTTGGTTTGATACTTATAACTGGATGGAAGTTATAAGTGTGATGATGAAGACCTGATGGAGGTCAGAGCATGAGCGCTGCAATATTTTAATGAGCTTTCTATTATTTGAATGAGTATGGGTGTTGTTCAACATGTCGCTTTGAGAGAAAGAGTTGGTAATGATTTTCATTAAAAGTAATTAATAAAAATTAAATTCTTTATTGCGAGTAACATACAGTGTTAGTAACAATAAACTAAACTTACAATTATGTTAGTGATACAATTACAACAATTTTCGCTTTGATTAGATAATCAAAGTTTGTTTACATGGCTCAGGCCATTGGGTGTTTTTGCTATGATTAATCAAAGTTTGTTTAGTTAATTTAGAGGTATTGTTTTGTAAAAACAATGAGAAGAGGATTAAAGCTTTGATTTCAAAAGTTAGAAGCCGTAAGTGGTCAGAATTGGCCGAGTGGAACATGCACTGCTGTTGGTTTTTTTTGTGGTTACAGGTTGGCGCGCGGCGGCGTGTGCGGGCGGGATGACAGTGTCGGGCGGCGCTGCATTCTTTGGATCTCCTTTGGGAGTGCTCGCTGATCAGGGACGGTGCTTTTCGTGCAAGAGGTTTCACGACTTCTGCCAGAGAGGCAGTGACGGCGAGTGGATTGTCTACCGAATCTGGTGAGCCGTTTTCATTTTGTTTTGACTCTGGTACTGAGTGCTTCCCTGGTAGATAACAGTAAAAATGGTTACATTGTTGGGTGTAGCCCAATCTAATTTACAATGCAATTTTAAATAAGCTCACGTTAGTTTAAGAATGATGTCAGTAGGTCATGTACCAGTCGAAGTAGATAGTGATCACAGTGCTGATGTGCAATGAGCAAGCCTATGTAGTGGGAGCCACGCGAGTAGGTGTTCTCTAACGGGCGCGGGCGTAGTAAAGTCGTGTGTAGTCACAGGGTGATGGATGTGGATCCATGCGCTGGATGTGTGAGAGCAATGTGGATTGCTGGTCGGCCGGAGCGCCGTGGCGTTAGAGTGGTTTACTCGTGTGTGGGTTTCCAGGTGCCTAAGGCTCTTAGTGAAAAAGATTATTGTTGTAATGTGGATAACGATGGTACATGGCTATGGTTGATGTTTTTTTTTGCTATGATTGATTACAGTTTGATTACATGGCTCTGGTTGAATCAAGTACGCTCATGACGCTAAGGCACATGCTATGGCACAGGCCAAGGGATCAGAGTATTACTGACGAATTTGAGGAAAGCCAAGTAAGTCTTGTTGATGTAACAGAGCAGAGATTAAGTCGTGTGTGTGTGTGTGTGTGTTGTGTAGGGTTTTGTGAGAAACCACAAAGTCCGTGAGTGACTTGGCGATCCGAGGGGATGCGCAAATGAATGGTTGAGTAACAGGAGGTTACTTGATAGTATGAGACACATGCACCTTAGTTGATTATTTAGTTTGTGATCTTGAGATTTGTTAATCAAATAATGAGTAATGCTCTGAACTCTGCAATTTTTTAGGTTGTTCGAATTTTCATTGTGTTTTTGCCTGTACCATATTGGTCAGGAGTGACCGAGCTATGTGATACTTTGCGGGTATGTTTGTTTACAGATTAACACACGAGGACGTGTGTATCGCAGGATGACCGTGTCGGAAACGTCATTAGTACGGGAGCTGACTTGACAACCGGAATCGGAACGCTAGCGCCATCTGGTGGCGTTGACAGAGTCTGGCCTGAGTTCGTGGGGGGTCGACGCTGGAAGGCAGCGCGAGAAGAACGGTGGAGCTCTCTTGGACATTGGACATCGTACGAACAACATGTGCTCAGAAACTGTCGGCGATCCGTATCTGGTTGTGTCGTGTACCTACCTAGTGTGTAATTTGCTAGCGTGATTAAATTGTTTGTGAAATTATAATCTCATTTGAACTGCAAACCGTTTTTCTATTGCGCATTATCCAACACACAACCCACTGTAGCCCACTGTAGCCCACTCTAATTCAAATATGGCTGATAATAACGAGACACACTATACTTTCCCCCTCATATATATACGGTCGAATTGAGAAACCTCCTCCTTTTTTGAAGTCGGTTAATGATATGGCTCCCGCCTGCTTCCAACTTTTATTTAATTTAAAATGGGCTTGTTTTTAGCTTTTCAGTTTTTTACCGCAGTCGGGTTTTTTATTTTTTTAAATAACTTTTTTTATTTCCAGCTTTTTAGTTGACAAAATAAATGTGAAAGATTTCGCAGACGATTTAGCTCTTGGTACGTGTTTTTTACGATTTGTCACTTCGAATTACATTTAACCATATAAGTTGTATATATTTTTGTAATCACCTTTAAAAACCCTTTACCCCACTCGAAAGGTTTCGAGAAAAATAATTTTTTTTTAAGACATAATATTGCGCCAAAAATCGGCCATTTTATATATTTTCAATTTTGATATACCCAGTGACACTCGCGCTACCAGGACAAATCTAAAGACGTATAATTTATCAAAATCCGTTCATTTGTTTAGAAGTTACGAGGGAACAAAGAAACGGACATACATACATACATACATACGTACATACATACATACAGGTCAAACACATAACCCTCCTTTTGGGCTTCGCCGTAGTCGGGAAAAAGTCGATCCTGATGAACCGCAGTCCCAAAGTGATTGAAACGCTCGCTTTGTAAATAATAGTTTATGTAATCTTACGGTTATCACAAGTGTTCTGTATTCCCAGTCTCACGGTATTCAAAAGATCTTGATTTAAAATTATACGTGTTACTAAACACTAGTCTTTACGGATAAACCTATAAACGTCTCATGAACGCCTGCGCATAAAAACATCGGAGGCCAAACCGAACATTAACCGATTTAAATGATATTTTCATTGAATGCTCGATCGCTCATAATATAAATGGCCTCACCGTCGCTATGAGTAAAATACATTACAATTATATGAATTCATAATTATAAAATACTTAGTCCATCATCAAGGTATTCACTCGTCTTTTGTTTTTATTAGGGTTCCGTATAAAAACGGAACCCTATTACTAAGACTTCGCTGTCTGTCCGTCTGTCTGTCTGTCTGTCACCAGGCTGTATCTCAAGAACCGCGATAGCTAGACAGTTGAAATTTTCACAAATTATGTATTTCTGTTGCCGCTATAACAACAAATACTAAAAACAAAATAAAATTAATATTTAAGGGGGGCTCCCATACAACAAACGCGATTTTTTTGCCCTTTTTTGCTCGATATCAAAAATGGCAACAGGTAAGCACTTGAAATATTCACGAAATACTCAGTTGTATTTTAACTTTAATAATAAATAATAATAATAAAATAAAATAAATATTTAAGGGGGGCTCCCATACAACAAACATGTTTTTTTCGGCGTTTTTGCCTTGTGGTACGGAACCCTTCGTGTGCGAGTCCGACTCGCACTTGGCCAGTTTTTATTCTGTTCGTGTCGCGTAAGTTGCAAGTACTTGCAAGTAATAGACCAATTAGCTTGAAGGATCTCGCGGTACTTTACTCCGACGAGTAGAGTAAATTTGAGTGCCATTACGTCAGTACTTCCATAGTAACTTAAGCCTCTATAGAATTGACTTAAAAACACTGTGAAAAGTGTCACAGAAAAGGAAATTATAAAATGCGTGCGGTTATAAAAATAAAATTGTCTCTAATGTTTTATGAAACGTAATTGCTGAAAACTTTGTTTTTGACAAACAATCATCATTGCCCTTCAACGTGGCATTGCTGCCAGCTTTTGAGACACTTTTCCTGTTGAGAGCGATGCGGACGAATTTTTTGATGCCCTATGATTCTTTGCTCTCCTTTTTATATGCATGTACTATTCGTCGTTTCAGCCGATAGACGTCCACTGCTGGACATAGGCCTCCCGCAATTTTGGAGAGGGTTTGCCATGTACTATTATTTTAAGACTATTAGCTTATATATTATGTTAACTAAAAATACCCGAATGAAAAAAAAACATGAATAATTCCGGCTCAAATATTTGTATTTCTTCCTGTCAAGGAGCCAAATTGCGTCATCAAAAACTACGTCAATACTTTTATAACCACATTGCCCTTAACACGGAAAATTGAATGAAATGCATTACAATGTTCCCGCATATCGGAAGGCGTTGAATAATCGAGTGTTAACTGCACCGTGTGTTGACTGCACCGACTCACCGAGGTTGCTGTTGTGAAACCTCGCTCAGCAAACTCAACCTCTAGCTAAAATAAGATAATACGTGAGCATTAAAATATATTGAGTAGCAGTAAATAGCACCTCGTCAACAATGTTGTTATATTGCTTTTAATTTTAATTTTACAGGCAGTACAATTGGATGTAATTGTGCTTCACTAGGTGGCAAATGGGTTTTTTCCAAGATTAACTACTCAGTAGAAGTCTGGATTTGTTATGTCAATAGCTATGACATTTGGGCTAATTTCTTAATAGAAGTAGACCACGTATAATGTGCCTCTGCCTGCCCTTCCAGAAAAACAGGCTTGTATTATATTTAATATATTTTTTTTTTCCTACCACAACATTAATTATCGTCACAAAGTAAAGAAATACTTCATTAGCTGTTCGATCGTAATAGTAAAGATAAGGTTTGATACTTTGATACGTAATAATTTAATATTCTTGCACAATTTTATTTGAATAGCTAGGTACAAGAAAGACTATGATTAAACACTATAATTTATTATATAAATGAGGCTTAATGAGGATGTATTTTATTTTTCATTTTTTTTTATTACATTTGGTTGTGTCGCTCAGTGCTGATACAATGTCTTTAAATAAAACTAATTATTTATTTTCTTCAACTGAAGCGAATTTAACTAGGTATACAAATCCAATATTTCACTGCGAACATGTTGTCTGCAAATTTAAATACAATACCTATGTTAACAGTCGATGTAAGAGTCAATCTGAAGATTGATGGCCAATTTTTTGACAGTAGGTATCTACATGATACTGACGGCACTGTATTCTTGATATATATCAATACATGACATCAAGCATATGACATATGTCACGATATCAATGCATTTTGCAAGTTGTACGAAACGCGGCATATATTCACAGATGAAGTAAATGTTAAGCCTATCTACATAGGTACGAGTTGCTATTTATGATGGGTGTTATATGCTAATTTTCACTAAGTACCTACTAAGAAGTTCACCACGGTAAAAATGTCGTTGGAATTTTATGGCTATTCTACATGTTCACACATAGTTGAGTTGTGTATTAATTATCGAGGGATTGCAGAATTGCAGGATTACCTTGAAATGCCAACATTCCATAATAATTTCCAACCAGGGATTGAAAAGGTTCCTAAAATACCGGTAAAGTACCGGTATTTAGTGGTTCCGGTTACTAGAACCCGAACCGGAACCGGAATCGAAATAAGAACCTTTAAGAACCTTTATTTTACCGGTTCTTCTTCAAAACGAGTCCGAACGAGTTCATAGTTACGATGCCGCTCAGCGCAGGACGATCTATTGGCAAGGTACCTAAGGGCGGCCGGCGGGCGCCGCGCCGCGCCGGCAGACGTTGGGATGTAAATCGCCTTTCATAGACTTAAAAGGCTTGAATTTTGAAAGGACCTTTTTTTGCTAGAAATGGATTCTGCTGATCATTACTTTACTATAAAATTTCGTATGAGGCAATTGAGTGTACAAATGAAGGAGTTATAATTTTTTACAAGTTTTTATTTAGCTTGCACTGTTCGTATGTCGTACTTATGTAAGTTGTCCGTCAAAATCTGCAAACCATTTTTCGACCATTTGTTGGTAGCCGATTAAGATGAAATTTTACATTCAATATGGCCGCCGCTCCAAGATGGCGGATTACATATTTTTTCTCAACCCCCTTAATATGGGTATCAAATGAAAAGGCTTGAACAGTAGAAAACGATAAAGTAAATAACATCACACTAAATTCAATAATAATTCAATTGTATGTATGTATGTAATTTGTCCGTCAAAATTTGCAAACCATTTTTCGAGCATTTGTTGGTATTCGATTGAGCTAAAATTTTGCATACACCTTTAGCTCTGGTAACAATACAATGTGCAATACTTAATATTGTAATAATTTCAATATGGCCGCCGCTCCAATATGGCGGATTACATATTTTTTCTCAACCCCCTTAATATGGGTATCAAATGAAAGGGCTTGAACAGTGGAAAACGATAAAATAAATAACATTACACTAAATTCAATATGGCCGCCGTTCTAAGATGGCGGTTTACATTTTTTTTCAATCCCCTTATAATATGGGTATCAAAAGAAATGGCTTGAAGAGTAGAAAACGATAAAGTTAATAACATCATACTAAATTCAATATGGCCACCGCTCCAAGATGGCGGATTAAAAAAAAGTTTTACAAAACAAGCTGACCACCGTTCATAGCTAAAAAAATGTTAATAATAAACCTTTAAGACCAAAAAATAAAAGTAAAAAATAAAATGAAAATAAAAAAAGTTTTTAAAAACAAGCTTTTATTTAAATAAAATGTAACCTTATAAAGAAAGAATAACGCGAACTAAAATGAAAAAAATAAATTTAAGTGACACTTATTTTAAAACATATAAATTTTAAAAGCTTGAGGCACATGTACGATATCCGTTATACAGGTGTACCTACTACACAATAACAGTGCCTCAAGCGGTTCTAGCCTTTCTTTTGAAGACAGTGTTACCCTGAAGGAATTCTGTGCAGCACTTTTTAAACAAGATGGTCGTGAGGATATTGCATCTGTTATTGAATATATGCTCAAAAATCCAGAAGAGCGGCACAAATTAAGCAAATGATTAAAAAACCCGTTTTTTCACCATTATTTTCACCAGAGAAAGCACTAGGTTTGCTACTTTCATTAAAACTATCGAAATGGCAATACATCACTTTGAAGGAAACGACAATTCGAGAAGGTTCAAAGGATAAATATCCGTCTTACAATAAAGTACAAAAGGCTAAGCTGCAGTGCTAACCTCCGAAGACATTTGTGACTGTAACGGATTCCGCAGCTAAGATTGCACTACAAGCATTACTAGATTTAACAGTGAACAAGATTCTTGAAAGTCTTAGTACTAATGTCATACAAGGCAAACAATTGATATTAATATCAAAGTGAGGATTTGACGGTGCATCCAATCAAAGTAGATAAGCAAAAAATGGTAAGTGAGCAAGAAGATGATTCAAGTATATTTATGACCTCTTTGGTTCTATTAAAGTTGATAGCTGGAGATGATACCATATGGTATCATCTCCAGCTATCAAAACCCTGCTCATCTTCGTATTGTCGTCCAGTGCAATTCAGTTTTTTGAAGGAGAGCAAAAACGTTGTCATGGATGAAAAAACTAGAATGGATAACGAAATCAAGGCTCTGGTTCTCTCAATATACCAAGGAAATGAGGTTAGTCATCAATTAAGGATGACGATGATAGACGGCAAAATTTGTACGTATTTTTCTGAAGCTAAATCAAATGCGGCCTGCTACCTGTGTTTGGCTAAGCCTACGGAAATTAATAAGTTAAATACCATTGCGTCAAAAACCGTTTCTCCTGGTGTATATGAGTTTGGGTTATCGTCACTACATGCCCGCAATAATGTGATGGAATGTCTTCTACACATAGCTTATTGTCTCGATTTCAAGACTTGGTCTGCGAGAAAAGAAGATCACAAAGAGTTGTTACAGTCAAGGAAAAAACTCATCCAAGATCGATTTAAAGATGAGCTCAATCTTTTGATCGACATCGTTAAGCAAGGATCAGGCATAACTAACGATGGTAACACAGCGAGGAGGATTTTGAATTTCCTGATAAAACTGCAGCGATCACTGGACTAGATGAAGACCTGATCCGCAGGTTTGCTGTGATTCTGCAAGCTGTGACATCTGGAGAGGTTATAGATGTGCCTAAATTTAAAGAATACACTAAAATAACCGCGGAAAAATACGTGGAACTGTATGGTTGGTACTACATGACATCGACCGTAAACAAAATATTAATTCATGGAGGGGACATAATCGCAGAAAATGCTATTGTGCCAATTGGGAGTCTTTCGGAAGAAACTTCAGAGGCCCGAAACAAAGATTTTAGGAGGTTCAGAGAACACCATTCGCGGAACAAGAGCAGACAAGCATCAAACGAGGATGTCCTCAATATGCCTATCGTCTCTTCTAATCCTCTTAAGAGGCAGAAATACTTTAAGGAAACTTTAGACCTATTTAAACTTCAGGATCAGGAAGCTCCGATAGAGTTCTTAGATGTAATGGCAATTGTAGTGCCTGATTCTGAAGTGGATTCTGATGGTGACGAAGAAGTTTAGAATAAGTTAACTTTTATAGTTTATGGTAGATAGATTCATAAATATTGTATTTTTTTCTTTTGGTTGACATTTATTTATAACAATTTTTTTTAATATATCAATCCTAATTCAGTTACAATTTATTGTTATTATTAATAATTTGTTATTTAGTTTAATTTAGTTACCTACTGATTTTATTCTTGATGATGATTTTTTTTATGAAATACAAATTTTAAAACTGTTTTTTAATCATACAATCCAATACAATTAAATGTATTAGATACCTACCATGAACAGCAGATATCCCACATAGGTATAAAAATGAACTTTCATGATTTCTTAGACTGTTTTGGCCTATAGTATAAAAAATATTGTAAATTAAACTTGGAATACTCATATTTAAAGCATTTAAGCATTAAAATGAATCATCAAACATAAAAAGATTAAGTATTTAAAAACTAGGAGGATTTAAAAAAAAAATTGCACAAATGGGAGTAGTATGTATATATATACAGTATGTCAAAAAATTACAAATAAATAGTACTATATCTGTGTGACATGTCTGTGTGGTGCCGGACTTAAAGAATACCACCACCCCTTACTTCCCGTGGGTGTCGTAAAAGGCGACTAAGGGTCGTACCGGAGAATGGGCAGCAGCGTTCTCTATGTATTCCACCATCGTACCATACTGCGATCGCCAACCCGCCTGCCAAGCGTGGCGATTATGGCAAACCCTCCCAAAATTGGGGGAGGACTATGTCCAGCAGTGGACGTCTATCGGCTGAAACGACGATATCTGTGTGTAAGGCAATAATAATGGCAAACCTTAAGATTCCAGAGATCGCCTCATTTTGCTTGTCAGCGCCATACAAATTTTTCTTTAAAAAAAAACAAGTAATTAAAAAAACTAACAAACCCAACTGCGGTAAAAAAAATTACGTTAAAAAAAAAACTGAAAAGCTAAAAACAAGGCCATTTTAAATTAAATAAAAGTTGGAAGCAGGCGGGACCCATTTGAGTTTGAAAATGTAATAAAAAAGTGGTATGGGTCCCTCCTGCTTCCAACTTTTATTTAATTTAAAATGGCCTTGTTTTTAGCTTTTCAGTTTTTTTTTTAAGTACTTAATTTTTTTTTACTGCAGTTGGGTTTTTTAGTTTTTTTAATTACTTGTTTTTTATTTCCAGCTTTTTAGTTTACAAATTTAAAAGATTTCGCAGACGATTTAGCTCTTGGTACGTGTTTTTTACGATTTGTCACTTCGAATTACTTTTAACCATATAAGTTGTATATATTTTTGTAATCACCTTTAAAAACCCTTTTATTTTGATACCCCACTTGATAGGTTTCGAGAAAAATAATTTTTTTTTAAGACATAATATTGCGCCAAAAATCGGCCATTTTATATTTTTTCAATTTTGATATACCCAGTGACACTCGCGCTACCAAGACAAATCTAAAGACGTATAATTTATCAAAATCCGTTCATTCATTTACAAGTAACGAGGGAACAAAGAAACGGACATACATACATACATACATACATACATACGGGTCAAACACATAACCCTCCTTTTGGGCTTCGCCGCAGTCGGGTAAAAATTATAACTGCTTCATTTGTACACGCAATTTCCTCATACGAAATTTTATAGTAAAGTAATGATCAGCAGAATCCATTTCTAGCCAAAAAAAACTCCTTTCAAAATTCAAGCCTCTAAGTCTATGAAAGGCGATTTTCAGCCCACCGTGTGGCGCGCGGTGGGCGGGTGGTAAATTTTTTCAGAGGGGAGGAATGATGCGAATGATCTACAAATGCAATGTACCCCACATTGCATTTGTAGATCATTCGCATCATTCGTTGCATAACCAACGCGTGCGCCACTATATTTGTTTCATTGTTTGATTTATATAAACCACTAAAAATAATTACTGACAATATTTGCTGACACTGTACAGTACAGAGTTCCACTTGCCAATAATTCGAAGGCGAATTGAAAGAAAAGGTACGCCAGTCACGCGTCAAACATTATCCCTTCTTTCTTAGAGAACCTTTAAATCGGATGATACGGAACCGATATAGTGGAACCTTTATTTGGAACCGGTACTTCGGAACCAGAACCGGACCGGAACCTGAACTGGAACCGTACCGAAAAGAAGAACCTTTTTTAGAACCGAAATGAAGAACCGGAACCCAAATTCGTACCGGTTTTCAATCCCTGTTTCCAACCTTTTCTCTTAATAAGGACAATAAATACAATGGCATTAAAAATAAATGTATGCTTAATAAACAGGATTTTCGTAGCGTTACGACGGAAATATGAATAGAGAAAAACAATCGACGCATGTATGTTTAATTGCACAGTTTAAATTGGCCATTGTTGGTAGGTAATTTGTGGTTATTATGCATTTTTATTTACTTACTTATTGTTTTAATAAAAATAATGAACCTTCAAGATTCTGTTAATATTTTCTGCAATAGGTACACGTCTTGACTTTTGGTGCACAGACTTGGTCCTTGAATAACATCCAGAAGCAAAAACTCAAGATTTGCTAACGAGCAATGGAACGCAATATACTAGCCGTTAAATTAACAGATCGTGATCGGAAAAACAATACTGCGCTCCAAACCTAATATAGCAGACGTGGCTCAAAAGGCTGCCCAACTCAAATGGGCAGGATATGTCTGCCGTAAGCAGGGTCAAACTGTGGGCACAAATAGCACAGAAACTGGTGCCCTGAGATAGTAAGATGGGCTTACGGCAGACCACGTAGAAGATGGCAGGACGAACTGGATAAGTACCGTCGACACTGTAAGAACCACGCACGGGATCGCGAAAGATGCAAGGCGTGGAGGGCGGCCTTTGTCTCGGTCGGACAGAGCAGGCTAGGAGAAAAAAAAAATGATTTGATTGATTTTAAAAGTCTTTATTATAACATAATAACATAAAGTGCATACAAGAAGATCTTATTCTAATTGTGTACAACCATATACATAACAAGTTCTTAGGCTAACTTACCTTTACAAACATTTTACACTGAGTTTACTATTCTACTATTACTATATTAGACAGAGCAGGCTAGGAGAAAAAAAAATTTGGAAAATCCAAAAGTACAAGACTCATAATGCTCATTTGATCGTATAAAAAAACATAAATATTATATTAATTAGTTTTTTATTAATTATAACTAAACTACTTCGAATAAAAGAACCATTTTCAATAGGATTCCTCCTATGGGTAAAAATAATCTATTAAAAAAAATGACTCAATTAATTGGTTTTTTCGCAAGCTACAATGTTTTCAGGTTTCACACTTGATTGACGGGATTTTTTTTTGATATATTTTAATATTTTTTTCGTTTCTACTGTATCAAATCTATTTTGGAAATGAACAATTTTGAAAGAATTTTGTACAGAATTACATAATCTCCATTAAATTATCTATACAATGGTATATAAAATAAGTATGTTCTGTGTACTAGCAGGAGTAGGTATAACAATAGAAACAGTTGCAAAAAGAAGGCAAAAAAAAATTTTCGTTATTAAAGCACTTTCTAATGCTTCGCAGCCAACGATAAATGGACAGAATTACTAAAGGATTAAGAACGACATTGCAAGCAAAGTAATAACGTATCCCATAGATACAACACAGTATAAATGATCTTTATACTGCGGATACAAGTAATTAATTATTCAATAAAAAACGCAGGACATATCAATCGCATATAATGAACTTAGTTAAGATTTTATAATTGTCACACGTAGGTGTAATTATCCAAGCAAGCAATTATGTGTTGCGTCCGGTTGACATTTATAAATTATACATTTGCACATGTAATAGAAAATATAAAGGCCATAGAGACAAACGAGAATTATTGTCACATGTCAACTGACATCGTCGAAATAATGCTGCAAGCTGCAAGTTGCAATACCATGCATATTATGTGACGTAACGCGAAACTTACTAAATTGACCATAGATCACATACATGGATGTAACATTTATCTTTGTCAAAATGTAACAGACTGGACATTGTCAGAGCATAATGATAATCTAGTTCAGGGATGGCCAACCTTTTCGTATATTCAAGGCAAATTAAAGAAAAATCAATTTTTTGGCCCAAAACTTGCTCTATGATACCGAATCTGAGATTGGAGAGGTAACATTAAAACAAAAATGTTATACCTCCTAAGAACGACAACTTCTAAAATAAAAATAAATAGATTATATTTAAAATATACACTATCGATATAATTCATTACAAAAAAAAGCACTTTAGTTTCCCACTTCCATCCCTGTCCAGAATTTTCTGTGGCGTGCCTTAGGTTCACCATCCCTGTCTTAGATCGTTTACCTTGAGTGCGCGGGCGCAGCGCGGCCTCCGCGCGACCGCCGTGACCTCACACACCATAATATACCTACAGGAAAATGTATGCTTCCGTACACCTGAAATATTTTGTCTAACGACCGTCACTAATGTTACTCATTTACTTTTTCCTTGAGTTTATGAGATACTTTACTCTAGCTGCCATCTTAGCAAATACATATAAGAATAATAAAACGAATAAATTAATAATTAAATTAATTAATTATTAATTTAGTATATTAATTATTATAGTTAATTTAAATAAATCATAAAAAAAATGACTTGACCTCTTGAGAATTTTGCTCAGTTGTTGATTAATTAAAATAATTTATACCAAATTGTGTGTTTTACGAGGGCTAAAGTTTTTAACAGTAAAAGCACCGTTTGTTTTAGTTTATTAGTTTAAAATATTGAAATACTGCCTCAAATTATACACAGTCATTAAGAAAATACATCATCGAAACGGTGAATTGTATTTCCTTAAACACTAAAAAATACCGGTAAAGAACACTCATAATATCGAGCTACAAATAAACTTGAACAAAATACGCATTAAAGAAAAGATAAGGTCACATACGATACTGTTCCTAGAATTGTACAATCGTTATTGAACGTTATAAGATAAATCTCACTTTTTATCCGATACTATTTCTTCGAACTCCTTCAGCTTCACCCGTCATTGTCCAGTCATGCACTATGATATCATCCCACAAGGGTGAATATGACTGGCAGCCGATAATATCATGATCATCAATAATAAGAAGAATATTTTCCTGATTCAAATGCCATGCGTGACTGCGATCACGATAGTCAGTTGTCAAATCGGAGTTACCAACAGTGATTGATTATGAGAGATGATGCCCGTGCCTTGGAGTTCGAGACAGAGCCGATATCGCGAGGAAAATCTTTTTAAAGGTCATGGTTCGCCAAGGAAATCAACAGACTATGTGCCACTTGCAGGAGTGTCCCAAGTGTGTCCGGATATCTAAACTTTTGAGTCACCGATGACGTAAATAACGGGGCCCAACTTTAGTAGAAGTAAGGAAGGTACTATAAGAAATCAAACAACGATATGATTTTTTTACGTTTATTCCAAGCTAATACATAAAATGCTTAATATTTTTTTGTTTTGTTATTTATATGCTTACCATAGGTTATTTATTATTCTTAGCTTATTACGTCTTTACATCATTCCCGCTATATTTTCTTTCAAAACCAAAAACCTACTACAAAATATTTGACACCTCATTCCAAATTCTCTTGACTTCGAATGCAACCAGTTATTTTATTACCAGCCTGCACTACATAAGATCGACTTTAGCAGATAACGTTTGCGGTACCTACCTAATATCGAAAAGACCCAAGAAAATATTTCGATTCTGATGCCTGAAAATCTAGGGATTATTCATAAAATAGAAATCGATCGTAGGTTTATTGACGAATTAAAGGCTAATTTAGTAACTTTTTTCAAACACTAGAAACAAAGGTGATTTTATTGAGTAAGTGATTAAATTATAGTAAATAACTAAAAACAGGTATTGATAACAATTAATTATGAAATATTTACAGGTTCTTGCTCTTCTTTCTTCTTCTTGTTCTTCGTTCTTGGTGTTAGGAAACATTATTTACATATTCATAGGAGAGTCATTCAAGCTTTCGTTTACGAAACTTTCATGTTACGACACTGACATGACATTATTGTGAAATATGGTGTTATATTGTTTTAACGCTCGCTCTGTCGAGTTAATTGAACAGTCATAAATGAAAAATAATTTATGTGCATAAATTATATGTGCCTAATTAAAAGGTAGGCTTATATAGCTACTACACAATTTCCCCTGTTATCGACTGTTTTGAATTTTGAACGTTTAAACGTCACTTAACTTTAATCATCGTTTATAAATAAACCTCTTAATTATAAAGTTGTTTCCAATAGTTGTTTTTCAGAAATACTTACCTAGTACCATAAACCATAATCAGCCTATAATGTTCCCACTGCTGGGATACAGGCCTCCTCTCGGTGACGGGAGTGGGCCGTAATCCACCACAACACACGTCACATGTCTTCGAATTTTTGGTTCTAGGACTTGCCGGTTTCCTCACGATGTTTTCCTTCACCGTTTTGAGAGCAGTGGTGATGAAATAACTTACACAACGTAAAGCGCCTGTCTGGGTTCGAACCTACGACCTACAACTCGTAAGTCGCGTACTTACCTAGTACCTATATGATTTTTTTGGTTAAGTTTCTACGGTGCACGTTGCTGCATATGGAATGCATGGCTATATATTTTCACGGTACACATTGCCCATGCACAAGTCGCCTTCGACCCTTCAACTGTCTAGATACGCAAAGATATGATCTTTAACCCGCTTCTGCCACAAGTCTAACCTAAACGGAGCCTCCGTCTGAAGTCTTACGTATAAGGCCAAAATTACATGAACGTTACGTAAAGGAAGACAATGGCATAAACGATCAAAATTAGATGTGGGAAAATTCAGTTCATTCATGTATGGTTGTCCCAGAATCAACCAAATTGTACTCACCGTAATTATTTAATTACTTGATAGTTTTTTATGGTATGTTGTATAGGTATCATACAATCTTTGTGACAACTGGAAATTAAAAAGTCGTTAAATTGTCACTCACAGCCTCACACCATGTCTTGCGTGATTTTTCTTGCGGTCTCGATATAATCACGGTGAATATCCTGCAAGTGACAATTTAAGTGCAGTTATAAACCGTGAAAGTTTAAAACAGTGTTTATAAAGTCGTTGCTTTTATCACACACAGGATAGAAATCAAGATACATGCTTATATGATTTGTTGTCATACTAGTATTTGTATTACTAGACTGGAAGCCGACCCGTACGTAGTTGGGAAAAGGCTAGGCAGATGACTAGTATTGGCTTAGGGGCATCGTATTACCCAGTAACTGGGTTGTGGACGTCAGATAGGCAGTCACCCCATGTAAAATACAGGTACTCAGCTGCATCCGATTAGACTGGAAGCTGACCCCAACATTGTTGAGAAAAGGCTAGGCAGATTATGACTAGTCTTATCCCAAGCACTTTGGCTTTTAGTAGCTAACAAGATGTGGCTCAACATTGGTATCTTACAACGAGGAGCAACTGTCATGACCTCCGTAACCCAACAAGTGGAAATGCCAATATAATAGACTGCAGCCTTTTATGTATTTAATTCCTAGCGTCTGCATAAAGAAAGTGCAACAATCAAATGTACGGGCCGCGCTTGCGCAAGTACTTACGCGAGTTTCTCCGACTAGCGCCAGATTCGTAGACTAGCAAGTAATCACGGGGTGTAGATGTAAATTACTTGTTTGTTCTCTAAATCACTGTATTCAGATCATTACGTTGCTTTGAAAACAACTCAATATGTTTTACATAACGAAAGAATGAAGAGTAATGCGAAAATAAAGAAGGTTGTCTGTGTTAGGAAGTTAAGTCCAAAACAAAATTGGCTAAGATGAGAGAAACTTTTGGTCTTGTACTCTATTTCGATGGCGATGACGTAATAACACCCAAACCCGTTCAATATTTGTGTAATTTCCTCCTAATGGCGTGCATGCCGAGTGCTGAGTCACAATTCAAATACGAGTATGCATAAGAAAAACCCTTCGAAAATGATTTCACATGTCATTATATTTCGCACATATCAAGCACTTAATGTGTCGAAACTTAGTTTGGTATTCTTTCAACTTAGACGTCGGTATATTACTCACTACATATTGATGTACAGTAGCGGAATTTCTGTTATTTGTAGGAAATAGGAAACCCTTGAGACTTAATATGTAAGGAAGATTGTCTATGGGTAAAGACATTGAATAGTAATCATTGGTTTCGAGAATTTCTTCCGGATACAAAGGTGATTTTAATCGACTAGTGAAAAAGTTGCAATTGGATTCGTTATACCTATACGAAAAGGATTTCGGTTATGTTACGGAACATGATGTTTGGTGCGACACGATCACTCCAAGACTGTTCTTGGAGTGGTCGTTTGAGTGTGTCAAAAAGCTAATCTACTACTTACTTCTTCGTCGTATCGATGATCCCGTTTATATGTACATTTTAAATAAGCTTCGCCTAGAATTCGGTCAATCTTTTCACCACGATAGTTTGGGAAATCCCAAAGATACTTTACAGCATATTTACTGATGACATTATAAACCCGGTTTCAAAATGTTTTGGTTAGAAAGATAAATGCCGCATAAATAAACTCTAAATCGATATTGTAAAATATAAAAATATCAATATAATAATTAATATAATGGTGGTGACATAATAAATATTTTGGATTAGCTGTCACATTACTCATTCACTGCGAGGCGTCTATATATGACAGTAGTCGGTAGTCGGTATTACAGCTGACCTTTGACTAAACAGGTCCCCACATTGACTGGCTGAGCCGCATATATGTATAATAATATAATTTATTAAGTACGCGTTTAATAATCTCGCTGATCTTGCTATTGGAGCGTGGGTGTAGCTTTGTATGTACTACACTGTTATGCATTCAGTAAACTTGTAGGATAAGCCGCATTGCTGAGGGGTTTTGTCACGCAATCAATGCTAAATATATGTAAACTATAAGGATCTATATGAGTAGGTAAATGTTGTGCAGAAGATCTAATGATCACATAATCCACTCGAATGTCGTAAGTTGTAATAACTGACGTTGTTCACTTCAAATAGTAGGCGCATGTTTCAAAGAATTGCCACAGAAATTGGATTATCTTGTGGCGAATCACAACACGCGTTTTAATAAGAAATAATGAAATCAGACCATATCTCCGCAGCGATTTATCTTGATCTAGTTTTAAAAGTCAATCGGAGGAAATGCATAACTTAAGTTGATTGACGGTATTGAGCAAGTCACCGTAAACTGTCATTACTAACTATTGCAAATAATCAATTAAACACGGTACGAAGAAAAAAATGAACTTGTGAATTTTTATCAGTTATGGAAAGTTTCTGAGTGAAAAAACTCTAAGTATAAAAAATGAATTTTCAACCAAGAAGGAAACGTATCGAAGTAGTTTTTGTCCATCTCAGTAGCATTCCTTGCATAATCAGCTTATAATGTTGTCACTGCTGGGAAACAGGCCTGCTCTCTTCGAGAGGGAGAGGGCTGTAATCTACCTCGCGGCCCCAATGCGGGTTGTTAGATGTCACAAGTATTCGAATTTTTGGTTCTAGGACATGTCGGTTTCCTCACGATAAATGATTTTATTTTTGTAAGTAGGTTTGTACAAACACTTTTACACGTCAATCATGGTTTTTTTAAAACTAGATGAGGTCGGCGTTTCCTATCTGACTACTCTGAGAAGAAAGGCCGAAACAAACTCAGAGGTCACAGTCTCTTTAAAAGTCCAGACATAATCTTGGTCAGGTTATATGAAGACCATGTAGATCGATGTCTGAGACGGTCTTTTGAAGAAAGAACCACACAGATTGAGAGGACCTGTCCAGTCAGTGCACGCATTTGTCAGAAATCGTGCAGCTCAACTCAAGACTTAAGGAGCTCAACGATTCGACGAACAATACCAAAGAAAGGACATTTGGGTACGCCACATAAATTACTCAAACTGCCAGACCTAGAGAGAGAAAAAAAAGCAACTAATAGAACAGAGAGAATAATAAATATATATATATAAAAGTAATAAAATGACCCACATCGTCTTCACATTCACAAATCAATATTGTGATGTTTTCCTTCACCGTTTTGTGCGCAGTGGTGATGAAATTATTTACACAAAGTAAATTGCTTGGCTAGGTTCGAACCCACGACCTACAACTCGTAAGTCGGGGCTGATAACATTGGGCAACCACTGCTCGTACCTCATACCTTCCTTACGAGTTGGTCAAATGAAGGGGGTGATATGTGTTGTATTCGTATTTTTACAACCTTCCTTCACAAGTCAATTGTGATAAATCGAATGAACTCCTGAAACCTGTATAAAATAGTATCCTGGTGTAATAAAATTTAAGTAAGTAGTTACATGTAGCTGCCGTTTGGACATATAGTTTGGCTTTCGTTTGAATCCTTCGCTTTACAGTACACATTCTAATCCGGAGTCACGAGAGCGTGACCGTTTCAAAATTTTCGGATAAAGTGCTACATGGATGAGCACATCACTAACTATGTTTGTAACTATGTGAATAGATAGAGAGATTGGAGTAACCCATTGTAAAGTATATGGAAAAATCGTGATCATGCTAAAGAATATATGATTTCCTAAGAAAACGTTCAATTAGGTATTAAAAAATATGTACATAAATCAATTACGAAGAGATTGGAACCAATCGCTGTTTGAAACACAAGATCGATTGCTCACGCGCAGGAATGTGCGTTTTTGATTGTGTACGCGTTCTTCACAGGTTAATCGATGTTCAACCTGAACATTATTGCAAGTGTCATGGATTATATAAGATATCGCCATGTTTTATACTTTCTACGTTTCTGTCCTTGATTTGTGGAATAATTTAGTGCCTATGAGAAGTTTTGAAGTAAATACAAAAACTGGTTTCGGCTTTTCGGAATTTCGATTACAATACATTTTAGTGTTTTGTCATTAAACGCGGACAGGATATTTTCAGGGCAAGAAGACAGATAATAAGCTAATCAATATCGTACAAAAAGACATATACGTTACATCTTTTTGTCAATTTAATTTTAAAAAAACCGGTCAAGTGCGAGTCGGACTCGAACACGAAGGGTTCCGTACCACAAGGCATAAAACGCCGAAAAAACGTTTCTTTTATACCCCTTTAAATTTTTACTTTATTTTATTTGTTGATATAGCGGCAATAGACATACATCATCTGTGAAAATTTCAACTGTCTAGCTATCACGTTTCATGAGATACAGCCTGGTGACAGACAGTAAGACAGTGGAGTCTTAGGAATAATTTTTACCCTTTGGGTACGGAACCCTAAAACACAAAATGTTGGCAAAAGTATTCATGCGGAAAAAGAGAGAACTCGTGTTGCGACGAAGACCTGCAGTGCGATTCTGTAACCATCTCACCGTGAAAACTTAGGTGAAGTGAGCGTGGAGTGAGCTGTCAATAGTGTTAATTCCTAGCAAAAACAAACTCACATCACCTAAGTTTTCACGGTGAGATTTTTACAGAATCGACCGGCTTAAGGCCAATTCCCGTTATTAAAAACGTTCAAAATCTAGTCACAATCTCATCTCAGCGACAATCAATGTCAAAAACTTGTCAAAAATGTAGTAAAATTAGAGGTATTTTTGACAGATTGCGAATGAACGATAAACGATTATACGACGATGTGAACCTTCTTAAAATGAGAGGTTTTTCTTTTCAGTATTTAAAAAAAAAAATAGTTCCCAAGAACCCTGAAGATGGCGTTGAACTGACTATGTTACTAGATGCCAAAGTCAAAACGCTTGGAAAAAAAACATTGCGTCACGTCATATACGCTCGTTGAGTGACAGTTTCGTTTGCTTTCGTTTTACGATCTTAAAATTACATCCAAGTGAATTAATAAAAAAATTATGTAACTTCCGTTCCTTGCAGTAACTTACCAAGTTCAGCGCCATCTATCCAGCGACTAGGGAAGCGTTAAAAAAAAAGAAAAAGAAAATCCCTCATTACGAGAATTGCCCCACAGGTGCTAATTAAAGAGACGTTACAACGATGTACGTTGTTTTCTTCTCCAATTCTCGGCTCAGTATGATAACTATTCTAAATGAAGGCGTCATGTAATGTCAGTCGGCATGTCGTTGGCGGTAACCATACGAGTCGGTACGTTGACAACACTTTCTTCGTAAATACCTCATTACATAAACGTGAGGGTGCCGACTGCCGGCGGCATTCCAACCTGTGGTATGTATGGCCAATACTGAGTGGATATAACTCACCACAGCGTATATTGTAATTTGTAATGATAATGGTCGATACTGTCTGTATACAGGGTGAGTTGTAATTTGACGTTTTCCTTCCTTGGAGGACTTGTCATTCGCAACAATTAAGCACCCCATAAAGTCTAGGCGGAAATTCGTGGATGAAAACCCAGATTTTATGTATTTTTGAAGATTTCCCAGAATTCGTCCCTAAATATCACTTTTCTGTAAACTCACAAATTGAATGGCCTTCATTGCTATTCCATGGGGTTTCTAATACTTTTTGTTAAAATATTAGGTACTGTAGAGGCTATCTGAGTAGCCCTACCTTTAGTAATACAGGCTGGTAATAATTGCCGGTGTGTTCCATTCGAATGTTCAAGCAAGTGTCAAATATTTTAATAAGGTGTTTTTGTTTAGTAGAAGCAGTGCTAGAAATAACATGAAACTGTAAAGTCGATTATATATATTATTCAAGTCAATGCTCTTTAATTAAGTAGTACAGTACCCCATGGAATAGCAATCAGCAGTAAAACCTTTCGATGAAACCACATTTTATAAAACATCAACCAGTTAAAAGTTAAATAAAGGAAAAAGTTTATCCGAAGTCATCCACGTACATGAACTTTGACACTAGTTATCTCAACATTTTACTATGACATAAGCGAACAAATTACGGGGAAGACATTTTTTTTTTAATCAGCTAGCTATCTAATGTAGTTCAAACGATAAAAAAAAAAATTAGCGGTGCCGATGAAACAGTCGATGCTGGTAATGGCAAAGGTCGATTTTGCAAATGATTGAAATACCTACATATTAAGAATTGGGTGCAGGTTTATGCCATTCCACTACTTTCTAATCTTCCAGCAATCCATCACACGTTAGGCATTCAGGTCGCCATGACCGGGTCACACAGAGCGGCTTTTGCGTTTTTAACATGACTCACGGGGGCCTAAAAGGCCACTTTGGCAGAATCGAAAAAGGATAACATTATGAATCATAATGGACAGTTAACTGTTAAGTTAATCGTATCAAATCCCATTGGTGAAGAATTTTTCAGTTATTTTTTTTTGTCTGTGCTAAAGTACCAATCAATCCAATACTAATCCAAACCCAATCTCTTTGATTATACCTACGTAGTGCAGCGAAAAAAAGAAAAAAACGGACTTCGCAATGTTATGATTCATAATGTTATCCTTTTATGATTCTGCCAAAGTGACCTATTTAGGCCCCACGGTCTGCCGCTGGTCTCGGTTTACTTGCCGCTTAGTTCGAGTGTGTTTAACTCATTCGATTTTCTTATATATCAACAATATGCAAATTCGACCTTTTGTCAGCATTATCGACTGTTTACTGTTTACTTTAAGGGTATTCACAAGCCGAAATTCTGACAACTAGTCTTACCAAGGGGTATTACCCAGTACATGGGTTGTGGACGTCAGATAGGCAGTCGCTCCATGTAAAATACTGGTATTCAGCTGCATCCGGTTAGACTGGAAGCCGACCCCAACATAGTTGAGAAAAGGCTAGGCAGATGATGATAACTTGGCACCGGTAAATATTTTTTTATAAACTTTTGTTCTTCGTTAGATACCTGATTAATGAAAATGTCTTTCAGTAATTTGTTCGTTTAATGCTATAGTAAAACTTTGAGATAACTGGTGTCAAAATTCATGTACGTAGGTAGATGATTTTTGAAAATTGATCCTTTAACTTGTTTGATGTTTTAGAAAATTTGGTTACATACAAAGGTTTGCTAAAATATTAAGCACCCAGTGGAATAGCAATCAAGACAATTCAATTTGAGAGTTAAGAGAAAAGTGATATTCAGTGATTCTGAAAAATCATCAAAAATACATAAAAATTGTATTTTCTTGAATTCCATGAATTTTCACCTAGGCTTTATGAGGTGCAAATGAGTCACACACTATCACGTCCTCGAAGGAATACATCAAATTACAAGTCACCCTGTGTTTTATTAACTTTTCACGATTTTTGTTATGCAAAAAATGTGCCAATAAGTAGGTATAAGGGTTTGATGTATGATGTCTAGAGATCGGATATTCGGATGCATATTTACCTAAAGTGATTTTTTAACTCTGAAAGTATGGAAGCGGCTTCTTAAAATAATTTTTCTTTAAAAAATCTCGGGATGCCAGGAACAGCGGAAATGCATAACTAGTCGGGTGTATAGTATGGAAGGAAGGAACTACATACCTAAATAAATTTATTTTAAATATAATTATGTAGTCCGTTATCTTGACGTTGTTTGCTATTGCATTTTGGTATCTATCTACCTATTTTACAATATTAGGTAGGTATATATGCATCCGATTCTAAAGTCAGGAAAAACACAAAATTCCGGAATCGCGGGATTTTTACGATCGATACAAAAGTGCTTTCCATATAAGCCAACTGAGAATAAGTAAATATATACATCATTCTATAATCAGAAACCTAAATATGTCGACCCCGGAATCGCGGGATTGTTTCGATACAAAAGCGCATTCCATATTAGCTAACATCTCAACTTTAGGTGAATATGCATCCGAATATCCGATCTCTAATGATGTCCCTTACATGACTTAGAAAGTAAATTCATACAATAATATTGATTTTGAACATTATTATAGTCTAGTCGCCTTTGCCCTTTTTTTTTTTTGTGGATGGGAAATCATCAAATGACACCTCCCGCTCTGGGTGGAGCAGAAGGGAGTGTCAGACTCTTACTGACTAAAACCCACCCGTGTTCCTTCCTTAGCCCTTTATGTTCCGGGCCAGCGGTAACCCTTTCGGACGATCCCGTACCTACAGTTTCAAGAATGAAATACCTACTTATGGGACTACATGACCTAAGGCGCGGTCACTGTCGGACTGCATAGAAAAGAAAGAGAAACGCGATAACACTACGCTGGTAATTTATTGCAAAATATGAAGCAATTGTCTATTTACAAAAAATCTATTGGTAAAAAACTAAAACACTAGTGCTGTAGTATGTTGCTTCTAGAATAATCAGAATGATTGTATGTATAATTAGTAGTCATAGTCATAGTCATTTATTCATGAACAAGTAACTTGTATCTGAATTTACACAAAAAAAAAATATTCATTCATTCATAAATTACATCATCAATTTAAAAATAACAGATTTACATTTCTTCAATAGTACTTCGATCAGCTGTAAATTAAACAATATTACCAAAATAATAACAATAAATAATTAATTAAAGATTGATTAGCATAGATTGATCGAGTTAATTAAAAATGATAATATTAAATTTATAGATCAATCAATCAGAATTAACAAAATCCCATAAAATTTAACAACCCATGATTATCTCAATAAAATTACAATTCAATAAAATTAAAATTCAATAAAATTACAATTCTTCTACATCATACAGACACTTATTCAATAGGATGTTTTTTAGTTTTATTTTGAAAACGCTACTGTAGACAGTACTTTTTATGTCTAAAGGCAACCTAAATAGTTTTACAGACTGGTTCTATGTTCTATGTTATGGGTTTGGTTTCCGCTCTTAGTCCTTCAGTGGACCATTGTGCGTAGGCCATGGCGGCCGTCGGTGGTTATTCCAACCAGCACACCTCCCTCCAGAAGCTGATCAAACCTCCTGGTCTGTTTAGAACATCTGTGTACGATCTGGGTGTCCCGAGGGTATCTGACCTTATCTGGGTGACGCCTGTGCACGCAAAGAGCACATGCGCAATGGTTTCATCAGCCTCCATGCAAGCCCTGTACAGGGTACTGTCTGTTATGCCCAATGTGTGAAAGTGTTTATTTAGCGAGCAGTGTCCCGTCCCGTGATGGATATTTCTATGTTGAGATCGTGTGAGAAGATTCCGACTCCAGTTCCGCAGTCGGTCTTTGAACCATCGGTGTAAATTCTCAGTTCTTTCGGTCCTGAGTGGTCGCACTGCTCCTCTTCAAGCACTATGTTATAATGCTTTTGGAATTTAAGCAGTATTCTTTCGGGGCTTTGTTGCAAGGCGATGCCATCATTGGCATTTTTACAGACTGGTATCGTGGACTATGTTTAACAATTATTAGGTTATGATTAGTAAAGTTTATATTCTTCAAGTCAAGTCTACGGGTGCCTTCCCTTATCTGCCGTTCTTCTACTGTCTCATAGTCCTGTATGTATTTGGCCATATTACTTAAAAGTACCAGTACATAAAGACTTGGACTTGTAAGTATTCCTAAATTGATAAAATGTTGTCGGCAACTGTCCCTTTGTGAGATGCGGACCATGGTACGAATTGCACGTTTTTGTAGTATGAAAGCTCTTCTACTATTATATTCATAGCTATTTCCCCAAAAAAGTATGCTATATCTAATTTTTGACTCCACTAGCGCAAAATATACCATTTTTAGCTGATTTATGCAGATTTGATTTCTCAGGGCTCTCAGAGCGTAACATGCAGACGATACCGATGCATCAATTGCTTTTAAACCTAAAAATTTTACTTCGGCAACGAGCTCAATGTCGACTTCATTTAAGGCAACATTTAAATTATCTTTGTTACGGGCTGTAGTTTTGAATAACATTATTTGAGTTTTTTTACTATTAATAAATAATTTATTTGCCGTGAACCACACATGAAATGCCTGTAACGTGGCATTTACCCTTTCTATCAACTCTACCATGTCATTAGCTGCCACTATGGCATTTGTGCCATCTGCGAAAATCACTAATTCAATGTCCGGTAAAATTGTATTTAGATAATTAATTAAGTCATTAATAAATAATAAAAATAAAATAGGTCCTAAAATAGATCATTGTGGGACACCCGTTGATATGCGTACAATTTTGGATTTATACCTTTTCTTAAAGTTCTTCTGAGTTTTGTCAATTTCAACGTACATTCGCCTGTTTTTTAAGTAGGATGAGAATAGTCGCAAAGCATTTCCTCTTATTCCGTAATGAATCATTTTAGTCAGAAGTAATTCATGGTCAATTGTGTCAAATGCAGAGCTTAAATCTAAATAAATCCTTGCAACTGTCATTTTATTATTAATTTTGCTTATAACATCATCCAAAAACGTATATATGGCGTCTGAAGTGCCAGCACCCTTTTGATACCCAAATTGTCTTTTATTCAAAACTTTATTTACTCGCAAGTGTGCTAAAATTTCGACAGCACTGGTAATAGAGAGATGGGTCTATAGTTCTTAGGATCAGACTTACTTCCCTTCTTATATACAGGTATTACGTTCGCCATTTTTAGCTGTTCTGGGAAGATAGCCTCTTTTATACATTTATTGAAGAAGTCAGATAAAGGGTCGGCTAATATTTCAATGTGCTCCTTGAACAGACAAATCGGCACTTCGTCATACCCACAGGAATGTTTGTTTTCCATTCTTTTAACTATGGTACAAATCTCGTTAGGAGTGGTAGGAGTATGCATGTCACTGCCAACCTTGTCCGCGTATAGATGGAGAAATGCCGTAGCACGGTCTCCTTCGTTTACGTCAGTCGCACCTTTATAGTCAAATTGATTCACAAGTAAGTTAGTTATTTCCTCTGGACCCACTACAATACGTCCCTCAACTTTAAGCCTAAGGTCCGCTGAATCACTTTCTCTTTATTAGTACATTTATTTACAACTTTCCTTACCCATATTTTTTGATGTATTTATTTGTGTCATTATAGAAAACTTTTTAGCTTTAGAAACAATCTTTCTATATAGCCTAACGTACATGTTTTTATATTTTAAAACACTCGGTTCAAGGTTATTTCCATTGCACCCATAGGTACACATAAGAAACGTTTCATTTTGCTGGAGGTACGTATCCCTTTAGTGATCCACTTAAATTGTGATTTATTCTTAAGGTTAGTTTTAAATTCTCTCTTCCTGTAGCTATTGCTAAACACTTATAATTTTTTTAAAGAAAAGTATTAATACCCATACCAGTCCAAGATTCTTTAAGAATACCCTGTGCGAATGCTGCACTATTTTTAATATTGAATACTCTTTTATTTGTCACAATAAACCGATTCTCATTCAAATATGGATTGGATCGATTTTCCAAATGAACCTCAGCAAAAATACCTGCATGCCCGTCGGCCAAACCATTGTGATCTACCTCACCACCCAAAACACATGCATGAGGCAGATTGGTTATGATGTTGTCGATACATGAAGAACTATTATTACGGATGAAAGTAGCAGAAGTGATTAGATGCCTTAAATTATAACATTTAAACAAACTAAGGAATTCCGCATATTAAAATCACCGCATATTATGCATTCCCTACTGAAAAAATAGTCCAACAACTTCTCCAATCTTTCCATGAATTGTTCGAAATTTTTATGTACAGGATTTCGATAGCAACAACAGATATAAAGACCAGTGACAGTATCTTTGGCACCACAAATTTCAAAACATTCTATTTTATACAGTTTATTTATTGGTTCGCAAAGGAGATGGATAACGCTCCCATACAAGTATGGTCCAGCATGGACATTAATAAAACAATATAAGTATATCATGAAGTAATATTTGTATTTAATAGTCCTGTGTATATTTTATTACTCCAGAAGTCGGTGGTGACGAGATATCAGACATTTTAGGTGAAAATTCTGGTATGATATTTTGACGTTTAGATACAGTAGGCATTGTACATTGTCGTGATGGTCCTATTGTTAATGCTTCGCTTCTCATGCACGAGGTTGTGGGTTCAATACCGGGCAAGTACCAGTGTGACTTTTTTCAATTCATATGTAGTTTCTGAGATTATCTTGGACATTACTGACATCGGGGAAGAAAAACATCGTGAGGAAACCTTGACTTCTTGTTAAATTAAGTCTGATTCGCCAACCCTGTCTTGAGCAAACGTGGAATGCTCGTGTCTATTCTGTACGAGATGAGACAATAATAGGCTGGTATTATTATTATTTACTTTTAATAATATTTAACTACGTGTGTACTATAGGTAGGTATCACATAGACCGGTCCTGTGCTTCTCGCGTACAATAAATTCCTGCGACTTCTACCACGTCATATATTCAGCATGTGAGGCTTAGGTACATAGGCACCTAAGCCAAATAGCTGCTCATAGGAGCACTGGAGCAGAAGTGGACTTCTTTGGCTGAATTATGTTGACGATGACTATTATTACTATTATTATTATTACCAGCAAGAATGGCTCACTTTATCAGACGCAGGACCTGAAATAAACCACCTATATAAGTATAAACAAATAGCTACACCCTTAAAAGACGTGCTGAAGGCGTTACTGAAAACTCACGCATGTTAAAACTCACCAATCGCAGAGTATTCCACTGTCTTATAACAGATTGGATTTCATCCGAATGTTATGCGAAACGGTGCTATACAGCGCTGCACAGTTAGTGCAGCGCTGGTTCTCCATCAGAAATAGGGCAAAATCAGTTGTCCAGAGAAGATGCAAAGTCTGTGAAAGTCGGGGTCGGTCGAGAGAGCAGTAACAACATATCCAGAAACAAAGCCAAAGGTACACGTATTTTATATATTTGATATAACACCACATGAAACCACAGGAAAACATTCAATATGCGAGCCATAAGAACCTACACAGGAATTACTTTCAGTCTATCGAAAAGTACTCTGTGGGAATGACTCACGAATGACTTAAATTGTCAAAACATTAATGAAAGACAAATGTCTTGACTTTGTCATGACAATCGACATAAAACCCTACCTAGCAATAATATGTATACAAACATACATAAACTCCCTGCTTTTGCCATGCGGGAAGGCAGAAACTATAAAACGCCCTCTACTTTTACGGCCCTTACCTACTTACTCGTTTTGCTTTGTCCACGTTCATACATCTAGTCATTTAGGCGCGTCACAATAATAGAACTGTAATGCTATTCTGTAAAAATCTCACCGTGAAAACTTAGGTGAAGTGAGCGTGGAGTGAACTGTCAATAGTGTCAACTGTCAATTCCTAGCAAAAACAAACTCACTTCACCTAACTTTTCACGGTGAGATTTTTACAGAATCGACTGGCTGATATTCTGTTCTATATGTTACCGGCCAAACCCGGTTTTTTTTCAGTTTCGCCTAGGCCAAACCAGTTCATTCGCTCGCTCTTGCATCCTATGTCGACGGAGCCCTGCTCCGAGGGGCTCCTATTTCTGTGTAAAGAGTTTAAAGTAACCTAACCAAACCTAACCTCGGGGTGCCCTACGCTCGCTGTTGCATCCTACGTCGCCGGTGAACTGGTTTGGCCTAGTCAAACTAATTCATCTTAAAATCGGGTTTGGCCGGTAACATTACATAAGGTGCAGTCAAATATATAAAGGAATATATAATTATTAGGTATAGCTGTGCATGTATTTATTATAACAGAATGTATAATATCGTAAATGTCACAAAAATATGTCAAAATATATTTTAAATCACCTTACTATAATAATACAATAATGTGTCCTGCACTAAATATCTGTTAGACACTATGTTAATTACTATTTGATTATGTTTATGTTGTATTGAGTTTCTAAGTAGCAAGTGAAGGCATTAGTCTCGCCCTCTATTTCATGGGACTTGAACATAACTGTTGAAATGGGGGTGTACTATAGGTATACCTCTGCCTTACCCTTCGGGATTACAGGCGTGATGTTATGTGAATATGGGGTCAAACACTATATCGAATTAATATTTATTTTGAAAACGTTTATTGCTTCGTCTGTAACTGCCTTAGCAGAAGAAGATAGTGTTTCCATTATTTTGAAGAAAACTACTACCACTTACTACTACTTACTTTGATTTATTGATTTATATTTAGAGATAAATAAAATGTGTCTTTTTTACTTTTACTTCCGTTAACACTAAATGCGCATAAAAATATATTTTTTTTACTCTATTATCTAAAATACAGGTAAATATTTGTTGTTTCGAACGATTAACATGTACTAATTACCATCTTATTTCAAATAATTGCAACATTTGAAACTCACGGACGGAAATCAAAATAAAACAAACAAAATAATACTCTTTTATATTGATATTTTCCCACACACAAGTGCAGAGAAATGAAAGTCATGATAGAAATTCAAGTATTATAAGTTTTTTTTTAAATATTATTAAGTCTTTGTCCGTGCAGGGCCACACTTTATCCATGTCCTTTCGGTCTGCCTATCCACATGCCCTAAAATCAAACTACCTCCTCTTAATTTATTTTTTCTAGTGTTGTAAGCTACTAACTAACTTAAAGCTATTTAGACCAAAAACATTTGCAGTGCTCTCATTCAAGAAGTGTTCACTTATACACACATAATCCAGCCTTTTATCAAGAGTTTTCACATAAACTTCAAGTAAATTTTTTCAGTATGGTTTTTATTGTAAAAAGAAAGTTTTTAGAGGTATCTTCATGATTTTTTCTATCGTATCAAATTAGTTGTATTATGTTTTCAACACACTATCTACCTAGCATATACCTATCCTGAAGAAAATCATATAATATTTTTTTGCTGTAGTCGATCATATACTTTTATTTCTTCTAATACTTGTGTTTTTTGCGTTTAGGTCCTACAATCCCCGTACGTTGAACGGATACATAATAATATATCATATAACTCATCATCTGCCTAGCCTTTTCCCAACTATGTTGGGGTCGGCTTCTAGTCTAACCGGATGCAGCTGAATACCAGTATTTTACATGGAGCGACTGCCTATCTGACGTCCACAATATATTATATGACTATGATATATTTAACATGCCTTAGAAAGTGAAATCATAAAAAAGATTGTTTTAATATTAGTTTTAACAATATAGTCTACTCACCCTTGCCCTTACAGTTTTAAGAATGAAATACTTTACGAAGTTCTTTCCTGGTTTTAAAAGGTCTTATCTTCAAATTGCCAAACCCAGAATAGTTCACGCAAAAAGTTGTTTTGCAGAAGTCGACGAATTTAATTAATGTTGTGTTTACGACATTATAATAAATTACATGTTTGTCAAACTTTGTATGACATTTTGGTGCTGACATTCAAACACCAAAGGTGACCTGCTTCTTTGTTTAGATGCTCAGGGGAATAACTCGTCTGAGGTTGGGTTTCCACAGCAAAAAATATATAATCCCCTAACTAATGGATTTCTTCAATGTACAGACGCCAGGAAATCAAGCTATCCGAAACTGTCAAATTTTCCCAGTCAACTTTGAACCTTATGCTATAGCAAAAAAGTTGAAAATGTAGTAAAGAAATTTGACAGATAGTAGTAGCTTCATGTGCTGGCGTCTGTACCTTACATTTGCATAAAACAATTTACGTCATGAATAACATCATTAATGTCTTGCGACATAATATCATCAAATGGAATTGCTATCGGTAATGCAAAGGCATCAAGCCTTAATACATCTTAATGTACCTATTCGACGGTTGTTTTCATATATTTACAACTAAAATCAAATCTCAACAATGGGACGACACCATGTAACCTCCAACATAATAGGTGTCAGTGATTATGAGGTGGTCGCAGGATGTTCAATTGTTTTGCTTATGCGTCCGTGTTCGTTGATGAATGTTAATGTCAGTAAGCAGCTCGAAGATTATCTGTGATTGCTTCCTGAGCGGGGCGAGGAGGCGCGCGCGGCGGCGCCTCACTGCGCATCGAGGCGCACCACCCAAGGAGGCCGACGCGGCGACGCGCACGCAGTGCCCACGGCCGCAGCGCTCGTGTGAAGCACGCCTAATGACCACTCTTCCGGATCCGGGAGGCAAAACCCAACTAATAACAATAATGAGCCTCATTTAGACTGAGGACGGATCAAATTAGGATGTGATTGTTCCGTAAACTTTTTCATATTGTGTTCCATAAACGCGGTTGTGAACAGGATATATATATAAACTTAAAGAATAGAGGTGGTAAAACCATCTTCGATGTACCTGTGTAAGTATTTTCCCCTTTTTTATATCGAATGACATTGTTAAGGTTATAGTGCGTTCCGTTGAGTGATTAAAACGGTCACGACTGACGCGGCTCTCGAGCGAATCACTGCTAAAGTTCACTTTCATATTTCTATCTGCTTTCGGATTACAGTCTAGATATTAATAACACCTGATTAATTAGTATGTAAATTATTATCATGGTATTAAAAACAGCAGCGGTTTCTTCAATTTGCTTCGCAGTAAATAAAATATTCGTATTTCTAAATTCATAGTTTGAGGTTGAACGAAGTATAATTTAGTTATGGTCATGACCACTCGGCTGCGGCTTCGCGCAATTCACGGCAAAAATAAAACAAAGGTGCGTCAACAATGACGACCTTGTCGCGCCCGCAGCCGTGCCACGGCGAACCGAAGCAGCGTCGCCGCCGTGCGGTTGTGCAACACTACTTCACTAGAAAGCACACTTTCTTCCACGTACATAGCAAGGACTTATCGGCGTGTCAAAAATGGCAAATTGTTTTTCGATGTAGCTCCAAAAGGTCATGTCTGACTCACTTTGAAAACTCGCGACTATAAACTTCCGCGTCGTTCGGTTTCGTTGGCGATTAAACTCTCTCGCAACCTAGCTCGCTTTTGATCTAATGTTGACCATAAAGGGCATGTGCAAGCGCAGTAATATAATATGGAGTCGAGTGCGATCGCCGCGGTGTCAGGGTTCCGAGGTGGCGGTCCGCGGCTATTTACACTTTCACCTCACTCCGGGCTTTACCAGAATTTACGTCACCGCTGCGCCGGCGCAATTATATCATCACGAAATCAGCTGCTGAGTAAGTGGCACAGTGGCACACTGGGCTTTGAACCCAAGTCTCACTTTTTGTTTAGTTATTGTATATTGGAGAGTTGCGATGTTCGTTATCGGTCATTAGGTTTCCTAATGAATAAGAAAGCGATTTACATTTCAATTAAGTTTTCATTCTCACGTACGTATGCAATATTGAGGAGGGGATTTCATTATGAATCATGTATTAAGTCACCACAGAAGAGAATGGAAACTATGTAGGTAGTCTTTTCTATCTACAATTTACGCACCGAACGATTCATTAGTTATTCAACAATTAAGATATGAGAGATTTTTATTAATGAATTACATGCTACCTAACCTAATTTCTGAAGAGAGACGGAAGGGTTATGTTCTGTTTTAAGTTTCCTGGAATGAAAACAGAGGTATTCTGGATACATCTCATCGTGAAAACTTAGATGAAATGAGCTGTCAAGAATGAAGCATCAGGTGGAATGTCAGATCACTTCACGCTCAGTTATTAACTAAATTTTCACGGTGAGATTTTTACAGAATAGACTGGCTGGTTCAAAATCTGCTTAAAATTATATGTCTCCATTTTTAGGGTTCTGTGCCAGAATAGTAAAAATAGAACCCTTATGGTGAGACTAAGTCTGTCTGTCTGTCTGTTTGTCACAGCTGGATATTTCAAGAACTACTAATGCTATCAACTTGAAATTTGGAACAGTTTTAGATGACGTTCGCCCAACCACTTTGCAAATAAGAAATAAATAAAAATATATGTATATTTCTTGCAACATGGACTGAAAGGGATCTGAAAAATTCAATTCGAAGTAGGGCTACTAGGGCATGTGGGGTATCATATGAAAGAGCGCAGTTTGCACATTCTCAAACATGTTTTCTTTTTTTTTTTAGACCGCATACTTTTCGACTTTTGATGAAAAATGTAAAAAAAAAACCGTTCCCCACTTATCTCCGAAGTTTGCAAAGAGAAAAATCTGAAATTATTCTATGTGATAGAAGTTTATGTAAAGAAAACAGAAACATAAAAAGAAGTCTCTAAATAGCACACTTTTTCAGAAATCATCAACAAAAGTTACATTCGTTCCACTATAGGTCAAGAGATGGCGCTGACATAAAACTGTAATAATATTCTACACCGAAGTGCATGGTGTTCAAATTTTCTGACGAATATAGGCCTCCCCGATGAAAATTTAATAACATATGTTGGTACGGAACCCTCGGTGCGCGAGTCCGACTCGCTCTTGCCCGGTTTTTAAAGTTCTTATTATGTCAGTATGTATTTATTTGTGTTCATTCATTGCAATGACTTTTTGCACGCAATGTTGTGTAAATAGATATTTCATTGAAGTCAGGTAAAACACTTGAACGATGGTCAAAATCTGCTCCTCTAATACATTTACATAGGTTTTTTTTTATGTCCGCAACCTAGAACCGTAATGTGTTATGACATTCACGCGGACATGGACTCCCTCTTCGATAACCTTACCATTTGCGTTTGTTATTTCAAGTTATTTGCCGGCCGACTTGACATAAGTAAGTACAGCATTCCTTAATGACTGTTCAAAGTATAAACGAATATAATAATTATCAATATTTTATCGTTAATGAATGTGAAATATCCTATTCTTCTTAAGACCATGAGCGGCTCTGGTCACGGTCAGTCTAAAGGGCTTTAAGCATTTGAAAGTATTTAAATAATATGCGCAAAACAATAGTAAAGTTTGCTGAACATATTTCAATACCGTAATGTTGATTACACACACAGGTGTTTGTATAGTGCGGCTACAGGTCTACAGATCCATTGTTTTTTCGCGGTTTCTCTTTACCTAGTCGTGCGTTACTTCTTGTCGTGGACTATACGGTTACGTCACAACACAAACCCATTACGATATAGGCTTCAAACAATGTGTAGTTTTGCAATAATTACGCTTCAAACAAGAAACATAATAAATTTTGATTCACTGAATATTACGCACATTATTTAATACTAGGTTTTCTTTATTGTCTGGCGGCGTTGTGACCCAAAATATAACAATTAAATGTAACTTCGACGTAAGTTAATAATATATGAGTTCCTAGTTATAGGAATCTCGGTGTTGTAACCTCGTTAAATGTTAGAATGAGTTAGTGTTGAACTTACCCGTGTTCCGGAATTGTGTTCTTGTACTTTTCTCTTTTCATTTCCACGTGTTTGTTCAGAGATGTGGGCGCGTTTCACTGTTCATGTCACAACACACACGGCACACACTGTACAGTTCATTACATAAACACTGCTTATTAACACTTTGTCAGATTCACTATTTTTGCCAGTCCCATGACTCTGCGACCTGTAACAAAGATATTGGTTAGTGACGCGTGAACATTTCGTTATGTTCGGCTGTAGGAGTCGGCACGCGAAAGTGTGGGCAACAGTTTTGGTGGAACATCCTATTGCCTATTTAATGGCGTCTTCTATTATATTATTGTTGATAGCGCAACATAACGCTGTCACGTATGAAATGGTTGGGTAATGTGGTAGGTACCTACTTAGACGGTTTTCTCATAATGCTCATTTGATCGTATAAAAAACCATAGATATTATTAGTTAGTTTTTTATTAATTATAATTAAACTAGGTACTTTGAATAAAAGAGCCATTTTCAATGGGGTTCCTCCTATGGGTGAAACAAATCTATAAAAAAATTGACTCAATTAATTGATTTCTTCGCAAGCTACAATGTTTTCATAGTAGCACTGGGCAATCGCACTAAACAATCTAATTTAATATAATATGTATTACTTGTGACATACATTGTATTTTCATGCGATGGCCAAGTCAATCTATTTATTTACAACATAAAAGGTTTTTAATATTGATATCCTGGTCACTATAAGATATTGTTAGGTTAGCTAATTACGTAATAACTTAAGACAGAAGGTCCCTTATGTAGCGACTGAATAAATTAACCGATTTGGTATTACATGGATCTCACACCTTTTTACGGTAGAAGAACTGAGTTGCGAGACATTGTTTTGTTTACAAGTTATGTTTTTGTTGACATCTCACTTCTTTTTGAAGATAGTCCTACTTTTTTCCTTTCCGGTAACTTGTACTTCTTGAATACCAACAACTTCTTGAATATCAAAGGTTTCACATTGATTGACGGGATTTTTTTGATGTTTTTCTCGTTTCTACTACATTATATAAATTATAAAATAAATTAAGTAGGTTCTGTAGGTACACAGCAACTTAGAAAAAAAAAATAGATGGTAAAGCACTCTCTAATGCTTCGCATTATGAGTCGTGCAATATCGTCTGTTACAAACTTCGACAGAATTCAATAGTTTAGATTAGACATTATGATTGAGCTAAACGGGGTACACTACATAAATACGAAAAACTTTATTCCGACAGTCACAAATACGAATAGTGAATCTGATAAATACGAATTTCAAACTACCGATTTTCATAATTCCGAATGGTTCAAAATTCCTAATATAACAACTCCGATTTATCATTCATCCTATTTTTATAATTCCGAAATTTCAATATTCCTAACGTATAAAATTACTATTTTCAAAATACCGAGTTTCAGTATATCGAATAACAAAAAGTCCGAATTAATGATAATTCGAAACATCAAAACACGAATTCCGATTAATTAGAATTCTGAAATAAAAAAGCCTTGTAAAACTGAATAGCAAGACAAATATACGAGTACAATACGAAGTTTAGACGCACAAAATATCGATAAATGCTAATACGATGGTACGAAATTGCGATGCACGTTACTGCGAAAGACCGTCTCTGCGACGCCACTAAACTTGATGCACGTTACCGCGATAAATCTTCACTGCGATACTACTTGACTTCGATGCACGTTACCGCGAAAGATTTTCACTGCGACACTACTTGACTTCGATGCACGGTAAATGTGTTTGTATTGTCATTCGCTCGCTCTTGCATCCTATGTCGACGGAGTCCCGCTTCGCGGGGCCCCTATATCTGGGTAAAGGGTTTAAAGTAACCTAACCAAACCTAACCTCGGGGTGCTTTTCCCTCGCTCTTGTATCCTATGTCGACGGAGCCCCGCTTCGCGGGGCCCTAATTTCTGAGTAAAGGGTTTTAAGTAACCTAACCAAACCTAACCTCGGGGTGCTCTTCGCTTGCTCTTGCATCCCATGTCGACGGAGCCCCGCTTCGCGGGGCCCCGTCTGGGTAAAGGGTTTAAAGTATCCTAACTAACCTAACCTCGGGGTGCCCTTCACTTGCTCTTGCATCCTAAGTCACCTATCGACCGACCGCAACCATGCAACCGATGTCACCCGAAGAGTTTGTCCTATCGCGTGTAGGGAGAACTGGTTTGGCCTAGGCGAAACTAGTTAATCCTAAAATCGTTATGAAGAAGAAAACACAAAGAAATAATATTAATACACAAATATTAATAACAAAGTAGACGTTTTTAAATTACATTAAACGTTACATAAAGATTTTGAATTTATATAGGTACGTAACTGAATATTATACTAATTGAATCAGAATCCTAATTTTGGCAGATTACTCGGAAAATTAAAAATCGAAATGTCGTTTTTCGGACCGAGAACCCATCGAGCATTTGATTCTTTGAACATATGAAAATCGGAAAACAAATAAATCGCATTTATGACTTTCGGTAAAATAACTTTCGTGATTTTTAATAATAGACATTATAATTCTTAGGTATTATGAAATTCAGACTTTTGAAAATCTGAACTTCGAAATTCGGAATAAAATATTTCGGAATATTTGGGTGTCCCAGCTAGCAGCAGCTAGGTGATCATAAATCCATAACGTAGTTCTAGAATGATATGGAATCTAAAATTTAGTTTAAATAATGGTCTAATTTCGAAATCATATGCTTATGCTGTTTGGAACTGTTTAACTGTTTTATTACTCGTATTATGTCTGATGACATGTCTCCAATCTAGTCGTACACTATCAGATTGATCGATTGCTCTCGGATAGCAAATTAATCGATTATCTTATTATATTGTATTACATTTAGGTATTCGAGAGGTTGTTAACGTAGATCATTGTCGTGCATTTTGCAATGGCTTAGTTTTTCGCAACCGACTTCTATTATTTATTTAGAAGGGTGATCAATTGCGAGAGTGTTCTGTATAATTAACTTAACATTATATATATCAAATAATAGCTTCAATGCTCATTAATCAAACTTGTGTTAAAAGGAGAACAACGAGAGTTTAAATCGGATCATTCGATTGCCTATCGAATGATCCGGCTCTGAATAATTCTGTAACTACCTACGCATAGCTACTATGGGTAGGTAGTTACAGAATTATTGTTTCTCTGTTGAGATTGGCCACCGTGACCGAAATCAGTCGGGAGCTTGTTTCATGCCTGTTCGGAAGTTTTTATCGATCATTCTAGATCACGACGAGCAAAACACGTCGCCGCTGACGTTCGAGTCTGGATCGTGAGAAATGTGTGCTTGTCGCACTGTTTCACAGACAACAGACATTCTTTGTAGCTTTAGTTTTAGAAAATATCACGGAAATCGTACATGAAGGAAGGTAATTGAAAAATACAGTAAAAATATAACAAGCAGTTCTTTTAGAAATTAATGAAAAATATCACGAAAACAAAAAGAGTGTGTATGTCCATAATCGGCCTATAATGTTCCCACTGCTGGGACACCAGGCCTCTTCTGTATGAGAGGGAGGTGGCCATATTCCACCACGCGGGCCCAGTGCGGGTTGGTGGATGTCATATATCTTCGAATTTTTTGGTTCTAGGACTTGTCAGTTTCCTCACGATGTTTCCCTTCACCGTTTTGAGAGCAGTGGTCATGAAACGTCTACACAAAGTAAAATGCCTGCATGGATTCGAACTCACGACCTACGACTCGAAAGTCGGGGCCGACAGCACTGGTGCACCACTGCACACATCACGTGTAAGTTATACATATGACTTTGAATACAAATTTGCTGCGACTGAAGGTCTGACAACCCGTAGTGCCTTTTGTACTTGCAATTAACAGCTAGATCCTCTCACAGAATCCTCCTGGTACACGTGCACAATAAAATAAAATATTGATCGCTACATAAAATCGATCACTAATAGCTACTTAAATAAACCTGTCGTATAAATTTTATAGTACAGCACCAATTAATAAAATAATTAACCAAACAGAGTGTCAGTATTGTATGTATTTTACGTTCTAATCCTTGACGCGCACCTAGATTAATCCTTTATCCTAATTGCCGGTGTTATTTATAGCTCAAATGTTATCTGCGGTGTTGCAAGCGTCGGCCTTCGGTTCGGGTCCTGTTGTGGACAATCACTCGATGTCTATAATTACTCATTACGTTAATGGATGTTCGATCGAGGCATTATGTGCTCTGTCACGACTTGATCACACGAGTGAGTCGTCATCACTCTACAAGTCTACACGTGATTTACCGAGAGAACCTGCGTTGGTACGGGAATCTTGATTTATGTCTGCGTTATGTGGGACACGATGATCATGATAGATTGTCGCTGTTGTACTAGGTACAACTATAGGGAATGGATTAAAAAGCATAAAGAAATGTCCCTACCTAAGTGACTTTTAAAATGTGTAACATACTCGTAGGTACCTAGAACCCGTGGAACCCGTAGGTATTACAAAAAAGAAAAACTTTATTTTGTAATAAGGGGGCGCTTATTACCAAATAAGGTTTTTCTTTAGATCACGTTTAAAATGCCGAGACAGTTATTGAATTAAGATCCTAATTGTTATGGAAATGCAGTTCTTTATATAAAAATTACAGTCGAAAATCCCATGAACGCCAAACCGTCGGTTGTTATTTTATAAAAGCTGAAAGTTTATCAGCGCATGCTCCCAACACAGGTAGGAACGATGGGCAGCTATGAAGCTTGAATCAGCGTGGCTTTGGCAGGTAGGCAAAGGTGTAAAAACAAAACCAACTTAATTTTGTCAAATAATAAAGCGTAATTTTTTACAATTTCTTCGGGATAATATTAGAAATTGCATCATCCATTGCCAGACACTTACCATCGTGGCAACCCCTAGCCAGACACCCTTAAACTTTAATAAATTGTAACTACGTACTTATACGTAACTTACGTTAGAGTATAAAAGCTGAATTTTATTGGTACATAACAGCCGCACAGGTCGATCGATCAGGTTAAGCTACGCTTGCCGCAGTTGGTCTGTGGATGGTTGACCATCTTTATATACCGAGACCCCCTCCGTGCCCCGGAAAGCACGTTAAGCCGTTGGTCCCGGCTGTCATTCGTAGATCTTTGACAGTCGTTACGGGTAGTCAGAAGCCCGAATGTCTGACAACCAGTCTTCTTGGTAAGACTGGTTGTCAGACATTAGGGCTCGTATTACCCAGTCACTGGGTTGTGGAGGTCAGCTAGGTAGTCGCTCCATGTAAAATACTGACGACCTTTGACAGACGACAGGTACGCGCAGGTAGGTACTCTTTTTGCAGTGAACTCTTGCCGGACTAATTCTGGCGAGCGCTCACCAGTCCGCCGTATGGTTGACTCATATAATAATACTTTTGAAAATATTGACATCTTTAATTGTTCAATGAGTAGATTCAAAAGCCTCACCCGCTCCACTTTATTAAATAAAACCCATGAGTGTACCTTCTCTGAAAATCTTCAAACTCACTAATGTCTTACTTTATTTAACATAATTATCATTTTTGTCTAAATTGAAACTTCATTACTACTCATTATACAATTAATTAATGCACGTACTGCTACTAAATCTAGCGATTACTCTTTTTTTTTTCTTTTACACTAATTTGTCTACCTGTGGACAGCGTTGTGGGTTATATTATCACTAAAATTGTTTTTGTTAAATTAGTTGTAAGTTCTTATAATGTAACTGTTTGCTGTTCCTTTAAATAAAAAAAAATAAATAAAAAAAAAAACAAATGTTGTGAACAGCTGATTTTTTTTTCGCGATTTCAGGTTTAGTCTCATAGTAAAAGTTGTTCATAATGATGAGTACAATGACTTCTTAAGAGGTTGTTAATGTTTTACCAATAACCCTGTATAAGATCGAAGATTAATCACGTTAACTGACGCTTTGGAACAGCTCGTTGTGTTAAACGACAATTTACAAACGGCATAATGAAAGGTAGTTAAAGCATTTCCGTTGTCATTATAATTGCATCTTATGTGTAGGTAGGTTTAATTACTATCATAAGCTAGTTGTCTAGAAAAGAAACTCTGTACTATCTTAATTGCGTAATTTTATGACTGGAAGAGATCTAAAAGCCTTAGCGCCGTTTCTAAGTGTCTTGGTAAATGACATTTCTAAATTATGTTATGCGAGCCAGTACATTCGTAAATTGCAGTAATAGCATCAGAATAAATTGCTATGTGCCGTCTGTCTGTTTGATTTAATGCAGCTCTTTGGATGGTAAATGTATAAACAGCGTCTGCTGCAAAAAGGCTTAATAATAATAAGCCTTTAACAACGTTAATACCTAAGTTATTAATGTTGTTGAATACGAAGCAACTGTATTTGATCTAAGCAACGAACAATATGATACTTTCAAAATTAGTTTGAAATAAGATGGGGAATAATGGGGGGTCGCTCACAATGGGCCTTATAAGAAGGCTAAAAGTCACCCAAAGGGCAATGGAGAGGGCTATGCTTGGAGTTTCCCTGCGTGATCGAATCAGGAATGAGGAGATCCGCAGGAGAACCAAGGTAACCGACATAGCCCGAAGAATTGCCAAACTTAAGTGGCAGTGGGCAGGGCGCATTGCTCGCAGAACAGATGGCTGATGGGGCCAAAAGGTTCTGGAGTGGCGACCGCGTACCGGAAGACGTAGCGTTGGAAGGCCTCCCACAAGGTGGACCGACGACCTTGTGAAGGCCGCAGGAACCCGTTGGATGCGGGAAGCACAGGACCGGTCGAAGTGGAGGTGCTTGGTGGAGGCCTATGTCCAGCAGTGGACGTCTTTCGGCTGAAATGATGATGATGATGAAGATGGGGAAAATCGAAAGAATCGGAATCAAAATCGAAATTAAAAGGCAATTATTCAAATTAGGCTGAGAATCAGCACTTATCGAACGTCAAAATTACTTATGACTGATTGATAAGACAGTCCCCCAAAATGACCGCTCTTCACTGAACGAAAATAAAATCAATTTCCTTACTCCAAAAAGTCCAAAAATTAATCCTTGAGTTACGACTCTTAATCACATTCTAAGGTTTACTCGAGATAAGCATTTATGCAGCTGACGACTGCGGAATAAATGACTAATCTTTCGAAACACCTAACTACATACCATTTTAAGTAGGAATACTTACTTTAAACACGCTCTGGGCGGAGAAGGACGTTGAAATTAACATCTACTTAATGTAAATATAAGGAAAATGAAAATGAAAACATAGTGACAGTGACATCTCTGCTACGCCCGCACAGCTCTACGCGTGATATTTGCGCAAGAGTGGTCACAAACATCCATCAAGCGACCTTGCCCGAAATTCTTCTTTGACCGCTGGCGTCACCCTTTCCATTAGGCAGTAGGCTCTATTGAAGTAAAACCACATTCCGTGGAGTACGTATGTTAATAGACTCGTCATAAGGGGTTTGTTTAAGTCGTAGGACACGTACTAATATTATATTTGGGTAGGTTGTGCTTTTTGGTTCAAATCATTTTCGCATTAAAAGTAGCCCATCTGACAGGCAGGGCAACTTTTACCATACCAAAAACATTGCCCAAAAATAGAAGAAATTCAAGGTGTAGGACAACAATTAAAAAAATAACTTGTTTCTAAATCTCTATCTTATGTTAATTCCTGTTGATTTCGAAGAATAGTATTTATAATACGGACGTGTTTATTACTCGTTTAAAAAATTCGATAACGTCACGCAGACTGATGATACTACCCACATGACGTAGATAAACGATGTATAGTATATATACTTATAATAATATAAGAAGACGTATGAATACATTGACTCTATGCAAAAACCCGACCTCGACCGATGACATTGCCTGTGCATCCTTACAATGATTGTTATTATTTTAATGTGCAGTATTTTGATGCATATAATATTTTGTTCTTGTATTTTGGTTGCAATTCTAATCAATTGGGCCCAGGTTAGTAGGTCACCTGAATCAGAATGGTTGGACTAATGTTATACCTATATGGCGTATAACAAGGGCGTATAAGTACCTTTTTGGCAATTTTCCAGCAATGAGATATACTCTCCCGGACTCCTATATCGAGCCACTCACCTATTTCATTTTGCCTCTGAGGCTTTGACAGCAGCAACCCAATAGCAACCTAATTGTAACGAAAATAAAGATCACAGTGCTTTTGACAATGATGCAAAATCGGAGGTGAATCATCTGCGAAAAGACTTAATTTTTTAATGGTCGGAATTCAAATTCGGAACAATGATAACACCAAAATTATAGCCAGTATGTCAGCTTCAAAATTGCAATATAAACTTTTTCTTTCAGACATATTTTGATATTTTAGAATTTTATATTTTACATAGTACTGCACTGCGGCTCGGTTTAGGAGTCGTGTATAGTATCTATCAATCTTGTTTAGGACAAGTCAGTCAAGTAACTTTAATACAGGGTGGCGGGGCATCGGCGTGTAAACTCATCATCATCTGCCTAGCCTTTTCCCAACTTTGTTGGGGTCTGGGCTTCCCGTCTAACCGGATGCAACTGAATACTGACTTCCACAACCCAGTTACGGGGTAATACGACGATGACGAAACGATAGTATTGACGTGCAAACTATAACCATGAATTTAGCACATGATTTTAGACTCCTAGCGTAGAAATTAAAAAAAAATATTGCTGTTTCTATAAAAGTGCAATACCTACGCTGTCAAAACGTATGGAACAGCATTTTTTTTTATTAACCGAGTTATTTCAACACGATGTTCCTGCCACCCTGTATATGTTATCTTTTGCTCTTTCTTGAAACAAAATTGTTATAAAATGAGTAGAACCACTTCTACATTATGTCTATGTGGATGCAGTAGCACAAGCCTGTATATTACCTACTGGACATAAGTTTGTTTTACAATTTCATAACAGCCGAATATTTTGCCAACATAATGCATTATGGATAGTGTTAATAAGTTCCGTCCACAGTCTTTTATTTCAAACATAGATGTGTAATAGTTGGTTTTGATAAAACGACACCTTGTTGCAGTGATTCGTGATGATAATGTGGACACGTGGGTGAATAAAAACAATAGAATTTGCGCCACAACTACCTATAATGTAAATGACTCCGGTACCTTCGTAGATATTCGTCGCTAGTCGAACGCGTACGTGTGAAACTGTACCACAATGTGTATAAAACTAAGTAGGTAGGTACGTATGTGTGTGTGTATGCGGAGGTTCTGTGTGAACAGTCAGTCTGTGCCTGCGCCTGCACAATAGCTCGCTCGAGTCACGCGCTACTCTCCACACTATTGTTAAGGAGATTTGATCATAAAAACAATTTACAATCAGCTGTCGAGGACGTCTATGTATAGTTAGTTAGGTGTGACTGGCGTGCCCCGTGACTACGTCCGCGTTATTAAAACATTACCTCCATTTGGGATCTTATACTTTTTGTAGAGCTGAGAAAACAAGTTTTGATGACGAAAATTTAGGGCATTAATTGATTCATTTACTTAATAATGTAATAGTTATATCTAATATAATATAACATCTAATAGTTTCGGACTTTTCCATACTAACATATTTCAATGAATCGCGCTCTATAAATAAACTGAGTTTTAAAAGTAACTGTTTCACAAATTAAAAATGTAAGTAACCCTTTTTCTTGTCTCGCACATGTTTTTATTTTATTTTATGGTTGCGTTGCGTAAATCTAAGATCACAAACGAACGTTTGTGATCTTAGAAATTTATCCGCAGGCATATAAAATATAGGTTCCGTGACGTGATATTCACTACCCACTGGTCGTCAAAACAGTTAACCTTTGCAAATCATTATAAGTTATGTAAATAACAACTAATACCTAAATACTTATTAAAAATAACAAAATTATATCCTAACTTAACTAAAACTATTCACAAACTAAAATATAGCTTTGAAAAATTCATCCGCATCATGTTGACTGGTACAATGTACTGGTACTGTGCTGTAATGTACCCAAGAGACTGGCGGCATTACCAACTTGTACCAAGTAGTAGTCTGATTTTTTGCCCAAGACCTTCACCAAAGAAAATCGTAGGACATTACTAAAACAAAACGCGTCCATAGGCATTTAACTTGTTAATGGAGGCCGTTACAAGAAAAAAACCATAAAAAAAAGGTTTTTAGAACGTTTTGCATTGGTACAGCCACGAGCAGTAGGCGGACAGCTGATTTGTCAAGTCACAAAAGAGTTTAAAAAATGTTTATCTATTAATAAGTGTGTGGGCGATCTAAAACTCCTAGAACAATTGTATTATGAAATGTTTAATGGACCCAGTAAACACTTGCACAGAGATAGTCGATTGGTGATAAGGAAGGCAAGTTGGTGATTAAGTAGATTAAGATTAGGTATTAGAATAAGTAAGAATTGATTCTGTAAAAATAAAAAGGGGCCAAGTGCAAGTTGTACATGAATGGTCCCGTACCACCTTACAACATAGTACGTTCAAACCCAGACCGGCGCTTTACTTTGTGTAAACTATATCGCCACCACTGCTCTCAAAATGGTGAAGGAGAACATTGTGAGGTAACCGGCATGTCCTAGAACCAAAAATTCGAAGACATGTGACATCTGCCAACCCGCACTGGGCCCGCGTGGTGGATAACGGCACACTTACTCTCACCGAGAGGAGGCCTGTGTCCCAGCAGTGGGAACATTATAGGCTGGTTATGGTTATGCCTACTGGTATACCTACTATAATGGTAGTCACATACTCTGAAAATTTCAAGTGTCTACCTATTATGGTTCAAAAGATACAGCCCTGTGACAGACGGACGGGTCCCGTTGGTAACAATTTATTCTAAGTTTATTTTTTTGTGGGATGCTCGTTTTATTGTATGAAGATTTTGTGTTTTTACTTTTTATAAAACTGACTTGTAATTTTTGATAATTATTAATAAATAAACTAAACTAAACTAACTTTTGGGTACGCAGCCCTAAAAAGGATGATGACACCCATAGAGAAAGTTTAGAGGATATTATAGCATTTTATTACCAAGGGCACTTGTCATAGCAACGTGTTACTCACTTATTGTTGTGGTTATTTCTTTTATATGGTGTGAGCCTGTGAGTAGAATACTAAGCGGTGCCATTCAATACAGAAGCATCGAAACAAGCAACGGAACCTTTGTAGACAATGGTGGTTTTAGGTTCCTAAACCGAATCCTATAATACCAACCTCTCAGGGATGAGCTGGTAGAAATTTTTACCGGTTGTGGTACAAACGTGTCCCAGCTCTACCTAAGGAAGTATAAGTTTAAAGTGACAGTGACAGCATTAAGCTTAAAATTAACTTTATCAAGCGCTATTGCTAATCATAAGATCGATTCCCAGCTAGATCGGGGAGGTGTTTTTGAGGTTTTCCATCAGGAATTTCTTACAAAAAAGATGCAAGATCAATGTGTGGTCTAAAAATTGATGTTAGCTGTGTACCATTCTTTAAATCGCTGAAAATACTTACCTTACCCTCAGTATACTCTTATTAGTATATTCTCATAATACTTGTTTAGTTTTATTAAGTGAATTGTTTTTAGATTTTATGTGTTATTTTTTTGTCTCCTTTACTCTTTCGCACGCTGTCTACATCTCTCTATTTATTGTCCTATCGCAGGTATGCTGGAAGAGATTTCTTATGAAATAAGCATCACCTTTGTACCTATTTTTCTGTTCTGTTTTTTTCTTGTCTGTTTATATGTGTGTACATAAATGGTAAAATAATAAATAAATATATATTTTTGAAATTAGTGTTTTCGTCAAAACAAATATGAGTTTATTCGAAAAAGTGTTAACGTTACAAGATGTTGCGATTCGTAGCCAATACGCAAACTCTTTAAGTTGAATGGATAGTGGTAGACCGCGAAATTCAAATTTTCTTACGTTTCCATAAGAGATTGGTGGTTGGTGGTAGAAATCTAACTTAGAAAGATATATTAATGATTCTAATGATTATAATTCTCTAAATATGTACCCGTTACCGTCGCGAATCATATTTTGATCAAGATACAACCTGACACTGGCCTGCAAATTGCAAAAAAACGTAAGAAAATTTGAATTTCGCGGTCTTAACTACACATTCACCTTAAGCAATCAGCGCTGTAAGACTGCCTTAGTGAGAAAGAGCGTTCTAGGTGTAGCACCGCGCATTTACAATAAATTACCAGATCTCATAAAAATTTGAATGTTACACGATAAAAAAATAAATAAAACTGTTGTTAATTGAAAAATGTTATTATACGACTGATGAATTTCTGAATGATAAATTAATGTAGACTTATTTATTTGATTGGAAATTTTAATTGAATATTGTGACTTATTGTAATTTATGATTATTTATTTATGCATTGACTGTAGAAATTATTCCATATTGTTTTTATTTAGCATGCAACCATATTTGTACGTCTCTTAGCATAATATAGCGAGCTATGAACTTTAATTTAAGAACTGTATACACTACGAGTACCTATGTTACACAAATAAAAAAACTGGCCAAGTGCGAGTCGGACTCGTACACGAAGGGTTCCGTACCACAAGGCGAAAACGCCGAAAAAAAAAGGTTTGTTGTATGGGAGCCCCCCTTAAATATTCATTTTATTTCGTTTTTAGTATTTGTTGTTATAGCGGCAACAGAAATACATAATTTGTGAAAATTTCAACTGTCTAGCTATCGCGGTTCTTGAGATACAGCCTGGTGATAGACAAACGGACAGACGGACAGACAGCGAAGTCTTAGTAATAGGCTCCCGTTTTTACCCTTTGGGTACGGCACCCTAAAAATGATTATGATAATTATGATTAGTAGCTGCTCAGAGTCTGAATTTGTGCCCGATTGATGGCAATAAACTCGATACCTATTACTGGCGAAACGCGGGTGTACCTGTGTAACCCAGGAAACGCAGGCGAGATGGTGATGTTATGATATTAATAAATAAACAGGGTTAAATAAAATCAGCTAGCGAAACTCCGCAGATGTGATGGGTATCGATATCTAAACAAAGGAGAATACTATACTATGGCTTTCTGCCCTGAAGCCATAATAGCCCTAAGATATAACAGATATATTATAAATTTAATTTTATCGTGTTTATACATGGTTATTGGCAAAACATTAACATCCTCTTAAGAGGTCATTGTAATCGCGAAAAAAAACAGTTGTTCCCTACACTTTGACGAGTTATACGAACATAAATGTAGGGAACAACTGATTTTTTTTTCGCGATTTCTGGTTTGACCCCATAGTAAAAGTGGTTCATAATTATGAGTACAATGACCTCTTAAGAGGTTGTTAATGTTTTACCAATAACCCTGTATACGTCTGCAGTTTCGCTAGCTAATTTAATTTGACCTTGTATAGTTGTGCGAACAATTAATGTTGACTAGCCCTATCTGACTTCCTTCATTCGAATATTCTTCATTGAAGACGGAGACGACATACCTAGAAGAGAAATCTTCAATAACTCGCGATTGATCATGCCCGAGGATTTAGCCAATAGCATCACTGCGGTATCTGTTGCTATCACAACAAAATTACCATAGAATACTTTGTAGCTACGCATTATATGGGTCTTCCCACGTTATCGCGGTCGGTGATTGATTGGTAGAAAGGTAAGCTGATAAGTAAGTCACGCTGATTTTCAATTTAGTCGTATAGAAAGGTGGACGCGGTTAATGATAGCTTAAGATCAACTTTCACACGTGAAAAAACTTGTGCGGTTATGATTATAAACAAGGGGCCTAAAAAGGCCACTTTGGCAGAATCATAAAAGGATAACATTAAGAATCATAATGGACAGTTAACTGTTAAGTTAATCGTATCAAATTCCCATTGGTGAAGGATTTTCCACTTTTTTTTGGCTGTGCTAAAAGATGAATCAATCCAAACCAAATCCAATCCCAATCTGTTTGATTACACCTACATAATGCAGCGAAAAAAAGAAAAACACGGACCGTCTTTGCCATATTATGATTCATAATGTTATCCTCTTATTATTCAGCCAAAGTGGCCATTTTAGGCCCAAGATTTAGTTAAAGATTTGCGCAAAATTTTTCACGTGTGGTCGTGAATCCGTTTTGGTTATTTAAAAATAAATAAATAACAAACAGGGCAAGCTAAATAAAACCGTTTAAAAGCGCTATGGTATGATTAAATTTGTAACTTCACATTGAATCCGCTAATTCTTGATATGAATCGTGTTCGATTATGTTTCTATCAAACAAAGTTCAAATCAAATCAATATTCTTTATTTGCATAAAATGTGATAGCTATAAACACAACCGCTACATGTGCAAGTGGTGCGGTTCTGATCCGTTATTTATTTTATTATGTTAATTTCTTGTTTTAGTTATTAAGTACTAACATAGGCTAAATAATATTGTTACTAACATTTGTTGTCTGATAAATAAATAAAATTGTTATTATAAAGATATTTAAGGTAGATAGATATATTATATAGGTATATATAAGGTATAGGTATAAAGATATAAATCTTGAGTAGAAAAGAAGTTTGGGAACTTGCGGTGGAATATGATGTATGACTTCGGTTCGGCTTATCTTAGTTTACTGCTAAGTAAACTTTTAAACCGTGCCTCTTATTTATTTATTAATACTTTATGCACAAGTAAAAAAAAATACTGTACAAAGGCGGACTTAATGCCTGAGGCATTTTCTACCAGTCAACCTTAGGGTGATGCAGAGACAAAACATGGCATTTGCAGTATAAGGGGTTGATAACTGTAAAAATGATAAATAATAAGAAATACATAATTATAACAAAAATAAACATTGTCAGGAGAAATAACGATAAGTTAGGTAGAGGAGTGGTGGTCCAGTGGTATCGACCCCGACTTACCTACAATTTGTAGGTGTTGGGTTCGAAGCCAGACAGGCGCTTTCCTTTGTGTAAACTATTTCATCACCACTGCTCTCAAAACGGTGAAGGAAAACATCGTGAGGAAACCGGCATGTCCTAGAACCAAAAATTCGTTGACATGTGACATCTGCTAACTCGCACTAGGCTCGCGTTGTAGATTACGGCCCACTCCTTCTTGTGTCCCAGCAGTGGGATTGTTATAGACTGATTATGCTATGTTATGATAGGTAGAGAAAATAAATCAAGTAATTCAGCGCTGGGATGATTCTGACAACTTCTTACGAATTTGTTCAGGTGCCTTAAATTTAAATGATAACCGACTGGTTGCCACCCTGAGGCAACAGTTCAGAGGGAGCGCATTCCAAAGAAAGACCGACTGGATAAAGAAAGAAGAGTGAATGAAACCAGAGCTGTGAGAAGGACATCGTAGGACACGATTGTTGGTGGAACGAAGATTTTTACTAAACGTCTTGTGACACTCCTGACTCTTGTGTGGTGTAAGCATTACAAAGAGACCCAGATAACCCATTAGAATCAAACTCAATTGAGCCGTACGCTTTCCATTCATGAAAGCGTAACAGTTGCAAAATATTCGTTTTGCAAATAACACGTTTAGGAAGGATCGTGGCACAGTTTTTGGTAGTTTCTGTCCTCATGAAAAATCTTTATGCCGGCTGTGGGCATGGGTTGATGTCTACAGACCTTATCCTCAGGTGCCATCGTCGTCGTGGCTATAAAAAGGAGGACATTTAAGTGTGTACGGTTGCATTTGCCCCTATCATCGACGCATGTTGCTCGTGTGTCAGCACACTTCATCATTTCAGCCGAAAAGACGTCCACTGCTGGACATAGGCCTCCCCCAAAGGGGGGGGGGGGTTTGCCATAATCGCCACGCTTGGCAGGCGGTTTGGCGATCGCAGTATAGTATGGTGGTGGAATGCATAGAGAACGCTGCTGCCCATTCTCCAGTATGACCCTTAGTCGCCTTTTACGACACCCACGGGAAGTATGGGGTGAGGCTATTCTTTAAGTCCGGCACCACACAGACAAGTCCGGCACCACACAGACACACTTATACAAACATTAATAGCGTACGACTAAACCTTTCTGAATAAATATGCACATTATCCTGTACACGAATACAATTTAGTAAACAATGTTTCGTACGTTTTAGCAATGTTTACGTTTTATACGTGTCTAGTATCCATTATCCGTCTCAAATATCAGTTGCGTGAGGAAACGCAACGTAAACGGCTCACTTGCTTTAATAACGGTTTTTGTGTTATTACTGTTACGTGTTGTTATATAATTTTAATATAAATATACTGTTTGTGCACGCTATGTAAGAGTTATATGAAGCGACCTGTGATTAAGTTGTGCTAAGAACGTTTGAAATCGGTAGTGATCGTCTTTGTAATCCTTTAAATGTTTGTGCAGCTTATCTTAGTTTTCACTTCTACTTCAAAATCAAAATGATTTGTTACTGTATTTGTCTAATTATACAGGGTTACTGGTAAAACATTAACAACCTCTTAAGAGGTTACTCATCACTATGAACAACTTTTACTACGGGACCAAAACTGCAATCGCGAAAAAAATTCTGCTGTTTCCTACATTTATGTTCGTATAGTTCGTCAAAATGTAGGGAACAGCTGATTTTTTTTTCACGATCGGGTTTGGTCCCATAGTAAAAACTGTTCATAATGATGAGTACAATGACCTCTTAAGAGGCTGTTAATATTTTACCAATAACCCTGTATAGCTTGCTATGTAGGTACTTCTGCATAATAATAGCCCGTATGTCGGTATTAGGAACAAATATTTTGTTTAACATAACTAAATTGCAAAATTAACTAGGTCGTCAACATATTATTTACTATTCCATTGAAACTTGTTCTACAGTCCGCGCGGAAATAGTTGGCCGCGCCTTGGGTATGTGAGCGGTGGGACGGGGAGGCGGGTGCGCTTTGTCATTACTCAGTACGTGCGTTGCGAACAATAGGCAACCCCACCGCCCTCACCCCCGTCCCCACCCAAGGCGCGGCCAACTAAAGTCCGACTTTTAATTAGCTACAGTAAAATGACACTTCTTAATAACTCATTTAGGACAGAGTATAAAGATATATGCATGTCAAATAAGTTTCGTTTGTTACACTATTCTGTACTAGAAAAACAAGATTTGGTTGATGGCCGCGAAAAAACAAAAGGGCATCAATTTCAGTCATTTAAGCAGCACATAAGCTGTCATTTTAATGCAGCTAATTAAAAGTCCGACTATAAGTAGTTCCGCGCGGACTATAATATACCTACTTACTAATAAATAAAGCTGAGCAATTGTTTGATCGCACTAATCTCTGGAACTACAAAAAAATCTTTTGCATTCGAGAGCTCATTTCTTGAGGAAGGTTATAGGGCATTTAACATCACGCTACGACCCTTAAGGGCTCCTAAGGGTCATACCTCGGCTGAGCGAAACTTAATTTTCGGACGAAGTCGCGGACAGAAGCTAGCAATATTATAAAATGCGTATGTCATCATTATCATCTGCCTAACCTTTTTCTAACTATATTGGGGTCGGCTTCCAGTCTAACCGGAGCTGAATACCAGTATTTTACATGGAGCGACTGCCTATCTGACCTCCACAACCCAGTTACTGCGTATGTATTTTGCCATATTTACCCTATTCTTTATTATTACATTATTGCTGAACATGATCATAATATTTGTACCTACCGCTGATGATTATTAGACATGGTGATTACGCAAAGTCGTAATCATAACGTTTCGCAAACGGAGGATGCTTTTACTTTCATCATCATCATCATTCAGACGAAAGACTGTTCGATAAAATACTTTTCATTCACATAATTTCGTTATCTATTATTATTATGTCCTTAGTAGTGATAAAGTTGCATACACTTCAATTACATTCCTGATGAAAACATCAGGAATGTAATTGAAGTGTATGCAAGAATTCAAAGACACTGCCAAGCCGTAGGAAACAGTTTTCTATACAGGGTGGCAGAAACATCGGCACGCAACTGTAACACATGAATGATTCTAAACACTCTAGCGAACGGTAGACATTTTTCGTCAGTTATCAAAAAATAAGTCAGCTGTTTCATAGAAAAGTGCAGGATCCAGAATCTTGTAGTGAATCCATGGTAACAGGTTGAGCTTCGATGTCCTTGTCGCCTTGTATACTTAGGTCATTCGGTTTCGATCCATTGTACAGACTCAAGCTACCCAAAACTGTCAAATTTTCCCAATCAAATTTGAACCATATGCCTTAGCGATAAAGTAGTAGCTTGATATGCTGGCATCTGTACAAACATATTTTTTACAAACGTATCTACTATACTCATTTTGTCTTATCTAAGCTATGATAATACCGTATAATTATATTGAAACATAGGTAAAATAATGTAAGTATATTTTGCCAACAAATTTTCATGTGTAGACAGAATGATGTTTCCACATTGTTCGTTACGACTGACATTTATTGTTATCTACAATTAGTTGTTCCAAGGTGCATTGGGTAACCTAATGGGTTATGATTGTTATGAACTTCAGTTAATTCTGAAATGTTCCTTATCTTTTATCGTCTCATCATTACTTAAATTAAAAATATAAAATACATGAATTAGGTACCTATACCTCATAATCACGCTCGTGCTGTCTGACAAATAAGGAGATTTTCAAGTTTTAAGGAGTGTATTCTCCAATGTTTTGAAGTCTTTGGCACTACCCTACCTACCCTATAAAATTATTTTTGGGACTACCCTAAACATGACTGTTTTTTAAAAGAACTCGTAATTATTTCTAAAGACATAAGGTAGCATGTACTTGAGCACCGGAAGACTAAACCATTAACTTATTAGCTAGTATTGAGAAACATAACACATTTAAAGCTAAACCTAAGCTTGTTTCTTCCATGCATTCAGGTCTTTCTTTGAAAACTAGCTTCTTTGTCTCTTATAACTTGGAATACAAAAGTAGGTTTAATTACCAACAACTTCTTTTCTAACCGCGAGGTGATTTTCACAAAAAGTCGAAAATTGCAATAAAAATAATCTTGGAGTCACGATTGGCCTAGCGTGGTTGATCAATTTCAATAAGTGGACATAGAGCATGATATTTAAAGTTGAATATCAACTGTGTAGACATAACTACATACTAGACGACTACCGGTTGTCCTCGCTTTTCGTAGCCAAAATATTTTAAGTGATACAGCAAATCACTTTCCGTGATCTAATCTTAAAGTTTTAGCAGCTTTGTTGAACTAATAGGAACTGGTATATATTGTGAGTAATGTGCCTGGTGCAAAAGTGTTTCCTGTTTTATCAATAACCAACCAAGTTGGCAAAAGATCACCTGTAAATGAAGTCAAACGATTTGAAGAATAAGTTGGAATAGAAGACTTCAATGCTATCCATAAAGTCGAGTATCCTTGCGCAACTTTTTGCAACTTAGTGAACACATTGGTTGGTATTTATATCAAGTAATATTCTACGATGAATTTCGCTACAACTTGCAAAATCCAGCGATCTAATTAAATACAATGTCCGACTGTCGGTGTTAGCGCTTGTACGCATTTCTCCCTGACAAACTTTACCGTTGCGTAGGTACTTGCTGCAGCCCGTACACTGCCCGTAGGCCCAGTTACGACAGTGTCGAACTGATAGCATTCTTACAAAACAAACCACCGAGTAGATCTAATCTCGAGTCCGTCGCATAACTTACAACATTACACTTCGATTAAATCATATTAGTTTCGGTTGCGGTGAGTTCGGGCTGACACGGTGCTGATGCGAAATAAATGAGATGTCGCCTCACACCATGCGCAATTCTTGATTGATTTATTTACTTGTACCCTCGCAAGTAACGCTATTTCTATGTTGAATTGAATTTGTTTGATCGGAACATAATTTTGCGAAACGTCGTTCATATGTGGAACATGCGCTAATTCTAATAATTAAAATTATTATACATATTCTTTTTGTCCTAATAAGGCACATCGACCTTTAGTCAAATGGATATTCATAGCTATATATACACTTAATTCTAAATCGCCTCGTCCACAAGCTCAACGAATTCTCTCAAGCACTTCACAATTACTGTAATTATCTCCTTTTATAGATTTTAGTGCAGTGCAATGGATCTAAAATAATTGTAACTCGCTTCAAGTACAAGTAATCGTAAATTACAAGCTTATTGCCACAATAATATGAATCGGGACAACAATTGTAAAATTCAAACAAGAACTGCCGTAAATTGTTTTAATTGAGGACAAGGATGTCGAGCTGGGGCCGTGGCGTGCGACTGCGGTCGCAGGCTCCATCCACAGTTTTAATTGATCGTATTCACCTGCCGAGATCGGCGAACCGATGCCCTTGCGGAGTCTCCCAGTGACGTCACTGCGGCACACGTTATGTGGACTTCCGACCGGATAAGTTTAGCACATCACTAGCACTAGGAAATGTGTCGAGTTGCGAAACTTCGGAGGTCGCCGGCAGAGAGCGCCGTCGCCGCGCGATCACTGAAAACTAAACCCGCGCACAATATCGCGCAGCTCGCCGCGTCGCCGTCGCCGGCGCAGAGACGAAAGCGCGTTAGAAAGGGACGAATAGTCATTTCTTTCGTTTTAGTCGGGCATCGATAAATAAATAGCAGCTTTCATATTGATGGCTGATAGCCAATGAGCCGGCGAGCACCTGCAAGCTGGTTAAACACGTTTTTTAAAACTAACATTTAAATTAAGGAAACCGATTATTAAATTTATTAAAAACAAAAAAAAATACTCTTAAAGTGTCCAATCCTGTGTCTGTTAAAAAGTTTGGACAGTTCAACAAAAATACCGGTTAACGCGGGTTACTTTACCTCTGGGGGGGGGGGGAACTTTGGCTCAATACAAAAAAGGGTTTTCTATTTACTATTGTTGTATAGGGCTAGATTGGCTCAACGCTGTCATAAATATTGTTTTTGGGTCGACAAAATATGCAGGTCAAACAAACCCCCTTCATAGAACAACATTGCCTCAAAAGTAAAAAAATAAAGTAAAATAGTTACATTTTGGGGAAAATAACATTATTACTATAATTAGTAATAATGTTAGGTGAGGATAGGAGCTAATGCTCCTATCCTCACCTGTTAAACAAATCCATTAAAATGTTAAGAAATCCTCTATAATCCCTACTATCAAAGGGTTTTTAAAAAAAGATGAAAAAAATAGCTAAAGTAACCCGCGTTTACGGTAAATATTAAAAAAATATAATTATTTTCAATTAACTTTCCTTCAGAACACATTCACTGGAAGCATTAATAACTCCCCAGTAAACTGTAATAGGTAATTTTCAATTAGCTTCCTCGCGAGAGAGCGTATAATCAGGAAACAGGCGAGGTTTATCAGCGCACGCGCACCCGTGCGGAACGCGCGTTGATTTTCCGCCAACTTTTCACCACACGTAACGGGTCGCGGATGTCAGACTTCGGTACAGTCTGCCAACATTGTAACTCTTTGCCGGTTATGTAAATAAAAGATTAAATGTGGATTACGTCATTTTAATGTTCCTGTTTGACTTTTAATCTCATTTCAATGATAACAATATAAGATAATTTGATTGTTTTTATATGGGCATGGGTTAAGCGGGTATTATCACTATAGAAAAAAGGGAAAAAATATGAGTTGATTTAATGACATTCAGGCTTAATGACATCTGGCATAATTACTATCACATCACCAACACATTACTTTTATTTCATCTGAAGAAATAAAACGTTATTAAAACAGAAGCAAATAAAAAAGAATATCATGATTCTTATTTTGTCAAAGGTCACAACAAAACCACATATTAATTGACCCTTATTAATTTGCATTACTTTGGACACAAAATGAGCCTAAATTATATAAGTATGAGTGTAGGAAACAGAGCGTGTGGCTGAGAAGATACGGACCGTTGACTTTGTTTGAATATTACATTAACCAAATAAATTGTACCTCAGAGTGATTCCGAGGATAAAAGTGAGGTGATGAAGTGGCTGAATTTATTACTTCGGCATAAAAGAATACGTTGCGAAACTGTCGAATTGAGAGCGTTTGTTGGGGAAGTTTACGTTCAGTCTGCCATTAACACCTCTTGTCCCATTGAAAGAAAAGATAAATTAAAGTTTAATCAGCAGATCGATCGCCCGTGTCAAGATTTAATGTATCAGTCAAGTTAAAGTACTCAACAAATGAATTAAATGATGTAGCAAAATTCAGACAAAGGAAAACGTGAAAGGAAACCATGTTTTGGTTTTCGTACAATTTATTATCCACGTCTTTTATTTGTTTGCTCTTGTTCACGTATGGCACAATCCGTAGCAATTTACGTGTTCAGTATATTATTATGATTGATGTGAAACTAGCTTACTCAAACAAATAGTAAAATACGTTAGGAAACTGTACTTTGGCATTGATATATTTAACCAACCGTCGTTCTTTGTACGAAGTATGAAACATCTTGGATGTAGCTTTCTCAGCTGCCTGTAACATTCGGATGTTCACGTCATTGGTGACTGACAGTTCCAATTATTTGAAACATGTTCTGTTTCTATACAAAACGAGCACTCTAATAGGTTAGGGGTCAAACTGTTTATTGTTAAGATCAAGAACCTTGTGTTTGATTAGTTTCATTACTAACCTTTTGTGTAAGAAGCCGTAGGCTGTGAAAGTAAGTTAATTCATGCACCAATCATAATTGTGATCATGATAGATTAAGTTAGTGAGCCCCTCTAGGTGTGCTGTCAGGCTTATGGTACGCTGTGTCAGCGTGGAGGTTAGGTAACTTCTGGAGCGCGCACTACGTGACTCCGACCGTAATTAACAACAATTATGTAGATATCGTCTGCAAGGCTCGTACACACAGGCGCGACTTGTCGCGCGACACGTCGCGTGGCGATTCTGCGATATGATCGCGCCGCAACACCTTTCACACAAGCGCGACGCGAATCGCGGCGCGACGAGTAGCGCGACACCGTGTAGCCGCGATATCGCCGCGACGCCATACAAAATGAACATTTAGTATGGTGTCGCGGCGATATCGCGGCCGCGGCGCGACACGAGAGTTCGAGAGTATAAAAGGCAGTGCAATCCAAGCTGAGCTCAGTAGCAGACGATCTTCGTCAGAGGACGAAGGCAGGTCTGTGCGTGTTTGCCCGCGGGGTCCTAGGTTCGATTCCCCGGTCCGCCAACATAACCCAACCTAACCTAAGTAGGTACCTACTTAGGTTAGGGTTTAGGTACCTAAGCTTGACCACACAAGCACGAACGACGTCGCTGGTGAATTCAGACGTAGGTACCTACTTTTACGAAGTATTTGTTTACTAACCAAGATTTTTTAATTATAATTGTTAAGATTTATTTTTTACGGTTTCAAAATGTGATTTCGGAAAAATAACTTTAATTTCTACTTATTAGGTAATGCGTACTTTCGTCTGCAACACATTTGTATGGCCTTTATGAGTAGGTGGGTAGGTACCTACTTACTTATCATTTTGAAATCAGTGGATATTTGTTAAAGTGGAAACAACATACGAGTACTTAAATTGGAACTAACCTAGGTAGATACTTACTTCTAATTAAATTACTTAGCAAACTAATTCGATAGTTAGGTATCTACGTGAATTCTTCTCCAGTAAAATTATGCTCAAGCTATGTTGTAAATGCTATGTTTAAGCATAACTGGTGAAATGTGAGTGCATCTACTAACCCTTTGGGGGGATTACAGGCGTGATGTTATGTATGTGTGTATGTTTAAGAAATAATCAATTATAACTTATTATGTGTAATGATTAACCGCTTGTGCCGTAATTACAGACACAATTAAAAGCCATTGTCTCGCGTAGATCTACGTTCCGGCAGACTAAGGGTTAATGAATGAGTGACCTAATTATAAATATAGTAGTGATAAACTAACAGACTGCCTCGTTGGTGTAGTGGTCGCAAGTGCAATGCTCGTGAGGTTCTGTGGGAGCTGTAATCAAAGAGATTTAAGATAGGTACAATAGAGGGGCCATGCAAAGAAATGTCTTAGAAAAACTGTGATCCCATGTCTCAGTGCCGCCATCTGGTAAGATATAGCATAATTAGAGCGGCAATTTATTCAATTAGGTTCAGCTATCGCCCGGTAGATGGCCAGTGTGGCCAGTGTTGCCAGATACGATTTTCAATTCATCGATTAAAAATCGGATCGGTGGTGCCTGAAAAATCTAATATAAATCAAATCAGTTAGATAAATATCGAAAACTAAACAAATTAGGCAAAAATTGACTCAGGCAGAAAAAATATCCTAAGTACAATTTTATTCGCTACTATTCATTGTCCGTGTCACCGTCTATGACAACGTATCAGTTTCAGTGTGTGTTTTTAAGTAAGTAGTTATTTACATTTTAAAACAAAATAGTTTTAGATGCGCCTGCTTTGCCGCCGAACTATTATGCTTTTGTGTTTTATATTGCTTTTTGTGTAAAGTAGACCTTTTTTGCAATTGTCGGTTGCGTTTCGTTTTTTGCAAAATTATTTTTTTACACTTTTGTTTGCAAATATTTGTAAATCTTATATCGATATACGTATATCCGAGGCGAGGTCCAAAGTCCGTAGATCTATGGATAAATCCGTAGGTCTGGCAATGCGGGGTGACACTAAGTACAAACTATAAAACCTGTAGTAGGGATTTTACCATATAGATTCAAACGTATCGATAATATTGAAAAAAGTTAGTAAGACAATTTTTTCGCATTTGAATAGATTGAAATAAGTGCCAAAAAATTAGGAAAGCATTAAAATTATCCATAGTTTCAATGTTTACTTGAATGATTTATTTAAAAAAAATATTTTTTCATACAAATTACTAAATTATCGTTATTATCTTTATATGTGTGTGGTATAGTTAATTCTTCAAAAGACCATTTCAGTATGAGACCATACTGAAATGGTCTTTTGAAGAATTAACTACTTGACATGATCTGACCAAGATTATATCTGGACCTCTTGAGTTTGTTTTGGCCTTTCTTCTCTGATTAGTCAGATAGGAAACGCCGACCTCATCTAGTTTTTAAAATATGATTGACGTATAAAAGTGTCTGTACAGACACCAGCACATCAAGCTTAGTTTTTAATTCTTCTAATATTATTACCCTCTTTTATAAAATCAATTAAACATGGATCGATTTTAAACTGAATGTTACTTGAATGAATCGATTATTTTGTCACACCACTATATTAATTTCGTTAAAAAGTGGTAACACTTAAGCTGTCATTTAACCCAACTATAGTAAAGTTACTCAGCAATAGATGGCGTTTAATACAAAATAAACAAATTTTCTAGATCTTTTTATGAAAATTATTTTATTCTAATTACTGAGTAAATATAGATAATACATACGAAAATAAACTGAATTTAGGTCCAGTTGTTTTACCATAACGAGACTTGCAGTAACGTAATGCGCAACTCGGCATATTTCCATACAAAATATTTTTCTTTTGTTGGACACGAATGCGTCAATGCGACTTGACGCGCAGGCGTACCATAGTAGACTGAGAGACTTGTTACGCCTAGGTCACAAGTACCGGGACACTGTTTTGTTCGCAATGTCCCGTCTATTGTAAATACTTTAAATGTCTTTGGCTGTAATGTACCTGAATTTACCTAACACAGCCGTTCGCATTCAGACGTCGAACTCGAACTGACTCACGCACAGCTGCTAGCACTAAAGTGTATTTCAAATAAACTTGCGATAAATGTCATTCAACCACCCTGTACCAAAAAGTCCAAATAATTTACAATAGATATCGTTCGTCATACAAAACTGTCGCTAACATTGCATCGGTTGAGTTTCATAATACCAAACACGGAGTAAGTCAATGTTTTGATCGTGTTACCGACACTGCCCATACATTTTTTTTGTATGGTTTGGAAATATTGGGATACATTAGTAGGAGGAGGTGAACAAACTTTATCGCAAGTTTATTTGAAATGAACTTTAGCACTCGACTGCTAGCGGAGCCCAAACTACTTAGGACGGGTTGTTTCACGTTCACTTAAAAATAACGCTAACTACTTACCGTCAAACCTTTGATTATATAATGTCTAGATAGAGCATCAAATGCGCGCAAACGTGTCAAAAAATATCGGCCAACTGTTGGGCACGATCGGCACTAATCGGCGGGTAAGAACTTATTCTTTCTTACCCGCCGATTAGTGCCGATCGTGCCGCTTTAGTTTCACTACCCAGACTACCCACGTATTACGCGCGCTAAGTAATAAACAAATAACAGCGATAAAATGACGGTATGTGCTATTAAACTGTACCGGAATTATAAAGGAAGGGTAAAAAATACCAAACACTTCACATAACATGGATAAGTAACCCAAAAACTATATATTTATTTTTTCTTTTTATGAACACTAAATTACGCCATATTTTATCAGTGTTGCCAGTTTCTTGTTTCATTCTCCCAACTTAACGTCATTTTTTGGGTAAATTAATTGATTTAAACCCGCCTGCCAAGCGCGTGGCGATTATGGCAACCCCCCCCCCCCCCCCCAGAATTGGGGGAGGCCTTTGTCCTGCAGTGGACGTCTTTCGGCTGAAATGATGATGATGAGTTGTGCTTCCTACAAAGACAATAGATTAATCAACACGTAGTTAGGTAGGTATAAGGACTTTTTAGGGTTCCGTAGTCAACTAGGAACCCTTATAGTTTCGCCATGTCTGTCTGTCCGTCCGTCTGTATCTCTGTGACCGTTAGCACTAGAAAGCTGAAATTTTGTAGGAGTACGTATATCAGTTACGCCAACAAAGTGGTAAAATAAAATTTTGGAAAATATTTTTTTTTAGGGTAGCTCCCCTACCTGTGAAGTGGGGATGAATATTTTTTTCATCATCTACCCCATCGTGTGGGGTATCGTTGAATAGGTCTTCTAAAATGGCTTATGGGTTGCTAAAATTATTTTTCGATTTACTGCTCCATTTACGAAATATTAAAGTTTAAAGTGCAAATTTTTGTTCCAGTAGGGCGTCCCCCCCCCCCTCTAAAAGCTAAACTACTAGCTTGAAAAATCTGGAAAAATTCTCGATGAAAGTGCATTTCATGAACTTTAAAGGAAAAGTATAGCAGTTAAGATAACTTTATTAGTTTAGCAGTAATAGTCGTTGAACTTGGGTGTTGGATAATTTTGTACCAAATACAAAATCCTTAGCATTAATATTAGCATTAGCATTATTTATTTAAAGTGACTAAGATGAAGTAGTTGCTTGTTTATAATGGGTAAAGACTTGCATTGAAAACAAAAATATGTTTTTTTTTAACCTATTCAGAATAAAGAACAACAGAATCGTACTACATTGTGATAACGGGCTACTACGGAACCCTACACTGTGCGTGGCCCGACACGCACTTGGCCGGTTTTTTTACTTTATAATGATTAATGAAGTAATGACCGGCCATTGCATTTTTTTCAATTGCCCTGTTTCGATTGAAGTTAATTTTAACTACATAATTAAGTATCCCTAAGTAATTAAAAAATCTTGATTTTTTTATTAATATTTAAGAATCATAAAAGCACGTCCGAATTCGCTAGTTTCCTTGTTCATGCTTGTGTGGTCAAGCTTAGGTACAGTTGTTCTTTCTCACGAAGGGTGAGCAATACTTGTAGTTGTGTAAGTAGTATAGACAGACACGCGCATTGTGTGCGTAACTGCACTTAGCGTTAGCAAGTTCATCGTTATTGAACAAAATAATATAAGTAGGCACCTACCTAGTTAAATTTGTGTTTCGGTTAGTGATGAAATAATTTTTTCATGATCTATATTTATTTACATATATTAACAAATAAAATTAAGATACATTCGGTACCTATCACAGTATTTAATATATTCAGCTTCTTTATTAATAAAATGCAAATTTGCTAATTGCATGTATGTACTACACCAGGTTTCGCTAGTTGTGTTTTCAAAACTTTCTGGAATAAGCTTTTCTGTATTGTCATATTTCGTTGGTTTCTTAAAACAACATATAGCTCTAAGAATCCCATTATGTTCTCTATTGCATTTGAAGACTCTAAAACAAACAATGCATCATTAGAATCACGTAGGTATTAAATGTTACAATTAAATATTTAAACATTGCTTACTGACCTCACTGTGAACAGCTTTTCTCTGTTTACGTTTTTCTATGTTGATGGTACGTGACGGAAATTTTTGGCGCGAAACAAGTGCAGTAGTAGCCCGACCGGGCGACCGGCAGTTCGGGCGGGAGTCGATACTGACACAACCAACGGCCTACCAACCCGCCTTCGTAAGATTCATAGAACAACTGTACCTACTTAGGTTAGGTTGGGTTATGTTGGCGGACCGGGGAATCGAACCTAGGACCCCCGCGGGGCAAACGCGCACAGACCAGCCTTCGTCCTCTGACGAAGATCGTCTGCTACTGAGCTTAGCTTGGATTGTACTGCCTTTTAAACTCTCGAACTCTCGCGTCGCGTCGCGGCCGCGATATCGCCGCGACACCATACTAAATGTTCATTTTGTATGGCGTCGCGGCGATATCGCGGCTACACGGTGTCGCGCTACTCGTCGCGCCGCGACCGTGTCGCGGCGCGACAAGTCGCTCCAGTGTGAAGTGTCGCGCGCGTTTCCATACAAATTGTTCTACGGATATATATCGCAGAATCGCGTCGCACTGTCGCGTCGCGCCTGTGTGTACGAGCCTACGCACCGCTGACAACCTCCACTATCATAAATAATGAAGCAACGAGAATGAAATTGTGCATGTCATGTTAATTTACTAAGTTATTATTCTGTGTTCTTGAGAATTTGCGAAGAGAAATCTTCGTCGGAAGACCTTTGCGCGTTGAACTCTATTGTACGGAAGTTGAGACGCTGACACGTGCGACAGATGTAGTGAATATATGCTTATTGTCCACTTGACTGTGCTATTCAACTTTTCTTTTTTGTTTTAACCCAGTTTTAAATCGTCAATCATTTCTAAAGAGTCGTTACATATATTTGTCCTATGTGCAATGTTGGCTTTAGAATGCCAAATACTTGGGAAGTATTTGGCATACTTAAATTATGTTGGAACAAAAATGAAGCATATTTATATTTGTGTATGAAGAGACATGATAATTAAGTACTTCCTGGCAAGATGGACGACACCATGACGACACAATGAATATGGTCGTGATTAAGTGCTTACAGACGAGTAGCCATACTCACGAATTACACTATATTTTCTTACCACATTACTATGTAGTTCTGTAATGTAAATCGTAAACTGTATATACTAATATTGTTAAGTAAATATCAACATACAACACACTCCGTACTACTTTATATGTAGTAGATATTATCTATCAATATTAAATCTGCTGGATTTTATTGCTATGTGGATTTATATAAAAAGCTGCGCCCCGCGGTTTCACCCGCGTAAATGTCAATTCCGTGGGAATATCGGGATAAAAAGTAGCCTGTATGGTAATGTATTTGTGGAGAAACCTCCAAACAAAATTTTATCAAAATTGGTCAAGCCGTTTGAGCGTGAAGAAGTAACAAACATATAAACACACACACACACACACTCACAAACTTTCGCCTTAATAATATTAGTGTGAATATATCGCGTGTGCCGTAACACCCGTAAACACAATATGACATGATATTTCATATATTTAAATATTTATTGGCGTTGTTCCAATTTGCATGAAACAAAGCACGGAAGAGTGCACAGTCAGAAAATAAGAGACATAAAAGCAAACAGAATAGACACCATACACCCGACTGAAAGAGCAAATTAGGAAGCTGCGTAATGTGATTGGCTGTAACCACAAATAATTTATTGCTATACTAAAACCACTCCAGTTTCTTGGTAATATAAGTGAAATATAACGCATCATCGCATCTATTTTTGTTACGAAATACCTTAGTAACTGCACCAACTGCGAAACCACAATAAAACATGTGCAGCAATACTATAACTCACGCAAATCCAGAACCTACAATTTAGGATCCCCAATAGACACATTATAAATTATAGTTCAAATAGGTGATGATGATTTCCACTTTATTTTGAAGGCAGCAATTTAGAACTTTATTCCATTTACCTACGATAATTTAAGAACCAATTTATTTTGCTTTTAAGTGAAGTGCAGGCTGCAGTGAACGAAGGGAGTGAAGGCTACGCATCGTGCAGTGTTACTGTGTGGAGCAATACTGCGATCAGCCAGCTTAACATGCAGATGAGGGGACGACAAAAGCCTGTCGTCCCATCATCTCGTGCCGAAAAGAGACCTGTACTGGGTTTATAATTGCATGCACACACCTATGTCGCAAGGTTCATGATATACTCGTATGTGATTTGATTGGGTATAGATCATAGTTTTTTTTTATTTTAAACATCGTCGTCTAGCATTATATAAAAAAACTTTTTTTATAAAAAAGAACATAAAATATTAACTGGCATATACGGACATTAACCAAGCGAGGCCATATTGTTAAAAATGAAAAAAATAGGAAGAAATTCTATGTTCACACATAGTCATGTCTCGCTTCGGTGCCAGACGATGTAGGGACAAAACTTTATCGCGCGGTTGTAAGCCCGGCTGAACTAAACTCGAGCGATCAGAATCTGTGCAATATGGTATAATACACTAAGTTATGGCCTTAATTGCCGGACCTCAGTGATTTGTACGCACGCGCCGTTTCATAACAGAGCACACACAGATGTGTTTGATGGACAACTTGAGGACCCATGTTGGACAGAAATGGGTTTTGATTATGCCCGCTAAACATGGCGGGCTGATACCAGTCGGGGGTGCGGCGAATGTACATGCATCTCCCGGGCCCCCGACTCATGGTAGAGACGGAACAGTGGGGCTTTAGTTGGTAGGAGTCCGACATAACCCTCCATTCAAGCATGAGGTTTACTTCAGACTGAATAACCATGAGGATTTCCCTGAGGAAAAAAAGGGTAGACGGAAACTTTTGACTTAATATTGCAGGTTTGTCTGTAGGTTGCCAAATGTGATTCACTAACCAGCAAGTAACTACTTTCAGTTACTGGCGTAAAAGTCGGATCATCATCATCATCATTTCAGCCGAAAAACGTCCACTGCTGGACATAGGCCTCCCCCAAAAGGGGAGGGGGTTTGCCATAATCGGCACGCTTGGCAGGCGGGTTGGCGATCGCAGTATGGTATGGTGGTGGAATGTATAGAGAACGCTGCTGCCCATTCTCCGGTACGCCCCTTAGTACTTAGTAGCCGGTACGCGCCTTTTACGACACCCACGGGAAGTATGGGATGGACAACGTCATATTGGGAGTCTAATTAAACAAGAATAGAATCTCTATCTATTTTTAATGTAGTATCATAGTACCCAAGTAGGCCGCTGCAAGCACAATCTAGCGAAATGGGGGATTATTGACCCAACCGAAACGCAATGCGCAACGCGGATGGGGTGCTCTTGACCAAACCATGCCCCATATTATGTTGGCATGTCCAAAGTGTCCATACATCTGCACCTCTGAGGACCTAAAACGCCGCTGATGCCGCGATTGGTGTGGCCCCTACGGGGCCCAACTCATTTAATAATGTACCATTCGACTCGAAAAGAATAAGAAGAAGAATCATAGTCACGACAAAGCAGATCATAGATAAAAACAAAAAAAAACTGTGCCCTTTGTTTTTGTATTTATTTGTATAGTAAGTTAGTTAGTCATTTAATTTAGTAGGTATCTAGTGTAAATAGTTTGTATTATACACATTAAAAGTAAAAAAAAACTTGCTTCTGACACGTAATTAGGTAATCGAAGATGTCAATATAAATTTTGATAGCGTGTACCCGTTCAATCAAAACTAGTGCACGATCAGTGTTCGGCGCGGTCGTGTGTCACGAGCCCGCAAGGCTATTGTCTGCACCTTTTACTTTGAATTAAGAGCGAGGAACCTCGAATTACAATCCATAAATAATCCAAGAGCGACTCTTAAGGTCTGGGGGTAATCATACAGTGGAACTGTTATTAAATATTGTAACGCACTACTGTTCAGTCAAGCATTAACTGTTCGGCGCTGCTTTTGATGTTCATGATAATTTGCAGTTTGTTAACTACTTTAAAATGAATTTTCAATTTATAGCTGCGGTTACTTGAAGCCTAATTTAATTTTTGACAGTTACAAAAGCACTTTCTTCTTCATTTTCATTGCATATTTGTGTGTAAAATTATTAGATAATAGTAAATTATTAACTCACTAGCAGCCCCCTGAGGTTTCACCCGCTTAAGTGTCGATCCCGTGGGAATATCGGGATGAAAACTATCCTATGTCTATCTCATATCCTATGTCTCAAACTCATATCTATATCTATATATATCCTATATATATCCTCATGTCTATATATCCTATGTTTCAAACTATCTCTATAGAAAATTTCATCTAAATTGGTTCAGCGGTTTAAGCGTGAAGAGGCAACTCCGCTAGGAGTAATAGTGTTCTGTGAGAGGCAACAGACAGACAGACAGACACACTTTCGCATTTATAATATTAGTATGGATGATAATAATGAATATGTTTAGTTTTATTAAGCGAATTGTTTTTAGATTTTATGTATTTTTTTTTGTCTCCTTTACTCTTTCGCACGGTCGCTGTCTACATCTCTCTATTTATTGTCCTATCGCAGGTATGCTGGAAGAGATTTCTTATGAAATAAGCATCATCTTTGCACTTATTATTCTGCTCTGTTTTTTCTTGTCTGTTTATACAGGGTGTTTGGTGCATCGTTTGCCAAATGGAATTGGCCGAAAGAAGAGGTCATATGCTATCTCTTAAGGCCCAGTAACTCATTCCTTGTATTACCGTTTTTTTTTTAAATGACTTTTTAATTTTTATTTAGAAAAATACAAGAAATCTGCATTTAAGCTTAATTTTTTTTTAAGTGATGAGTATAGCCTTCAAATTTTATTTTAATTCTTATGTTTACTCTTGTATTGTTCTATGAAATTAAAAATTTACTTGCTAATAACATCTAGTTCCTTTTTAATAACTCCCAAAGTTTTTGAAAAAAGGAATTATACACTTAACACTCAACTTTAAATTGCTGTAAAAAAAAAACTAAAAGCGATCGGGATCTTCGAATTCTTTTAAAAAGTTCTCTAGTTTGTCCCCTTTCCAACGGTGTGCAATATACAAAAAAAAACTTTTAATAACTTCAGTATTTCGCTAAATGTGTAATCGAGACACATCAGCTGATATTCGATATTACGGTAAGAACACTAGTTTTCACATAAATAACATTCTTTAAGTAGGTGGATAGTGTTATCTCAGTCTTACGCAGTCTTTTATCTCTTTCTAGGGTCCTAACTTTCCTCGAACTTGAAATAAAAAATAAACTTTTATTTAATAAGTACCTAATTATAAATTTTGTTCAATTGTTCTCCACTATTGCGTACACACGCGCGACATCTTCATCTTATCTCGACTGTAGTAGTGTGTAAACGTATTTCTGCTTTGATAGTGATGAAAGCCGCCTCAATGCGTTGGACTAAATCATCCTTAGTCTCAACTTCCGTGGAGTAAACAAGTTCTTTGGGCCATCCCCAGATGTAAAAATCTAACGGAGTCAGGTCTGGGGAACGGAGGCCAAGGAACAGGGCCATCCCTCCCAATCCATGATTCTGGGAATGCAACATCCAAGTACTCCCTGGCTGTTAATCTCCAGTGAGCGGGATAATCGTCTTGATGAAAAACAAACGACAGGTCTTCACTGAAAATTGGTAGCTGAGCTATTAATTAGGGTAAGTCTGTTTGTAGAAATTCTTTTAAAAAAATTCGGATCACCCACGTCCGAGTGTAATAAAAAACGACAAAACAGGACATTTTTTATTTCAAGAGAGGAAAGTTAGAACCCTAGAAAGAGATAAGAGACTGCATAAGAGTGAGACAACACTATCCACCTACTCAAAGAATGTTATTTATGCGAAAATTAGTATTCTTACCGTAATCGAATATCAGCCTGATGTGTCTCGATTACACATTTAGCGAATTACTGAAGTTATTAAAAGTTTTTTTTTTTGTATATTGCACACCGTTGGAAAGGGGACAAACTAGAGAACTTTTTAAAAGAATTCGAAGATCCCGATCGCTTTTAGTTTTTTTTTACAGCAATTTAAAGTTGAGTGTTAAGTGTATTTATCCTTTTTATCAAAAACTTTGGGCGTTATTAAAAAGGAACTAGATGTTATTAGCAAGTAATTTTTTAATTTCATAGAACCATACAAGAGTAAACATAAGAATAAAAATAAAAATTGAAGGCTATACTCATAACTTAAAAAAAAAATAAGCTTAAATGCGGAGTTCTTGTATTTTTCTAAATAAAAATTTAAAAGTAATTTAAAAAAAAACGGTAAAACAAGGAATGAGTTACTGGGCCTTAAGTGATAGCAAATGACCTCTCCTTTCGGCCAATTCCATTTGGCAAACGATGCACCAAACACCCTGTATACCTATGTGTGTACATAAATGGTAAAATAAAATAAAAAATAAATAAATAAATATTTCTCTAAGAAAGCTAACTTTAGCTTTAAGAAAATAGTACAGTCGGTAGGTATCTAACGAAGTTCCATTAAAATTGTCACGTTTACGCAACATCAAAATCGACATAAAATGATATACTAATAAACTGGACTCGATAAACTGCTTTTCAGCATTTCATATAATTGCCGAGAATTAAATATTTTGTTCAATAATTAATATTAAAAAACTGAAGTGTTATTCGGCTTTCAAGAAATCCGTATCTATGTTAAATTCAATAATCTATGAATTCTTTTGTTGAATTTAATGCTGAGACAGTCACAAAAACCCAACCAGGAAAAAAATAAAATACAAAACGTATCTGTGTTTAAATATTTATTTACAATCGATTCAACGTAAAAATACAATTACACTAAAGCCGATACAATTTATACATTATTTACAATACAGCTCTTCGGAGCACCGTCGTATAAATAATACAATTTAGATCGCAATGAGTATTATAATTTCTAAAGTTACTAGTGTTTAATGATCTTTTGTACATTGAAATGCGCGATTGATGTTTTTGTACTACATCATTGTTAACTGATTTATAAAAGCATAAAAAACTAAAAATAAATAAGTTACGTTACTCTAAGTTATACAGGAATGTCTAAATATCCGTGTTTGCTAGCATTTCTATTGGTTAACTAATAGCGATATTCTATTTGTAATCAATAGGAATGTATTTGCGAACTCGGATTAAAAGTTTCACAAGCGATTTTTTATTTAAGACAATGTAGGACGAAACAGCCAATTATTTGATTGACTCACCCTTGACTCAAACGCATGTTATAAAACTTTACATAAATAAACGCTTTAAAACTGCTTTAGGAAAAAATAATGACAGGGTTGCGTAAATAAAATATGGTTTTTTGAAAAAGGCTCTGTGGGTCGAAACTGTGGTCGAAACCTTTTCATAATGTTCATCATGGATTTTATTGGACCCATGGCTGCATAACACAAATGGATAATAAATCATTAAATTTAAATTACAATAATATAACTTGGTAACTTTTCAAATTCAAATATTTTTATTTGTAGAACATAAAGTAAACAAAAAGGTACAGATTTCAATATTAATAAAATGAACGCTACCGTATGTCTTCCCGTCAACGGCGTACAAAAATTCTAATTAAAATTTATAATTATTAATAATAAAAAATAATAAAAAATTCAAAATTAATAGACTTTTGGTTCAGCTGTAACCATTTTGGTAACCTGGGTTATGGTTCCATGAAAAATAACAATAATTGTCATTTAAATACAATGCAACAATTTGTCTATTTCGACCTACATTTCGCCACTGGCTCTGATAAAGCCATCTCTCACAAATTAAGTACATAATAAAGGGTGAAGGAGTACATTTATCCGAAGTTCTCGAAGTGGTGTATGAAGTACGGCAGACGTCTCGTCCTGTTCACTTGCTCACACGCTGACATCACTGATTTGGTTAGTGGCCGAGGACCGCATGAGAACACGCCGATTTTAGATACCTGAGGGATAAATATTATTACAAATATGTATATGAGTTGATAAATTGAAATTAAGAAAATGACAGTATCATCAAAACGCGGTGGCGGCGAGAGCGGCTCGTCCATCTTTGCTACGAAATTAAATATGACATGAAAATAAACTGGATCATAGTAATTTTATACGCAGTGCAAGTTTTGAATAAGTTATGGATATAATTTTGCCATTACCCGTAAACCTTTATAGACTTGCACGGAAACATTTTATTATTTATTTAATACTTCTAGCACATACATAAATGTACAGAGGCGGACATTTTTTTTTTGACGGCACACCTGTGTCCTTAAATCCAAACCTAATAAAAATTTATGAAACTTTGAAAGACTAATGTAAGCCAAAGACTTTTATTTTATATAAAGTGTGTTTTGCTAGTAATTTTCGTCGTAACTATGTAATATGTATTTAGTCATGTTTAAAGTTAGTCTATGCAAAACCCATGTTACTTACATAGCTATGTTTCTTTTGCACGAACTTGAGGAAGGAAGACATGTCAGGCCTTCCGAAGTGATTCACCGCCTTCAAACCGGTGAACATCGACGTGCGCGATAGACGCTGGAAGTGGTTCTCGCAGATGTACTGTAGAGAAAAATATGGCGTTGCATGAGAGACCTCCGAATGACTGTAGTTTGAAGAGCAACCTAACAAAACCTTCAGTGAATATACCTAGTTATAAGTTGCTACAATGATGATCATGATGAAGTGTTTTCAAATATTCAGTTTTGCTGTTCCTATAATAAAAATGTTGGTGGAGAGAACTTCCTCTCGAAAGCAATTCGTAGTTATGCCACAGTAGAAACGAAAGGTCGGTCAAAGTTGAAAAAATATATAAATAGGATGGCTTGACATAGCGGGATATGGCGGGTGACCTCAATAAATGTGGATAAAATGGCAGGTTGAAACTTCTCTAAGTACATAATATTTACTGAGAGTATATTTGGGATCCCTTCTTTGCGCATAATGTTCTTTTTCCTAAAATACTTTGGCATCACTATTTTGGTATAATTTGTTTTGCCGCACAGCGGGGCTCCGTCGACTTGATGTCGTTAGTGATAAAACTTGCAGAATGCTAAATTTATGCTTTAGGCTGCGCTCACTTTGGATGCGAATTATATCGTACGTAAACGTATGAACACTGTTCGTACGAATTGAGGGCGCACACTGAATACGTTTTTCTCCGTCAAATAGACAGAGTACTGAGAGTACCGGTGTTAGCGCATACGTGAAGTCATCTTTGCTGCGATGAATAATCTTTTTCTTTTGGATAATCATCTTCTAAACCGTAGATTGCGACGCCGCCGTCGTCGTTATCGTAGAACCGAATGGGTGCGCGAAATATTTTTAAAAAGAGATGAATTCGGTGAATTTCATCACATTATGGAAGATTTGTATAATGACCCCAGACTGTTTTATGGTTATACACGCATGGGGAGAGATACTTTTGAGTACATTCTTAAAATTCCGTACGAACGTGTAATAAAATCCCAACAAGTTCGGATTGATTTCGGACGTCGGACTTGTACGTACGTATACGTACGACTAACTCGCGCGCAGTGTGAGCGCTTTCATAGTACTCAGAAGGTCGGGAATGTTTGTGCGTGTTCGTACGTTTCTGCACGAATGGAATTCGTACGAAAACGTATCCAAAGTGAGCGCGGCCTTAGAATGTTATGCTTAATCATTATTATGATTAGAGAAATTATGCTTAAAAAAATTTTGCGTAAATAATGTTATGCGAAAATATAATTAGGAGAAACAAAAGTATGCCAAGTTATATTAGGTCTTAAAATTTTATGCAAATGGATAGGGAACCAGTATATTTTGTTTACTTACCAGCATGGTGGTCCTGAGATCGAACTTGTGGAAGAACTGTGTGATGAAGATGTGTATCTCGAGCACGTTGGTGACATCCTTGCGCTCCACGTCACGTAGCACATCGATGAACCACTCGAAGTGCTTGTGCGACGGGCATATCCAGAGGAAGTATACCTGGGTAAGTAATAGGTATAAAATATTTATTTACGACTTAACAAAACATCAAGATTTCTTTATTATATGTAAGTTTAATAATAATAGGCCTGTGACGACGGGCCCCCTATATCTGCCACGTGCTGCCAAGGACGGTACTCTTCTTACTTTGAAGAGTGAAAGTGCTCAGAACAGAGTATGACATTTCCCGCGACCTAGCCTACTTCTTTGTGTAAAAATTGTATGTAGGTATGAACCCAGGGTTTCTTTTATGGTTTTACACTAACCTGATAATTAGCGGCCCGCGCGGCATACCTGCAAAGCCCCAGCCGTTAGGTAGGAGTACTTATAAGCTTTCGGGAATAAATTCTCTAAATGATGTTCATCAAATTCCGTGACGTAGTTTAGAAGAACAACGCGGTCACACAGACAGACACGAAAAGCGACTTTAATTTACAATATGTAGGTATACATTAAACTGTATGCAACTAAAAAAGTGCCGGTTTGCAGAAGTAAAAAGGCAAGGTAAACTGTACATAGGTATGCTAAGTGCCGTGCATATGCTAATTGGATACTATCCTATGTTACGTCAGCCTGATTTTACCACGAAAGAAGGTTGCTTTATAGCATGTTGCATGCACATTTATGTCAATGCTGATATAAAGCCCTAACATTCTTAAGTTCGAGGCGCAGAAAACGGATATTTCGTAATTATTTTATGCAGTTTAGATCAAAGTGCACTTAGGGAAACTTGTATTGACACTTTACGGATAAGAAATGTCGAAGCCAAACGCCATCTATACAATCTATTCAAATAAATAAAAAATAGAAGTGTATGTTGGTAATTTCAAAATAACAGTTTTTTTTATTAAATGCAGAGTTTAGGTAAGTATATACATAATTTAAAAAAAATATGAAAATTTTTGTCTGTTTGTTGCGGCTAATCTCCGAAACTGCTGGACCGATGATGATGATGGGACTCCCTTTTCCGCACTTAGACTCTCATTCGGTCCGTTGTGCGTGAGGATTCTGGCTAACAGAGCCAGCCTAGCTCCGCCTAAAAGCACAGAAGCTTCCTGGGAGCTTCACAGGCTTCGCGGAGCGACCTCATTGTTCGAGGATTGCTGGACCGATTTTGATGAAATTTGATATAGGAACCCTGGGGAAGGACATAGATTGCTTCTTATCAACATACCACGCGGGAGAAGCCGCGGATGGAAGCTGGTTAAGGGCTGATTTTTCAATAGACAGATAATTTTTATTCGTGAAATAAAATTGACGTCTGACAGTTTTTGTATGGAAAAACTGTCAAAATTTTAAAATTATTCCTCGGATAAAATTATCTGGCGTTGGAAAAATCAGCCGTTAGTATAATTATATAGAGTTCGTTTAAGACTCATTACTTACATCCAATTAAAAAAAAAAAATCTGTTTGCGTATTTCGTTATACGTAGCTAGGTAGTACCTGAATGCTAGGCACCTATTTCGTCACGATGTATTTATGTATTACACAAAAGCCACGAATACCTAGTTAGACTCTATGTCATCACTTTACATAAGAACTAAACAGTTATTTGTAGGTCATTGGTCAATGTTGTGCTAAGTCACGGTAAGTCGTGAGTAGGTAAGTGTCAATCGTTCCCATTTCTAAATAATAATTTTCTATTTGACGAAATCGAGAATTTATTAATAAAACAATCATTTGTTTCTCATTGTTGTCAGAGATAATAACAATGATTGTATTGTTAAGTTAAACAATCATTACTTGTTATTTTACAGTTTTACTGTTGACAAAAGGATTTCGTTGACCGTTGAGATTAAATTGTAAATCAAAATGACAATCAATTCTTGAAATGGTGGTTACTTTACTTCTTTTCCATAATATTGCATGCTCCAGTTCTCTCAACTACAATTTAAGAGTAAATGAATGTAACATTTACATGCTTAAGAGGTATGAAGTGATAATGATAACGTGGTTACATAATATATTTAAATCATTTGGTAGTATTACTAATAATAAAGCTGAAGAGTTTGTTTGTTTGTTTAAACGTCCTAATCTCTGGAACTAACAGTCGGATTTGCATTTGGGCGCCCAGATCTTCAGGAAGCTTAGGTATATATTTAACATCACGCAACGACCCTCAGGACCCGAACAAAAGAAAAAAACATTTGAAGGAACGCTAAGCAAAAACGAAGTATTAGCGCGGGCGGGCGATACGATGTGACGCGGTGGGTCGGGGGAACAAGACATTTTCGCGCGTGCGAAGTCGCGAGCAGAAGCTAGTATGAAAATAAAATATATGGGCCCCTAAATGTCTGCCGCTGCGCTGCACGCAGTTTTAAAAGGAAAGGTATAAAACGAAAATGGGCTACACAACAAGCGGGGTAATTGCGTAACACACTAACAATAACAATGGCTTTCATTTAGACAGTTCAACAACATTCATTGCGTTATTAACGTTGTGGAGCAGACACATTATTCGAACATATGAAGCAATGGATTAGGAATATCCTTCAAAATTGTGATTGAAAGTGTGTTACGCAATTATGGTGAAGGTGTAGTTTACCTTCTTGCAGGCGACCCCGGAGTACCGGTTGGTGGAGGTGCCGAACACGAGGTCGTTGAGGATGGAGGCGTAGGGCGTGACGCCGATGCCGCCGCCCACCATGACGGCAACCTCGAACTTGTACCAGTCCTGGTTGCCGCCGCCGAACGGACCCTGGATCCTGGGAAGAAAATGGTAATTTTAAAATTCTCGCTGAAGAATAAGTTTTGTTGTAAACAGTACTTTTTATCTTGAACAGTAAGTACTTTTTATCTTGTAAGCGTAATTACATGGTAAAATTATATTACATTTCCCCTTAGGGCCGAAGCCGGCCGGGTCAGCGGGATTGTCCGAAAGGGCTACCGCTGGCCTCCGGGCATAAAGCGGGCTTACATAAAGGGCTAAGGAAGGAACACGGGTGGGTTTTAGTCAGTAAGAGTCTGACACTCCCTTCCACTCCACCCAGAGCGGGAGGGGTGATTTGATGATTTCCCATCCGCAAAAAAAAGGGTAATTACATGCCAAAGATGCCTCACTGCAATACCTCGAGGTCGTGGTTTAGCTCGCTACCTCAATGTCACCTCCTTGTAAAAACAAAAGCATGCTAATAGACACGCACGCACATGGCAGGCTTCGAGGTAAACCACCAAGCAGCCGGCGATGTATCTCAGTTAGGTATCCTTCGGAAACCTAAAATTGTCTAATATTTCATCGTTTTGCTAAAGGAAAAATGATGAAATATCCTTTAGCTACAGCAAGCCGTTTCTCGACTCTTGTCGACTCTCATGTTTAATGCCATTGTAAAGAAAGAAGTGTGAAGGTGGAGGATCCTTTTTTTCCATTTTGATAAAGTAAGTAGTGGTATCTCCCCGAAAAGTAAGCTTCTACCGATCTATACCATACCTACTTAAAAAAACTGTGAATAACTATTTGCTCAATTAGTTTCTTTATTAAATGACCTACTTTGCCTGATTGTGTTACATGTAGATTCATTTTAATTTAAAATTGATTAATTTCATACCTAATTTTAGGACGATCCTCAGTATTATAATTACAGGGATCGAAGTAGTTCCTGAGCTTCCACGTCCAGGGTCCCTGTGCCTTGATGTGACACGACAGGAAGTTCTCGTGAGGTGCTGATGTTAACGTGAAAGAGTGGAACTCCTCTTTTTTGAACGCCGTACATGATAAGCGTACCCATTGACCTAGGGAAAAAAAACATGATTATTCTCCAGAAACCAGAATTTCAGTCTGTTTTATAACAGAAACAATATTGAGTAAAAAAATTAAATGTATACCTACCTATCCATTTTCAAAGAATGTAAAATGTCTTCCTTATTGTTATATTTGGAAACGAATTGACCCGATCAATCAAAATCAAAATGTTTTATTTCACATAAACCAACATGGGCACTTATGAAACGTCAGAAGCTAGGTGCACGGTTCCAATTGGTCGTTTCCTATGGAGAAGAACCGGCAAGAAACTCCACGGTTACTCTTTTTAAAAATAATTGGCTTTTACAATGTTTCCAGATTACAGTAGGTATGGGAGGACAGCGCAGGCCTGTCAACAAGTACCAAGTACTTGATAGAATAAAAAATGGTCTACAGATCTAAAGTCTATAAGGCCTACAAAGTCCGACCTACAAAGACCCGATAGACGTTGTCGTGTCCAATAAAAATATCCCAATAAAGATGACGTTCAGATTCTCCCGAATTTGAAAATGAGTTTGTTGTTTCCAATTTTTCTTTTCATAGAAACCTAATTTTAGTCAGACGACGGAAATAATAAGTATTCAATCCGTTCTCGAGATATTATCAAAAAAGCCGTTCCATACTAAATGTATGAGAAACAAAAATCTTTATTATTATTTTTTTCGTGAATTTTCCTCATGTTTTAATAGATATTCTGCTATTCGGGGCGGAGACAAATAGAAACAAAAATCTTTATTATTATTTTTTCGTGAATTTTCCCCATGTTTTAATAGATATTCTGCTATTTGGGGCGAAGACAAATCCAATAAATCAAAGATCATCAAAATCGGTTCAGCCGTTCTTGAGTTATAAATAGTGTAACTAACCCGACTTTGTTTTTTATGTATAAAGATTACTTTTTGAATACAGGATATAAAGATTTCTAAATGATCTTGTTAATTACCTGATAAGTATTTTAGATTAGGTGGCCTGTAGAACTTAATTTTGATTACGTCCGATGGTAACATTTCCGTTTCCAATACATCCAGGGCTAGGTACTTCGTTCGTAGTGATACCACCTGAGAAAAATAAACATGAAATTAAAATACTTGTAACTATTATGTCCACACTGGGCTGGGTATCCAAAATTAATAAAGAAAATGCCAAGAATTGATTCACAATCATTGGCACCATCCTCTGCCTCTGCATCCTGGCTACCATCATGGATACAGAATTTGAAGATTTTTTCTGCCAGCTGCTAGCCGAACTGGCCGTAAGTAAAAAATCCTTCATCATAAAATATCTTACCTTATCAAGAGTATAAATGATGGCAGGTCCTAGGAAGAAGATCCAGAACCTAGGGGCCCCGGTCAGCCTGGCCAGGCCGTGCACGAGACACAGCGCATAGAGGAGCACGTGCAGGGAGTGCGCGCGCCAGAACCACGGGTAGGCGCGCTTGCGGATCACCGGGTGAGCGAACACGAAGATTATGCACATTATCACGAAAAGAAGAACGCCGGTTATGCCTGAGAAACAAAATAACTATTAGGTAATGAAAAGTTTACCATTCATGGTGGTCACAGTACAGTCAACAAAAGACTAGTTATTGTCTGTATGGTTTACACAACAAAATGAAACGAAATCGCCAAGTTCAAACTGATTAAAATAACGCATCGTTAAGCAAAAACCATCATAACTCGACATCACCGAAATGGCAATAATGGACGTAAATAGTCGCAATAATGAGTGTGGGATTAATATATGAAACCTGTATAATCCTACTATCCTAAATCTAATCACACTAATGTTATAAAGGCGAAAGTTTGTGGCGAAAGTGTATGTATGTTTATATGTTTGTTACTTCTTCACGCTCAAACGGCTGGACCAATTTTGATAAAATTTGGCACGGAGGTAGCTGACACCCTGGATGAACATATAGGCTACTTTTTATCCCGATATTCCCACGGGATCAAAACTTATGCGGGTGAAACTGCGGGCCGCAGCTAGTAATAAACGAGAAAGTTTGTATGTTTGTTACTCAATCACGTAAAAACGGCTTGGATGATATTGGACACACTTTATTATATTTTTTATCCCGGTAGTACGATCCCGTGTGATATTTTCCAATATCCACGCGGGTGAAGCCGCGGGCTTTACTTTATATATTTTAACAAAAAAAAATAACAGACATATTGTAAAGCTCGGTCCTGCACTTAAAAAAAATGAGAGGTAAACTTAACAATAACACTTTGTCCGTACCTGTAACAGTCTGGAACACCCAGTATGTGATGCCAGGTCTGAAGTCCGAAGTAAAATGAACCTCCTTAGTAAGACAGCGTAGATTCTCGACCGGCTGCGTTGATACGTGATAGAAGTTCACCATATGGCCCGCCGTATGGAGGAGGGAGAAAAATAGTGCAGTGCACGCTACGATCTTGTGGAATTGGATGCTTGAGTCCAGTGGTATGTATTGTTGGATGCTGAATTCCTGTAAAATGATGGCAAACGTAAGTTGTGTGAAGTTTCACGAAAAATGTTTGGTTTTTTTTTATTCGAATGTGCGAATATTTCTGGCAACATTTCGGATTCAGTTGAGGGGCCCGTGGCTAAATAATAACAGCCGCACAGGTCGGTCGGTCACGTTAAGCTACGCTTGCCGCGGTTGGTCTGTAAATGGGTGACCATCTTTACATACCGAGACTCCTCCGTGCCTCGGAAAGCACGTTAAGCCGTTGGTCCCGGCTGTCATTCGTGAATTTTTGACAGCCTTACGGGTAGTCAGAAGCCCGAAAGTCTGACAAGCAGTCGTACCAAGGGGTATCGTATTATCCAGTAACTGGGTTGTGGAGGTCAGGTAGGCAGTCGCTCCATGTAAAATACTGGTATTCAGCTGCATCCGGTTCGACTGGAAGCCGACCCCAACATAGTTGGGAAAAGGCTAGGCAGATGATGATGATATCGGAATCAGTTAAGTAATTGACTGGCACAATGAAATAAATTAACAACGTTTGAGAGAAACTGAATGAAAAAAGAAAAAATAAACACATAATATAGCAAAAGTTTCGTGACAATTAAAAAGCTACATTTTTTACGGTCTAGCACCACTACACCACCACCACCACACCACCACACACCGCCACCACTTTTTGCGGAGAACTAGACGCTAATGTGCGATAAGAAATTTCGTTCCAAAAATTAGTGCGTCATTAATACATAGAATTGGATTAATTAGTCTTTAGACATTTTACTTAACTGGAACTGTAAACGAAGAAAGAAAACACTCACTTTTAATTTGGTCAACAGATTCCTCGACATGGTCAACAACAACAGACAGTAGCAGAAAGACAAAGAAGCAGCGGAACCCCTGGTGATTGCGATTCCGACGCCCATGATATGCCTCAGGTCCAGGTGTTCCGACATGAAGGAGTAGTGCGCGAATCTTTCCACGAACAGTCCGATGGTGACCACGTAGAAGACGAAGAGGTAGAATATGTTCTGTCTGTTCTCTTCTAGGAAAGTTGTTAGGTAGTCCCATTTTAGTAGGATGCAGTGCCTGAAGATGATAAAAATAACGTTACAAAAATGTTTTATCGTAAAACATAAGATTAGATTAGGAACATTTGTTTTTTTATATCAATATCTATATTTATGTGGGCGGTATGGGCGGCCCAAATGGAAAGCGGCAGACCAAAGACAATATGGGTGGCTTTTGTGAAAGAATTCTAGTATTAGCGCAGGATTATGATAATAGACACACGAGTATACATATCTATATCTTCGTATCTCTGAGCTAATCTAAGGACCACTGGAGTTAGGATAAATATATGAGTCTGTCAACCTTGAAGGTATTCACTGTAAATGTGGTTTTCTCGTTTGTGATCGTACATTTTGATACATATTTCACATACCTAGATTGCTCCATAGAAGGCTCTATATGGAAGCTGGTCATCCTCGCGACGTTAGTAGAAGTATCGAGGAAGTTTTGTTTGGCGCCCTTGCAGTCCAAGCCGATGGCTACGAATTCACCTTTGTATTCCTTCATCATGACCTTGAAGTCTGAGTATGTGAGGTGATCTTTGTGTTGGAGACCGGCATCCTGTATCACAAAACAAACATTATTTTTATTAGAATCCTCCACTACTCCCAAAGTAGTATTGTCATATTCGTAATTTTCTTCGAGTGCCAGTTCCGGATTGTGTTAAAAAATGCATTTATAGCGCTTTGTTTTGCATCGGCCCTGAAATGCAAAACTGCAATACATTGGCCCAGTTTTTGAGACCTCATCATTATCATTTCAGCCCGGAATGGCCCACAGCTGGGTATAGGCCTTCTCTTTCTTCTGCCATACTTCCAAGTGTTTTTCAGGTTCTGTTTTGTTTTTGAGACACAATTAATTATAAACTGCTGTTCGTGGCACTCTTAGGACTAGGTGGGTCTTGAAAGATTAAGAACAACTTAAAAAGGCAGAATCTCAGTGTAAGTAGTTCAAAAACCTTTAAAGACGCAATTTTTCATACTCACAGAAAACATTCCATCAATAAGTTCGGTAACATGCTCGTCTCTCAACGACGTGGTCCTGGCGATCTCGACGAGCGAGCGCAGCATCTCGCTGAGCTCGCCCTTGTCGATTACGCCGTTACGATCATCGTCGCACATGTCGAAGATGATGCGCAGCTTGTCTTCTGTCGCGCCTCGGGAGAATAGGACTACCGTGTCCAAAAATTCCTGCAAGATAAAATATATTTGAGGATCTGCCTGTACTAATAGTGGCTTGAACAGCGCATTAGTAGTCGAATGTTTTAGTTATATAGCAGCGATGGATAGTCGTTGAGAATTAAAACAATAAAATTAGTTGATATAAAAAGTTGTTAATATTACCTGGAAAGAGATTCTGCCATCTCCGTCTTTGTCGACAATGTTAAACATTTTTTTCACGAATACAGCATCTGCCTTCATTCCAAGTGCGCTAGCGAATTCACTCTTTGATAGTGAGGTCCTCATTACAATAGACTGAAACAACAATTTATTAATATTTTCTATCTCTTCCAAAATCTATGTAGTTTAGTTATGATAGTGGATCACTTACTTCAGGGTCTGCGTCTTCATTCCTCCGGTGCCTTTTCTCACCGGGTGCCAAACCAAATGTGATGGCGTAAGCTTCTCTGAAGAAATGTTCCAATTTACGCTGACGACGTTCTCTTGTTTCTGCTGTTGCCAGAATTTGTTCACGATGACCCTGCGAGTAAACGAACATTTAGAAAAGTCGAAATGCTTAACATTGTAATACTTTAAAATAACACCGCTAACAATATTCCCACGAATGAATCCAAGAAATGGCTAGGCAAAGTGCCATCTCCAAATTGTATTTATTGCCAAAACCGCCTATAACATTAGTAAGACTCAAAAAGTCAAAACTCTATACATAATAACCAAGTACCTGCAACCTAGTGTTCCTGTAATTAAGTTTATATATTACCTGGGTCAAATTCAGTGCTTTCTTATGGTTTGCTAGGAACGTGTCCAGTTTAACCAGGAATTTGCGTCGAGAAGCAGCGGAGTCCATTTCTAGGACCAGGTCGTGTTCTCTAGGTGCACGGATCAAGACTAGAGGACGCTTGTTGGTTCTGCTTTCCTGAAAGGGATAAATATATTTACTCGGTGCTTTATTTTTTAATACCTCAAGCACATAAATGTACTGAGGCGGACTTAATGCCATAGGCATTTTCTACCAGTCAACCTTTGTGATGCAGAGACAAACAGTGGTGGCTTTGTGTACATTATGTAAGTACCGATTATCTTCAGTTTTAACAAGTGTGTTATATTCATCTGTTTTTTAATCCAAAATCTACTTGCAACCTGATAAGTGATTGAGTACACGTGATAAGAAAATAGATTATCGACTTGGGAGTCCCACAGGGTACTTATTAGAACCGTTGATTTTACCATCATATAAGCAAGAACTATTTGCACTGAAAATGATATTTACCTGACTTTCAAGAACTGTGAGTTGATCTGTATGGTCCAGTGGAAGTGTTCGTAGTTTGTCTCCTTTGCGGTCGGTCACGTGAAGTGCTGGTTCTGGGCCCAAACGCAATTTCACTATACGTTTGTGAGTTGCATGCACCCATTCACGACACACCATTTTGTCAACCGATCCTTTAAAAGAAAAACAAACCATTCCAATTCTTTGATAAACATATTATTTAATGTTCATACCATAACCATACTTCTGTATGATCTGATGGGTGCTCAGGCTGACCAGAAGGCCAATTCACGTAATTAAAAATATTCTAAATCTAGTCCCAATCTTATTTCACCGACAATCAATGACAAAATCTTGTCAAAAATGTAGGGAATTTAGAGGAGATTAGAGTGTGAACGTTCTTAAAATTACAAGAATTGCCCCTCCGATAAAAATACATATGTCAAATTCTCACCTTTATACTGTGCATTCTTCAGATGCTCTTGTTGGATCTTGAGTTTCCTTCGGCGACTGTTCTGCAACTTCACCACTCCATACCCTGCGCCCGCGCAAAGTATGGGAACAAAACCCAATATCAGGCAGATGTAGATGTATGCGAATTCGTTGCCCTGATATAAAAGAAAAAATGGTTTAGTAATGATGTTTGTGTTTCGTAAAGGGGTGAACACAAGGATGCTGAAATGATGATAAATGGTAAAAGGAACGTTGTCCAGGTGGAGTCAATGGTCAAGCAGTTGCAAGCGGCCGACGAGATCGTTGAGGAAAACTATGGGCGAGGTCTCTATCCAGCAGTGATCGTGATACGACAAACAAATTTGATAATGATTATAAGGAGTAATAACATATTCAGGTTCTATGTATATTGTATAAGTAGCATGAACTGAGGAGCCTGTATCTGCTTTAGCTGAATTAATTAAAATGCAAGCCTCAGTAGCAGTATTGTTCAATTAATATGATATTGTACATACTCTTTAGCAGGGGTGACCAACCGGTCGATTGCGATCGACTGGTCGATCGCGACTATTAGTCCAGTCGATCGTGGCAATGCAAAAAATATTTCCAACTACAAACCTGATTTTGCTAATCTAGCGAAAGATGCTCAAACGCAATGCTCACATTAATATAAATAAGTAGTTAAGTACTAAGAATAATTTTCAGTTTTATATTTTTCCTCTTAATAAAAAAAAATACTACATAATTGTGTACTGTGCTTCACATCAAAGCACATTATGTCATAAGAATAGCTATATCACAGCAATTAAAATTTTCAACAATATTCCAAAAGAAATAAGGGAACTCCCTTTAAAACGCTTTAAATCAAAACTACACAAATGGCTTGTTGATAATTGTTTTTATAGTGTAAAAGAATTTTTTGATAAAAAAGTTGCAGATAAATATAAGCTAAGATGCTGAGATTTAATTATATTACTATATATTATACCTATTATTTTTATGTGTTCAAATAGATACGAAACCCATTACGATTTCGTACCAATGTGATTAAAAATGTTTTAATTTTAACAAATTACTGTGTTAAATTTGTTACATTTAACATGTTTAAATATTTGTATGCCAGTCCATGGCAAAACATGTAAGATCATAACTTTATTTATAAGACCTTAATGTACCATGTTTTAAAACAAATAAATATATTCTATTCTATTCTATACTGAACTATGCTGTTTCATATAAGATTTCAAGAAGTATGTAATTGGTAGCACAAGGTGCCGTCAGTGAACAGTGATCTTGGGTCTAACCAAGTTGGCCACCACTGCTCTATACGGTATTTACCTCAAAGTAGTCGTATCCTCTGAGGTACTTGCAGGGCGGCAGTTTGGACGCGTTGAGCTGGTAGGGCTGCGGGCAAGGGTCGCCGGCGCGCCAGTGGAACACGTCGCGCTGTAAGTCTCGAGGTCCTACAGATGTACTGTTCACTATGATGTCCCACATCGTGATCTGACGAAGTTCGGCGATCTCGTCTTTGGTAAAGATTCTGGAAAAATATAAAGATTTTAAAAATATAAGTATTTCATATTTTTTTCTAAATGATACTAAGGTTCCCTCAGTCTTACCTCTAAGTGCTAAATAAAGACATACGGAGATTAATATAAGTTAAACCAAAAAGATGTGTCTTCAAAACACTGTTTTAGGAAGAGAAGGCAATGGATAATTATTTAAAGAAAAAAAAATTTGGGACGAGATATAATAGTGGTGGGACTCACCCATTCTGTTCATTTTCAAACCAAAATCTATCGGCGTCTCGAATCCTTGTGAACTGATCGATTATAATAGCTCTGAACAAGTCTCCAGGATGACCAGTAGATTCCAACATACCACCTGAAAATTAAACATGAATTTAGTATCCCCATTCTTATTTAGGTAGTATGTACTTTAATAGTAATTACAGTGCTTTGATTAACTTACCGATATAAACATCAATGTTGTCAAGTCTTCCGTTGTAAGCTTGGATTAATTTCTGCAAGAGATCAGGGTCGCCCTCAAAAAGGTCAGGGTTGATTTCGTTGAAAGTTTTTATTTTCTTTAGTCCAAAATATTCTCTGTAATAAATAACTTTTTTGTTCATGTCGGTCTGGTATAGTTAAATGTAAAATTATTGTTTTACGGGATGGCATATATCGGCGCGCAAACTGAAATCATGAATCTAGACCCCATAGCGTAGACATTTTTCATAGGTTATCAAAAATAAAACCTGCTCTTTCATACAAAATTGCAATATCACGCGCTCAAAGTGTATGGCGGAACTTTTTTTTTTTAATAACCGACGACAATGCAGAGGGATTCAATATCATATACTAAATCCATGGTAACAGGTTGTGCGTCGATGTCCCTACCAACCTGTATGTGGTTCTATGGTCGTTCACTCTAAGTGAGCCGCTTGTGGATGTGAACTTCGATTTAAGGTCAAACGTATCAAACCGGAAAGGGATCGGCGCCGTATCTACTCGAGCCGTTCATTATTCTTTGTATGAAACTCCCTATGCAATGCACACTAATCGGAATCGTAACGTAATCGCCTCACCTGGGGACAAGCTCACGAACCGCGGTGCGTAGCCGAGTCGACGGAGCTGCTGATCCGCTTTGGTTACGTGCTTACGTTAGGTTGACACCTGTTTGACGGCGAGGCGAACAGGCGATACGGTGCCGATCCCTTCCCGACTTGATAATGTGTGCTATGACCTTTATGCAGTCCCATGATTGATGAGCCCCATGGATTGCAGTAAGATATTCTCACTTAATTTATGTTAACTAGTAATACTTAAATTTATTTTAGGCTGGTCACCGTCGTTTGTTGCATTACCTGGCAGTATTATAGTCGGGGAGTCCATTATCTCTTCCACGCATAATATTGAGTGCACCAAGATCTCTTCGTGAGAACTCCATGGGTCCAAACAAGTTGTCTCGAACATCAGAACAGAGCAACGCGTCCTCTCGCTCCGACACTTGTGATGCCATTCCTAGGAGGACTTCTTCGATTGGCACTTGAGACATCACGTCCTGAAAACATTTTTACCATGTGTTAGATCAATTCAACAAACGTTTGCTGCATTGGCCTTGTATTGGAAGTATTTACTGGATAAATTGAAAATGGGACGGATTTTTACGAGTATGAGGTAACCAACCGCGAAATATCCGCAGGTAGTGAAACAGCACTTTTTTGCTTCAATAGCATTTAATTTAGCATTTCATTTGGTCATGAATGTGAAGCAGTTCAGAGCAGTGACTGATGCTGGCACGTGGATAAACTGATGTAGTTCAATTCTTTTTACCCATGCTTTAAAAACATTACTCTGATATTAGTTGTAAGTGCAGTTCCTGCTTAAATACCCTTTATTATTCTTATCAACTCTTCTTACTCACATTTCCATCCCACCAAGTCTGACACAGTCTGATCGCGTCATGTCCTCCTGGCGCGCGTCCATATTTACAGTGTCTATCTCTGAGCAGTATGGCGGGCGGCACCAGCGTGTGGCCGAAGCGGAAGGCGGCCACGGCGAAGGAGTGTGTGACGCCGGGCGCGATGTCGGCGCGGTAGCCCTTGTATGGAGGTAAGGGGATGCCAAGGAAGGCGGGGACGTACTCGTTGAGTATTATGTTCTGGAAAACACAAATTATGTCGTTAATAATTAGTTAGCTAGTTGTCAGCGGGCATGGGCGTACCCAGCATTTTTTAAGGGGTGAGCCAGAAGTAAATAAAATATATAGTAGGAAATTAAGGGCGCCTTCAAATTTGCCCCAAAGTGCCGCGCAGCGGCAGCACTGCTGCAGCGCTGCCGCCGCGCTGCTTTTTTAATCCATATAAATAAAAAACACGCGACTGCAGCACTACACCCGTGCTGCGGCCGCGCATTAGTTCATCGATTGATTAGTGACCTTGAAGAAAACAAACGTTCTGACAATTGTCCTGCTCTCTGGACCAGGGTGGGGCAAGTGCCCCAGCCTCATCAAGCGCCCCACCGTGGGTTCGCCTATGTGACAGCGGGTCATACACATGGGATCCTGTCTAAACTGAACTGTATAAATACAGTTCTTGCAACGCAGAAAGTATAAAATATGAAAGAGAAGTTTTTCATTACTGAGGTCAGTTTATATAGGCTGATCCAGAGACCTAGTATGCATGCCATGGATTCCATTGTTTTGTAGATTGAAGTTATCAATACTTTCGGAGTCAACATCGAAGGCGATCGATTGTTTTTACTTTGCTTACTTGCCAGTCTCAGAAAGGCAACTACATCTATGAGATACTTAAGTCGGAAAAATCCCACTAAAGACAGGACACCTTTAATTCACCTGTAAGCTAGCGATAACAATCCTCCTAGCGCGCTGGAACAGCTGCTCGTCGCTCCACTCAGGATGCTGCCGGTGCACCCGAGCTGCGACCACGTTGTGCCAACGGAGAAGTAGCATACCGAATGTTACCATCGCTGGGTTCTGGTTCGTGCGTGGGTCACCCAATACTAGGAAAAAATGGGAATGAATTAGAATAGCGTGGTATGACATGGTTTTAAATCAACAAAAACCCCATAATTTCAGAGTAATATCAGTAGTAGCCCTTATGCTCCTCAAAATACGTCTGGAACAGACTAGGTGCGGAAAACGGAGAACTGGGTTTAGCGCAACTTGAAAGACGAGCAATGGCTAATTCTAAAATATTTAATTTGGGCCATACACCTGTTCAAAACACTAAAAAGCAAATGGCGCTTGGCTTCTACAAATTGTATTGACATATATTCCCAGATATTGTGGATGGATGGGTGATCATCCATTACATTTCGAGACCCCTCTGTATTTATTTTGATTTTCGTCAATTTGTCCCAAATGGGCCGTAGGCATGTAGGACGAGTTGATGAATTACTCGTGCCTCGGAAAGCACGTTAAGCCGTTCGTCCCGGATGTCATTCGTAAACCTTTGTCAGTCTGACAACCAGTCTTACAAAGAGGTATCGTGTTATCCAGTAACTGGGTTATGGAGGTCAGAAGGCCAATTCTCGTAATTTAAAACGTTCAAAATCTTGTCGCGGTCTCGTCTCGGTGACAAACAAATGTCAAAAACTTGTCAAGATGTAGGGAAATTAGAGGTGTTATTGACAGATTGATACTAAGATCAGACCATTATATTGTAGTCTTTGGATCAGACTGCGAACGTTCTTCCTCTGATAGGCGGTTGCTCCATGTGAAATACTGGTATTCAGCAGTATCTGGTTAGACTGGAAGCTGATCCCAATATAGTTGAGAAAAGGCTAGGCCGATTGACTTGCTTCCAGATAATTAATAACTTTTACAAAAATATCGTCTTCTGAAACCTTCAATAATTTAAAGCTTAAAATGCCAATGCATTCCACAACTTTTTCGACAAATCTTTTTCTGTCCAGGCCGCTCGGAATGCTTTACCAGGGGGCCTAAAAAGGCCACATATTGACTATAGTTCTTCATACTATAGTCAATATGTGGCCTTTTTTAATAATTGCATTTTTAATAATTGCAAGTGCACATAGAGTTCATATAGATAAGAAGATCAGGGCGCCTAAAAAGGCCACATTGGCAGAATCATAAAAGGATAACATTATGAATCATAATGGACAGTTAACTGTTAAGGTAATCGTATCAAATCCCATTGGTGAAGGATTTTTCAGTTATTTTTTTTTGTCTGTGCTAGAATACCAATCAATCCAATCCAAATCCAATCCCAATCTTTTTGATTATACCTACGTAGTGCAGCGAAAAAAACTTACAGAATAGTCTTTCAGGACTGAGCATCCTCATATAGTGCGGCACGGGGTTGTTGAAGAGAGGGACTCGCTTGGTGTTGCGCAGGGGCATGTCTCCTTCACTCGCAAGGCTCCCGTTCTGTGCGCGCAATGATATAAAGTTAGTTGTAATGTGGCTTGAGGATCTGAATCTAAATGTATTTATTTTTCATTGTTTTGTGTGGTATGGTAATGTGAACATTTTGTAAGCCAAGATAAAAGTTTTGCGGTCTTGTTTGAGTTTTCGTATATTCAATTAAATTGGAAGTAATACTGGGAACCAATCTTCATGCACTCCATGCTGAACTGGATTTCTGCACTGGGTCAGTAAAGAAACATATTTTTTTTGTTAAAGAGGAAAATGGGAAATAAGTTTTGTTTAAAAGTATGTGAGTTACATTCTTTTATCAGTCATAAAAATTAGAGTTACCAAAAAAAGAAAAAATTAAAGATTTTTTCTACATTTTAACCTATTTCTCATACTCTTGACCAAGGATAAATAAATTGAGAACGCTAATTAATCAATGATGCTTAAATGTCTTTAATGTACAGACGCCAGCACATCAAGCTACCCGAAACTGTCAAATCTTCCCAATCAACTTTGATCCTTATGCTAAAGCGATAAAGTTGAAAATCTATTAAAGAAATTTTACAGATTGTAGTAGCTTGATGTGCTGCCGTCTGTACGTATTCAGTACATGAGTTACGTGACCTTGGCACATAGACCTAGCCCGCTGTTAAATGAAGAAATATGACTAATCGCGTACAAATACTTGTTTCAATTATATTGTGCAATATGATAAATTATTTGGTGGTTTAAAGTTAGAACTTATGGATGCAAATGAGCATTTATTGAAATATCTATATGATGATAAACATTGTGCATGTAATTGCATTGAAACGGACTTATTAGACTGATTGACTGACGAAGGGAGATCCGTGATTTTGTTGCCAAGCTATGCAAATTATCGTTAGGTTTTCAGTGCCAACACCTGAATATGCACACAAATCGTCATAGATTTTCTTCAAACCATGATAACTTTTATCACACTTCACACTCCTGTCTACTTCTTGAAGAATCAAAGACATGGCGCTTAGCTATTCTATCATTTATGTAATGTTATTGTCATGAGATAAAACAGTTCATTAGCTATATTATTTCAATCTAGTGGGCCCATTTAGTAATAAAAAAAAATATCTATGGTATGCATGTTCTAGCGAAAGTATACGGGCTCATAATGTGAAAGTTGCTGTTGTAAAGGCAATTAGATATGTAGATGAGAGTATATGATATAGCATATGTAGTTATAGGAAAGTACGTAAAGAGGCAGGCGTGGCTGCTGGTGGCACCTGAAATGACCTCATTGCATTCACCCACGCCTCGCTGGTACTGTACACGAAGCTGCCGTCTATCCACGCAGTCATTTGGTTTATCTGCAAAAACAAATAAAATGTCACACTTATGCCATAATTCATGGTCGCGCGCAGCATGTTCACATTTTTCGAAGTGATTGAGTCGTGTCGAAGCAACTAATAGATATTATTTTGTATCAAGTAATTAGGTCAAATACACGTATTTACTGTGTTAGCCACATGTTCTGTTTGACACAGATTGTTCAAGTTATTTTAATAAATTGATGTCCAGAGGTATATTGACATATTAATCTGCTAGTGCGCATGCCTAGATCCACTGAATAGAATGATGTCTTATACTTAAAATTCCAGTGAGCTGCATTCATTTAAAGTGAAGCACAGAATTGACAGTTGAATAATGCAACAGGTATGGGGTTACTGCTAATTTATTCATGGATACATTTTATGGTTCAACTCAAATAGCTCTCGATTCGAACCAGGCTTATTTTGTAAGCTAATGTCTTCGGGGTATGAGCAATCCCTATCGAATTAGATGTTTGTGATTACTTGTGTATAGCTGATCAAACTGGCTGCAATTAAACGCCAATTAACATTCCTATTGCAGCTTGTAGATTTAAGGTAAGGTTCGCTCGTAGGGACATATTTGTAGGCTGCCGCTGCATTCATGTGATGGGTGTATCTGGGTTATACTTCTATTAAGTTTTATTGCCTGGAATTTGGCCTTCGATGAGCACGGTCCGTCGGAGGTTAGGATGAGTTTACATTACACGAAAAATATGTGATTTCGTAATCAGAATTTGTATGCAAACAGTATTTGATTTGAAAACAATGTCTGGAATCGGTGAGCTTAGTTGTTTGTATGCAAATAAACGAGTCATCGCACTGTTATCTTAACTTATTGTCTGCATGATGAATAAAAACAATACGATACTACTAAAGCATTTCTTTTATTTTTTTTTGTTTATTTTATTATGATGAATAAATTATAACATGACAATCTCTTTAAATTATTTACACATAACCCTACGAAATACACAAGTAATCAATAACTTACTTTACTTACTTACTTACTTTGATGACTTTAGTAAAGTTGAAAGCTTGAACGAAATTCATCATATTATCATGTAGGTGGACGTACTCTAATGTAACGATGATGTAGCGATCAATACTATCGATTATCACTGAATACTAATGGCGTAACTGAACATACTGACATCATGATTTCGGTACATTTAGACAGGTTCTATGTGGTCATCGCTTTGTAACTGTTGAACCCACTGTTATTCTAATATTACACGTTGGTAAATAACGAGCCTCTGGTCGATGAAAACTCCTTAAAATTGATATCAGACGCTCAGTGAATGATTATTTTTGTTTCATTGCACATGCACACGACACGGATTAAATTACATAGGAATGAAATTTTAAATTTAGGTACTTATTTTTATATTTTTTTGGTAGGCTAGTGAAAAATGTGACGTGCAACATGAGTGCCAAAATCAAACATGGTTGGATTCGCTCACTAATAAATTAATTTTACACTTTTGATCCATTGAGAGAAAGATGCCGAATGAAAGACAAAAATGAACAAAACGTGAAGCTTCTAAAATCTGCAGGTGGATGATGCAAATGATCAACATGCATCCATAATAAGAGGTAATTCACAGTGGGGTAACGTTTAACAAAACTGATCTAGCTATAATTGGAACTACATATTTTAAATGCTGTCATGACACAAATTACTTAATCAGAGATCCTAAAAAGGCCGACCGTCACTCATTACACTTAACTTACCCAAAGGATACATACGTTGTAGGTTAGTTATACCTATATGTACCTTCATACCATTTTAGGATACTCATCTTTGTCTTTATTCCTGTTTTCTAGACTTTTTGAACCTACTCGTACTATTGAAAAAGTTGACCGCTATCCTGCATTGATGACAATACACATGCAGCGACTCTTAAGTCGGGTGTGTGATGACTTAAAATAATTTCTGTCCATCATACAGGAAGTCAGGGACAAAGAGCAACCTGTTAATGGTTACAGCTTGCGAGTCGATATCCCTGCCACCCGTATATCTACGAATATAAAAAAAAAATATGATTACCTGTTCTCTAGGACTATTAGGACTCTGTCCAGTGTTCCGGTCATATGCTGCTCTAAGAAACGGCATGTATTTGGCACCGTTGCACTCAGGGTCGTACATGTGGTCGCATTTGTCCACTGGTATGCGATGGTGCTCGATAGGACAGCTGGACTCGGACGCCATCACGATCTCACCGGTTACGACCTGGCCTGCAATGAGTAATCTGATTAAACAAAGTTATATGCGTTGTGCTTGTGGGACAAAAATAATATGTCGCAGTCACGCATTAATCCCTTTATGGAACGGTGCCAGTATAGTTTAGCGTTATAAAAACTATTTTCTCTTTAGCTTTAACTCATGCAGGTTCTATAGATTGATAAAGGATGGAAAAAAGCCCATGTAGGTAAAGTTGACACCGTAGATTCAATATTCATCCAGTCCAAAGATTGTGAGTCTCTTCCAATTTGATCTTACCAAAGAAGGCCAGCAAGGCAGTCCTGTTGGCCAGCGAAGGTAGTCCATCTTGCCCTTTCATGAAGAGTTTCGACAGTGTCCTGGCGCCAGGCCGATCGAAGCCTGCCATCATGTAGACCCCATCAGCGTATGACGCCGGTGTCTTGCGCGTGAGACGGCTACCTGTAGATAAAGGAATCTGTTATTGTGTCATGAATTAGATAAGGTCGCATGATTTGAAAAGTGTTGAAGTTGCTCGTAAAAGCAAGAATTTGCTTCTGCAAAGGACTTAGGAAATGAGGTTTCGGCTTTATCATCATTATTTCAGCCTGGGATCACCCACTGCTGGGTATAAGGCCTTCTTTTCTTTCTGCCACAAATCCTGGTGCTGTGCTTGCCTTGGTCCAGCTTAATAATGATCGGCTTAAGTAAGGTAAGCCACCTATACGCAATTACGACAGCACCAGTATTTAGGAGAGCATTTTCTTCTCGACCGACTGACTGCACCAACTATGTCAGGTGTATTACATGCATTTAAATAATGTATGTGCTCCATATAAAATCACTCCCCCTTATTATATTGCGAAGTATGATCTGTGAAACTTAAACCTCGAAAAATATACATATGTACTTAACCATATATTTTTGGATCCCAGATCCTAGTTATTTTCTCTGGAGAAAATAACCGGGATCCTTAAATTGGCGTTAATAATAATTGTATTAGATAGAGTATTGCAGAGCTGGAAAAACAGGAATCATAATATACTCATTACTCATGTACAATCAAGAAAGGAGGAAATTGTTACCAGAATTTGAATAGCAATGTGAAACAGGTAGTATAAATCTTATTTTACTACCGTAGTTACTCGTAATGATGGCAATTAAGAGTATTTAATACATGTGAGTAATAAAATAATAATAATCATTAACAAAGATGATCAATGTTATGTGTTGCATACATGTATGAGTTTTATGCTTTTAGAGGCAAAAGTCTTGTGTGTTGAAGTTTATATGACCACATTAAACTAAACATTAGGTATTTCACTCTCGCATATAAAAAAATATTTTTGGTTTACAAACTACGTCTGTCCAAATGAAACTTGTTTACAATATATCATAAAAGAAAAATTTTAAACATTCGGTGGACATTAATTTATTTAAGAGCTTTGATAGTGCAAAAACACGAGTTCTCTTAGCTGTCGAAAAAGGCAGTGCCGTGTGTATTTGCGAGTTGTCTTGGAGTTGTACTCATGAGTTATTTATTGCGTGTGTAATTGTAATTAGGTTTTAGATAAATATGGAACAGTATGCTACTGGTGGAGAAACACGAATGTAATTTGTCGAATTGCTAAAATTGATGGTAGGTAACGATAAAGAAACTGGAGATTACTTGGAAAGTTAAGCGGGGCGGTTTCTGATAAACTCCATAATTGGACAGACTCATAGCTACCAGAAGTGAATGTAGCCGTTCACTCTCGCAAAATCAAAGCTCTCGGAGAATGCTCAGTATTGGGCAATATCCTCTCTGTCTTATTCCTGTGAACATTCACTGTAGATGCATTTACCTGGCCTTTGCATTGTTCTTGCAAATAATTTATCGATTTTATCACAATTGTTTCTCAATTTATGGTGGGTTTAATGATTCATATCTTACTGTAAGGGACAAGTATCTATATCTACTTATTTAGTAAGTTATTTTTATCTAAAACTATTGTAGATAACGTCGACCACATTATGACACTGATTTGAACAAATAATCCGTTACGAGTATCTACTTTTTGTATTTTAACGTGTGCAATATTTTGGATAAAAAACCTCAATAATTAAGAGTTTTTAGTGTTTCTAGACTATTAATGTAAAATCATCTCCAATATACCCACAACGAAAAGAATTTGCATACTTTGCCCGTAAATCATAAAACCTTATATTCATATTCTATAGATATTTGAATGTATTAAAATGTAAGCATATACAGGGTTATTGGTAAAACATTAACAACCTCTTAAGGGGTCAGTGTACTCATTATTATGAACAACTTTTACTATGAGACCAAACCTGAAATCACGAAAAAAAAATCAGCTGTTCCCTACATTTATGTTCGTATATAACTCTCGTCAAAATGTAGGGATGATGATTTTTTTTCGCGATTTCAGGTTTGGTCCCATAGTAAAAGTTGTTCATAATGATGAGTACAATGACCTCTTAAGAGGTTATTAATGTTTTACCAGTAACCCTGTATAAAAGTGTCGTCAGGCGATTACTGACGGTACGTAGTCGAGCATCGACTCGATGTTCAATGTAACTGGAGCATACAGTGGAAGTGACAGAAGAGAACTCAAATCTACAAATATGGTAATAACATGGTGTTGTTACTAGCAATATCCATGTATGAATATGTACGTGATTACCTTATTTCCATTATAATGAAATAAATGTAGCATGTTTTCCGTAGATACAACGTCTTCATTGACATTTACCGCGTATTTCCTTCTCATAATTGCGTCTATTGCATTTTTTGCATATTTAGTAATCTAATCTAATATATTAAGTAGGTGATTTATTACTGATACTACATTACTTACCTAATTATGAGTAGAATTATAGTTTTGGGGTTCGTTATGGTACCTATTTCAATAAGTATTTAGAACGCTACATACATAATTATAAAGTAGGTAACATGTCGCTTAGCACTATGTTTATTTCTATTCTAAAGTTAATATATTTTCACATTTTCGAATCAGTTATGGCTTGCATTAATCATTCTGTATAATGTAGTGTTTATTGCATTTCAATAGTCGTTTGTATCACATTACGGTCCAGCTTAATGCTGTTATTGGCGACAAATAAGGAGGAACTACTACATTACACTTTCGAATGCAGTACATGTATGACACATTCGCGTATAAACGTAGGTAGGTACTATACCCGGCTATATAGAACATGGAGTATTAGAAAAGTTCGGCTGTATACAATGCGGAGACTAAATCCTAATTCTAACTAATATTATAAATGCGAACGTAAGTTTGTTTTTAGGGTTCCGTACCCAAAGGGTAAAAACGGGACCCTATTACTAAGACTTCGCTGTCTGTCCGTCTGTCCGTCTGTCTGTCTGTCTGTCACCAGGCTGTATCTCAAGAACCGCGATAGCTAGACAGTTGAAATTTTCACACATGATGTATTTCTGTTGCCGCTATAACAACAAATACTAAAAACAAAATAAAATAAATATTTAAGGCGGGCTCCCATACAACAAACGCGATTTTTTTGCCCTTTTTTGCTCGATATCAAAAATGGCAACAGGTAGGCACTTGAAATATTCACAAAATACTCAGTTGTATTTTAACTTTAATAATAAATAATAAAATTAAAATAAAATAAATATTTAAGGGGGGCTCCCATACAACAAATATGTTTTTTTCGGCGTTTTTGCCTTGTGGTACGGAACCCTTCGTGTGCGAGTCCGACTCGCACTTGGCCAGTTTTTGTTTATTTTTTTGTTACGCTTTCTCGTCGTAACTACTCAATCGATCATCATGAAATTTTGCGTAGATACACGTTGTCAGGGGTACAGAAAAGGACGTAGGGTATCTTTCATCCAGAAAAAAGTACTGTTCCCAAACTCTAGTACGACAATAAATGAAAATACTATCAACCCTAGCATCGAAATGATAAAATAGTCGTTTTCGAACATACAAAATAGTTGTGACTGTGTGTGGACCGACCGACTATGGATTTTTCCGAATTGTCTAGATAAAGTGACTAAAATATTTAATATTTTTAATTGAATTTTTGTATGCAGACTGGGAACGTCATTGGATATATAATACGCAGTTTTATCTTCTAAAGCTAGAAGCTCTTTCTGAAATTTAATGTATCAGATTTATGACCGGCTTTATCATTATTACAAGTCTGCTTGCTGTTTACTCAAAAAAGCAAGTCACGTAATATTTAAATTAATGATAACAATTAAGTTAAAATTGGCCAAAATCAAGTGTGTCTTGTTTGGCAGGTCATTGAAAACGACGCTTTTATCTTTGCTCTGATTTATCAACGTGTGCTGTCTTTTTGATTTGCCTTACACGAGCTACTTGGTAGGTAGCAATTAATACATCATTTTTAATCTGTCACATATTTTAAAATAAATTATCGGTCTGTCACGTTTTGAACTGGAATTACGTCTGTCGTATTATTTGTTTCGGACAATAATTTGAGGGATAAATATTTCGACATTTGATACCGACCAGGAAAAATGCACTAAGTAGTGTTATTTTTTTTTAACAAAAACAAGCTAATAAATAGTTTTGATAATGTTAATGTGGTCTGTGTGGTGCCGGACTTAAAGAATACCACCACCCCATACTTCCCGTGGGTGTCGTAAAAGGCGACTAAGGATCGTACCGGAGAATGGGCAGCAGCGTTCTCTATGTATTCCACCATCATACCATACTGCGATCGCCAACCCGCCTGCCAAGCGTGGCGATTATGGCAAACCCTCCCAAAATTGGGGGAGGCCTATGTCCAGCAGTGGACGTCTATCGGCTGAAACGAACGAACGAACGAACGAATGTTAATGTTACCCTCCCCATCTGTAGCATAACTTGAACATAATAATGCGTATACAGGAAAGTATGTAAATAAATCGCTAATATTAATGAATATTTTTGATAGATTGATTAGAAACAGCTTACGAGCTAATCAATATCTTTCCAACTTTCACGTTACATCATTGAAACAAAGTTAGTTGTTTTGCATCAATATTTACAAACTGTCAATGCGAATTTTATTATTACGTGTAAACGTTTACTGACAAGACATTTCGATCAGATGAGGCGTGAAATTAATTAGAACAAAATTATTATGCGCACGCTAATCTTAATTAATTAGTGGTTTGATAAATTCATGTTAGATTAGGTATCTAGTTATGAGGATATTGATACAACAGGGTACATTACACGTGTACCTATATTATAAAGAAAGTATTTATGTTTAATTAATTTTATAAAGAGAAAATATTTGATTTTTTATGTTTGTTTGTTACCGTTTCACGCTAAAACGGCTGAACGGATTTGGATGAAATTTAGCACATGGGTAGACAATGACCTGGATTAGGACACAGAATACTTTTTATTCCGTGTCCTAATCCAGGTATTCGAGATTTATGCGTTGAAACCGTGGGGTGCAACTAGTTTTTTAACAAAGCGAATGAATACAGTGGCGAAACTACAAAGTGCATCATTATACTAGATCTAGTTAGACAATTGGAAACTTAGAAAGTTACAAAACAATGGGCGCTCTAGTTGTTTATGAAGTATATATTAGCTAGGTTACTAGGTACTTGATCAATATCTACTAAAGATCTAAAGAATATTTTTCCCTGATTTATTTTTGTGGCTATCGAAATATCTAGAATTAGGTACAGTCACGAGCACTTATATGTCAACACTTGGCAACTTTCAATTGCGATTTTTTCATGAAATAACGAATGCAGCCTTGAAATACGATACTTTACATAAATCTTTGGGTTCGAAAATACTATGTTCGTAATAATATAAAATTTCGTTCAAAATTAAAGGAGAAAATCGCCTTTAATTTTGAATGTATGTACCTATGTATTACATTTTGTTTAAAACTTAGAAAGCAGTTGAAATCTTAAGAACTACCTATGTATTTAACTTGGCACCAACGCTCAACACCAAATCTTTGGAAGGAGTTCTTTGTTTATATCTTTAAAGGAGCTGTTTATGGTCCAGAAAGGTAATTCGTCCCTTAATAAATAGTAGTAGTAATCAGGCCCTCTGTTTATTGAATTACCTTTCTGGAACACATGAAAATTGACATAGTATTAAAAGAGAGAAATCGAAGAGCTTGCACCAACGCGCGATTTAGCCAATGTTCATGTTTGTTCATATAATATATTTATTGTTAATATTAATTTCTTCACATTTAATAGCTATCGAGAAGCCTGAGGTTTGATAGGGTAATTAAAATACAATCGTAAAATTAAAATCGCGTAAAGTTTATGTCATTATTTAAATTAATTTATGGAAACTTGCACATACTTTGAAATCAAAAGTGTTTTAAGTTGTTTTATACGGCGTTAATCGTTATTAATTTCAATGTTAATACGATTTGTACAATAAAAAGCGTTAAAAAAGATAAATACTTAAGTTTTGTCATAGGTTAATATTACAATAATTCAATTCTACGCTACTTGTAAAATGGCGTTAATGATTTATTTCGTAATGTGTGAAAAGTCTTCATCGTCTTCTTAGCGTGTCGATAGCAATCTAAATGTACTCGGCCGAGAATTCGGCTACTTGTTTGGCGCTATCACCAGCGTCCATCAGTCCCTGTAATGTGCAGCTGACAGGACACGATACTAAGTGTCCCATCGTTTGTGGAACAGCACCACATTTACACTCCAAGGCGGAGTCGACTATGAATCTCCACCTGATCAGCTTTTCCTTGCTTCGGCCAACCTGGGTCCGGAAAGACGGGTCTATTTAAAGACTTCCAGGTTACCCAAGGTAAGTCATGTCAAGGTGGGAGGTCTTCAGCGGGTGGGACGAACGGTTTGGGTAAAGAAGCACTATCTCGCCACAGCTTCAGTCTCTCTTGCTGCAGTCACTGCTACTGTCTTCATTCTCCACATAAACATGGTTTTTCATCTTATTTTGATATATTTCGAAGGCTTGACACGTTTAGCCATTTAATTTCCTTATTCCTCCAAACAAACGATAATGACTGGGAACAATAACAATACTTTATGAATGCGAGAAACTGGTCGCACGAGGGATTGAATGCGCGCGTGACGCTTGGTGGCGCAACTTCGCGTCTATTTGCATGAGCCACGAATTAGGGCCGAGGAGATTTCGACTCGCACACAAATTACACCAAGCCTTCGTAAACTTTGCTCATCATAGTCATTATCGCTCGATAATCGATAGACGATAATATAAATTGCTCACGATATTATAATAATAGGCAATGAGAGGGCTATTTGATTATGACTCGAAATCCTATAATCATCTTAGATAATAGTTTTTATCAAAATGTTTAATTGAGATGAAATTATTAGAAGCAGCGCCAGTGATTTTCTATAGACATAAATATTATTTTCTTTTGATTTAAATCAATTATACTTTTTTATCGTACTGTTTATGTATGTGTTGCCGTTTTAATAAAACATTCACAAATTCTCATAAAAGGTATGGTGGAAGGAAAGCGTGTGAACTGAGCAAACGTAATCTCAAATCACTGACAATCTGATAAGAATCGTCGTATTTCTTCGTTCAGCATTTTACGCAACCTGGTATTAAATCAGGTGATATTTTAAACGCACACCTGCGCAATATTTAAATTCATAGTAATTGTACCTACAGGCAAATTTTATCTGTGCCCCGGGTTAATCTAGATAGATAGACAGAACAAATGATTAAACTAATACAGATAGACATAGAAATAGACTGATAGATTAACGATCTAATTTAATTTATTATCTTGCGGCGCATAATTAATTTTTATTGAAATGAAAGGCAATATGTCGTACAATCGATGTATGATATAGATACAAGTGAGTCCGTCAGTGTGTCCTGTCGATAAACATCGCAGTTTCGAAACTTCGGATGACAAATCAATCAGACTTTTTTACCGTACACATACTTACGACATATCACTGGGCTGTTAAATAGTTTTAATTACTGATGAAACATCCCGATAAGCATGATAAGTAGGGTACATTTTTAAATTGGAAAGTACTGATGGTTTAATCTGTGAGTCAGCAAATCAATGACTCCTCAGCGGCTGAACAAATGACAGGTTTGATACCTACGTGCCTTTTTACACGTTCCAGCAGGGAGGCGGATACCTGAGGTATCATTTTTTGGTAAGTATGAAAGCTTTCTTATGCTTGTCTTAGCTTCACTCATCTATCAAGGTATGTCTTCACTTGCATAACAGTGTGTCTTACCCTGCAGTGACGCCCTAACCCGATTTTTGTACCCCCACAGGGGATGCCCTTAGAGTGTAGTTGCTTAGTTTATAAGTTTTATGCCATACGCCATTCACAAAAAAAAAAAAACTTATTATCATCAGTTTCCCAACACGGGATGATACATTAATAAGGCCTCTATCGAGCGCTATCTCGATGTTAGTAGATTCACGAGTTGACCGCGTTACGCAAGAGGTCACCGCAGCAGCTACTGATTATCGTGACTTTACACGACCTCCTTTACAGTTTCAGTAGGTCAACGACTAATCTAAACGTTTTTCTATCTGCATAGCACCTTATTTTTCCTTTTTAAAATCAAAATGAAAATTATTTAACGTCATCTCTGCGATTCAATAAAGTCAATAAACTGTCTTTTTTCAATCTTTTTTTTTTAAGTGAAAACTTCTTTAGCGGCGTTGTAAACTTTTATTGTAATGGGTAAAAAATGTTAAACTCGCGTCAGGACACGTGACCTGATCAAAAATTCGTAAGATTCCAAAATATCACATTGTAATGGGTAAAAAATGTTAAATTCGGGTCAGGAGACGTGACCTGATCGAAAATTCGGAAGATTCCAAAATATCAAAAATGCACAACGTTAATATTCAAGTTTTCACTTCTGCCGGCACTCCCGGAGTGCAACCCGTCGTTTTTTTGTTATTCTATACTGTCCCACTGTTGGGCAAAAGCCTCAACTACTATCTAAAGAATATTTTTTAGATACTTACCTTAATCAATACTCAAGTGTTTTATTATTTCATCATCACTTGTGTTTAATTGAAAGCTTAAGAAGACCTAATAATAAAGCAACGTCAATCTTAGCACCAGTCACGATTTACGATGACTCGATAAAATGGTTCAATAAACATAGGAATTGGTGAGGTAATCTCATATGTATAAAAGATATTGTGTTTCAGAAACATTAAAAACTATAGTTTCCGTTATTTATCTTTTGCCAACAAACCTACATTATACAACCGCGCGTTGATATCTTTTACTTGAAAGCTTTCCTCTTCATAGCAATTTCATAAAAAATAATAATTTCGAACTATTTATTTCATTGCATTTACTTGCAAGCGATTAAATTGAATGTGAAATAAATATACAATTATCATAAACCTGCATTGTATACTAAATAAATACAGAGCTATAATAAATCTTACAAAATCTCTATTCAATGTAAAATAAATTGAAAAGATACAATCTGTTCGCTAAGCTCAAAGACGTATTGATTCTTACATTTAATTGATTATGTATGAGCATGGACGTGAAAGACAGTGGCTAGATATAATTGGTATTATTCGTCGGACAAGTCATTTGATGGATGAATGTAATCTGTCTCGCTGCTTCGCTGAGCAACTTCAAAGAACAGATGTATTTAGTTCTTTTTTAGTTCGTTTTATGGTGATTGAGAAACAAACTATTATATGTCAATCTAAAATAATAATAAAAAACTATATGTTCGAAAACCTAATTAGATAAATACCACCCGAAGACTGTTTTAAAGGTCGATTTACAATTACAAATATGGTAATAAATTATATTTTTTAGTTTACACTTAATTAATTTACCATTCGTCGTGCGTTCCGCCGGACGAATGTCGTGCTTGCCTCTATATGGAAACTTTAATGAATCGGATTGTGCTTCAAATATTCGAATATTACAATTTTGAAGTGTTTTTAGCATGAACATCCTTTCAATGGTATTTTTTATTTAAAAGATATGCCATAACTCAATCTTCAATGGTGGACGTTGTTTAATTTAAGTAAGAGGCAGGTTGCTATTTTATCGCTGCATTTTGCAATTTTGAAACCAAAAGTCAATGAAGGCTTTACTACGGTAAATTGTGAAATGTGAATGATACCATAAATGATTGCAATTTGTAACATTTTTGGGCAAGAATAACAGTAAGGAATGAGAATATTATGTAGGTTTAGAACTGCAAATTCACTTGTGGATAAATGTGTCAAAAAATACCTAATTCATACTAAACTTACGTCGCCCATGTATTCTAAAAGGTAGTTAATAAATATTGAAGTCATACTCAACAATAATGGCGCGTACCATTTACGTAATTCTGCTCCATTATTGACACACAAAAAAATATAAAGCAGTTCCCACTCACATTGAAGACAAGTTTCCATAAATTGTGTTACAAATATGATCATATCGAAAGTGGTTCAGGGACCACAAAACAGCTACTATCATCTGATAAACAGTCATCGGCTTGTAAATAAATTGGATAATTTACTCATGTAATCGTTGTGCAATCTCCCCACTGGTAGGACACAGGCCTCCTCTCTTGAAAGGGAGTGGACTGTTATCTACAATGCCTGCCCAGTGCGGGTTGGAAGATGTCACATGTCTTCGAATTTTTGGTTCTAGGACATGCCGGTTTCCTCACTATGTTTTCCTTCACCACTTCTCACGATGTTTTGCATAGAAGCTTTTGCATAAAAATGCAAAAGCTAAAACAGTCAACATGAACTTGCAAATCTCAAGCGCATTATATTTTTATTTGAATGATGTCTGCTTCCTAGCTGTGATTATTGTCAAGCTATCATCATACCTGATGCAATATATTACAGGGACAGATGTTTCAATGCGGATGCAATTAAAACTACACTCAATATAAAATTTAATGATGATCATTCGTATGGAATAATATTTTTTATTCCAGCTTTATCAATATCATTATATTCATTTAAACAATATGCGAAACATTCAGCTTTATGATCGCTCTGAATAAAAAGCTTCAAGTAATAAAATGTTAATAATGCTTAATACCTGTATTAAACCCAGAGAAATGTGGGCCGACATCATAATATGCAATAATGACTATATTTAAGTGCTAAATGTGCACAAAGGACATAAATTGAGAGTATTATAAATATTAAGCGAGAGCCCAAATGATAAGGTATTGCTGATAACTTTAGTATCTGATCAGTAAATGCATTAAAGGCCTCTTAATGGCATTCGAATAAATCGGTACCTTTCTTAATTCTTGTGTTATCTAACTAAATACAGGTTTCAGATTGTGACAGGCATGTTGCTGTTTGAATGCCGGTCAGAAAATTATAACTATTCTGTCTTGTTTATCTATTTATTTTGTTTTTATTTTTATTTTATGACCTAAAAATTGTGGTCTAATTTAATTTAATGCTTATTTTATTTTTTTAATTTAGTTTTTTTTTAAAATTAATTATTGCTTTTGACATCGTATGCCTAATAATTGTATGAGTCTATGTTACTTGATTGATGAATAAATAATAATAATAAATAAAATAAAGTCGGGTTAGTTACACCATTTAAAACTCAAGAACTGCTGGACCGATTTTTATGATCTTTGATTTGTTGGATTTGTCTCCGCCCTGAATAACAGAAAAGCTATAAAACATGGGAAAAAATCACACAAAAAAATCTGAGACGATACGAAGTTCGCCAGGTCAGCTAGTATTCATATAAAGAAAGCAAAGCGTAGAATCCTGAAATCCATATTTTGCATAAGTACCTATGTATTTTTGGTACTAGCAATTTAGATCCGATAGCAAAAACTGCTTTGGAAGCAGTGTCTAGTCCTATCTATTTTCATTTAAGAGAGAAAGGTTTCTAAATGAAGTGATTGAAAAATACGGCCATTAAATTGCAGAAGATCTGATACCTCAAATAAGAATCAATGCACCTACCGCACGACTCAACAGAATTTAAAATAGAATTAAGGTGGGACCTACGTATGATGACAAATTGTCCATGTGGCAAAGAGATTAGAGCAAGGCCAACTCGATAAATCAAACAGCTAAAGCAAATCGTACTTGATTAACGTCAGTTCAAACAATGACAGCTGACAAAGAGGTTGAATTTGACCGTGTGGATTACTCGATAGTGTGTTACAACACTACTCGGGTTTCCATGTATATTTGCATGTTTGGACATCGCATTGTTTGATATTTAACTTCAATTTGATTACTGTTTTGCAAGCCTTTTCGTCTGTTGTGAGTGACTTATATAGGTTTTTTATTGAGACTAAATTATCCATAATTATGCTGGTTAATTACTGTATTATACGCAGGAGTTATAATTAACAAAATACAATGATTCATCCATCATCATTCACAACACAATAAACGACGAATATATTAGTCATGTTCTAATAATTTAAGTTAAGGGACATCCGTATCTCTAGGCTCACGGCCATATAACAGCTGTTAAGATCTTTGAATTGCAAAGTATCTGCTACAACAGTTCGTGATGGTGCTTATTTTACTTAATAACTTGTGGTACTCACCAACCGAACCCCAGTCTGGGTAAGCTCTGTTGTTGAACCAGCCATCGTAGCGCTGCTTCTCATAGTACACCTCTGAAAAAGAACAAAAAAAAATAATTACTGTCTTTTTATTTGCGCAAGAAACGTGATACGTAGCACAGTACGCAAGTAGTGTTCAAGTACACAACGACAAAATTTTCTCATTCAAAGTCGTTATTATATTTCTATCAAAGTCATTCCACTTAATCATAGAGATGTCGGTTCGATCTCTTAATTACAAGCTACTTAACATCAATCTGGGTGGTTAACCAAACTCGTACAATGAATAGCGTAGAATGTTTATTAGTAAGCATAGTTAATCAACACTCATTGAATCAGGCGAAGGTATCTACAAAGTTGGCATGTTTTTGCGGATAGTACGCCGTGCTAGATGCGTGCTCGACCGTTCCTATCGAGACCTTGCTCTGTCCGCTAACCGAGATGCATCGCAATGAGCTCCTCGTTACGCATTTATTAAGCTTAAAAGTTGCAAATGAATAGACGTAAATGGATATCAATTTATGATTATTTTGGTAGCAACAGTTTTAAAGTTTTTATTTTTACTAGGCGGTTTTTTTCCTATTTTATTGATTACCTACAACTAAGAAATGGACTAATTTTAATAAAAACTGCAAAAAAATCTTTTTATATACTAGAAAATATGAATATGGCTTTGCGAACAGTGACAAAACGATAAAACAGTATTTTCTCTAATGGATTTCTAGTTAAGTGTTATCAATTACCTTGTCTAAAATAGATGCAGAATAGACTATCTAAGTCGTAATATCGTTTGGAATAATACATAAGCTCCTGTAGTCCTGCTAGAGTTTATTTACAGATGTAATCGACTTGAATGTGGACGATTTTGTAATTAACAATGTAATTGCCCTTAATTATAGTCAATATATCACTATTTAAGAGATGTGACCCTCAAAGCAATACATAAATCGTGCCATAATAACTCTTTGATGTACCTACCTACCTCCTATTGACAGCTGGTTAGTAAATTATTTATTTCATTGTGCTGATTGTTTATGTTACATTTAGGTGGGCTTGCGTAGGTATGTATTGAGAAAATGTTTACTGTGACTTAAATAAGATCTCAAACTAAACTAATCGCAATATAATATATCAAATACCCAACTATCAAGGTTAAAAAAAAACAAAGTTTTTTTAGAATGAATGCGTTTTTTTTACGTTTGTTACAAATTATCATTGTCTTAATACGATAAATCACTGCCAGTTTTATTCCAATTTTTGATTTCGTTTAGTCTGCAGACAATACTATGCAATAGCTAAAATTGTAATTATGAGTCTGAATAAGAACAGGCAGGAAAATTAATAGTTAAGCTGATACTTAAATTAGACTACCAGCTGTGATGCTCAATAACATTAAAAAGATTTCATAAATTATAGCAGGTTGACACTATAAATTATTGCAGGCTGTCGCAAGGAGATACATTATCTTATTAAATCTAGAGCTGCTACGAGGACATGCCGTCATCACACCTACGAGACATTCAGAAAATTATTGGATTATCCACTTACACGACGTTATGTTATTATTAACAATTAAACATTTATTTCAGATAACGAGTTCCTATTTATTTGTAGTTGACTATTCATTTATTAAAATAACATCAGCCTTGCTTTCCCGAAGGACCACAGGTACAGTCAACAGCAAAAATAGATGGTGTTGAGTGGTTTGAATCTCTTAGTGATTCAAACCACTCAACACCACATCAACGCCACACAGAAATCACTTCGACGCCACACAGTTCTGACGCGAACTCCGTTCATTAGTATTGAATTTCTGATTTTGATCATCTATTTTTGCTGTTGACTGTACACCTCTACTATCCGCATTTTGCCAGTTATGTGGTGCGAGCCTATTGCCATCAACGGGGCACAAATCTAGACTCCGGGTAGCTACTGAGAAATTCCAGATGGAAAAACTTAATAACACTTTGCCCGACCTGGGAATCGAACCTAGGACCTCATGCTCGGCAGTAGCGCATGCAACCACTAGACCAACTAGGAAATAATTTCTTAACAATGTTCCATGATATCATAGTTATAGTTTAGTTATTTAAATCAAATAATTGAAAATGCTCCAGCTTTTGAATAGGCATGACGAATGATTTTCAAATCCTCTTCCGTAATGTACGTACACATTTACTATTTACGAAAACACCTATATTTCGGTAATAAATTAAAGTTTAACGAAGTTTGAAGCCATTTTTCTAATATTTTTTCAATAGGGCGCGAAAACAGCTCAGTGTCATGGCGTCGGATCCGACGTCATGCCTAGGTAAACATCAAATGTTGTCAGTATATACTACTACAGAGGTTACTAAGAAAGGATGCGTAATAATTGTCTTTTGACAGTCACGGATTTTCTTTTCAGGTACTCAAACGATAACCAATAAATGAATAAAATCGATATGGAAACGGATATAGGTACACACCGCTTGTTGCCGGGACACCTGCGTGTGCGCATTTTTTTACCACATGTATGTTTCATGAGTAATTATGGTTGCAATAATCGATTGAAAAATTGTTATAAAATGTCAATAGAATAACTATGATATTACTTATTAGAGTTGCGACATGACATAGTTTACTATGAGCTAATAATTCATCACAGTTAATATGGTAGACCGATTATATCGTTGGTTGGACCACAGGATAAGTAAAATAAGTTACCTGCCACCTGCGGCGCATTGGTAAGTAAGTTTGCATGCCGTAGCTTGATATATCAGGCTTCATTATCATAATTTGTACTGGTATTAGCGCAAATTGGAAATGTTTGGCGCTGACATTTGTATTAATGACTCACTACTCACTGGATGTGCATTTTGTATTTACAAGTTAAGGACTGCATGCCGCAATAAGAGAGACAAGTCGTAACTACTTATAATAGGGATTTGCTAATATCATGCCAATCAGCCACCAAAAGAAATAATGATAACTTTGATAAATAAGATAATATAAGATAACCCGCAAGTAGCTAGTGATCGGTGAACTATTCACAGAGAAAGGCGATATTCGGTAACAGTAGGTAAATAGGTGTTTCTATTCTGTAAAACTCACCGTGAAAACTTAGGTGGAGTGAGTTTGCACGTAATTCGTACTTGTAAACTTTCTGAATACAGTACATCGATATTTCGAACTTCGAAGTTCAGTATGACAGTCAGTTTGAAGTGAGTAGTCAATAATGTTAATCCCTAGCAACAGGTGGCTAAGTTTCCACGATGAGATTTGAACAGAATAGATCGGCTGGTCAGACGAAAGGTGAAGTCTTCAGCCATATTATTCATGAGCATTGAACTTTATAAACTAAATTTTTTATGTAAGCGTGGTAATAATGCCAATAAATATAGTAAAAATATGGGTGTGTGATTAGAAAAACAAATTCAAGTGCATGATGAATTGAGATTGATTTACGTAGAACTCAGACACAATCAGGTTTAATAATTAAAGATTTTAAAAAATATTTGAAAAGCCAAATGCTTTATACCTAACGTGACCATTTATTGTTTTTGTCTGAGCGTGACGCTTGCGGAATTAAACAAAAAAAAAAAACTTGGTATTTATTAAAAAAGAGCACATGATAAATAATATTTTTTTGGAAATTTAACATTACATTGCGGTTAAAGACGCATTTGTCGGTGGATCATATTAGTTTTAAAATGTTGAGTCTAGTTTTCAAGTAGAATGGAGCTTATCACATGATTTGTCGATGTTAGTCTTTGTAATTAAAATGTATCGACTACTTATGTTTTATGTTTTGTGCTTGTTCATGAATAAATTGAATTGAATACTTATCGTTTGGTCCATTTATAACAGCGGGACATTTTTGCTCTGGTTGGGGACAACGGGACAGACAGCCTGAAAGCGGGACTGTCCCGCCCAAAGCGGGACGATGGACACGTTATTTGTACCGCACATGTGCACGACCACGTGTTCATAAAACACAATTATTCATAATTGGTTGCATTCTAATTCGTGCATATAATTATTTTTATCGAGCCAAGATCTGGACAGCGAAAGGCTGCACACAAAAGGGGAGGTAGATAATTAAGATAAATGTAAACGAGGCTGTCAGTGGCAGTCTTTTTGATAGGCAGTGGGTGTGGCATGAAAATCAAAGATCTCTATTTATACTCGTAGACGCTCTAGTTTCGTAACATGTATCAGGAGTGCGGCTTAACAATCAAATGCAGACAATGTCGACAGTGCTGTCACATGTTGAAAGCTTGGGAGAGAGTATGGACAAGTGTAAACAGAGCATAGGTATGTCGTTTCTTTTCAGACCGGTTGGTGATGACATTGATCGATCAAATAACGAGTGCCGCAAACAAGTCTTTGATTTTATTAGCATCGTCGATTAAAATCGATTGTAATCGCAAAATCGAGGCGAAAGTAGCATTTATATAAAAGGTGGTGCAAAAGTAATGTCATAATGTGAATGTACTATAATTTTTGCTAATGTCGTTATAATGGCATTGTGATTTAATATGTTGTACGCATATGTTGTAGACAAATACAGAATTAGTTGACAATGCAATATCTACACACAGTCACACACCACATGCAACGATGGAGATTTTGAAACATCAATTTTGTCTCCCGTTTTGGCGATTTAAACTGGTCGGCCAGATCGCCAGATTTGACGGCGCCAGGCTTTTTTCTTTGAAGAAGAAGTCACCAATTTGAAGGATGTTTTGCGAGCAACAATTCAAAATGCCGTAAAACGAGCACAAACGTGCATCAACTGAGGAAGTGGCCCTTTGCCCATGTCATTTTTTTGATTTAATATTACAAATTTTACACTTTTAAACTTTCCGTGAAAACAGAGCCAATTTTTTTTCATTTCCAACTAAACGACAGCTAGTTCACATTATGTTATACCTACATTTGATACATTGTATTTCTAGTACATAGATACATATGAAGATTCATTGTAGGTAATACCTACCTATCTAGAAGTCGTTGCTATGATGAAAAGTTCAGCATCCTTCAGTCGTTAGTCACAAGTAGCAGAAGAAATCGAAAACTTAATACTTACTAATATTAAACGGAAGGTTTTGAATTGGGTGCGTTTTCAACTAGATATCTAAATTCTAACCTCGCAGTATAAGTATTGCACCGTTATTATTAACCCAACCCATTCAATCTAAACTAGTTTAAACCAGTTGTTTTTGTTCTAAGAAATGTTAATTTTGTAACATAAAATATACGTGAAATAAGGACTTTATTCGTAATCATGTGGGACATAATAATTTGCTCGTTTAGCTAGTCTCGACCGCTAACCGCTGATCTAAGTAGGTTAGTTAGGACATACCTACATGTTTGTACATTTATGTTTATTAAAGGAAATTATCCTAAACAAGGGAATAATAATTTGCTCTGATTTAGTTTGATGCCAGGTTCTGCTATAATGTCTTATTTAGGTAACACTAGCTGTGCCCGCGGGCACAGCTAGTGTAGCTGTGCCCACGACTTCGTCCGCGTGGAATAGTGACTTTTCGGGCAGCATATTTTGAATTACATATACCGTCTACAGACCGGGCATTTGCTGTCCGAACCCTCTGAGAACTCAGGCGAATTTCAGTGAAAGTCTCAGACTCTAGTGCTTGAGCTTCACGATCGGCAGTGAGACGTATTTCTCGTTCTTCCTGTGTTTCCTGAGACCGAACATTTGCTGTCCGAACCCTCTGAGAACTCAGACGAATTTCCCTATCAGTGAAAGTCTCAGACTCACGCGATAGTGTATGAGCTTCACGATCGGCAGTGAGACGTATTTCCCGTTCGTCCTGTGTCTCCTGGGATCGAGCATTTGTTGTCCGTACTCTCTGGGAGCTCAGGCGGGTTTCCCTGACAGCAAAAGTCTCAGTCTCACGCGATAGCGCGTGAGCTTCGCGATCGACAGATAAACGTGCCTTTCGTTGTTCCCCGTTTTCCCTATTTCGAGTTGTCATCATTCGAGAACGATTTGAACTCAGTCGAGATTCTCGCTGAGTCGAAGTTTCTGCAGCACGAAACCTAGCCTGGTGCAGAGAGCCTTTTGCCTCACGACCTTCCTCAAATTCCTGTGATCGAACTAATCTCATCCTTTTAGCATTTCTGCTACATTGGGAGAGGTTGGATCTTCTTCGAGGCATTCTTACAATAAAATAGTACTTACTACTTAACACACAGTTATTTAGTAAACACGTACTATCGTAAACAATTAAATTATAAATACTTACAGATTATTATACAGTCTAAAATTATCACAGTTTGAGTAATAAGTGTTAAGACGTGTAAACCAAACGTCATTATCATCATCATTTCAGCCGATAGACGTCCACTGCTGGACATAGGCCTCCCCCAATTTTGGGGGGGTTTGCCATAATCGCCACGCTTGGCAGGCGGGTTGGCGATCGCAGTATGGTATGGTGGTGGAATGCATAGAAAACGCTGCTGCCCATTCTCCGGTGAGACCCTTAGTCGCCTTTTACGACACCCACGGGAAGTAAGGGGTGGTGCTATTCTTCTACACAGACAAACGTACTAACTTTATGTACGTACTATAATATTTATATACAAACCCTAAATACAAATTAAGATAAGTATGTATACCGAAAATCAGGGAAAGAAATGCCCAACCAATAATAAATGCTTACAATATTTATTTACAAAACCCTAAATAAAAATTAAGTTAAGTAAATACCCAAAAATCAAGGAAAGAACCGCCTAACCTATACCAAGTACTTACAAAATTTTAAAGAAAATTAAGAAAAAGAACCTAACCAACAAATCCTAAAATATAAATAAATGAAATATGCAAACAGTCAGTATTCAAGTGAATCGCAATAATCGAATCCAACTATTCGCCTATACTCTCCAGGATACGTGCGTTCGCTACGAATAACTGAATCCTTATGGCAGCGGCGGCGGCGCGTTTTCTTTTGAAATGGTCATCTCGCAGTTCAACCTGAGGGGTTGTCGACTGCTTAACCTGGCTTTCCTGTGGATGCCTCAATAAATTAAGGCCTCCAGCCAGGGCATAATACACAACTTGACTACACAATATAAACTTAAAAACTAAGCGACTACACGCTACCCTGTGGGGTACGGACCTCGGCTTAGGCGAGTACTTACTACTTAACACACAGTTATTTAGTAAACACGTACTATCGTAAACAATTAAATTATAAATACTTACAGATTATTATACAGTCTAAAATTATCACAGTTTGAGTAATAAGTGTTAAGACGTGTAAACCAAACGTCATTATCATCATCATTTCAGCCGATAGACGTCCACTGCTGGACATAGGCCTCCCCCAATTTTGGGGGGGTTTGCCATAATCGCCACGCTTGGCAGGCGGGTTGGCGATCGCAGTATGGTATGGTGGTGGAATGCATAGAAAACGCTGCTGCCCATTCTCCGGTGAGACCCTTAGTCGCCTTTTACGACACCCACGGGAAGTAAGGGGTGGTGCTATTCTTCTACACAGACAAACGTACTAACTTTATGTACGTACTATAATATTTATATACAAACCCTAAATACAAATTAAGATAAGTATGTATACCGAAAATCAGGGAAAGAAATGCCCAACCAATAATAAATGCTTACAATATTTATTTACAAAACCCTAAATAAAAATTAAGTTAAGTAAATACCCAAAAATCAAGGAAAGAACCGCCTAACCTATACCAAGTACTTACAAAATTTTAAAGAAAATTAAGAAAAAGAACCTAACCAACAAATCCTAAAATATAAATAAATGAAATATGCAAACAGTCAGTATTCAAGTGAATCGCAATAATCGAATCCAACTATTCGCCTATACTCTCCAGGATACGTGCGTTCGCTACGAATAACTGAATCCTTATGGCAGCGGCGGCGGCGCGTTTTCTTTTGAAATGGTCATCTCGCAGTTCAACCTGAGGGGTTGTCGACTGCTTAACCTGGCTTTCCTGTGGATGCCTCAATAAATTAAGGCCTCCAGCCAGGGCATAATACACAACTTGACTACACAATATAAACTTAAAAACTAAGCGACTACACGCTACCCTGTGGGGTACGGACCTCGGCTTAGGGCGTCGCTGGGAGAGGGCAGCAAGGGACAGGCTGGATCGGAATTATGGCAGCGGCGCGGCTCTCAGCGCGCTTTATACAAGGTGTAACGGAAAGGGGGTATCAACCCTGAAGGAGGTGAATGTGCTCATGAAACTGAACAAATTTCCCCAAAGAACATAGGTCGAAATATGAAAAAAATTTTGGACCTCCCATAGTAATAGTAAATCATTGATGTGCTATTACTATGGGAGGTCCAAATTTTTCAGGGTTGATACCCCCTTTCCGTTACACCTTGTATATATAGCCACGGACGCGCAGGCGCGAGGCGTTTACGTACTCTGATAGAATACCTTAACAAATGTTCGCCGTGATTCTTTAAATTGACATAACTTTTTTATTTATGAACCGATTGACATGAAATAAACACTAAATGTTAAGTGAAGCTTACTACAATATATTAGTGAAAACCGCATCTAAATCGAATAAGCCGTTTCTGATATTAGCGTGCACAAACACAGCAGACAAACAGACAAAAAAAAATTTAATTACAATTTCGGGTTCGGCATCGATATAATAACAACCCCTGCTACTTTTTTTTTATATATTTCCATTGTACAGACACCACTTTTCTACAATTTTATTATATGTATAGATTTTCGAGGTATGTTTAGATTTGAGAATTTCTCCGTGACTCGTGGTTAAAATAATCGTGTATCAAAAAAGCGTGACTGGCTGAATTCTCTTAAAAGTTCTACTTTTTATGTTATTTATGCATATATTACATGTAGTGTCGGAACCTCTCATTCATTTCACTGACTGAAGTGGCATTTGGTAGTGTAGTAAATAACGGTTATAATATTTGATCTATTTGAAGGTAAGTTAGATCTTTAATATCGATTATTATAATATTTAGAAGAACAGGTTTTAATGTTATTTCTGCTCCAACTACCTATATTATTGCTTAACAAAAGGCTAATTAAAACTAAATACTCATGACCCCGGCCTTCGATACAATATTTTTTTGCTAATTGTGGTAGTGTTTGTTTGCACTGCTCGTGTCCTAGCGGTAATTGGTTGTCATAACTGCATAATAATTATGTATTACTTAGAATTGTTTTTGTCCGCTTAAATATTTTTGAGCTACAACAGTCCATTACTGTCTGGTGATATTAGCTGATATAGGAGCTCCTGAGGGGCCCGTGGCTAAATACTAACAGCGGCACAGGGGCCCAAGTCTGCTATTTTTATAAATTCGTCATTCCAACACGATCCCATTGTCATTTTGCTAAAAGTTCGTAATCTGCTACATTCATAACGGTCGATCATTGGTCGGTCAATGGCACAGAACATATACGATACTCGTAACGAATTAAAAGCAATGACTGCACAATGACGTTCTAATGGTAGGTCACTGATCAAAAAATTGGGAAAATTTAGTCATTTCATTTGTCATTATGCACGAGATTACCATTCTATGTCATTTCTTTCAATGGAGTGTCTGTGGTTGACCATTGGAAAGTCATAATGACGCCATTATATTAGTAGATTACCAAACTTGTCAAAATCCACAATTATGAATTCAATGATAGACCATTCTGACACTATTGTAATAGCAGACTTGAGGCCCAGGTTGGTCTGTGGATGGGTAACCATCTTTACTTACTGTGACACCTCCGTGCCTCGGAAAGCACGTTAAGCCGTTGATCCCGGTTGTCATTCGTGGATCTTTGACAGTCGTTACGGGTAGTCAGAAGCCGGGAAGTCTGACAATCAGTCTTACCAAGGAGTATCATATTACCCAGTAACTGGGTTGTGGAGGTCAGATAGGCAGTCGCTCCATGTAAAATACTGGTATTCAGCTGCATCCGGTTAGACTGGAAGCCGACCCCAACATACACACATCAAAAGTGTCTAGGGATCAAGCATTTTTATGCGGATTTCTTGAGATTGAGATGTGGCTTTGTAATAAATTTATGATTTTATAAATTTATATGGATCCTTTTTGGTGCATTTCATAATTTGAATCAGGAACTGTGAATCAAATTCGAGTAAAAGATGAAAATCAGCTGTCAATATTTTCCCTATAAAAACATACAACGCATTGAAGACATTATTAGTGCTACTGTTTCCCTACTACTGATTAAAACCAACGTTATTATGGAGCGGCGACGTCATTTAAGCAGGGAAGAAATGCTCAGAGCCGTGGGAATGATAGAAGCTGGTTCCCGGCAACGTACTGTGGCTTTAGCTCTGAATACAAGTCAGAGTGTTATCAGTCGACTTTGGACACGTTACCGAAGCACTGGTACCGTGGCTGAGCGCCAAGGAGGACTGTATCGCTACACCACACGGAGACAAGACCGATACATTCAAATCTTAACTCGAAGAGCTCCAACAATAACCGCCATGATGTTAGCCGTGAGGCTTCATCACTCTTCAGGGAACTTAATTAGCGACCAAACAGTCAGAAACCGCTTGCATGAAGTGAACCTTCATTCCCGAAGACCGCTACGGGTACCACCTATAGCAATGCACAATCGTAGGATTCGATATCAATGGGCTCTTGAACACAGAAATTGGGCAGAAGAACAATGGCGTTTCGTGTGCTTTTCTGATGAGTCTCGTTTTGGTATGAGACCGGATACAAGACGTATACGACACTGGAGAACCCCTGGACGCCAACAGCGATTAAAATCCTGCCAGGAAGTCCATCCTTATAGTGGTGGAACCATCATGGTATGGGCGGGTATTTGGATCGGCGGAAGAACTGAGTTGATTTGGATCAGAGGCAACCTCAACGCTCAAATTTATGCTGAGACGATTGTATCAGACGTCATCGTTCCTCTACAAGTGCAAATCGGTCCCTTATTTCAGTTAATGCATGATAATGCACGACCGCACACCGCAAGAGTTGTAAGACAGACTCTCGCCGCAGCTAACATCAATGTCCTGCCCTGGCCTGCTCAGTCGCCAGACTTGAACCCGATTGAGCATGCATGGGATATGCTACAGAGAAGAGCTCTGCCGAATATGGAGGGTATCCAGTCGCAAGAAGACCTTTTTTTGTTGTTGCAACGAACATGGGCAGCCATTCCACAGCGTGATTTGGATGAACTCATTTTGAGTATGCCAAACCGATGTTCTTGTGTTGTTAGTGTTCGCGGTAGAAACACGGATTATTAATTGTTTAAGTTACCCAATAAAATTTTAAAGAAAACTGTTATTTCAGTCTTTTTTTCGAACTTTTGTGTTAGTGGTTCAAATTTCAAAAATCCCTTTATTAGGAAAATGGCAAATTTCTTTATTAATGCAAAGGTGACTTGGTTTATCGTTACTGTGACAAACGAAAACACTTTATTTGATGAATCCTTAAAGAAAATTTTAATTAATATCAATCAGGAGAAAAGTTATTGCAAAAATATATGTTGATCCCTAGACACTTTTGATGTGTGTAGTTGGGAAAAGGCTAGGCAGATGGTGATGGTCCTATTAGCACAAAAACTAACATTTTGCAATTCGTGATGACCGTAGGTTCCGCTTAAACACAAAAAGTAAATCCGGTACACAGCAGTATAATTAATATAATAGTTTCATGTGCCATGTTTTTGTACTAATAAAACTTTTTACAATGAAATGAGATCATGGATCATGGAACACATCATCTCATCACAATAACTTATTTTTTACAGTCTCTCAAATTGACTACTTTGTCGCACAAATCTGTGCATTCATTTTATTGATTTTAGTCAGTCGCAAAGTGCACTACACGTTCCATTCGTTGAAATGTCTCCAGGGCTTCTTGCCCTTGAACACCAAAATCTGTCTTGCTCAAACCCTTATTCAGCCCATTATTGATTACGCCGATGCCTGTTATTTGGATGCCACCGAGGAGCTTTTAAATAAACTTGAGCGTTTGCAAAATATCTGTATTCGTTTTGTTTTTAACCTTAAAAAGTATGATCATGTCTCCAACTTTCGCAAGATCCTCAAGTGGCTCCCCATTCGACTTCGCAGGAACTCTCGGATATTGTGCTTGCTATTCAATCTCCTTCACAATCCTAAAACACCATCCTATCTGCGGGAGCGCTTTTCCTACGCCCGTCCTTCAGATGCGCCTTGCAGGTCGCATCTTAAAAACCTTCTTAAGTCCCCTCCCCACTCCACCGACTTCTACTCCTACTCCTTCACAGTGCACGCGGTGCGGCTGTGGAATTCTCTACCGCCTGAAATTAGGGACTGCCAAACTGTTGCACTTTTTAAAAGAAAAGTTAAGGAACACTATCTTTCCACTTTATCATAGTTGTGTATGTATTTATTATTTTGACTGCATTATATTTATTAAAATTCTAGTGATATTTATTTTGGAAGTATGTATGTTTATTTGTATGTATGTAAGTAAGTATATTTTCATAATACTTGTTTAGTTTTATTAAGTGAATTGTTTTTAGATTTTATGTGTCATTTTTTTTTGTCTCCTTTACTCTTTCGCACGCTGTCTACATCTCTCTATTTATTGTCCTATCGCAGGTATGCTGGAAGAGATTTCTTATGAAATAAGCATCACCTTTGTACCTATTTTTCTGTTCTGTTTTTTTCTTGTCTGTTTATATATGTGTGTACATAAATGGTTAAATAAATAAATAAATAAATGTACGGTTATGAAGAAACGCAATGTAAAAATCACACTAATATTATAAAGGCGAAAGTGTGTGATTGTGTGTGGGGGTGTGTTTATATGTTTGTTACTTCTTCACGCTCAAACGGCTTGACCAATTTTCATCAAATTTTGTATGGAGGTAGCTAACACTCTGTATTAAAATATAGACTACTTTTTATCCCGATATTCCCACGGGATCGACATTTACGCGGGTGAAACCGCGGGGCGCAGCTAGTACAAAATAAAACATAATTCATGTTCTTTGACTCTTTTACAGTAGTCAGCACCTTAATTGCGTAACACGCTATCAATCAGAATCTAAATCATTTTTAATGTTATTGCTAATTCATTGCTTCATCTGTTCGCAAAAAAAACCATGGCTTGAAATGGCTTATAATGAGCCTATGACATTAAATCCGCCTTTGTGGGCTTATAAATAACTAGCTGACCCGGCAAACGTTGTTTTGCCATATACCTACCTAAATTATTTCTAGCTGCCCGGCGCTACTTCGTTCGCGTGGTGTCCTACCCCTTACGTAGGGTAACCTACCCATACCCTACTCCTACCCTACTCCTACCCTACTCCTACACTACTCCTACCCTACTCCTAACCTACTCCTACACTACTCCTACCCTACTCCTAACCTACTCCTACCCTACTCCTACCATAATCCTAACCTACTCCTAACCTACTCCTACACTACTCCTACCCTACAACAATAAGTAAAAAAAAAGTTTCCTGGTTCTAAGCTCCCCACTAATTTTCAGCCAAATCGGTTCAGCCGTTCTTGAGTTATAAATAGTGTAAATAACACGACTTTCTTTTATATGTATATATAGACTAGCTGACCCGGCAAACGCTGTTTTGCCATACAAATTATTTCTAGCTAGTTATATATATGTATAGATAAAATGAAAGCCATTCCTACTGTTAGCGTGTTACGCCATTACTTCCGAGCTTGAACTGTAAATGAATAAATTGGTACCTACTTATTGTTGCCTTTTGTTCAAATATTTAATGCCTAAGTATAGGAGGTAGATAGGGTGGTCTTAAACTTGGTCGTGACTTCGTGAGTCCTAAAAAGTTATAAAACATTTACGAGTAGGTACTTGCCGGAGGAGTCAACTTAAAATAACTTTATAAGCTTATGTTTACTTAGTTACAACCGGTTAGGTGATGTGACCACTTTTATGACTATTTCAATAAATATAACCAGGAAGTGATCCACACATTAATTAATAATATAATCAGCAACAAGTATGAGCACATACTTTGTAGTTGTACTAATAACTTGTGTAATTACCATTTCATAATTATTTATTTATCTATTTAAGCACGGAATCTTCAGTGCCTTTACTTATAACAAGTATGTAAGATGCGTCTATTTACATAGTCCTGCAACAATTCAATGAGCATACAAAGTCATTATCTTCTTATGTAAAGGAACAAAAAACAAGTGTTGGTTATTTATTGTATGTATTCTGTTATTCAAAGATGTCCGCATATACTCTAACGATACGCCCACTCAGAGGTGTCCGTTTTTGCACATATTGTGAATTTGACACGACACGATGTATCATAATCATAATTTATCTAGAATTGCACGAGACTTATTGAATGGAGTTTTATTTCCTTTTACCTTAATAGGAAATCAGACATCATTCTGGTTAATGGCATTCAAAACAAAAACATTGCTGATTTTAAAATAGCGTGTAAGTAATGATGTTCGCCGAAGTCGAATGACTTAAGAGATTTTACTTTGTCATAATGTGAGGATTCTATAGATTATGACCACACAGATTGCATTCAGCATCTTGCGTTTACATATAAGTATGGCAAGTAAACCTCGGTTGCATGATGCGTCGCCATTAATAGGCGTTGTCCTCAGGGTCAAATAATCGATTAATGTCATGGACAAAAATTGAACACGAGGAAGAGACAAATGTGAAAACATGAATGGAATTTAGGTTTGAATGTACCTAGTTCAGTTTACGACCGGTTTATTGGCATAAAGGTTCCAAGCGCAGCTGGGAGGCGTAAGATCCTGTTTGATTATCTGGTATAACAAGTGTTAACTATGGGGTTTTACGATTGGGAAATCCTTAATTACAATCCTCGTGATGGAATTCGATAAATAGCTATGGCTCGCCTATTGTTTGGAAGTAACCGTCACCGGCTATGGATTTGTGTCGAAACCCCTCGTGGTTAGGCTAACCCTCCATGTGATTTACATGCAACATGCGTGACGGTTATCTTTACTAGTGAATAATTAGTTGATAGTAAACGGGAAACTCGTCGAGCGTGCGTTGTAGAGTGATTATCTAAATAGCGGTTGTTGTCGGAGGAGTTACATTAGTCAGCGGCCTTCAGCTTTCACTATCGCGACATGTAGACAACGACGCGACGCGCGCTGCATTCGCTCGGCGTGTGCGCACGCCGGCACGGTTTACGTGATCTCACGTTAATTTTGAACTGTTTTCATCTTCAATTTGATAACAATCGAGGCTCTCGTGATTCCCGAAGTTCTTGAGATTTGCACTTTCACACACCATTAAGGCATCAATAATAATAATGAGATGATAAATGAGTATGTTATGAATTTTGATTTATCTCTATCTAAGCACACAGCATTTCAGAGTTTCCTTAATTTTTGAGAAAGTTTAAAACTCAGATGTAGACCGTTATACTACTTGTAGTGCAAAACCCGGTACAGTAGCCACATGGAAATATCGGCCTTCATAAATTATATGAAGCTAGGTTAGCAATTATCATTACTTATTGTGGTGTGCAATGACATTTAAATGTCAAAAAATGTCCCGGAATTAAACGATTGCTGTATTAGCTGAGACGGGCAAGATTTATACGTCAATACGATTCAAGGACCTTTTGTCACTCTCTTTAATATCTTTTCTCTTAAATTTCAAGTAGATATTATCATTTTGTGTCGAAGACCACCTTCGGAAAATTGTATACCTATCCGATTCACCTATGTAGTAGGCACAGTGAAATGTGCCAAAATGAACTGAAACATTTTCACTGCCTATTTTTTCAGTGGCTCGTGAGTCGTGTGTAGTCAATCAAATAATCTTTGGGTAATAGGATGTCAACTTAATGCATCTTTATCCTCCGACTCTAACTTGGCATTTTGCCAAGGTCAGCCTAGATCAGGAACTAAATAGATGCTTATTAGCGAGTATTGCGAGCAAGCATTTCCTTTGTCATTGACTTTAAGTAAGTAAGTAATCCAGTTTATAGATCTTATAAGCAATGATTTTTAAATTAAATTGGTCTATAGGCACTCGACTTTTGATATAGGTAAATGCTATCATGTACTAGTCTAAGTATTTGCAAATTATAACTACGATGTTTTTTTTTATTGCGATTTAGGGTCCTCCCCCGCACACGGGCCACCAGCCACAGCCACAAACGCCGTCACGAGAAGCTAGAACGACGATTTTTTTTTTTATCGTAGAGAAATTCTCATGCATTCGGCACTACCACAGCTGGAGATAGTAGCAGTTATGTGGGACTCTAGAACCCACTAAAACTCCACGTTGTCCTTCTCTGCCGATTACGGCGGGAACACGGGCACGCGTTAGCACTCATCCGTGAACCCGCCGCGGCTGTCCGTCACCGGACCTTCCTCTGGGGAGTACCCCCTATCACCGGCGCACCAGAACACATAGCACACCGTGACCACCCCAGGGACCAAACCAGCACATGGGCGCCAGACGACCCCGTGTCTGGGCATCCTTGGTCCCTCTGCGACGGGTCAGGTCATTGGCCTCGCCGCCTGCCAATTTTCGGCCGCAGAGGATAGGGAGACGGGCCAACGTCATACCAACTCTCCTCCTGCCCTGCGGCCCCACCGCGTCCGCCATCAGACGGTGGCGACCCCGTCAAGGCCGCGGAAGGTAGGGAGAGCGGCGCACCACAATACCGGCACTCCTCTCCCGCCGCGGCCTCCAACCCTCAGCCGCGATGCCTCCCATACGATATCGCGGCCCGCCTGTTACGAAGTCGCCCACCGCAACTGAGGCACCGCAACCTACTAGTTGGCCGCTACGTCGTCGGCTTATAGGCAAATGCCCTGACGAGCGGCCTCTCCTCGGGTTCCTCTTCGCTTCACCGTGGGTGACCAAGCCACAGCTACTGAGCCCCCTGCCTCGACAATGCGGGAACCCACCGGGGGGGAGCTAGAACGTCGATTGAACGACGATTTGTAGCGTGTGGCAGCCACCGGCGTCAACCGTGTGCAGCGAGTCCATTAAAATGTATGAAAACTAGTAGTGTAGAAAAAAAAATTGTGGTTGTGGCCGGTGGCCCGTGTGCGGGGATCCTTATATTTCAAAATTTACCGGATGTCACACCATATTACTGAAGCGGTTACAGTACTTAACACACAAAAAACATTATTAGCCTTATTATGGCTTAGCATATTACTTGGATTTATTCAGCTTTGGTTTTTGCTAGATGATGTAAACATTTTTGAGTCGTGAGCACTTATAAAAAGTGCACAAAGTTTTGCTCCTTGGAACCGAATTCTTCCTCAAAAATATGTATGTAGTTAGTTAATTTACTTAGGTATGGTGCGTGTGTGTGAGGTTATGTTTTTACGCAAGTTCAGCGTGAGTCAAGGGCTCTGGCTGCAATTATCTAATTATAATTTACGTCACGTTATTCAGTTAATTATTTCTTTAAAAATATTTAAAGGTTTTAATATACTCTGATTAGTTACACTTTATTTTGGAAAATTATAATTTTACATTATACTCTTATCCAAACTAATATTATAAATTTAAAATATTTTAGTACTTTATAATAAGTTACTTTTTAAATGAATTGGACCACGGAACTGTCAAAAGGTGCTGTGTTCCAACTATTTTTAAAGTTGGACAACTGCCCCTAGTAAAGGCCCATGGTCCAACTAGTTGGACCACTGCCCGACATCTCGACTTAATAGACTGATAATTACATACTTAGTATATTAAGTCGAGATGTCGATTCCTTTGCTTATTTTGCTTACATGAACATGGTTTTAATGTGTCATGCTCATACGTACGGTTGCGGTACGGTTTGACTGATTTACAAAATGTATTTTCCAAGATACCTACTTATCTAAATAGATAGGTATATTATATGAAAAAAAAAAACAAATGAGTTGAACACGCTCGTCATACACAATTCAAATATGTACCAAGATCAAACAGAACTTCGTATCATTGAGAAACAAGAACTTTCAATTAAAAATTACGAAACATATAATTCAATTAACCGTATTAAACCGAGACATAATCAATAATTCTTAAAAACGTAAAACTTTTCAACCTTGACCCGTAGGAAGCGGAAGTGCTGTCAAAGTCGCGGGGAAATGTTGGCAGGTGTCGTGACTGCTGCGCTGCGCACGCGCCTAAAATGTCAAGATCTCGACGTCACTACAATGAGTTCACGCGCTAATGATCGAGATATCAAAATGTTACACTTTAAAGTGGAGCTGTTACTAACGCCTACACGCGACAGGTTGTTTCCGTGCATATCTTTTTGGTGATTGCTATTTGGTTCAGATTAAACGTAATATTAATCTATATATATAAAATTCAAAGTCCTGACTGACTGATATATCAACGCACAGCCTAAGCCGCTGCCGCTGGTCCTAGAAACATGAAATTCGGAGGGTGTGTTCGTTGTGAAGAGTAGGTATTCACTAAGAAAGGGTTTTTCTAAATTCCACCCCTAGGAGGGTGAATGGGGGGAGAGTGAAATTTCACGCGCACAAAGTCGCGGGCAGACGCTAGTATTATTATATATAACATCGTCACACAGTGGGTGAAGTGGCTGAAGACGGACGTTGTCACCGAGGCATGCTAAGAAACACTGGTGTGATTTGGACTCGTTGATGACTGATTGGCCGGAGAAGGCACAAGATAAGGATAATTAGAGAAGTATGAGTGAGATCATTGCCCAGCCCAGTGACAAAAAAGGTTATAAAAAAAAACGTAACTTTAAAGCAAAGCTTTTTCGTTCACAGCGACTTCACAATTGGAGCTGCTTTAAATTATAAGTTGGAACACTGGCTACGGAATACAATAAAACTGGAAAATAAGTACTGGAGATCTCCTCTTTCTATAACCAAGATAATGTACAAAACATATCAAGTCAAATCTGACTTGATATGTTTTGTACATTATCTTGGGACACCAATGGGTGAATAGACACTCTCGATTCATTACAAAAATGATTAAAATAATTAATTCAATTCATCATCTGCCTAGCCTTTTCCCAACTATGTTGGGGTGGGCTTCCAGTCTAACCGGATGCAGCTGGATACCAGTACTTTACATGCAACGACAGCCTATCTGACCTCCACAACCCAGTTACTGGGTGTAATATGATACAGTCGCCGGCATGTAACTTGGCAAGGTATTGGCGTAGTGGGAGTAAGTTAGCTCATGTGCACTTAGTGCAACAAGAAAATGGTCACTTTTATTATTTGTCATTATACTATGGTTATTGCCTTATTGATGCCTTGATGTCTGTTTACAAGAAAGTTAAAGAAAGGAAAAACGAATCTAACGACTCTTGCCAAGTTACGTGCCGGGGCCTGTACCCCTTGGTAAGACTGGTTGTCAGACTTTCGGGCTACTGACGACCCGTAACGACTGTCAAAGATCCGCAAATGACAGCCGGGATCAACGGCTTAACGTGCATTCCGAGGCACGGAGGGGTCTTGGTTTTGTTATTGATCTTAGTGTCTAAGTCATCTGCTAAACAACACTCCGTGATTCATGTACCTGAGCCACAGGGCATCGCGCACGACTGTTGTGAAATGGATCTCTAAGTGAATGAGCAATGCAATAAGCTTATCATTTTCCTTGAACAATAGGATGTGATTTGAAGAAAAACTAAGAGCGTTTACGCCGCACGTCATTTCATACAAATTTTCGTGCCCTTATTTTTTTAAATAAATGAACCGATTTTAATGAAACTTCATATGCGTAAGCAGGATACAAAGGTCTAAAAAGTTAGTAGAGAACATTTTCGAAAAATAGTGTTACAGCCAAATTAGACCGATTTTAAATGTTTCATAGAAACAGAGATTTCCATTTATCTTTTTTTAAATAAAACATTTCGTAAATGTTCTTAAGTAACTTTTTAGACCTTTGTATCCTGCTTATGCGTAGGAAGTTTCATTAAAATCGGTTCATTCATTTCGAAAAATAAGGGCTTGCAAGTTTGTGTGAGATGCCGTACGGCGTAACGCTCTTAAAGCTTGAAAGGTGTTTACTATCAAATAATTTTGTAAATAAATAACATAACTGTTGGTATGAATAAAATCTTAAGCCTTTTATATGAATCAGTTTATTACACGATGTAGTCCTTCATATGTTTTATAAGAGAAGTGTTGACATACTACAAAAAATATCCTCAGAACTATTGCCAACTTAAAATATAAAAACTATAGATAATAACTATGAAGTATTACATTGCATTTTAACACGCCCGCTCAATGTAATACATGTATACAAACTTACACAAGGATATTTTATATTAGACCACATCTAGTAACAAATTTAAACAATAGTTCTCTATTTAACGACTTAGTGAACATATCAGCGATTTGGTCTTCCGTCTTTACATACAATAAACTTATTTTAGATTCTCTAATTAATTCTTTGACAAAATGATATCGTATGTCAATATGTTTTAACCTTTTAATATTGTCAGTATTTGCAACCATTATGGCAGATTGGTTGTCACAATACACAGGTACTGGGTAAACATTTATGTAATTAAAATCTTTTAATAAACTTGCTAGCCAACAAGACTCACTAGCCGCCATACTGACTGCAACATACTCAGCTTCAGTTGATGATAGGCTTACTGAGCACTGTTTCTTGGAACACCATGATATAAGACAGTTTGAAAACTTGAAACAATAGCCAGTGGTAGACTTTCTGTCTAGTAAGTCACCACCCCAATCTGCATCGCAATACCCCACAAGCCCATCATCATTACATTTGTAAACCAACTTATAATCTAAGGTGTGTTTTACATATCTTAAAACTATTTTTAAGTGAGTTAGCAATACATCATTTGCATTATTTTGGTACCTGCTCAGAATAGATACAGCTACACAAAGGTCTGGCCTAGTGCCTAATACTGCATACATTAAACTTCCAATTATTTTCCTACATGTATTTTCAATATTTTTATCTGACTTACATTCTTTGGCTTCTAAGATTTTTACATGAAAGTTTTGATCAATAGGCGTAGATATAGGTTTACAGTTTTCCATATTAAACCTTTTTAATACACTTTCTAAATAGGATTTTTGACTTAATTCAGTTACACCATCTTTAAAATTCTGTTTAACATTTATGCCAAGGAAATTTGAAATCAGTCCCAAATCTTTCATTTTAAATACATTCTGTAATTGTGATTTAAGGTCACTTATCTGTTGTTCATTACTGCTAAACATCAAAAGGTCATCAACATACAGTAATACATAAGTTTGGTTTTCTCTATTACATTTAGTGAATAAGCATGGATCATTTTTTGACTTAACATAGTTTGCTTTTCTTATTATTTCGTTAAATTTCTCATTCCAGTACTTTGGGGACTTTTTTAAACCATAAAGAGATTTATTAAGTTTTACAATATTATCACTTCCATTGTATGCCCCTTCTGGTAATTTAATGAACACATTTTCTTTTATATCCCCATATAAAAAGGCCCCAGTGACATCCATCTGATGTATTGGTAGATTTAATCTAGTAGCAATCGAAATAAACAATCTAACTGTTGACAACTTAGCAACAGGTGAGTAGATTTCATACAAATCTAATATATCATCCTGTTCAAAACCTCTAGCAACCAACCTCGCTTTATATTTAATAACATTATCAAGTTTCTTAATTTTAAATACCCACTTACTACTTATAATGTTTTGATTTTCAGGTACTGAGCACACTGTCCATGTATTATTTGCCTTTAGGGTCTCAAGTTCTTGTTTTACAGCTTCTTCCCACTGACAGGCATCACTTCTCTGCATAGCTTCCTTAAAGGTTCCTGGTTCTGTTTCTGCAGTGTAGACATTTTGACAAGTATAAAATTTTGGTGCCTTTCTGACACGTGTGCTTCGACGAGGAGAAGCTGGCTCCATCGTGCTATCACCATCGCATTCACTGTACTCGTCACTTGTTTCTTCAGGTTCATAGAAGCTGTGCTGATCTTCATCTGATATCTGATTTGTAAGATTTGAATCTAACGTAACCTCTTCTTCAGAGCCTTGCTGCTTATCGTCAGCAACTGATGTCTCATTGTTGGGTATTTCTGTTACAGACTCTAAGCTTACTTTTTCGCATTTCTGAATGACAGGTGCCAAGAAAATGACGCCTGTGTTCCCCGAAGGGTTAAGCAGAGGTGTACCTTATAGTACACCCACATTTCGCTAGTTAGGTTTAAGTCTACCTCTGGAGTCATATTTATTTTCAGGTTGCTACTGAGAAATTCCGGATGGAAAAACCCAATAACACTTTGTACTACCTGGAAGCCCAATCCATGAGCAGTAGCACTTGCAACCACTAGCTAGACTCGGAAATCTATGAGGGAATCTATGAGCTAGACCCGTTGGTCTAGCTCAGATATCCGAGTGAGAGGCATAATCAGTAGGGGGCGTAATCTTCAAATAGTTCGTTGCTGACTAGCAGGCTAAGTTTAGATTTTATGTCAATACTGTGAATCCTGTTCATGTTCTGTGAACGTTAACGATATGTATACCAGCTCGTAATCGCAATTCGTGACTGATCCACACGCGGGATGTACTTGGTGACAATAAAAACACATAGTAACCAGTACACATCCTAGTTGCACAGATACACTGGATTCTTACGTGTATAGTAATAAAGACCATAGGCATTTACGTGAAGGGCCAGAATCCTTTGTACAAATATGACGGACAGCATAAATTGTGTTGCCAACTCTGTGTTTGCACGCGTGTTTTATACATCCGCCTGTAGTGTCTTTAGCAATAATATTATCGTTTCCTTCATTAACTGGAATCAATTAAAGTTTACGTAAAACCACGTAATTGTATTAAGGATCCTAACATTGTTAGTTACATATTTTATTTAAAAAAAATACCTAAACAAAAATCGCAAAATATAAAAATATGATAAATAAGGCCATAAACTTTAACCTGTGAGATATTATTTATTCCATTACTTTTCAAGGTTGAAAATGAAATACGAGAATCGTAACGCAATTTAAGCAACATTCAGTGGGTAGGCTAATACAATTTGTGGTTGTCAAGTAGGTACCCACATTTAAACTATCAATTCAAAATTATATTAAGTAAATAACATTAAAATTCTGTCAAATAAAATCAGTGAGAGGACGATGAAACATAAAAAAACTTTCATATTTTATATTGTTTTAATAAAAGTTACGAAAAATCGCTAATCAAATTATTATTAAAAATCGCTTAGAAACAGTTTGCTGCACCCGGATCTGGATTTCAACTTTACATTATTTTTACGTTAGAAATCTATTAAATAATTAGAAAACGCGCACAGAATGGATGTATTATACAAATTATGTAAGAATATACTTTTTGTTGAATAATGGCCCTAAATTAAATGGCCATACCAATATTATAAAGTCGTACTTATATTTCAGGTTAATGACCACTATTATATTATTTGAAGCTGGAGGTAAACGCTTTTCTTGTAAACAATTACTAAATATTTTACGATGAACATTATATCGTGAACTTACTGTTTTTATTTGCCTATTTATGATTTTAGATACAGGTGAAAATTGAGGAATATAATTTTCACATTTTCAAGATGAATTAATAAAAACACGAATTGTGCATTATCGTATAGGTAATCGTAGGTGTAAAGAGAGCTAGACTTAATATTAAAGTAATCGAAAAGTTCGTAGATCATGAATGATTCGAAAGGCAAAAAATGAAGAGGAAAATATGCTAAACATATCTATCGGGTTTTTACTCAAACAAGATTTCTTCTGCAAGTGAGGAAAATTTTAGTTAATCAATTTATTAAAAACTTACCAGGCGGCTCACAAAAGACTAGTGTAATAATCTGTAGTACCAAAACCAGCAACAGCAGGAGCCAAGTCCGACTCCGTACAGTATCCGGCGCGGCCATCTTGTTTGCTTAGAACCTGAAAGAAAAAAATAAACAACTGAAAACCGTGATTTTTAAGAGCTTTTAATAATGTTTATTAATCGAAGAGTAAACAATACAATTTAGCCAAACCCACAAACTAAGCGTCGGTTGTATCTTGTGGCTCAGATCCTAATACGAATTATAAAATCACACTAATATTATAAAGGCGAAAGTTTGTGAGTGTGTGTTTATCTGTTTCTTACTTCTTCACGGTTAAACGGCTGGACCAATTTTGATAAAATTTTGTATGGAGGTAGCTGACACCCTGGATTAACATATAGCCTACTTTTTATCTCGATATTCCCACGGGATCAACATTTCTACACGGGTGAAACCGCGGTTGCGCAACTAGTAATGTTCATAAAGTGTGGTGACATTCCCTTAAATCGTAATGTCCACTTTTTAGCTTAGTATTTATAAAGTGTGTACGTCGTCGTAAGTGTGTGCGTGTAACGCCTATTGAGTAAACGCTAAATGCAAACACACTTTAAGATGAGCAATAAGCACAACAATTGGTAGTAATTCGTATTATTCCGTTATAGGTATGTGTTCGTTGACTAAAAGAACACACCTTAAACAACAACACGTACTATAAGATAAAAGTGTAGGTGGTGTGTAATATCGTACCTTGTACGTAGCTCTTTGTAATATCGCGACAGATTTGAAGAGAGCCTGCCTTTTAGAAAACGTCGGTGCCCAATATGGTTATAATTAAACTGACACAAAATCTTTAAACTGTCTGTACGACTTACTTTAAGTTATTGGGCAAAGTAAGATACCTTTAAGTACCGTTAGTATTTTTAATAGATACATAAAATAGTTAGGTACCTGATCATTGTTCGGCTGTCTAACAAAGCCTAAAATATGTATAATAAACGAATGCATTTAAAAATCACTTAATTAATTATTTACCTACCTAGCTTTTAGAGTTTCATTATACAAAATATGAAGACCAACCTTGGCATTTTTCGTTAGTTACCTCTGGAGTCATATTTATTTTTCACTTTCACATTGAATACCCACAAAGTACAAAAGAATAAAAAAAATATTTTTCTGTTGAATCAATCGAAAGTTTAAAACTACTGTTAAACTGTACAATTGTGAGCTAATAAAAACAAATGACACCATGTGGACTTAAAATGACGCCAAATTATAATTCTTATTTCAAATTAGGCATAGAGCACAAAAAAACAATATTTTCAAATTATAATGTTTTCTTTTTGTAGACACTGGCTGGTTTTGTGTGTTAAAAATTTAAAATTTAAAAACCCCCGACTCAAACAAAAAACTTCTAAAAACTAAAATAATAAATCATACTGGCCCTTTAAGTTTAATACAAGTTGTAGGAAATATTTAGATCCAAGTGTCCTCGCGTCGGCGGACGGCTAATGAAAATTGGAAGTTAACAGCAGCTATATTTTCTATATTAGCATACATTCATTATTGATAGATATAAGCCTTATCTACTATTCAAGTATTCAGGTCCGTCCTACGGAACATCGCCATAACTTTTTCACACATCGATTTGATAAGAACCGCCATAGTAGTTATTGCTCTTTATTAAAATGCCTATCTAATGATAATGACATATGTTTGGTTGTTATTGGCCCTGGGGACCATTTTGTCCGGTCCTCCTCTATTTCTCTTTTCAAGTCAATCATCAGCCCCTGCTCACCACCTATCTATAAACTATTTATTCATTGAGACCATTCTAAGGAGCCGAAACACGAAACCTCTGCTGTAGGTGAAGGGAGTTGAGTATCCTGCAAATTCCAGGTGATGCTGCAGCAGCAGTTCAAGGTTACTTTGTTCATTTACTATCATTGAAGTAACTAAATGCCAAATTTGGACTCAATCAGACCTGTGGAAGATGCTCACATCAATTCATCAACTAGAAAAGAGCTGATAATCTTCAAACGGCTGAACCGATTTTCTTGAATCGTAGCTAAGAACTCTCTCGATCAAGTCACCTTTAAAAAAAATCAAATTCGGTTCAGCCGTTTAAGTGCTCCCAAACCGAACTCCTGAACCGATTTTGTTTTTTTTTATGTAGCTTCGATGGCACAGACAGACACATAGATACCTACACACGTCAACCATTTAACACCCCTCTGTTTTAGTCGGAGTTAAAAAAGAAAACACTGTAATTTAAAAAAGATTTATGACGAATAAGTATGTATTTAATAAAAGTTTTAGATCGACATTTTGAATATTGGAAGAAGCGTTTGTTTGTCCGAATTGAACAGCCTCAATCCCGGACTATAACATTTTAACTAAAAGGTCAATGAACTGTTTAAGTTCGCGAGGTGTCACTTGTTTTTCGCGGAAGTTCACACAGCAAACCTTGTGCCTACTGTAATTTTCTGAGTTAATCATTTAACTGACATTTCTACATGTGCTAACAATTTCAGAAATGATTAACGTCCGCAAAGGAATGTTAAGTTTCGTTAGTGTGATTTATTGAGGTTGTTATTTTATACTTTAATATTTACTAGCTTTTGCCCGTGGGATATTTTCCGACATCCATTTCGGAAAATATCCCACGGGAGCGTACTACCGGGATTACAATTACCCTATGTGATGCAGGATATAAACTATCTTTGTGAAAATTTCATTCAAATACGCTCAGGGGGCCTAAAAAGGCCACCTGGGCAGAATCATAAAAGCATAATATTATGAATCATAATGGACAGTTAACTGTTAAGTTAATCGTATCAAATCCCATTGGTGAAGGATTTTTCAGTTATTTTTTTTTGTCTGTGCTAAAATACCAAACAATCCAATCCAATCCCAATGTCTTTGATTATACCTACGTAGTGCAGCGAAAAAAAGAAAAACACGGACTGTCTTCCCATATTATGATTCATAATATTATCCTTTTATGATTCTGCCAAAGTGACCTATTTAGGCCCCCAGCTCTTTTTGCACCAATCCAGAACCTAAATCCAGACAAACAAACAAACGAACAAAAGTTCTAAAAACTATATTTTCGGACTCGTGCCTATACCTCGGAAGCAGCTACTTTTTTCAAAAATATTAAATGTAAAGTTTTGACTTCGGTAATACTTTATTATATGTAGCTATACATGTACATTTATCATTGCAATTTTACAATTGTAGACATTCTAAGGTTGTAACTGGAGCATAATGCGTATTTTATGTTATGTAAGCCTTGTGTAGTTGTGTTAAAGATGAAGCTTGCAGGTATAATATTAGCAATAAACAGTTAACCTAATTACCTTACACGATGTAATATCCCATAAAATGTGGCCTCTATACGAGATTTACATATAACAGTCTTCTAAGTTACTTAAGGGCAGAGTATTAGCGGAGACACGATATCTTAATCTAGATCGAAACCTTATGTTCTGCGGATAAACGACTATGTTTATTAACTGTATAAGCCCACATTCAACCATTGCTAAGTTGACTTAAGTTGGTTGGTTTCTTAGGGTGCGTCTAAATATAACACATAAACTTATGTCATATAACACGTCCAAATTATTTAACATTGCTAACTTCTCTATAGAAACATGTTATGTACCTAACTATGTTTAATAACATGTTATGTTACACAGTGTGGACGCATCTTTAGGAACGGAAATTGATAAGGAACATCACGTCAATATCTGAAACTGCACTAACTTGGACTAACTTTTTAGCCTTTTCCCGACTACATATACTTATTGGGGTTGGCTTCCAGTCTGATCGGATGCAGCAGAATACCAGTATTTTACATGGAGCGACTGCCTATCTGACCTCCATAACCCAGTTACTGGGTAACGCGATAGCCTCGTTAACACGATAGACTCGTTGTCAGACTTTTGGCCTTCTGACTACGATTCTCAAAGATCTACGAATGACATCTGGGACCAACGGCGCTTTCCGAGGCACAGAGGGGTCTCGATATGTGCGTGTGGTGTGAGGGCCACTTTGTTAAAACTCTTTGAAAATCTGCTTAGGATTTAGTGAACATTCCCAAAGAATTGTGAAAGTTAGAATCAGATTTTGTGAAAGTCAAGTAACCGAGTTAAAGACTGTAAAGTTGGGCCCTCAGTTCTCACATAGAGGATTGAGGGCCCACCTGAAACTGATAAACTATGGACACTACAGAAAAAGTCTTTATGTCAAAATCTAAGCTAATACCAAACAAAATTTGTGAAAACAAGATATTATCTTAAAACACTGTCCTACTTTGTATATCTTCGTACAAAATGGGCCCTCAATTCTCATACACCTAAAAGTTTATTACGCAATTATAATAAAATCATTAACTTACAGCTACTGTTTGAAATCCTATATGCTACTAAATAAATTGTGAAAATTTATGAAAGCAAGAACAGGTCACCACTTTTCGTTGTTTAAAAGTTATGACCTTGATAAAATTCGGGCCCTCAGTCCTCCATTTCTTTTGTTTTCGATTAATTACGCTTATCGCTTGAAAGATAAGACAAACACAAAATTGTCTCTTTTTGTGAAAAAAATTGTGCAACAAATGCGATACCAGAAAGAAATTAAAAGACCCTTTATTGTATAAGAAAATCGGGTTTTATTTTTATTCTCTGAATTAGGAAATAGGGTGACCACAATTTCTTTTAGATCGCAATAAATATTAGTAAATGTAGAGTATAGGTTTTAATAAACTTTCTTCGATTTTTCGCTTATTATCGTCATAGCATTCGTACTCAAGTTTCGTGATAAAAAAAAATAATTTCGGAAATCGAACGATCACACAGAAAAATACTGTTACCCAAATCATTCTTGCTCGAAAAACCGTTCGTTCCGAAAAAACTAATGACAATAATCAAATAATTTATTTATTATTTTATAAAGGCTTTTGCCCAGCAATGGGACAATGTAGGCTAAATATAATCCTAACTAATATTAGAAATGCGAAAGTAAGTTTGTTTGTTAGCTTTTCACGCATAAACCACTGAACCTTTCATCCCAAAAAGTGTGTTCCCGAGGAAAACAACAATAACGTTATTATGTTAATAGATGGAGCCATGTGACTTTCGAATTTCACGCGACGAAGTCGCGGGCAGAAGCTAGTACCTAATAAGGGAGTGCGTTCCTGGATTATTTTTTTATTCCTAGGTAGGTATTTGCACAATAACAAAGATGTTTTCTGGAGAATGAAATCCCTAATTATATTTTACTTTAAAAACTTTACGATTTATAAATAGGTGAAATTGAATTAAACAATTTTTAGAGTGACTATCTAAGTACTATTTAGGAAAATATTACGTACTTATAAAATTATGAGTAAGTAGTTATGTATCAAAACAAACTTACCTTGAATGTTTGATATCTTGACCGAAGACGATCGAGTGTCTTGACCAAAGATGTGTTTGCGTATTAAAAAAATATTATTATTTTTATTCTTCACTACAACTGTTTCATAAATCTCGCCTTAATGCTTTATTACACATGTAATATAATTTATTATTACACATGTACGTAATACATTATATAATACATGTAATAATATTTTTAATATAATACATTTATAATAGGCTAAATAGTTAGGATTATATTTAGCCTGTATTGTCCCATGGCTGGGCAAAAGCCTTTATAAAAAGAATAAATAAATTATTTGATTATTGTCATTAGTTATTTCAGAACGAACGATATTTCAAGAAAAAATGATTTGGGTAACAGTACTTATTTTTTTTTGGGATCATTCGAATTCCGAAATTATTTTTTATCACGAAACTTGAGTACAAATGCAATGACTATAATAAGCGAAAAATCGAAGAAAGTTTATTAAAATCTATACTCTACATTTACTAATATTTATTGCGATCTAAAAGAAATTGTGGTCACCCTATTTGCTAATTCAGATAATAAAAATAAAACTCGATTTTCTTATACAATAAAGGGTCTTTTAATTTCTTTCTGGTATCGAATTTGCTGCACAATTTTTTTCACAAAAGGTGACAATTTTGTATTTGTCTTATCTTTCATACGATAAGCGTAATAAATCGAAACCAAAAGAAATGGAACACTGAGGGATAACTTTCAAACAAGAAAAAGTGGTAACCTGTTCTTGCTTTCAAAAATTTTCACAATTTATTTAGTAGCATATAGGATTTCAAACAGTAGCTGTAAGTTAATGATTTCATTATAATTGCGTAATAAACTTTTACGTGTATGAGAATTGAGGGCCCATTTTGTACGAAGATATACAAAGTAAGACAGTGTTTTAAGATAATATCTTGTTTTCACAAATTTTGTTTGGCATTAGCTTAGATTTTGGCATAAAGACTTTTTCTGTAGTGTCCATAGTTTATCAGTTTCAGCTGGGCCCTCAATCCTCTATGTGAGAACTGAGGGCCCAACTTTACAGTCTATAACTCGGTTACTTGACTTTCACAAAATCTGATTCCAACTTTCACAATTCTTTGGGAATGCTCACTAAATCCTAAGCACATTTTCAAAGAGCTTTAACAAAGTGGCCCTCGCACCACACGCACATGTCTCGATATGCAACGGATGGTCACCCATCCACGAACCTACCGCGGCAAGCGTAGTTAACCTTGGATCGACACGTGCGGCTGCGGATGTTATGTTAGTATAAAATATTTAAAATGTCCCTAAAAGTCGAGGAAAGGAAACTTTCATAATATTATTCTTCAGTATCATCAGTATTTAAATTCTGTTGATACGGTTTAGAACGCAGTGGTTTAAAACATTGAGCAGTTAGTGTGTATGAAGAAAGCAGTTCACCTAATACTTTTTGTGAGGACATGGAATACTTTTTCATAGCTAAGTATTTACAGAAAGTAGATATCCATTCTCACATTATTACTCTGTTTTATAGTTATTACTTACAGCAATTTACGAGTAACACGGACGTCGATAATGCTTTAAAACCTGCTAATATTTTTATTAATAAATAATAATAACAAATAAACCATTTATTTTCAGGTAACAAAGACCCATAGATACATACTTTAACCTAAGTATACATAATAATATAGTAACAATTTTGTTAGTAAATAAAACTTAATAACTATATTAGTATCACTTAGTTGCACTGTCTTTGTGCGTTCTGGTGGCACTTGTCCGCGAAAGCGGCGGAATACCACATCCTGCGGCCAAAAGCTTTCTTCCATCACCAGGTGCAGGTAGCATGTTGGTATGCGCACCACGAACGCCTTGAAGTTGACTTGCGGTGCGACTCCAGTAACTGCACCCTCGGCGCGTACCTCGTCTTCTTGCGCACGTACTCCACGATGTTCTCCGCCTTAGTGGTGTAGTGTAGGCGGGAGATGTACAGCGGTGTGTTCGGCTTTGCGGCACGCAAGCTGACTTCGGGTTCCTTAAGAGCTTTGCCGCAGCTTTGAATAAAGTAGGTATACTACTGCACGTTCCGCAGCACCTGTTCTTAAATGAATTCTGCCTACATTATGTTCTATTCCTACGCGAGTCGTAAATTCCGCAACAAGATAATATAACACGCTTGTTTACTAATAATAAACAATGAATTTTATTAGAACGACCACGCAATGTCTTAAAAGCAGTGTGTAAATCTCATATTGACCAGTTTTGCTCGTAATAGTAGAGGTTGTATCTAAGCAGGGACGTTCACTTGCCTCTCGAGACATGAATATTAATAAAACTTGAGGCCGATTCACACCTCGCTGCGATTAAAACGTTTACAATTACGAAGCAACAGACGGTAATGGTGTTTATATATATACATATATGTATAGGTACACAACTACAATGTTTATGGTGAAGACAGGTAGGTCTTGACAATTCAAAAGTCCCTGATAATGGTTTAATTGATATAAATGCTTTGAGTTTGAGTTTGAAGAAGTTATACTTGTTGCAATAGCATTATCAGCCTTCAATGTGTCCTTCTTCTGGGAGATAGGCCTCCTCTCTCTGAGAGGGAGTGGGCCACGCAGGCACAGTACGGGTTGGCGAATGTCACATGTCTTTCATTCATTCGGTCATTTACTCTTTGACATCAGTGGTGATGAAATAATTTGACACAAAGAAAAGTGCCTGCCTGGGTTCGAACCCACGACCTCGTAAGTCGCGGCAGTTGCCACTAGGTCGCCACTGCTCTCTGCGAAAGTATGATTGCAGTAAAATACAAACAATGCGTACAGAGAAACCGTCGAATAAACAGAAATATTGACATTCTAACGACGTCAGGACACGTCTAATGGATTATTTTGCGATGTGTAAATAGACCTTTATTGCGGATATATATACAATGTGCTATAGTATTACACATAATATAAATAGAACTGGACCAGTCTAGCTAGTAGTGTTTTTAGAGAGATATTATTTGTCATTCAAACTTTGACCTTTTGCTCCAATCGCTTTTGGATATCTCTCCGCTATTATATTGGGGTTACTTTCAGACCTCTTGACCGTTATCGTTTTTTTATTACATACATACCTACCTATTGAAATTACACGTGTAAATAAGGTTTAAAAGAAAAAAAAAAGTTGCATGGCATCAGGAAGTGTTTCAGTGCTTAAGCAAGGACTCTATGATGAGGAATCAATATACTTTTTGCATTCGAACTGGTTTAATATTATAAAATACACGTGAATATTCCGCTTATTAATAAGCTTATATACGAGTATGTATATAAGCTACAATTTTTTACTAATATTTTTAAAGTTTTCTTGCACAACAATTAATAACATTTAAAGTACGTTTTACTCAAACAAACGTACCTATGTTAAATGCAAATTGGGATTTTAAAAACCGTAGCTTTACTTAATTATTTTCTAACGAGCACTCGAATTTTTAGGGTTCCGTCGCGTAGTCAAAAAGGAACCCTTATAGTTTTGCCATGTCAGTCTATCCGTCCGCAGCTTCGCCCAGAGACTCTTAGTAGGTACTAGAAAGCTATAATTTGGCATGGATAGGTATACATATTAATCACGCCGACAAAGTGGCAAAAAAAATTTTGGAAAAAAATTTTTTTAGTGACCTCCTTTTTAGTGACCTCCTCTATAAGTACTTAAAGTGGGGATGTTTTTTTCTCGTCTATCCCATGGTGTAGGGTATCGTCAGGTATCGTTGGATAGGTCTTTCAAAAATATTGCGCGTTTGTGAAAACCATTTTTCGATTCAGGGATCCATTTGTTATTATGCTTTAAAGTGGTAATTTTTGTCAAGACGTCCCTATCTGCCAGCTAAGTGGTTGTTTTTGGATATGTCAAAAAATTCATGGGTAGAACACCATGTAAAAATTTGGATGGTCTTTGAAAAGTAACCCCGTATACTACGGCAAGTCGTGTATGAACAAAAAACTATTCGATCGAAACAATATGAACTTTTACAAAGTTGGGATCAAATGTATCATAACAAGTGCATCGATCAAGCTTAAGTATATTCTAACAAACGTCGTGTTTGCCGATAATATAATCTATCGAATATATAATTTAGAAGGGACTAACTGGCTCCAACTGACAAGTATACGATTGAGCCAAAAGGCTTTATAGATTGACAACAACCATGTACTAAGCTCATTAGCTTTTATAATGACGAGATATCACAAGGACGTCGCCTCATGCCTCACTCAGAAAGATGTACGCCGAGATGTCTGGCCTACATTATCATTCAGTCTTGTGCAACAGCAGATTCACTTGCATAGTCACCAGTAACGTAAGTAATGGCACGCGAAGGTATTACGTGAAACTCACTTTATTCACAGATAAAACACGTCTCGAATAAAAACTAAAAACACAAAATGGAATCGTGAGTGATGATATTTAAGACCTATTACAGAAAGGACACTACCTGAATACTAAGCAGAAAGGTTCGACCAATTATCATTCCACACAGAGCATAGATTTAGGTATTCCCCAACTTGAAGTTCAAGAGCTGGCTGAACATGGTGAGCTTAGACGCAACAATGTTGCTGGCTTTATTAATTGATTAGATGAGGTCGGGCGAAACAATAACATTCCCTGAATACCAAGTCTTAAACGAAGTGTTTTGGCCAAGTACAGTAATTAAAACAAAAGCCATTACGTATCATAGACATTAGTTTTTTCTCATGATGGTCCGATAAGTGTTTGAATTATTAAATAAAATAATGGTCGGTCATGTATAATTGCGCTTGGGCAAGCGGCGCGTGAATTTGACCCATTTGCAGACAAGGCCGACTTGCCAAACCGTCAGCCAGCAGTGTGCTTATAGTGCAACTATATCTTCTGCCGCATCAGATATCTGTGATGCTCTTTGTGTTTTTGAACGGTAGTTTAGTTCGCAAATTCCTTTTAATTGTGACTCAGTAAGGATGGCTAGCCAAAATCTATAGTGTACCTACAACAAAAATCAATAGATCGATATGAATAGGTATACATACAGGAAGGCAGGAACATCGGCACACAACCTGCTACAATGGATTCTAGTACATGATACTGAAACCACAAGCGTTGAAATTGTTCGTCGCGCTTTTCGCTCATCAATTCGTCCTACATGCCTACGGCTCATTTAGGACGACTTGCAGAAAATCTAAATAAATTATACCTATTTTTATTCTGCAAGTCGTCCCACGTTACTATCAAAATGAGAAAAGGTACAACCAGTAGCAAAAGTGTTAGTGTGTAAATAAAAAAAAAAGAATTAGTTACAAAATATTTAATAATCTATGAATAAAACGAAAGTAAAAACTGTAAATTAAAAAACAATATTGTTATATCTTGTGTTGATAACTATAAACTTTATCAACGTTTGGTACACGTTGATAAAGTTTAAAGTTCCATACAAAAGAAAACCGGGCAAGAGCGAGTCGGACTCGCGCACTGAGGGTTCCGTAACATCCGGGTTTATGCATAAGGTTTATGTTTATGAAATTAAATGTTTTTTTTTATTTGAGTTGATTGAATGAAAGGTAAATTGCGGTTTACGGTATATGACGTATTAAAAAAAACTACTTACTAGATCTCGTTCAAACCAATTTTCGGTGGAAGTTTACATGGTAATGTACATCATATATTTTTTTAGTTTGATCATTCTATTATTTTAGAAGTTACAGGAGGGGGGGGGGGGGGGGCGCACATTTTACCACTTTGGAAGTGTCTCTCGCGCAAACTATTCCGTTTAGAAAAAAATTATATTAGAAACCTCAATATCATTTTTGAAGACCTATCCATAGATACCCCACACGTATTGGTTTGATGAAAAAAAAAATTTTGAGTTTCAGTTCTAAGTATGGGGAACCCCAAAGTTTTTTTTTTTTTTCTATGTTTGTGTGAAAATTTTAATGCGGTTCACAGAATACATCCACTTACCAAGTTTCAACAGTATAGTTCTTATAGTTTCGGAAATGAGTGGCTGTGACATACGGACGGACAGACGGACAGACGGACAGAGTTTTTTTCCATTTGGGAACGGAAACCTAAAAACGTGGAACGACTTGCAGAATGAAAATATAATTTATTTTGATTTTCTGCGTCGTCATAAATGGGCCGTAGGCATGTAGGACGAGTTGATGAATTACTCGCGCTTTTCTATGAAACAGCAGTCTTTTTTGATAACCGAATAAAAATTTCAACGCTAAGAGTTGAGAATCATGTTCTGAATCCATGGCAGCAGTTTACGCGTCGATGTCCTGATGTGACACCTTGTATAGCATTACAATTTTCAGGGAACTTTAAAAATTCAAAAAGCCCAAAATGGTTGAACTGCTCTTATAAGCAGGATCCTGGACTGGATGTAGACTGAATGAAGTAGTGAAGTTATGTTTGACAACCAAGGAAGTCGTATCATAATTAAATATATGGACATGAACCTGAAGTAGAAGATACCAGCGATCGGAATGCTGAACAATAATTCGTGGGAGTTACAATACCTAGTCTTCGAAATATCCAACTATAAATGAACTCAGACAGGTTCTAACAAGGAGCCAAAGTCAACGTACCTATATGTTAAACACAGTTCAAGTTCATTTTCTTAGAATTTGTGTCAAGTGGGTCCGCAGATGTGATGTAATGTCACCTTCGTTTCTTCGATCGTCCACTATAATTCAAATATGTCACACTAGCAGCGCCCCGCGGTTTCACCCGCGTAAGTGTCGATCCCGTGGGAATATCGGGATAAAAACTATCCTATGTCCTTTCCCGGGTCTCAAACTATCTCTATACCAAATTTCATCTAAATCTGTTCAACGCTTTACGCGTGATTGAGTAACAAACATCCAAACATCTTTAGAAACTTTCACATTTATCCGTGATGTTTACCATAAGAGGCCATTACCATTAACAAAAAAATCTTATAGATATGGCGATTTATTAATCCATTTAATAAAAATATAATACCCTAACAAGCAAAGAAGTCTTTAAAAATTATTAAAACTCCTTCTTTAATAATTTTCAAAGACTTGTTTGCTAGACGTGTTTATGCTAATAAGATATTAACGAGCGAATTCAGCATTGGAAAGATATAGAACAGAAAATTCACCAATTTACCAAAATCATTCATTTGTATCGTCTTGTAAAAGACTAGCTATTAATTAAAAGGTAAAAGCATATTATCACAGGATAATAATTATCCTTTAATAGGTTTGTAATTACCCCCTCGCAATGTTACACAGTTATAGGTAAAAACTTAACAACAAAGCTATCGCAAAAAATCAATACTGAACAAGCGTGTCACTAGAGGAAAAACGTTCGTGTCTACTACGATATCGTGTTTAAATACGTCGAAGTGTGACATAAGACATAACTGTACCTAGAGGTGCTGCATTATTGTTTAAGCACCGTACGACCTCCGGCCACCGCATACGGCGGTGTACTGTAATAGGTCATTGGCAGGATGTCAAAGAGGATCCTGTCAGCTCCGTGATTCACGCGGATTTCGATTCGCCGAACACAGTTGGTGACGTTCGGGAAAAAACGAAGGCTCTTCAGTGTACTCAAGCGGAAACTGCACGGATACTAACGTCTCGATAATCTAACGTAATGCTGATAAGTGCCCATTAATAGTTCCGTCTTCATAGAGTACCTACATCCATTCTTGGTTAATAATTACGTGTTTACAATGTGGTAACATGTGAGCAAAGTTTGAGCATGATCGGAGAAGACCAAACAAAAAGGTAGCTGGATAATGTGGAAGATGATACGACCGGAAAGGAGCGAATACTAAGAAGACAAGAGATGTTCCAGTCAGAGGGTCGTCTAAGGACGGACCCTTATAGAAGAAGGAGACAAGCGCCTGCAGCAAATAAATTAGGATTAGGATAAGTCAGGAGGATAACGATGAAGTAGTTAATTCATGTTTGTACAACGACACAATACTTATTATCCTGAAAACAAATATCATTAGGGCTTTATTGGATTAAAGGTGTACCTACTACGAAACACTCATATATTGCCAAATACGGCAGGTATCTAAGTTACCTACTCCAAGTAATCAGGACAAGAATAAAATGCAAGCTCTCCATTCATTCAGCACGGGAAGTCAAGCAAAGTTGCACAACTATCACCTTGTGTTGACTTACTGACTTGCGATTTGTCACGTACCTTTGTTTCTACTCGCGGTAAGACGGAAACACTTTTGGGTACACCGAATTAGAACAAACAACCCACGTTTGCTAGAGTAGTTTATATATTTGCTAAATAATATTCATGATGACTGATGACGATGAGTAAAGCCTTTAACACAAAGGAGCACTAAACATCGAATCATTCAGCATTATTTAATGTTGTAAGTTGTATGTATTTAATAATGCATTATGCGGTTTGCTCGGCCTTTACACATTTCGATAGGATGCCTTGATCCGTATCAGCTTTATCTTGCTTTGCCAGACCAGCTGATCTCGACGCCGGCCATACCCAGACCGGTCCGTGGCTTAACTGTTCATCTAATGTAACTGTTCAGACAAATACTGTAGGTGTGTGGAGCTAACGTAAGGAGGACAACTACAAGTATTGTTACAAAGTTTTCAATTAATATGCTAATTGTGGTTTCTTTTCTCCTGCGACGAAAAACGTGTTTCTATTAGACATATGAATTAGGACGATGGCCGGTGGACGGGGACTCCGACGTCCAGTCTGATCGCGTCCTTGCGTTCACTACTAACGTTTGCGCCCACCTTATCATCTAATGTCATCGTCTGACATAGAATGGACCACGGCTAGTAGAAAGGTAACAAACACTCACCTCTTAATTACGAAAAAGCATCACTTTGGTGTACAAACTCAGTACCTAGTTTGTTTCAGTCACGACACGCCATGCACTGTCTCCGGTAGGATGTTGTCAATGTACTAACACAATAATATAGTTCACACGAAAACTGTTTACGGAGCGAAAGCGGTTTATGTTTGTACGCGGAAGTGTAAGTGGTCGGTGGTGTCGCGCCAGCGTCGAATGCGGTCGACTCGCGCGCGGCTGCGTCTGCGACTCGCGGCGACGCTCGTTTCACCGGCAGAGGTGTCGCGAGGAGAAAGTCTCGGCCGTGGTGCGCCGCGTCGGTTGGCCGACAGCGCCGCGACGTGGGGGGGTCGTGACGTCGACGCTAAACCAACAGCCACCTGAGCATCACCACCACCGATTGCTTCACCACTCACTTAAGTCATTGTTGGTTGCGTTGGGATGAACAGCTAATGAGGTGTATGATAGCAACTCTGTATGTTGTTATGAAACCTACCTGCAGTTTGAAATATTTTGGCAACTTAACATAATATGATCAGCAAATCAATCAAACTATTATTTATTACCAAAAGGCTGGCGGAATTTGATAAATGTTCTGTAAATGAATGATGAAAAATATTGGTAACATCAGAACAAACACCATGTTGATAAATATTTAAATAAATGCAGTACCCGTATAAACTTCATACTCGAGAGTATAAGCTTGCGAACGCATACAGTCTTCATAAAACGAATTTGTAGTCTTTGGTGTCGTCTATTGTTTTTTCATGTGAACTCCGTAACTGTTGTAAATGAATACGAATGACCGCAGCGGTCGACATATCGTATAATTTAACCAATTATCCGATGTTCCCACGGAACTCCTCGCATCCCCTCGAGACGTGAACATACGCGAAACATGTTGAATGAATTGAACGAATAGTTCAATGTAAGAAACGTGAGATATAGGCGGACATAGCCCAATGAGATATAGGAAAATATTTAATTAATCATGATTTATAAGCACGTACTTAGTAGTGTAATAACACTAATAACTCACTACCAGTTAAAGGGAATAAGGGCGTAATTCTCTTGGCAAGGTAATAATTATTTCTATATGAGTGATTACTATATCCCGGGGCTTTGAAATAACTTCATCAAGAGAACTACCTACAACAAGATCAATCACATGATGAAATCTTACGCATAAGTACATTTAAGTATATTCTAGATATACAAAGCAAGCATGACGTATAGTATACATATACCAAGTAACAAATTAAAGAAGAGATTCAGTTTGAGGAATCATCGGGGTCATTAAAAATATTTATTGCGGTAGTTAGCTTAAAGCAACAGACAAAGCTCGGGGGAGACGCGTTTTACATTCTTGATGACAAGTCACCCATTCGCCACACCAGGGGCGGACTGGGATGACCCGATTCATTTCTAATAAAATTAATATATTCAAGATATTTTATTAGGAAAATATATGCTGGATTAGCAATGGTGCAAAAGGAATAAAAAAAAGTAATGAACTCACCAATCAATATTCAGCTAGCTAATACTACTGCTACTACTACAAGTATTGTTTAAAATATCCTAAAAAAATCAAATAAATGATAAATTATTTATTTTCTGTAAGTAGGTTTTTACAAACACTTTTACACGTCAATCATATTTTTTAAACTAGATGAGGTCGGTGTTTCCTATCTGACTACTCCGAGGAGAAAGGCCGAAGCAAACTCAGGGGGCACAGTCTCTTTTAAAGTCCAGACAAAACCTTGGTCAGATCGTGTGAAGACCATGTAGATTGGTGTCTGAAATGATCTTTTGAGGAAAGAACCACACAGATTGAGCAGACCTGTCCAATCAGTGCACGCATTTGTCAAAAATCGTGCAGCTCAACTCAGAAGTTGAGGAGCTCAACTCTTCGACGAACAAAACCAAAGAAAGGACATTTGGGTAGGCCGCGTAAATTACTCAAACTGCCAGATCATGATTAAAACTAAGAATGAAAACAAAAAAAAATGACCCACATAGTCTTCACATTCACAATAATTAAATGAAAAAAATAAAAAAAATTTCAAAGTAAATATTCATGTCATTGTCTAAATAAAATTCATCAATGTCAATGTGTATATAAAAAATCCGGACATAATCTTTGAGGACCATGTAGATTAGTGTCTGAAATGATCTTTTGAGGAAAGAACCACACAGATTGAGTGGACCTGTCCAGTCAGTGCACGCATTTGTCAGTAAACGTGCAGCTCAAGTCACAACATAAGGAGCTCAAAGATTCCACGAACAATACCAAAGACAGGACATTTGGGTAGGCCGCATAAACTACTCAAACTGCCAGACCATGATTAAAACGAAAACAATGACCCACATAGTCCTCACCTCATGGTCCTCATTTGTACAATAATTACAATAATATAATACTATACAGTAAATGTACATGCCATTGTTTAAGTAAATAGATACTTAAAAAAATATATATACATATACATATATATTAAAGTGTAAAATAGCAAAATAACATTCACTGTCTAAACCTATTGGAGCAGCTCAATCCCAAGCCTTTTTGTCCTCAATATAGTCTTTTACAGTATAATAGGCTTTCTGGCATAGTTTTCACTTTATAAAAGATTTGAATTTATTAGGGCTTACTTCTTGAATGTGGCTAGGAAGTTTATTATAAAAACGTATACATTGGCATCTAAACGAGCCACCTATTTTCTTGAGCCTTGTTGTAGGAACAACAAATTTGTGTTTGTTCCTAGTATTTATGTTATGGTTGCCACTGTATTTTTTAAACAGATTTATATTTTTATGTGCATACAAAAGATTATCATAAATGTACTGAGAAGGCACAGTCATTATATCAATCTCTAATACATTTCTATCAGTTCAAAAATAATTAACTTTCTCACAAGACAACGATACTCGCTTGAATTTCATATTAGAATTATCAAACAACAAAAAAGGAAACTTTCTCAAGTCCCGGGTGCGGCCCTGCGACATCGGCAGCCATCTGTTTATACAATTATCGGTTAAGAGCGAGTCAGTGGCGCGCGCTGTTCTTCCTAAATGACTCCTTCATGAGCGATATCCAGCGGAATACTTATTAGTGAGCCCCCATGCGTTCCCAGATTAGTACGTATCCTGCATCCGAAGTTATACTATCACCGGAACACGCAAATTGGCGTAGCATATAGATTTTTTACGTAGTTTAGCCATACTCCCAAGTTTAATAGCTTTACAGCGTATTTGAACCATACTGCGAAGTTTATTTACTCCGCCAATGGAGAATTTCCTAAATTACCAGTGTGCGGAAGAAACATGGGAACAGCGTATTACTATGTTCTCGGCGAGTTCGTACCAACATGCGGGCACGCAACCAGTGGCGAAGCAGAGGTGCCAGGCCAATGCGCGTGAGAGGGACCGGACGCAAAAGTTAGTATATTGCATGTGGAAGTTACTTTATTGGTTTCACTTCCAGGACATTTACTATACTTTCTTGTAGCTAAAGTCTGCGTTTTAAACTCTCATAAGAATGAATCACGTAGACCGTACGTGTTAATAGTTACTTTTTCATATATATTTTTTTTTTGCAAAACTGTTTACTTTCATGCGAGAATTTCTTAATTTGCCGTTATTACCCAGATGATATTCGACTGGGCAATATTTCTGTATTACCTAATTCGACACTTATTGCATTTGATTTAGTGGCAGTTCAATAATAAAAGATTTTCTAATGCAAGGCGTCTACGAAATTACTTATAGGTAGGTACTTTGTGCAATGATCCTCTTATTTATCACTCGGTTATTCAAGCTACGATCACTTTCAAATAGAACTTATAAAATAAATGATGCTATTTAATTTACAAGGTTGTAATGATTGCTACAGTAAGATATCGTTTGTCATGATAAGATCAAACTCCTCTCATTTAACGCCTGCAGACTACTGGACTAAAAACTACTAATGTATTTAAAAGTTTAGAACTAGCATAATAATGTTGCAAGTGGCATTATAGTTACATGATTTGCTAGCTAAGTTTTTTGTATAGATCTATCATTACGCTTTACTTCTTTAACGAGTCGAGGTTTATAGTCCTAATACAAGGTGGGGTAAAAGTAAAGTCATAATGGTGAATTTGCTGCCATTTGGTACCAATTGGTGCCAAAATACGCTCTGTTTTCAAGGAAAGTGTATTTAAAAGTGTAGAATTTATGACATTAAGACGAAAATATGATATCGGTCAATCGTCCACCTCCTGAGTTGATTCACATTTGTGCTCGTTTTACGGCATTTTGAATGGTTGCTCGCAAACCTCCTCCAAATTGATAATTTCTTCTGCAAAGTTAGCATTTATGACTAGCGAAAAAAATTTAATCCCTATAAATGCGAGATTTCAAAAATCTAAAAGGAAAGAAGTCTGCGTCAGCAGTGCGATTCTTTAACCACCTCACCGTGACAACTTAGGTGAAGTGAGCGTGGAGTGAGCTGTCATTAGTGTCATTTCCTAGCAAAAACAAACTCACTTCACCTAAGTTTCACGGTGAGATTTTTACAGAATCGACCGGCTGATCTGGCCGACCAGTTCAAATCGCCAAAACGGGAGATTACACGGCCCCGAAATTGGTATTTCAAAATCTCCATCGTATCATGAGCTGTGTATATTACTTCATTGCATTGCCAACTATTTCTCTATCTACAGCAAATGTATCGAATCACAATAACATTATAACGCCATTCGCAACAATTAGACATTCACATTATGACATTACTTTTGCCCCTGAAACGGATCTATCAAGCTAGTTTAAAATATGTAAGACGTAGCAGGTGTCTTACTTATTTTACAATATCGTGCTTCTTTACGAGCAAACTGGCAGGGCAACAAATTATCTTTTAACAAAGGGGTTGAAAAAATAAGTTTGATTTACAACTAGGTATGTAGTTGCAGGTCTGTGTATGCCTTATGAATATCTTGTGCTTTTTTTAATAGAATTGTTATCAAAAGATTTGTGTTTCCAAGCAGCGTGAATATAGCGTTCAACACGCTACGCCTGCTCATCCCCACGGAACCACCAGACAGGAAGCTGAGCAAGATCGAGATCCTACGCTTAGCCGGCAGCTACATCACGCACCTCGACAATCAACTCTATACCGGTAACGTAAAGTCCACTATCCTCCAACAACTTGCAGATCCGGCTCTCAAGAACTTCAATATTTTTAAAGTAAGTACCTAAGAAATAGGTGGGCCGAGGCTAATTGTAATCTGATGCAATAAGAGCGGTTTGTGTTCAGTCTCAAAGAATTGATGTGGCCTTACTTTGGTATAATGTATGTATAACACATTCCATTATTTGTACTCCATATTAGTCGATTTCCTGGTTCTCATATTGATTTGGATCATGTTTGCTCTTATACCTCATTATCTAATTAAGTAGACCGGTACGATTTTACGTACCGAGTGCTTAAGTATTTAAAGACAAGGTGCTTTTAAACTTAACCAACCATGATTTCGATATAATAAAAATAAAAAATAAAAAAATCAGCCTGCATTGTCAAAGACCAAAAAAAAGACAAAGACCTCCCTTTCCTTTTCCCACTCAACTCGATCCAATATGGACCAATTTCTTATAATGGCGTCAAGTTCGTCCCGCCATAGATTACCTGGGTCTTCCGCGATGCCGTTGGAAGTTTTCAGGAACCCATTCTGTGGTGATCTTAGCCCACAATGCATCCGACAACCGAGAAACGTGTCCGACCCAGTCCCATTCGAGCTTGGCTGCTTTTTGGGTGACGTCTGCGGTTTATGTCTTAGAGCGCAGGATTTCCCAAATAATTAATGGTTTTTTATCGCATGTTTTCAGGGGATTTGGAACAGCCCTGCTTACAGAAGAATGACGTAAGCGACCAAGATAAATCAGTGTGTACTTTTTGTTGGTCGGCCGTTAAAAAAGACGTAAGTGTTAAAACAGAGCTGCAGTAAAAAACTTCATTAGTTTTTGTAGCGGGGCTTATAATTATTAACATAAAAACTTTGATTTATACTTTAAGGTGGTGAAAAATGTGGTTTTTCTATTTCGTGAAACTTGTTAAGTATATGGAATAGGGACTTAACATTTTGGTATATGTTTTTGACTCTTTGGTCTAGTATCATGTAAAAGGAAGCCATCAAAAATACAACTTGTAAAAAAAACCAAGTCTCGCAACTCAGTTCTTCTACCGTAAAAAGTTGTGAGATCCATGTAATACCAAGTCGGTTAATTTATTCAGTCCCTTCTTAATGACCTTCTGTCTTAAGTTATTACGTAATTAGCTAACCTAACAACATCTTATAGTGACCATATCAATATTAAAAATCTTTTATGTTTTAAATAAATATATTGACTTCGCCATCGCATGAAAACACAATGTATCTCACAAGTAATACATCCGAAACCGTTCGTCCCACCCGCTGAAGACCTCCTACCTGGACATGAGTTACCTTGGGTAATCTGGAAGTCTTTAAACAGACTCCGGACCCAGGTTGGCCGAAGCAAGGAAAACCTGTTCAGGTGGAGATTCATAGACGACTCCGCCTTGGGGTGTAAATGTGGTGCTTTCCCACAAACAATGGGACACTTAATATCGTGTCCTGCTTGTCCTGTCAGCTGCACGTTAAAGGAACTGATGGACGGTGGTGAAGTCGCCAAACAAGTAGCCGAATTCTGGGCCGAGTACATTTAGATTGCTATATCGACACGCTAAGAAGAAGAAGAAGTAATACATATTAAATTAAATTAGATTGTGTAGTGTGATTGCACTATGTACGACCCAATTTTATCAGTTATGCTTAAGTCCCATGTAATAGGGGACGAGCCTATTGCCATCAACCAGGCACAAATCCATACTCAGGGTTTTTTTTTTGCGGATTGGAAATCATCAAATGACTCCTCCCGCTCTGGGTGGAGCGGATGGGAGTGTCAGACTCTTACTGACTAAAACCCACCCATATTCCTTCCTTAGCCCTTTATGTTCCGGGCCAGCGGTAACCCTTTCGGACAATCCCGCTGACCCGGCAGGCTTCGGCCCTAAGGGGGGCCTCCTTAGGGCCGAAGCCTGCCGGGTCAGGTCAAGATACAAAGGTCTAAAAAGTTAGTAGAGAACATTTTCGGAAAATAGTGTTAAGTACAGCCAAATTAGACCGATTTTAAATTTTCCATAGAAACATAGATTTCCAGTTATCTATATTCGAAAAATAAGGGCTTGAAAGTTTGTATGAAATGCCGTACGGCGTAAACGCTCTTAAACATTACATTATACAGCAAAATCTTTCAAGTTCTTAATATTTTTAAACCTTTCTTATCCCGTGGGTGTCGTGAAACTCGTGAAAGATTGATCCTGAACAGAATGGACAGCAAAAAAATATAACGCGGGGTGTCACTTGGGTGTCAGCATTTTACATGGATCTTTCGGACTTCTTATACATATACTGAAAATATAACTGCAACCTGTCTATCATAGATTTAGTACATAATTCTGTACCGTCCCGCGTTGAAAATTTCGGTGCTTATTAAAAAAAAACCGGCCAAGTGCGAGTCGGACTCGCACACGAAGGGTTCCGTACCACAAGGCATAAAACGCCGACAAAACGTTTCTTTTATACCCCTTTAAATTTTAACTTCATTTTATTTTTATTATTTGTTGTTATAGCGGCAACAGAAATACATCATCTGTGAAAATTTCAACCGTCTATCACGGTAATGAGATACACCCTGGTGACAGACAAGACAGACAGACGAACAGTGGAGTCTTAGTAATAGGGTCCCGTTTTTACCCTTTGGGTACGGAACCCTAAAAATATAAGCTGTCAGTGTTGATACATTTTGACCGCGTTGGTCTTTCACTTTTTATGAAACAGCAGATTTTTTTGACAAGCTTCGATATATTTCTATGCTACTAGGTCTAGAATCATGTGCAAAATTCATGGTTTCAGTTTGCACGCCTGCTCTACCAACCTGCATTCATGTATCTTTATTTTCGTGTTTATTCCAGAAACCGCACACACCACAAATCAGTTACTACTAGTCTCCGCATTGACTGCGCTTTCAGTCCAGACTCCAGCCTAGTCCAACAATAAAATTAATAGCTTTACGTGAAATGCATTTATAACTTATTTTATTGTTATTGCCAATGCTTTGTAATTAATCTTAATCTTTATAATTAACTATCCGTATGGTTTTACTGTTGTTTGATGAAGCGTTAAATACTAACATAGGTATTTATTAATAAAATAAGTAGGTACCTACTCAAAGTTAGTGTTAATAGATCCACAAACGTATTGAAGTTTTTTCAAAACTAATTTTTATCGTAATATTGTCATGTGCGCCTTAATTTCTATTTTATGTACCTACTTTTGCCAGATAGTATGGTATAATATATCTAGGCATATTTATCTGTAAATAAATAAGTAAACATTTCGGTCTAGTCTCGTATTAAGTATGTAATGGTCTTTGAGTTGGGGAACTTTTTATTATAATTACCTACATTTATAATAAAAAGTTCCCCAACTCAAAGGCCATTTTTATTTTATTTGTATTTTGATATTATTTAATATACTTTTATATCAGGCTATTTTAACTTGTTTCTTTTGTTTTCCCTACTTAGTTATTAATTTTAGAGTAGGTACAGTGCTTGTTGTAGATACAATTATTAGATACTAACGTATCTAAAATTATGATAAATGATAAAGATGGGGAATGCGGTGCTAACCTATAATAAAGTGTTACAGTAACCTTAGATTTAGGCAAAATATTATTTTAAAATTGTAACAGTGTAAGCGATTGCTGGTTGGCCATTATAGAAAAATAAATAAATAAACTCAAAAATTAGGGTCAATTTCGTTACAGAGATCGTAATAATCTCATCACTGATTGAGTTCAGGTCTTGGGATCCCAAAGCGCCTACGTCTCGCCTATGTATTTCCCAAAATGCCCGAGATACACGAGGCTAGTTGCTCAAGTCAGGATAGTAAACTAGTGTTAGTGCGCTAGCAAGCTAGTAACTCTGGCTTCTGTACGACTGTACCTATACAAAACTAGCTTCATTAAGCTAGCTTTTCAAGCACGAATAAATAGTTTAATAGGAGGGGTTCTATTTTTTGAGCAAGTGGCACCCCCACCGCTGATTTTACTATCCTGGCTTGTGTACAGTCATGAGCATAAGTATGGCTTTATTCAAAGACGATTTTCGCCTTTAGTTTTGAATGAAATTTTATGTTATTACGAACAAAGTATTTTCGAGTTTGTGTAAAGTGTCGTTATTTCACGAAAAAATCGCAATATTGAGTGTTGCCAAGTGTTGACATATTAGTGCTCGTGACTGTACTAGCTTCATGTGGCCGGCGAAGCTAAAGTGTATTTCAAATAAACTTGCGATAAATGTCATTCAACCACCCTGTACCAAAAAGTCCAAATAACTTACGATAGATATCGTTCGTCATACAAAACTGTCGCTAACATTGCATCGGTTGAGTTTCATAATACCAAACACGGAGTAAGTCAATGTTTTGATCGTGTTACCGACACTGCCCACACATTTTTTTCGTATGGTTTGGAAATATTGGGATACATTAGTAGAAGGAGGTGAACAAACTTTATCGCAAGTTTATTTGAAATGAACTTTAGTATTCGATTGAGTGTTTCGTGACTGCACGTTTTGTTTTTTTGACCGAAACAACGATTAGAGTAGGTACTGTAAAATTATCTGGCCGAATGTAAACAGCACTAGTACCTATTACCCGAGGCTACGTTTCTCAAGCCAGGATACCGAGTAATACCGAGGTTCTAGCACTCGAATCTTTCACAGAATATGTCATGGCTCTCGTTTGGTCCTGCACCCCAATGAGGGATTTTCTTTTCTAACTCTTCCCTAGTCGCTGGATAGATGGCGCTGAACTTGGTAAGTTACTGCAAGGAACGGAACGTCACCTCATTTTTTGATTATTTCACTAGCATGTAATTTTCAGATCGTAAAACGAAAGCAAACGAAAGTGTCAGTCAACGAGCATAAGTGACGTGACGCAATGTTTTTTTTCCAAGCATTTTGGCTTTGGCATCAAGTAACGTAGTCAGTTCAACGCCATCTACAGAGTTCTTGGAAACTATGCTTTTTTTTAATACTCAAAAAGAAAACATCTCATTGCGTAACACACTATCAATAACAATCTGAATCATTTTGAAGTATATTGCTAATCCATTGCTTCATATGTTCGACAAATTTGTCTGCTCAACAACTTACATAACGCAATGAATGTTGTTGAACTGTCAAAATGAAAGCCATTACTACTGTAAGTGTGTTACGTAATTACCCCGCTGGTAAGCGTTAATCTTGGGATTATGTCACAAATGGATGGGCTAAAGCAACCACTTATCGGCTAAGCTTGGTGATTCAGACCTTTTTTTTTTTTTTTTTTGATGGGAAATCATCAAATGACCCCTCCCGCTCTGGGCGGAGCGGAAGGGAGTGTCAGACTCTTACTGACTAAAACCCACCCGTGTTCCTTCAGTTGCCTGTGCCAGGGGCCACGGTATCTCTTTCGAACAACCCGCGACCCTGGCGGGCATCGGCCCTAGCGGACCCCGTCAGTTGGTGCTGACATCTCCTTGAGGCGCGCGTGGAACACAACGCGCCGTCGACCCGGGCCTGGTCCTTACCGGACGGCGAGCTGCCCATTGCTCGCCGTCCGCAAGCCCGCGCCTACGGTGGCCGGGAATCGGCTATCGATTCCCGACGCCCAGGGCGTCTCCTGCGGCGGCTAGGGGCGTGAGGGCGCAAGGATTGCCTCTCCCTCACGCGCTCCGCCTCCTCCTTCGCGAGCATCACTGCTTCGCAGAAGGAGGCGACAGCCTCCCATGCACTCTCGCTCCGTACCATGGCCCGGACTAGGGCCGGACGCGAGAGATCGCCGCCGCCGATCGCCTCCGTGAGGACACGGCGGTGCTCTGCCCAAGCTGGGCAGATCTCCACCGTATGCTCCACCGTGTCCTCCGGGCGATCCACACAATGGTGACACCCGGGCGTTTCCTCCCGCCCTATTCTGAACAGGAACCTCCCGAAGCAGCCGTGCCCGGAGAGGACCTGCGTTAGGCGGAAGGTGAGGACGCCGTGGCGCCTCCCTAGCCACTCCTCAAAGAGGGGACTTATCGCCGCAATTGTGGCGTGCCCAGCACTGGGTTGCGACAGTCGCACTCTCCATGTCGCCATGAGATCCCGCCGGAGCTCTGTCCGCTGCGCCGCGATTTCTCGCGGCAGCGGAGTTACGCCCCGGCGTTTTACCTCCTCTCGCCACTCCCATATGTGAGCGAGGACTTTGGCCTCCAGATCTCATGGCGGCAATCCGGCAAGGAGGCTCGCTGCCTCCCCGGAGACCGTGCGGTAACCCCGGACTAGCCGGACGGCCATGACCCTCTGGGACGCGTTCAACCGCCGGGCTGGTTGCCGCCTCAGTGAACGCGCCCACACTGGTGCCCCGTAAAGGGCCATGGACCGCACGACCCCCGCGTAGAGCCTCCGGCAGGAGGCGTTTGGACCCCCTAGATTGGGCAGGAGCCGCTTCAACGCAGCCCCGGCCCGCTCCAGTCTGGGAGCCAAACGTCTGAAGTGCTCCACGAAATTCCACCGGCTGGTGATTCAGACCTGGAGGCCTAAAAAGGCCACTTTGGCAGATTCATAAAATGATAACATTATGAATCATAATGAACAGTTAACTGTTAATCGAATCAAATCCCATTGGTGAAGGATTTTCCAGTTATTTTTTTTGTCTGTGCTAAAATACCAATCGATCCAATCCAAATCCAATCCTAATCTCTTTGACTATACTACGTAGTGCAGCGAAAAAAAAAACGACGGGTTGCACTCCGGGAGTGCCGGCAGAAGTGAAAACTTGAATAATAACGTTGTTTACTGTAACTGTCACCGTCACCGTCGCCGTCGCCGTCGCCGTCGCCGTCGCCGTCGCCGTCCACGTCACCGTCACCGTCACCATCACCATCACCGTCACCGTCACCGTCCCCCTAACCGTCACCGCCACCGTTACCGCCACCGCCGCAGCCACCGTCACCGTCGCCGTCGCCGTCCCCGTCACCGTCACCGTCAACATTACGTCACCGTCACCGTCACCGTCCCCCTCACCGTCACCGTCACCGCCACCGTCACCGTCACCGCCACCGTCACCGTCACCGTCGCCGCCACCGTCACCGTCACCGTCACCGTCACCGCCACCATCACCGTCACCGGCACCAACACCGCCACCGTCACCGTCACCGTCACTGTCATTGTCACCGCCACCGTCACCGTCACCGTCACCGTCACCGTCACCGTCACTGTCATTGTCACCGCCACCGTCACCGTCTGTCTGTCTGTCTGTCTGTCTGTCTGTCTGTCTGTCTGTAATTTGATCCTGTGTACTTGTTTTCAATTTTTGATATTTTGGATTCTTACGAATGTTCGATTAGGGTCACGTGACATCTTACGATCAGGGTCACGTCTATAGATGCCAGATGGGCAATCCACCCGGGTTTAAACCCGGTGCTTTGATAAAAACCCAATTTTGTGGGTGGGTGTTTGTGGGTGTTTACGGGTGTTTATCGGGTGTTTATCAAAAGCACCGGGTTTAAACCCGGTGGATTGCCCATCTATAGCACGTCTCATCTTACGAATCTTACGATCAGGGTCACGTGAGCTGACGCGAGTTAACATTTTTTACCCATTACAAAAAAAGTGTACAACGCCGCTAAAGAAGTTTTCACTTCAAAAAAGAAAAACACGGACTGTCTTCGCCATATTATGAGTCATAATATTATCCTTTTATGATTCTGCCAAAGTGGGCTTTTTTTGCTTTGTGGGTTTTATTTACAGCGTGTAACGGAATATCAACCCTGAAGGAGGTGAATGTGCTCATAAAACTGAACAACTTTCCCCAAAGAGCATAGGTCGAGGTATGAAAAAAAATGTTGGACCTCCCGTAGTAATAGTAAATCATTGATTTGCTATTACTATGGGAGGTCCAACATTTTTTTTCATACTTCGACCTACCTTCCTTCGACCTTCGACCTTTTGTTTCATGAGCACATTCACCTCCTTCAGGGTTGATACCCCCCTTCCGTTACACGCTGTATAATGCATTTGTTACTTTGTCTATCTGTGTTTTGTTTAAAAATAAAACAAGAAGTAAAAATGGCACAATTTTATTCAATCTAAAATGTACTATTAAGTAGGTATGTAGTTCATAACAGAAGTAATCACAACCGGTGTTATTTAGGTAGTCAAAATTTTATTAAAGGTAAGTATATAAAGTACTAGGTGATGGGATAGTTGGCAGTGTTACTGGGCGATTTTATAAAAAACGTGTAAAATGTATAAGTACCTCTACTTGCAATAGAAAAATTTGTAAAAAATCTAATGACATGGAAACAATAATATTTACAATATAATAATTATAACTATGAACCCTAGTTGTTATAACAAATTGAATCTAGCACTTTACGCAATCATTTATGCTTGATAATAATGAAATGTGTGTAACTCATTATCATATAAATTGTAAAAAACGTCATTAAATATTTAAGTACCTACCAGGACTTTTTAAAAGCTTTCTTGAACATCTTTCAGTAGTTTTAGTGTCCAAAATCAATTGTGACCGATTTCACTTACACAAAGGACAATATATCACTATTCCCTACACATAAACTATATAATTATTACAATTTGTGACTAGTGAAAAATCTAGTCAAATTAAGTAGACATTTAAACTATTCATAAATAATAAAGGCACGTACGTATTTACAGAAAAAAAAATGTAATAATAATACATGATCTGTCAGAATATATAAACAAACAATTTGAAACATGTTCACATTACGCTAGAGAAATGCAATAAAACAAATACAGGGTCAAATTAAATAAGCTAGCTAAACTTCGCAAACGTGATGGTAGGATAGCTAAACACAATAAAAAAAAATTATTGAAGTGTTTTTGGGAGTCAACGACCGCTGTTAGTGTTGTTACTTTTGTTTTATCGTAATTAGGTATCGATACTAATCACATTTGTGAAGTTTACCTAAAAACTGATTTTTTAAACTGATATTTTGAGTACTTACACAGTACAGACTACACAAAATGCGTTCGATATGACCTAAAAAAAACATCACAAAATAAATGTGTCATTTATTTTGTCTCATCATGTTTAGATATCTGCGGAGTTTCGCTAGCTAGTTTCATGTGACCCTGTACACCTATCGTGCGTCAACATCAACAAAACAGAACATAACTTTAGAGCATCACATACACACAAATTCCTCTAAGAAGACATCACAGTCAGAGATATTACATACTAAATACTTGTGCACATATAGTCGTTTTTATTTACACTTGGGAGGCAGCTTTGGAGCTGTGTAATGTTCTGACCACTTGAAATGTTCCAAGCTTGGGCTATCGAACACTGTTCCTGTCCCTCCCTATGAAGGGACTCGCTTCATGGTTGTTCTTCTCCAGGTTACCAGAGAGTGTTGGGTCTGGTCTGCTTCGCTTGAAGAAGCCCAGCTTCCATAGCGCGATGATTAGTAGGATCAGCACTATGAGCCCCACTATCACTGAGATGATGATCACCCACAGTGGCACTTCTGTCGGCTCGCTTATCTTCAAGTCTGGATATGCGACCGTATCCACCTATTTGGGGAGAACAGAACTTGATTATTCATTTCATAACTAGGATTCTGTATAATTCTGCTGACAAGTTACAATCAACTATCTGCTTACTGACATAGACTTCGTAAGTTACCTACTAGTAATCTAAATAGAATAATCTGTAGAAGACCCAAAATAGCTTCAAGCTTAATAACCCGTCAAGCTCCGCCCGTAACCTATGTAATACGATACAATAGAAAATCAATTGTGTCTCATTAGCGGAGCTTGAGAGGTCACAACAATACAATGGTGGATTGTCCTCACAAAGAGTACCAGTTCATAGAAACACCTAAAATTCACACGAGTATATTATGACATTGTTGAATTTAAATCCCGATTCAAATTCGATCACGATCCATCCCGATGTTATAAGCCCACAGGCTCAGTCAGTAATCAATGAATTAAGAATTTAATTAAACACATAGGTAGATACTAGCTGCGCCCCGCGGTTTCACCCGCGTAAATGTCGATACTGTGGGAATATCGGGATAAAAAATACGCTATATGTTAAATCCAGGGTGTAAGCTAACTCCATACAAAATTTTACCAAAAGTGTTTCAGCCGGTTGAGCGTGAAGAAGTAACAAACATAAACACACACAACCCCCCTCACACACACACTCACAAACTTTCGCCTTTATAATATTAGTGTGATAACCAAAATATTGGTCCATGTGGAAATCCATTAGGACCATTTCTTCCACGGCTTTACGTTTCAGCATATTGCTTTTTATGATCTCTAAACACATTTATTTATATAAAGATTCAACTCACCGTAGTCTTATCATCAATATGCTTATTCTGATGAATATTAAAATGCGTCGGTATACTGATATACGCGGTAGAAGCTATATTAACTCTGGCTGCTCTCGCGTACTCCTCCACAAGGGTCACGTTCCACAGGCGCGCGCGCACGGTGATGGTGCTGGTCTTCATGCGACCCAGCTTGTAGATCACGCATTGGAACTGGATGCATTTCGCTGTTTTTTGTTGGCAGTTCTGGAATTGAATTAAATTTAATAAGAGCTACAAAAAAAAAACGATACTCGATTGATTGTTGTATTTTTTTAGGCCTGAGGCCTTCTTGGGCCTGGCCCTAATTAGACGGACACTACTGAACTTGCTGACCGCAAACTCTTCCTGAATGCGGGAAACCTGGGGCCCTTGCCTTGTTGGCACGAACTATATTTAGGTAAAGCTTAAGTACCTACTTCAGAGAAGAAGTTAACAGGGCAATTAAAATTACTAAGATACAATTGAAAGAGTCAAGTTTGCAGTGTTAGCACATAATGAATAAATCAAATCCCAAATTGTCAATTGTCAATTGTAACTTATTTATAATATACTTATTATAATTACTAACATAGGATAAGTTTTTACTAACAAATGAGTCATGATACTTGAAATAAATAAATTGAATTGAATTGAATAATCAAAATCTGCCCATATAGCTATATTTCTCCAGGTTGGGATGTAAGCTCCGCCCATTTCTCCCTTCTCATAATATTACTTGTTTCAAATGTTTGAACGACTGCGTTGTTTCATAGATACGATTAAAGTTATTTACTTACCAAATTGATAACATGTTTCCTATCAGTATAGGCCTCAGCCTTCACAGCATCTTCATCTCTCTTCCGTCTCACTTTGTTACTACTACTGCTAGAACTTGAGTTCTCCATGAACTTTCTTCTCGTTTCGTTGTGGGATTTCTCGCTTGAACTGACGCTTAGTTTGCCGGTCGTTAGAAATGGATTGATTTCTAAGTTCTCGAGGGGTTCTAGAGCTCCTGGTCTAGTGGTTAGGTTTAGGGGGTTGGTCTCTCGGGCGAAACATTCTCCGTTTTGATCTGAAAATAAATGATAAATGATTTTTATTTTTGTAAGTAGGTTTGTACAAACACTTTTACACATCAATCATGTTTTATTAAAACTAGATGAGGTCGGCGTTTCTTATCTGACTACTCTGAGGAGAAAGGCCGAAACAAACTCAGAGGTCACAGTCTCTTTTAAAGTCCAGACATAATCTTGGTCAAGTTATATGAAGACCATGTAGATCGATGTCTGAGGTGGTCTCGAAATGTTGGAGTGTAAGGTTACTTTTATTATTTTACATAGTCGGTGATGGTATCGTATTACCCAGTAACTGGGTTGTGGAGGTCAGATAGGCAGTCGCTCCATATAAAATACTGTTATTTAGCTGCATCCAGTTAGACTGGAAGCCAACCCCAACATAGTTGCGAAAAGGCTAGGTAGATGATGCTGTTGAGACGGTGATGGTATGGCCCTCCTGCACAAGACTCAGTGTTGAAGGTTTGCAGCGTGCCTATCTACTAATATTGTAAAAAGGTAAAATTTGTTTGTTTGTATGTAGGTGGTAATCTCTGGAACTACCAGCCGGATTTGAAAAAATATTTTCTATTATTTCCCACCTTCTAATACTAAGTATAAGAAAGAATGAAAAATGGACGGAAAAAAAATACTGACCAGCTTCTCCATCAACAGTGGGCACATCTTCTGGATAGAGAAGCCACTTCCCCTGCGACGAGTCAGACGCGAGCTGATGAGGCCATTGTATCACCACCTGAACCGATGACACGTGCCATGGACCCTCGTTGAACACCTGGGAAGAGATAAATTAAAATATTAATGTATTTCTGTTGTGTTTGAAAGAGCCGAACTAAATGGGTGGTTATGGCTGAAAAGCTGTCAAAATTATATCCTCATCAATTGTTTACTTAATACATTCAAAGTACTTCCATCGTTCAAGTCGGATAAACACAGTGGAGGTTTTGGTCATTCTGGTTTTAATTTCCGAAACTTCCAGACAACCCAACTTTGAACACGTGTTGAAATAAGTACTATATGTGCCATTTTATTCAAACTTACCTGATAAGTATGCACCACCCTGGTCCCGATGTCATCAAAGTACGTCATAGCAGACTCTCCCTTTATTCCGCCGCCGTAGAACACTTGCTCTGGACGCGCCACACTATAAACATGACAATCATAGATAAGCATCAATATCATCGAATCAGCCCAAACCAAGTACTGCTACATATAGGTCTTCCAAAAACATCGAATCGGCCCAATGGCAGATCCTGCGCTGCCCGCATGCAGCAGAATTCCGCAACATAGACTTTAAAATTCGGATATAAAAATAAAAATATTTCCACTTGAACTTCCTGTACTAAAATTTCTACATCAGACTAGTAAGTGACCCTTTACTAGCTAACTATTATAATAATAAGCAGCCTATTATTGTCCGAATGTAGGGCAAAAGGCATCACGCTTGCTCAAGACTTGTTGGGGATAGCTAACTTTTTTTTTTGTTAGCCTATGCTGTCCCACTGCTAGGCAAGGGCCTCCCCCAAATCCTTCCAGGAACTCTTTTCCCGCGCCACCTCGAACCAGCCCTCGTGGCACGCGTCCAGATCAACTCGCCATTTCTTTCTGGGCTGGCCTCGGCGGCGCCGTCATTCTTCAGGCACCCATTGTGAGGAGATTTTTGCCCAGCGGTCATCGTGCATACGGCTGATGTGACCCGCCCAATCCCATTTGAGCCTGGCAGCCTTCTTTGCTACATCCAGTATGCTCGTTTTGGAACGCAGCGTGGTGTTCCGAATTCTGTCCTGTCTTTTAACACCCAGAATGCTGCATTCCATCGTTCTTTGGCAAACTCCAAGGCTTCAAACAATGAATGCTGAATGGCTCCAGTTGATACGGTGACAATCCCTTTCCGAGTTGATATGTGTGCTATGACCTTAAATTAAAATGCTCTTACCCCTTAATAAGCAGTTCAGCATTCTTAATAACCAGTGCCTCAACCTCCACAGGTTTCTTCCCAGCGTGCAGTTCCTTAGACGTGGAGTTAGCCCACACGGTGAACACCACTGATTGGTCGTTGTCTTCTAACGCACGCGCGTCAAAACGCATCGTGATTGGTGGAGAGCCGTCCGCTTGCTTCTTGAAGGGGTTCTCCAGCATGCAGGTTACTGTCGTCTTGTTTAGGCTTGTACAGATAACGTGTTTGTCCTGAAATATATAAAAAAAAAAATTAAATATTAGCGTAAGCACCTGCCATGTTATTTCTCTACCACCCTTGGTTGACTGGTAGAAAAATACCTAAAGCATTAAGGCCGACTTTGTACCTTTATTGTCCACGAGCTGTGCCGCGATTTCGGTCACGTGCATATTGGAAAAGAATTGGATTTCATTCGTTTTATTTTTTTTGGGTAGAAACCTAATTATTTTTCTTTTTTACATAAATAAAAGTCAGTTACTCCTTATAACTTAGAGTAAGAAAGCTATAGAGCATCGAGTAGCGTGGCCACACATGAGACAAAAAACTAACTTAACTAACATTGGCTACATAAGTAGCTGCCTTGAAAAAACTGGCACGCAGTGAGAGACGGAAATAGTATAGCTTTATCCTTTTCTGTTACTTATAATAACTCAATACTTTATCCCTTTCTTGTGGAAATGAAATGGAGCTACCCGCTGTCTATACTTTTCTTTGTCTAAGCCTTATAACATCAGCTATCTGTCAGTGAAAGTCCCGTCAAAATAGGTCCAGGTGTAGATAAGTCGGAACAGACAGACAAACGGGCAGATAAACAAAAATTATAAAAATTGTTATTTATTACGCTTTTTTTGTTTTATAGAACCGTATACACTTTCATATACATTTTGTTATTTTGACACACTCTTCAAACAGACTCTTCAATTTTATTTATATACATCTATACAAGATAGATGTATAGATAAAGTTAAATAAATAAATATAATAAATAGGCTTGTTCAAGTTTGTTTTTGAGTCAAGTCCTCAACACAGTAACACACTGCGTGTGTATTATGTAAATAGTAACCGTTTGTTAAGATAGATGGCGAGACCAGTCCTAAAGAAGGCGTAAGTTCGCATGCGGCCGTGACAGTTATATTTTATGGGCTCGACCTTTTTACAATAACTAGAATCTAGTCTAGTAGCTCTTATATTTAACTACTCCCACGCTAATGAGAAAAACAGGACTGATAGTTGTTCCGTAGGGGTAATCTAAAGAGGCAAAAACGCCTAAAAAAAACACGTTTGTTGTATGGGAGCCCCCTTAAATATTTATTTTATTTTGTTTTTAGTATTTGTTGTTATAGCGGCAACAGAAATACTTTACCAGAAATACTACCTTAGTAATAGGATCCCGTTTTTACCCTTTGGGTACGGAACCCTTAAAACAGACTTGATCTCATCCTAAGATGAGTAAGATGTAGGTCCTTGTATATTATTATAGTGTATTATGGGTTTAGAAACTTACGCTAATATTAACTGCAATGTAATGCAGACTTGGAGGATGGTTGACGAACAGCTGCGCTTCGTAAGCGGACTCGCCGTAGTTGTCAACCGCTATAGATAGCTTGATTTCTTCTTCCTGTCCCAGAGTTAGCGCGTAAGACTTGTTGTCCTTTGCTGTAAGGAAAGTTCGAACATTGGTACGGATGTTAAATTGGACTTAGTTATTTAGATGCCAAAATTAGTCAAGTAGGTGAAAAAAAAAAAAAACTACAACAAATAAAGGTGCTCTCTTCCTTTGTATCCATTTAAAGATAATGGACGGTCTTTACTCATCATTATCATCATCATTTCAAGCGAAAGACGTCCACTGCTGGACATAGGCCTCCCCCAATTTGGAGGGGGGGGGGGGGGGGTGAAATCGCCACGCTTGGCAGGCGGGTTGGCGATCGCAGTATGGTATGGTGGTGTAATGCATAGAGAACGCTGCTGCCCATTGATGACACACACGGGAAGTATGGTCTTTACTAACTGAACGTAATATTATCATTAATTAAGATTATCAAAACTAATGTCATCATCTGCCTAGCCTTTTCCCAACTAACTTGGGGTCGGCTTCCAGTCTAACCGGATGCAGCTGAAAACCAGTATTTTACATGGAGCGACTGCCTATCTGACCTCCACAACCCAGTTACTGGATAATACGATACTCCTTGGTAAGACTGGTTGTCAGACTTGCGGGCTTCTGACTACCCGTAACGACTGTCAAAGACCCACGAATGACAGCCGGGACCAACGGCTTAACGTGCTTTCCGAGGCACGGAAGGGTCACGGTGAGTAAAGATGGTCACCCATCCACAGAACAACCGCGGCAAGCGTAGCTTAACCTGATCGATCGACATGTGCGGCTGTTATTATATAGCCACGGGCCTCTCTAATGTGACAAAAAAAAACATTTCGACGAACCGAGAACCTCCTCCTTTTTTTGAAGTCGGTTAAAAAATGAACGATTGAGGACTGAAACATAGACTACAAATAATCAGGCAAAAATGAATTCTACAATAGGTACTTACTCAGCGGCAACAGCAGCTTAGGGTCCACAATCAGATCACTGATACAAACAGCATCCGCTCCGCAGTCATTGAGGAAGTTGGCAGTGAACATAGAACTGGCAGTGGCATTCAGCACTGGGTACTGGTCCACGTCGGGAAGTGTGCCGGTAGGAGAGTAGCGAGGCTCTGCGTGGACGAGGAGGTAGTTCAACTGGAACTGTGGATAAAGAGATGATTTAAAATAGACACAAAAATAGAATAAACATGATAAAGAGTGATAAGGAGATGAACAAGAAACAGATATTGGTATGGTTTTCGTCGGTCCGCAAAATACGCCCGTATTGCCTATAGTTTTCGTAGTTGTGACGACAACAAGTGTGAATTGACACATCCCTATGCAGAAAGTGAACCTTATCATCCATTTTTATTTTCCGGTACTTCAGAAGTTTGCTGTTAGCATTTTGAGTCATTATTAATTAGAGAAAAAAAAAGTGGCACGACAGAAGTGAAAACAAAACTCAAACAGAATACTTTGCCATCACTCACTAACATATCGAGTACATCCCGAGGACAGCCGAACACATCCGAAGCGGGGTGTCGGTTTTGGTAACAGTGGCGCGAGTTCAATAGTTCTGTCCCATCTCAAAAAATGCCCAACGCACCTTAAGAAGTTTTCACTTCAAAAAATTACATAGTCTCATTTTGTCATCAACCTCTCCTTCGTAAGTAGTCTAAACAAGTAAACGTATAGGTATAGATATGCCAATGAAGTGGCGATTAGTCTACCATTCAGCTGGTCACACAATTCTACCAAGAGAATATAGTATACTCAAAATTACCTTGATCGGAGTCTGTATATCCCTCGTATTATTTTTCAAATACACGATATGTTCTCTACAATCCTCAACATCTCTTCCGAGCATAATAGTCTTATTGACGATATTACTCTTATCCGAATCAAAGAAGACTCTAGAATATTTCCTTCCACCGGGGAAGGTCTCAGCTTCGATGACGTAGTTGAGTCTATGGATGGTGGACTGAGTGGTCTTGACTAAAGACTCGATGGTGCAACAGGCTTGGAAGTGGAAGCAAGTGTAGTTGGAGCCGGGGTCGCGCTCGCAGCCGTGGGTCGTGGGGTCGATGTTGATGATGGTGTTCGATGGTCGGATTGAGGTCTTGATGTCGATGATCGGTCGTGTTCGTATTAAGGCAACGCTGCTCTGGAACGGGAGGATATAATGTTTAGTTAAACAAGCACTTATGATGTTTTGTATTGTTATGTGTATTTTTTTTTTGTTATGTAATTTCTGGTGTACAATAAAGTGTAAATAAATTACATAAGAGTAATTGAACAATGCCAAAAAATATATAAGTGTATTACTAACGCATCATCTGCCTAGTCTAACCATTCCATATTAAATTATGGCCATTAACAAAGTCTGTTCTGGATAAGAAAGATCATAATAAACCACAAATAATTTGAACTTACATTTTCATATGCGCCAACTAACAAATCGGGATATCCATTGGCATCCAAATCAACTCCTCCGGACAACGCATAGCCGAAAGTCTTCATCAGAACCGGCAATGCTTCCGCAGTTATCACTTGACCAGGTTTCGAGTTCAAACCCTTTTCCCTATCTCCCATGTAAATATATACCACACCATTGCCTTCGTAGGGACTTCCTACAGCTATGTCTTGGCATCCATCTTTGTTCAAGTCTCCAGCATTAGCAATTGCAATGCCGAATTGGGATTCTTGTTTGCCCGTCAACTTGACGTTGTATTCTTGGTGTAGACTTGAGTTTATGTTCAGATACAAGTAAACTGCACCACCCACGTCTCGGGAAAAATAGAAGGGAGCACCGACTAATAAGTCCGGTAACCTAGAACAGACATAAGCATTTTGTATTATGAATTTGCTAAGGTTAAGAAAAATACCTCATCATAAATCATACATTGATAACTTATTTATTAATACTTGTTGGTCTTGAAGTGCTTGTTATATTATTATTATCAATACTGCTCATAAATGCTACGGAATGTTGCACTTCATAAAATGGATTATTGCAGTATGTGAAGCATGCTGAAATCGTGTAACAGGCGGTATACGTATCACTATCTAATTCGTATCTAATTAGATTTCTCACAAACTACAGTAACGGCACAAAATTGGTCACGAATATTATCTCTGACATCATCATTTGACTTTCACCAATTCGATGGCCTAACAAATTTAAGAAATAGACCAACTTACCCATCTCCATTAACATCAGCACTGGCTACTTCATATCCAAAGTTAGAACCGAACTGCTCTCCTTTCAGCAGTAGGGTGAAGTTCAGTATGTTCAAGTCAGTTCTGCCCCAGTCTTCGGTGGCGAGTTTGCTGAAGATGACCACTTGACCCGTGCCGTGGGAACGTGGTGCTCCAGCCACGTACGAGGCCTTGTCACCTCCGAAGAAGTTGCCGCTTGATACTGACATGCCTGGAATGAAAAGATTTTTGTTTGTAACTGTATGTATACTGAATAGCAATTGAAAATAGTTTTGTACATGAAGTCCCAACAGAGCTTTGAGGCTTTAGCCTTAAAAAAAGAAGTAATACTTCGCATGGACGGTTGCATATCAATAGATACCTAGGTGAACTGTCTAATAGATCTCTATTTCGGACCAAATGTCATACACAACCGGGCAGAAATATTTAGTCTTCGAAGCATTTGCTCTGTTTCTCATCATTATAAAATATGAATTAAACCCACCTAAATAACTATACTTCTCAACAGGACTAGCGCCGTCCTGCACTGGCGCCATATAGACGACGTTGTCTCTCTCCAGCACATCATCCCTGGTGTCCTGGGCGAAGATAGTGCCTCTCCAAGTGTAAGGACCTGGACTGCCCATCAGCAATGTGTCGTCGTCCAAAAGAGAACTGCTTGTTCCTACTTGGCAGAATCCATATTCTTCGTGTTCTCTGGAAGATTACCAACATTTTCATCATATGGAAATACTTAGCTTTTAACTGCGCTTCGTCTGCGTAGAGGTCGGAAATTACTGGGAAAGTATTACCGGGATAAAATGTATCCTTTATTTATACTGTGTCTGTGTCACGGTCTACCTGTGTTCCTAATTTTATCAAAATCCCTTCAGCCATTAAGGTGAGAAAAGGTAACTTACAGACAGAGTTCCTTTCGCAGTCAAAATATTATATGGATAATCAAGCGATATACAAAAGAGTTGATTTTGCTTGTGATTTATGACAAAACGAAATGCTAGGCGACGACATAGACGATAAATTACTGACTATCGACAAAATATCTAGACCGAGATATTTATTATATAGATACCTAATTATTACCAATCATGCCCTGAAATTATAGAACATAAATTACTTACTGATGATAGTTACGCTAGTGCGATTATTTTTTTAGTGTTATTTAAAATCAGGATTTATGGGGATACATAGTGGTTTATTCGTCTGCCTAGCCTTATCCCAACCATATTGGGTCGGCTTCCAGTCTAACTGGATGCAGCTGAATACCAATATTTTACATGGAGCGACTACCTATCCGGCCTCCACAATCCGGTTACTGGATAACACGATAAGCCTTGGTAAAACTGGTAGTCAGACTGTCGATGTCGGGCTTCTGACTAACCCGAATGACTGTCAAAGATCTAATAATGACAGTTACAACGGTTTAACGTGCTTTCCGAGACACGGAGGGGTCTCGCTGTGTAATGGATGATCACGGATTTACGGACCAATCTCAGCAAGCGTTGCTTAACTTTGATGAACAACTCGTGCGGCAACAGCCGCAATAACAATTGCTTAGCCGCGAGCCCTTCTTCTTAACATACCTAATCACTTACTTATAGGGAAAAAAATTGAGGATAACAAATTTATAGGTTCATACCTAACGACAGATCTTCCTCTGCAAGGCTCCATGACATCCACTAATTCTAATTCGTTGCTCAGTGTGTAACATAGACCTTGACCGAATTGCAGCTCTCCCTGCTTTCGAATATATCTGAAAAAATATTAATGCATTATAAAATTTCTAAGCAAATAGCAAATACACAGATCATAAATCACGCGGAAATCTGGGATCTAGGTCGCAAAAATGATTTTACTGTGCATTCGCTAAAATAAACGTATTTATTAGCATTTGTCGCACGTGTAAGTAAAATTATAAATGTAGGATTTTTGTGGCACACATTGCAGCAATAATCGTCACTTACATTGGTTTTTATCGTCTTACTGTATATTTGAATATGTATCGTTCAAACATGAATTTTTTTACGTGATTTCTTTAATACCACGCCTGTATTCCTCGAAGGGTGAGGCAGAGTTTCACACACCCACATTTCGCCAGTTGTTCAAACAGTGTTTCAAATCGCCCAAATCATACATACCTGTGTGCGCAGACGGCAGCCTTCTTTCCAGGACCTTGACTCCTCACAGACACTCCCAGCCATTGCCCCTCCTTGATTTCATCCGAGTAAGGGGCAGTCAGGTGATCAGAATCCAAATCTGCACATTAACAAATTATCAGTACGTGCCAATCAACAGAAAGCAGTCGTCTGTTAAGAAGCATCGATTTATAAATCATAGCAAAATTAAATTAAAAATTATTCCAATAAAATTAATCACATATGTTATTTCATATGGATTATGTTTAACTAAGGTGTTTAGCACAAGGTCTCTTAATTTTAAAAAGCTCAATTAGACACAAACAGAATTAGGGTATAATTTCTTAGCTTTTACGCAATTCTAGAACACCATGTTATAAAAACTCAACCCAAAGTAAATTAAAAATGAATCAAAACTGCAAAGGAATATATTTATTAGATATGCGTTAAACAAAAGCAACTTTATCGAAAGTGATGGGTGGTTGCGTTTGCTTACAAAACAGAAGTTTTAGACTCAATCCCAATAAGAAATTGAATCGGTGATAATCTCGGCAAATGCAAAGCATTGCAACCAGGCGTGTAATGCAAGAACAAAGTTCTCAACTAACAGCAAAGGAATCTTGCAAATATGCATCAGAAAATGATACTCTCAGTATCACGTTGCACAAACATCGTGCATTTTATAGAACATAGCATTTCGTATAAACATGCATCCCCTACTCGATAACAAAACCTGATTTATAAGGTCATCAAACTAAAGTGATAAAACTCTTTATTATTCGAATAGCTACTTTTAATATCGGTACCAAACAAAACCACTTTAAAACGTGCTTTAATTAAAATGATAATATGGGAGCTACATACATACATTATTTTTACCGTGGACAGACAGTGACTTATTGTGTAATTAGTCGAATTGATATTATCCATCGTTTAGTGGTTTTAATATGTTTTTATCGATATTAAAAGTGTCAGTATAAGTGATCAAGGCGTGTTTGCTAAGGTGACGATATACTCCTGTAACCTGTAATGAATCAAGGTGATAACAACGTGAAGATACGGCTCAAACTTGTGGTCTCGGGTTAATGAACGTTATCGAAGACTACGTATGTTAATTAATTAATTAATATGTAAGTTATTCGGCCCAGCGTTACTTTGTAGTCTCTTGTTAACTTATTATTACTCAAAACCAGACATAGATTGGTTTTGACCATATTATTAAGTAATTAGAATTTTGTAAGTGCAATGTTCTCCGCACATTTAGTCCGAATGTGTGATTCGTTAATAACTAATGTTTTAGATATTATAGCCAGTCACCCTTAGTTTCATGTTACGAGTTAAGACGGTCATGTGAATGTTCACCTATTAAGATGTTCGTGAGATTAAACGGTACATTAAGATTTTAAAGCCTACCATATTACGAAGCTCTATCTTACACTTCTATCAAGCTTTAGGTCTAGTTCGTCGGAGTCTACACTAGATACGTTTTCGTTTGAGTTTCTTCCACGTTCAGCATATTGAACTGAGTATACTCCAGATAACGATCGGTACTTATTATACGTATAAATATTAAATAAATAGGTTGTACTATCTAAAGTGCTGTGTAGCTCAAGCATGTGATTTTGGTGCTGTTGCAAGCAGTTAGTGCTTTATATTATCGTAAGGAGGATGCATTTTCTGTCCATGAATTTTCCATAGGTTAATTTACTTGGCACTTAGGTCACTGAGGTATTTTTTATAGATATTCAGCCAATTTTAGGTATTCCTTTGAATTGAAGGCTAACGTAGTATAGAGAAAAGTTAAGAATTTCCATTGTAAACCAATAAAAGGTTTTCTGTTACAGATAATGCACCCTGAATACGTAAAGACGTGAATTTGATGTTTTGCAAAATAAAATTCAAACCACTAAGTTAGTGATGTCATGCGTTGCAGTAACATAATGACGGTCCAGCTGGAACTTGAGCAAGAGTTGACAATTAGTAAATCAAAAAGTACATTACAGCGATTAGTCGATTAGTCGAAGAGCAAATGATTAAGAATAAAAGGAGGTTGAGACCACAGCTCACTTACTCGTGTCTATCTTGCCGTACTTCGCTGTTTGGGGCACCACCGACAAAAGACAACATTTTAGTTAAAACTTATATCGATATTTTAATCGATTACATTGATTCTTCGGTATCGATGGACGTTCCAGCGATTCCTTCGTTTGTATCTATACTGTGAGAACACGCTATGGACTACTTAGCTAGTGTTTTGCGAGCCCTAACTACACAGTCATCTAGGTAAGTCATCTATGTGTGTATTTGACAAGTATTTCTATAGTGATTTTAAAAACAAAACACAGTGTGAGAACTAAGACTATTGTTTAGACTAACTCACTTATACTAAAACTTAATTTAAAACACTTGATTTGTGAGTAAACCTTTATCCTGCATAGACGTAGTATGTACAACTTCCTATATTCTTTGAAAATTGACTGAAAAAAGGAATAGGTATGATGGAGATCAGATGTCAAATGCAATGAATCGATGTCCAGATATTCTGAAGGCTGACGCTGTTGACGAAAGGTTCAATACATAGGAACGAGTTTTCTAATGTTTTTCTGCGAAGTATCCTCACAACAAATGCTTCTATTCACAGTTTACTCACTCCTTTTCCCATCAGTGATGATTTGTATGCAGTCTGTGGGAGCTGAGGTCACGCTACACTTCCATAGCGCACCCGACTTGGTCGTGTTCGGTTGAAGATTCTGACCAAGTGGAGCGCCAACCAGCAACCTGTGATAAAGAAAAAGAAAACAAGTGTTATTAACTGAAATAAAGTTAGAACTGTATACCTAAACTAAGCCGCAAAGCTAGCAGCTTTTTTTAGCTTAGCTTAAGTGGAACTGGGCCGGATATGTCTGCCACATGTCATGAGAAATGGGTTAAAAGAACCACCAAGGCGAAGATGGCGGGACGAGCTTGACTACTACCGAGAAGACAGAATTGTGTGTAAAAAGGGGAGGAAGGTATTTGCCCTGCAGTAGAACAGTACAGGCTAGTTAATTAGATACGTAAACTCATGTTAAGTAAGTATTACATATTAGATTATAGAGGCATTATTTCAAAAGAAAGCGTGCACTTCCATGACAAATAAATACGACATAATCGTAGATCGCTACGAATTACAATTCGTAACCGCGTATATAGCGTAGCGCCCTTGATCTATCTATAATTACTATTAACATAATAATACAATTAATCATATTAATGATGTAGTAAACCTAGCGGAAAAGAATGAGCTCATCATAACCTTTAATCTACGAAATTAGATAATATTAACTAAGTGCGATGTTTAATTTATGAAGTCTACTAATTGCAGCTGAATCTAGATAATAATTACAAACAAGCAATAAAGAGCAATAAATAGGTCATCTTAGATAATAACTGTTGGTATCATTAATAATAATGTATGTCCCGATTACGATGTAACTAAGAAAAAGATAAAATAAAACGAAAAATTTATAAATAACTGCTTTCGCTGCATCTCTATTCGGGAGGATGTAATAAAAACGATAATTCTGATGATGAGTGAACACTATCATTAAATTATCTTCCCATTCATGAATCAAAAGGAATATAGTTGAATAAAACCGTCACTGTCCATTGAGTATAACGAGGTATGATCGCGGTGCGTTTGTGAGCTTTCATTACGTCATTATGTCCGTAATGACGGGACACACGGTGCGTACGCGACGACAAACGGTGTTTCTTCGTAATTATGCAGAGATCACAGATTACCATGTTTACAAGATCCTCGATAAGGAAGTAACGGGCTAACTCAGTGTGACGTAATTAATAACGTTGTCCCTAATGGTTATGACAAAGTTGAGTAACGTGTGAAAATTTTATTTCATGATTTTTTTATTATATAAGGTTCTCAAACTTAAATCATTATTGTATTTCGGTAAACGTTTTAAGTCGGTCAGTCAGGAGTAATTGAGCATGAATACTCAAATACCGTATTCGGAGGCGAAACAATCGAGTTCAGTGTTTAAATCAATATTTATTGTACTAATGAACGTTCGCTAGTTTTTACTAAAAACCGAGTAAGTAATGTAGGTAAGTGTCTACTATTTACTACGAATATGGGCTGGCATGCGGAAATCGTACCTGTTTAATAGATCTTGTAAACATCAAACGAATAACTATTGACTAATTTAAATATTAAACAGCATATTACAACTCCTAACAACAATATTGTAGTAATCAATATAAAATTAAAATGCATATGCAGTCAGCAACCGACTCTAGAACGCATAAAATAAAGCTGTAAATAAACATGAGATGCACAAGACTAAATTAGCGTAAATAATTACAGGTTCGTACGATCCTTCCCTCCCGAAGCCAGTCATGGCTTAATTAGAGCCGGTACATTTGCATGGTAATGCTTGTGGAACATTCATTGTTTTCCCGATAAGGCTGGTTAACATTGCAACGGTCCTGCACTCTAATGCATCTAGTCATCTATAGTCACCAGTAGATATTCGATTTCATCACACCGCTAAAGTGACTATAACTTATACGAATACGCAAAGCTAAACATTGTTAGAAATTGATATCTTTATTGCTTTATGTTTCTATAATAATTAATCTTCATATGTCAACGTGCTTCTAAGATGAGCAGTTACGAAATTATAAATAAATAATGCAGGCTAAAAGGCAGCCGATCCATCGATCATCTTGCATCGAATCGATTCGGAGCGCGCGCCGTGTTCGATCACTCGATAGCAAATAACCGATTCGTATTCAATTTAACATTGGTCACGGGCAGCGGTCTCTGTGATTATACATACGAAGCTTCGTCTACTACATGCCCTTATGCATTTAAATGAACATAAATCATTACTAAACCCCGTTGCGTGTCGTCTCTTACTTGACCGTATTAACAAGCTACTTTCGTGGCTATTAAGGGAACGTAACTTTAATGACTGATTTGATTCATCAAAAAAGCATAAGTTTAATAATCATTAAGCATTTATCTTCAATTCAGTCTCCAGATTCTAAGCTCAGTTTTCTGAATATTATAACAATCTGTACAATATTCCACCCACGCTTTGTAAGGGTCGACGCACCCATAAGTAAGGAATAAAGGAAAGCTCTCAACAATTAACAGCTCATTGTTTTTGCTTGATGTTGCGACATTTCCTTATCTAAATATTTCGTTAGGAGCGAGAAAGCCCCGCGTTCTAAATTTGAGTTGAACAAATAGCACTGGTGCAGCGCCCTGCGCGCCGACCGGTGCGCCTGCGACGTGCACGGCGCTAAAAGCTTCAGAACACTTCCGCGTGGGTATCAAATAGAAGATGATTAGTTTTTGTTATTGCAAAAGGCGATCGGTCAGGCCCTCATGACCAATTTACAGCACAAAGGGCTCATTTATGGTGATACGGTGTTCCGCGCCCACATCGTGGCGATCGATCGTGCCCTCATTGGAGTTACCCGCAGAGTGCGCCTACGCTGTGTTTATTACTTTATACAATAGTTAAATTAAATATATTGTAAGACAATATGTTTGCGAATATAACCCGCGGCTTCCATTAACCGTTAAAATGTAAACAACGTCAACGTCTATCGAAGACCGCTCCTAGTTAGTGTCTCGTGTTTCGTATCCTTGGGCCGCGCCCAGCACTGTGAAGGGCGATAAATTCCCATCAACAACCTATCTATCCTTGACATCGACCGATAATGCCACCATATTGCACAACCATTTAGATAGCCATTACAATAAAAATGCATTCTGTGGGTGGCCATCAATCTTTCTTTGAGAGCTTTACGGTTTCTTGACTTGTAAAGAATGTTTTAATGTCAAGTTGATGATATTTGGGGGGCCAGATACTAAAATTAACGTCGACGCCGAATTTGTAGGTGTGTCCGCGTCACGAAATAGTTTAATAGACTATGTGGTTGTTAAGAACATGAACGAACTATTTCATGATGATGAACATAAACAATCAAAATGAGATTTGGAAAACAACCACTCATAACTAATTAACTTATAATCATGAAACATGCTGGTCTATTGACCGCATGTCCAAATTAAATCTGAACAGTTGACTGGCAATGATTGTTCATGGCAATGAATGTTCATGAGTCCAGGAACTCGATAAAACTTTGGTCTATAGTGGGTAGTATTCGATTAGGTCAATTGTGGAGATCAAAGAGCGGCGGTCGGGCTTCAGATGATGTGATATCACTGAATGGAACTTCATAGCGCTGAATGGAATGCCTACACGCACATTACGTGCGTATGTGTTACCCTACGTGACCACATGCGACAACGGTATTATGTGCACTTTGTATCATCTATTGAGATGACACAAAGTGCACATTTTCGAACCAAAATCAAATTACAGACGGATAGTAATTTAGTTACCGCAAACTGTCTATTCATGGTCGTATCTACATATTTTATAGGGGGTTTAGAAAGGGCTCAAGATATTTTCAAATCAAGAATATTATTATGTCATGCTTTTTGAAAAATGATTTCTCATTGGGGTTACGGCAATGAAAAATCATTTTTCAAATGGCATGACATAATAATATTCTTGATTTGAAAATATCTTGAGCCATTTCTAAACTGGTGTTGTAATAAACTCTATTCTACCCCAACATAATTTATTAGAAATTGATATTGTCGTGGTTAAAACGAATCATTAAAAGTGTCTTGGTTATGTGGTTCATGCGGTATGAAACAGGATATATCTTCACATTAAAAAATACATGCCTGCGACCAGACGAACATGGAGGTAAAAAATAAATGTGCAACCGGATTAAATTGTCCTTTTATTTATTTAAGTGAGCGACTGAATATTATCTTCTCGGTGAATGACAAAAATTCAGGCACATAGTTTATTTAAAATTGCTCAGGCATTCTTTCTCCGTTGAAGTTTAATCAACATAGCTCGGTAATACCTTTAAAGAAACAGTAATTATATGAAAAAGCCTATCATTCTAGCATTTTTAAATCGAAGTTAAAAAGGATAAAATAAATGAAGAAATGCCAACTTATTTTTCATGTAAACTTATTTTGAAGCAAGTTCAACTGCGTTCGGGGACATGTAAATGTCTGGATATTTTCGGTTCCTTTGAGTTTTTTGTTGGAGTTGTGCGTGTAGCATGAGACACGCGTGGTGACAGGCTGGGCTCGGAGTGGCCACCGCCGGTGGTCCACCGCAAACACAACCCGCCCCCATTGTCCAAACTTTATTGTCATAAGTGCCTACATGAGGTCGCTCCTCTATCTCTTGTAAAATCGACCCTTCACGACAAACAGTTATTTAGTGGGTATTAAAAACTGTGAAAGAATAGAAAGGTGCCATTTTACTTTTTGTTGTAACCCATAAATCAATATTCTTTGTGATTCTGATATTTCGAACTTAAAAATACCCACGAACGTCCAAATATATTGCTTTGAAAAATCAGTAGGCAAGTCTTTAATTTTCGCACGACTACCTAAGTGGACATTTTAACAGAGCTCATAAATACGCAGAACATTTGCAGTACTAAAGTAACCGGCTTTGGTTCGGAATTGTTCGCAAAAGGAGTGAGCATGCGCCGCGCCGTGTGTGGCGCAAATTGTATGGAAATAAGCGGACTAGTGCTATGAGATTTGTTCACTGACCAGCAGACAAACAAATTGCTACAAAGTCATTATCATCCCCTGTATTTACTTTGATGTCCTACTGAGACTCCCTAGAGCGTTTACAAATAGGATATGCCTGCATTAACAACTAGTGAGCGACCCAAGGGGATGATAATGTTAAAATACCAAGTGATCATTAAAATTCTTTATACGTAGAGTCCTAGAGTGAACGCGTTTAGGCAAGCGTAATGTTTAGCACCCCCCAGCTAGATAGACCGACGACCTTAAAAGGGTGGCTGGGACAGCAGCCTACTCTCCTAGTCCGTCAACGAAGATACGGGCTCGTCCGAAAGTAGTTCCATACTTTGGAGTGAACACTACTCCAGATTAATTTTTTTTGAAGTGAAAACTTCTATGAGTGCGTTGGGCATCTTTTGAGATAGGTAAAAAACATTGAACTCGCGCCACTGTTACCGTAAGCGACACCGCGCATTTTGTTTATAAGACGATTAAAAAATACTTGCTTCGGATGTGTTCGGCTGTCCTCGGGATATACCCGGTTTTAATGTATATCCGATATGTCAGTGAGTGATGGCAAACTGTTTGTGTTTTGTTTTCACTTCTGTCGGCACTCTCGGAGTGCCACTGTTTTTTTTTGATCGGGCAAAAGTACATCGGAAGTAAGGACACTAAAACAGTCAAATCGAGTTGTCACTCATTCTTGGTTCGGGCCCCAAACTAATCTTATGTCCGTTGGTGTTACGGAGTAGGAAACTCCCGTAACTTCGGTTGAAACTACGGATTACTTGCTTAGGAAGTAGACCTCCAGACTGGCCACCGAAAACGGAAAACCGGGTATTGTGGCGCAACTTGTGGCTGGCTTAGTGTGCATACACACGACCGACAAGCGTCAACAGCAGAGGCAACTGCAATCGTCGACGCGTCGCCGGCTGTCGTCGACAACGTACCGCTCGCTCGTGTATTTGAGTACGGTGCTCAAATACACGAGCGGCATGTTGTCGACGGCAGCCGCCGAGTCGGCGGCAGCCGTCGACAACATGCCGCTCGCCTGCAGCTGCAGCCTGCAGCCTACAACTGCAGCCTTCTAGAGTGTCGGCGGCGCCGACACTCTAGAAGGCTGCAGTTGCCTCTGCCGTTGACGCGTGCCGCTTGTGTGCACTTATGCATGCCCAGTACTGGACTGCTATACGCTGAGTTGATTCATAACATAGAAACTAAAAGAGGACTCCAATCCTAGAGACATTCTGCCTTAAAATGTAACCGAAGCCAACAGACGATCGTTATTGGCAGTATAATCAAAAAAAGGATTAAAAATGAGGTTTTGTCTTCATTTATTATCCTTTTTTGCTCATTAACTCATCATAACAGACAAAGGAACTTTATAAACAATCGTTTTATTGGTTGTCTGTAAAGTTGTTCAGCCGCTTTCCCGATTGTTCGGACGGTACAGCGATGTGCCGTGAAACCTCTTAATTAACTGCGTACGTAATTACCTGACTATGTAAAGACTTTAGCTGGATATTTTATGGCGTGGTGAATGTTGGAGGGTATTGTTTCTTACTTTAATGTTGTGATAATTAAGAAAGCTGACATTAATAGCTAGGTACCTATATATAAATTAAGCACGGGGCTGTTGCTATCAGTAATGATTACATTTCACTAGAGTGTCAGCTCTCTGTCTACTTAATCATATTTCTGAATTAATTTTAGGCACTGAAAAAAATTGAATTTCAAAATAGTAACTACCTACAATATTACCTTACTTACTTACTTTACTTTATGTAGCTATGTATGTAATTATTGTATGTTTATGTGAATGGTACACCACTGTCTGCCGCCATGTTGTCTCTCCTGCTCTAATCCATCCAAAGGTTGTCTGTAAAAGATCGCTTTTAGCGATCAGACTGCTCATTGTGTCACCCTATGTAAAATTCTACATTTTTATCTGTATTTTCATGGTGTACTTAATAAAGATTATTCTGTCTATTTTTATTCTACTTATTCAACAAAATCAAACCTTTTAACATAATCCCTTAGGCCTCAATTTGTTTGATCGTGCCCGAAGTGACACCTCGCGGCGCAGAATCCATTATGCATCATCTTCGTTGACATTTTGAATTTATTACCGTTGTCTTAGTGATGGAGGAGGTCTACCTGAGTACTGAGCAACTATGACGAAACACAAGAAAGTATGAAAGTGCTTAGATTGCAATGTCATGACGCCGCCGTCGTTACTTACTGTGCGGTACCTACGCACTGAGTTACTTGTTTGTCTTTGTCACTAACTTTGATCGTACTTGTAGCTTTGAATACCTTTCACACGGTAACAAAATATTACGTCTAAACAAGAATTATTTTAACCGCTAGTGAACACTTACAATAGCTACACTACTACGAAGATGTTATACTATGAAAAACAAAGAAATGACTAAAACATTTATTTTAAATAAAGATTTAAAAAAAGAAGACGTCCAACCAGTACCTACTTATAAATAATTTACGGAAAAAAATTAAATCGATTATAAAAATGCTGGCTGGCAAGACAATGCTCTGCAGTTGACGATTTACCGTGTCAGTTTTTTAGTAAATGAATACAACCTATTTACTGCTCACCTACGCCAATTAAAAAATAATGTCTATTCAATAAAATCAATTAACAAGAGGATGTGAGAGGACATAAAATAACATATTTCTTGCGAAGAAGTGGCGGTCTGCTCGCCTGGTCGCATCGGTATCGGGTGGCGAGATCGCTCATTAGCGCTGGTCGCCGATACCCGTCGTCGTGGTTCGTGACTGAGCCGTGTTCTTCGTTACTGGCTGCTCTAAGTGTCACAGCCATGTTTTATAATCGTTCATATATCATGCACGCCTCAATAGGAGGTCTTTGACCCGCTTTCTCGAAGTTGCAATGAAGAGAAGTTATTAATTTTCTAAACAAAGTTGCTTTATGGTTTTTCTTTGTGGTTTGTTATTGTTTTGTTACCGCTATAGCAAGTATCTAACAAATTGTTATAGTTTTCTGTATTTCTTCAATGATCATTATTTATTACCATATCAGATATTAATCCGTAAACCTGTTATATGATGAACTAACTAACTCAAGCTAAACCTTCGTTCACAAAAACAAGAGTCATCGATTATCGGTTTCCACATAACAACATAATTATAAACTTAAATCTATTAACACACATTGTTAACGAAGACATCAGAAGCATGCTCACGCGCCCGTATCTACTAGTAAGTCACCGTATCTGAACATCTTCACCGGTTGCAGTCACAGAGTAACGACTAACTAACAGCAATAAGTACCTATTTAAGTCTATGTAGGTAATCTGTGGCAACGGTGTCGATCAACGATTTATCACCCCTGTACCACAATTTTACTACAAACTTGTACCACTAGCTTTATTGCTTCCCTGTTCTTTTGTTTTAACTGCAGCTTGTAAGTCAAATGCTTTATATGTTTATTGGTAGGTACAAATCTACAGTATTTTCTGTATGGAACATTTTTACTAAAAAAAAACACTCAATGTATGAATAAAGGTGAACATTGTGAGGAAACCGGCATGTCCGAGAACCAAAAATTTGAAGACATGTGACATCTACCAACCCGCAGTGGCCCGCGTGGTGGATTACGGCCCATTCCCTCTCACAGAGAGGAGGACAAAGTCCCAGCAGTGGAAACATTATACGCTGTTTATTCTCTATGAATGCTTCTCTAGACTTAATAGTCTACAAAGAGGCATAAGTTATGCCTCTTTGTAGCGCAGCAGAGTATCTACATATTATGATGTATGATAATTTTGTACATTCATTCGTACAGTTGTCGTGCACGTAGTGCGAAAGAGCTTTCGTTTACCACCCCGTTGCATTGTTAAAATGAACCTTTACAAGTAATGACAGCAATCTTTCTTCCTGAAAGAAGTAATTAAAAGAATCACTACAACTTAAGCTACAACATCATTCTAAGTTATTCAGACGTTTAACATAACACAGCGCACTTAATGCGCTTTACTAATGGTGAAAATAACCATTTGCCTTTCACTAAGCAGAGATAAATAATAACAAAGTTGTTCAAAGGGAATTGAATCTGTTCCCAGTACTGCGGAAACAAAACAAAATAAACATGGTTAGCTGGCTGTACACCTAAAGTTATGCGCAGTTTGCGAAGTCTGTGGAAGTAGTAAATCCTTCTTTTATTTTTCTGTTATGTTCGTTGACATGTGCTGCTGAAAATGATGTCTGTATCAGTCTGTTTTCAGTGATGACGTCAAGACAATATTCTGGGAAGCAATGAAAGGAGTTTCTGGGAATTGATTTAGATATAAGTAATCTAGAAAATGTCATTTTTATATAGATGCTTTTAAGATATGCTGTGATAACCTAAATTAAGTATTGAATATTAATCCTTGTTTTTTAATAGGTATTCTGTAGTAAGAATCATCTATATTTGTTTATGCTCTAACTGAACAATCACTTCTGGAATGTAAGTTAATTAATATCCAGGTGCAAGCAACACACCCTCCCAATATAATATCTGTCACCAAAGGAAACTAATTTGGCGATCTATTCTTAGATCAAACTATGAGTCACTGGTTCCAGCCATCAGATATTTAAAAATATTAGGAGGCTGCAAACCGTATACAGGGTGGTGGGACATTGACGCACAAACTGTTACCATGGATTCTGTAGGTGGCGCAGGATCATTTTCGCGGCAGGAGTGCGATGATTAAGGACAGGGTCTACGCTAGTATATCAAATATTTTTGAGGACTTAGGGATACATCTCTTGCTTGTAATAGCAGCCTTAACTATGTACTACTTTTCACACAAAAATAGAACAGTAAAAAAATTAAGAAAAATATTCTGTCTTTAGTTGGTCATCACACTAATATTATAAAGGCGAAAGTTTGAGAGTGTGTGTGTGAGTGTATGTGGGGGTGTGTGTGTGTGTTTATATGTTTGTTACTTCTTCACGCTCAAACGGCTGGACTAAATTTGATAAAATTTTGTATGGAGGTAGCTGACACCCTGGATTAACATATAGGCTACTTTTTATCCCGATATTCCCACGGGATCGACACTTACGCGGGTGAAACCGCGGGGCGCATCTAGTATGAAATAATTTACACAAAGTAAAGCGCCCTGTCTGGGTTCGAACCTGCGACCTACAACTCGTAAGTCGCGGCCGTTACCACTTGGCCACCACTGCTCTGTATTCTGGCACCCGATGCGTTGAAATTTTTCGTCGGTTATTGGAATGAGAGTTGTATCTAAGGCTGTACTGTCCAAGCGGTCGGTGACCGCCTCTTCTATACTTATGTACAACACTTACTTCGACTTTCGCACGCAACCATTTGCTTACTGGTTTTGTTGTTTGTTTAAGTTTTAGCTCCATTAAAACGAAGATACACATCAGATTTTCTCACAAAATATAAACATCTAATCAACAGTTAGTAAAACGAAGATGTAGGACAAAACAAAGACTATAACATTTTAGATTTCTAAATGCAATGAAACGTCGAAGAGATAGTTTCATACAAATTCAAATAGGTGCCAACATAAAGTTTGCAGCAGAATGCATAAACAGTTGCACTTCACGAGTTGCCAGTGTTATTAATTTTATGTTTCCTTGACACCTAGAGCTGGTGGTGCTCGGAGAAACAAACAATACTGGATTATCCGCGACAGAATTATGTAAAACTATAAATCATGATAGGGTACAAAGCTGCACGCAGAGGCAGCATCGCGCTGATTATCGCGAACCTGTTTACCAAGGAGTAGTAAGTAAATGGAGTGCACACACAATTTCTGTAGAAATCCGGAAGAATCGTTGTCATTTTTTCGTTTCAAAAATTTTTGATTTGTCCGTCCATGTGAACGGTATGCGGAAATTAAGTTGATTTCAGCCGCATTTTGGCAAACCAGAAGTCAACTCAAACGTGGCCATTATGGAGAAAAAGCGATGTTGGGAAGAAGCAACATACGGTAGGCGTTGCTGATATGTATATAAATGATAAAAAATGAAATCCGATTCATAATTCTTAGTCTCACAAATAATTTGTGATGTAATTATATAAGTACGTCTGTGTTTGGCAATAGCCAACGACGACAAGTTAGCAGCAATTGGGGCGACATTGTCACCGTTAGAGAACCATTCCGTTTTCTCGCACATCATCCCTCCATTCGCTTCCTACTCCTTGTATTTTACAGACGGAGGGTAAGTAATAGCCGATGGTGTGCATTAGTTACAGGAACGTGGGCGGCCAGCTCTCCAGCTCAGTAAATAAGCTGGACTAATCGAACTAGAATTACTGTGCTTTGGTATAATATTTAGTTTGCTTACTTTAAATGACTTGGATACAGGATTCTGGTCCTGGTTGCAGAAAGGTCCGACTGCATTTGTTTCTCAAGCGACAAGGCATTTCCAGTAGTTAATGATTGCATAAGTAATTACAATTAGTCATGATTAATTACAATTAGTCAGCTTTATTACAAACACTAGAAATAAACTTCTAGTGTTTGTAATAAAGCTGATTATCACTAACACTTACTTATACACAATTATAATAAAATAGTATCGAAGAAGTTGAGTGAGGGGCCTGCAGTGGCTAAATAATAACAGCCGCACAGGTCGATCGATCAGGTTAAGCTACGTTTGCCGCGGTTGATCTGTGGATGGGGGACTATCTTAACATACCGTGACGCCTCCGTGCCTCGGGAAGCACGTTGTTAAGCCGTTGGTCCCGGCTGTCATTCGTGGATCTTTGACAGTCGTTACGGGTAGTCAAAAGCCCGAAATTCTGACAACCAGTCCTACCAAAGGGTATCGTATTACCCAGTAACTGGGTTGTTGAGGTCAGATAGGCAGTCGCTCTATTTAAAGTACTGGTATTCAGCTGCATCCGGTTAGACTGGAAGCCGACCTCAACATAGTTGGGAAAAGGCTAGGCACTATCGAAGAAGTTGTCCGTTTGTCTGTTTGTCTGGATGTATGTTCCGGGATTGGCGCAAAAACGGTTAAAACGATCACGATGAAATTTGGCAAACATATAGTATATAATTTAGATTAACACATAAGTAGAGCACTTTTAATCCCGGTATCGGTAGTACGTTCCCGTCGCATATTTACTAACATCCACGCGGGCGAAGTCGCGGGCAAAAGAGTTGCTTTTGCCCGCGACTTCGCCCGCGTGGATATTATCTATCATAACCACAGATATAGATATACCTAGATAACGCAAGTATCACGAACTGTATGAAAACCAAGCGTGCCATTTTTTGACTACCTACTATGCCGTCACAAGCTCGCGCTCTCGCTCACACTTACCCAGCCAGCAGTACAAAGGACTGAGCGCGAAAGGGGCGGCTTACGATTTGTAATCATAAGTAGGTGCAATTTTTGGCACGCGAAGTAGTTACTCTTGCGTTATCTAGGTATATCTATATCTGTGATCATAACATAACATTCAGTTTAAAATCCTGTTTATATACTCAGGCGTCTCCGTTTTCCTCAATCTTTTCTGCACACATTGTCACCTTGACTCCACTGACATGCGTCTCTTGTTAGAATCTTTTCAAGAATATTCTGTGCAAAATACAAAATCGTTGACAGCTAACTTCTTCTTCTTCTTAGCGTGTCGATAGCAATCTAAATGTACTCGGCCCAGAATTCGGCTACTTGTTTGGCGCCTCAATTGAACTTATTACTCCATGAAATATTATATTCAATGCAGTTTATTTTATGATCGTCAAATGTTTAATTCCCTCGTAAAATATTTTATAAGCTGCAACGACCAACATGCGCCAGAGTCGATTGTTTTACTCACGAGTGGTGTACATAAAACTGGTCGCCATTGTAAATACACAGTACCCACTAACATTTACACCTACACAGAGATAAAGTGAACAGAAGACCCGGAACACACACACATTAATTCAGTTGTACGAAGCCTGGACATTCTATTTGTTTCCAACGAGGGACATTAAAACAAATTAATGTGTAGTAAAATAACATTAAGAAAACTGTGACTGTGGGCAGAGTCGCGGTTCACAACTGTGTGGGATATCGTAAAATAGAACACCGCTCATGTTAAACGGCATGATAGAATTGTTAGAAGCTATTTCATATCAAGAGCACAGTCGTATCTGTAGTAAACGCGGTCTTTTAGACTTTAAATTGTTGTACATTATGGAAATAAACGGGCTGGCAGTGTGTTTATTTTTACTAGCTGTACCCGCGACTTTATTCGCGTGCATGTCGTAAAACAAACTGGATTTCATTGGTTTTAATTTTTTTGCGCAGAACCCTAACTCTTTTTGTAAAATAAAAGTCGGATCAGTCGAATCGGTCCAGCCGTTTCGGAGATTAGCCAGAACAAACAGACTGACAAAAGTTGTAAGGTGTGTTGGGGTAAGTTCGTCTCTGAGTTAAGACCGTACAGGTAAAAATCACCGCCATTTCATTAAAAACAATGCCTTGGCCGTCGCGTCGTAGGGGCAAAATATAATGGCGCAGAACAGAACTAAATGTTTGCCGCGTTAAATAATATTGCTGAATTAGCCGCGGAATTTGATTTCTACGGTCTTATCCCAACGCCGAACTTACCCCAACACACTAGGTACTTTGTTTTTTGTTATAAGTATACGGTACTTATGTATACAATAAATACCTACACTTGCGCATTTAAAGCTTTTATTTTGACATTACAGACACTTCAATTTTATTTATTTGTATAGTAACTCTGATCTGAGTATAAAGGTGTTCCAATTTAGTAGTCAGATATGAATACGAAATGTTTGCAGCCTTAGATATCTTCGAATTTATTGATCATATTATTGTCGCCCAGTACTGCTCTTATCTTTTACTAGAGTTTAATACGTACAAATACTCTCTAACGCCATAAATATGGCTAGTATTTGTAAGTGTATAGTTGATACAGGTCATTTGCGGTTACCATTTCTAACTTAAAACGGATCTAAACATAGAAATAGCCCAGCAGTTACCACAATAGATGCAATCAGGGCTATACGCGCAATTCTCTCCGTAAAACGGTTGTGCGAACATTGGCCGGCAGACGGCAGATCTTAGCGTTTGCTAAACGCTATCGATTAGCACTGGCCACTAACACAAGGCACATTTAACGTAATGAAATGTACCGGTGGACTGTGGGCAGTGGGAGTCGGTCGCGGTATGCCCAGAACAATATTTACCCAGGCCGAGGCTTTCTCACGGCGCGGTGCGGCGCGGGACACAGCGATCAGTAAGAGTCAATAGTCCAAAATATTGTTGATGTAACAATTTCGAGTGTGTGATAATGAGTGGTAGACATTATGTATCGTTTTTAAGTTTATTTTGTTTTGAGGTTGGAAGCCAGAAAGGTTATGTCAATACTACGAGATAGTTTTGATAAGGGGCCAAAACAAATACTGTAGGTACTCAGTGAACTAGCTGCAAAATTGGATTCTGCGAAATTCAAAACGGGTGTAATATCAGCAATCATCATTACTATTCATTAAAATGCCCATGCCAGAGGCAATAACAATAAAACAAATAAACTTGTCTCCAGCCTAACATGAATTCGCAATACAACTAATTTTACTTCGTGTACTATTCGAATGCAGTGACAAAAATACCTCCCTGTTCTAACGTCATCCCTCCGAGATATAAATAGAGAGGTGCGCGAGTGCACTCGCGATTCAGGCCGGCCGGCGCATACGCATATAACGCATACCGCATACGACTTGCATTTACACGTGCAACGTGCAAGAAACCAAACCATCTGCTTACTTAACAGATTTATATTTATGTTTATTTGTAACGAGTATTAAAACATCATCTTTTTGCGCAATGTTTTAATCTATTTCAATCAAAGAATTCACTTTAATCCTGCATCTAAAACCTTGTGTTTGGTATAACATCTGCGGATTCTGCGGTGATCTCAATAAATAAATGACATGATTAATATGCACTGCGCATAAACCAAGGAATATTCCTCTTTATTATTCTTTATGCAATACCGTCATTTATTATTTTCATAGCGGCTGAATGATTCATAAATCGTATTAGGAGAAGCGCAAAACTTTATTAGTGACACTGTACCAAATATAGCGCAAAAAAAAAATCGGTCAAGAGTACAGGCCACAACCTAGTGATATAAAAAGTATAGAAATAGTCGGCCTTGTGCTGGCAACATTGTCACTAGCAGGAAGAGGCAATTGAGCGAATGAGTCGGCGAGCGCGGATCTGAAACGTTCAATGGTCTGATCACGTGTGAACTAGGCTAGTGGGTAAGTCAATGACCCCGCTACATCACGGAGAATGTCATAAGGATATCGATCGCGGTTTTGTAAACATGATGGGAATATTTTTCGAGATCTGGGAATAGGCATTACCACCTCTACATAGATCAAGATCAATGACGAGTCCTGCTATACCTACAGTGTACTTGAACTTTAAAACTGAAAAGCGGCGACCCTTCTATTCAAGACAGAAAACCACTATGTAGGAAAATTTTGGTACTTATAAGAAATAAAATTATTAATTTATTAAAACGATTTTTGGCTCTGGTGTAAAGTTCCATTTTCGAGACAATATGATAAAATCGCTTTCCACCTCCGCATGATAATGGAATGTGCTGTATATACCAAAGAAAATCTTAAAGTTAGAAACTACGAGTACCTAATTCATAACTGCTCAACTTATAAAAGGCTAATGCAGGAAACAGGTTAATTAGATTCCTTAGTAGTCGGCTAGACTATAAACTTGGCGTTAGGTATTTCTATCAATACCTATTACTCTCATGTTATCAACAGACTATAAAGGGTGGCCCAAAATAACGAGCAAACTATAATCATGAATTCTTTACATGATTTTGCATAGAAATTTTAAGTCGGTTAAAAAAAACCAGCTGTTGTATAGAAACGTGCTATACTATAACTACGCGGTGAAAATGTATGGAACAGCAATTTTTTTTTTAATAACCTACGAAAAATTATCGAAATGTGTTCAGGATCATATACTTAATCAACGGTTAGGTATACTTAGTATGCGCACGGATAACATCCCGGCCACCTGCCACCTATCGTACTTATAACTTATTACCCTCGAAGACATACCGCTACAGCTTCTGAAAGTTCTTCATAACTAACATGCTTATTCATCATCCCCTAGCCTTTTCCCAACTATGTTGGGGTCGGCTTCCAGTCTAAGCGGATGCAGCTGAATACCAGTATTTTACATGGAGCGACTGCCTATCTGACGTGCACAACCCAGTTTCTAGGTAATACAATACCCCTTTGTAAGACTGGTTGTCAGACTTTCGGGCTTCTGACCTACCCGTAACGACTGTCAAAGATCCACAAATGACAGCCGGGACCAACGGCTTAACGTGCTTTCCGAGGCACGGAGGGGTCTCGGTAGGTAAAGATGGTCACCCATCCACAGACCAACCGCGGCAAGCGTAGCTTAACCTGATCGATCGACCTGTACGGCTGTTATTATTTAGCCACGGGCCCCTCACTTACATGCTTATTATCCTTCATAAAAACGAGCGGCCCGTAAGATCATCCAGCATCATTTATCATCTCAATATGATGACATTTCAGCCAATTAGCGGAGGTTTTGTGCACGGTATCGAGATAATACGGCAGGGTGCCTTATACGGCGCATCCTTATTGGGTGAAATTTAAACTGATTGGTGGGAAACGAGACTGGACAATACACTAAGCACCACAAAACATAAGTAAGGAGTAAGCACGGAATTAACCCTTATGCGCTCGCCACTAATTGGGCCCTAACTTGGAAATCTCGGTATTTCGACGAAAGTTCTTAATTAATTACCTATGCCTAAAGCGTAAGGGGATTGTTGGATTGTTTCTTTAGCGCCCAAGTGTGCTTTATGGGGTGGGGGACTTATTTAAGAGTAATCACAAATGGCAGAGAGAACTTTTTCCTTGAAAGTGACGGTCAAAATGGACAAGATGGACCTGATAGTGAATCAGCATTATTCACAATTAGGTATTCGATACGCTTTCGTGCCGATTCGAGCATCAATCAATGTTATCGAAGGAGTCCTCTAGACGCTGTTTACAAATCCAAAACCGACAGTATAAATAAGGTTTAAACCAAATAGACGATCATTATTCTTCCGACGACGGCTACTTATTTGCGGTCGGGGATTTGGCAAATCAGGTAACCTAAAATGTGCCATTTTCGACTCGGGAGCCAGGCGACTGGTTGTGCTATGCAGGTCCATTTTGATTGTGATTAATCCATTATTTAGTCCTGTGGATTCTGTGGATAAGATTCCGTAGGACACAAAAAAATATGAACCATCACTTAACACTGACTGTAGAAGCATATATAGAAAACATTGTCACAATACTATGGAAATTCTACATAATTTTAAAGAATAGCTCAAAGACTCCCATCCATCACCCCGGTAAGTTCAAGGCAAACGTCGGTCACCAAATCTCAGGGAAGGCCTGTTCGTCACGATGCTGCTTACCATAACAATAGCAGGTACATTTTACAAGAAGGTAACATCGCCGATCCTCCTCTATAATTTATGGAAATGACCGCAAACAAAAACACACGACAAAGGTGTCTACTCGAAATTAAATAGATGGGTTGTGTATCGTGTTCTTCATTGTTCAGCTATTGTTCCCTCGCTTCATAATCGTAAATATCATCCCTTGACCCTCTGCTGTTGAACCGACACGTTGTATGGCTTAAGCTATTAAAAGTTACGACGTCAAATGTGACCGGATACACAAAGTGTTGGCTTTTGTGTGTTGGCATTCCGAAAAAGGAAAACAACATAAAAATAAGAAAGCGAAAATTCGATCGCGTGCATCGTTAAAAGTGTCGGTTGTGAAAATTTTCGGAGAAAGAGTTGTTCAATCGGAAAGCTAATAATCGTGTTATCGTATTTTTATCGTGATGTATCTGTATTACGAGGTATGTGTGGAGTGGCGCGCGCTAAGTGCCCGGCTTCGCTTTGTCGCGATAACGCGGCGCGCTCGCTAATTGGACACGATTTATTAGCTTGCGCGTACGCCACGACACAACTAAATCGGAACTCACCTTTAATTTTAACCGGCAACTGCCACTATGTTTACGGTCTAACTAACCACTAACCACAAGATTCTGTTAATTAACTAAGTATTGTTTAGTTATATAAACCGCGGTTTCAATGTCAGTTACATTGTCAGTACTTAATTTAACGCTTTTCAAAGCTTACCTACTGACAATCCGGATCTACGCGTTCAATATAGTAATGCACTGAGATTAATGCCAGCTGATATGTTGAATGTTGATTAATGTTGAGAATGACTACCTACTTCATGAAATATAAATTAATAGGGAAATATAAATGAATATAATATAAACTTAGAGGGTTGTATGTATTCCAGGTTGTATTGATGATTTTAATGATTATAATTCTGTAAAGTCATAATTACGATCGCGAAACATATTTTATTCAATTTACAACCAGACACTGACCTGCAAGTCTTTGGTCAACTAGACCCGCTCGAACTGAACCCACGGGATCACTCAAAAAAAAAAAAATAGCAAAATTTTAGTTTCGCGGGCTATCTAGCGCATAGCGGAGTTCATAGGCTTAATAACAATTTTTCTTAATGGGGATTAAGTAAAATTGTTACTAACCCTATGAACTTCTGTCTGGAATAAAAGTTTTTTATTCTAATGTTCTGTTGTTCATGACCGTTCCCTATTTCCTAACCAGATGTCTCTATCTCCCTGCGTTGGTTACGAAACGCGCTCGCCCACGTCCGAATTTCGAATCGACTTCGCTATCGAAAAATAGAAAGTCATAAATTACCGAAGGGTCGCTTTCCCACTTATATCTAGGTTAATGCTGTCGGAGAACTACGGAACTGAACTATACTGGAAGGAACTGGCGATGAGTTGTTACTATTTTTGTTACGAACACAGAAATATAAAACTTTAGTTCCGGTTCGTATGCAGCTAAAGAATGTCTTGCTTGTAAAAGTTTGAATGAAAACTGTGTTTTTCTTATACAATTAGAACCAAATACTAAAATAAAAGATTGAATAATGGAAGTTTCCTGTATTGAATCCACATGTGTCCATGCAAAGGAATCTAACTCCAAATTGCGAATTCCATATCTTCGCCCAAACTGCAGTCGTATCCAGTGTAACAGAATCAAAGATTATCAATAAATAGTGAATGGATTGAGTGTCTGCTGGGCATGTAAACAAAGCAGATGCCAGCGCGGCCCACATCAGCGTACGATCATCTTCTCTGACGTAACCACGTATCGCGGTGTTGCAACCTAATCGGGCGGTCAGTTCGCATGCTTGTTTAAAAGTTTATATCTTACTAAACACATTCCCAGTTAGACTTTTATTTTTGTACGAGAACCTGTTAGGACTGAAGTGCTGCAAAAAAGTTTAGACATTCTGACATGCACTTTGATGCATTCAAACATCTCGAGTTTTTTATAACGGGATCACCCGTTGTCACTTCACTTGTAACTTCTTGGGATATCTATCCCATGTGACAAGTTTTACCTAGTAACTTAGTTGTAGTCATCTAACCAGCACCTAGTTGCGTAACACACTATCAATAAAAAGGAAATTGCTAATCTATTGCTTCATATATTCGAAAAATGTGTCTGCTCAACAACGTGAATAACGCAAGGAATGTTCTTGAACTGTCAGAATGAAATCCATTTCTACTGGGCCTCAAGTCTGCTATTACAATAGTGTCAGAATGGTCTATCATTGATTTTATAATTGTTGATTTTGAGAAGTTTGGTAATCTATTAATTTAATGGCGTCATTATGACTTTCCAATGGTCAACCACTGACACTCCATTGAAAGAAATGGCATAGAATGGTAATCTCGTACATAATGAAAAATGAATTATACAGACTTACGCGTTAATCTGCAAAAATTTTGACAGTTCCTTTGATCAGTAACCTACCATTAGAACGTCATTGTGCAGTCATTGCTTTTAATTCGTTACGAGTATCGTATAATTTCTGTGCCATTGACCGACCAATGATCAACCATTATGAATTTAGCAGATTACGAACTTTTAACAAAATGACAATGGGGTGGTGGTGGGATCGTGTTGGAATGACGAATTTATAAAAATAGCAGACTAGGGCCCCTGATAGTGTGCTACGCAAATACCCCGCTGTAAGGGCTGAAGAATCTGCTCAGTCTGCAGAGACCAGAACAGTAGAACCACTCTGAAAATTTGCACTTTCATGCATTAAAAAATATGTTTTCTATAAACGGGGGATGTCCCTAGAAGTAGCAATGGCTTTCATTTTGACAGTATTTATTTAAACTTTTTACATAATTTAAAAGCTAAAAGTCTTAAAATAATAATAATAATATGTACAAGTACATATATGAAAAGGTGGAAAAATAATAAAAGGGCATCAATAAATTTATCCGCATCGCTGTCAACAGAAAACGTGCCCAAAAGGCTGGCAGATTCTTTGGCCAAAAAATCGGCCAGCCACTCTGGTTACGTGAAGAGTCGACCCACCGCTTGGCGATGTCTCGAAATACTAATTGGGCACTCGTGGCCCTAGTGTTTCAACCCCAAACGGCTCAAACATATAAGTTCCAAAGAGATTGGAGTAGTTGCCAAGAAGTTAATTGAGAAGTGAAACGTTTTAGTAGCTTTGTTGCAGTTATCTAACCAGTAACATAGCTAGTACCTTGCAGTAAAGAAACTATTATGTAATCCAAGGCACCGGTTAGAACAAACGATGTAATAAACTGTCGATAAACATTTAATCTCCTTCCTTTTTCCGGATTAATGTTCTCATAGACACTAATGCAGCATTTATACAGGTTTTAACAAGCCAGTACACATCGGACAAGCAGTTGACAACCTGTCCAACACCAAAGAACATGTATATAACGGAAATATTATTTTATATCTTCTGCCCGCGACTTTGTCCGCGTGAAATTTCTTGTTGTCCCGACCCACCCCGTCGCATCGCATCGCCTGCCATGCGCATGCGCTATTTCCTACTTCGTTTTCGCTTAGAGTTGTTTCAGATTTTTTTACCTTTTTGCTCGGCTCCTAAGGGTCCTAGCGTGATATTAAATAGCCTATAGCCTTCCTCAAGAATTGGGCTATCAAATACAAAAATAATTTTTCAAATCCGACCGGTAGTTCCAGAGATTAGCGCGTTCAAACAAACAAACTCTTTAGCTTTAATATTAGTATAGATATAGATAGATATCTGATGAACTTCAAATGGGGGTAAAGCCTTATTCCGACATCCTACACTACGTATGTAGATTCTGATAAGTCCCGCCATTCATTTATAACAATTAATTTGGACATAATCATTACTAATGAATGCTGAGCGGGCCCGATTTCTTAATTAGTAACTTTAAGTCGTAACTCGTCACTCACTACCGATAGCTGCGGTCAATTATTTTAGTTAACTGACATCGGAATTAGAACGAATAATTCTGAGGAAAACCGTATGAATAAATCTTCGTAATAAATGACGTCCTCAGTTATTTATATAGTTATTGTTAAAGTAACAGAACCTACACAAAATTAGTCAGAAGAATTTGGTCATGAAACTATACATACATATGTATGACTCACTCGCACTTTATTTTGTATGGACGATGGTGACCAGTACAGGAAAGTATAGGTTTCCGTTAATTGTTTCAGCATTCAAAATTCAATATTCAAATGTGATGTCACAAAATAACACAGAGCTTTTAATAGATGAGTCCATATATTAGAACATATCAATGATAATGCACAGACTATTTGCATACAATCGCGACACTTATGAAGTTGTGCCCAGAATTAAACATGGAGCATGTCAATATAAAATAATATACAAAAATAAAACTAACGATTAGAATCACAAATTCATTGGTGGAGCTTGATGAAATCTATCTATATGTATAAACATCTATACAAAAAAATAAAATTAAGTGTCTTTTTGTAATGTCAAAATAACAGTTTTTTACAAAATGCATATGTTTTTAAATTTGTCTTTCTGTCTGTTTGTTCCCGCTAATCTCCGAAACCGCTGTACCGATTTTGATGAAATTAGGCATGGCGATATTTTAAAACCCTGGAGAAGCACATAGGCTACATTTTATCGACATACCATGCGGGCAGGGCCGCAGGCGGAAGCTAGTAGCAAATATTAAAGATAAGGACAAAAGTTAATTAGAAATAGGTAAGTAGTACCTAACCTTCAGAAAATGTGTGTACAACTGCAAATAACTTCCAGGAGGAACGGTAAAAGATGAACATTGAATTGATTGAGGAGACTAAACCCTTGTATATAAACGATGGTGATGATGTCCAAAGATATCCAATGAAATAGAAATCGAAGCAGGATAATTGGTTGTAGGTACCTAAGTCAATAAATTCCTAAATCACGGTAGTATGGAAACAATGCCAGCGTTGAACTTCATTCAAAAGACCGACTCCTTTTGATTCCGACCTTTGATATAAATGCCATGCTGCCTGCTATTTAGGGGACTTACCTCTATGAATTCAAATGTCGCCTCTGTCGGAAACACTATTCAAAATGGTAGGCATGTAATGTAAACAAATTAAGGAAAAATGTGGTTTATGAAAAACATTAAAGTAATTTCTGAATTACATTAACTAGGTATTCAAATAACAATAGGAATTAAATTAGTAAACCAATGTAAACACAGTGTTATTTTTGGACAAATTTATCCTGTGACTCATGAAAATATTTATCATCATCAGCCTATAGCAGTCTACTGCTGGACATAGAACTCTCCTATCCTCCTCTCCTCTCCTATCGCCATTCAACTCGATTTTCGGCAACTGTCATCCAGCTGCTACCAGCTATCTTGCGAAGATCGTCGCTAAAAATATTGAAAGCTGTAAAATTATTTTTAATGACGCATTCAATGAACTAAAATCATCATTTACCTACAAATTCTTAGTAATAGTTTGTTATTCACTAACTAAATAATATCGACGCTTGAAAAGCAAAATTGACTAAGCGACATACGGCTATAATAATTTTGCCTTTCAAGCGTCGATATGCAAGCATAGGTTTTTCATGATTTCATTATCAGTTTAAATAAATAAAATACTTATGACTGATATCTGTTCGTAAGGTACCTACCACTCAATTGGCTGCATATTGATAATGTCATGCGCACATTCCATGTTTCAATAAATCTTGTGCGAACGCATCTGTTATTGCTCAGGTTCATTTACAGTTTCAACTCCAACATTGGCGCAATTTCCATATGGAAAGTAATCTCAATCATCAGGCCGAGTGCGGGATTCACCAGCGACCAATGATCTCATAGAGATTAAGTGCCAATTTGGCTTCGAAGTATAACGGAACTAAATTAGCCATAAACCGCGACTAGAATACTTATAACATTTTTATTGGACTTGTTGACTCAAAAGATGAGTTGAGAAGAACGAGTATAAAGAAACGACAGCTTAAGAATAAAATGGTTTCTTTAATGTTACGCTTCAAAAGATAAATGACGATATAAAAATGAAATCTTATCCAAATTAAAGAAGCAAACGACATAATCACGTCGACACATCGCGCCGGGCCTCCAAATGAAATGGATTCGACATTTGAATTGTAAAACTGTTAGATCGTCGCGCGTCGGTAGTGGGACGCGACGACCTCCGACCTGCGCCCGCGCCGCGCAGCGCCAACCATGCCGGATTACGTTGTACATGCATCTGGTTTACAGATGTTAATCGCGGACTACTACTCTTTATGGTCGTATTAATATCGCCGCCAGTAACTCTTTGTTTTGATGTCATATAAATAGCTTATTATGGCTACCATTAGCCTCAGTCATAACACGAGTTATGAAGAAAAACCGTGTCAGTTCCGTGTTAAAAATTTTACTCGACCGTTCATTGCCGTCCGTTCCAATTTCCCGTCCGTCCGTACGTAACGTTATAAGTTTTATGCGTTGTTCAGGTCGATCGGCATACATATTGAGGTCGGGATGTTTAAAACTCTTTCAATTGTGGGGCAATTAATCACTTATGCAGCGGGTGCTGAGGATCTCTTGACTCACAGTTAAATTAAAAGGAGCATAACAAATAAAGTTAAGTGCTGTGTCGGGTCTCGTTTCTTCAATAATGAATCACGATGTGAGAAAAGAGGCAATTACTCTCATTATTGCCGCACATGAGTCATGGCAAGCAAGGGGGAAGCGGTATATCACATGCGTCGAGGGTGGCAGGCCACTGCGTTAAACGCCATACATTACGACTGAGAATTTCAGGGAAGTCAAACATACTGCGATATGCACACAAATGACTTCTAAAATTACAACAGTTGCAGTACTTAGGAAACCTAAACTTAAGATATTTGCGTCCGTAACATTAATAGAATATGAAACAATGAATGGATGTTGTGAAAGATGATATGGTTAGAAAGAGAGTGACTACCGAGATGACGACTAATAGAGAAGTATGGAGGAAAAGAAATGTTGCGGCGACCCCAAGTAAATTGAGATAAGGCAGGAGAATGATGATGAGGAATGACAGCCCCATTTTATGTCCAGAAAAATCACTGTCGATTCCAAGGTTTCCTGGAAGAAATGCATAAGGCCGCCCAATGTAAAATCGTATATTTTGCAGTGTTTGATGTATTTTTGAGTAAGCCGTTGGTCCTGGCTGTCATTCGTGGATATCTGACAGTCGTTACGGGTCGTCAGGAGCCTGAAAGTCTGACAACCAGTCTTACCAAGGGGTCTCGTATTACCCATTAACAGGGTTGTGGAGGTCAGATAGACAGTCGCTCCATGTAAAATACTGGTATTCAGCTGCATCCGGTTAGACTGGAAGCCGACCTATAACATAGTTGGGAAAAGGCTAAGCAGATGATGATGATGTATTTTGAAGTGTACAATAAAGTTTATATAAATCACACTAATATTATAAAGGCGAAAGTTTGTGAGTGTGTGTGTGTTTATATGTTTGTTACTTCTTCACGCTCAAACGGCTGGACCAATTTTGATTAAATGTTCTATGGAGGTAGCTGTCACCCTGGATTAACATAGACTACTTTTTATCCCGATATTCCCAAGGGATCGACATTCACGCGGGTGAAACCACGGGCGCAGCTAGTAAACAAATAAATGAACATTCATAAAATGAATATCTGATGTAATTCTACCTAACAAGCGTGATGTGATCGATTGATTAACACCTCTTAGATAAGATTCCAGATGAATAGTTATTTAATAGATAAGCTTCGCATTACCAAATGCATATTTTTACCAGTTTATCAGATAAGCGAATGAGCGTGAAACCGGCTCCATGAGATTGATTACTAATTAATTTCTTAGCGAAACTTGTTCGTGTTGTTAATACATTAAAGGCGCTTAGGTACGTGGTTTAACCGTTAGATAAATAATAATTATGGTCTTAATAGGAGACAGCAGGTAATATTTCTCCTCAGTGGTCTACGCGCAAATATAATTATTTTCAATTCTACGACGAACAAAACCCTTTTGAAAAATGAATCAGATGACAAACTTAAAACCAAATTGGTGATGAAGAACAGTGTGGATGTTTATGATGGAAGCAAGAGGATTAATAATAAGCTTTTGAGTAGGTACTGATACGGAAAAGAAGTAAGATATCTACAGTTACTTTTATAATAAAACTGAGCTAAAAGAAGGTAACTCCGATTATATTGGCAATTGAAATAAAACTTGTCTTTATCCATTCAGCTCTAATTAAAAAAAAAATCCGCTAACGTCTCACATACCCAAACGTGTGAACTTATTAGGTCAAGATAATCTCAACACACACTGTGCAATATTTAAAGAAACTACAGCACATTGCTTGCGCCTTCCACAAAAAAAACAAGATCATCAGATTGTACCAAAGAAAGGAAGCAATGGAGCGCAAGAAAGGCGAATCTTTCTTCCGTAACTTGGTGGAGGCGCGGCTGTTTCGTGTACCACATTCGAAGTCCAGATTAGAGAGTACAAATCCACATACACATGGAACGGATATGAATAGCATACGACGAACAAACAGACGGTTCTAATCACAACAGCACACAATGGTATTGTTTATTTCATCCCATGAACACGGAAACTGTATCTTGATACTCAAGTGGGTGGTCGATTACCGTCGTGATAGAATGCATAGTTGTGGTATTAAATATATCAATAAACAGCTTTGTTAACTGTAACTTTCGGACGTAGAAAACATTTTTTCTCGTCGGTAAAATCTTGGTGAGCCTCATTCAGACTTCTTTGTCGGCGACTATGGATAGAAAAAGACGGTTGAATCATTATATTTTTAAATTAATAAATATATATTAATCTCCAAGATTTTTGTCAATGATTCAAGGATTTGTGATTTCATAATCTTTTGCGCTAACTAAACAAAAATATTATTTACGGATTAAAATCTGGAGAAAAACAGCTAAGAATAGTTCATAACAAAAGCATATAAGTAAGAGTTCAAAATCCCTATTCATACAACATACCTACCTAGACGAGCTTTCAGTACCACACTTGACCGGAAGCACTCGAGGTCTGGTAGCCGATACCGATACCAGCCCCACTTCAGATTACTCCGACACCTCAAATAGATTCCATCAGCCCAAGTTATTTGATCTTACCACTTGAAACGTAAAACATAAAGGATCTTAAGATGTCTGATGAAGCAAGGATGAAGGATAGCCAGATGACCCTACTTACTGAGTTCTTTAAATATTTATAATTAAAGGACGATAAAGTATCTCTTTACAAAGATTAGTCGGATCGAATGTATGGATGGTAAATTCAATATTAAAAGAGTAAATGTAAACGCACCGCTGATAACGATGTGTTTTGATCTCATTGATACTGAAGATAATGTTTTCGCATTAAAGAAAGAAGACAATCGACAACCTAATGTTAGGTTTTGTTCTTTGTTAATAAATAGAAACTTATGTTTTTAAAGATAATTGTTAAAATTAGTTAATTTTGTTAGGATTTTTGTAAATATAATGTTTTAAATATTATCAAAGCAATTTTGTGTAAACGATTAATTACTATTGTTTGGGAATGTCAACCCTTGATTTAATATTGATTGGTGCATGGCGGGAAAATAGGTCGCTCTACTATTGGATTACGACATCGACACTAGTATCGCCTGATGTCGTGGGCCAATTGGAGAGCAGGATTTGGCGCGGGGATTTTGGGGGTTCGTTGGCTAGGAGCGGGTGCGGAGACGGCATTCGCTCCTGGGCCATCGATTGCGATATTCGATTAGAATCGGTTCCAAAGAAATGTAATAATAAGTTTAAGTAACATAGTTGTTTTGTTGTAAACCCAATTAAAACTAAATGAGTGAACAGTTTGAGTTTGTATTCATCAGTCTTCCCAGCTAGAATAGTATCCCTTTGAGAGTGGTGACCGCTGAGGCTGGTTTCGTTTATACTTCAGAAGTGAAAAGCACCCAAAACGTAAGTACACGCCCAAATTGTATCTCTACTTTATTTGATGTGATTATAATATCACGGATCTTGCCTCAGAATTAACTTGAGACCTAAGACTAGTTTTAGGATATTGCGTTAATTACGTAGTACCTAACACGCTTTTGTTTTTAGATTTTGTATAGATTTTTACTGCTAAACGTTATTATGTTGAAGTCTTATAATCACATTTGGTTTATAATTAATGTTATTAGTTTTTGTGGGTCTGTCAACCGATATATTATTAGCGTGGCGTAATTTAGCGAGTGAATACCCGTTTACACTATTCCGTGTTACTACTGTGGAAGAAGTAACGGGCCGGCTAATAAACAATTGAATTGACATATTGTGGTCCGGGTTCGAATTCCGGTCAGTAGCCAAATCGCAAGCTTGGAATAAAATGGTTGAGTTGGATGTCAGGGAACCCCTTTAAAACAAATGTAATTTAATCAAAAATATAAAGTTGTTCTGTAGTTTTTCGATGTAGATCTTTTAAAGTTTAGCATTATTGGATTGAGACGGCGCTTACCAAGCAGAGCGTCACCCGACACCTCCGACGATAAGTTGAACCGATGCGAGCGAACCACTTGACGCTGCATACCGCATTTATCGCTTTTGGGACTTAAGTGTTCTTACTTGGAACAAAGGTGCCAGTTTTATTTTTAGAACAGGATGAATTAGATTTCATTGTTTGTATAAGAAATACCAATCTTAATCCCACTGAAAAAATGCATAATGCTCAACTAAAACGATATATCTGTACCCTTTGCTATTGTCCAGTGGTATTTAAAGAAAGGTTAAACGATTGCTTAGTTTGTATCTGTCTGCAATCACAAACTTTTCAATAGGTTACAACTTCGATATCCAGTTCTCAAATTCCTTTATCGCGAGATTTCAGGCAATCAACTGGGTCAACGGTGGCTCGTGACTCCGGGTCACAGGGAGCCCCACTCTGCCACGCGGAGCCGAAGTCGGCTGCGAAGTCGAAGTCCCGAGCCGGACATCGAGTTGGGCCGTGACCAGCTTCGAAGGCTTGAGAATGAAGTACGGCGGGAGCGCGACCGTTTGCGCGTCGCCGAAAACCTACACCACGCGTCGCGTCGCAGCGACGAGCCGCGAGCGGACAGCCGTCTCCGCAGCATCTCCGCGTCAGCGCGGCGCCAGGACGCCGAGCTACGCGCAGAGCAACGCGCGGAGCGTGGACTACGGCAGCACGACCGTGCAGGACGGATTGGAAGGTCACGTAGCCATTCTTTTTCAAAAGGAGATTTTTTTTGACATCATTAGTAACTTGAGAGATGGTCTCGCATTACCACATGTAAACCAAAGCGCACCACTACAGCGAATCGATTATAAAAATATATTGCCAAACTTTGATCCCTCGTCCAAAAACCAGCGAATGGACGTGTGGTTAAGAAAGGTGAATGTGTGCGCTTCGGTATACGGTTGGGATGAAAGATCCACCACTCATTTCGCTATGCAAAAGTTGCAAGGTCTGGCCAAGACGTGGTGCGAAAGTTTAAATACTATTCTATTTACTTGGCAAGAGAAGCTATTGAACGCTTTTCCTTGCGAACAGAACTACGGCCAGACCTTGGAAGATATGATTAAAAGAAAAAGCAAATATAACGAATCCATAGAGGTCATCATAATCCATACTATGAAAAACTAAGCCTAGTGAATCAATGTGATATAGTAGGTACCCGCGCAGTAGAATGCATTATACATGGCATTACAGATAAGACACTTAAATCAGGAGCTTTAGCACTGCGTTGTACCCATCCCGATCAACTGTTACAGTATTTACTCAGTAATAGGGACTTTGATAATTCTCACGTTTCCAATACAGCGAGCGCTAGACCTAGTGCCATACCGAGTCACGTCACCTGTTATAATTCTAAGGAAAAGGGACATGGTTTCTTGCACTGCACTAAGCCGTTGGTGGAGTGCACGCGTTGTAATAAGGTCGGCCACACTGCGGAAAAGTGTTATAATAAGTCAGATGACAAAGTAACAAGCACTAGTGGTGCAGCGCAGAAAACTATGAGAATTGATTTTATAAACAATGAAGACGCACCCATAGATAAAAACCCTGGCTCTAAAAATAAAAGTCAGTAGTTATGTACTTACAGCTTTTATAGATTTCGGGAGCGACGTTACCCTGATTAGGGAATCCGCTGCCAGGAGATTAGGTGTATCTCACGATAATGTCCCCACACTAATGAAAGGATTTGGTAATAGCGTGGTTGACATGAGTGTCAATGAGGTAGAGGCTAGAGTTACTTGCAAAGTCGTGACCGACCATTTATTAGAGGTCCCTGTGCTTATAGGACAAACGTTTACGGAGCAATCTCACATATCGGTATATAAAGATAGAAACAAATTGCAATTCTATAATATTGGGAATGAATTGCCTTGTTCTGAACTTGCTGATGACAGTGATACCTTGTTGAGGTTTTCGACATCTAGTACAATTGACATCTATGGCCCTGCATCAGTTAGAGTGGAGACTCAACTTGCGTTCGATGAAAAATAGCGTAGCAGGAAAGCCTAACGATCAGTATTTCATAGTTGGAGGACTTCATCGTTCGATCAATGGACGCATTAACGTATTGGTTTTACCCTGTTTTGGTTTTTGCAGAATTTCGTCTAAACTAATCTTTTGTCGTGCTGAGAGAGTCGACGTTGTGAATAGAGTTGTAAATGAACCGTCAATTGAGTCAAAAGTTGGGCAGCGATTCGATGAAAGTCAGGTGCGTGTAGGTGAAGATGTATCTGAAAATGTAAGACGAACTCTTGTAATAGGGTGACCGTGATTATTAAATAAAGAGAACTGTTTGGTTCTAATACCGATATAATAATGAACATTAGTATATGTGCAGTTACAGTTATATAGGGTTAGGCGTGCTGCACACTACACTCTCATAAAAATACTTGAGAAATATCAGCACTGTTTCGCCTCGTGCTTGAAGGACTTAGGATGTACCAGCGTCAGAGATGAGCATAGAACTTAACAGTCAGCGTCCAGTTGTTTATCGCCCGTACAGGTTCTCGCATCACGAGAGGAAAAAGGTGCGTTCTATAGTTGCAGATATGTTAGATGCTGGCGTGACACGAGAATCTGTTTCCGAGTATGCTAGCCCTATTCTACTCGTACGTAAAAAGGATGGTTCCGCAAGATTGTGTGTAGATTTTCGTATGCTGAATTCAGTGACTGTCAAAGAAAGGTATCCAATGCCTATCATCGAGGACGAAATAGCACGTCTCTCCGGGCAATCGTGTTTCGTAATTCTCGATCTTGCGTCTGGCTATTATCAGGTATCGATCTCAGAACGAAGCAAGCATTTGACCTCCTTTGTTACACCGGACAGCCAGTACGAGTACAATCGTATGCCGTTTGGCCTAGCCAATGTACCTGCCGTGTTTCAACGCATGATTAACACAATACTAGGTTCAGCTCGATTTAGTAAGGCAACAGTGTATATCGACGACGTTTTTATATTTGGAAAGGACGCTACACAGTGCTTAGAGCGACTTGAGGAAGTCCTGCAGATGTTAGAAAAGGCGAATCTTACTTTAAACTTGTCAAAATGTGAGTTCTTACGTGATAAGGTCGACTATTTAGGCTACGAGATTAGCGCCAGCGGTATCAGACCCGGTGAAAAGCGCATGTAGCGTGGTCAACTTTCCTCGACCCGAAAATGTGCACAACGTCCGGCAATTTTTTGGCCTGGCCAGCTACTTTCGCAAGTTTATAGAAAACTTTGCACAGATATCGTCGCCTCTTAGCAAGCTACTTATAAAGGACACAGCCTGGGAGTGGAGTGACGATCAGGAGCGGGCGTTCGAGAAGCTTAAAGCGAGTTTGGCTAATAGACCGGTTTTAGATATATATGACCCCGCTGCTGAATTAGAATTACACACAGATGCAAGTAGGCTAGGAATCGGTGGGATTCTTCTTCAGCGAAAGCGAGACTGTGAGAATTTCCACCCTGTAGCGTATTATAGTCGGCAGACTTCTCCCGAGGAGAAGAACTTCCACTCTTATGAGTTGGAAACCCTAGCAGTAGTTTGCTCCCTTCGTAAGTTTAGAGTTTATCTATTAGGGAAAGAATTCAAGGTTATCACCGATTGCAGCGCATTGCGTTCTACATTCTCAAAGCGGGACTTAATCCCAAGGATAGCACGATGGTGGCTGACACTACAGGAATTCAACTGTACTGTTGAATATAGGGCCGGAGTTAAAATGAGTCATGTTGACGCATTGTCACGAAATCCTGTCGGACCGTCGGAATCTCTTGAGGATCAGTTTCCGACGATAATGACCATTAGTAGCGAAGATTGGCTTAACACACTTCAATTAGGCGACTCTGAGCTGCGTAGGATAGTAGATATTTTGAATAGTAATCTAGATGAAAAAGGCCTACGATACATTAAACAGAATTATGTCATTAGAGACAATAGGTTATTTCACTATTTATATGGTGATGAGGAAAAGGTCAGATGGGTAGTACCAAAAGGGGCAAGGTGGCAAATATGTAAGCTCAATCACGACGACATTGGACATTTCGGCATTGAGGAGACTTTGGAGAGGATTAAAAATAATTATTGGTTCCCCAAAATATCCAGGTTCGTCAAGAAGTCCCACATACTTCTTGACCGCTAGCATTGAGTGTGCTTATGCAAAAAAAAAAAAAAAAAAAAAACCACGGGAAGGACGCCTTCAGAGGTAATGTTCGGAACCTGTATGAGCAGTGAAATTAATCCCATGCTTAATGTTGTCACAGTAGTCACTCGCAATAAGGATGATTTATCGGGTATACGCGACGAAGTTAAGGCTAGAATAGATAGAGAGCAGGCAAAACAGAAGGATAGGTATGACAGAAAAGAAAACACGGGCGCACCTACAGTGAAGGTGAGCTCGTAAAAATAACAAAGACTTGTTTTAGTAACAACGGACAGAGCAAACTTATGCCTTCTTTCGTAGGACCATACCGTGTTAGCAAGGTTCTAGGTATGGACCACTATGTTGTAGCACCGATACAGTCAGTCAGTTGTAGTCGATACAGGAAGCAGACGCCCAACAACTGTCGCTGCGGACCGCATGAAGCCATGTGATCGCTCTAGAGATCGACGAGGATGATGTTGATGATAGCTGCGATAGTGACGACAATAATATTGGCAATAATTTGGATTAGAATATGAGCACCATACTTATTGCGTTATGTTGAAATTAAGACAATATTATGTACAGAATATTATTCGTTGTTACAGATCAAGTACGCGAGAATCGATCGGTTCGTGGCTTGATGCAAAAAGTGCAACAGCAAGTTCTATCGGCTGCCATCACGAGCATTAATCGATCGGCTCGTGCGGGCGTCGCTAGACATCCTGATTAGTGGCTTGATGCAAAAAGTGCACAAGCAGTGGCTCGATGCAAAAAGTGCACGAGCAAGTCCTATCGGCTGCCATCACGAGTATAAATCGATCGGCTCGTGCGGGCGCCGCTAGGCATCCTGATTAATCGATCGTTCAGGATATTAGGGCACCCTGATTAATCGATCGTTCAGGGATCTAGTTTGTTTCACGACAAAATCGATCGGTCGTGAACTTACTCTTGAGATGTTTCGTGACCCAATGAATCGATCATTTGGGTTCACCTTGTGTCGATCCGGCAAATCGATTGCTGATGGATCATCATCTGCCTAGCCTTTTCCCAACGAGGTTGGGGTTGGATTCCGGTCTAGCAGAATGCAGCTGAATACCAGTGTAATTGCTGATGGATATCGTTATTTAAACCTTTTATGTGTTGTTTACAAAAAAAAAACTTATGTTTTCTACAGTTGTATGTAATGCTATTTTGTCTTCACTATTTTGTTTGATTGTTGTTAGTTCATTAAAAGAAATTAATAAGTAGCAGTAGTTATTAATTATTATTGTAACAAGTTCAAGGAACTGGTCAAAAACTCGAATGTCTGAAAGGTTCAATAATGCTATTTTGTCTTCACTATTTTGTTTATTGATTGTTGTTATAAGTAGCAGTAGTAGTAGTTATTAAATATTATTGTAATAAGTTCAAGCAACTGGTCAAAATCCGATTGTTAGGTTTCCACCTGGAGTCGTGTGCAGGGCCGCACACGATGTCAGGACGGACGATTGTTAGGTTTTGTTCTTTGTTAATAAATAGAAACTTATGTTTTTAAAGATAATTGTTAAAATTAGTTAATTTTGTTAGGATTTTTGTAAATATAATGTTTTAAATATTATCAAAGCAATTTTGTGTAAACGATTAATTACTATTGTTTGGGAATGTCAACCCTTGATTTAATATTGATTGGTGCATGGCGGGAAAATAGGTCGCTCTACTATTGGATTACGACATCGACACTAGTATCGCCTGATGTCGTGGGCCAATTGGAGAGCAGGATTTGGCGCGGGGATTTTGGGGGTTCGTTGGCTAGGAGCGGGTGCGGAGACGGCATTCGCTCCTGGGCCATCGATTGCGATATTCGATTAGAATCGGTTCCAAAGAAATGTAATAATAAGTTTAAGTAACATAGTTGTTTTGTTGTAAACCCAATTAAAACTAAATGAGTGAACAGTTTGAGTTTGTATTCATCAGTCTTCCCAGCTAGAATAGTATCCCTTTGAGAGTGGTGACCGCTGAGGCTGGTTTCGTTTATACTAATTTTTTTTTTAATATTATGGAATCGGCTTAAAGTCTAACCTAAATGCGATGAGAGTACTTCTAACGATTTTCAAGGGATCTTCAGTACCTGTTAAGAAAAAAAAAAAACGAGAACTTACAATTCTTAAAATCAATGCTTTCTAAGTTACAGCAGTCTGTAAACGTATATTACTGAACACAAGCCTTTAACAGACTTCACATCGAACAACCGATACTAAGAAAAGCAGTAACACAATCTAAAGAAGCACATGATATGATGCTGGTTGTACTAGCTACTAACGAATTAATCCTGTAATCCTGAAAGCAATGTATGACGTGTAAGGCGGCACGTTCGCAACATGGTGCCTTGCACGCGGTGGCGGTTGGTCGTGTAAAATAACAAGAAGTCGTAAACTGAAACCCGACGTTTATAGGCTTGTTCTCACAGTGATCCGGTATCGGGACAGTTTTGCACAGAATTTCAATAAGATACAAGCATATTCTCAAATTCGATTTAAAGTAATGTCGATCTGGGAATCGAAGGGAACGAACAGAAACGACTGCGTTTATTTCTTTATCATTATCGTTAAGTTCAAATACTGTAAAGTTGGTTTATACATGATTGGTTTCCAGAAATTGCATTCGGAAGTGTAAACTTTAATATAATGTATACCAATTCCGCTAAGTTCAACCACCCTATTGTTTGGCTTAGTAACTACAACACATATGTACTTATATTATAAAGTTAAATCTTAAATCTACCTCCAGATATAAAAATTCTTGACTAAATATAGCTCCTACATGAAGCATACACGCAAGATCTAAAAATAACATGATTTCATACCGGTCCCAGGTAACATAAATATGTAGAGTATCTATCTAGTCAGCATAACTAATAGCAGATAGCAATAACATGATTCAAGGCTCTGCGGGCATCTCGTCTACATACATAAATTACGTTATGCATGTATCTAATATCTCATTACGTAGCGATAGACTCCTTAGAAATGTGGCGCCAACAACTAATGATGCACCAAGTTGTTGTGCGCTTCATATTACCGCGCCGGGTGACGAATCAAGAAAGCAATTTGAAATGAAACGCGGATGTAAGGCTTCAAATGTGCGGCAAATTGCATTAGAAATTGCGTTTTAATCAAATTCTTGCAGTACTAGCAACTGGGTTGATGATGTTTCAATCTTGTTTGCATTTGTACATAAGTGAACTTAAGATTTCTAAAGAGACTCATTATAAATCAATGGTTAATTAATCCGTTGACTGGTTTACCTTTTCAATTTACTTCAGTAAATTATTGCTGCATCATAGTTTTACTGGAGATGATCGCTTATTTCCGTGCCTCAGCATTATTTTGGTCAATTTACTGTTTTGGGTACGCCTTCACAATCTGTTGCTTTCACGGCAACAATAACTTATTGTGTGCGTTCCGAAGAGTGAATTACGTCTTGCATGACTTGAGGTTTTACTAGAAGATGAAGTTTACTTTCAAACTCTTTGATTCAGAATGTTGGTGTTGCGTTGCTCTTGATCTTGATTCGATACTTGAGCAGTTGTGCAAGTTCTTTGTACGTAAGTTGCGCCTACGCACATTCCGAAGCAAGATCGAGTGTTTGATTTTATTTACCTTTGACACCTTTCTTGATTGATTCTCGAAATGGAGCTTTGGACTTACCTGAAAAATAAGATAAAAGCTTATTAGATAAGTACATTGTTAAAAAAATTGTTACAATAACAAAGGTTGGGTCATAACGCAGTTCAATAATATACTGGTTTTGATCCTAAACTTTTTCCGACAATTTTCTTATTATTAAAGGAAAAGCCTTTACAGTTGAACTAGAAACATTCCCACAAACACCTAACAATTACAGTTGCGATATATCTAATAAGCAGCTCTAATTAAATGATGCAAGTACTGCCAATATAGTTAACACAATTGTAGCAATTCTTCGATAAACGAATAATAGGCTCGCGTTAATTAGCGACGGGAGTACTTACAATCACCTTATACTCTAGAACAATGCTATTGACCTCGTTGCAATTAGGTTTAGTGCTGTTTAATTAAATGTCCTCTCTCGCAATTGTGTCAGAAGGGCTTAGGTTATCGAGATAGTTGGCTACTTGGCTATCACTCTTCAACTTTGCTGCTACTTACCTACAGCATTGTCTGACTCACTGTAAAGTATTTGCTTCGTTGCAGACTATTCGAAAATTTTGGTGCAACTCAAGGAGAAAAGGTATGTTTGTTTCATAATCATAATTAGTATTTATTCACTTAACTTAGCCAATATTTCAATTAGATATCGCAAGTGCTACTGCTGAGCAACAAATGTCATGGGTTCGATTCCCCGGTAGGGCAGTGTTATTGGGTTTTTCCATCCAAAACTTCTCAATAGAAGCCCGGAATCTGGGCTTGTCCTCGGTTGATGGCAATAGCCTTGCCTGCAGGTACAGTTCTGCCCAACCCTTTGGGGAATACAGGCGTGATGTTATGTGTTATTTCATATATCTCTATCAATATGTATTTTCTGCAATTCGTAACAAAATTTAAAAAAAAACAAGAAATCACAAATCTTGCTTATGTGAACTGCATTGCTAGTGTTCTTCAAATCGTTAAGACCGAATCGCGATTCACCTCCTTGTAGTCAAGGAGCTAAATCTTTAAAGAATATATGACACAGACTGAGACGCATTACTTTGCTGCCACCAAAACATTTTCAATAACACAAAAGAATGACAACACAGAAATCAATTACATCTTTGCGTAGGAGAAGAAAAATGTTTCATGTCGTAACTAAGGCGTTTGATTGACTAAAGCATGTCTTAGGAAGAGTAATATCTGTGCGTATAATAAGCCCTTCTATTTTAATCTAAGTGTTTTACCGCTTATCACAAACCCATTAATTACGGCCGAATAGAGTCGGACGCCCACCAGTACTTATGTACTTGCACCAACACAAATATAATTACAGTAATTGATTTAAATATCATAATAGTAGGGTTGTCCCGAGATCCAATCAAGAGATTTAGATAGTTTGTAAACAGCGTAAGTAATTGAAGCGCTTTCTATACAAGTTGTGTGTTATAATAAGCCTTATTATCCAATCTTCAAGCATCCATCGACGGGCACCGATCCTATCTTGCTTATTATTTTTTTCTTACGATAATAGTAAACAATGGTTAAATATTGGATCGATAAAGAACACGTGCTTTTAGATAAAAGGTGATAATTTAAAAGGATAAGTTAGTAGTTTTTATAAGGTAATTTTGAATGTGAATTTGGATGGCTATAAGACTAGGGGAAGACCAAAGATACGATAAATAGAACAAATATCAACTTTATTTCAATGACAATTAAGTTGATTTCAGAGTGACTAGCACTATTGAAAAAGTTATAAAAATGTTTGAAGTTGTAGCGTAAACTGAACTTTATTGTATAGGAGTTAAAGTTATTTTTCCATTAATTCACATTTGTTTACATTTTTGGCAAATAAATCGCGAACGCAGGATACTTATTTATTACGTTATGGTCTCCAATCTCCATAGCATAGTTAATGGTTAATAGAATTTAATCTCATGTTACGGCAGGTTCTTAATTTCTAATAGGCAAGGATATCAAAGTGGAAGGATCAAAGATAGTTAATGAATAACTGATTCTAAAGTCGTAACATTTACCTATCTGAATTTTATGTGGTTTCTCTACATCCCGTGTTACATACTTATAGATAAAATGGAACCACAGTCATTGTCCTGACCATAAATACTTGAATTTACGAGACATAAAAACACGTTTGGTTTGTGGTATCTTTTGAAGGATAATCAGAGTATCATATTACGGTAGCTCTGCGTTATTAAATTGTCCTTCAATAACGGAGGCTGTTCCGTGCATCCGTTGGTCCTTTTTTCATCAACTTCAAAAAAAAAAGATGTACTTTCTTGGCTGCACCCATCGGTAATGCGGCAAGTGAGATGAAAGACAGCATTCATGATCTCCGGGTGTAGTGTTACCGCAGCTATGGAGGGTAACACGATGTTGTTTATGTTGAAGCTAATTTAAATATTTTCCCATTAGATTTGAACAAATAACAAATGCTTCTAGAGATAAAACATTCGTGAGAACTTTCTCGTCAAATATGTGATGTGGGAATTAGCATGGACGTTTATTAGACATACAAGATGGTAGGTCGACTTACAAACGCAACGATTGCGATAAGCAGAAGATGAGAGCTATTGAGAACAATGGTGGCACTCTATTCGGTTATTATCTTTATTCTTTGGCTTTCATAACACAGACGGAAATATTTGAATGTAGAAAAAGGTCAAATGGTTATGGCGTAGTACGTTGACGAAATATGACGAACTGGCGTTAAGAGTAAATAATTTAAGCAAGTTTTGAGTAAAATCCTAAATATCACTCATACTATTAATGAATGAAACTAAGAAATCCAATGTTTCTGTTACAAAACGTATACAAAGAAGCTTACTATGAGAATTTATATTATTTTCACCTGGTTCAAATGCAAATGTAGCTAGTATAGTAGTACGGTATTCATAAATAAATTGCACAGCGTTCTTACAACTCCACCTGAAATAAGATGAGATGGGGCTGAGTAACTAACGGTGACGTCAGCGGTCATCGACCTCCCGCCTGTAAAACTTCAATAAAATTCGCAGTCAAAACAAACCGTACCCCATAAAAGGAACTTTATGAAAATCACCCTCATTCCCCAAGATTTAAAGTTCTATTTCGAATCGATGAACTCAACTCCAGACATCATTATTTCGTGTAGTTCCGATTTGCACGCAAACACTCGAAGCTTTCCTGTTAGTACAAACTCTGGACCCACTTCGGGATGTGTTTATAGTTTAGTTGCCAAAATTATGTATATTTTCTTCATTTTATGCCAGTGTTATTAACTTTTTGTATAGTTATAGACTACTTGTTCGTCATTTATCTTGATTTAATTAATATCACTGGATTCTCTTTGTAATAGAAACATCAATCTGTGGAGTAACATCGCCCACTCTCTTTTCTCTCATTTAGCAACTGTCATAGTTTGGAGTGAGGTCTCTGTCATACCCACGTACAGTAGGAATTAAGCGCACGTAACTTATTATACCCCATTTACTTTGTAGTCCGTTTAATGCATGACAATATATTTAAATTAATTAATTCAACGAATGTACATTTCCTTTCCACTTATTAAGTCATGATTTCAGTGGAACCGATATGACTCATGAAGGATATTTCCTTTTGAATCATGATACGATTAAATTAGGAGATGTGCCAGTACGCCACTGTAATTTCATGTCCCAGGACAATACTGCCAGCTTTGTCGCAGTTAATGATTCGTGATTCGCAGAAACTGCCAAGCCTTGTCTGGGATTTTAATTACTGTGCCTTTCAAAATAGCTCCGCGTAATGTATAACTTACACATGTGACATTGTGTGCTGCATATGACATCATAATGAGCAGTTCAGCGAAATAATCTGCGGGTAACACTGAGAGCTTCGTTTGATTAAAGTTTATGGACGTCGAGATCGTCTGGCGAACCATTAAAGGAATGAATATTGTAGTTTAGTAATCGTTCTATGGTCCAACTGGACCACCGCATAGATGTGCGTGGATGCCAAAGGATAAATTTTTCAAAGAAACTGACAGCGGTATCCATCTGTGTACTCATTACCGTTTATGACGATCCTTGGAGACCCAGTCATATAGTAGCTTTATAGGCACAGCCCACGTTCACCAGTGGACATTTATGGGCCAATATGATGAAACTGTTTGCAGTTTAAGACGGAAAGCATCCATAAATCCAAAGCAAAGGTGCAGCCTATAGGTTACGATTTACGTAGGCTGTAAAACAGGCCGCGTCTATTCAAAAGTGTCTATCCGTCTGACTTCGCACTAATCTGATTATAGACGCACAAATAGAATACTCAAGCATCGCCTATTGTTATTCTACGATGATCGTAAGATACGTGAGATCAATATCTTACTTTATAGACGTCATATTGTGACGTTTAAGCTTTATGCTCTTTACGTCGTTTGAATAGTCGGCTTTGACCATAGATTTGAATGATTTAATCCATGGTTAAGGCTCGGCCATGCTTGCGGGGAACCGTTTTAAAGATAACATTTGAAATCTCGACTGCAGGCCGATGATAACTACCGATCTACTCTGTTAAAAACTCGCAGTGAAACTGAGGTGAAGTGAGCTGTCAGTACTTAGTATGCCTCAGGTGGAATGACAGCTCACTTCATCTTAGTTTTCACGGTGAGATTTTTACATAATACACCAGAGAGGTAATTCTCATAACTTTAAGAACGTTCGCAGCCCTATCTGACTCAATCTGTCAAAAATGCCTCTAGTTTCACTAAATTACTAGTTTTTGACATATTGACATTAATTGTCACTGAGATGAAATTGCGACTACATTTTGAACGATTTTAATTACGAGAATTGATCTTCAGTTGTTCAAAGGTTGTTGCTGTTAGTTGTTCAAAGGTTGTTGCTGTTAGTTGTTCAAAGTTTGTTGCTGTTAGTTGTTCAAAGGTTGTTGCTGTTTGCTTGCTCCTAACCTAATTAGGTTGTATGACTTTAAGGTAATTATTACAAGGGTCATTTTGGCATGTTTTTCCGCCAATGAAAAACTTCCTTATACCTACGTGCGGCACATATCTGTAACTTGGTCACGAACACTTTAACTACACAATTGGGAATAAATAACACCAGCCCGCTCGTTCGTAACAATTATCACAATCACGATACTATAAAACATTTACTAGAGGAGAAATTATTGAATTAAAATTATAGTGTACAGGTTCCGTAGGTACTTATTCATTACGGTTATGTGTGGACGTACGTTTACACAGGTAATTGCAACTGACCACACAAGTGGAAGTAATTTCATTGGGCGTGCTCACACCGCCCGAAGGTTTCGTACTAGCCGCACCCATACGTATTGTATGCTTATATTTATTAATAATATAATAATAAAAGGGCTCCGTTGATTTATTTTAAAACACGACTTAATAAATATGTCTGCAGCTTAATGTTAATATGCATGTGACCAAACCATTTGCGTGGTCAATAAATCTTTGATCAGACAGTCAGTCTTAATTTACTCAAGTATGGCTTCGAGCGTTTACGCTGACATTTCATATTCATGTTTATAAACGAAATAACTATGCAATTTAATTCGCTTTTGTTGTTTGTCTGAGGCTTGGGATTTAAACAAAAGCACTGGGCAAGCAAAATAATTAAGTAGGCAACTGTTGATGTTCTCTTGTTTGCCACTTTTGAATTCAGAGCTTGCACACGTCCATTATCATTTGACTTCATCAAACAAAAAAAGTAATTTAAAAAAATTAAATCGATTTAAAAAGAAATTATCTCAAAATTATGAAATAACTTTAATTTCGGAAGTCGGTGTCTTGGGATCTGTATTTTGGTTTTAGTTTTTTGCCACCGACGACTTCCGAAATTTAAGTTATTTCATAATTTAGAGTTCATTTCTTTTTGAAGTCGGTTTAATTTATTTATATTACTTTTTTTTTAACTGGAATATTTGTTTGTAATAAATATTCCAGTAATTGAACTGAATTGAATTGTTGGTAATGTTTTGTTGAACCTAAATATTGCACTAGAATTTGACCAAGGTTTTGAGATGTTTTCCCTTTGACACTACACCTGTAGCTCGTATCATATCTTGAAAATTACTGAATCGATTTTGATGAAACTTGCACTCTTCCCTAAGTTGAAGTAAATGTAAGCCGATAAAAAATGGTCTCGGTCCCATTAATAGTTGCGGAGAAAAGCGTGGACAAACATACATACATACGTCTATAAAATTTGGTATATTTGTTTGGAAGCCTTATTAGATTGTCATATGTGAATATAATGCAATTCCAATAATATTACATACATAAGTGTCGAATTGATAACCTCCTTTTTAGGGTTCCGTAGCCAAATGGCAAAAACGGAACCCTTATAGATTTTTTTAAAGTCGGTAAAAATGAAAGAAAAGAGAATCGTGCTAGCTTTAGTAGCTTTTACGCTTTTTTTTAATTTTCCTATTTCACAGTTATTTAAAAAGCTGCGTCCAACCGTGCGTGTCGACCATTGTAAAGCATGGTGACGGCTGCGCGTGCCTGCGCCGGCGCAGCCATACGAACCATTTCGCGGATCGCTGCCCTCAATAATTACATACCTCATGGACCTCACAATTTCATACACCTATTAAGGCTCATTCATATAAAATAACCTGTTGATTCCAACTCATCAATTGTATCGATACAATTTGGGCATCGATGATTTATAATTTAATCGAGTGCTATTGAACCTTTTAACCTTGAAATCAGAAATTGATGGCGCGCGGCCAACCGGTACTGATAGAGGACGACTGCTGGGCATTGGAAAACAATTTGTTATACATGGTTTTATACAACACATAGGTACCGATTTAAAAATAGTCATATAACTTTTCGATTAACTGTGTTATTAACGTAATATTCATAACTAGCTGTGCCCACGACGTCGTCTTCGTTTGTGTGGATGTCGGAAAACAAATTGGATTTCATGGATCCTATTTTATTTGCGCGGAACCCTAATTATTTTTCTAAAATAAATGTAGCCCGAGTTACTCCTTATAACTTCAGCTATCTTCCAGTGAAAGTCTCGTCAAATCTGTCCAGCCGTTTCGGAGATTTGCCGCAACATACAGACAGACAAACAAAAAATTAAAAATATGTTTTTTTTTTGTTATAAGTGGGTACAGTATATACTTTCTATGTAGGTAGTCAAAAAAATTCATTACAAACAAACACTTCAATTTTCATTTTCTATAGATAGATGAAATTGGAAACCTTTGATAGAATCCAAATATTGGTGTGTTGAAAAATGTAATTATGATTATCTGTACACAGAATCTTTTATCAAATGTGTTATTTATCATGCGTATTAATTACTTTAAATTAAAGTTTGGGGTTATGGGAGAGAGAGTCAGGTTTAATCTGTGGGTAGGTAAGTATTTTAAATTACGAAGCATTGTTCTTGCGTAACAATGATGTCTAATGTAAAGAAGATGTCTCGACGCATACGTGTCCACACACCTGTTGTTTAGTAACTGGTTGATGCTGAACTGAAAAAATAACACGGAGAAGGATGTAGGTACAGAAGCCAGCACATCAAGTTACCCGAAACTGTCAAATTTTCTCAATCAACCTTGAACTTAATAATGCTTTAGCGATAAAGTTGAAAATCTACATTCGTGTTTACGAACTGTATGAAAATAATTGAATATAACGGTCAGCTTTACTTTCTTCGAAATATAAATTTAACAAAACGATTGTGTAGCGTAAAAACCGGCCAAGTGCAAGTTAAACTCGCACACGAAGGTTTAAAGGTTTTTTTTTTAAACCAACGTCCATACAAAAAGCGGACATCTCCTTTGACAGTTGGTAGCTTGATGTGCAGGCGTCTGTAGGTACTACAAACCAGTAACCTAATTGCGTAACACTTGAAGGATATTGCTAATCCATTGCTTCAAATATGTTCAAAAAATTTGTCTGTTGAACTACGTAAATAACGCAATGAATGTTGTTGAAATGTCAAAAAGAAAGCCGTTGCTACTGTTAGTGTGTTACGCAATTACCCCGCTGTTGTTTAGTGACTATTGATGCAAATAAAAAAGTAATTTTAAAAAATGAAACCGACTTCATAAAGAAATTAACTCAAAATTAAGAAATAAGTAACTTTAATTGCGGAAGTCGGTGTCTTGGGATATATTTGTATTTTAGTTTAAGAGCGTTTACGCCGTACGGCATTTCATACAAACTTTCAAGTCCTTATTTTTCGAAATGAATGAACCGATTTTAATGAAACTTCATACGCATAAGTAGGATACAAAGGTCTAAAAAGTTAGTAGAGAACATTTTCGAAAAATAGTGTTACAGGCAAATTAGACCGATTTTAAATTTTCCATAGAAACAGAGATTTCCAGTTATCTTTTTTTAAATAAGACATTTCGAAAATGTTCTCTACTAACTTTTTAGACATTTGTATCCTGCTTACGCGTATGAAGTTTCATTAAAATCGGTTCATTCATTTCGAAAAATAAGAGCTTGAAAGTTTGTATGAAATGCCGTACGGCGTAAACGCTCTTAAGTTTTTTGTCACCGACTTCCGAAATTAAAGTAATTTCGTAATTTTTGAGTTAATTTCTTTTTGAAGTCGGTTTAATTTTTTTTAAATTACTTTTCGTTTCGTGATTTTTAGTTTTAAGTGAAAAGTGGAATAAGTATTTGTTGTTAATAACTAGGTAAGTTTTGTTGTAAATATTGCACTAGAATATGACCAAGGTTTTGAGATGTTTTCCCTTTGACACTACACCCGTAGCTCGTATCAATAAACTAGGCCGTCACACTTACACGTATTAGACCATATCTTGAAAATTACTGAAACGATTTTGATGAAACTTGCACTGTTCCCTAAGTTGAAGTAAATGTAAGCCAATAAAAAAAATGGTCACGATCTGATTAACAGTTGCGGAAAAATGCGTGGACAAACATACATACATTCATACATCTATAAAATTTTGTATATATTTGTTTCAAAATCAAAAATCAAAATCAAAATGTTTTATTTCACATAAACCTACATGGGCACTTATGAAACGTCAGAAGCTAGGTGCACGGTTCCAATTGGTCGTTTCCTATGGAGAAGAACCGGCAAGAAACTCCATGGTTACTCTTTTTAAAAATAATTGGCTTTTACAATGTTTCCAGATTACAGTAAGTAGGTATGGAAGGACAGCGCAGGCCTGTCAACAAGTACCAAGTACTTGATAAAATAGAAAATGGTCTACAGATCTAAAGTCTATAAGGCCTACAAAGTCCTTACATTTACAAAATAAGAATCTATCAAAAGGATAGATAATAAAAAAAGAAAAATAATAATAAAAACCTACTAAAACCAAGTGTTATGATTCTCAATAAAACCACTAATAAAGAGGTGAAAAATTTCAAGTGTCTGTATACAATGTCAATTAATAAAGAAATTATGTCAAAAAGTATATAATGTCAAATAATAAAGAAATTATGTCAAAAAGTATGTAAAAATAATAATAATAATTAAATAAAAATTAAACATCGTAATTTGAGAGCAGTTAATAGACATTTACATAGTTATGCCGTTAATGAGAAGCCAGGGAAGCCACATGTGCAGAAGGAATTATTGCCAGACTAGCTTGTCTTCAACGTAGTCTTTAATCTTATAATATGCTTTTTTGATAAGGACACGTTTGATGAGGGTTTTGAACTTTCCATCGCTAAGTTCTGTAACCGGCTTTGGCAACTTGTTATAAAAACGGATGCTGTTTACAAGAAATGACTTGCTAGTTTTAGTTAATCTAAATTTAGGTAACACAATTTCATTTTTACTACGTGTATTTATATTATGGAAATCGCTTCTTATTTTGAAGAGTCCTAAGTTTTTGCGAACATACAAAATACTTTCTAAAATATAAAGAGAAGGCAGAGTTAGTATATCAATTTCTTTGAATTTGTTTCTAAGAGACTCGCGAGGACCCATTTTATAGATTGCGCGGATTGCCCTCTTCTGTAAAATGAAAATTGAATCTACGTCAGCTGCCGATCCCCACAGCAGAACACCATAAGACATAATACTGTGGAAATAAGCAAAGTATACTAACCTAGCTGTGGCTATATCTGTCAACTGCCTTATTTTTCTTACTGCATATGCAGCTGAACTTAATCTACTTGAGAGAGCTCTAATGTGTGCGCCCCATTGTAATTTTGAATCTAAAGTAATTCCTAGAAATACAGTTTCCGTAACAGCATCTAGTCTTTTGCCATCAAGTTCTAAATTCAGACCCACTTGATGTACATTTGGTAATGAAAACTTAAGACATTTAGTTTTGTTCGCATTAAGTAAAAGATTATTAGCTGCAAACCATTTCGAGAGAACAGCCAGACTATCGTTAACATGTAAGACATCCGTATCTTTTCTATCTATTTTAAAAATAAGGGAAGTGTCATCAGCGAATAAAATGATATCCGACAAGTTGGCCATCATGTAAGGAAGGTCATTAATATAAACTAGAAATAGGAAAGGGCCAAGAATTGAGCCTTGAGGCACGCCCATCTTAACTAGAGACCCCGAAGACGTCGCCCCGTTAACGTTTACTTTTTGCTGGCGCTTTGACAGATAGGAAAGAACAAGATCAGCAGCTTGTCCACGAATTCCGTAGTGGTATAATTTACAGATCAGTGTATTATGGTCAACGCAGTCAAACGCTTTTGAGAGGTCACAGAAAATGCCAATTGCATCCTGGGACTTCTCCCAGGATTCCAAAATGTGACTGATGAGTTTTACTCCCGCATCTGTCGTCGACCTACCTTTCGTGAAACCAAACTGGCGACTATGTAAAATCCCATTTGAGTTAAAATGTGACAACATCTGGTCCAGCATGATTTTTTCATAGATTTTGCTCAATGCTGGTAGCACAGATATAGGTCTATAATTGGAGGGATCAAACTTACTACCCGATTTGAATATCGGTACTACTTTACTATGTTTCATTAAGTCAGGAAACGTACCGCTGTCTAAACATTGATTAAATATGCCTGTTAGGGCAGGGGCAATTGTGTCAATAATATCTCCAAGAACCTTAACAGAAATCCCCCATAAGTCTTCAGTGTTTTTTATGTTAAGACTTTTAAATGCTTTTTTAATTGTGTCAACAGAAATGGGCTTGAATTCAAAGCTTGGAATTTCCCTATTAAAATTTTCCTTAAGAAGGGCTTCAGCTAATATAGGTGATGAGGGGAGAGACTTTGTAACCTCTATTGGGATATTGGTAAAGAAATTTTCTAGTGTCTCAGCAACTTTTAACTTATCTGAAATGGTTTCATTATCAATTTTTAGGGACAACTCATTCTGATCTCGCTGTTTTGTGTTTCCAGTTTCTTTGTTTATTACCTGCCACACAGCTTTTATTTTATTATTAGACATACTAATTTTGTTACTAATTAATTTAGATTTAGCCTCAGCGCAGACTCTTTTGAATATTTTTGAATAGTTCCTGACATAATTATGAAGGGCTTGATCAGAAGTTAATGATTTCTCGTGATACAGATTATACAAAATATCTCTGCTTTTTCTAATGCCAGCAGTGGCCCATTCGCTAAATTTTGGTTTAGTATTTATAGTAACTTTTTTTACAGGACATGCTTTATTGAATTCTTGGCATACTGTAGAAAATAATGTACCATAGTTTATGTTGGGGTCTTGTGAATCAAAACTAGCTGTGGAAAGATTGCTAAGAACATTATTATTAAACATTTTCAATTTATTTTTAGTTAGTGGTCTTAATTGAATGGATTTATTTATGTGTAATCTTTTACCTAAGTCAAATGATACAAGTTGACCAGTATGGTCAGACCTGACGCCAGTAATTAAGGACGAGTCTTTTATTTTACAGTTAGTAAATACATTGTCGATGCATGAAGCTGAAGTTGCTGTTATTCTAGTCGCTTCATTAAATATACATTTTAAATTAAATGATTTAAACAATGATATTAGCTTACATTTTTCTGGTGAATTAACTAATAGATCAATATTTAGGTCACCACAAACAAAAACAAATTTACTATCTTTAAAAAGTTTACTAAGTATTATTTCTTCCATTATGATCAAAAATTATGACAAATTTGAGGCTGGTGGTCTATAAACACATAAGAAAGTATGGCCTTCAACTTCTGCACATGCTACCTCACATAAGCGATCAACAGAGCAAGCAGTGATATCCTTTCTTTCTTTATACCTAAAAGAACTATTACATAATATCAAAGTACCACCCCCTATTGAGGACCTGTTGTGCGCACTGGCAACTGAAAAATTATTGACATTAAACAACATTCTATCCGGTTTTAACCAGGTTTCACAAAAACATAAGATATCCATATGATATTTATCTATTAACATTTCCACGTCTAGGATTTTGCCAGAAAAGCGATTTATATTTTGGTGATATAGTAAAATATTCTTATTATGCTTCTCTTTTGTCGAGTCTAAAAGTTTAAAGAATTAATTACAGTATTATTAGAAGTACTAGATAATACTGTTTCGTCACTTAACCTAGTCTCAGTTAAATTATCAATAACTGCGTGTATATTGTAAGCTAACAAAGTAGCCAGTACATGCTGACTTTTCTTGGGAAGAAACATATTATGTTCCTGAACTAATACAAAATCCCTAACAAAATAGTTTGTATCAAAATACAATAAACGGTCACTATGACGACATGTCAAAATATGCATTAAGTTGTTTAAACTATAAATGTAATCGTTTTCTGCATCATACAAATTATCAGAATATGGCAATGCACATAATATTAATTTACCTAGTTTTAATTTAAGTAGGGTGTCAATACCATTAACTATGTCCCTTTTTGTTACGCTCAGACTGTTTCCAATTAAAAGAACTACAGTAGTCTGCTCATTCATTTGTGTATGTTTTATTTTATGAACAAGCTCATTAAAATGCAGGTTATGATAACAACAATTAACTATAGTATGTTTAGAGCGGTTATTTAATAATGATCCAAAACCTGATCCTAATCTATCAGAAAATACCAAAACATTACTTTGAGTGGGATAGATAGGTTCTATAGTATGAGTTGAAGTGGTTGAAGTAGCAGGTACAACATGCTGTAACATCTGAGGTGAATCGGGTGGTGTGGTGTTAGTGTGAGTGGGAGCACAACTACAGGTAAGATTGTTGGTCAGTGACTCGTACCTCTCTGCATTGTACTTGACTAGGTCCACCAACTCACAGGCCTCTTGCAAGCGCTCGCTCAGCATAAGTTGACTAGACTCATACTTACAGGATATTTCCTTAAGTGCATTTTCCCTGCTCAGTAATTCCTTTTGAAGGTTTTGTATGTCGACATAATACATTTGTCTGCTATTTTCCAACTTATTATTACATACATTTAGTTGGCTTTGTAAGTTTATACGTTGTTTCCTAAGATTAATGTTAAACTTGTGAACATTTTGTGTCTTCAAGAGTTTCTTGTACCTTTTAATGTTTTTACTAATTTTAATATATTTCTTAATTTTATTATGACTAGTTGGAGTTGGACATCTAGTTAAGGTATCGTTCCCAGTCAGGTCTATGGTGATGGTGGGTTTCTCATACTCCAGTCCCGGTACACTACCAACCAGCTCGTTGAAAAGGTTATTGGTGTTGGCAACCTGTTCGCTGGCTTTCAGAGAGTTGATGGTGGAAATGGTGTTGTGTGCTTCGCATAATTCTGCTTCAAGGCCTGATATGCGTTTCAGTGCCTGGTCATGAGTGTCACTGCAAGTTTGAAAGTCTGACACTAGTCGACGGAGATGGTGATGCTGGTCAAGTATTTCTATGTGCTCGGTGTGAAGTTCTACAAGCTGTCTTTTGAGTTGAGTGTTTTTCTCGTTAATCCTTTTGACTTCAACCTCGCTGTCCTCTCTTTCCTGCAGCAGCTGGTTGCATTCCTTCTGTGATGCCTCCAGCTTCTTCAGTGCTACATTCAGTTTGTCATTCATATCACGAACTGTGGCTCCACGGGTCATCATTTTCAAAAAAAAAATCCCCAAATGGCACCTGAAATGTGACAAGAAACAACTGAGTGTATGAGGAAAAAATGAGTTGAGAACTAGAGAAGGTAGGATGGTAAGACAGCAAGAAATAAGAAAAACAAAAGATAAAGTTTTAGAAAAGATTATTAAAATATGAGGGTATAAGAAGAAGCTATTTAATTTATTCTAGGGCTTATCACAATTATTAATGTTTACAGACTTTTTTATTCTTATTGAGGATAGTAATTATTATTGGGCTAAATAATTTCCACTAAGAATAATATGGACATGAGATTAGAAGTACACAAACTTTCATGGTAGGTTCTAAGTTTGTTTTTCAAACTATAGTATATTAATTAAGTGTAGCAATTTAAATTAATTCCATTAAACAATAGTAAGTGTATTAGGGATAAATATGTGTAGTAAAGTTTGTAGTGTAAGTTTATGTCTGAAGCAAGTGTTTTCGTCGTCGATTCTGCTTCCACAATTTGTCAAGCAAAAGGAGACATAAACGGTGCCGGTGTGTACTGGACGTTGCTCATAACTCTGAGCAGTGTTTACAGATGATGTACAGTGTGTAAATACAACTACAAATAATGATTAACATAAAACAAAATACTCCCCGGGTTCGATGAATTCAAATACGCAATCCAAACGTTGACAGCCGGTAGATGATTTTTCGTAATATCGATTATTGTGGATTATCACAACAAAAATCAAGGCACAAACACTGTGTGATACACTTTATATTAAGATTCTACGATAAACAATAGTTTTAAAACAAAATAAACACAATTTATTAATATTCTAAAATAATTTAACTAAGAGGTCGTTTTTTCACGACCTGTCACCAGTGTTACAAGCGTGATATGTCCGGATGTTTGGAAGCCCTAATAGATTGTCATATGTGAATATAATGCAGTTCCAATAATATTACATACATACGTCGTGTCGAATTGATAAGCTCCTTTTTTAGAAGTCGGTAAAAATAATATGGAGAAGGATGTATGTAACTGACTTGTTCTGAAGTATTGAAGTGTTAGGTATGTTTTTGGGCTACTTTTGCTAAACATACAAGATGGAGTTTTTCATCATTTTCCTGCCGATTTTTCTTCCATTCGCCCTGTCAACCGTCATGCTATCATTCACTGCCTTCTCTTTCCTATCATTCCTCACACAATCCATCCATATTTTCTTTTGTATTCCTCTCCCTCTGCATTATTTATAGAGTTTTTGTAATTTTCTTCATACATCACACATCGACGCGCAAACTGTAACAATAATTCAGCACATGATTCTAGATCAGGGGCGTTGAAATTTTTCGTCGGTTATTGACCGCCTAGTTATTGTACAGACGCCAGCACATCAAGCTACTACAATCTGTCAAATTTCTTTACTCGATTTTCAACTTTATCGCTACAGCATAAGGTTCAAGGTTGAATGGGAAAATTTGACAGTTTCGGCTAGCTTCATGTGCTGGCGTCTGTACTTTTCTATGAAACAGCAGTTTTTTTTTTATAATCCCCGAGTAATGTCTTTGCTTGGGGGTCTAGCATTATGTGCTGAATTCATGTTTGTAGTTTGCGATGCCACACTGTATTTAACTCTAAGTACTTTACGGTTATATACCACTTAATTTATGTTATGTTTTACCATCAAAACCTTACATCTCAGGGTCATCATCATTACTATTGACGAGTGAAGTAACCTCTCATAGCCTATGTTTATTTGAACAGATTGGCACACCTTATCATTACGACACCAACTAATGAGCCACGCACGGTTTGAAAGTACTTAAGCGTTATAAATTTACTTATATCGTGAGATTTTGAGAACTTCTCACACTTACTAAAACTTCAGTAAACATGGATTGTAAGTATCTGCTTGCATACGTGTATAAATGAAATAAGGTCGTTATGGAAATTTGATGAAAGTGATGGTACACCTGGCCATTAAAACCATTAGCTGTGACGAAAAAGAAACAGAAAAATCCATTGGATGGAAAACAGTAGGTTTAATGACTGCATAACCAACGCCTCTTTTTTCTAGTAAAAGTTGGGAGCCAACCCTCTACCACATTATCATAAAGCTTGATTTTAAAAGTTGCAAAAACTTAATAATAATATTTCACTCAAAGCGAGAAATCTTAACCGGCAATAACATGCATCTCATATCAAGAATGCAGATTATACAGATGTTAGTGACTCGTTTGCGTGTGTAATAACATCTCGAATACCTACCAGAGGTTATTGCTCCGCTCATCCGACACACACATGTTCTCCGACGTTATAATCTGCCCTTTTATCATCTGTTGTACAACACACACATACACACAAATATAGTCATAAATTACATCGAATACAAAATTCATGAAGGAAATACAATTCATTCATAATCTTGGTCCATTCTTCAGTTTAATGCGATCCACGGCCGAGTATCAAGATTTCTTACAAAGCAGTGAGATTTAAAAGTTTAATGCTTGGTATCTTTGGTCGGTGGCCACAAAGTATTGTAATGTTTATTTATTACGTACAAACAATCCTCTTGAGACAGTTGTTGACGGACACATCCTGCCCGCTGACATTGTCACAACGTTTAAATAATATCAGAAGCTCTCAGAAGCAGCTATATCTTATATTAACATCTTTAAGTTGTTAAGTTTGTTTGCTCTGATAATAAAAAGTGAAGTAAACATCCTGTGAGCGAACTGACTGACGGATCAAATGCGTGATTACGTATGTACCAGTGTAATCTCGTTATAAAACCGTTTTAATGATCTTGAAGCTAGAAGAATCTAGGCGGAAAAAGTACAAAAATGTTTGCTGTAGGTAAAGTTTTTTTTACCGCTACCGATTTCGCATTAAGTATACCTTATACATCATCATCTGCCTAGCCTTTTCCCAACTATGTTGGGGTCGGCTTCCAGTCTAACCGGATGCAGCTGAATACCAGTATTTTAAATGGAGCGACTGCCTATCTGACCTCCACAACCCAGTTACTTGGTAATACGATACCCCTTGGTAATACTGGTTGTCAGGCTTTGGGGCTTCTGACTACCCGTAACGACTGTCAAAGATCCACGAATGACAGCCGGGACCAACGGCTTAACGTGCTTTCCGAGGCACGGAGGGGTCACGGTATGTAAAGATGGAAATACCTACCTTACACGTTGTATACCTTATACGTCGGAAAATACAGGCATGCTATTGCGTTGTAGGTATGTTAAGGAAACTACAGTCACCGTAAAAAAACAGAAATGTAGGAACAAAATTATTCTCTTCTCAAGGTGAGCAAATCTGGGCATACCAGAAGATGAATTGATATGATACCGCCCCGAGCCACACACAGCAATAACTTGCCCAGTTAAAAGATCACAGAATTACGCAAAGTACAGATAAATGACTGGTTATTTGCCTATGAGCAAAAAACATAGACTTATAACTATAAATTCTTTAAAGCTCAGAACATTAATTATTTAGAAGTTATTAAAATACAGGAACATTTATTTCTTTTAATTTATTTGACGCCATTTGTTTTTTTTTAACAAAAACTACCGAGTCTACATTGCTATAGCATAATCAGCCTAAAATGTTTCCAATATGCTACACAGGCCTCCTCTAGGTGAGAGGGAGTGGCCGGAGTGGGCCGTAATCCACCACGCGAACCCAGTGTGGGTTAGTAGATGTCACACGTCTTCGAATTTTTGGTTCTAGTATAGTTAGTATAGCGACACAAATATCTTTAGTTACATAAATTAAGTTACCATTTAATCAAGTAGGTATGTCCAAACAGGATACCCTAATAAAGTAATCGAGAAATATTACCTAATTAAATTTTTAGGTAGATAACATTGCATTTAAAATAAACCTGATTCGGGAAAATTACGTAAATAATGCAGGAAAGTAGGAAGCTTTTAAAGTTTTAATTGATTCTGATGTCGAGTTAGTTATGAATTTATGATATAATTTACCAACCTATTTATTATTTATGAAACTGTCCCTAGAGAACCTGAATCAGTTTGTTTAGCAGGCAATTTGAATTTAAATCCTTTCCGCTCTATTAAAAAACAAAAGGTCATCGTGCGTAATTTTTCACAGCCACAGTGTAGTTAATTTGGACTATAAATCAAAAGCACAATTACACTGTGGCATGGCGTCGCGTGCGCCAAGCCTTGAGTCGCGCCCTGCAGCAGCTTACAGAGACAACGTTATACAGCCTATACATCCTGGACAACAAAGGGTGTGCGAAATAACTACTGGTTCTTGTAACACGCGATTTCATTTGCTGAGTGAAAACTGTAATATAAAATATGAAGCTATGAACCTACATTTAATTACGCTAAAGAGAAATTTCGCGCACACTATCAAAGTCAAAACATTTATTTCAAATAGGCACATAAAAATGACTTTTGCATTAAGTCCGCCTCTGAACATTAATGTGCTTGAAGTATTAAATAAATGATAGGCACTTTTGGATGTTAATCAACGTCGTCGAACAATAAAATAGAATTGATTCTAGTCGCCCGCGCACCTTCAAAAAGGAAGTCTCGTATGGAGAAGAATGGGCAAGAAACTCCGCCGTTACCTACTCTTTTAAAATGTTTTACAATATTTTTTATACACTTATAATTATATAATTAATTTATATATCAAAAAATACTATAATAGGTAAAATAATTAAAAATGAAGCACTGTATAGTGTTGCCTTTATTACTTCGGTTAATATACAGGACTAGCTTCTGCCCGTGACATCGTCCGCGTGAAATTTCACCCTCCCCCCATTCACGCTCTTAGGGGAGGAATTTCGAAAAACCCTTTCTTAGTGGATACCTACTCTTTACAAAGAACACACCCTCCAAATTTCATGTCTCTAGGACCAGCGGTTACTGTGCGTTGATGTATTAATGTTACAGGAAATGTATGAAGCCTAGGAATTTTACACAATTCCTAGGAAATATGTATATGCAATTTCGAGCCTACTTAGGAAACGTGTAAAATAATCAAAGATTAATATATAATAAATCAAAGATTCTTTAATACACACATTTCCTGTGAAATGTATGTATTTCCTAGGAATCGTATGCAATTCCAAGATGATACTAGGAAATAAAAGTAATGCTAAAAAGTAATGCTTTCTGTGACTAAAAGAAATAAAACACGTTTGTAAATTTATCTAATCATAATAATGATTAAGCATAACATTCTAAAGCATAAATTTAGCATGCTGCATGTTTTATTTTTAACGACGTCGTCGTCGACGTCGACGTCAGGTCGACGGAGCTCCTATTTCTGTCCGCAGGGTTTAAAGGAACCTAACCAAACCGAACCTCGGGGTGCCCTTCGCTCGGTCTTGCATCCACGTCGTCTAGTAGCACAACATATTGAATGTTTAAAATTTCCGATTGCTATTTAGGAAATGTATAGATTTCCTAGGAAAAGTGCATATTAAAAAATATATCATAGATTTCCTATCTATTTTAGGAATTGTACACATTTCCTAGGAATTGTATAGAATGACGGATTGCACACTTTTCCGTTAACATTAATATCAGTCAGTCAGGACTTTGAATTTTATTTACATTCCTCGCTAATTTTATCGATTATTTTATTGCTTAGTACTTACTATTTGCAGTCTTATGCGTTTGTAACGCGTATCTGATTGGATGCACTTCGCATTTTAATTAGGGAAAAGGTGAAAACACATTACCTACCCGTTCCCGTTTTTACAACTTCGAGGTTAATTGAAAAGGTATACTACAAGCTATTATGGATATTTTGAAGCCATAAAATAAGCATAAATATGTTTATATTCTCGTTTTATTAAGCTAATTTACTTTAAAAGCCACTTACGCATTTACTTAGTCGTAAAGTTTCTTAAATGTAAATGTCTACGTAAATAAGTGACCGTTAGTGCAAATATTCAAGAACAAGGGCTTTAACCCGGCCCTCAAATTAGGTAGATTTTATACTCATGGCTGGAACAACCATTTCTCTGAGATACAGATATTTTTATCTAGTTCAGACACAGATGCCTTCACTATAAAACTAAGAAAATTTTAAATGTCCTGTATATCTGTCTAAATGTAACATCAGTTTTTGTGACAAATAAATTATTATTATTATTATTATTTAAATGTAATACATTCATATTTTAATTACAACGTTAACTTGCGTTACTTATTAAGTAGCTGATTTTGTTTTCCTGTTTTGATTTGCCTACATTTAAGTTTAAAACATCTATGTAATTAAAACTGTTTTATAATTGTATTTTTACATAATATTACACTTTTTCAATAGAATTGTAAAACCCCAAGCGTATAGGTAGACGTGTTCTACACAGAACAGATGGCCGATGGGGCCGAAAGTTCTGGAGTGGCGACCGCGTCCTGGAAGGCCTCCTACAAGGCTGCAGGATGCGAGAAGCACAGAACCGGTAGAAGCGGCGTTGCTTAGGGGAGGCCAATGTCCAGCAGTGGACGTTTTTCAGCTTAAATGATGGTGATGATAATGAAGCGGTTAAGCTGAATTTTTACAAAAACAGTAACTCAATTAACAATAATAAAGCTACGTGTTACGTGCGTCACGATTTTTCCTATTAACTGCGTACACCATACACCATGATATACAATACCTATTAGTAATTACGCACTTAATAGATCCAATGCCACAGGCACTCGCATATTGCGGTATGTCACTGTATCCGTTGTACCTACCATACCTACCTATTGGAGGCGCCTAATAACATGGGCCCGAAAAAAATAAAACGATTTATTGTTCTATTCGTAAACATGCTCCATAAATGTATGAGTAATCTATCAATAAATAGGTACTCAATCGTCTACTGGTACAGTCAGCGAAGGATGTTTAGCCAGCTTATTACTTACTTACTGAAGCTGTCACGAACATAACCCCTGAATTTGTTTCGGCAGTTTTTCTTTCTTATAGGTAGAGTCGATGACAGTTAGTTCTAAAATATTTACAACTAACGGTCCGCCCGAATTTCGCTCGGGTGCAATTTTTTTTTCGAATTTCTTTCATATAAACTTGTCCTGGCAATACCGAATACAACAAAAAAAGAATTATCCAATTTGGTGCAATCATTCGGGCGTACAGACATTTCGGCGACTTTGTTTTATACTATGTAAGGATTATCACTGGAAAAAACAGGTTTTTGATAGTATTTACAGAATTAATTAATAAACATAACATGATATCACACCTTGTTTCCACGAACGGCAACCCTTCGTGCAGAGGTGTACCTTACACCCACATTTCGACAGTTATGTTTAAGTCCTAATAAGCTGGCCCCCTGGCCAGCTTATTGCCATCAACTGGGCAAAAATACAGACTCCAAGCTGAAAAATTCCAGATGGAAAAACCCAATAACACTTTGACCCAGGAATCGCACCAAGGACTTCGTGCGCAGCAGAAGCGCTTCCCGCGCGTTTTCTAACATACATAAAAAAATAATAGCAAAAAAAAATCTAAATAGGTTCAGCCGTTTGGGAGCTACGATGGCACAGACAGACACACAGCACAGATACACAGATACACACGTCAAACTTATAACACCCCTCTGTTTTGTCGGGGGTTAAAAATAAGTTCATAAATCCTATTATCACATTATGTTTAAAAATAAATGCGCTCAAACACTTGCCTACACACAAAGTTTTAGTAGGTAAACCACGGTAGCAAACGTGGGATGTTTCACGCAAATACATACCTAGCCCCAGAACTATATCGTAGGTGCGTGTAGGTTACCTCGTGAACCTGTTGACTGGCAGTTTAAATTAGCCGGGTGTTAGCCAGTGACATTAGCACCCGCCGCAATTACCGACTGGCCTACATAAGGCTTAGTTTAATTAATAATTCGAGCTGCAACTAGCGCTGACAAGCGTACCGTCCGTATATGGAGAGACCAGTACGCATATCCATCGGAATTGAGACTAACTTGGAATAGAACAACTTGCTTTGTATAGAGGATTAGTTTTCGATATCGGAAAACTATGTGATCTTCATTTGTTTTTTTTTATATTTTGATAGCCGATAGTCAATTTTATTTATCACTAGCTGCGCCCCGCGGTTTCACCCGCGTAAATGTCGATCCTGTGGGAATATCGGGATCAAAAGTAGCCTATATGTTAATCCAGGGTGTCAGCTATCTCCATACCAAATTTTATCAAAATTGGTCCGGCCGTTTGAGAGTGAAGAAGTAACAAACATATAATCACACACTCACACACTCACATACTTTCGCCTTTATAATATTAGTGTGATTCACAGTTACCCACCTATTGCAATCTGGCGTTACAGTGAACAGTATGAAGCAGCTTGTGATAAGATTTATACAATTCCTGTGATAATATAAATCTTATCTTATCTCCCAGTCATAAAAACATAGGTAGGTACTATGTATAAATATTATATGTGTCATAAACTCCACGTGTAAAACTCAGCACTATAAGTACCTACAAAGTTACAAACAAGCCAATATTCCTCAGTGTCCCTAACTTCGCTGTAACTTTTACATTTAACACAATTACCTAGAATCGTTTTATTGTCTAGTAAAACTAGAAAGTAATCGTACAGACATCGACAAGACAGACTGAGCAAACCTAACCAAATTAACTCGGCTCGAATTCTTTCCCGATTGGCACAGATCGTGACTCCCATTCAGAGAGTAGAAAGAGTACCTACCTAACTTCTAATCCTTGCTAATATTATAAATAAGAAAGTGAGGTTGTCCCACTTTCGCGGCGCCACATTTCTATGGAAGACCTTGAAATTTTGCATAGGTTAACAACCTGTCCAATGAAGAAGGATTTATAGGTACAATTTTTTTTTCGGGACAAACTAATGTCGTCGCGCAGGCAAAAAAGACGAGAAGTCTCGTGGGATATCCGTTTGGAACGAAGTTCCTTTCGCTGTAAATTATGTACACAATGAAATAAATTCACAACGTTGAGAGAAATTAAAAGGAAACATAATAGAGCAATATTGTCGTGTCAGTGAATATGTTGCACTATTTTCGATCTAGCTCTCATTCGCCAAGTGTGCAGAGCTCAGACTGAGAGTATAACGTGCAATTAGGAACTTCGTTCTTAAACGCGAGCTTAAGCTAAAGTGTTTTTCAAATAAACTTGCGATAAATGTCATTCAACCGCCCTGTACCAAAAAGTCCAAATAACTTACGATAGATATCGTTCGTCATACAAAACTGTCGCTAACATTGCATCGGTTGAGTTTCATAATACCAAACACGGAGTAAGTCAATGTTTTGATCGTGTTACCGACTCTGCCCATACATTTTTTTCGTATCGTTTGGAAATATTGGGATACATTAGTAGAAGGAGGTGAACAAACTTTATCGCAAGTTTATTTGAAATGAACTTTAGTGTAAACCTAGCCTTAGCTAGATAGTCTTCCGAAAGCCATCGACAATAACCCATAGGAAAAGGGACCTCACGCGTCGTCCGGTCACGTTTCTAAAATATTGGCAACGTTATGTGCGACTTGCGAGTGACAATGACAATCAGGCGCCATTCCGCATCGCGCATGCAAATCGGATAGTGGTTTCGGTGATAAATGTTTCGTCGAAAAGCTGTCAACTTTTATAGGCTTGCTTAGAGCTAGAAAATCCAAGAAACTAACCCATTGTTTTCAATAAGTTTGACTGTGGAATATCTTTTTGTTTAAACGATTATTTAGTTGTTGTTATTCTGAAATCATCTTTGTAAAAAAAACGCCCATAGGTAGCCAGGGACCGCATCGAGTGCTAAATAAAAATTGATAAATTTAACAGTATTCTGCAATTTCCTGAATCACATTTGTTCATGAACTTCAAACCTCAGCATTGACATAAAATTCCTCCAAGAAAACCTGTAACTGAATGCATGAGACGTGCTATAAAGCATGATTATACGACGTGCATTAGGCAATAAAGCCGTGAAAGCGCTGTAACAGTAGGCGTCGAGTGCTGCTATGCATTGTTGCCAGTTTACTGCCGCTCCTAAATATCGACCGGGAAGTAGCTGAGTGGTCTACTTGATGTAAAGTACTGGACGCTCGTAAACTTGCAATTTCCGTAACATAATCCTTAAATGTATTTGCTACTCTAAAAGGTCTGATCGTAGGGTAATATACATATACCTTTAATATATTTTTCCTGTGCTATCATTTAATTGACGAGGCATATGAATGTACTTGTTGGTTTATTTATCAATAAACCAACAAGTACATTCATATGCCTTTGACATTACTTATCAAGTTATCACTTGATAAGCAAAGTTGAATGGCATTGTTTAGATTTTCCTCCTTCATAAATTAAAAGTTCCACTGCTGCAAGCAATCGTTTGACATTATGTATTCATTAAAATAGTGGAGTCGAAGCAATCATAGTCGAATGTTGTGCTACACAACAAAGGCATAGACAAAAGCGTGTAAAACAATAAAGGAACACGCAATCAAAATTCAAAATTGAGGCGCGCACAATTATTAGAGTGCATTCACGCCCCAACGCTTGTATTCAAATTTCAAACATTATGATGAGTGGTTTTTTTCTTCTTTTTTTATCCTTTGTTTTCGTGACTTTATTTTGTTGGCGCCCTACACAGGAAACTGTGGTTTCATAGCGTATAAAAAGTTGTGTCATAATTACCAGGCCCTTTGTACCTTTGTGATCGCAAACAATTTCACCATAACAATACCAAATATGCTGCAAGAAATTAAAAAGAATCAATAAAATATTTTGGCACTGATCGTAAATGATTTGCCAATGGATATGCCACACAACTCACTTTGGAAAAAGCGTGAAATTAAAAAGTAATCGCACTGGTGGGTCCAATTACAGATGAATAATAAATCCGCATTGAGGATGACACATAATTTATTTTCTGCAAGCATGAACGCATGTCGATCGGCGCAGGCGGTGCGGTGAGGCTATGTCATGTACAAATACATCGCACATGTCAGCGATAGCCCGGTACGGTGGGACATCTGCTTTTGCTGACTCATAACTACTAGCATAACATCTCATGGATTAACACGTGGATGGAACTGGTAGAAAAGATAAACAACCATTATGTAAGAGGTACTAGTAGGAAGAAAGATGGACGCACGCTCGCTACGTAGCGACTTAGTTTACTACCCGCGACTCAATTCGCGTGGATGTCGGAAAACAATAATGTCTTTTAATACTTTTCCTAAAATTTAAAGTAGCCTAAGTTATGACAGCAGCCATTAAAAGACCCGTCAAAATCGGTCCAGCTGATTCGGAGATTACAGCAGATTACCGTTCCGGAACAAACCAGACAAAAATGTTAAAAATAGTTTTTTTTTTTGTTACAAGTACCGCATTTAGTAAAAAGCTGTTATTTTGACATTGCAAACAAGCACTTAAATTTTATTTATTTGTATAGATTGGCTAAATTAAGTAACGCCTAAACTTAACACACCGAATAAGCAACTCTACAAAGTAATAACCAACTAACCATATAGTTCACCAGTATCGATAGAGCCCTTCTAACAAGCCTTACTTATGAGACAATTTCAGGCTTCATCTTTTACAAACTGAGAAATTACACCAGTGGAAAATTTCTCGAGTCTCGAATCGATTACACCTCACCTGGCTAGACTAATGGGGTGCAATTAGGACCATACCAGGTAATGCATCAACGTTTTCAATTAAACTTAATTGAATTAGCTTAAGCATTAGTCTGAAAAATTAATATGTCACATGCAATATTAATGATTGTTTACATTAAGCTTAGTCGGTGTCACGGACGTGACATAACGAGGTATGTACCCTCGTGATGGGTCATGAACAAAGTGGTCACGGAAACTGATGATATATTATTCTAATAAAAAAAGTAATTTAAAAAATAAAAAAACCCGACTGCGAAACTGAAAAGCTACAAACAAGCCCATTTTAAATTAAATAAAAGTTGGAAGCAGGCGGGACCCATTTGATTTGAAAATATAATAAAAATGGTATGGGTCCCGCCTGCTTCCAACTTTTATTTAATTTAAAATGGGCTTGTTTGTAGCTTTTCAGTTTCGCAGTCGGGTTTTTTTATTTTTTCAATTACTTTCTTTATTTCCAGCTTTGTAGTTTACAAATGTGAAAGATTTCGCAAACGATTTAGTTCTTGGTACCTACGTGTTTTTTACGATTTGTCACTTGGAATTACTTTTAACCATATAAGTTATATATATTTTTGTAATCACCTTTTAAAACCCTTTATTTTGATACCCCACTCAATAGGTTTCGAGAAAAAAAAATTTTTTTTTGAAGACATATTGCGCCAAAAATCGACAATTTTAATTTTTTTTTCACTTTTGATATACCCAGTGTCACTCTCACAATTAAGACGAATCTAACGGCACCTCTCAAGCTGAAATCGATCAAGCCGTTTAGGCTACAGAGCGTGCCAAAGAAATATACATACATACATACATACATACATACATACACTCGAAAAACATAACCCTCCTTCTGACGCAGTCGGGTAAAAAGAGACGCATACCATCCTCTAACTCACGTTTTCCTGGCGTTGATTGTTTATTTATTTACTAGCTTCTTGCGCCCGCGACTTCGACCGCGCGTCCCCCGTTGCATCTCATCGCCTGCCCGCGCTATTGCTTCGTTTTTGCATAACGTTCTTTCCGATTTTTTTTTTCTTTTTGCTTTACTTCTAAGGGTCGTAGCGTGATGATAGCCTTACTCAAGAATTGGGTTCTAAAGTGCAAAAAGATTTTTCATTTTTTCACGACGTACTTCCAGAGATTAGCGCGTTCAAACAAACAAACAAATTCTTTAGCTTTATTATTAGTATAGACATGCCGTTCTAATAAAATCCAAATGATACAGAAGATGTCGTCGTCGTTTCAGCCGATAGACGTCCACTGCTGGACATAGGCCTCCCCCAATTTTGGGAGTGTTTGCCATAATCGCCACGCTTGGCAGGCGGGTTGGCGATCGCAGTATGGTATGGTGGTGGTAATACATAGAGAACGCTGCTGCCCATTCTCCGGTACGATCCTTAGTCGCCTTTTACGACACCCACGGGAAGTAAGGGGTGGTGCTATTCTTTAAGTCCGGCACCACACAGACAGAAGATGTATTGTGATAAAAACAAATAAACAAACTGAAATTCAGTGTATTTAAATCTTTCCACGATGACGTATTTGTAAGACCTCATAAACCGTTTAAACTGCCATCAAATTATAATCTGCCGACATGAACGATCATATTCTATTAAAGCGATAACAAAACAGATAACTATCTAATCCCTACACGAGAATCGTGAGCCTCATTTTCAGGATGTTAAGCGAGACGGACAAGGGAATTATGAATGGGCACCACGACACCGCGCCGCACCGCGCCGTACCGCGCCGTACAGCGTCGAAACAGATTGAAAATACAAGTTTATCGTGTTAGGGAGCCGTACATAATGGACAGGGCCCGCTTTCCACGGCATCTAGGCCACAATAACAAGAGAAGCGATCGCTAAGTGAAATTAAACACGGCTACGAACGCCGCGGAAATGCAAGACAGCGGGTAGGTAACGCGATGCGATAAAACTCGGGGCCGCCCCGATCATTGTTTGTCTACATAATCGTGTTAGCTGACTTCGGTGTTTCTCGACCTACTTCGACACACATCGGCACCACTCATCTCGTGTATTACATTTCTTTGCATTCGCCTTTATTTTGTACGTTCGCTACATTATCTTCCCATAAATAAGGATTAGGCACTTATTACTGTTAGTAATTCATACGTAAGTATGGGCAGTCACGTTTCCCTACAGGTGGTTCTGTGGATAACGCTAAGTATCTCGGTACCGGTGCGGCAATAACTTTTGCTCTTAAAACTCACATTGATGTCAAGTTATAAGTAAACGTATGGCCTACTAGCGCCTAGTTACAAGCGTTTCATTACAATGAAATCTTTCAGCGGTCATTGCGATAAGTTTACAGTTAGCTTGCTAGTTACGTGTTGGCATACTGAAATACAAATGGTTGAGTTTAAAAAACAGTTTTTTTTCTTTTTTTTTCTTTATTTAATAAACCATCGAATTGCACAGTTTTTGGATCAGGATTATTCAGGATTGAGCTACAATTTTTTTGATTGCACCATGTTTTAATTACATCGAGATTCGAGTAGGATACTCAGGTCTGCCTCCGGCGAAAAGATTGAAGCATAAGGACCGTAATGTTATTGCGTGAAAATAATGGATCGTTTAAGTGTAAGTGGTAAGGGCTGATTCAATCATATTGCGGAATAATGTTGCACAAAGTTATTGTAGGTGTAGGCCGCCTAACCAGTCAGAAACAACTGAAAACTAACCGTGTCTTCTTAACAACAGATTATTACAAACAACGCAACTCATTTTGATAAAACGTGAAAAGTCGTGAAAAGAATAAAATCTTCACACGACTTTTCACGTTCATCCACTGGGTACATACCTACTTCGAGGTATAAACGACAATTAATTATTATTGCCAATATAATAGAACGACCGTTTCAGTTATAAACCCGTCCAACTACTAACACTAAACGTATACAAAACACTCAGAAACTGAAAAACGTAAATAAACATAAGTAGTATGAATGACCTGAAAGATTCTGAATACTGTTTACACTGTAAACTTCGCACCATCCCGAATAGCTAATCACTATTAGCAAACATTCTTGTTCCGAGATGAAGACACAGCTATGTGTCGACAAGTGAATTTACACACGCTGCACTGCGCACGTTACATACGTTACTTATATATAAACGGATGAATGGGTTTAGAAAAACACTGGCCAGCTCTGGCCGCAGCTTGTGAAACTTTGAAGTACATTAAATTTTATGAATATTACATTATTCGAGTAGGTACAGGCGGTTATTGCTGTGTCTATGGTAGTATTCAATGTCTATGGTTATTTCGAACCAATGTGCCATGTCGCGAGTTTGAACATCGCCGTGTATGAATGTGTTTTTCACACGCATTGCTGAAGTTATGGCTGTTACGTAGTTACCTCATAACTAAATCTTTCTGAACGTTTTTAAAACCATTTATTCTTCAAAGGTACAACTATAATGTTTATTGTCTACACCGTTTATTTATTGCTGGAAAATACCACGTGGAAATTGTGGAGGCAAGGTGACTCCAAACGTAGTAAAGAAACTTTTTTTTAACGGTATCCTTCATATTCTTAGACATACATAATTAAAAAATCTAGATTATTACACGATATTGAATGATACTGCGGACACAGTAGTAAAGCATCGGCCTGAGATCAAAATCCACGTTACATATTAATTTTGAATGACATTCGCTCCTTTTATCTCCCAAAACCCAACCAAAAATAAGAAACAACTCCAATTAGTAAAAACAAATGTCCTGTGAAATTTGTAACTGTGAAATGAACCATCGATCTTCAAAAGCCAATCAGGCATTAATATATCTCTCAAGCACCATGGGATGCACGCGTCCCTTCAAGTGGCGGCACGTGGTCACACAGATGCATCGGAGCGGAAAGTAGGCCGGTTCGGTCCTGGCAGGCGAGAACTCGAGAAGTTACAGGGAAGTGCACTGACGCGGAACAATCTCTTTACACTTACATACACTATGGCCAATAATAATAAATGTCACATCGAATATGTATTGGAAAATCTTCTACTACGAAGGTTCTTTGGTAATTGCGCAATGGCTTTCATTTAGACAGTTCAACAACATTCATTGCGTTGTTTGCGTTGTTAAGCAGACACATTAGTCGAACATAATATGAAGCAATGGATTAGCAATATACTCATCATTCCGATTGTGATTGAAAGCTCAATGCGTCATATTAACGCCGCCAGTACCATAGGGAAGTGCAGTGACGCGGAACAATCTCTTTACATTCGTGTACCGTAGTACAATAATAAGTAATAATTATGTCACAGCGAGTTATGAAAAAAGATCGGCTTTGTAGAGCGTCGTCTTCGTCTATGACAGAACTGTAACGCACTTGCGCTTTTTCAGCGCATGTTCATATGGGAAACGGGTCATTTTGTTTGCATGGAAGCGCTAGTTTGTAAAAATGTCTTTCATTAATTTTCAAAAAGCGCCCGTGGGGTCAGTGCGTACCTGCGTTACAGTCAGTTTTAAAAAGAAAGCACGATGTGTCATATTAACGCTAGTACCGTTCAGGGAAGTGCAGTGATGCGAAACACATTATATTGATGGAGTGATGGCCGTCCCACCAATAGGGTCGGAGAAAGCCAAAGTGCCAAATTGAACGAAAGTTATTTTTATGATGCGTGTGTTTTTTGCATTGAGTAGGTACTTAATTAGTTTTTAATGAAGGGAAAAGCTTTTTTTATTTTTCGTGTTTGTTTACCAATAAACTTTGAGAAATGCAATGATTAAACTGTGCAGGCCAAACCTATTTAGTTCATTGAATACATATCTACCTATTTAATTTGAATTGAACACACCCTAAATTTGAATTAAGAATTTGAGATAATATTCAAGTTAAGGAACAACAAACTGAATGTCATAATAACAAAGTTCAAATTCCATTCCATTTTGCAACCAAAAACTTATTAGGACCTTTTGTTGCAAGTGTCACTCAGAAATCAACTTAGAATACATTTCACTAAAGTAGATAACTGATTAAGTGGCGATGGAATATAATTATATGATCTGAGATTATGAACACTGCTATACGGTAGTTAATTTCTATTTAGTTTAAAATGTCAGAAATTAAATAATAATGTCAGAATTTAATAATAATGAATTAAATAATAATGCCAGAAGTTTATCATCTATTATTATACTCGTGCTTCGTTCTCGAGATTAGTAACCTGAAATAATAAACCTATTACTTATTTACACATGTAGTATCACCCAGGATTCACCACATAGCACATCTCTTCGAACGAAGCACTTCGTCTAATTATGATCGAACTTCACGTAATCACGTACAAGTAAGTTCGTTTAGTCATCAATTATGTGGGATCGTATGGTGAAATAAAATAGAGTACTTCGTAATAACTTGTGTATTTTTTGAAATTTGCAAACACAACCCAAAAAAACACGTCTATCCTCTTCGATCGTACCTCGTACCTCCCCCCCTGTCCTTCCTGTCATTTCTCTCTCTCCCTACCTTTCACTCGCACCTTTGCATACGTTCCCTTTTACGCACAATTCGTTCCACACTCGGTCATCCTGCACACTGTCTGTCCTCAGACACAATGTCACACATACTGTAAATCTCATAGAATCATCACCCCTTTCATAAACAACTTTTATTAGTTGGTACGTAACACTTTAAGTTTAGTCTTACTTAAGCAACAGAAACATAATTAAACTTTAATCTTAAACAATAGTTTCAACAACAATTACTTTAGATGGTGACTGATTTCACAAGCGATATATTTTCTTTAGTCAATGACATATTTACTGAACTTTTACTTTTTCAACATAGCCACCTTACATCTTAATATTTATTTTCCTAGAAAAAAAAAATAAAAGACAGCATGACAATTACAAACATGAATTAGAATTTAGGCTTGACATCTTAGCTTATCAAAGAAACACCAAACACATTAGGGACACAATATAATACCGGTTACAATTTACTGTAATGCTTAACAAACCGAATCTTAACAACTCTGTATCTGTCTGTAAATTACAAATCTAGAACATAACAACATAAAGAAAAATACAAAAACAAAAAAAAACATTTTTCTTAACATACAACTTACTTTCATACAGTCATCACACAACTGACATACTTCACAAACCTTTACATACTCACTTGATTTTACTCCTTGTCATCTGGCCATTTTTTCATATGATCTGCAGATGTTGTAGTTTTGACTGGACCTTCTGCCATCATATCTACTTTTTCTACGTCGTACCTGTCGTGCCGTTTAGTTTTTATTACCTGATAAGGTCCCAAATATTTAGGTTTGAGTTTGAGCCCTGGCCCAAACTGGGTTCGTTTTATAGCGACTAACTCCCCCTCTTGATATTTCCTACTATCCTTCCTATTCTTATCATAGTTCTTCCTATTTTCCTGTTGTACTTCCAGTATTTGCTGTTTTGCTCTCTTTCTTAAGTCTTCTCTATTTTCCATATAGCTGTCTCGTCCTTCCTGTTGTAGTAGTTCGTATATTTCTATGTCGTCTTGTTTCTTCATTTTCTTTCCTATTAGCATCTCAAATGGAGTGGTGTTCACGCTTCTCTGGTAAGTACTATTTAATGCCATCTGCACTCTTCCTACGTGCCTGTACCACAACCCTGGTTTCTCAATACATAGCTTGGTAAGTACTGGTATAATAGTTCTGTGAACCCTTTCCACCTGACCATTGCCTCTAGGTACTCCTGTAGTTATATGACATAACTCTATTCCCTCCTTCATGCAATACTGCTGAAACTCGTTGCTGGTGAAAGCAGTACCTCTATCTGTGATGAATCTTTCTGGACTTCCAAAAGTATGTTGTAGTATCTCCAATTTATTCAACACTTCCCTCGTTGTAGTGCTTTTACATGGAAACAACCATACAAACTTCGTGAACGCGTCAATAACGGTAAGTATATGATTATATTGCTTATGAGTCTCTGTCAGGGGTCCAACATGATCCAAATGCAGAGTATGCAACGGAGTGTCTCCCTTCTCAATTGGATTAAGGTAACCTTCCTGTTTTCCTTCTTTTCTATTCGTTAGTAGACATGGTATACATGATGCTATATAATCTTCAACTTTCTTTCCTATTTTTTCAATGTAGTAATCTTTGCTAATTAGTTCTAAAGTTTTCTTCTTCGCGAAATGACCATTACTGTGTGCCCTCTTTATAATTTCATTCTCCATTGTTCTAGGTATAACAAGTTGTTGATCCGATCCTTTATAAAGTAATTCTTGATTGAGACTGTAATCCTTAAATGAGTTTCCTTCTTTCAAAATTTGTATTATTGCGTTAAGGCCCTCGTCACACTCCTGTGCGCGTCTTATATCCTCGTGTAAGCTAGATGTTATGGCTGCTACATACGGGTTTCGACTCAATGCGTCAACATGCCTCATTCCAGTGCCGTCACGGTGTTCTACTGTAAAATCATAATCCTGTAGAAATAAAATCCATCGAGCAACTCTTGTTGATGATGCTAAATCCTTCTTGTTAAGTGTCATTTGGAAAGCTTTACAATCAGTTACAATCTTGAAGAATTTTCCAAATAAGTAGTGTCTGTACTTCTTCACCCCTTCAATTATAGCAAGTGCTTCAAGCTCATAGCTTGTGTACTTAGCTTGCGCGTCGGTGGTCCTTCGGCTCATATAATGAACTGGGTGTAAATTTCCATCATCACCTCTTTGCATTAAAATAGCTGAGTAAGCAATACCTGATGCGTCAGTATGGAGCTCCGTCTCTGCTCGCTGATCGTAAATCTTCAACACTGGTTTAGTAGCCAACTTCGTCTTCAATTCGTTGAAAATAGCTCTGTGTGCATGGCTGAAATCAAACTTGCCTTCTTTTTTCAGCATATCTGTAAGTGGTTGCGCTATCTGTGCATACTTGGGTATAAATTTCCTGAAGTAGGAACAAAGTCCCAAAAAACTATGCAGTTGCTTCAAGTTCTGAGGCTCAGGGAATTTTACAACAGCATCTGTTTTCCCTGGCGATGGCATTACTGCACCACCCTCAATAATGTGACCTAGGTATTCCACCTTCCTGGTCAACAGCTGAGACTTCTTCCAGTTGATTTGTAACCCATATTCCGATGCAGTCTTCAGAACTTCCTTTAGGCGCTCAAGAGCCTGACACTCGTCTTCTGCTGGAATTAAAATATCGTCAATAAAAACAATAACAATGCCTCTTGCAATCAATTCCCTGAATATGATTGTGATAAATCTCGTAAAAACCTTTGGGCAAGTTGCTAGACCAAACGGGGCACGTAAAAATTCATATTGGCCGGTCGTCGTTACAAAAGAAGTATACTTAATTGAATCTTCGTGTACGCGTAAATGAAAGTAACCATTCCTTAAGTCCAAAGCACTAAATATTCTAGCTGAGGACAACTTATCAATATGATCATCTATTATAGGGAGTGGGTATTCGTCTTTAACCATTTTACTGTTAATCTTTCTATAGTCAATGCATATTCTTAAACTACCATCCTTTTTTCTTACTAATACTAGTGGACTGGAATATTCTGAGTAACTCACCCTGATAATTCCATCATCAAGCCATTCTTGGATTTGGCGATCAACATCCTCCTGTTCCTTGAATGAAATTCGTCGTGGCCGCTGAGATACTGGTAAGTCATCTTTGAGAACAATTTTCAATTCAATTGGAGCTTCTTTACTTTGTCGTGGCACATAACTTGTTACTAACCTTGTTACTTCTTCTTTTACAGCAGGATTACTGACGTGGGATAAACAATCATCGGAACTAGAAAAATATGCAATATCTTTCAACCACTCATAGTTCGGGTTCATCCAATCATCTTTCGGCAATAACCAGACCATACAATCTTTCATAAACATCATAACATTTCGCAAAAAAGCATTACCAATTATCATTTGAAATGGTACAGAGTCGTTAGGCATTACATAGAACGTAGTATCACGGTATAAACAATTATCAATCGTTATGTCTAACTTGACAACACCACATGACTTTACTTGTGAATAACCTAAACCGGTTAACGTAATGTTGTTTTCGTTACACTGCACAAAGTCTGACTTGCTAAGTTCGTTACAAAACTCCTTTGACATCAAATTCACATCACAACCCGAATCAATTAATGCACTAGCCATTTTACCGCGCACAAACACTGGTTTTAATGGTTTTACACGACGTTCAATGCGTACAACCGGTACGTTTCCGTCAGGTTGATCAGATTCATTGTTTTGTTTGTTTACATTGTAACTATTGTAAGTGTCAAACTCAACAACATGGCTGCTGTCCTTATAGCCAATCGCTGGCCTGCTCCGTGGATTCGTATTGCCAACATCGTAACACGAATCCACAGAACACTATACTCCTAGCGGAGAAGAACGTCATGTTCATACAAAAATGTTGGTCTAAAAGTAAGACAACTAGCGTCGCTTGTGGGCCCCTTTGGCAACTTAGACATGGCGCGAAATTTGAAAGTGTGCATGTGTGTATGCATGTGTGTGTATGCATGCGTGTGTATGGTTGTTGTTTGTGTGAGTGTTCTTTGGTGATTTGAATTTGTAGTTTATCAGGAAGAGCTCGCTCTAAAACAAATTACTATTTATTTAGAACGTGCTCATCATGTTACTTGAAGTTCTAAAACAGAATTAAATAAAAGCACAGTTTAACGTATACAACTTTATTTATGAAGGAAACCATAATCAATAAGACACAATCATACATTACACGCCAATTGTTTGTAAATGGTACACAAGGCTACATAATTATGAAGCTATAATTTCCAGTATAAGGTGATCTCGAATTGTATAGAATTTTCGTACAATGAGGTGTCAGTTTATACTGGAAATGTTTATCAGTGTATGTGCAGTACCTAAGTGTAAATTAAACGATCTCTACATCCTGTGATTCTTCCTGTTTTTGGTCTTTTAAAATTAAATTAAGATTATTATTTAGAACTATAGAGAACTTTTCTGGCCGATTGATTATTTTCTAGTAAAATATGTATGAATGAGAATAAACATTTATTATAAATTAAGTATTCATAATAAATATTTCATTGTAGGAATAACTTAATTTTAAGGTTCAAGAATTATAATTGTTTTTTTAGACAGAAATAGTTAGGCTAACATAGTTTATAGATGAAGTACCAATTAACGTAAGAGAACATTTTGTATAATTTTGAGTTATATTATAACATTGGAATTCAGAATTCTCCGCTGTATCGAATGGTATTATTAAAAACTTTCTATAGTTAAAAAAACTGCGACAAACGATTTATAACAAAAAAAAAATTATTTAACATTTATCTTCTCAGAAAAATAAAGGTAAGTCATCGTATTAAATTATTTAGTCCATTAACTTAAACCTCAAATCAGACAATTAATTAAATAACATGTTCCTTACTTTAATTTATGATAAGTTTTTTAAGAATTATTCTCTTACATTAATATCTCACAAAACTATCTTTATTTACGCTCCTTACTGTAATATGCATAAAACGTAACAAGTAGAAATCAAATTCGTATTTGCTTTATTTTATTTTGTTTTTTAAAAAGTTCGTTGCTAAAATACTGAATATTTACATTAATTTGATTCTCATTTGATACCAGCAGGCCTAGCACGATGGGTGGACAAACCCGTTTTCTCCACCCTTTGTCTCCTTGACAGAAGACAAAACGAAAATTCTCCCCTTTGCTAGCACGACGACGAGGGACAACATTATTTTTTTTCTTTTTGACAGTTAAGAGTGGACTAAAGTCCCAATTTGTCTCTTGAGCTAGCACGACATGGATATGAGGGGACAAATTTGTCCACTTTTGACATTTATTGAAGACAAACATCTCACTTGCAATCTTGGGTGAGGACAAGATATTTTCCATATAAAATAAAAAGAAAAAAATGTCTCGCAGTTAAATAAACTATCTAATAACGATGTCCCAACAAGTGGAAGAGCGGAAACTGCATCGCCGCATGATTAGGGATGCAAGCAACCCGTTTGAAATTCGATGAGGAATTTCGGAGAATTTTTAGAATTAATAAGTTTATCGCTCGCTATTTGTGTAATGAGCTTTATGAAACAATGATAACAATCATTCGTAATAATGATTGTAAATATTGTAGATAAAGGTAATTCTGTGAACTTTGAATTTTAAATGAAATTTAATGACAAAAATAATTTTAAGCATTTGACATTGACAGAAGAGAAACAAACAAGCACAGAGTACATCAAACAAGCCTGTTATTATTAGACTAAATATTACTGTCACTTTAACCATTTAAGAAGTATCGGTTGTCATGTAATCACAATTTGTTCGGGTTATACCGGGAATATAATTTTTCCTATTATAGCAACACTAACGGAGACAAACTTTATACCCGTGGAAAAACTTGTCTCTAGGCGTCACCGTGCTAGGTGAAAGGAAAGAGAAAATGGGAAAGAGATGGTTTTGTCCCCGATTTTTCTCTCTCCCCTTTTTAGCCGTGCTAGGCCTGCAGAAGTATCAATTAATATAAGGGACAAACCACGGTTTTTCAGGAGAACCAAAAAACTATTATATTTGAGTGGATTAAAATATAGCATGTCCCTTACATTAAAAAAACATGTTTAGTTGTGGTTTACGTTACTAATATTTTATGTGTAAACCGTCGAGCGTAGTGTAAGCAGCAAGAGAAATAGAAAGTTATACGTAATTCTATTGTAAAGGACTTTTAGTGTTGTAATTATGTAACTATACACCATGGAAATAAGTTCTTATCATGACTAATGTTGGTATGAACCAATATTAATCATTCAAAGCAAATATATACGTTAGTTTCAGGTTTTACAGCTTAGCCATCACAGATTTAAATGAAATTTAGGAATACAAAAATAAAGCAATTGTTAATATTACTAAACAGTCTATAAAACTTGAGTTTAAAACTTCTGAAAAGTAATAGTATTCTAATAAACAGTCTTACAAAATCTATACTTAGTAATTGAATGAATGTACTGGAAACGAACCATCCCATTTCAACTTTCACTGCCATCATGCTAGTCATCTTTTACACAATTCATGCACCTCTTATTCGATCTTCTTCCCTGACATCCGTCCGTCCCTTCTATTCGTCATTTTAACTTTCACTGCCATCTTCTAATCATCTTTCACAAAATTCATGCACCTCTTATTCGATCTTCTTCCCTTACATCCGTCCGTCACTTCTATTCGTCATTTCAACTTTCATTGCCATCGTACTAATCATCTTTCACAATCGATCTTTCGTTTCTAGTACATTCATTCAATTACTAAGTACAGAGTTTGTAAGACTGTTTATTTAGAAGTTTTAAACTTAAGTTTTATAGACTGTTAATGTGTTGAATTTATCATAATTACGCAGACATAAAAGTCGAAAATATAAAAATAATATTAACAATTGTTTTATTTTTGTATTTCTAAATTACATTTAAATCTGTGATAGCTAAGCTGTAAAACCTGAAACTAACGTATAGATTTCCTTTGAATGATTAATGTCAAAATGTGAACGTGTCCCTTACATTAATTGATACTTCTGTGGCCTTAGTGTGAGTTTTTTTCACTCACGTTCGATTGCGAGCGCGTTAGAATTTTATATGGAAAAAGTTATAGCGCCGCCTGGTGGTCACTAATTTCCCATACAAAATTCTAAAGCGCTCGCAATCGAACGTGAGTCGAAAAAACACACTAAAGCCACTGGTATCGATATGTCAAAAAAATATTATTTGTGTTTTAATATATTTATTTTCTTTTGTAGGCTCGCCTACAAAAGAAAATAAATTACAGAATCTGTTAATGCTTATGTAAAATATAGAATCTATTTTAATTGTTACATTTTGCCCTATAAGTTCACTACATGTATCTAGAAAATCAAAATTAATATTTTTTGCAACTATTCTTTAATGCAATCTTTAACATCCCTCATGTGTGCATTTTTATTTAAATAATCACACATGATTGATGCACTTTTGTTTACACATTCAATCATATTCTTTAAATATAGTAAACAAATGGCACACAGTATCCGTAGAGGATGTTAAAGATTGGACACAATTCACAATTTGATTCCATTCTCCTAACTATGTAACCACAAACATAGGCACATGCTTGCATCTCCCCAGTATTTTCATCCATTTGATCCATGGACAAACTGAGGGCTCCAGTCTGAAATATTTCTCAAATCATTTTTGCCTTTTTATAAATTGGAGAGTCCGCATTTAGGCTATCAAACAATCGGTCGATTTTGTTTAGCAGGTTGACTGTAGCAAGTGCTTCTGTTGGCAGCTCTCCTGTAAAAATAAATACTATTTTAGTTATTCAAAAATAACGTAAAACAGTTTTTAAGAACAATGAACATTTTAATTGCAATAAAAGATTGACTTTTGAAAAAAGAAAATGGGTCCAGATGGTAGTACAGTACCGACCGAAAGGTCATAGGCTTGACGTTTAGTTTGACTTACGACCTTCTTTCAATGAGTAATTAGACACATACTCGCATAATCACGCTGATTCTTAAGTTCATGGATGTTTTTTTAACATCATTATTATGATATCAACACACCTTCGATAATTTTTGCATACATTCCAGCAGACACTGGAATGGCTCAAAACTTGCGCGGCTAATATTGTACTTTCATTTCTTGTCTATTATTCGGATTTAAGTGGCTCTTCGTTAGGGGCAGGCAAACACGAAAAATGGGTTGTTGTTATCCAATTCAAAAAAATCTGCAATCTGATTCCACGTCGCGATATCTGAAAAAGACGTATATATTGATCATCATAATACAGCAGATACGATAATTAACAGTGGGTCAAAATCGATTTACAATTTTTCTTTTAAATTGTTACAAGTCAAAATAATGCCATTAAAACCATAACTTGTAAAAAAAAAACAAGTCTCGCAACTCAGTTCTTCTACCGTAAAAAGTTGTGAGACCCATGTAATACCAAGTCGTTTAATTTATTCAGTCCCTACTTAAGGGTCCATCTGTCTTAAGTTATTACGTAATTAGCTATCCTAACAACATCTTATAGTGACCATATCAAGATTAAAAATATTTTATGTTTTAAATAAATAGATTGCTTGGCCATCGCATGAAAACACAATGTATCTCACAAGTAATACATATTATATTAAATTAGGTTTTTTAGTGCGATTGTCAAGTCAATAAATAATTATATCTAGGTACCTATCTACACCTATTATTCCATTATATTACAGGTATTACCAGGTACACTGATTCATTTACTGCAAATGTAACTTTGTAATCCTATATATTTATATGGGATTACAAAGTCATTTATAAAGTTGGTGTATCTAGAAAAGTGGACCGAAATTGCAAAATATTTGTTTTTCCTTGATTTATACACTAAACACTAATCTACACAAATAAATAAAATTGGAGTGTCTGTTTGTAATATTAAAATAACCGCTTTTTACTCAATGTATAAATGCTACGGCTAATCTCTGAAACGGCTGGACCGATTTTGACGGGACTTTCACTGGCAGATAGCTGATGTAATAAGGAGTAACTTAGGCTACTTTTATTTTAGAAAAAATATGAGATATGATATGATATATATGAGAAATTACTGCTGGTACTACTCCCCGTAAAAGTATAAAATTGAAAGATATTATTACCTGCAATTTGTTTTTCATTGCACTCAACATTAGTGTTGCATTTTAAGTTGTATTTTAGAAATAAATTTCTAAAACATTTGAGAAGATGGGACGTATCGTGTAGAGCAACAATTTCATGTTCCTGAAATCTAAAATGTGGTTGTTCAACAGATGCCCCTAGTTGTGAAAGTGTTCTTCTATTTACCCCATCCATATCGCAAATAGTTGCAGCAATTATGATACATGCCTCAAAACAAGCATGGAGAACCTGTAATTAGAAAATTAAGTTAATTAATAATGTTTAGTAAGAAAATAAAATAAAAATAACATACTATAGGTTCACAAATAGAAAATGATTTTCAGTTAACTAAACAGTAAATAAGTGTAAATAATTCCAATACAATAATGTACCTTTTTGATCAAAATCATTAATCTGTCTGCAGTGACATGATCTCCTGACAAATAATAATATGCCACAGGCTGTTTAATTCTTTTCCTTATACATAAAATCATGAACACTAGAGCATAACTTGCTATTTGTGGATCTCGTCCATACTCTCCTCCATGGTCTTGAAATCCGTCTATCTGATCAGATTTTGAATTGTAATTCAATTTTTTTCTTCAAATTACCAGCGTTGTGTCATCGCGCTTCTCTTTCTTTTCTATGAAGTTCGACAGTGACCGCACTTTAGGTCAAGTAAGCCCCTTAATTAGTCGCTTTCCTTTATCAGTTTTTTCAGTGGATTTAGCCTAAAACCAAAAATAGAGGAATGTAAATTAAGTGTGAACATAAATTTACTATTCACAATTTTAGGAACAGTAGAACCTGCCACTCATTTCACAATTTCATTGGTCTACTTTCAGTCGGTATACCTATGTATAAAACATGTTTGTTGTATGGGAGCCCCCCTTAAATATTTATTTTATTTTGTTTTATTATTTATTATTAAAGTTAAAATACAACTGAGTATTTTCTGAATATTTCAAGTGCCTACCTGTTGCCATTTTTGATATCGAGCAAAAAGGGCAAAAATATCGCGTTTGTTGTATGGGAGCTCCCATTAAATATTTATTTTATTTTTAGTATTTGATGTTATAGCGGCAACAGAAATACATAATTTGTGAAAATTTCAACTGTCTAGCTATCGCGGTTCTTGAGATACAGCCTGGTGACAGACAGAGGGATGGACAGACGGACAGACAGCGAAGTCTTAGTAATAGGGTTCTGTTTTTACCCTTTGGGTACGGAACCCAAAAAAACCAACTGTGACGACAGAAAGATGCAAGAGTGATAAAGTACACGTAAAGTAGTAGTAGTCCAGCGGGATTGTTCGAAAGGGTTACCGCTGGCCCGGAACATAAAGGGCTAAGGTAGGAACACGGGTGGGTTTTAGTCAGTAAGAGACTGACACTCCCTTCCGCTCCACTCAGAGCGAAAGGAGTCATTTGATGATTTTCCATCAAAAAAAAAAAAAAAAAGTAGTAGTAGTATAAAGTAAGTGTGAGTGGTATAAAGTGAAGGTTGGCGATTTTAGTATGGAACATTTAAAAAAACCATGAATAAAAAACATTTTACTTACACCAGATGAGTTTGGAGTCTGCATAATATCAGTAGTTGAAATTGTTGCTTTTGAAGTTCCAGGCTGTTCCAAATGTGAAGACTAAAACAGATACAAAATACCATTATTTAAAAAATTAAAAATTTAAACCACTCCCAGCACTATATTTTTTTGAAATTTGTATTTTTGTGTGCCCAAATAAGCATGAATTTAATCTGCATAATGATCTTGTATCTAGACCTAGCCGCAAAGTCCACATGCTTCGTGGACGTAGACGAAATACTAAACTATTTTCTAATAATGTATTTTGTATGGCGACCAAAGTTTATAATAAACTACCAGACTGTTTTAAAACTCTTAACTTTAGGACATTTAAATCTAAATTATTCAATTATCTCATGTAAATGCTATTACTCAACTAATGATTTTATGAATGAAATGAAACTTGACTTAAATATTAGAATAATTATATTCTATTCTTATTATCTCTTTGACTTAATTTTAATCTTTTTGACATTTCCATTCCTAATATTTGACTATTTTGCAATTTGAATGTTATTCTAATTTATTTAATTCAATGTTATATCTAACAAGATAACCAAAACCCTGAAAATGTATTTTTACACCGGAAACGGCAGAATTGTATGAACTTTTAAAAGTATGTAACAACTTTGTAACAATTTTCTGACAAATAAATAGTACAGAAATAGATTAAACCTTAGAGAAGGACATAGGATAGGAATTTTATCATCATACCATGCGGGCGAAGCCAGTTCCAGGCTGTTGATTGGATCCAATGTCAGCAATGGACATCTCAACTTGAGAGCTGTGATGTGGTGGAGAGTTCAGATGGAATGGAATATCTATGCAGCTTTTTCCTTTGCAAACGGTCTTGGACAATTGTACTTTCGGGAAAATGGTCAGTGGGTCGTCTTAGGGGCGGATGTTTAGAACAAAGCATTTTATGGCTTACAAAGAGGCGTTTCTGAAATTTCACAGAATTCCAGTTCTCCTCTGGGTAACAAAACTTTGCCCATGCTACCGACCTGAAAACATGATTTTAGGGTTGAATTTTTTAGAATGTTATTACTGATTGAAATTGAAATTGGTACTATACTTTGGATTATTTAATATACATACCGCTGTAAGTTGGAAGGTCCTGGTTTCGGAAAACGATGTAAGATCAGTTCCGAATCTTAAGTTGTGGATGCATTGTATTTTGCACATTTTCGGTTATTGTCCCTCATAATTTTTCACCGATTCACTGACCAAAGAATACAAATAAACACAAAATAAGAGTCATTAAGCTAAAAAGTCACTAGGCTTCTAAAACAACAAAATGCTGCGGTATGGTATCCCGTATTCGGAGTATTCGTAATTGTCGAGTTGAGTATTGCTCGAGCAATACTCAACTCGACAATTTGAACGGAAAATAACACGAAATACAGGAAAAACGACAACAAAAACCAATCACACACGCAATTAATTAAAGATTTTTTGTTTTGAACCGTTTGAAAAACCATTTTGAATTTTTTAAACTTTGACGTTTGACTGAAAACCACAGAACACATCCTTGCGTTCCGAATTGCGTCAAAAGCGATTAAATCGCGAATCCGACCAAATTTAATAGTCACAAAATATAAGGACTATTGGGTACTATTTGTGACGTTGCACGTTGGTCGGATTCGCGAAATAATCGCTTTTGACGCAATTCGGAACCGACGTACTCCTTGCTGAAAACGTTGATGTTGCCATTTAACATCGAATTTTTAACATTTGTTTTTTGGTACTGGAATCCCTATATCAAACCCACCTACTGAGCCATCCAATCCTAACAGAGTTGACTCCCCCTGCACGAATCATTCGTCCTTGTCGCTGTGTAAACATCGCCCTGAACATCGTTCTGAACTTCGTCGTTTGCGCTCGCGCTGCTGGCGGCGCCCTCTTGCATCATATTGAAGAATGCTTTTCTCGACATCTGATTGGTTGTCTTGGTTGATCTTCGTTGTTCGGCAGAAGTGCCAACCTTCGGAGATTGTTCGTGTTCTCCGACAGTGCCCGAACTCGCCATCTTTTTCATTGGGCAATTTGGAGAAATATGACCAAATTCGTTGCAATGGAAGCACTTTTTCCCCTGCGACCGATGAGGACAATTTTCCGATGAATGATTCTTTTCTCCACAGTTGAAACATCGCATCATTTCAGCCGCGTTTCTTCTGTTATTATTGCTGTTCTGTGTGCCACTAGGCGGCTTACGTCGAATATCTTTATTTGAATTTTTCTTGAACATCTCGTACAGCTTCAGTTTTTCTTTCAGGTCCCCGTAAGTTGTGACACCATATAACATTATCTTATTTATCTCATCATCTATGATGCCGTCCACTATATATTTGATAGCTACATAATCCGGCATTCGTCCGCGTTTACCTAATTCTTTCATAATTAACATGTAGTCAATACATGACTCGTCTTTCTTCTTACGTCTTGCGCTCATCAACTCATGTATCTTCTTCACATCGAGAGTATCTGCAAATTCTTTACCAATAGCCACTTTCAGCTCATCCCATGATTTATACACTTTCTCGCTGCGTAGCCACAGTGCTGCTGTGCCAGTTAAAGAACGTCGAGCCACTAACAATAGCTGCGTCTGACTCCACTGAAATAATTCGCCATTTTCTTCTATTTCTCTTATCCACATAGACACTGTATGAGTTTCGTCTTGTGCACTGAATTTCCTAATGAGCTGTTCCGTGAGGTGCAACATGTCGCCGGGTGCCGCTCGTGACAACGTAGCCGCATCTTGAAAATCAGGGTCGGATTTTTCTGCCATCGTCGTAATAAATTCCTCGTAGTCGTCGTAACCAGAATATCGTCGTAAACGTTGTCGTCGTTGTCCGTAGAACCTTGAAAATCAATCGGCGTGCGTCGTTATGGCGTCGATTATGCTCGTGCGTCGTTTGTCGTGCGTCCGAGTCGTTATAACTCCACTTATTTCACCGCAATCCCGGGCGAGCCCCCAAGTTTGTGGGATCGTATGGTGAAATAAAATAGAGTACTTCGTAATAACTTGTGTATTTTTTGAAATTTGCAAACACAACCCAAAAAAACACGTCTATCCTCTTCGATCGTACCTCGTACCTCCCCCCCTGTCCTTCCTGTCATTTCTCTCTCTCCCTACCTTTCACTCGCACCTTTGCATACGTTCCCTTTTACGCACAATTCGTTCCACAATTATATCATCTATTAGCCAGTATTATTCTTCCTATTCCTGCAATTTGAAGCTTCTTTCCACACAACAACGCATTGTAGTCTCGCTCATTCAAATCACAATGGCCCAAATGACAATATTCAAGGACTCCCATAAAAATACCTTCATTCAGAGATGTTCGCAAATCTTTTGTGCGATCCCCCATACATTACATTGGTATTACAAATTGCACGACCATCGGGCATTTAGGCCCGAACACCGTACAGTAAAGTAACTTGATATACAAAGACGACAGTTTCACACTGAAAGCTGATAACTATGTACACTTTATTTGGAACTTTCTCATATTTTACCGTGAACTTATCGGTTACATAAATAAGTTGAGCAGATAAAGTCTGTCGACGTGTTTACTCAACTAATTCGTCTTCCTCTTGACGCGATATATGGCTTCTATTTGTGTATAGTTTATTTCGTGTTTTACACAGAGCTATATTTTACTACGTTACTTGGAACCTACCAATGCGTGTACTTAGAAAGCGGGTTAATTGTTCTTGATTAAGAACAAGTAACTTTAATTTCTCTTACTATAATGTTCTAAGTAAAATGGTTTTGTTGTTACTGCAATGGTCAATGGTCATGCCTTTTATACTTACGACCCGAGTACTTAATCTTAACCGATATCAGCAGAAGGTATGAAAAATCAAAGTCAAAAGTAATTTATTCAAACTAGGCTGAGATATAGCACTTTTCTAACGTCAAAATTACATAAAACAGTCCCCCTAAACGCTCTTTACCACTTACTGTTTTAGCTCAGAAGAAGAAGTGGCACAACAAACGCCACAGCAGCACAGCTGTCTGTTTAGTTAGAAAAACTCTATTCTATATAACAGTATAAGTATCCAAAATCATTTACATTACGCAACACAAAACATTAAATTAAATTATTTGCCATAAAATATGTCAAGGCTAGCACACGCCAATATATCGACATGAATGTAAAACGGTCTTCTCGATTATGGATAACGTACCCGAGGCTAAACCTCGGTAAGAAACTTCATTCATTCATTCAATGCCGGATTAGCCATAGCAGGTGGTGCGTGGGTGCCCCGGGCATGGACGTACAAAAAATAAGTAATGGTAGCCTTATCATTAGGTTTATTGAAATATTAGGGACGAATGGTCAAAAGAAACCTAAAATTTTTAGCATCCCATCTCGGAAAGCTCTCCGAGATGGGATGCTAAAAATTTTCGAACTCACTTCGCTCGCTCTTGCATACAAGGTTCTCTCAGAACTTCCCAGTACGTAGGTTTTTACAAAAGTACCAGCATTGTTTGAAGAAAGTAATTTGGCTCAAGTACATCAACCACATCAACTGACATGAAACGGAAAATAATGTATTTGTTATAAGAAACATTGATTTGACTAGTGAAAAATCACTACACAACTAAAACTATTATGAAAAAGTTATGTTGTATCTTGTAAGCCTTAGAACCAAGTTCTACCAGATTTTTCCCCCGGTAAAGTTACCTACAGGCCCGCGCTGGCTTAATCCGGCACTGACTTTAGGGTATTTATGTTCTGTGATTAAAATGAACAAAAACATGTAAGCACACTGGGCAATGTCCCCAGGTTTCAAATATCAGCCGTCTAGTGACCTCAGAGAGCCAGGTGCTAGACTAAATTTCATACGAATAGGAACAAAGCAGGTTGTGTTTCGTCGTCTAAACAAATCGGAACAACATCGGACTTGTTCCAGTTCGTAGGTAGATACGTACCGCAGCCTACGGGATAAACATGCCGACATACGTACCATGACTATGTATCTTGATCAGACGAATAAATTATAATCATGAATATTAATACTCGCCACGTGGGTTGCCAGCTCAAGGATGAATAACTGTTGATGCAGACAACTTACCTAAAACAAAGGAAATGGACTTTAAATAACCACACAATACATATATTCCACAATAAACTACAGTTTATACAACGAACGTGGCTCTAGCATAAACAAAAAGGTTAAATAGTTTTCGTAATCGAATCTGCAACGACCGGGGGTGAAATGGAATGAAATAATTAAATTCTCTTTCGTTTTCTGTCAGTGTGACGTTAATTTATTTGATGTGACCACCCCGAAGAGCTATTGTGCTGCTCTTCACGCCAGTCACTAGGACGTGACTGGGGGAATCCAAGCCGGGGAGACATTGTCCGTACTGATTTAATGGAGCTTTTGTTATTTATTTGACGGCGAGTCCAGGCGAGTATAGTTACACATAAAGTGAAATGTGAAATGAGACGAACTCAGACATAAGTCGGACTGCCCTTTTGGTTTAGTGGTCGCAAGTGCGCAGCAACTGCTGAGCATGAGTTCCTGTGTTTGAATCCCAGTCGAAAAGCGTTTCAGAAATCGGAAATCATTTATTTTGCAATGGATGTGGGTACAAAATAAGATGTAAACATTGTAAAAGCGGTTCCAACACACTCTACCTTACGGAATGCAAAAGTAAAAAAAAAATATGTATATTTACTCAATTTCCTTATAAGCAAAAAGAAAAACAAGTACTGTTGTGTGGAACTACAGCCTCATTATTATTACAGAGTTAATGGGTTTTTCCATGAGGAATTTCTCAGTAGCAGTCAAGAGTCTGGATTTGTGTCCGGTTGATGGCAATAGGCTTGCCTCCTTATTTCATGGGACAAAAACATAGCTGGAAAGAGGTTGTAGCTATGCCTAACCCATAGGGGAATACAGGCGTGATGTTATGTATAAGTAGAAATAGATCGATCTGGGGCCCAAGTCAGCTATTTTTATAAATTCGTCATTCCAACACGATCCCATTGTCATTTTGCTAAAAGTTCGTAATCTGTTAAATTCATAATGGTCGATCATTGGTCGGTTAATGGCACAGAAAATATTTATACGATACTCGTAACGAATTCAAAGCAATGACTTCACAATGACGTTCTAATGGTAGGTCACTGATCAAAGGAACTGTCAAAATTTTAGCAGATTACTGCCTAAGTTAGTCATTCATTTGTCGCTATGTACGAGATTACCATTCTATGCCATTTCTTTCAATGGAGTGTCATAATGACATCATTGGAAAGTCATAATGACGCCATTATACTAGTAGATTACCAAACTTGTCAAAATCAAAAATTATGAAATCAATGATAGACCATTCTGATACTATTGTAATAGCAGAACATAGACAAAATTAGTTTTTGCAGCAGAACCCTACGATTTATTCCAGTGCGACGTTTAACTCTGCAAAGGCTCCACTGAAAGAGAGCAACAACACTTAAGCATAAAGCACTCGGGCAACTATCTAAACTTGTCCAATCATTACAAATATCCATTCGTTACTCAAACTTGAATTAAGTACCGCACCAGCAGCGATGCACCATCAATAAATCTTCTTATCTGAATGAAACGCATAAAGGGCTGCCGTTTCATAGCTTTTAAATCGCTTTATTAAGAAGCTTTTACACTAATTAATGATCAAGCGCCGGTATATCTCTCGGGGAGATTGTCGGATCATTGTAAACCGGGAATAACCCGGTCCTTGCCCGTGGCCGTAGTAAATTAGTGAGACATTCCTGTGGCCGTGACGAGAACAATGACGTCGTGGACGAAACGGACCCAGATACAAATGCGTACGGACAAAAAAACAACGCCTTCTTTGTAAATGGAATGCGTTTCTACGTAAATCCCTTTAACGAAGCATTCTTTGAGGACTAAACATTCCTCGTTGAAGTCAGAAATAGTTTTGTGGCTTTTTACTGCGTGCTTAGGTCTTAATGAAACTTATCCGGTCTTTAACTCTAAATTCTTGATACACTTGATCCTAGTATGTCGGTGCTCATACATTACGAAACGTATTTAGGTTATATGTAAACAACGGTATATAAATATTTCAAGAACGTCAAGACATACCGAATTAGGGAAAGTCGTAAAGCTGACAATAAAATTCTGATGAATCGCACACACGCTAGCGTCTTGCGACATCAAAGTAGTTGTATAAGTTACGTTACAACAAAGATACTAATAAATTACATTTCTGCAATAAAAAAATGTAGTAAATATGTATTATTAATATTGGCTAGCGCAATTGTATCGACCAGCAATAATGGCTATGGAATGTCACGTTGAAATAAAAATCTACGGCATTCTGAATATCAATGCTTTGATTTCATGTCTTATGTGGAAGGGGTCAAAAATGGCAGGGTTAATAAGATGTCATAAAAGGCTTGTAAACAATCCAGACCAACAAAATACGAATTTAACAAAATAATGACGCGATTACAGTGGTCGATAACAAATACGGAGAATAAACATAAGTAAATGTAGCTGCGGCTTCCTCGGCTATTTTAGTACAGTACAAGTTCAATTATTACCCGAGGATAAATTGTGTCGGGACGCACATTAACTCAGTTAATTTACTTTTATATTTAACTCGCCGCTACCGAGGATATCTCGAATTACTCCTGAAGCTGTTGTTGGTAATGGAAAAACGATAACAGTAAAACCACTTGTTGTTTTAGTCCCTTGGGCTATAATGGTCTACAGCTTAATTGTAACAAACTACCAATAATTTTAGGTAACTTTGAAGATATCTGATGGCTAATTTTCTTAATTAAAAACTTTCAAAACCTAGTCGCAATCTCATCTCAGCAACAATAAATGTCAAAAACTTGTAAAAATGTGGGGATTTTAGAAGTACCTTGACAGATTAAGACTGTGAACGTTCTTAAAATTACGTGAATTGCCCCTCTCAGGTTGAAAGTAATGATAACATTTGCATTTCACATGGGCTTATGAAAGAATCGATAAAGAGCATAATTTATAATAACTGCCGCTCGAAGTCATCTGTCAATCCTGCACATTGATTTAACATAAAAGAAATCAACATGCATATTGTACGAATTTCCTTGAAAGCATTGGCATGTCAGACAAAAACACAGATGTTTAATTATGAATGCGATCCAGCGGTGAATTCGCGATTGCAGTTTTTACATCTTTTGGTAGAAGACAAAGCTCTCTTGTGTACCGAGAGCGATATTTCACATGTTGTTTCAGTAATAAATCGCTGTCCACAGCTTATTAAGGATGGTAATTTTATAGTGAAGGCCTTATAAGTGCATGATTAATTATCGGATATGGTGGTGTGCGCGCTTCTTCGGCAATCGATTATTACTGCAGCCACCATCAGGATTGAGGAGCGTCTTAATGGGGATTCCGAAAGCATCGTTGTCACTTTTTGCGGCGAACATTTAATCATTAAGCGGTACAAGTAACGTAATGTTGGAGATAACACTTTTGGCGCGTTGGTACATGGGCGGACTTAATGTTTATGATGGTTGACGTTTAAGCTCGTTTAAGCTTTTTTCTTGCGAAATAAACAGTGTTTTATAACTTGTCGGTACTTAAATAAAACTCTCAAGTTTGTAGAAGGCCATTATGTCTTGTCACCTTCCTTAAAATGCTGCAATTCTCAACAATATTAGGAATAGGGTACAGGCGAAAGCAATTCATAAAAGATACCGAGTAACATTTCATAGATACAGATATCACGATGATAAAATTAAACAGAAATCAGTAAATAGAATGATACGATACGTAGGAGGTGCTAAGGCGTGTAATAATCGGAACCGCATTCGATAGTGATTCCCGCAAACGTTGATACGACCGATTTACGACACGTAATTACAAGCAACGGTCAAATCATTGCCGGCTGTATGTAGGCAGACATTACTGCACCTAATAATGCGTGGGATTAATACCATTCATTTTGTATGAACTTTACTTAACGATAATTCTGGGCTTTGTAGAAATGGTCTCGCATTTTTAGTAATTTGAAGACATGAACGATGTCTGTATTTTGAAAGTGTACAATGCGGTTTCACTAAGGTTTATTTTGCGTAAGACTATAGTTAGATAAACTTTACTGACTCTATGAAACCAATAAACTCCACCATCCCATCGTCATCTGCCTAGCCTTTTCCCAATTGGGTCGGCATGGAGCAAAGAAATATATAAACTTATATCTATGGCTTGGAGTCTACCAACTCTTACATCTATAAGAACAAAATTTATTTTTAATTTCAAATGAAACGAAATACGACGATGAAATGAATGATTGTATTTAATTCTGATTTGAGAACACCGCACGAGCTCAAACCAAAATTAAATTAAAGCTTTTTATTTATAGTAAACGATTTCAATTTGCATCTGGCCGGTTAGAAAGATACTTGACGGCGTCACAACAAAAGGGCCCGAGTTATTCAATCGAAAAGAGAAAATTCGAACTTCGAATAGAACGAGGCGTCAAAAAAACATGGCGACAGCAAACGGGTATACCTCCCACGCAAATTCCTGACAGGGCACGTTTGCAGTGCCGAGGTGCCAAGATGCTGCAGAAATAATGCACCTGCCCTAATATCAGCAGTTTAAGTGCTAACCACACGCGTTTTATCGGCACCAACGACGTTTTTATAAGGCATATTACCTTTCTGAGCAAGGGACATGGCGGTATGACACGTTCACTTATCTTAGTAACATTTTACTTTCAATTTATAAAAATAAATGTGTTTATTTTAAAATGGCTACTTAAACTATCATCATTGTGGGGGTCGCAAGATAAGCATGAGGTCCTGGGTTCGATGCCCGGGCAAAGTGTTATTGGGTTTTCTCATCTGGAATAGCAGCCCAGAGTCTGGACTTGTGCCCGATTGATGTCAATAGGCTCGCCCCCTATTACAACTATTACAAGGGACATAAACATATTGGCGAAAGGGTATAATATATGTAGGTACACCTCTGTCCAATCCTTCGGGAAAACAAGGCGTTATGTTATTATGTTTGTAATATTATAATCGATATTATATAATTATTATATTATATAATTTTTATAATCTATCAAACGGTCAAAGAGATTTAATAAATCGAACTTGTAAACCCGTGCGATTCCACTCGCACATGCTAAAAGAAATCTTAATTTATTATGAGATCGTGTGTGTTTTATATAAAAACACGTCATACTTAAGTCAAAACATTCGTTACCTGAGACGGAGAAAATTATTCAACATATAAAATAAATTTTGCGCTACTGTTTAATAATTTTGTTCAAGTGAATAAAATTAGCACAGAAACGGATGCACTTATTATGATAACCATCACTGTGCAAACGAAACCCGATAGGTGAAAGTTTGTGTTCAAGAATTTCTTCAAAACTTTCGAGAGTGGGCGCGACAAAGGGCCAGCTATTGTGAAGTTACACCTAATATTTATTTATGTGTTTATATAAAAGTTGTTTATTTTATACTCCTAGGTTCTGCCCGCGACTTCGTCCGCGTAAAATTTCTTGTTTTTCAACCCACCCCGTCCAATCGCATCGCCTGCCCACGCTGTCACTTCGTTTTCACTTAGCATTCTTACTGACTTTTTTCTTTTTGCCCGGATCCTAAAGGTCATAGCGTGATGCTTAATAGCCTATAACCTTCCTCAAGAATAGGGCTATCAAATGCAAATGCAAAAGTGCCACAGATTAGCGCGTTCAAACAAACAAACAATAAAAAAAAACAAATTCTTCAACTTTATTATTAGTATCTTAACTGCCAGAGCTTATTTTTTAATATCTTATACTTATTTTGAATTGTTTCTTCATTTTTTCATACATCGCTCTCACCTAAAGAAGCAACAAGAATAATGTACCCATGCAGGAGTTTGTAATCTCTTGATTTAAAACAGTCATTCAGTGCAGTCCTTGGAGTTTCCTGCCCGTTCTTCCCCATAGATAGATATCTACGTTTTGGAATGGGCAACTAGCTTCAACTCTCTGACTAGCTAACCGACTATTTAATTTTGACAATTCATAAGTGTGTGTAAAAATGCTTTGAGTTTGAGTTATAGAAATAGATATAAAATAAACACCATTTCGTTTTATTCCTCAGAAGAGACGGTCGTGAGGTCGATATTCAAATCGCCTTGCGCCAACTTGACGTGCCACATAATTGAAATGTATTATGCTAATACATTTATGCACATAAATAACAGCTGACACTTATGTAGGTACCGCGGGGTGAATGAACTCGCTGATTCATCCACAAAATTGAGATTAGGACAAACATCCCATAACTACTCGTAAGTATAATAAGATAAAGTATACAGAACAGGGAGTGCTCGCTTTCATGTTTTGAAATTTTCACTACGCCATGAAAAATAGGTTAATGTGTTACGAAGTAGTGAGTAACGTATACAGTGTCAAATTAAATTAGCTAGCGAAACTACGCTGACGTTGCCCGTTGGTATGGATATCAAAACACAATATAATAAAATAAAATAAAATTGATGATTTTTTGTTTTAGGTCAACGACCGCTGGTAGTAGTAGTAGTAGCACTTGAAGTATGAATTAAGAAAATAAGTTTATTTTTGTTGTGTCATGTCCTTCATGTCTGTAAAGTTTACACAAAAAAAAACAGATTTTTATCACATCTATTCTTCGTAAACAGGGACTAAAATAGCCCTTTAAACCCTAGGGACCAAAGTTTGAATTTGGAATGTGGATATTGATAGTACAAGTTCTAATCACCAAAGACATAAATCACGAACATTGTATGAACAAGTAACTGCTGCATGATAAAGTAAAACGCGCGTGAGACAAATAAAAAAAAAAGTTTGTGAAAAACATTCTGCCTTCGTTCGTAATTGTTTACTTAAAATTGTATGTAAATAAATAAGCGTACCACGTACCGTATCCTTATTCATAAGTTTCACTTACTTATTTTTTCATAGAGTGATATAGAGTGTCAATCTCGGGAGCAACACTATTTTAAGCACGAGTGACGTACTTTGAATCCTGGAAACACTCTCTCCTTCAAAATAGTTGTTTGCCCCCTTGGCAAACAATCTACTATTTTAAACTGATATTTCAAGTAACTACACTAACAGCTGTCGTTGAACCCAAAAAAAAAACATCAAATTAATTTATTTTTTGTTCTATATATCGATATCCATCACGTCTGCGAAGTTTCGCTAGTTAATTTAATTTGACCCTGTATTGTACAGACGCCACCACATCAAGCTACCCTAAACTGTCAAATTTTCCCAATCAATTTTGAACCTTATGCTTTAGCGATAAAGTTGAAAATCTATTAAAGAAATTTGACATATTGCATTAGCTTGATGTGCTGGCGTCTGTACGTGCTCTCAAATACATAGTATTAGGTTAGGTATGACTAGAAAACACTACAATATGACACACAACCATAAACATGCCTTATCTATAAGAATTCTAGTAACCTTGTTGAAATGAATATACTCTGACTGTTCAGTTAACACCGGTCTGAAATGATTCTCATGAAAAACAGTAAACATACGACCTAACTTTACACAGCTTCAATATTAATTAAATTCCTATTATAATTTTATTATTCAATTAATAATTAAACGGCAAGTTACAAAATTAATTGATTGACCGCTATCAACAATAAACATTTAATAGTCCTGCGCTTGAATAATTATTTACTGCTAATAATTCATTAGCAGTTTCCGTTGCCGATCAAAACTAAGCAGACATTTAATTAACGTGATAATTTTCACTTGTAATATGAGTGAATCATTAAGAATTAAAAGCACATAGTAAATAGTGATCTCATCTCATTCCTATTTCCGTAAGATCATACCTAATCCTCTTTTCCACGAGTAAATCCTATAATAAAATTCACGGAGGCACTCGTCATCTATTTATTAGTTTCTATAACCAACAAATACATTATGTATGAGTCAATTTATTGTTATTGAGTGATATTACCTCCCCTATTGAAATAAATATCCCAATTCCTACATTGTTGGACTCAGTTATTAGAATCTCATGTTTTTATATTACTTAGCTCCTAAAATATTGGTTTTCTTGCCTTATTATTAAAATCATATAATGCCATACTGCAGGGCAAAGGCCTTTTTCTCTTCTCTCTTCTCTGCTAAGGACCAGTTCTTGTTGGGCACGCCACAATTGCGGCGATAAATCCTCTCTTTGAGGAGTGGCTGGAGAGGCGGCACGGCGTCCTCACGTTCCGCCTAACGCAGGTCCTCACCGAACACGGCTGCTTCGGGAGGGTCCTGTTCCGGATAAGGCGGGATGAATCCCCCGGGTGTCACCATTGTGTGGATCGCCCGGAGGACACGGTGGAGGTCTGCCTAGCTTGCGCAGATCACCGCCGCGTCCTCACGGTGGCGATCGGTGGCGATCTCTCGCATCCGGTCCTAGTTCAACACGGATTGAGAGTGCATGGGAAGCCGTCACCTCCTTCTGCGAAGCAGTATCGCTCGCGAAGGAGGAGGCGGAGCGCGTGAAGGAGAGGCAATCCTTGGGCCCTCAAGCCCCTAGTCGCCGCAGGAGACGCCCCGGGCGTCGGGAATCGACAACCGATTCCCGGCCACCATAGGCGCAGGCTTGCGGTCGGCGAGCAATGGGAAGCTCGCCGTCTGGTAAGGACCAAGCCCGGGTCGACGACGGGGTCTCCTAAGGCCGATGCCTGCCAGGGTCGCGGGTTGTTCGAAAACCATACCGTGGGCCCTGGCACAGGCAACTGAAGGAACACGGGTGGGTTGTAGTCAGTAAAAGTCGGACACGCTCTTTATTTAATAATTTTATTTAATAACGCAAGTTATTTAATAATTTCACACCCAAAAAAAAAGGACCAGTTCTTGTTGAAGGAGTCCAATCCCGCCATGTGCATCTGGGCCTGCCGGGTTGTCGCTTGCATTAGCTATGATATTTTTACGGCCTAGAACAGCTTGTTAGTTTTTGGTACAAAATCTTCAGCTATCTATAAAAGTACCTACTAAGTGCTATCCACTAAGGTCAGTGTTAGTCCTTTATTATTTTAGATTACTTCAAACCATGTTTGTAAACGAGGCTAGCACTGTTTGGCGTGCTATCTATTCCTTATAAGCAAAGTTTGCGTTTCAGTTTTAAGATACATCGCTCAAAAGGTTTATCATAGTTACAAAATGTAATGGATATAACTCTGACGTCACATATCACTATATGAAGGCATTAAAATAGCAATAACAGAAGTTATTGTCAATAATAACGTGAAAAGAGTAATGCTAAGGTGTAAACTTTTACTGTACGGAGCTCGTAAAAGATACCAAATGATTGAGCATTGTAAAAGATATTATTACCGTAATCCCAAAAGTTATGCAAGCGTATCACGTGATATAGTGTTACATTTCGACGCTATATGGGATTATAAAACGACTGTAGATTACTTAGGGTTAGTTTTAACAGCGATAGTAAAGAAATACTCTACTAATGTGGTCGTAACTTATCATTATTCAAATTATTTTAATACTAGCTTCTGCCCGCGACTTTATCCGCGAGGAATTCAAATATACCATAAAACATATCCTTATGTGCTCGGCAATAGTGTAGCTTTCTATCAGTGAAAGAATTGATTTGAAATCGAAACAGTACTTCTGTCTTATAAACAAACAAAGCTACTCAAAATGTGATTAGGTTGAGTGATCCCGTGGGTCCAGTTCGAGTGGGTCCAGTTGACCAAAAACTCACACAACAACAAATAATTTAGCATTTTGCTCTTGTGATACACTTACATAGGAACTCCTAGTACTAGAGCCAGGCCTACACTGATGTTTGATGTCTTGAAGCCGCAACAAATAAATTATTAATTACCTCTTAGTAATATTTTTAAGACAGATTATTAGGAGAGAGAGGAACTATTCGTAGTATAGTTTTGATTTAGGAGATTGTTGATGGAGGTGCACACTTGGGTTTTATATAAAATGATCGACCCCTATATCCCCCAGATTCCTTATACTGTTGCATAGTAATTATTAGCCCAAATAGACGCTGCATTAAATGATGCATAGGCTATGCATGCATAGGCGCCTTTTAGCCACTTTTCTTGTTGACAGCGACGACTTTTTAATGCCCTGTTATTCTCTTCCCTCTTTTTTATACAGGGTTATTGGTAAAACATTAACAACCTCTTAAGAGGTCATTGTACTCATCATTATGAACAACTTTTACTATGGGACAAACCTGAAATCGCGAAAAAAAATCAGCTGTTCCCTACATTTTGACGAGTTATACGAACATAAATGTAGGGACATTTATGTTCGTATAACTCGTCAAAATGTAGGGAACAGCTGATTTTTTTTCGCGATTTCAGGTTTGTCCCATAGTAAAAGTTGTTCATAATGATGAGTACAATGACCTCTTAAGAGGTTGTTAATGTTTTACCAATAACCCTGTATACATGTACATATTACTAATATAGCGGGGTAATTGCGTAACTCATCAGTAGCAATGGGTTTCATTTTGACAGTTGAACAACATACATTGCGTTATTTACGTTGTTGAGCAGACACATGTTACGAACATATGAAGCAATGGATCAGCAATATCCTTCAGAATAATAATGTGTTACGCAATTAGGGTGCTGACTACCTTTAAACTTGAACAGCGACAAAACATGACCATAACCCACTTTATAACCATAATGAATGAACAAACCACAAACATATTCTTCACAAACACAGTCCATGCTGCTCGAAAGTTCGTAAGGCTCTTTGATAAAAACTGCCAAAAATAAAACCGAGGGTCCAGGATGACGCAATCGGGCAACCGGTCTTTTTAATTGCAGCATTCTTTTAGGAAGCGTGTCCTGGCAATAAATACGAGAGCTGATAGCCTCAGAAAACAAATTTATTTTCGGAGGAGTATGGCGCTACATTGCGTGCATTACGTATTTTAATTTACAAAAAGGGATAGTGATGTCGATATAAGGTTCTTCCAATTATCTTATCATTCCAAATTGATGGTTATGTTTTATGAAGTAGTGGTAAATGGAAAAGACGGACACTACCAAAAGAAAATACAAAAACATGTTGCAAAAGTCAGACTGATACAACACGTAATGAAAAATTCATGTTTATTCCCTTTGCAGAAAAGTGTGTTGGCTAGACGACGGTTTCTAAGCACTGCACAAAGTTAACTATTTTGTTCTTGAAAACATTTCCGAGGAAATCCAACACAATTGAAGCGTCTACAAACTCTTACCGGTAGATATTCTCGTCTCTACGCTTACATTATTGCGTTTCATCAATAAGTCTGCCTTCATAAAATGATATCATACTCACATCATTATGAGTAACGAGACACTAACGCATACTAATCTTGCGCATACGCCGGCCAAACTAATGTTGCAGCCGCGGCTACCTTGAGGCCACCATGATTTATTTGATACCGCTATAAACCGACTCAACTAAATAATGATGAACCTCCGCAAATGATGATGAAACGTCATTCTATGAACTCAGTACTTAATGAGTTTGTTTGAAGTTATTTTTTAATAGATAGGAAAGTACAGTATGATAACAATCTCAAGGTAGGCCAACGTGCAACGGAGCGCAGTATTGTAGGCGTCACCATATTCGCAACACTACACTGCGCTCCAAAACACAGATTACTGACTTTGCTCAAAAAGCCGCTAAGCTGAAATGGGACTGGGCTGACCACGTCTGCCGTATGCCCATATGTATGAGCTGTGGGCCAAAATAACAACTACGTGGAGCTCTGACATAGCTAGAAGGCGTCGCGGCAGACCCCCGGGACAAGCTGGAGAAAACAAACGACCAGTAGTCCACTTTAGCTGGAAGTCATGGGGATGCAGCAGGTGGGACGATACAGGCTAACAGTAACAATATGTCAACAAAGTTAATACAAATAACCTTATTGCTATCGAACCAAGGCCACACAATCACTACACAATCTATGATGAATCAAACAGGACGATAATCGAACAAAAAAACGTTCAAAACGTTACGGTACAAGAGCAATCTTCATGTTATCCGAACAACATGTGATCAATTATAGATGCGCCCTCGATACCGACCAGGAAAAACTAACACCCATTAGAAGCACAGTTATATAAAACGAATAACATTGTACAAATGTGGTAAAAAGTTAAAAACTAGTCGTGGAATAACGGATTGTCGCGAGACGTCAATGGGTTGGAAAAACTAGTCGGGTTATGCCAGGCGATGAGCGAGGGCGACTGAATCGAATGTGATGAGATAGGCGGATTACTTTCTAAGTTTTTATTACGTAATTGTGTTCTTGTAAGTCAAGGTGAGCGGACCACCTGTTTCAATACAGGGCCCTAACATTACATACGATCTTGTTACATTATAATGAGGATTGAACATTTAGAATCAGCCTCCTACACTTTTGTTGTCGCCATGTCTTGAAATTATCCTACTATCAACCTTTCAAAAACTTTCCTTACATTAAAAACCAATTGAGTCCCTATAAATTCAGGAGACATCTAAGATTTTGAAGCCAATTGCAATCCGTAGCTTATTGTGAGCATAAAATGATACCTAAACATAATTTTATCTAGCTGTATTAGCTAGATAGATTCTAAAATATGATGATTAGGTAAATTACCGCTCATCCCCTCAATAATTTCAAGAAGATGGACAGGTACTCCTAGATGCGCTTGAGCACCGTTAGCGCCATCTAACAGTACATAATGTGGACAAGTTATATCGATACCGGTCACTGGGCAGCCATTCTTCGACGATCTGACAACTTAATTGAAACGCCATACTTTTGCTCAGCACATCAACCTACATAAAGCTTGATAAACATCGTGGATGATTAGCTATTTACTTGCAAATATGAAGTGGGTAATAACTTTAAGTAGTGATATTTAAGGCATGAGATCCAATGAGGATTATTCTGGTGGTTGAAAGATCGGACAAAGGAAGGTAAATAGAAAATCTGCAGGAATGTTGAAAGATAATCACACTATTATTTAGGCGAAAGTTTGTGAGTGTGTGTGTGTTTATATGTTTGTTACTTCTTCGCGCTCAAACGGCTGGACTAATTTTGTTAAAATTTTGAATGGAGATAGCTGAAACCCTGGATTAACATATAGACTACTTTTTATCCCGATATTCCTACGGGATCAGCATTTACGCGGGTGAAACCGCGGGGCGCAGTTAGTTTAATCATAATTTACTTAGTCTCAACAAAGAACAAAATTAACATCTGGATTTTCCAAACCTAGAAAGCGATAACTCCAGGGTCGTGAGAGACACGTATACAATCAACATTGTTCTGCGCAAGTGCGCAAACTATATTTTTTAACAAAGACCTAATTAATTGGTGCCCATGACATAATATCGGTCGCGGCCTTCACACTCACAGGTCATCACTTCCCATGGGCGTTGTAAGAGGTGATAAGGAATTATGTCAGGAGGATATGCAGTACCTACTAACGCGTGTACTTGTCACTTCGTGGTATGATTAGCAAATCGCGATAATGAAAAATATGGCAGTTCTAGCAGTAGGTATCCATTCAGAAAATGAGAATTTCAGACAGTCGGTTTCTTATGCTTTAACGGCTAAACTACACAATCAGTTTTAGCAGAAGGTATTTGGAGAAGGACATAAAAGCATAAGCATTTTGCATACCGGAGAGTGGGTAAGTGGACGCGATCGGTGTAGCTAGTTATTAACAATACCTCCATTTAAACTTAATCTTAAAGCAATCCTCTGAGGTAGCCTAACCCGTCGCAGCCAATCCTATGCACACGACACACCGTAAGCACATCAGATTAGCAAACGCATCCTTGCATTAACCGCCGGCCTGCGCAGACGCAGCCTGTCTACTTTACTCCCTTGTTCAATTAAAAGCGAATACCGACATTAAGGTAAACTAGTGGGGTATTACCGCGCGCGATATAACCAGTCCGGTTACCGACCAAGTGTTATTTATCCCTGCTACAAGGTATTTTGCCGAACGACAGCACAAGGGCTCCGCTCTGACGTGCGCTTGCGACGCTATTACACGCATTTAGGCGCGACGGTAGCGTACTAAAATACTAGTTGGTTGTAGCTTGTTATTATTGAAGAAGGTATTATTAACTTCACTTCCTATCCCACTTCCTACTATAATATTAATATATTAATATAATCTTATAAACGCGAAAGTTTGTAAGGATGGATGGATGTTTGTTACTCTTTCACGCAAAAACTACATTACGGATTTGAATGAAATTTGGCACACTGCAGATAGTTTAAAACCAGGATTAATACATAGGGTACTTTTTATCCCGATATTCACTCGGGATCGAGGCTTATGCTGGTAAAACCGAAGAGCATTGTTAGTAATTTATAATGGTGTTAATGCTAGGTAATGGTGGTAGAAATTGTGTTTTGATTTTTATGTCTCTATGTATGGCGTTCCAATGGGAGGATAAATAAATAAATAAATGTAACGCGGCACCTACGTATGAGAATGCAAATGAAACCGTTCTGCCTAAATCGACTTAATCTTTTATTGATTGACAAATTAGCTGCGATTTTTTTCTTTATCTTACACACACCCACAAAAAGGATGAGCTCGGAACCTGTTCGTGACTAATAAAATATTATTTCTAGTCCTACAGATCACCGGTTTTAATAATTATTAACCATAATGAAACTTGATGTCTCACAGGGTCAAAAGAAGACTTCGACCTTAGCGAATCATCAGCCTTGAGAAGTATTCTTAGAAATAACACAAAGATATGTCATGCACGAAAAATAAACATGTTTTAATACAAAAACCATATTTTATCATTATTGCAGAGCCACCATACGGGATTTGATGTTAAATATTTTCGAGTTAAACTAGAGTTTGAGATTTTTTTAACATTTGTGACCCATCTCGTGGCAAAGGCTCAAAGTTAAAATACATATATATAATGTAACTAGCTTCTGCCCGCAACTTTGTCCGCGTGAAATTCCTGTCCCCGACCCATCGCGGCGCGACCCATCGCATCGCATCCCATCGCTCGCCGGTGCTACTACTTCATTTTCGCTTAGCGTGCTTTCTGAACTTTTTTTTCCTTTTCCTCGGCTCCTAAGGGTCATAGCGTAATGTTAAATAGCCTATCTCCTTTCTCAATTGGGCTATCAAATCCAAAAATAATTTTTCAAATCCGACTGGTAGTTCCGGAGGTTACCCCCTACATACAAACTTACAAATCTTCCCCCCTCTCCCCCTCCCACTTTAAATGTATATAAGTAATGTAAGTGTATAATGTATTTATAATATAGTATTTATAATATAGTATATAGATAATAAAGATGTACAATTGAACACCTCAATTTAAAATGCAAATGTTAATTACGTAGATGTTAAAAGAATTCCAACAATTTGTCGCACATTACTAACACTTGTAAGTACGTAAATAACTTCTCATCAGACTAGTCTGCGTTACTAATTGTCTTGGGATCATCAGCATTTGTTCAACATAAGATTATTTTAAATGACACTATAGTACAACCTAGCGGAGTACGCTTAAGGTCAGGCGCATAATGGATGATTCTGACTCCGCTAACCATGATCAGTCAAGCCTTAAACGGTTAGACAGAATACTTCGTCCAATTACGAGTAAATGTGACGAAGTTAGCCTGAGAGTATAAATAAAATCAATAAGATATTTTATAAGGACAGCTGAAGATACCCTATTGACAAAAAAAGTGGATTTAGGAGTCGCGTAGTGTTACTGAAAATGGGCATATCGAAAATGGTATACCGGGGTCGATTGACTTTCATGATAAAGGGTCTACTTACTGCTCTAACCGCATGATGGCCATAAAGTTTCCCATCATTTAACATTCAGTGTCAGCTGTGAAGCTACCTTTTGTAAAATACATCTATCAATCAGAGTACCTGTAAGTGGCAATAAACTCCCTATCAAATTATTATCTAAGACTCTAAGTTTTGTCTTACCTAGATCTACATACAAGATCGTGCTACTTATAAAGAACCAATGACAGCGCCGGCAGTCTATATTTCCTATTCATCCTCACACACGGTTCATCAAAGCCAACTGTCTTACGAAAGCAGTCTAGTTACTGATAGAACAAGATTCTTAACTTATCTGTGACAACCGGCTACGACAGCTAATGAATTAACATCCGCTGTTAATCATGTAAGACGAATAATTGCGATGCTGATTGACAACTCTCCTTGTACTTACAGCTAGAAACTTAGAAAATTATCGAGGGAACATTTAAAGGGCTATGGACCTTAATTTGTTAGAAGTAAAGCTCAAATTTAGAGAACCTGTAACTGAAAAGCCAGTGACAGTAATAAACTCATATAACAAGTGAGTAGATAGGTACTGTATAACTTTTATGAGCTAACTTGATTCTAACTTGACTTACAACACTTATAGTAATATAGAATAATAATGAGTTTAATTAAGTTAGGGAAATCCACATTATCGCTAAAAACTTGAGGGAAAAGGTTGGAAATTATATGCCTCATGTATACCTAGCTATGGATAGAAGTTGCAACATTGTCTTGTAAACAAGCATATCAATGAGTCAATAACGAGAGGAATTATTAACGAAACTTAGAGCAGATGAATAAATAAACGCATCCTCACTTCCTGTGCTCACACACAATGGAACACACTCACACACAAAGATACAGACATTCAAACAAATACATGCACACTGCGCTGGCGTCATCCACAGTGTGGGCAAACACTTATCTTACCATATAGAAGGGATATCTGATGCTATCAGTAACAACACTGATTCAAGTTATCATCAAGTTATTTTACTTTATACAAGTACATAATTTTATAATGAATGTCCTTGTAAACTCATATATAATATTATACAAATTTAAGAGATTGTAAATTCTGTGAAATGATTCTATAAATCAACAGTATGGCGGAATAATTTCGCAGTAAGCCATTCAACAAATTGATTTGTGTTGGTTTTGACTTGGAGACAAAACATTGTCTCGATGTTGTTGCATTCATTTACTTTGAAGTCTTGTTAAATTATTTGACCGAATAACTAAGACAATCAGCAAGTGAATATAGCAGCAAATTGTGTATAAAACGCTTTATCTGGTAGGTTTTTGCACCAATGTACTTTGTGTTACTTTCACGGTCTGCTTACGTTCAGATATTTATTATTACAACAGAACTAAAAAGCAAAACAGCACTAAACTTTAGCGAAGTTTCAAGAAAGTCAACAGCATCCAGCTATATGAGTCAGCAATGCAACGACACAGGGATTACCAAAAATATGGGAAAACCCGCAACAACCCTTGTTCACAAATTCTCGACACCACAACACACTCGAGACAGTCTGTATATCGCGGTCTCCTTGTTAGAGATCTACCTGACTGACCCTATTGTGTTCGACAGGGTGTTACTCGAAAATTGGGAGAACTATCACTTTCGTTATTCTAGTCGATTGTAAAGAAAGATAATATTCTTAAAATGTGGAGTCCCTTCCAAAACTTGCAATGCCAATCCAATCGTACCTAATATTCGTCATGCTTGCTAAGATACAAAGTACCAGAGCAGCATATTTATAGGAAGTCGGCAATGAATCAATTCAATGACTGCTACTTGACCATAATTATGACAAGTCTTAGATAGGACTTAAAGCAACTGACTCATCCTTTCTAAAGTTATCAATAACAGACACGAAAAACCAAACAGACTTCTTCACAAAGCTCTTAATAAATTCTCAAGCTCAAGCCCGGCCTAACAATCGCCACAATAATAATCCCATTGAAAACACTAACAAGTCTTAGTGGCCGCAATCACAAGGAGGAGGCCTGAGGCCAACTATTTACCATAACAAGGGGGGATATACACAATGGCCGCCGATGGTAGGAGAAGCGGGCTTAACTAGGTGTAAAATGAGCTGATGCGATATGTAGGCCCCTTTGTATCGCGGACTAGAAATCTTATTATGTTACGTTGGTCGCTCGCTTGGGTTTTATTGTTCCCGATTGTGAGTTCGTAAATAGTATTTACGATGTGATCTTACTCTGATTTCTATTTATTGACTGACCAATTCATAGCTGCTAACTACGGTTTCTCACTATCGTCATGTTCGTAAACGGGCGCCGCCGTCAGTTGGCACTGGTCATGTATTACTTATCACGGCTTATTTTAATTATTCTATTTTTTTATTGTTTTTGTTTGCTGTAGTTACAAAAACATCCATCGTTCTCATATATAAATTCAGCATTAATGATGTACTTAACTAATATTTTGTAACAATATAATTTAAAAGAGTGTCTATGGAGTCCCTTGCCCGTTCTTCTCCATAGGTAGTACCTACTAAGCTTTGGAATGGGCAACTAGCTTTACATTTTTGACTGACCGACAATACAAAAGTGCCTGTAAATGGTTTAATTGAAGTAAATGCTTTGAGTTTGATTTGGATTCTTCATATAAACTTAGTCAATAAACTTCTGAAGTGTTTAAAAAGTCAATGGCTTGTCGACCAACCTTGAACTAATACGGGCACCTACATATCGAGGTCGAAACAAAAACTCTTGACAATAAAGCCGCGGGTTACTGGCTCCTTCAAGTTGTTACAATAACATACTATTGTTTCTAACTCCGCTTCAATCACGAACTGCTTCAAATAAAATAAAAATTAACAGCCGAAACTTGAACAGAACCAAAGGATTTATTGCCTTATAATATTTCGTAGAATTTTTACAACTACATTGTTAGGTACCGAAAAACGTAAAATAATTAAATAACTTACTCAAAATCTATTATTTTTAGGGTCGTTGTTTTGAGTTATAATCCTAAAGATACAAAGCAACAACACTAAAATCAATGGCTTCGGAAATTCGGAATAAGTTATGATATCCTAACGTTTTCTATTAACATTTTATAGCATTCCTCTCATATCTCAAATTAAAACACTCAGTGGGATAATCATTTCGAATGAGGAAATTAGATGTGAGATTTTAATATTAAAATACCAATTCGAGGGAACATCGCCTGAAATTACATATAAATATAATAACGACAATAGGGCAATAAAATTGGGGTACTTAGTTCAGATGAGTTTTTATATTAAATGTTTATTTAAGTTAGTATAACAATAAATTAAAATAAATGTTCTTTTTATGGGTCAGTAAAAATCCAGTTTTATTTCGCGAAAGAAGCCGAAGTATGAGAGTTAGCGAAAGTGGTCAGTGTCGTACAGAGGTCCGATACCATACTGGGCGACGTTGCGCAGACGTCCAATTAGAGGGAATGTGCGCCTGCGCCCCTCGGGAGGCACACACAGGGAGTTGCGATTTATACCTCACTCCCACACTTTATTGCCTCTCTAGGCACTAGCTCTTCGTCTGAGATTATAAGGCTCCGCAGACAGCTATTCTCAAATGACGAATAAGGCATCATCAGACGCGATTTACGCTCATGTCTCCTCGATATTACATACACGGGTAATGCATGCAAATCACGTTTTGGCAGAAAGTGGTCTTGTAGCTCTAATTGGTAAAATATCACGTTTTTCCGAAATTATAAATAATTTATAAGTACATTTTATTATTACCTATAGTTATGTGTCTGCCTTTCAGTGTCTGCCCATAATTACAGTGTCGTCCAAAAAGGAAAACTTTACATGAAATAACTGCGGTATAAAGTTATCAGCGCTAAAAGTTGTCCGAAAAACGGGTGAGATTAAACTTAAGAATCTGGTTTGAGATCCGCCTGTAGCGGCTGCAGCGCGGGCTCTCCTTAAAAGGCGGCTTGTCGACAATAGCCTGGGAACTCAGCTCATTTGAGGAGAAAATATCATGTCGTGTCGCTCGCCTCGCTAAATCGCTTTTTAAATGGGACTTCGTTGGCGACGCGTCATGAACAAATATGAAGTGAAGATGAATCCCTATAATTAGTTCACAGTTGGTTCCGCAAGAGAGAAATGCGGCGGCGTTTTTATAACAGAAAGAGTAATTATAACATGTAATTATGGACAGAGAAATGTGTGACAAGTTGACAGCCAAAAGATTTAAAAAAGTTAAACGCAGCTTACATAAATGAAAGAACATGACAAGACAGACCATTTACTCAATTATCTTTGATTGTTTCGAAGGCGTGTTACAAACTTCCAATTGATCTTTCTTTAATTATTTGTATATACTTGAGTAAGTAAGTTCGTCACTCCTTGTAACTAAGGAAGGTATGTTTGTAGCGATATACCATTTTTTTTTAATAACTAGGTAATATCGCTTTTTTACAATCTGTCGCCTAAAGGTTCGCGATAGAGTCATATCTACGTTTTACCTTGAGTTAAACAAACAGGGGGCGACCGTGGCTACACGATATCAGGATTATCACTACTAATCTCTCTACGATAACAGATAAATTAACGAAAACTCCACGTTTTTATATCGTTATCATCAGCAACTGCCGCGCCGGTTATTAAGATTGAATAAAATTAATAATTTATTGTATAATGAAGCAATAATGCGTGTATCACTATCGTCGTCGTTTTCTTTGCTCATAAACCTATAAGGTTTTACAAGCTTTTTATTTTATCGCCTTGTAAATTATTTAATTACTGCAAGACCGGTTACTGTAACGACCAATACGAACTAACTAAATTAAAGTTATGGATTCTCTGGGAATAGGTTAAGGGTCCCTATCAGTTTCGCGGACAAAAAACAGAAAAATCAGTTTTTTTCAGCGCATATTTCTCAATAGCCTTAAGTTATCTAGTTTTTTTAAAAATACACAAGTATTTATCACCTATCTATCTAGTAAGTGTACGAAATTAAGTTTTGATAACTACTTAATATAAATTCCAAAAAAAAAAAAACACACGTTTTTACGTAATCACGAAACACCAAGTTTTTCGATTGCTTTTTTAGCTAACTGGTAGCAAATAACGATCTGAAAAAAAATCCTAAATACTAGGCATACTTATAGTATATTAGTAAGTATACGATTTTTTTTTTTTAAGTTTAATGAATTAGTACCTACTTGTAAAAAAATGTTGACTACGCTGAAAAAACCCAATAAAGTCATGCGCAAAACCGTCGTCTACGCGTAAGAATTTATTGAAAATAAAAAAAAGGGTTAAATATTTTAAAATTTGAGGTGTTTATCTACCAAACTCAATTTTTATATTTTTATTTTGACTACTAATTTAATTGTAGTAAAATATCTAAATAATGCCTTATAAACGAATTTTTTATTAATTAGTTATCAAAACTTAAATTCGTAGACTTACTAGATAGATAGGTGATAAATACTTGTGTATTTTAAAAAAAAACTAGATAACTTAAGGATATTGAGAAATTTGCGCTGAAAAAAAATGATTTTTTCTGTTTTTAGTCCGCAAAACTGATAGGGACCCTTAAGTTGGCCTTAAAATTTTACTGGTTCGGTTCTGTTGGTCTACAAAAAGCTGAAAGATGCTAAATCCAACGAGAGAGCAAATGGCTATGACCTTGCACGCGCTAACGAAGGCTACACGCCGTACAAGGCTGGACTCCAACAAAAAGAAATAAGTTCCCCGCGTAAAGACCTGCCACAAAAAATAAACTAATAAAAGAAACCGGCGATGTTCGGAACGTGAGCGTGCCGCTCGAAATATTCCAACTCTAAGTTTTCGCTTTGGAACAAAGAGCTGAGTGTAATATGACAAAAACCTTTACTTGTCTTGCTGACAGCCCGGACAGTTGAGATGAATTAAACTTAATTATTAGAGTCAATCAGTTTTGTTCAACTATTAACCTTCCTATACCGTTCATTTGATTTGTGTGGAATGTGTTACACCTTTCCATTTTTATTTTCATGGATTTTATTCATAGTAATCTTAATACAAAGCTTAATTGCGGGGTAATTACGTAACACATATAAAATGACATTTGATAGCAGTAGCTTTTATTTTGACAGTTCATCCACGTACAATGGGCCAAAGTTCGCCGATAGTTCAGACACATCAAGCTACACAAAACTTTCAATTTTTTCCAATCAACTTTGAACCTTATACTTTAGCGATTAAGTTGAAAATCAATTAAAGAAACTTGACAGATTGTAGTAGCTTGATGTGCTGGCGTCCACGCTTCTTTGAGCAGACGAATTTATTAAGTCTATGAAGCAAAGGATGAGAAATATCCTTCAAAACTCTCGGATTGTGATTCAAAACTGTGTTACGCAATTTGGGTGCTGTAATAAAAATCAAAACATTTCCTGTCAAAAACAGCCAAAATTATTTCAGTAGGTTTCATACAACGATTCACAAATAGGTCTCTGCTTTGGCAACAACATTTCAGAGATAGTAACGTATCACGGCGCTATCTATTGGAATAGGGACATATGTGCCCGAATTGGGTTACTTCGATAACGCTATCGAGCTATTGCGCGAATCAGACATTCAATCTGAATCACACTTCAACAGCTCACTCAATCTCGGAACCATTTTTTTTGTCGCTACTTCTAGTATTGGCGCGAGAAGCTAAATGCAGCGACCAAACATTGCACACCGCATACTTAATAAAAACGCCAAACGCGGCGATCGAGTCGCTTGTGTTTGTTTCCTACAAAGGCACTACTAAAGGAACTATCTAGTCTCAGTAGTTATTTTAGCTTTTGCAAAGGAACTACTGATCCAAAAGTTCTTAGTAGTTCCTTCAAAGGAACTGCTAAAGGAACTATCTAGTCTCAGTAGTTCCTTTAGCTTTTGCAAAGGAACTACTGATCCGAAAATGCTCAGTAGTTCCCTCAAAGGAACTGCTAAAGGAACTAGTGAGCACAAAGGGGCTGAACGCTACACTCCGCACACATTCGGATGCCGGTCCCATCGATTTGGCATCTGCGGAACACGACTCAGTGTTGAGATAGATTTTGACGAAGCTACACCCTCACCTTGGATTCTAATGAAGCTGCACTGCTGCTTGCTTTATTGATAAAGCGAAAATATCAATAGTGCCGAAGACGGTATTGGTTACATCCAATAACCAGTTCACGTAATACTGCGATGGAACGCAGAGAGTCGCCAAAACGCGACGCAGCACACAGTCGGAAAATCGCAGATCGCCGATGCTAAAAGTAGCGTGTGTGCTTTGGCGCTTAATGATCTGTTACTGCCTTTATACGGATACATTTTTTGTACGTTTTTTCGCGGCTTACCTACGTGATAAAATGCAGTCCGAAGTAGGCTGTTCCAAATATGTTTTACTTCCTTCTCTACTTTAATTTAAAAATGTTTTAAATCCCCCAGAAAATGTAGAGATTGGCGCCGATTCTGTTGTTCACAAACTAAACTAAGTTTAAGATCAGGCATCTTTCTCTTTCTATTTCATTAAGAAAAGGACAGAAGATAAATATTAGTTTAGTCCTGTCAAATTAGTCAGCGCCTGACGTAAATTGACGTATTTTTAATAGCCAATTTTTAGGGTTCCGTAGCCAAATGGCAAAAACGGAACCCTTATAGATTCGTCATGTCTGTCTGTCTGTCTGTCTGTCCGTCTGTCTGTCTGTCTGTCTGTCCGTCCGTATGTCACAGCCACTTTTCTCCGAAACTATAAGAACTACACTGTTGAAACTTGGTAAGTAGATGTATTCTGTGAACCGCATTAAGATTTTCACACAAAAATAGAAAAAAAACAATAAATTTTAGGGTTCCCCATACATAGAACCGAAACTCAAAATTTTTTTTTTCATCAAACCCATTCGTGTGGGGTATCTATGGGTAGGTCTTCAAAAATGATATTGAGGTTTCTAATATCATTTTTTTCTAAACTGAATAGTTTGCGCGAGAGACACTTCCAAAGTGGTAAAATGTGTGTCCCCCCCCCTGTAACTTCTAAAATAAGAGGATGATAAAACTAAAAAAAATATATGATGTACATTATCATGTAAACTACCACCGAAAATTGGTTTGAACGAGATCTAGTAAGTAGTTTTTTTTTAATACGTCATAAATCGTAAACCACAATTTACCATTCATTCAATCAACTCAAAAATAAAAAAACATTTAATTTCATAAACATAAACCTTATGAATAGACCCGGATGTTACGGAACCCTCGGTGCGCGAGTCCGACTCGCTCTTGCCCGGTTTTTTTAATCTCGTCTCAATTGTCTATGGAGTATCTTAATTTGACAAAACTAAACTAATGTTTATCTTCTATTCTTTTTACATTTAAAGCTTATTATAAAATCAAAGGTCATTTATTCGAATTAGGCTGATACTTGCTAATCAGCAGTGCGATTCTTTAACCATCTCACCGTGAAAACTTAGGTGAAGTGAGCTGTCAATAGTGTCAATTCCTAGCAAAAACAAACTCACATCACCTAAGTTTTCACGGTGAGATTTTTACAGAATCGACTGGCTACTGGCTGCACTTTTTGAACATCAAAATTACATGAGACAGTCCCTAAAAAAGTCCCTTCATCCTACCTATATATGTACTTGCTTATTTACATACGAATAGTACCGATATAAAATAATCTATTAATACAAACTAAAATAAACACAGTAATAACAAAATAACGCACAACAAACAACAAAGTTGAATCACTGCTGTAAGCTCTCGGTATCTGCCTATCAGTAGCTTGTAAACGACCAGTAACTGGGGTCGCAGGTCACGTGAATAGTGATCGAGAAGAAATCTATATCGGTACTCACAATCCACGAGTCAATTTAATTCCCGATATCCTGAAAGTTGGGACATTACTTTCGAAGCTTGACCTCTGTGACCTTATTAGGTTTATTTATCAGCTCTTTCTATTGTTATGAAGATGTATTATGTTATTTATTCTGTTTCATGAGCTTTTGGTAGTGATAGTTAGAGCTTTTCGTTACAAATCATCTCGAGACAGGTCTCAGACCTCCGCTGCGAACAGTTTTGACCAAATTCCATATTAAAAATCTCTATCCATACTTGACCTTTTTTAGAATTTCAGCTGACCTTGTCCTTGACCTTGACCTTTGTTGGAACTCGTCAAAAGCAGTGGTGGCCTAGCGGTAACGGCAGCGACTTACGAGGTGTAGGTGGCGAGTTCGAACCCAGGCAGGCACTTTGTGTAAATTATTTCATTACCACTGCTCTCAAAACGATGAAGGAAACATCGTGAGGAAACCGGCATGTTCTAGAACCAAAAACTCGAAGACATGCGACATTCAACCCGCACCTGTAGGCCCGCGTGGTAGATTATGGCTCACTCCCTCTCACAGATAGGAGACATGTGACCCAGCAGTAGGAACATAATAGGCTAATAATGTCATAATGTCGGAACTCATTATAACCAAATCATGTATAGGATCCTTATATTTCTCAATGAAAACGGCATGCTCAATCTTATTCCCCGACTTCTAACGAAGTGTTATTAAATTATGAACTCAAGTACGATGTTTACCCTCTGAGGAGCACAGAGTAGCTTTATTCATACAGTGTAATAATCGAAGTGATTGATTAATTCAATGAAGGCAGCTGCCGTGTGATTGAGTCGCATTCTGCATATCAATTGCTTCCAATGAAGCACGGACTTTGGCGGCAACTCACTCGCTTGCATCTATGCAATAAAATAGCCTTTATAGTCATACGTCTTTCATATTTAAATAATATGAATCACGTCAAATTTATTGCACAAAATCTAGTTTTGCATTCATCCGTTCGCGTATCGTCTTCACTATGAAGTTTCTTACGGAGTATTTTCAATGTACCTCGTTGGTGTAGTGGCAGCAAGTCGCTACTGCGAAACATGAGGTCTTGGGTTCGATTCCCAGGTCGTGCAAACTGTTATGGGGTTTTCCTATCTGGAATTTCCCAGTAGCAACCCGGAGTCGGGTTTGTGGTGATGGCAATAAGCTCGGCGAAAATGCGAAAGGCGAAATGTGAATGTACCATAGGTGCACCTTACGTGCATTTGGACTGAGAGCCCATTTTTTAAATGCGCAACATATGTATCTAAGTTAAAAATTTAAAAACTTTAAGCAAAGTTCCATAAATTTCTTAAACCTAACCTTTCCGCCTAACCCTTCAGGGAAACAAGGACTGATGCTATGTTATGTTATTTTCAGTACATTTATTCCCTCTTGATGTTCTGTTTACATTTTTACCTACCACAATCAACTCAAAAGTCAACAGTGCAGTTGACACATTAATTAAATTTGATTATCCACTAACCGGTACTTATAATGCTTCCCGCATGCGCGTAGCGTTAACTTACTTTACTCAAATAAAATATGTCTTAACCATCAATTACGGTACACAGGTAGAATGTCAGAGGCGGTTATTAAAGCGATAATAACCATATAAAGTGATAATTACTCGGAGATTGCGACATTTTGAGACCAGTGATCATTGCTCTACTTGAAGTTGTCGGTCGATAATTTGAATAAAGTCGATGTTGAGCTGTTCGTGTGAGGTTAGTGCAGGTTCGAGGACTGGTTGAGTGCGCAGTTGTCGGGCCGGCGCCTACGCAAGGTGGGCGGACGTACTGGCCCATGCACTTACTTGATCTTGAATTGTTTACTGCCTATGTCGCGTATTCGTCATTTCGTTTTATAGTCGGCTGTAATGAACGCCTGTCAGACATTCCTTCAGTTTGGATTGTTACGAATAAATCTACGAGAATTTACACCTTTTTACCTTTGTCTTATTTTAGAGGTTACATCTCAGTCAAATCTGATTTAAGTAGAGTATTCGTAAAACTTTTACTTAAGTTAGGCCAAAATACGCTGACTGCATCGCCACATAGGCATAAAAGAAGAACATAAATCGTTTATTTAAGACTGGACCATTTTTACAGTTACAAAGACAATTTCATCATCATTCTCCCCCTTATCTCAATTTATTTGGAACATTACTAAGACAATTAATAGTACAAAAATCGTATGAAACCCAAATCATCGTGCGCTGAATTTCATGATCCAAATCAGAAAATAACAACCGCAACTAACACACTCCACTCAACTTCTTACATGCAACAGTTACTACGCTGATAAGCACACAATACTATACACAAGGCTGCAATCTCAAATGGAATCTAAATGTTATCTTCCATATCTGCAATAAACAATACAAGTCGAATCGCGACTGAATGTGGGCGCTCTATTCACAATACGCAGAAACACGCGGCCTAATAACAATGTATGTGCACCGATTTACGTTACATTCTTAGATCTAATACATCTAAGTTATCTTTATCTTTATATCTTGCATACAAGCTTTTGACTGCAACCTTGTCCATGTATTTCGGATATAAACTTAATCAGTTCTCCACTATTTTCATTTGCCCTGACTAGAGGCCATAATTATAAGGCATCCACAGGACGTAGTCGACAACCTCCAAAGTTGACCTGAGAAATAGAATAAAAAAAAAACATTTTCTTTTCACACGAGAACGATTTTCGTTTTTTTTTTAATGGCTTTTGTTGATTAGGCTGTGAGCTTTGTGGTCAGTGAATCAAAGAGATGTTACAATTGTAAAACTTGTTTGGCAGATTAGATTCAATTTTGAAAAATATCAATGGAATGGGATATTTTGTGGCATAAGCCCTTGAACAGTTAATCATATCTCAATAGTTATTTTTTGCTACCACTACTATTTATTTTTGTATACTATATATTTCATAGTCTCTATGACTTTATTATAAGGAGCTACTATGAGTATTGTTCCAGAGTTGATTATTTATATTCTTGTAGAGCCTTAGGATAGGATAAGGGTCTTGATTCCTCTTTTGTTTCTGTATCATGGGGCTGATGTGAAGTGTCATTATGATGAAACAGAAAAAGGCTAAGCTCTACCGCACACGATTTTGAAGCTTGAAAACGATCACCCTCATTTTTGAAGAACATGGAACAGTCCAATTTTGTCCGCATGAAAAGAAAATCTTCATTCTGTTTTTTTTTTTTTCAGAAATATTTTTTTTTTGCTCTAATCATATTCCGATACAATCTAGAGTCTAGATAATCGATTAAGCACCAACAAATAGTAATAGTTCCCTAAGGTCCAACTTGGGTATTCCAACTTGGGTATTATCCACAGATTTGTATCTCAATCATAACTGAGCAAATTGGTGTACCGTACATAATAATTATGAATAAGATCTGTCACATTGATAATATCTACGATTGTAACCACAACATTGGCTAATCCTAGTTTTAATTGCATTTGATCTAATAATTGGTACTATTGGGTAACAGAATGGAGTCGGTGCCAACAATTATCTAACGGTAAATTATAGAACAATTTAAATATCAATGGGAGTGCATACCGCTATTTATCTAGTGAGTGCAAATTTGCATAGCATGATTACTTGTAGTCTAGCTGACTAAAATAGTGTGCGCTTGCGCTATCTTTAGTACTTACTGGAATGATCTGCGAGCTATTTTACATCATATTCTCAGGCAATTTTATATCACGATTTACAGGTTTGTGATCTTAATTTTTTCACTGTTCATTTAAATTAAATGGATTCTCTAATTTTGAATCTCTTATGATATAATTATTTATATCTGTTAAGGTATTACTGTCTCTCCTAAATACAGATTACTCAGTAATCTAGCTATCAGAGCAGCGATTCACCCAACAATTCGTTGTACCTACACCATGTAATTAATAAATGAATAATGCATACTTTCTAGGTCCCTCATGTACCTACTACAAAACCTACCTTATTAAAAATGTAAGTATTTATTATTTCTTATTATAATTTGTATGGTGCACATAGTAAAATTAATTCTATCTAGGCCTAGCCTTTCCCAAATATGTTGTGGTCTGCTTCGGTTAATTTCTTATGAGTACGTTATACTACTTTAAATTAAAGAAAAAGTTTTAACCTTTTTCTTTCACGTCTTTTTCTTTTAATGCACAATTTCCGCTATCTTTAACAGCTCATTAAATCATTTCGCCCGGTGCCTGTCTGTTCGCCCTTCAAAACGTCATGTTTGTTCTACAAAATACGTCGCTAGACTCTAACCATCAATGCTTAGTAAAGTTGTGAGAATCGACAGACAAACGGATGGCAATCGTGGTCTCCGGCGACAGACCACCGAGTTGTCACTTCAAGCAACGTTACGATCTCAAAGCCGACATCTTATTACCGAGCGCACCGACCAACGACATATAAACCTGCTGCGTTTCCTCACTTCGTATTCTGTCTATCCCGTTACGAGAAGCCGTGACGACGCATACATACATAATATTATACAAATACATATTTACATAAGAACAGGATAAAGGATCATCTGCTACACATAAAGATCCCGGAGACATTTCAAATAACCAATAAATTCCACACCTGACTCCCAGTTTGTTTGGACATTTTATTTTTGACAGTCGCCGGTCGTGCCGGGCAGTTTACTAAAAGTTTATAAATACCGTCGGTAGATAAACAAGAAGTAGTCGTTGCTGTTTCTTCCGGTAATTGGAACACAATTTTTGGAGTTACGGGTTGTTTCAGGCTGTTACAGGCTGTTAAAGGCACCATGATGAGGATGTTAGAGCGATTACGAAGACAACACTATGGACAAATAGTTTACCTCCAACATCTCGTAAATCATGGGCAACCGCCATAATTGGAGCTTCACGTTAAGTCAAGCTCTCAGACGATAATCAGGAATGTGGAAGCAGCTCAAGTTTTTTGTGTAATCGTGACTATACGCTGTAATAGGCAATAACGAATAATAATCACACAAGCGTCTTTAAACCTTAGATCAACTCTGTGAAATACATAAATCACTGTATTTGCTGCTATAACTTTGCTTGGCCCTACCTTTCTGTGCCTGGCATCTTTCATAATTACCCATAGTTTTCCAGTTTAGGTATCTATCAAAATATCTCATGAAGTGCAACAAAAGATTAAAATCCCATTCAAAGCTCTAAACTTTTAAATAGCCAACTAAACCGCATACATACAAATAAATTTAAATTGTAACAAATCGTTTCTCAAATATTTATGTTATTGAATTTCCCGCATTGCCCCAAAGACACTCATCAGAGTAGAGTCGTTAGTTGCTCCCCGCTGAGCCCGACGTGTGAACAATTTAATTGGAAGACCGGGGGGACTGCAGCCCCACTCATAGACACGGGATTATTGAAACGAGACGCACGTTATTAACCACTATTTACATACACAAAATAAAAACTTATTTATTTACACGAACGATATAAAACGTAAATTGAGTGTCAAACAGACTTGAAACTTTTATTACCTTCTCACATTCAAGCTGGGGAGTACAGAGCAGCTATTTTTCATCCAAACACAATAAAAAACTGTATACATTTGAAAGGGCACAAAACACTTATTTTCATAAACAAACACATTACAATATCACGTCGAACGGTGAGAAAATGTCTCTATTTGTGTGTAAACTACTAAAGTTACGTATTACTCCCACGTACAAGGTATTAGTTCAAAAGCTTTGGAAGTTGAGGCCATATTCGAAGTACGTGCATTTACATTCACAACTATAAAGTACGGTGAATAGAACTGAGATGTATTCTAACCTTTATTTATGGTGTTTGGCATACATAAAGATTGATGAATGTGCAAGGAACTTTCATGGAATGTGAGAATACGGGATAGTCAGAGCTTACTCTATAAAGACCATAAAAGTACGTGTCGTTAAAGAAAATAATGTCGTAATCGCTATGTAAACCTATTTGGATAAAACTTCTTTACACTTATAAGTAAAAAATATAAAAGCTCTCAGATATTTAATGAGGGATTTTCTTTTTCTTTTTTTTTTAACGCTTCCCTAGTCGCTGGATAAATGGCGCTGAACTTGGTAAGTTACTGCAAGGAACGGAAGTCACGTAATTTTTTTATTAATTCACTTGGATGTAATTTTGAGATCGTAAAACAAAAGCAAACGAAACTGTCACTCAACGAGCGTATATGATGTGTCGCAATGTTTTTTTTTCCAAGCGTTTTGACTTTGGCATCTAGTAACGTAGTCGGTTCAACGCCATCTTCAGGGTTCTTGGAAACTATGTTTTTTTTTAATACTGAAAAGAAAAACCTCTCATTCTGTCAATATTATTTCGTGTTCATAAAGTTATTGACATAACCTGTAACTTATTTGTAAAATAACGGCGTGTACACATAATCTAGCCTCGATAACGGCCGGTAATACTAACTGTGGTTAAAATTACATAAAAGCGAGACTTTTAAACTACTGGTTGTGGTCCGTAAGTAATCGAACTATCTACTTATCGGGACTTTGCAGAGTCTATGACCCAGTATTTACATAGAGTGCTGTGTCAGACATAATGTTAGCACTTTACGATCTAAATATATACAGAGATGATAATACGTGATCTGATAACGTAATTTATACAACGTGAATGTCTATATTGTAAGGTAAACGCGATGTTGTCAATAAAAGTGGTTGTCGATAAGAAAATACAAATATTTTGACTTGCGTCGTGTCGTCTCTCGATATCTAAACTTTATCAATAGGTCATATTTTACAGATTTCATAGAACAAAGTTTCAAAAGTCGCACAATTTCGGAACAATATTGTTTCAGCTGGTAACAATAACTTTGTTTTTTATCAATCCAAAGTTCTTTATTTGAAACACATGAGCCTCTTTAACAAAGTAATAAAACCAAAAATACATAATCCATAATGAGTCCTCCATGCGCGTCTCAATTTAAACATTAGGTTCTCATAGAATATATATTTATAAAAATTTGAATTATATTTTTTGTTCGTTGACATCCCAAAATCAACACCGCCATCTAAAAAAACTACCGCGACAAGATCTTAGAACAATCAGACAGATAACGCCAATTGGTAAAACCGAGACATAATGAATTTTGTGACTGTAAAACGAACTCCCAACTTTTGCTAAACAATTTTGAACGTTAAGTACAGAGTATAAGAACAAGTCGTATAAAATATTTGGCGAATTCAAGCGCAGTGACATCTCGGTCAGGATATAAATAAAGAGTGGGTCGAGGATATATCGCTACCGCCACCCGCGGGGAGACGTTGGATCTCTTCCAGCTTCAGACACACTCGAGCTAGTCTAGTGAAAAGTAAACGAGACTGATATTATGACTCACTCTGACTTGCGTTCCTTAATTTCCTTTTCGATAAGATCTGCTCTTGAAAAGGTCTTTGAACTGTAAAAGTTCAAACTAAAATTGACCCTTATGAATGAAGTAATAGTACAATATATTTTTTCTTTAAAGTAAGAACCTATTATTTGCGTCTATAATCAGCAGCAATTTACACTGATGTGTAAAAACAAAAACTTAGCTAAAACAACCGTTAGCTGACTAAGATTGATTAAATACCTACCTACTGTGTCGGCGCATACACTTCAAATAGCTATTTACTTATTCAGTGCCCAGTGGTAAGACTTTCTGATTACTATGTGCAACTGCCAATTCGGCAATATTTTCATCGCATCGATTGTGTGACTTACGTCAGTAAAATTTGCCTAGCCTTTTACCAACTATATCGGGGTTGGCTTCCAGCCTAACCGGGTGCAGCCCGCGCAGCTGAATACCAGTATTTTACATGAAGCGACTGCCTACCTGACCTCCACAACCCAGTTACTGGGTAATACGATACCCCTCGGTAAGACTGGTTATCCGACTTCTAACGACCCGTAACGACTGTCAAAGATCTACGAATGACAGCCGGGATCAACGGTTTAATTTGCTGTCCGAGGCACGGAGGGTCTTGGTCTGTAATGATGGTCGGGCCCGACCATTATTACATACCAAGTTATTACTGTTATTACTTGCTACAATCCCCTCTCGTATGACTTACGTCAGTAATCAGGAAATATTTGCACAATGTACTCTTTGAGCAAATCTCATCTTCTTCCGCCCGGCGCCCCTCCTTTAGTAGGTCAGTATCCGATCTGCTAACAGAACCACATTCAATCCATGTTCATGTTTAGCGTTAATATTTTCCTTGTCGATTCATCAAAATCGAGTACCTATGAAACACGATGCGTCATTGTGCTATGAGACAGCAAATTCTAAGAATTCTCGCCAATTTGCGCTAATCTCCCAATGAAATGTTAACTTCCTAACGGAAATGAATAATGGAACAGCCAAATGAATCAAACTAAAAACAATAGCAGAAACGTTGCAAGTGCTACTTATTCAGTGAAAGTAGTATTTTCTATGAATGGCAAATAATCCTCGATTTGAGTTCACGTAGCATATGCATGAGCTGGTTTCGTGTGCCAAGTGCATTTCCGTCCTGGCAACTGGAACAATTCCTTTGGCGGCGACCCTAATCGCTCGCAATGATGACAGCGATGGTTTCGATCTAGACTAGACAATTCACAGTTGAGATTCTGCTCTTGTTTAAAAGACATAATTATGTAGAGTTGAGAAGAGGTCTAATTTATCTTGAATCAATGCTACCGATACGGCAAAATACTCTTCACTTTGTGCTTGCTACCTGACTGCAAGTTTCAAGTATACCCTTGTGTGAGGTATGCCGTATGCTTGGTTTTGCTGACTGGCTAATATCTAGAAAAAGACATTCTCATATAGAACATAAAAGGACCCCGTAATCTAAGCATTTTCATCACGGCATGCTAATTTGTTCGAAAAAATTCAACGCATGCAAGAGTTTATTTGAGTAATAAGTATTCTTCCTATTCCTATCAATAGACTTCTGTATATCGCTATTCCCTACCCAGAGAAATTGAAAATTAATTTCGCTATCTATTTTCATTGCTGCGTCCAACAACAAGTCTCGATATACTTTTACACTATCACAGGAACAGTTCGCTGGAGTGATGTGACATCAGTGATATACGAGTATCTATCAGTATCAGTGACATCTCTCGAAGTGTACGCACGTGATGATGCAGAATTAGCTCCGCCAGCTGAGTGCAATGCTCGGCCTGGCGCCGCTCCGCACTAGGTCACAGCCCTGCTCTCGTATCAAGATGTATTCCGCTCATTCATTATATATTCCGCAGTTTCTGTCGTATCCATTCATGACAGCAGATAGAGAATACGGAAGAATTGCGAGTTAAATAACTGGGCCTTTTTGCAAGTTCTATGTTGCCAACAATTACAAAATTTCCAAAATCTTTCATTATTTTGTAGACCGTACTCTACCTTCTCATGATATCTTAAATGAAAACACGATATGGTATTAACTCCTTTCTCTCCTTAAGGGTTATTTAATGAATATGGGAATGTTTTTGTTTGACCCAAACTTCTCAGGTAAGTACTTTTTCTGACTCCTTTGAAATGCGCTCAGTACGACAGGTAGGGACAGGGTTTACGCCAAGACACCTTTTTGTTGATCGGTTCCGCTCAAGTTAAAGCCCTTACAGGACCATTGTACCATTGGTATTTTTTTGAAGAGGCGATTGTCTCAACTTCGATAAGTGCTCTTTGACTAAAGTACTCGAAAGAAAATCTCCACGTGATGCACTTCTCGGTCTAGACTGTTTTATAAACAAAGTACCAACTAGCCACAAGTTACATAAAATGTAACTCATTAAACAAGTTTACTTAGCATTAATAACATGCGTCGAGCTCAGCGTATTGGTATACTGCAAATTACAATGGCTCCATAAATTCTTGATAAGCATTTCTGATAATTTTCATAACAGACTTTAACATAAGTTTTCGTACACTACACTCAAAGAAGCAAGATCAACAGACCGATAGAGCATATGGAAGGCGGCGACCTTCACATATGACATCATAACGTCTCATTACTGTAAGATAAGTTGCGCTTAAGATGATCAGATCAGCACTCACCAACTTATGTTTGACCCATCTCCGTTGACGGTGAGGTGTTCCGCAACAGAAAATCCAAAATAAGAGCCTGGCTCTCCGAACTTTATCACAGGGATCCTCGGTTCCAGATTAAAACTTGTGGCACTATATAAAATGCACATAAATAAAACACTAGCGCACCTAATTTCAGCCATGGTGTTCACCGTTCGTTATGTATTCGTGTTATAAATCGTATTATCGCACCAATTCACTATCTTCCAGTTATTATTTGGCACATCGCGACTTTCGTATAGTTCTGTCGTGCGACGTCGAGACCCCCAGCGCGGTTGCCGTCCGCCGGCCGAGTCAGGCAGAGTATTCCCGCTAAACTCAGTTCGTATCTGTGTCTCTGCGTAGTCATAACTTGTTCTACACGCCTCGACGCTTGCGAGGTGCGCTCGTGGTAGAGGCAACTGAACTCATAAACTTTGTCAACTTTTTTTAACAGCGCCATCTGGCGAAAAAGGCCTGAATTTAGAACAAGAGGCGACACGAGTACGACACTTAAACTCCTGTCATGTTTTTAGGTTACAGCGCCATCTAGTGTATAGATCATTAATTATGCAGCTTAAGCAGAGCCATCTATAGCATTTCATAGTAAACTTATGGGAGTAGTTCCATGGAACTTCGAGAGACGTCTATATACTTGCATCTCTATATATATTTTTAGTATTTTCAGTATGAGCGTAAATCAGCGATTTGATTCGATGAAAAACCGCGTCACTTCACTTATTCTACGCTCTTTTTTTGGTTTGGTCATGGATAAGGTTCAGGGTCTGGGTTCGGATACCACGGGTTTCTCGGAGAAGCAAGATAAAAACATAATTTAATCAAATAGGCTGATTTATTGATTAACGTATTACAATATTCGAGGAGAAAATAACAAAATTAAATTATGTCCCGATAAGGTAAAATACTCATTATAAACTAGTCTTTTACTACTCTCTCCGATACTAAACTTTAAAATTCCAATTTGATTGTGATTGTATTACAAATTAACAAATTACGAATGAATAAAATTAAAATACTGATCAATCCTTGCTTTTGGAAAGTACTAATAGTAACTTCAATTACCAACACAAAATGCCTTAGGATTTAGTAGAAGGCAGTAGACTCCACCAAGAAACTTCACTGACGCACGTCACGTTTATTATAGCAGCCTATTGTGTCGTTACTATAGCAGTCTTCGCAGCGGTGATGGTAGACGTGAGCTTGATGACGAGCAGCTCGTAACTATACTTTTCAGCAAACAGCTGAAATGAGTATACAACCGAATAGCAAGCAGCATCGGTCTAACATTCGGACCATTTCTCGGTTGCAGACTCGAAACCAATCGATTGGCATTTGACGAAACCTATGTCGCGCCAGGTAGGTTTTTAGTATTACAATACCTCAATCTGTGATGACTATCGTCACGGGTATTGCAACACCATTCGGGCCTCGTTATTTATTTAGGGCAGTGGATGGAAGGTAAGCTCGGTCTGTGAGTGCGCAAAGAGCAGGTTCAACTGTGAGTCCAAGCCGACGTTGAAGACCTTCACTAGTTTGGCGACGGCCTGGCCCGGCTCCTTGCGCACCAGGGCCACTCCCGACACCTTCATGAGATGCACCTCCGAGTCCACGGACCCACCACCTGTGGTAGCTAGCTTCACGTGGCATGTGACGTCCACATGGACATATTTCTCAACTGCCTGTCCTCGCTTCCCTGGTACATCCACATAGTCTGTCTTTTCCTCAGCCTGGGGCAAATCCGCACGGAATACGCTAGCTTCTCCCAATAGACCCTGCAAAACAAACAAAACACGTAAGTATAAATAAAAACGCATCCTAAAACATCCGTCAAGGTTATTTAATCAACTCCGATATTCTTGGCAGGAAGCCAAAGTAAAATGTAATTAGAAATTGTCCTTGTGCCAAAGTATCTTGAACTTTGACACCAGTATAAATAGAAAGAAGTAAACGAATCTGTCTGAAAGAAGTTTTATCGTATGATCTATCTTTGAACACGCCCATATTATCATGGCCACTCGCCAAGGGGGTGTTGCCGGTTTCTGTTATTGATTTATCATTCTGTCTTGTTGAATACGTATTGGATCCAATGCGACTTCATTGCACAACATCACAGAGATCGTACCAGAAGTTATTATTAGTAAACTAGATGTTTGTAGTACTAACCCCATTTCCTGTAATGGAGAATTTCATGCCCGGATGGATGGCACGAGTTTCGAAACCCAGACCTTCCGGATGCGAATCCGACCAGAAATAGTTCTCTGGCTCATTGAGGGTGTCAGGTTTGAAAGTGATGCGCTTTCCGTATCCCATGCCGATGGACTGCAGCAACATGCTGCGACCTTCGAACAGATGCCTCCTGCTACCGGCCGGCTTAACGCGGTAGTAGAAACCAGGAATGATGCGAGGATCCACGTAGGTTCCTGAAATGATCAAATAATTTAGAATCATGTCTTGCAACAGCTAAAAAAGTAATTAAGAAAAAGTATAGAAATAATAATTACCAATAACGGGCAGTTCATATTTCTCTAAGCCAACAATGCAATACTGGCAAGGAATGTCTTTAATATCACCACCATTGACGGTAACCCTTCTGGAGGAGGATTCAATGCCAGGCTTGAGTTCGTAACCCTTCCTGAGCTGCTTAATGCCGATGGCGACGTTAAGCACCCTGGACAGGGTTGCGTTTCCTCTGCCCTTCTTCAAGATGGCCACACCAGTCACGGGTACCAATTTAATAGCACCATCATTTTCATACCATTCAACTTTGCAAAGGGTGTTGATTTTAATTTTCTTGTCAATGGATCCATTGTCGTGAATCTTCTGCTCAATTTCAATTTGATTTTTCTGCGAAAAAATTGAAAGAGTTGGTTAGAACCTTACAAATGAAGAATGAATTATGTATTATGTAAAACAACATAATCGTTCGTTACCTGCTGCTGGACCACTTCCAAAATGCCCTGCGGTTCATGGTTAGCATCGTAGATCGTGAACTTGTCCCCAACGGAAACGGCCTCGATCTCAAACAAAAATCCTTCAGGCCTGGAGTCAGTCCAGAAGAAGTTGTCATTCTCATTGAGTTTGGATCCCACAGGTTCGAATGTCAAGCGGCGGGCATATCCACGGCCAATTGATTGCAGGGTGAGGGCCTTGCCTCCAAACAAGTACCTCGGCTTCACTGCTAGGGAAGGAGCATCCAGAGCCTGAAAAATTATGGTCCACATTACTCATCGTGTTACTTAAAGTGACTAAAGATATATATTATATCATATACTTTACTTCTTAATTGTAATTCAACTGAGATTAAAAAAATATATTTTAGTTAATAAATAAAGAAGAAAATTATTGACATTATATAATTTATCAACTGGTACATTTATTTATTGCTTCTCAAAAGCAACTTCGTGATCAGTTATGACTATTTTTCCGAGTCATCATTGTTTTAGCACTACAAACGATTGTGTTAAAATGTGAGCGAAATTGTAATTAATGAATAATCGAATAATTTAATATTTCCCAAATAGCATTCACGATGAAATGAAAAAATAATCATATCAAGACCACCAAAAAGTAAGTTTTTGAAATAGAAGATTGATATGATTAACAATGGCGAAACGGCCTTATGAATGATACTTATGGTTTACCTATTATGGACATAACATGCTGCCAGCCAGTATGTCACTTTCGACCTGTCGGATCTCTGCCGGTTTCTTGAAGTTTGTATGTCAACGCCGCTCTGGGCGAGGGTCTGAAAAACTGGACGATCCACATACCATCGCCTACAACGGTGCACACAACCAGTGGCAAATCAAGCAAGTCAACAGTGTTGATCGTTGATGATATTTTCATCCTAGAAATGTCAGCAACGGACACCGCTACTCACTGAACTAACTCCCCACTATTCTAATTTTTCCAAATTCCCCTGGACTGCTGAAATCGACTAGCGAATGTTCCAGAATTTTATTCTATTTGCGTCAATCAACAATAAGATCCCGTAACAGCTTCTTAAGACATCAGGGTATAAGGTTGCCTTTACAATATTTAACTGCTTTAGAAAATTAAAACATGAATACAAGACTCCGTTATAAGTTAAAATAGTGTATTTACCCGACTATTTTTATTTAACTTTAAATTAAAATAATTTGTAGACAGAAATACAAAAGACGGAGTAACTTTGAGTAGGCACGATTTTTAGTGGTTGTGCATCAAAATTATAAAGCATTTCTATGGCAACCTTATATGTATCGCGCTCGAGTTCAAAAGTTAATAAAATACAACTTACTAATTAATAAATGTATCTAAATTATCGATTGTGGTTACGTACAATGGAACTTTGCGAAGATTCTAATATAAATGAGGTTAGATATCAACCTAAAACTTTTAAGTAAAATGCATGAAAAAGTAGCCAATTTGTCATCAAGAATTTTCGTTTATTCCATGAACATTTTTGAAAGACTTGAAGAAACTCACCATCCTCTTGATTCTGAAAAGGATTATTCTTGCAAAAATGTTCTAATCTAACCACAACCGATTTATTTGGCTTGATTCGCAAAATTGAAAAGAATTAATGATATTATGGATAAAAGTTATATATTTTTATTTTAATAAAAGTCTTATTTTTAAAACAAAGTAAAAAGGTTTAGCACGATACCATGTCTAAAGTCAGCTGTTACGACTATCCAAATTCAACTCAACATCTTTCATCGACATAGTCGTTTCTTTCGCCGTCCAGTTTCAAATAATTTTGCCCGATTTTATGGATCTTCGTAGTTTTTCTTTTATTTCCCAGGGGGAGCTCGACATTGATGTACAAAAGCGATTCCAGAGTGATTCACAATATAGATTTGTCGATGGTTAAGCAACATTCAATATGACTAGGTGAGGAATGGTCATCATTTCATAGTTTGATATTTATATAAGCCTCTTTTAATAGGCTTTGAAATGTGGAGGATTGCGTGTATCTGGTCAGTTAACGCAATCACCAACACTTCTTTGGTATAAATGAGACAATTTCCCACAGATCGGCGATCGAGTAGGTATGTATTTGCGACAGTGTTTAGACATAAATTAAATTACTGGTCTCACCTGCATCGGTCTGACTTTGTAACGAAAGCCGGTTCTGACGCGGGGGTCGATGTACACGCCAATGACGGGCATCTGATGGGGTGCGGGCTGCGGCACGCGGTACACGGCGGGGACATCACCCAACGTGCTCGCGTCCAACAGGACCTCCTTATTGTAAGCACTCTCAGACCAGAAGCCCTTGCTGGGGACATCGGTTGCTTCCTACAAAAGTCACGACACATTATTACAATGTTCTACAAAACCATTTATATATAGAATATACGACACAGTCACAGTCACTTTATTTAACTCAGATTCGTACATCAATCCAGTCTGGATCTTCGTGAACTTCTTCAAAACTTTCGCGGTCATCGTAATGCACTTTTACTGCAAGCATTACAGCCGTTTAGTTTATTTTTTTTACTTAATCAAAATTAGTACAATGACCGACCTATCGGCCGTCAGATGGATGAATAAACGAATCAAGTCTAAACATAAGTTATACCTGCACCTAGTTGGCAAAGCTTAGGCGCCCCTGTGATGTTTCATAAACTGTTGCCAATAGCGTGTAATTATGAAAAATTACGTCGTAGTTGTTGTCTACTTCTCATTTTAGACCGTGTCAATCATGCATGAAACGTTGTTTAGTTTCATAACATTCAAAATAATGAAAGACCTATAATTGTGAAAACTGGCACTGCTGCCAGAGATACAGTAGAGGTAAGTCGGTGAATAACAATCGCCATATAAATAGGTATGGGAATATACACATGTACTCTCAAGTACCTATAGAGGCTATCTACAACGACATCATTGTATTCGAATTGAAACCATGATTGAAACTCATTGAATGCCATTAGTGCGAAATGGGGTGGACAATATCAAGTCATGTCATTTATGTAATGGTACCTACGTCTGCAATCAAAAGCGAATTGATTTGTTGATCGCAACTACCAACTAGGATCAAAGTCCATTCGTCCGTGGATAATGTACAAGTTATTTTTAGAGCCATTTCCTCCGAACTATTTCGGCTATTAATTGGATCGCTGCGAATTCCGCTGCGCCTACGCGATTGTCTAGAACAGGAAACGATGGAACTTCTTATTCTCTCGCTCGCGTCCTTATTCATTGATGAAGGCTACGACCTCCTAAAATTTTATGTCGTCGGAAACCTAGCAAATTTATGTTATCGACCTTATCCACCGCATGAGTAGCGAGCCGGCGAAGCGAGATAAATGCCAAATCAATTTGAAGACAGTCAAATGCAGAGAATGTTTGTCTACGACTAATTTTATGACGATGTTCACTCAGAGAGGTGTTATCAATTATGATTACTTCATTATACCGGTGTCTAGACGCGGGAGTCGCTGTGACGTCTTACGACGTTGATAAAGCGATAAACGTGACTGCTGAGTAACGTTTGACATACTTTACGAAATTAGTAAACATCTGACTAACAAATCTGTTGTAAATGGCGAAATTCCAAACATTGTTGTGAACACTGCCATCCGCAACTTTATTTATCAAACATAAGAACGCGTATATTCTCATTGACTTGGGTTTCATGAAAACCGAAACACTATTTATAAAGTAGACGTCGTTTGTGTTGTAACTTGTACGTAAGCTCATCCGTCAGTCCACGCCCTAAATATCTTGCCAAGATTTTCTGCTATTCACCACGTTTTGCCATTTGGCTCAGGATTTTAAAAAAAAGGTTAGTATACTTACGGGAATTTCTAACTCCGGGAATGCTTCTTCGCCATCGCTTTCATAGTCGCTAGGAGCAGGGAACGAGGCTTTCGGTGTACTCTCAAACTCCTAACAACAAAATAAGACCCATATAATATTCCATGATTCATTTATTTACTGTATGACTTGCTATATAAGATATAGGAATTATATTGACTGAATTATGGAGAAGAACGTTTGTTTGTATATCACTGATAAGAAAAGAGGACAGAACAGTAGTAGCCCTTGACTTACTGCGTGATTGTACATATATGTTTCACATATTAACTATATAAAATGTATCTATAACATAATTTATGAGGAATCCACAAGGATCTAAGAGTTATCCGTCTTTAAAAAACAGATATTTATGCTTTGAATTTGTATCTGCATTACTGACATATTACATATGTTATTTTAACAAGTATGGCCATTATGTAACTCATTTCTGTTGTAAGTCATGAGTATAAGACAAGGTTGTTTCAATACATTAGTTAAATCTATTTATTGAAACTGTTACTGAAACCACTATTTACTATTTTTGTTTTAAAACAGAGATTTTAAGATTGCAATTTTAAAACTAAATTGTAACAACAAACAAGACAGAACATTCTAGTTGGGGCATTCTCTTTTACAACTCATACTAAAATTTAAACGCGAAATTCACCTAAAATCTGGCATTGTATTTACCTGAGCAGGTGGCAAAGATTCCCCGAAAGCTGGTTCCACATCAAGAGCGGTGGATGTACCAGCGAGACGCGCGCGGGTCAGGTTCCACAGGCGCTGCAGGGCCAAGGGAGCCTCCGATTGCATTTCCATAGCTGGGCTGGCGAGCATCTTATCCTCTTTTTCAATACTTCTCAAATCTGCCAATGAAAATGTTAAATTATTCATTTGTTTCCCGTTAACTTGTGAGCCTGGACTAGTGGCCATCGCTTTCAAAGTGTTTCGTATTTCTACAACGACTTTCAACGGGATTGACATAAAGTTTTCGGTAGCTTATGTCAATTCCTTTTCCAACATCGTTTTCGCTGATAGAATTTCACCTTTATCTAGGCCATCTGGATTCCTAATTTTCTTCTTTCTTAATTTATACAGTTGTCTTAGAAATCGCAACATATTCCTATTGCCATCCTTGACCTAGACGACTGCAAGAAGATAAATGGTCCGAGTGTTATTCAATAGTAGATCAATATCTCTTGACCTCTATTGGTATAATATTAACAAAAAGGACACAAAGGTTCAATCATCAAGCCATGGCTGTAATCAAACTGCGCAAAACCGAATTTAAATATATTTTGGTTTTGACTTCGTCCTGTTCAACTCCAAATAGAAGAAATTATCCAAATACAATGGTATGAAGGTTACAAGTTACAAGAAAAAGTCTAGATTATATTAAACCATTGAATACCGTCCTTCAACATCTAATTGCCCCGTCTTCACATCGCATGAGGATATATGTATTATCTATTTATATAAAATTCAATGTCCTGCCTGACCGATATCAGAGTTAGGCTGTGCGTTGATATATGTCAACGCACATCCTAAACCGCTGGTCCTAGAGACATGAAATTTAAGGGATGTCTTCTTTGTGAAGAGCAGGTATCCAGTAAGAAAGGGTTTTTCGAAATTCCACCCCTAAGAGGGTGAATAGGGGGAAATTTCACGCGGACGAAGTCGCGGGCAGTAGCTAGTTATATATATTTTATACGGGATTGTTATCATTGGATTTGGAGACAAAACAAAAGTCTATGATTGAGTGTATTGGTTTCCTCATTCCCATTCGTTCTACCGCTATCCGAGTTCACGACTGTTTCATAACAAATAGCTGCGTTGGGTAATACATTTGACGAACGTGCACGTGTTTTGTTAAAATGCTTTACGATTCAAAAGTTTTTCTCCACTTCTTCATTTTTTATTTTGTTCCTTCCAGATTGTTCACATAATTTAAGATAGCTTGTTCATTATTTTTTGTTTTGCGCAAAACTATCCAACAGCGTTGGCCCAGATTCTGCAATTTGATTTATTTCCCACAGCAATTCTTCTGTTGAGTTTTGGTGACAATTTTTTTATGAATCCTAGTTCTCATTGTGAATGGTTGATATTTTTAGATTTAGACCACACATATGGAAATGGACGTTACGAGACCTTTCTCGTAACGTTCAGATTATTTGATCAGCTGAATCCGTAAGAACGTCAGAAGGACAGCAATCTATTTAAATTTGTGGAAAATTTCCATCTATAGAATGGATGAAAGGAAGGTGATTCACCTGTCCCACCATATTTAACAGTGCAAATAGCAGGGGCTTCCCGAATTTATTAAATTGCATATATGGTTATCGTAGAATTTCAGTTTATTGAATACATGATTTTCCTGTAACAGCAATTTTAATTACACGAGTTCATAATTTTATTGTTGCTATGCTGTGTCGTAAGGCTCTTGGAGGTTGATAAAGATACAGTCCTTATTTCGGAGGATAACTTGTTTGTCGATTGTCATTTTATGGTACAAAAAGTAACCCTCGCCTCTCCAAAAGGAGCAGGTAAAAGTTAAGAAAAACTACTGAATACCAACTTAAGCGACACGAATAAAAGGATCATAGCGACTACATGGTCAGCCAAGCGTAACATTTTCGTAAGACATTCTTCAATAACTATGTGGACGAGGTTTGTAATTAAAACTTGGAAACATGCTTTTACTGATTATAATAAAAAGGTACAATAACAATGTTACTAAGGAAGACCACGTGATTTTTCCAACACATTTGATCTAATCTAAACTTTATAAAGACCAAGATGAAAAATATAATGTAGAAAAAGTTGGCACCATAAATTAGTAATAGGCGCCATATATATATAAAAAATAGGCGCCACCAAAAGGAATAGTCGTGTAATGGAAAGTGATTTAGTTTAGCCCGACGCGCGACGTAGCTATTCCAGCGGCAGCGAGCCCGTCGAGAGAGAAAGCGCACGTCGATGAACAAGTCGGCCATTTACTGCCTATTAACCGTTAGTTAAACCAGAATGTTCTCCACTATAATATGTTATCAACTTCTGCTATCCTTATTTGGTTATAATCCTTTACACATTCGGTAAAATTCATGCATTCCAAATATTTTTTTACTTACCTAGTCTCAATATAAATTTTGCAACAGCTTTAGCCGACGGGAACTCAAGGCTTCAATCTAGCTAACAACCTCCACAAATACTACAATACAAAAAAGTAGTCACAACAGTTTCAGCGAACGTCACACGGTGCAAGACTTTCAACTGTACAGAAGCACAGCTTGATCACCACTGAGCGCAAACCCTCGCTACGGTGGTATTTTAAACTTACTGGTGCTCCCCGGCCGCGCCGCGCGCAGACGAAGGGGATGCAGATACGTGGTTCAAGCGAGACAGAAGAGGAGCACGCTCCGACCGCGTGCTCAACTAGACACCTTACGCACACATCGACAAACAGTTACGCATGCGTCGAAGCTACCGATACGTCTGAATACGTCGAGGTCGACGTCACTGTCCCCTTTACAGAGCGAAGGCGGGGGATCCACACCCGCAAATGTTGGCGCGTTGACCAACAGGTAGCCACTTTATTCAAACTTTGGAACTAGTCAACAAAGGGGATTCCGTAAAAAAGAAAATAATGATGAGTATCTCGTCACAGCGTCACAGTAATTACTAGAAAAAAGTCATTAGAATATTATAGAACGTCTAGCGTAGTAAATGAATCAGCTAATCAGTAAATGCTTATGTAACAAATACGTGACGTGAATCGTGAAATAATGACCATGCTCCAGTCTTGCTTATAAATGAGGCTGAAAATATTCATAAATCAAAATAAACTTAATATAACTCGATGGAAGCTGAAGAATATCAACTAATTGATGCAATGAGCTAATTCTGAAGCATAAGGCACGTGCACAATGCCTTGTGATTGTGACTGTCTCCACAAGCTTGCAGGAAGACGAAGCTATTCTTATAATGGACAAGTCTATTTTTATCATCGAATTAAAATAGAGGACCATCATTGCCAAAGTAGTTAATTAATACAGTCCTTGCAAAAAATCTGTTCATCAAACCAATCACAGTCTGTCTGAGATAGCAATTAAAATCTTATTGTATTCGCTTTGTTATGGTCGTTTTCGATATATTCTAATCGTAGCAAATTGTCTATTATCAGCAATAATATTATCGTCATGATTTTCATCATCACATCTCCCGAAGGCGTTCATAGCTAATATTGCTATATCCGTAAATCGAGCCCATTTAGCTGTACTAAACTATAAAAATGACAAGCATCGAAACTTACATAATCAAGAACAATCACATAAATGGGCTACGTACAATAGGTGGAACAAATCAAAAAGAAATCGATAAAAGGCATACGCCAAGCAACGTCACAAACTCGAGTTCAAGGTAAACTGCAGTTGTGAATTCTATTGGTTAGGGTGGTAAGCAGTATGGTACATACTTAAGCCATGTTACTCATACATTCTGTTTACTTGTTCAAACAAATTTGCAGAACGTAATTAAATAACTTTAAGCTTAATGACAGTAGTTAATTAAGTAATTCCAAGAAAAGATTTACTACTTGATTACAAAACAATTTACCGTAACAAAGTAATGTTATAAAGTATGTTTCGCGGAATCCTTTACAAATTAGATGAAGCAAATTCATGCGGAAACAACGATAAGATAATAATTTGAGTCAGAGCATATCTTTGGAATCCAGACATAGCTTTAGATAGTAACCAAAATAAACACAGAAGATAAAATCTTGCATTTCACAGACACGTGCACAGTCGACAGCACTACCTTTGGACTTGACAAATATACATAACAGACTCGAAGACGTCTGCAAAAAATACACGTTAAAGTAATTAAAGAAACCGTAAAGTTATCTGCCAGACAGAATCGTAAAACATTATTAAGCATTAGTAAGCTATGTCTCTTTACCATCTGCATATTTTACAAAATTCTTTAGTACTCGTAACTCGACGGCTGCCATTGTGTCTTCCATAAACATTGCACCAATCGTATAAATATAGAATTTCTTGAAATGCTTCGAGATGCTTCCGTGCGAAATTAATTTCTTTCGTCATCTTCGTAATTAAATGGATTGCTGTAAACACATCATTTCAATATATGTATTAATACATTTGCTAAAATAAAAAAGCTTAATTCAAATGATTCGAACCAATACTTACCTACCTAATCTGCTTTTAACACGGATGTTGATATATTGTTAGTTTAAGAAATTTCTCAGTTACGGCTTAGCATAGCATTATCAGCCTATAATGTTCCCACTGCTGGGACACGGGCCTCTCTGTGAGAGGGAGTGGGCCGTAATCCACCACACAAGCCCAGTGCGGGTTGGTAGATGTCTTAGAATGTTTGGTTCTAGGATATACCGGTTTCCTCACGATGACTGTTTGGGTGGGTGTAAATAAATAGTGTGCAGTTCCGAGTACTTCCGAGGCGAGCTCAGAAATGTTTCATTCACCGAATTGTCTTTTCTTATGCTTATCGATTGTAATTTTAATATTTAAAGCCTTGAAGGTACAAAAGTTGCATCCGGACATTCTCCGGTAAAACTACTTTACTGGAGAATGTCCGGATGCAACTATCAATGCTAGGCTATAATATCCAGGATAATGATGCAGGATTTGATGGATTTGGCTGGAAAATGATGATGATGATGATGATAATGAAAAGCGAGATGGGAAAGACTTCGTAAATATAGGCAATGGTATAAAAGTTGACATGTTATTGTTTCATGTTGGAAGACTACCTTCAATCGAGGGGGTCACGTTACGGACGACAGTACCTATATGTGTTGTCGCCATGCCGACCACTCAGATTATAAACTGACACCAGCTCGATTCTTAGAAGACAATGTTTTACAAACGGCTCGCGATACGTTACATACTACGATGGTTGTTGTCCACAACCAGCGAATGATCGCAATCTCAGGCTCAGACAAATTCATACGGCAAGATACCGAAAGACTTACTACCAACATGCCTACTAGAAATATCGATTATACGAGAAGTTCTCAGTATCGAATGACTAAACTACCATAATTGGACTATTCATGGAAATATCTAATTAAACAATCATGCAAATGGGAAATGCCATCCATGCACATTATACATTTGTATATCATTATAATAATTTACTAGCGGCCCGTCCCCAGTTTCGCACTGGCATAGAATAACTAGGATAATATGGCACGAGTGCAATTTTTTTTTCTAATTTCCGAAATTTTCTTTCATACAAACCTTGTCCTGGCAATACCGAACACAACAAAAAAAGAATTATCCAATTTGGTGCTGTCATTTGGAAGTTATGCGCGTACAGACATTTCGGCGACTTTGTTTACTACACTCTACTACGATCTTATTATGTTTTACTATGTAAGGATATTAGATACGGGTAGATATATCTTGTAAGTAGGTGCTGTGGAAAGTTAAAATGAGTTACTGTGCCTTGTTTTCATTTCAAAGATATTGTTTCCACCATGAATAGACACACCCTGTTTAGATGCGTCTGATCCGCGACTATTATCTTCTTAAGCATTGCTTATTGTTAATTTAAGATTATCGTTGTCATGTCATGTAAGATCATTACAGAAAGTCACGTTTTCTAGGACTGCACGTGGTGCTGTCTGTGGCTCGTTGTTCTATACGTTGCTGTGTAAGTAACTACATAGTACCTATGTCAATACATAAACAATAAATTAGTTCTTGTATTACAAACCAGTTATATGCAGATACTATATTAATATATGTATTCAATTATTCCAAAAGAAATTACTTACTTGACTAAACTACGTTCTACTTATTCTACATATATTTTTGACACTGCTCATTAGACTGCCATTATAACATCCATGAACTTCGTCAGACTGAAACTGATATCTGTATTTCTCACTTGAACCCATCAAGTCGCCGCAGTCAGATATCACATGTCTGGTCGTACTACATTAAAATACCGATTAGCAGCTGACGCATTTGAAGACCCATGAAGACTTAGCAAATGAATATACAAAAGATGGATATACATTTCATAAATATGAGATTATGCGTGTCAAAAATATATGTAGAATAATTAGAACGTAGTTTAGTCAAGTAAGTAATTTCTATTGGAATAATTGAATACTTAATATTAATATAGTATCTGCATATAACCGGTTTGTAATACAAGAACTAATTTATTAAAAATAACGTTGCTTGGATATAAAAGATTTTAACTTGGATATAACAGCTTTATACTAGTATCAATCACTTTATCATATAATAAAAATAAGTTAGAATATAGATTTTTAGTTTTGTGGTCTTCGAGTGCGTCTGTTTAAAATTTTAAACCATTTCTTTTTCCGAGAATTAAAGGCCTATTGTTCTTGTTAGTCACAAGGCTAACCAAAGAAGTCGGTTAAAAAGGTATCAGAGCAGGTACAGGTTTCTATTGTTTAGCGAAAGAGCTAACAATGTCCCTCCAGCTCATTGGCTACTACTCACTACATTTTCGTAATGCGAGATAGATAACATTGTTTTTAACAAACAAATGTTATGTATTGAAAGATTTGATGCAACAATATTAATGATAATTCTAATACATGATTTAAGTAAGATTAGTTTAGTGAAAATTCCTAAGATTTGTTAATTGCAAGCTTAGTTACAAATAGCCTTTACACATCTAGAATCTGACATTAATCGACTATACCTCTTAAATAAAGCTTATATTCAACGTATTTAAGATTTTTCCCGAATTCCGAGAAGAAAAATGTCGTCGTAAGGAAGTCTCCACTTTCTGTCTCTGTTCTCCGAAGTTTAGGTAAATATAGTCTGCCTATTCCGATCACTGCTAATGAAACATAATTATATATAGAGAAATAGGGGCCACGCGAAGCGGGACTCCGTCGACGTAGGATGCAAGAGCGAGCGAAGGGCACCCCGAGGTTAGGTTCGGTTAAAACTAAGTTTAGCCGCACTTCGGCCATTAGCCGTAACATATATAACTATATATAATGAATGATACATGTAGAAGTATCGATATGATGAGAATAGTCACCGCTGCGATGATTTGAACATTCATTATCGATTTAAACACGCGGTAATCAATTAGTCCGGCACGAGACTCTCAAGCACATAATGACTAAATAATCTATCAATAAGAAGTACATATATGGCTAGTTCTACATATTGAGGAATTATGGTTGGCTCAGGTCGTAGAATAATATATATTAATTATTTGTGTTAATTGACACTATAAAATAAAAGTTTATATAATATGGGTTTCTAATTGGACACAAAAAATCATTTCTCTCAAGCAAATATTTATACGACAAATTTACATAAAAATGGGCAAAATTGTCACTTCCCTGTGAAATATAAGACCATGTAATAAGGTTTGAAAAGCAGTTTAATAGAATAATTTTATTATAAGATAATAATCATATACATAAGGTTTCCATAAAACGCTAAAACAGTTTTACGGTCTCTTATTTTCTCCGAATTTTGTCGACTTCACAAAAGCGACGCGTATTTAGTATCACTTCCCTGTCACCTAAAAGTTTGTTAAAATCACCTTGAAATTGAATAGTAAGTAACGTTGCCACTCGGGAAATAGAAAGAAAGGGGTGACGACAGCAAAGGCTTTGCTGCAAAGCAGTGGCTGTGTTTTGTTTCACTCGAGCAGCGATCGGTCGTATCCGTACGTTTAGTGGTGACATTTGCGTTCGGGTCAGACAAATTCTCTCTTACATGGTACGTATTTACATTTCAATTATAAAATATTATTTAATTGTAATGCATTGAAAGTATTGATTTTAGTTGCACGAAAGATTTATTAAAGTTTTAATTGTAATAATATAAAGCAATCTTCTAGATTTAGGGAAAAAACATTCAAAATATCACTTCCGTGTGTATCACTTCCCTGGAAATAAATAGAGTTTGAAGTGTGAACACTCCAGAGAAGTGATAAAAGGCTTGTTCTGTGGCTGTTGGCACATAATAAACTGTGCACTGCGTCTTAAGAGCGTTTACGCCGAACGGCATTTCATACAAACTTTCAAGCCCTTGTTTTTCGAAGTGAATGAACCGATTTTAATGAAACTTCATACGCATAAGCAGGATACAAAGGTCTAAAAAGTTAGTAGAGAACATTTTCGAAAAATAGTGTTACAGCCAAATAAGACCGATTTTAAACTTTCTATAGAAACAGAGATTTCCATTTATCTTTATTTAAATAAGACATTTCGAAAATGTTTTCTACTAACTTTTTAGACCTTTGTATCCTGCTTATGCGTAGGAAGTTTCATTAAAATCGGTTCATTAATTTTGAAAAACAAGGGCTTGAAAGTTTGTATGAAATGCCGTACGGCGTAAACGCTCTTAAAAGCTTTTATTTAACTTAATATTCTTCGTAATGATTACCTATTTCTCTATAACGACAGCATTATTTTGTCTAAATTATCGCTTCCCTGGTTGGTATTATAGTACACATTTGGATTTATTTTTGCATACAAATTGTTCTATTTATTTAATATATATCATATTTACTAGTTTTTACTACAACGTTTACTGTCACGTCGATTTTAAGATCAAACAATCTTTTATAGTCACTTTCCTTTATCTACTCTCATTTCCCTGTCTACTGCAAATTGAAAAATGCCTATAACTTCTAAATTAATCAATATTTTCACTGACCTTTTCAATTCTAGAATACTCCATCACGTTTTATTATAAGAGTTAACTTTAAAATTATTTACATTAAAAAAAACGATGGGCCAAAAATAATTCCATTTTATTCCCTTGTTTGTAGAACTAGCCATATATCAATCATTAAGAAGTACTAGTCTACTTTTCTGCATAGCAGGTAATAGTAGATTGTTGCATCGAGCGCAAAGTGCGCATGCGAGGGCACTAAATTAAAACACGAGTGCATTAATTACTCACTTTAGCAAATTGCGGTACCTAATCTACTTACTTTTCTTTCAACTACAAATCTACCTACCGTGATAAAATATACCTACTCAAAATACAAAACTCAAGTTAATGAAAACAAAGCTTTTAAATATTTTTCCGAGACTTTTGCGGCAAAAGGTTATTATTAGGTAACCATTTCATTTGCAGCTGTTTGTATACTTTCTAGAATTGAATTCATATCGCAATCGCTGTCTATTTCCATTTTTTTTTGCTAAATATGAAGTATATGGTACAAAATGCGAGCCATTTGTTTTTTTTTTTGTTCACCAAGTTGGTTTTATTCAGCCGATTTTCATTTTTAGCTAATACCTATCTTTTTGATCTAATGCATACATAATTTTATATTAAACTTAATGGGAGACATTAAACCTCTGTGGTAAATTTATATCTAATTAAAAAATAAAAAACTGGCCAAGTGCGAGTCGGACTCGCACACGAAGGGCTCCGAAAGCAAAAACGCCGAAAAAAACAAGTTTATTGTATGAAAGCCCTTAAATATTTATTTTAACCTGTTTTTAGTATTTGTTATTATAGCGGCAACAGAAATACATCATCTGTGAAAATTTCAACTGTCTAGCTACTATCACGGTTCATCAGATACAGCCTGGTGACAGACAGTCGGACAGTGGAGTCTTAGTAAAGGGTCCCGTTTTTACCCTTTGGGTACGGAACCCTAAAAACAGAGCATTATTGAAAAACTGTGCAACCATGAGATTTCATATAACATTTCTGCACTGTTTTGGTTCGAAGCAAAAAATACGTCCTTTGTGATCGGTTTTGTAGGAATACTTTCTTAATGATAACATTACTACGTACCTACTTTAAAAGTTTTTTTGTCTTCAAATAGGAATATTCCTTCATTATCATTAGGTAAGTATTCATAATTTAAATGGGTTTTTCTGTGCTTAAGGAAAAGGCGTTAATTAGAATTAATTGGCCTACAGAGATAAGAGAGGAGGAGAGGGGCTTGTGGCTTATTATCAATAATTGCGATTGCGCGGTTGGTCCGTGGATGGGTGACCCGACCGTCTTTATATACCAAGACCCCTCCGTGCCTCATAAAGCACGTTAAAAGCCGTCGAACCCTGCCGTTCATTCGTGGATCTTTGACAGTCGTTACGGGTCGTCAAAAAACCGAATGTCTGACAACTAGTCTTACCAAGGGATATCTTATAACCCAGTAACTGGGTTGTGGTGGTCAGATAGGCAGTCGCTCCCTAAACAATACTGATAATCAGCTACAAATAATACTTATAAAACTAATCTGGTTAGACTGGAAGCCGACCCCAACATGGTTGGGAAAAGGCTAGGCCAATGATGACATAACAGAGGCTTTAACATGACTTTGTACCATATTTGAGGAGCTATAAAGTACTTAATAAAGAAAATATGTTTATTTAGCACATGTAATAAGTACCTACACACAAACTACTTATTGATCTAGAACTCCTTGCTGTGGTACCTATTTACTAATAGTTCCGATACTTGTAACACCACATTATGAATACACAGAGCTTCTAAAAATCCCATGATATTAAATGTGTGCGCTATCATTCCAATGGCCCCGCCCCTTCATAGAAGTTTAATAAGTATTTTATGGTATCAGAAATTATGTGGGTTATTTTAGTCATTTTTCCTCGCTGTTCATGAATAATTTGTTATAGCAGGAAAGTTAAATAATAATAATTAAATAACAACTATCACAATAAAGTACGTATGAAGACAAAAAATATTACTTTATGTCTTCTGTTTTAGGTATTCAACACGCCCCGATTACAATTTATCCTCTAAGTAAATTTCCATCTCACCAAACCTAGCAGTATTTTGTTATTGATACTACCTACCTATAGACTGTTATGATGACGCCAGATAATTTTATCCGAGGAATAATTTTGAATTTTTAACATTTCTCCCACACAAAATTTGTCAGACGTCAATTTTATTCCACGAATAAAAATATCTTTCGATTGAAAAATCAACCCTAAATATTATTATTTACCACCGATAAACCGCGTGTTACCCAGTAAATGAGTTGTGAAGGTGAGATAGGCAGTCGTTCCACGTCAAAAACTAAGCGTTTGCAGGGCAGTTTATACTGAAGGTAGGTCAATGTGACATTATTACTTAGTTGCACAGCACATGGTTCACAATCGCTTGACAATTCACACGACACTTATTCAGCCTATAGTGACCCCATTGCTGGGACACAAGCCTCTCTTTTCGAGAGGTACTGGGCTGTAATCTATCAGGCGTAATAATCAGCTGTATCTGGTTAGTCTGGAAGCCGAACTCAACATAATTGGCAAAAGGCAGATTACTTGATATTGTTGAAGACAAGTGTTTTTAAAGGTAAGACTAGACTTGCTTTTTCGAAATCTGGTATTTGCGATGGGATCAACATTGGTCTCTTTCTGACAAGCCAATTAGTGGGTACTTGATGGAAATTTTGAACTTTTGAAATAGATTAGGAGTCTACTTCAAAAGTCCATTTAGTCTGGAACCCACCCTAACTTAGTTGGGAAAAGGCTTGATATTGTTGATGGCAAATGTTTTAGAGGCAAGACTACTAGACTAGTACCTACTAGCTTATTTGAAATCTAGAATTTGGGAAAGGATACTTGAAGGGAGGTACTTGATGTAAAGTCTGAACTTTTGAAGTAGGTAACTGACGAATATTTGGAAAAAAATAATATACGGAAGTATAAATAGAAACACGACACCTTTTCGCATTAGATCCACAGCTCTAACATATAAATCAGTTAATAAGACTACGATAATTTAAAAGTCATAGAGAGACGATCGTGTTTGGTAAATTACCTTCTTGAACAAATCCTTTTACCGGTTCTCATCGGGTTTATACCGGTGACTCTCTGAAAATCTTCAAGTGCAGAGTGACAATATGATGGTGCTAATAGTATGATGGCTGCGTGCTCCTTGCGTGATACCTACCTGTAGAACAGTTGTGACTCATGACACGCATCACTCTCCATGTAGCTTATATATATTATATATATACTTAGTTCTCTCTAAGTATAGGTAGGTTACATAGAGATACATAGAGAGCTCGTAGGTTCTGGCCACAAGGGACCAGTTATAGTATCGACCAGTATCGACTCATATCCATCACACTTTTTTTTTTCAGGCTTCAAGGCCCATGTAAACACATACAATACCATATTAATAACACTTAAAAATACTATAAATACATACATTTATTACACTAAAAACTAACGCACACAAAGTGTCTGCGTCGTGTTTCGTGTCATGTAGCCAGTCACGAAACCGGCGATACACAACACCCTTCGGCCAGAAATATAATACTTAGTACTTAGCTATAATTTTAGAAGCTATGTAAATACGAATGGCAGTTTATGACTTTTTGCACTCGATTATGTCAAATATGGATAAAAGTACTCCAGTCTGTGATATATATTGTGACATGACTCAGGCATTTGATCATGTCCAACATGATATTTTATTAAAAAAAACTTGATGCATACGGTATTAGTGGCAATGTTTTTGAACTTATAAAATCATATTTGCACGACAGAAAACAAATAACCGAAATAAGTAGACTGAAAACCAAACATGAAGCAAACATTCTATCGGAGGAACGAACCGTTACCTACGGAGTTCCGCAAGGAAGTGTTTTAGGACCTCCACTTTTTACACTTTACATAAATGACTTTCCAAAATCAATTGACCATCCTGTAACACTTTTCGCGGACGCCAGTACTATCTATACCGTGTAATAATAAAGATCTATATAAATGTGACATTAATAATACATTGATCGATACTTTACAATGGTTAGACAATAATAATTTAAGAATCAATTTAAGTAATATTGGAAAATGTCAATAAACGCTGGCTAAAATGCAAAATTAGTGTTATGCATTTTAGCTAGCGTTTATTGACATTTTCCAATCTTGACATAACATAATAATATAACAATTGACACGGTTAATACAACTAAGTTTCTGGGACTAATTATTGATCGACATTTAAATTGGAAGGATCCCATAGATTCTCTGAGTAAGAGAATTAGTAGTAGTGTCTATGCATTGTAGTTGCTGCCACGAAAGGTCAATAGCGAGGCGTTATTGCATGGAAAGAGCGACTGTCACACCCAGGGCAGCGCATGCCGCGATAGCGGCGATAAGACCCCTCTTTGAGGAGTGGCTAGAGAGGCGCCACGGCGCCCTCACCTACCGCCTGACGCAGGTCCTCACCGGACACGGAAACTTCGGGAGGTTCCTGCACATCATCAGGCGGGAGGAAACGCCCGGGTGTCACCATTGCCAGGATCGCCCAGAGGACACGGTGGAGCACACGGTGGAGGTCTGCCCCGCTTGGGCGGAGCACCGCCGTGTCCTCGTAGAGGCGATCGGCAGCGGCGGCGACCTCTCGCGTCCGGCCCTGGTGCGTCCGGCCCTGGTGCAAGCCTTGGTCCGGGGCGAGAGGGAGTGGGAGGAGGCAGTCACCTCCTTCTGCGAAGCAATCATGCTAGCGAAGGAGGTGGCGGGACGGTTCAGGGAGAGAGCCTCCCGTCCCAGCCGCCGCGGGGGACTCCCCTGGCGTCGGGAGCCGCGTGACGACTCCCGGCCACCATAGGCGCGGGCCTGCGGGCTGAGAGTAATGGGTATAATAGCTCACCGTCCTATCAGGACCAGGCCCGTGCCGGACGGCGCGTAAGTGTTCCACGCGCGCTTCAAAGTGATGTCAGCATCGAGGAGGGGCCCCCTTAGGGCCGAAGCCTGCCGGGCCAGCGGGATTGTCCGAAAGGGTTACCGCTGGCCCGCAACATAAAGGGCTAAGGAAGGAACACGGGTGGGTTTTAGTCAGTAAGAGTCTGACACTCCCTTCCGCTCCACCCAGAGCGGGAGGAGTCATTTGATGATTTCCGATCCGCAAAAAAAAAAAAAAAGGCGTTATTAACAGCATACTGCGGTCTGGCTGAATCCGTTCAAATATGGTGTTGTCTTTTGGGATAAGTCGACTAATACAGAAGTAGCATTTAAAGCACAGTAGAGATGCCTTATATCAATGTTTCTTTTGAAAACCACGGACAGCTGCAAACCCTATTTTAAAATGCATAAAATTTTAACATTGCCATCCATATACCTAATTATATTGTTGGAACCGTTATGTTTGTCAGGAACAATCCTAAATTATTTCCGCGCAGAGCAGATCAATTTCCCAGGAACAGGCGTGACCAAACCCAACTATGTGTACCGCCTTGTAGGACTGCACTTATGCGTAAAAGGGTTTTCCATAAGATAATTTGCCTAAAAGTTGGAAGAAGCTTACTAATGTACACTTGAAAAGAAAACTGAAGGCATATTTAGTAAATAAAGCATACTATAATATTAAAGAGTTCCTAGAGGAAAGAGTATTGGCATTGTAGCTTAATTGATTTGATTATTATTTTTTTGTGTTTGTTAATTTACAATGGAATGCTATAATTATTTTTCGATCTTTTTGTTTTTTTTTTATATTGTTGAAATGATTATTCTATAACAATCTTAAGAACTCATCTTTGTTTTTAGTGTTCTGTTTGATTTTCTTATTTTAAATTTATTACAATATTATTATTACTCTTTAATTGCTTAATTTATTGTTATTTTATTATTTTAAGAGAATGTTTTAATAATAATAATATTTTTAGACATTTGCACGTCACATCGTGTGGCAAAAATGCTGTAATAATGTTGTTACCATCTTGCATGCATGTATTTTCTTTTATGTATGACACATGTCGCAAATAAATATTATCTTATCTTATCTTATCTTAAGGCAGACATAGCGGTCCATGGCCCTTTGGAATGCTAAAGTCCAACCAGTCAACCACTTGAGAACGTCTGGAAAACAAAACATAGCCAAATCGCTATGTTCTGTTTTAAAATGTTCGTAATAGTCCGAATTCAGTTTTTATGGAACGAAAAGTTTAAAAACATTTCCGGAAATGATTCGAATTCGGGAAAAACTGAACGTCCTTTCTTTTACGGGAGTTTGGACAGGACAATATCTGTCGGGCAGCTAGTTCTATAATAAAACACTCAACATCGATCTCATTTTTGTATTCGCAACCTTCTGATTCTGACAGTTCACAGTGCGGACACAGTGGAGTGAATTTATTTCGATTATAAGTTTTCACGGAATAGTCAGGCAGAAGACCCATGTAAAGCATGTTGACACTAAAGTGATAATGTGACACAATGGCCCATTCACTAGCCAGCTAAGCATACTCCTTCAATATTATTAATTCACTTCCGCAGTCAAGTGAACACAGCTCTAGATTGATTTGAATAATATTTACCCCATTTACCCCATTTTGGAACAACATAATGATACAACAGTTACTGAGGCATTTCACCGCCGCTTTTGTTTTAGATAAATTAGCACTTCTGTGTTAAGAGCCTATACTACCTCAAATGGCTTAGCATGATCCTCCGTTATGTCGAAAATACCGAAGCATTAATTTTGAAATAAATATATGGTAAAGTTGAGGATTAATGCTAGGTACTATGTTAGCCGAAAACACGATTCCATAAAATTTTCTCTATAGAAAAAAAATCCAAAGTTACCTCCAAATTGAACAATAAACCGCTCGTATTCAAAAAATACTTCAAAGTTAGATCATGAAACTTTGCATACTAACTGAACTAACTATAAAGCAGGTCTTATGGTATTTAGTTTTTTTAAATTACCTTTATTTTCACCGTAAAAAGCAAATACCTAAACTATTGGCGATGCCTTCCGCCCAGCACGCACTCTGTCTCGATCTCACACAGTCCGCGAGCAGTATCGTGCGAGCGAGATAAAGAGTGAACTTTAGCTGAGGTAGTATAGGCACATAGACCCCTTTATTCATAAGCCGTTTAAACGTCAGAAATGTATGGTTAAACAGTCGTTAATCATTACTTAACTTTAAGCAACGTTTATGAACAAACCCCAGGGAGTTTCAAAGGCCGATACAAGGAATGGGTAAATAAATAAAAAAAACATGTTTACGGTTCACAAAAACAATTTTCGATATATAAAAATAGAACATTCCAGAAAGAAGTGTATCTTTAAATTCGTTGCTGTAATCATTGTATAACAAATACCAGAGGACCAATTCTAGTAATTTTAAGAACGTTCACAGGCTGGGGGCCTAAAAAGGCCACTTTGGCAGAATCATAAAATGATAACATAATGGACAGTACCTAAACCGTTAAGTTAATCGTATCAAATCCCGTTGGTAAAGCATTTTTCAGTTATTTTTTACGTCAATGCTAAAATACCAATCAATCCGATCCAAATTCAAGTCCAATCAGCGAAACAAACACGGACTGTCTTCGCCATATTATAATTCATAATGTTATACTTTTATGATTCTACAAAGTGGCCTTTTTAGGCCCCCTGGTCGTGGTCGCAATCTGTCAAAAATACTACTAATTTCCCTACATTTTGACAAGTTTTTGATATTTGTTTGTCGCCGAGATGAGACTACGACTAGATTTTGAACGTTTTAAAGTACGAGAATTGACCTTCTGAAGTATCACAAAACCAGCTCGATAGATCTCTTTACTATTGTAGTCTTCTGTTTCTAGCAAAAAGATACGTGCAGCCCATCCTCTTTATGGCATCGTTCATCATCGCCTTCATAACATTCACAAATGAAAGAAATGTTTCTCTAACATCATCGAGTTTTCATAATAATACCAGCCTTATACTGTTCCACGGGGCAAAGACCTCTTCTCATACAAAGAAGGCACGAGCATTGATCACCACGCTTACTCAAGACGGGTTGGCCATTTCAGACTTATATCCAAACTAATATTATAAATGCGAAAGTGTGTCTGTCTGTCTGTTACCTCTTCACGCTTAAACCGCTGAACCGATTTAGATTAAATTTTGTATATAGATAGTTTGAGTCCTGGGAAAGGACATAGGAGTTTTTATCCCGATATTTCCACGGGATCGAAACTTATGCGGGTAAAACCGCGGGGCGCTGTGAGTTTTCTATAAGTCTAGATTTTCGGACGATATCTATTTTCCTTCACCGTAGTTAGTACCTACTTAATGTCCAAGATAAACTCAGACAGCATATAAGAATTTAAAAGTCACCTTAGTACTTGCCCGAAATTGAACCTACAGCCTCATGCATGACAGGCGAGGCCTTAGTAGTTAGATTCTCCTCGTAGAGGCGATCGGCAGCGGCGGCGACCTCTCGCGTCCGGCCCTGGTGCAAGCCATGGTCCGGGGCGAGAGGGAGTGGGAGGCAGTCACCTCCTTCTGCGAAGCAGTCAAGCTAGTGAAGGAGGTGGCGGGACGGCTCAGGGAGAGAGCCTCCCGTCCCAGCCGCCGCGGGAGACGCTCCGGGCGTCGCGAGCCGCGTGACGACTCCCGGCCACCGTAGGCGCGGGCCTGCGGGCGGAGAGTAATGTGTAGCTCACCGTCCGATCAGGACAAGGCTCGTGCCGGACGGCGCGTACGTGTTCCACGCGCGCCTCTAAGTGATGTCAACAACAGAGAAGGGGCCCGATAGGACAGAAGCCTGCCGGGGCAGCGGGATTGTCCGAAAGGGTTACCGCTACCCTGGAACAGACAGGGCTAAGGAAGGAACTTGAGTGGGTCAGTAAGAGTCTTACACTCCCTTCCGCTCCACCCAGAGTGGGAGGAGTTATTTGATGATTTCACACCCGAAAAAAAAAGTAGTTAAATTTCGCCTTCACCAAGTACCTACATCTTCACATAAACTACGCTAAATTGAATAGTGTAAGTTCACGACACAACGACCAATCGGATTTACGACCAGTAAAGTTCCTATGTAGTAACCTATGCGTACGACATTTAATGTTTCATGCTATAACTAGAAATACATGTGGTTTCAGCATTCCTTTATCGGTTGCACTTGGCAGTTGTAATAACCTGGGAAAATTAAATTTATACTGGCAATAAAGCTGTTTGTTTTTTGTTTTGAACTCGCCAATTTCTGGCACTGCCTTGCATTTGGTAGCCTAATTCTTAAGGAAGGCTTTAGGCTACTTTAACATCGTGCAAGGACCGTAAGGAGCCAAGCAAAACGCAAAAGAAGTCAGGAAGAATGCTAAGCGAAAACGAAGTACCTATTTACCTAATAGCGCGGGCAGGCGATGCGATGCAACGGAGTGGGTCGGAGAAACAAGAAATTTCACGCGGACTAAGTCATGGGCAGAAGCTAGTATTTGCTATTTCTGTACCTAACGCACATAAAATATAAGGGGCTTGGCTCTGAATTGGATCTTATAACTTTTAACATCATCTGCCTAGCCTTTTCCCAACTGTGTTGGGGTCGGCTTCCAGTCTAACCGGATGCAGCTGAATACCAGTATTTTACATGGAGCGACTGCCTATCTGACCTCCACAACCCAGTCACTGGGTAATACGATACCCCTTGGTAAGACTGGTTGTCAGACTCGGGCTTCTGACTACCCGTAACGACTGTCAAAGATCCACGAATGACAGCCGGGACCAACGGCTTAACGTGCTTTCCGAGGCACGGAGGGGTCTCGGTATGTAAAGATGGTCACCCATCCACAGACCAACTGCGGCAAGCGTAGCTTAACCTGATCGATTGACCTGTGCGGCTGTTATTATTTAGCCACGGGCCCCTCATTTAGCCACCTTTTAACAGTGAAAGCTTTATTAAGTCTTGGCGACCTACTTTATATGAATTATTTTTGGTGGGATTATTTATTACGATGCGTCATTTATGATCTCTCATTGAGTTGTGAGTAGTTCAGCTGAACAGCCTTAAACAAAATCTTTAGCTACGCCAATGCCAGCTACCAACTGGAAGGCTTGCCTCGCCATCAATAACATAGAAAAAACTCGTTGTCAATCGGATCGTCCAATCGTCATTTCAGCCGAAAGACGTCCGCTGTTGGACATAGGCCTCCCCGAAGCATCGACCCCACTTCGACCGGTTTTGTGCTTCTTGCATCTAGTGGATTCCTGCGGCTTTCACCAGGTCATCGGTCCATCTTGTGGGAGGACTTCCAACGCCACGTTCCACACATGATGTGTGCACATTTTCTTTACCATGTTCTTCGAGATAGATCGTCCAATAATGGGATTGAAATGTGCACAAAAAACCACCACGTCACAAATTGTAAGGCATGCCCATGCGCACTCCCTCCACTATTATCGTAATGTTTTCCAGAATGAAACGTAGAAACAACAAGCTATACGGAACCAGTGCCAAGTTCTGAATTTAGTGAAATGGAGGCATGTGCCAACACCCACCACTTTCCCACACTATAAATTATTCAATCGCAAACGTAACATCAACAATGCTGCGACCTCGAGCGGCGCATGCGTCGCACGAAGAACATGCCAACGAAAATGTGCACATAATAATATCACGTGTGGATTGGATGGGGAGCTCACCACATATTCAAATCGCAGCTATCATTCTTTTGACAGATAGTATAAAATTCCTTTAACACAGCAAATTAGCGTAAGGAATCAATTTGCATAACAATTAATTTCCCTGACTGTACCTACCTACATAGTTATTTTATGCTTTTGTAATGTCAGTTCCGCAATAATTATTTAATTCAGATTTGGAAAGGTAATCAAGAAAAGGAACACGTCAGAAGAGCGTCTTTAAAATCTAATAGCTAATAATATGCACGTGAACCACGCGTGATAGATAACTGGCATAGCGATATATATATTTTTTTATGAATTATTTCGTGTGAGCCTTGAACAAATAAAAGTCAATCGTAAAAAAAATTGTTTCTCGTCAACAACACTTTATTTTCCTGCTTTTTTCATGAGATATAGTTTAAAAACCCGCATTACCTCCATTTGGACCGGTATTACCTCCTATTTAATCTGGTAAACTTCTTCTGCTCATAAGATACTCTCACCTCATAGCCTGAATCTGTGGGCCCACTCTCAAAGTCCGTCAACGAAGATACGAGCCCGTCTGAAAGTAGGTCGATACATCCGAAAGATCCCTCCTCCCGATTAATTAACATTTTTGGACGGGCAAAAACGGGATCCCTAATTCTTTTCGCATAATGTTCTTTGTCCTAATACTCTTTGGCATAACTATTTTGGTATAATTTGTTTTGCCATAATAATACTTTGCCATTTCTTTTTTTGGCATACAGTCTATGTTGGCATAATCATCTTGAAGGCTAATTTGTTTTCGCATACATTTAATTCGCATAATACTAAAGTACTTAAAATTAAATTATATGTTGTGCTACTAAGCGATGGCGACGTAGGATGCAAGAGCTAGCGAAGGGCACCCCGAGGTTCGGTTAGGTTAGGTTCTTTTAAACCTTGGAGACAGAAATAGGAGCCCCGCGCAGCGGGGCTCCGATGACCTGATGTCGTTAGAAATAAAACATGCAGCATGCTAAATTTGATAAATGCTTTAGAATGATAACATTCTAAAGCATAAATTTTCAGGCTTAAGCATTATTATGATTAGAGAAATTATGCTTAAAAAAATTATGAGTAAGCTGTTATGCGAAAATAATGTTATGCGAAAATATAATTAAGAGAAACAAAAGTATGCCAAGTCATACTAGGTCTTAAAATTTTATGCAAATGGATAGGGAACCGGCGAAAACACATCAGAAGTAAGGACAACTGTCAAATCGTGTTGTAGGTATTCATTCTTAGTTCGAGCCCCGAAGTAATCCTATGTACGTAGGTATCACCTACGGACATAGGATTACTTCGATACCCCGGATACCCCGTAACTTAGGCAAAATCTGCGGATTACGTTCGAAGAGACTATAGGCCCCCTGCTTCTATATAGGTACCTATTGTACTGTCTTACCACGCCAAAAAACGCCACTGATGCCGTGACGTGGCCGCTATCGATTCGTAAATAAGAGGCTGTCATACAAGACACGAGGATACAAAAAAATATATATTCTAAGTCTTCACTAATCTAAGAAGCCAAACGAGAGAGAGCTTTCAATGTTAATTTGCCACCTAAAGTCCCACGCCCGAGCTTCTTCTAAATATTTACATAGTTTGAAGCCGTTATTCAGCCGCAGCTATTTGGAATGAATCAGAGCCATGGGTGTATCTATATCTGTGGTGTAGCTATAGGGGGGACAAAGGTGGGCAATGCCTACTCTAGAAACTTCTTTGCCCACTCTAAATTACGTACTGTTTAATCGTTCAATTTTTTATTAAAGCCGTACATTTTGACCAAAATCTCAGGTTTGTAGAGTTATCTGATAACTTTGATAACTTTTTAACAGTGAAAGCGTTATTTAAGTCTTGGCAACCTACTTTACTTGAAATGTATTTATTGGGAATATTTATTACGAGGTGTCATTTATGATCTCTCATTAGATGACTGTGGTTAGTTCAGCTGGACGTCTGCCCCCCCTAGACAAAACCCTTTACTCCGCTAATGATCAGAGCCAGGCCTTAACTTACGTAGGATTCCAAAGTCTAGACAGAGAGAAAGAGGGCATATACATACGAAAGAGGGTATAGTGTGATCAACAGGCGCGACTTCTTCGACGGACCTATTCTTTAAACTAAAAAAATCCTTTAACTCTTCTGAATATCTGTTTCGTAGTCCAAGATGAAGTCAGATCTTCAAAGTAGGTACTTTTTAGATTATTTTACTGTTTTACCTGTAGGTACAAATAATGAGAGGAAAATGAATATTGTTTACTGAGGACAACACATGGCTTAAATGTTTAGTCCATTTACCGCAAGGGCACTAAATATAAATAAGTTAGTCAAGAAGTTCTAAGAATCCTTGATTCCCTTCAATCCTTTCCCTTTCTTGTTTTCCTTAATTATTTCCATCATCGTTTTTAAAAACAAACAACAGATTTATTTTTAATATATTATAGGTATTGTTGATGTAAATAACTCGGCAATCAATACATATTGTTACAGTTTTGTGTACCTACATAAAAAAGTAGATCCAATCAGTAGTAAGTTTCCATTGTTTATTAATTTATCAAGCCGTGCAATACTTTATCTGCCCGGAACATTTTTTGTATCTCGATAACATATTCAAATTTTTTTCCTTGCGTGTCGGAGATACATCTGTCTTATAAATATTACTAGCTGCACCCCGCGGTTTCACCCGCATAAGTTTCGATCGCGTGGGAATATCAGAATATAAATTATCCTATGTGTTATCAAACTTGGTCCAGTCGTTTACGCGTGAAGAAGTAACAAACATACAATCATACTCACAAACTTTCGGCTTTATAATATAAGAGTGTGATAAAGCAACTGTTGGTTTCGATTTGCGATCGTGCGTTGTAAAAAACAAAAATCTCGCTCTTTCCATCTCATGGCTTCAGGGCTTCAGGGCATAACCCCATAGCAAGGCTCCCATGCTCCTATAAAAGAATCAAAATCTGAGTCTTTATTCAACAGACAATCTAGTAACACTTCAGTTATTGCCGAGGAGCCATTGATTGATTGATATTATTAGCAGGGAGCTTAGAAGCTTACCTTGACGACAAACGTCGCGATGGGAAGCAAAGTGACGGACTCATACTTGAAGCGAAAGGCACATTGAAAGAGACATATAGGCTGCGTACGCACTGACAGAGGGCCTCAAGTCTGCTATTACAATAGTGTCAGAATGGTCTATAATTGATTTCATAATTGTTGATTTTGACAAGTTTGGTAATCTACTAATATAATGGCGTCATTATGACTTTCCAATGGCCAACTACTGACACACCATTGAAAGAAATGGCATAGAATGGTAATCTCGTACATAATGAAAAATGGATTACTGACTTAGGCGGTAAGCTAAAATATTGACAGTTCCTTTGATCAGTGACCTACCATTAGAACGTCACTGTGCAGTCATTGCTTTTAATTCGTTACGAGTATCGTATAATTTCTGTGCCATATTGACCGACCAATGATCAACCATTATGAATTTAGCAGATAACGAGCTTTTAGCAAAATGACAATGGGATGGTGGTGGCATCGTGTTGGAATGACGAATCTATAAAAATAGCAGAATTGGGCCCCAGGTAGCTTGCTTAGAGCCTAGAACCTAGTGACTTATGAGGAAATGCGATAGGAGAGACTTTTGAAAAAGCCTAAGTAAAAAGTCATACCTAATTCGAGGTTTGGCTCTCGCCTATTTCCTCCCGCAATATTGGACTAATTTAAAAGATATTTCATAAACTGACTAAGGGCAGATTTTTCAATGATCTGGTAACTTTATTCGAGGAATAATTTTGAAATTTTGACAATTTTTTCTTTTTTCTTGAATAGTTGTCAATTTTGTACAATGTAGGTAGGTACACTAGGCCTCTGTTCTAGTGCTTATAAAATAATGTAGGTATCATCAAAAAGGAAAACATAGGGACATACAAGTAGTTAATATTTATTATGCTGTAAAAAATCATTGCTTTATGGTCATTCATTAGGAGTCGCCACCAACTGTATACTTACTATACAACGTGTAATAACGAACTAAAACATTTTTGATTTTTTTTTGATTAACCAAATAGAAAACAGGCGAGAGCGTTTCTATGGAGAAAAGACCACCCGTATTTCCTCATAACATCCTTACATTCACGCTCGGCGACTAGAGAAGGCACCAAGCACGCACTGCGGCCTGTTGCGAATATTCTAGAACATTCGTTTCACCTCTCTACTCGCCAGTTGACTCGAGACTCGCTAGGCTCTAGGCGTAAGCAAGCCACCTGCCTGAGTAGCCTAAGCAGTATACTGCGATTGTTACTGACTGAATATAAGCACTAGTTAGAATAGAAACACGCTCATTAGTTTCAGAAATAATTCATGGGTTTCGAGAACGTTCAATATGTAAAGCAAGGTCGTGGATCGATCGAATGCACCTATGAGCTGCGACTATCTCACGTTCATCACAATCGATATCGTCTATTCACAATGCGGCACAATCGACCTCTATTTAAACTTGAGTCGTTATTGTTACAGATTGTGTTCAGTATTTTTCCTTAAAAAGTTTTTGGCATAATTGGGTTAGGAATGGAGTGACGCGTTCTTTCGCAGTCTCTCGTTTAGGTATCTACCTAGCTATTCCAACTATGTTATCATCTTCCTGTCGTTCCGAGTGCACGGTGACGTCAACTTCCAATATGGAGTCTTGATTTAGTTTTGAGATAGCTCTATTTCAATTAATCCATACATAATACACGGCAGTAATCCCCAAAAGGTTAAGCAGCCCACCAGTTAGTTATTCGCCAGTTATATTTAAGTCTTATGAAATAGGGGGCCAGCTTATTGTCATAAACTGGGCATAATTCCAGACTCCGGACTGCTACTGTGAAATTTACTGGAAAAACTCAATTACTCTTTGCCAGAACCGGGAATCGAACCCAGGACCTCATGCAGTAGCACTTGCGATCACTAAACCAACAAGGCAGTCAATTAATCCGTTCTCAACTTTCGTATCAAGTGATTTGATTGACTCTTGTTATGTCCGCTGTCGCCAACCAATCGCAGCAGGTAACATGAGATTAAACCATTCAATTACCCTACCAAATTAATTTTTCACGAAATCGTGACGTGATTGAGGCGAACTCTAACTTAAAGGATTCTTACACATTTTTTTACTGCCCACTGCTGGGCAAACGCCTATTTGCCCAGCAGTGAAGAGGAAGCAAGGAAAAAGAGTTCCTGGAAAGACTTGGGGGAGGCCTCCCAAGTCTTTCCAGGAACTCTTTTTCCCGCGCCATCTCGAACCAGACCTGGCGGTATTCTTATATTATTATGATTATAATTCTGTAGAGGTCGTCTTAGTATATTGTATTGTTTGTAAGTGTAATTTTTTTGTGTGAAAAATTACACTTACAAACATTTAAAACGTGTATAGATACAACAAGCAGTGGAGGGCCGAACAATTTTAAATTAGATTAGATATCGGATCTCTTTACACACATTTGTTACGGTCGTTAATCATAATTATATTAACATCAACTTAAAACCTAACACTGACTGCGGGCTACCTTAGCACCCCCACTGCCGGGTTTAGGCCTCCCCTTTCTTCTGCCACACTCCCAGTTCCATGCGTCCCTCATCCATTTGATCGGCCTTTCAGCAGCCGGCCGTAAGGCTGACAGTCAATGATTATTGTCTCTCCTCTTCGTCGAGTCGATTGCACGACAGTGTATTAAATTTTGTTGACCCAACATTTTACCATTTCCACGGTACCGTCGCGGTGACAGCGCAGAAATCGCTATGGCTTTGTTTTTTGGAGCACAGGGGGCAGGATCGGAGGTTGGACATAGTTCGCCACAGCTCCATATCCACACCCTGCTGCACGAACCGGTTTTTCTCAAGACCTACCTCAAAGGCTCATTAAAGAGTCTATCCCCGGAACTTAACTTCACCAGCCCTCTGTAGTAGCAGGGCTCCTTCTTCATTAAACCTCGCGATGTGTATGCGCAAGTGAATGGCCTCACTTGTGAGTGAGGCCATTCATGCCACATTGAGTAGCTTCCGCTTCAATCAATTAATTAATTAGGCACCTACTTGTATCCATAGTTGCCATTATTTGTGTCAGCACAAGCTATACGAAAATAGATGATGCTGCGGTGAAAGGATTGGCCTGTCTGCGAGGTTGGTAAAGGACTGACCAAGAGTGCGTTAGCTGGCACACTTAGCCTATAAGGTAGCGCTGAAGAGTAGTGGATCGAAGAGGCACTTTATTGTAGAGATATCCTAAATTGCACGCCCCTCCACTGCTTACTGCATTCACATTTCAAATGTATGTATATGTTACCGGAAATGTATGAAACCTAGGAATTTTACACAATTCCTAGGAAATATGTTACCGGAAATGTATGAAACCTAGGAATTTTAAATAATTCCTAGGAAATATATGCAATTCCGAGCCTACTTAGGAAATGTGTAAAATAATCTTTCAAAGATTCTTTAATACACACATTTCCTGTGAAATGTATGTATTTCCTAGGAATTGTATACAATTCCAAGATGATACTAGGAAATATATAAAAAGTAATGCTTTTTGTGACTAAAAGAAATAAAACACGTTTGTAAATTTCTCTAATCATAAAAATGATTAAGCATAACATTCTAAAGCATAAAATTAGCATGCTGCATGTTTTATTTCTAACGACGTCGTCGTTGACGTCGACGTCAGGTCGACGTAGCCCAGCTGCGCGGGGCTCCTATTTCTGTCTGCAGGGCTTAAAGGAACCTAACCAAACCGAACCTCGGGTGCCCTTCACTCGCTCTTGCATCCACGTCGTCTAGTAGCACAACATATTGAATTTTTAAGATTTCCGATTGCTATTTAGGAAATGTATAGATTTCCTAGGAAAAGTGCATATTAAAAAATATATCACAGATTTCCTATCTATTTTAGGAATTGTACACATTTCCTAGGAATTGTATAGAATGACGGATTGCACACTTTTCCGTTAACATATAGATATTTTAGTGAAGGGGCGTGCAATTTATAATAATTAGTCGATGTCTACCACTAGTTATATTCAGCCACTTCGTTTGCATGGAAGTCGTAAGACACCACAATATATAAAAAATATAGCCCATGTTACTCGCTGATAATGTAGCTTTCTATAGTTGAATGATTTTATTTAAATCGCTTAAATATTTTTCATCCATTACATACAAATATACAAAAAAATGAAAACTTTTTAGAGTTCCGTAGTCAACTAGGAACCCTTATAGTTTCGCCATGTCTGTCTGTCCGTCCGTCTGTCTGTCCGTCCTCGCTTAATCTCTGTGACCGTTAGAACTATAAAGCTGAAATTTTGTAGGAGTACGTATATCAGGTACGCCGACAAAGTGGTAAAATAAAATTTGGGAAAATATTTTTTTTTAGGGTAGCTCCCCTACATGTGAAGTGGGGATGAATATTTTTTTCATCATCTACCGCATCGTGTGGGGTATCGTTGAATAGGTCTTCTAAAATGGCTTAGGGGTTGCTAAAATTATTTTTTGATTTAATGCTCCATTTACGAAATATTAAAGTTTAAAGTGCAAATTTTTGTTCCAGTAGGGCGTCCCCCCCCCTCTAAAAGCTAAACTACTCACTTGAAAAATCTGGAAAAATTCTCGATGATAGTGCATTTCATGAACTTTAAAGGAAAAGTATAGCGGTTAAGATAACTTTATTAGTTTAGCAGTAATAGTCGTTGAACTTGGGTGTTGGATAATTTTGTACCAAATACAAAATCCTTAGCATTAATCCTTTAAAGTGACTAAGATGAAGTAGTTGCTTGTTTATAATGGGTAATGACTTGCATTGAAAACCAAAATATGTTTTTTTTTTTTACCTATTCAGAATAAAGAACAACAGAATCGTACTACATTGTGATAACGGGCTACTACGGAACCCTACACTGTGCGTGGCCCGACACGCACTTGGCCGGTTTTTTTCTTTATAAATATTTGTTTAGAGCCAAGCTGATTAAAAGTTGCAAAATTTATATTCAAATAATTAGAATGTTAATTTATTCAAATTCTAATTATAACTCATGGACACAATATAACCCCGGTATCAAAAGGTGTAAGCAGCTATCTGGATACTATTTACGTCAATGGCCTCTGAAACTGCTTAATTAAGTAAGTAAAGGCGAATGTTATCAATTTCATACCTACATTATTGATAATAATTTATAATTGGTTTACATTGCACATTTAGTTTGAACCAAACGTTAAGCGTGGGCGGTTTGTAGGTACCTAATCTATTCTGAGCGATGTACGGCTTCAGCGGCGATCGAACCCAACCTATTTGAAATTGTGGCGACGATAGTCTAGCTTATCTAGATAGAAAGTTGTTTGTAAGTCTGGAAATCTATTGACGTCAATGATTGAAAATAGGTAGGGTACTACCTACTTCCTTGCTAAAAATAACGGAGTTAACTTTTGTAGATAAAAAGTAGGTACCGTACTTAAATGTATTTTATAAGTAGTTTGTTAACACACTCAAATAAACTTTTCCGTGGCGTATATAATAGGTAGTTTATTACGAATTTCAGTTTCAAATCCGTTAACCGCTAGTGAATAAAACATTTCTATTCGATTAGGTAAGTTTATTGAAAGCAATTCATTAGATGTATTACGTTCTAGTTTATACAAATGCACTAGAGTGTAGAACTTACTAATGCATGCACTATTATGTAACTGTACTACAGCTATTTACATAAAATAAAGAGCTAAGTAAGTTTATAGATACTTCCAATACTTTCACAATAACAATGACATGCATCATCATCATCGTTATTTCAGCCGAAAGACGTGCACTGCTGGACCTCGGCGGTGGCTCGAAATGGATCCCTCAAGCATCGCCACTTCGACCGTTCTGTCATCGGTCCTCCTTGTAGGAGGCCTTCCAACACTGAGAATAATAGTCGTTATTATTGGATTTGCTTGGGAAAAAACTTGCTAGATCTATATCAGACGTTCTAGACTTTTCCCAAGTACTTTTCTACCTAGCCATTAGGTATACCTACCTAGGTGGGTAGGTAACCATATATTCTGGAAACAAAACAGATCATAAATATTAACCTATTTAGAAGACTGATCTTATTTGAAAGTAAATTTTGTTTTGAATAGATGCACATTTTGCTTTTTGATTTAATGCACACATCGTGTTTAGACAACGTGATCTTTGGAATCATAAACAGCACGATACACGTGCTTTCGTAGATTTTCACTTATCTACCTATAAAGTAATGCTACCTATTCTATAAAAATGTCACCAATGTTAGGTGGTGTGAGTTTGTTTTTGCTAGGAATTGACACTGTTGAGAGCTCACTCCACGCTCACTTCACCTAAAGTTTTCACGGTGAGATTTTTACAGAATAGCACTGCAGGTACCTACTGTCAGCACTAGAGGAGAGGAGTACTAATACCTAGTAGAGTAATCTTGTAAGGGGGCGTTAAATTTAATAAATAATAATTATATTTTCTCCGTTTATTTTAAGAAAACATGTTCACTTCTCCGCGCCTAATATATCACTACCTACACAGATTACTATATTATTAGCAAGCTATTTCAATCCTGTTGTTTCGAAATAAATCTAATAAATTATTTTGAAGGCTTATTCAAAAATTCGCTTGAGTGATCGAATGGAACGGTACCTAGAGTTATTTTGCTATCAGCCTGAACAGCATAAGGTCGCCTTTTGCAGACAACCTTTACAGTAGGTACTTACCTAGGTAGTTACTTCGTTTTTCTTGATGGAAAACCCACTCAAGTCTAAAAAGACCTTCTCATGTCTGTTAGATTGTCTGGAATTTTTTTATGCCGCCAGTTGACGTCGGTCGTCATGACAGTTCCTAGATTTTTGCAACATTTTAAAGTGTCGGAAAGAGTGAAGGCAGTTTAGGGTATAGGTAATACTCTCTACTGCAAAAACCCGGTCAAGTGCGAGTCGGACTCGCTCACCAAGGGTTCCTTGCAAACCGTAGGTATGTAACTACAAAATTACGGTTTTCGGATTTTTTCCTTTATGAATTTCATGAAGCAAGTACGTATACTTGTGCTACATGAAATTGCTTCTTGCCAAATTTCATGATTCTAGCTAGGTCAACGGGAAGTACCCTATACCTAGGTTTTGATTCCCTTGCGAGTGTCAAAATATGCGGCATAAATGGAACATAAACATCTAAGTCAACGCAATCTTTTGGTTGCGTTGACTTAGATGTTTGATTTTTTCACTGCGCTCTGAGTATTGATATTAACTTTAACTTGATAACTCCACGCGTTCATGAAAAAAAGGGGCCTGACAGACGGACAACAAAGTGATCTTATAAGGGTTCCGTTTTCCGTTTGAGGTAAGGAACCCTAAAAATTAAAAAATGATCAATGATTCAGTTTTGGAATGTCTCAATTGGTAGTATCTAGTATTAGGTGAATTAGGTGGGAACCTAGTAAAGATTTCGCCTCAAGTCAATCATAGCTTGTAGTCGACGGGCATAGGATTTTTGCTGTTTTTACAGACGCTACGCAGACAACATCTTGAAAGGAAGAATATGGTAAGGTCAGCAAAGATAGTTGATTAACTCTTCAGTTTTTTAGATGTTATTTACCTGTCTACGTTAATTACTGAGCGAAATAAGTATAAAAAGAAATCGGAAGACATGAGATGCGGAAAAGCAGTTTATCAAATCATTTTATCAATCTTGATGACAAGTAAATCTGACAGTGTTGATAGGCTTCGTTATTATCTGTACTCTTTACGTGGCTTTATCTATAACCTAATACCACAGTGGGTAAACAGAATACCTTGGCACCATATTTAATTATATTATCTTATCAGTCATGCCACACCGTTTTACACAGATAGGTCATCGATTTGAGGATAGTGCTGAATAGTTAAAATTAATTAGTGACTCAGATTATTAGTTGTTTTGATTTGTTCTTTCTATAATACTGTTTAAAAAATAATGCATTTTTGATTTTATCTTTACATTTCAGAATTTTCTTAGATTTTCACATTTTAAGTTTCACTCGTTTGCAAATAGTTCCTTTCGATATTGACGTGGCGGTCAATGGGTTAACAGTTATGGAGTATTTAATTAAGATATGGCTATCGTCGCTACACACACCTACTTACATACCTAATCTCTTTTTTTTCTCATTACCTACCGGTTTATTAAGATATCTAGATATCTGTTTGTTTTCCCGAATTAAAACAATCAATAGTATTTTTATTCGATTAGGTTTTTTCCCAGCACTATAGATAGAACACAACTCGTAGAATACAATGTCAAATTATTCCTAACGGAAACCACAAGGGGAAAATTTTAAGGAGAATTTCTTTGGCTTTGTCCAAATATTGAGTTGTACCTACTTAACGATAATAGGTTTCTTGTAGTTTTCGAATAAGTTTGCTTGCTTTCCTGTAACCGACCTTGTATTTAAGAGCGTTTACGCCGAACGGCATTTCATACAAACTTTCAAGCCCTTGTTTTTCGAAGTGAATGAACCGATTTTAATGAAACTTCATACGCATAAGCAGGATACAGAGGTCTAAAAAGTTAGTAGAGAACATTTTCGAAAAATAGTGTTACAGCCAAATTAGACCGATTTTAAACTTTCTATAGAAACAGAGATTTCCATTTATCTTTATTTACATAAGACATTTCGAAAATGTTTTCTAATAACTTTTTAGACCTTTGTATCCTGCTTATGCGTAGGAAGTTTCATTAAAATCGGTTCATTAATTTCGAAAAACAAGGGTTTGAAAGTTTGTATGAAATGCCGTACGGCGTAAACGCTCTTAAAGTGTTAGCTATGTGCTTGTTACTGGAACAATCTTACTTTTTAACATTCATGTCTATGTGTTTGGGTGTAGCTCATTGTAGGTATTTTAGCAAATATTGCTTATGTATATATTTTTTTTTTGTTAGACTTCATTGTGTCCCTCTGCTGTCCCCGTCTGCTGAACCAATTTCTTATTCTTGATTGGTTGTTATGCCTTCTTGGTCTAGTTCTTGGTAGTAGTTTCTTGGCAAGCGCTACTGCTGAGCAAGAAGTTCTGGGTTAGATTCCAGAGTCGGACAGTTTTTTGGGTTTTTCCATCTGGATTTCTGTGGCAGCCCGGAGTATGAATTTGTAGCCTATTGCCATCCACGATGGGCGACCCTCTATTAAATAGAACTTATACAAACTTGTGCAAAATTAGATGCACAGACGCCAGCACATCAAGCTACTACAATCTGTCAAATTTCTTTAATAGATCTTTAACTTTATCGCTAAAGCATAAGGTTCAAAGTTGATTGGAAAAATTTGAGAGTTTTGGGTGCACCTCTGTCGAACCCTTCGTGGATTACAGGCGTGATGTTATGTTATGAATTTCGATGAGGAACATGTTCCAGTGATAGTGACAGAAATATAAATAAATAAAATATTGTATTTTACTGTTAAAGAATAGGTACCTACCTACAAAAAAAAACAATATACTTAAATAATTTTCTAATTTAATTTAAATAAAGCATAAATTCATTTAAATACTTACATGTTTACGTGATATACTTAATTCGCAGATCATAAATCATAATCATACCAAAGTGAATAATGCATTTATGTTTACTTAACAAATGCTTCAATTTGTTAGGCGTATTACAGTACATAGGCTGTATTTACGTACATAAAAAAAAAACTGATGGAATACGATTATCCCAGTCACAGGCAATCATCTTCAGACATGAGATCTAACAGCAGATATGGCTGACAAACATAGCAAAAAATCCTTTTGGGTGATATTTGCAGGAATAACATGAAAATAAAAAGCCACACGAAGAATGTTTTTTCCCGACCTGCGGGGTTGCGTAACTAACATTAGCAATGGCTTTTATTTTGACAGTTCAACAACATTCATTGCGTTATTTACGTTATTGAGCAGACAACGTTTTCGAACATAATTATGAAGCAATGGATTAGCAATATCTTTCAAAATGATTCAGGTTGTGATTGAAAGTCTGTTACGCAATTGGGGTGCTGGTGATTTATGAGGAGCAGCCGGTCGATTCTGTAAAAATCTCACCGTGAAAACTTAGGTGAAGTGAGTTTGTTTTTGCTATAGGAATTTACACTATTGACAGCTCACTCCACGCTCACTTCACCTAAGTTTTCACGGTGAGATTTTTACAGAATCGACCGGCAGCAGCTGACATGAAACTACAATCAAACTAAAGGCGAGCTTCTGCTCATGATCGTTTATCCATCAAGTTTGCTGAAATGTTTTGGCAGCTTCACATCAAAGACAGCTGATATTATATTTTTAAAGGTAAAAATTACATGGTGTGTAAAACGGATGACACAATACAACACGACACGTGATGGCCTCGGGAAACGGAGGCAAATCTGGATCGGATGTGGGACATAGTTCGCCAGAGCTCCATATCCACACCCTGCTGCCCTAACAGATTTTTCTCAAGACCTCCCTTTTTTTTTTTTTTTTTTCGGTGGGAAATCATCAAATGACCCCTCCCACTCTGGGCGTAGCGGAAGGGAGTGTCAGACTCTTACTGACTAAAACCCACCCGTATTCCTTCAGTTGCCTGTGCTGCACGAACCGGTTTTTCTCAAGACCTACCTCAAAGACTCATTAAAGAGTCTATCCCCGGAACTAAACTTCACCAGCCCTCTGTTTTATTTTATGATAGCTACCTAAGAGCCAAAGCCCCGCGATGTGAGTGAGGCCATTCATGCCACAGACAGTGCTCCACTGAGTAGCTTCTGCTTCAATCAATTAATTGAAATGTTGAATGAATACTTAGCGACATTCAATTACTCAGACACTGAAAAATTGCTAGAAGTAATGCAATAAGTTTATTAATGTCAAGTCAATTTTTATTTTAAAATATAATTATTATGTATCAATGCTAGCTCTATGTTCAGTAACATAGTCCACTACAGCACTCAGCGTTGTTAAGTGATGGCCCTGAAACACAGGTTTGAATAAACGTACATCAGGCAGGTCGCTTTTGATTTCAGTAGGCTTTTAACCAATATATATAAGTTATACACTAGATTTATTTTAGGCATAGTTTAATATTTTCCTCATAATATTAATATGTAACTTTGTAATCATGTAACTTCTATGTAATGTATACTTATGTGAATTTATGAATAAGTAAATTATTATTATATTAGTATTATTATTAAATTTTGACAATTCAATTAAATTACTTAGGTACTACTTGTATCCATAGTTGCCATTATTTGTATCGGCACAAGCTATACGAAAATATTTGATGCTGCGGTGAAAAGATTGGCCTGTCTGCCAGGTTGGTAGAGGGACTGACCAAGAGTGCGCGTTAGCAGACGTACCTAGCCTATAAGATATCGGTGAAGAGTAGTGGATCGAAGAGTTACTTTTTTGTAGAGATCGCTTATTAAAAATTGCACGCCCCTCCACTGCTTATTGCATTCAAATTTCAAATGTATTTATAGACATTTTAGTGAAGAAGCCTGCAATTTATAATTAGTCGATGTCTACCACTAGTTATATTCAGCCACTTCGTTTGCGTGGAAGTAAGACACCACAATATACAAAAAATATATAGCCCACGTTACTCACTGATAATGTAGCTAGCTGAATGATTTTTTTAAATTGCTTAAGTATTTTTTATCCATTACACACAAACACTAACAATCAAATCTTTTCTCTTTATAATATTAGTTTAGAGCCAAGCTGATTAAATGTTGCAAAATTTATAGGTATTCGAATAAGTAGAAAGTTAATTTATTCAAATTCTAATTATAACTCATGGTCGCAACTTAACCCCTGTATCAAAAGGTGTAAGCAGTACTATCTGGATACTATTTACGTCAATGGCCCCTGAAACTTCTTAATTAAGTAAAGGCAAATGTTATCAAGTTCATACCTACATTATTGATAATACTTTATAATTGGTTTACATTGCACATTTAGTTTGAACCAAACGTTAAGCGTGGGCGGTTTGTAGGTACCTAATCTATTCTGAGCGATGTACGGCTTCAGCGGCGATCGAACCCAACCTATTTGAAATTGTGGCGACGATAGTCTAGCTTATCTAGATAGAAAGTTGTTTGTAAGTCTGGAAATCTATTGACGTCAATGATTGAAAATAGGTAGGGTAGGTACCTACTTCCTTGCTAAAAATAACGGAGTTAACTTTTGTAGATAAAAAGTACCTACTTAAATGTATTTTATAAATAGTTTATTAACACACTCAAGTAAACTTTTCCGTGGCATATAGAATAGGTAGTTTATTACGAATTTCAGTTTCAAATCCGCTAACCGCTAGTGGAGAGGGCAATGGAGAGGGCTATGCTTGGAGTTTCCCTGCGTGATCGAATCAGGAAAGAGGAGATCCGCAGGAGAACCAAGGTAACCGACATAGCCCGAAGAATTGCCAAACTTAAGTGACAGTGGGCAGGGCACATTGCTCGCAGAACAGATGGCCGATGGGGCCGAAAAGTTCTGGAGTGGCGACCGCGTACCGGAAGACGTAGCGTTGGAAGGCCTCCCACAAGGTGGACCGATGACCTTGTGAAGGCCGCAGGAACCCGTTGGATGCGGGAAGCACAGGACCGGTCGAAGTGGAGGTGCTTGGGGAAGGCCTATGTCCAGCAGTGGACGTCTTTCGGCTGAAATGATGATGATCATGATTCGATTAGGTAAGTTTATTGAAAGCAATTCATTAGATGTATTACGTTCTAGTTTATACAAATGCACTAGAGTGTAGAACTTACTAATGCATGCACTATTATGTAACTGTACTACAGCTATTTACATAAAATAAAGAGCTAAGTAAGTTTATAGATACTTCCAATAGATACTTTCACAATAACAATGACATGCATCATCATCATCGTTATTTCAGCCGAAAGACGTGCACTGCTGGACCTCGGCGGTGGCTCGAAATGGATCCCTCAAGCATCGCCACTTCGACCAGTTCTGCGCTTCTCGCATCCAGCGGGTTACTGTAGCCTCCACTAGGTCATCGGTCCTCCTTGTAGGAGGCCTTCCAACACTGACAATAATAGTCGTTATTATTGGATTTGCTCGCGAAAAACCTTGCTAGATCTATATCAGACGTTCTAGCCGTTTCTCAAGTACCTTTCTACCTAGCCATTAGGTATACCTACCTAGGTGGGTAGGTAACCATATATTCTGGAAACAAAACAGATCATAAATATTAACCTATTTAGAAGACTGGTCTTATTTGAAAGTAAATTTTGTTTTGAATAGATGCCCATTTTGCTTTTTGATTTAATGCTCACATCGTGTTTAGACAACGTGATCTTTGGAATCATAAACAGCACGATACACGTGCTTTCGTAGATTTTCACTTATCTACCTATACAGTAATGCTACCTATTCTACAAAAGTTTCACCGTGAAAACTTAGGTTGTGTGAGTTTGTTTTTGCTAGGAATTGACACTATTGACAGCTCACTCCACGCTCACTTCACCTAGTTTTCACGGTGAGATTTTTACAGAATAGCACTGCAGGTACTGTTAGCACTGGAGGAGTAGGTACTAATAGTAGCGCAATCTTCTAAGGGGGCGTTAAATAATAATTATATTTTCTCCGTTTATTTTAAGAAAAGGTGTCCACTTCTCGGCGCCTAATATATCACTACCTACACAGGTTACTATATTATTAGCAAGCTATATCAATCTTGTTGTTTCGAAAAAAAATCTAATACTTAAATTATTTTGAAGGCTTATTCAAAAATTCGCTTGAGTGATCGAATGGAACGGTACCTAGAGTTATTTTTCTATCAGCCTGAACAGCGTAAGGTCGCCTTTTGCAGACAACCTTTACAGTAGGTACTTACCTAGGTAGTTACTTCGTTTTCCTTGATGTAAAACCCACTCAAGTCTAAAAAGACCTTCTCATGTCTGTTAGATAGTCAGGAATTTTTTTATGCCGCCAGTTGCCGTCGGTCGTCATGACCAGTGATCGGAATAGGTAGAGCTATTTAGGTTCATTGACCGCAAACATTGATGTTAATATGGATATTCCACGGGCTTCCGACTGATACTACGGGATTTTATTGTCGCTAGAGTGACGCACCTGTTTTTGTCTCTTTCTGCGCCACTAGAATTCAATTCTTTACCAACAGTAACTTCGAAACTAAACTTAACTTTGTAACTAAAAGGGAATATCCATATTATTCTAACCTATGGCAAGTACATAAAACAGCTCTACCTATTCCGATCTATGGTCATGACAGTTCCTAGATTTTTGCTACAGTTTAATTTAAAGTGTCGGAAAGAGTGAAGGCAGTTTAGGGAATAGGTAATACTCTCTACTGCAAAAACCCGGTCAAGTGCGAGTCGGACTCGCTCACCAAGGGTTCCTTGCAAACCGTAGGTATGTAACTACAAATTTACGGTTTTCGGATTTTTTCCTTTATGTACCTACTTGTGCTACATGAAATTGCTTCTTGCTAAATTTCATGATTCTAGCTAGGTCAACGGGAAATACTATAAAGTACTAATACCTAGGTTTTGATTCCCTTGCGAGTGTCAAAATATGCGGCATAAATGGAACATAAACATCTAAGTCAACGCAATCTTTTGGTTGCGTTGACTTAGATGTTTGATTTTTTCACTGCGCCCTGAATATTTGATATTAACTTTAACTTGATAACTCCACGCGTTTATGAAAAAAAGGGTCCTGACAGACGGACAACGAAGTGATCTTATAAGGGTTCCGTATTCCGTTTGAGGTACGGAACCCTAAAAATTAAGAAATGATCAATGATTCAGTTTTGGAATGTCTCAATTGGTAGTATCTAGTATTAGGTGAATTAGGTGGGAACCTAGTAAAGATTTCGCCTCAAGTCAATCATAGCTTGTAGCCGAGACGGGCATAGGATTTTTGCTGTTTTTACAGACGCTACGCAGACAACGTCTTGAAAGGAAGAACATGGTAAGGTCAGCAAAGATAGTTGATTAACTCTTCAGTTTTTTAGATGTTATTTACCTGTCTACGTTAATTACTGAGCGAAATAAGTAGGTATAAAAAGAAATCGGAAGACATGAGATGCGGAAAAGCAGTTTGTCAAATCATTTTATCAATCTTGATGACAAGTAAATCTGACAGTGTTGATAGGCTTCGTTATTATCTGTACTCTTTACGTGGCTTTATAACCTAATACAACAGTGGGTAGACGGAATACCTTGGCACCATTTATTATATTATCAGTCATGCCACATCGTTTTACACAGATAGGTCATCGATTTGTGGATAGTGCTGAATAGTTAAAATTAATTAGTGACTCAGATTAATTATTATTAACTGTTTTTTTTATCAGTAAAAAAAATATTTATTTACATAATCTATGCTAATATTTGAAATAATAACAATAATATGTACATTTATATGGAAAAATAAGTAAAATAATCATAGGGCATCAAAAAATTCGTCCGCATCGCTGTCAACAGGAACAGTGCCCAAAAGGCTAGCAGCATTGCCACGTTGAATGGCAATGCTAATTCTTTGGCAAAGAAATAGGTCAGCCCTCTGGTCACGTGAAGAGTTAATTGTTTTGATTTGTTCTTTCTTTATTACTGTTTAAAAAATAATGTATTTTTGTTCTTTTCTTTTCGTTTAGGATTTTTTTTAGATTTTTACCTTTTAAGTTTCACTCGTGTGCAAATAGTTCCTTTCGCTATTGACGTGGCGGTCAATGGGTTAACAGTTATGTAGTATTTAATTAAGATATGGCTATCGTCGCTACACATACCTACATAATCTCTTTTCTCACTACCGGTTTATTAAGATATCTATTTGTGTACTTATTAACTGTTTGTTTTCCCGAATTAAAACAATCAATAGTATTTTTATTCGATTAGGTTTTATCCCAGCATAAATAGATAGCTCACAACTCGTAGAATACCTACAATGTCAAATTATTCCTAACGGAAACCACAAGGGAAAATTCTATGGAGCATTTCTTTGGCTTTGTCCAAATATTGAGTCGTACACCTATTTAACGATAATAGGTTTCTTGTCGTCTTTCGAATAAGTTTGCTTGCTTTCCTGTAACCGACTTTGTATTTAAAGTGTTAGCTATGTGCTTCTTACTGGAACAAACTTACTTTTTGGCTTTCATGTCTGTGTTTGGGTGTAGCTCACTGTAAGTATTTTAGCAAATATTGCTTTTATGTCAATTTCTTATTAAGTATTGATTTTTTTTATGCCTTCTTGGTCTAGTAGTCGCAAGCGCTACTGCTGAGCAAGAAGTTCTGGGTTAGATTCCAGAGTCGGGCAGTGTTTTTGGGTTTTTCCATCTGGATTTCTGTGGCAGCCCGGAATATGAATTTGTACCCGGTTGATGGCAATAGGCTCGCCCCTCTATTAAATGGAACTGAAACTGAAACTTGTGCAAAATTGGATTACATACGCCAGTACTTACAATCTATCAAATGTCTTTAATAGATTTTCAACGTTATCGCTAAAGCATAAGGCTTAAACTTGATTGGGAAAAATTGACAGTTTCGGGTAGCTTGATGTGCTGGCGTCTGTACTTTGGGCGCACCTCTGTCGAACCTTTCGTAGATATTAGGCGTAATGTTATGTTATGAATTTCGATGAGAAACAGGTCCATATGTTATTGACAGAAATAAAAATTAAACATAACTTGTTAAATAAAATTTATTTTACTATTAAAGAATACCTACAAAGAAAAAAAACAACATAAATAATTTTCTAATTTAATTTAAATAAAGCATAAATTCATTAAAATACATGTTTACGTGATATAATTCGCAGATCTAAATCATAATCAAACCAAAGTGAATAAATGCATACGTTTACATAGCAATTTCTTCAATTTGTTAGGGGTATTACAGTACATAGGCTGTCATTACCTACATAAAAAAAAAAATTGATGGAATACGATTATCACAGTCACAGGCAATCATCTTCAGTCAAGAGATCTAACAGCAGATATGGTTGACAAACATAGCAAAAAATCCTATTGGGTGATATTTGCAGGAATAATATGAAAATAAAAAGCCACACGAAGAATGTTTTTTTTCCGACCTGCGAGGTTGAGTAACTAACATTAGCAATGGCTTTAATTTTTCCGACCTGCGAGGTTGAGTAACTAACATTAGCAATGGCTTTCATTTTTCCGACCTGCGAGGTTGAGTAACTAACATTAGCAATTTCTTTCATTTTTCCGACCTGCGAGGTTGAGTAACTAACATTAGCAATGGCTTTCATTTTTCCGACCTGCGAGGTTGAGTAACTAACATTAGCAATGGCTTTCATTTTTCCGACCTGCGAGGTTGAGTAACTAACATTAGCAATGGCTTTCATTTTTCCGACCTGCGAGGTTGAGTAACTAACATTAGCAATGGCTTTCATTTTTCCGACCTGCGAGGTTGAGTAACTAACATTTGCAATTTCTTTCATTTTTCCGACCTGCGAGGTTGAGTAACTAACATTAGCAATGGCTTTCATTTTTCCGACCTGCGAGGTTGAGTAACTACCATTAGCAATGGCTTTCATTTTTCCGACCTGCGAGGTTGAGTAACTAACATTAGCAATGGCTTTAATTTTTCCGACCTGCGAGGTTGAGTAACTAACATTAGCAATGGCTTTCATTTTTCCGACCTGCGAGGTTGAGTAACTAACATTAGCAATTTCTTTCATTTTTCCGACCTGCGAGGTTGAGTAACTAACATTAGCAATGGCTTTCATTTTTCCGACCTGCGAGGTTGAGTAACTAACATTAGCAATGGCTTTCATTTTTCCGACCTGCGAGGTTGAGTAACTAACATTAGCAATGGCTTTCATTTTTCCGACCTGCGAGGTTGAGTAACTAACATTAGCAATGGCTTTCATTTTTCCGACCTGCGAGGTTGAGTAACTAACATTAGCAATGGCTTTCATTTTTCCGACCTGCGAGGTTGAGTAACTAACATTTGCAATTTCTTTCATTTTTCCGACCTGCGAGGTTGAGTAACTAACATTAGCAATGGCTTTCATTTTTCCGACCTGCGAGGTTGAGTAACTACCATTAGCAATGGCTTTCATTTTTCCGACCTGCGAGGTTGAGTAACTAACATTAGCAATGGCTTTCATTTTTCCGACCTGCGAGGTTGAGTAACTAACATTAGCAATGGCTTTCATTTTTCCGACCTGCGAGGTTGAGTAACTAACATTAGCAATGGCTTTCATTTTTCCGACCTGCGAGGTTGAGTAACTAACATTAGCAATTTCTTTCATTTTTCCGACCTGCGAGGTTGAGTAACTAACATTAGCAATGGCTTTCATTTTTCCGACCTGCGAGGTTGAGTAACTAACATTAGCAATGGCTTTCATTTTTCAGACCTGCGAGGTTGAGTAACTAACATTAGCAATGGCTTTCATTTTTCCGACCTGCGAGGTTGAGTAACTAACATTAGCAATGGCTTTCATTTTTCTTACCTGCGAGGTTGAGTAACTAACATTAGCAATGGCTTTCATTTTTCCGACCTGCGAGGTTGAGTAACTAACATTAGCAATGGCTTTCATTTTTCCGACCTGCGAGGTTGAGTAACTAACATTAGCAATTTCTTTCATTTTTCCGATCTGCGAGGTTGAGTAACTAACATTAGCAATGGCTTTCATTTTTCTGACCTGCGAGGTTGAGTAACTAACATTAGCAATGACTTTCATTTTTCCGACCTGCGAGGTTGAGTAACTAACATTAGCAATGGCTTTCATTTTGACAGTTCAACAACATTCATTGCGTTATTTACGTTATTGAGCACACAACGTTTACGAAACTTATGAAGCAATGGATTAGCAATATCCTTCAAAATTATTCAGATTGTGATTGAAGTCTGGTACGCAATTAGGGTGCTGGTGATATATGAGGTAGTGTTGTAAAAATAAGCGCTGAGCGTCGAGCGTTGAGCGCTGAGTCGACGCTGTTGAGCGTTCAAGACTCGAGCGTGAAACGCTCGAGCGTTTAAGACTCGTGAGCGCTGAAGACTCGGGGTACGGCGCTCGAGTGGCGCGCCCGAGCGTCGAAGCGTTATCATTTTCACTGGGGGTATATTAATAATAATTTGACTAGGGGGTATTCTATAGTCATAATGACGCGTGGCGTGCCTATGTACCTATGTACTTCGACTCAAATCGGAAATCATTTTTATCGGCGTTTTGCATATTTCCTATAAGTTATGATTATTTTATTTATTGTTTTGCGTTCATAATATCGAGTCAGTCGAGTGTTTCTCATGAAATGGAAAATGATAGCATTATCAGTATGATTAGTGGTAGTGAGAATGAATGAGATGACATGGGGTACAACGAGATGACAAAGGTTTCTGTAACAAAAACGTATACTGATTTGTTCTTAACATACTTCGTCGAGACTCGCGCTCAAGGTCGAGTGGAGCGTCGAGTTCGGCGCTATAATTGAGCTTTTTGTTTCTAAACGCTCAAGCCAACGCTCGAGCGTTTCTAAACTGCTCGAGCATTGACTTGAGCGTTTCTAAACTGCTCGAGCGTTGACTCGAGCGTTTCTAAACTGCTCGAGCGTTGACTCGAGCGTCTTAGCGCCGACTCGAGCGTATTTACAATACAACACTAATATGAGGACCAATAGCTGACAAGAAACTACAATCAAACTTAAGGCGAGCTTCTGCTCATGATCATGTATCCATCAAGTTTGGTGAAATGTTTTGGCAGCTTCACATCAAAGGCAGATATTATATTTTTAAAGGTAAAAAATACAAGTTGTGTAAAGCGGATGACACGGATGAAACAAGCCCATTTTAAATTAAATAAAAGTTGGAAGCAGGCGGGACCCATACCAAAATTCAAATAGGTCCCGCCTGCTTCCAACTTTTATTTAATTTAAAATGGGCTTGTTTTTAGCTTTTCAGTTTATTTTAACTTAAGTTTTTTACCGCAGTCGGGTTTTTTATTTTTTTAAATAACTTTTTTTTATTTCCAACTTTTTAGTTTAAAAATGTGAAAGATTTCGCTGACGATTTAGTTCTTGGTAGGTGTTTTTTTTATTACGATTTGTCATTAGTTTACAAATGTGAAAGATTGCGCAGACGATTTAGTTCTTGGTAGGTGTTTTTTACAATTTGTCACTTCGAATTGCTTTTAAGTATATATGTTGTATATATTTTTGTAATCACCTTTTAAAGCCCTTTATTTTGATACCCCACTCGATAGGTTTTGAAAAAAAAAATAAAAAAAAAAATTTAATATGGCGTCCAGTAGTCGCCATATTGAATTTTCACTAACGATGACGTTAGTGAAAATTCAATTCGATAAAAATATAAATAAAATTCGATTCCTCTTAGTCCGGCGAGTGTCACTAAAGACATGAGTCTTTAGTGACACTCGCCGGACTAAGAGGAATCGATTTCTTAGTCCGGCGAGTGTCACTAAAGACATGAGTCTTTAGTGACACTCGCCGGACTAAGAGGAATCGATTAACGTGTGAATCATAAAAATTGGCCCAGGCGTTTGGTCTGTATAGTGCTTCAAAGGAACATCTAAACATACATACATAGGCTGATGAACACATTACCACTCCTTTGCGTCGCGCAGTCGGGTAAAAAGTAGATAATTCTACTTAAATGTATTTTATAAGTAGTTTGTTAACACACTCTTAACTTATCCGTGGCATATAGAATAGGTAGTTTATTACGAATTTCAGTTTCAAATCCGCTAACCGCTAGTGAATTAAACATTTCTATTCGATTAGGTAAGTTTATTGAAAGCAATTCATTAGATGTATTACGTTCTAGTTTATACAAATGCACTAGAGTGTAGAACTTACTAATGCATGCACTATTATGTAACTGTACTGCAGCTATTTACATAAAATAAAGACCTAAGTAAGTATAAAGATACTTCCATTAGATACCTACTTTCACAATAACAATCACATTCATCATCATCATCTATTTCAGCCGAAAGACGTGCACTGCTGGACATCGGCGGCTCGAAATGGATGCCTCAAGCATCGCCACTTCGACCGTTCTGTGCCTCTCGCATCCAGCGGGTTACTGTAGCCTTCACTAGGTCATCGGTCCTCCTTGTAGGAGGCCTTCCAACACTGACAATAATAGTCGTTATTATAGGATTTGCTTACGAAAAACTTGCTAGATCTATATCAGACGTTCTAGACGTTTCCCAAGTACCTTTCTATCTAACCATTAGGTATACCTAGGTGGGTAGGTAGGCATATTATCCTGGAAACAAAACAGATTGTGGCGAACCAAACTAATTGTCTGTGGTTCCCACTATTAGATACTACAAAGACAACACTACGTTAATCTAGAAGATAGTGTCTATGGCACACGGTAGTAAGTAGGATTTCGAATCTAGATGTAAAAACCCTTTTCTGATCCACTCCATGTAATTAATTAACACGATTGTTATTACCTTGTGTTTGAGTAAACGGTATTCCTCCACTGCCGCGTGTATACCGTGCTAGTACAAATACACCTCTTGTAACTACTGGATCGAGTTTCTTTTATGTAAACAGGGCGCCGTATCGCGCCTAAATTGGTGACCCCGACGATAGAAGAACATATCAGTGTAAAAAGAAGAACTGGAATCCAGTATTGTGAAGCGCAACGAGCTCACACTCATCCCGGGCAGCGGGTTTCTTCGTAAACAAGTCCCAAGTCGGTACCTACTCGCCGTCATTACGCGAGTTTACCTACGAAAATCGAGGAGTATTTGAACTTTCGTGCTATTAGTGCATTGACTAACGAGATAGTGATCGGCTGTGCATACTAATTGTGCCTAATTACACCGTGTTTGGACCTTATCAACCTGAAACAAGAAAAATCATATAATTCCGCGATAGCAGCGCCATTTTTTCTTGTGCGGATTCTTTAAGGAAACTTCAAAGTTAGCGCGCGAACTTGTGAAGCTTGACGTAGCCTGACACTGACACATCTGTCTGTCATCATCTCTATCCGCAAACGTCAAACGGAAACCGGCTGCGTTCCAGAGAAACTCAAAACGTAAAGGTGTGTTCCACATTCAATAGTGTGATCAGTGTGATGTGACAACAGAAGCCTGTAAGTTGTTTTTATTTTACCTAAACTCTGCATGGATGGACATTCCTACACTCTACCTCAAATACAACGGTGTTTCTTTAAGAACAATAAGTGCTTAATTTTAAACTAAACTCCTAAACATAACAACATTAATTGTATTTCTCTTTGTTTTGTGCATTCTGCATGTTTTGATTTTAGTCATTATTCCTGTTTAATTGTTAATATTCCATTAGGGGCATAGACGCAATGCTAATAACTTAAAAAGAGGTTTTTGGAGAACATTTTTATTTTTACTTTTTACATTTATTTTACACTTTACCTTTTTTTTTTCGCCTGTGTGCTGCATGTTCATTTTTGTTTAGTTTTGTGTGTCCTATTTGCTTTGAATGTGCTTCCTCATGGTGACTATTTAACTCTTTGATTTCACCTCTGCGCTACTATTGTATAAGTTATACTGTGTTCCTCTTAGGATTGGTGTTCGTAAGATAAATATAATTTGTATAGTAACGCAATGACTAGGTACCGAAGGAAAGGAAATTTTCCTGGATCCTGAACCTGGAACTGGTGGTGAACAGTCCGCTGACCCATCCCCAACTAGATCTCAACCGATATTAGTCAATCGAGTTTCCATCCGCGTTCCTCCTTTCTGGCCAGACCGACCAGGTCTCTGGTTTGCAAGTTTGGAGGCACAATTCCATATTAATTGCGTCACACAAGAGTTGACTAAATATTACTATGCTGTAAGTCAGCTGGACACCAAATCCGCGTCTGAAGTCGAAGACATAATTATTGAGCCACCTAAGAGTCAACCGTACAGTTGCCTTAAAAAGGCCCTCATCTCCCGTTTCTCTGAGTCTTATGAAGAGAAAATTAGAAGGCTCCTTGAGAAAGAGGAGATCGGGGATAGGAAGCCATCATCATTCTTCCGCCACCTCAGAACTCTTGCTGGTCCATCTTTCCCAGAGCAGCTCCTTCAAAGTATTTGGACAAATAGGTTGCCTCATTACATGCAAGGTATTTTAGTTGCCCAAAAGCAATCATCCCTCGAGGACTTGGGTGAGCTGGCTGATAAGCTGCAAGAAATCAGTCCACAACCAATGAATGTCCATGCAGCAGGTAGGGCATCATCATCATCATCATCTAGTGATGACACCAAGGAACAACTTAAGGTTCTCCAACAACAAGTGGCGGACCTGACACGGCTTGTGACCGGCCTCACCACAAGTAATGACAGAAATAACCGCAGTCGCTCAAGCTCACGCTCACGCACACCTAACGGCCAATGCTGGTATCACAGGCGTTTCGCGGCGAAAGCTTCCAGGTGTTTAAACCCTGCACTTGGTCTGGTCCCGTACCACAGGGAAACTCAAGCAGCAGTCAGTAGTGGCGACCACTGACTGCTCCCAAGCAAGTCGCCGTCTATTTGTTACCGATCGGTATTCGGGCCGACGATTTTTAATTGACACCGGATTCGATCTTTCGTGCCTACCTAGACGTTACTCCCAGGGTAAAAAGCAGCCACTCCCGTACGAACTTTTAGCAGCCAACGGCACTAAAATAAATACTTTTGGTCTAGTCGAACTTAAATTGAACTTAGGGTTAAGACGCGATTTTTCATGGAAATTCATCGTCGCAGAAGTGGGAACTCCAATAATCGGTTCAGATTTCCTGGCTCATTACCACCTTTTACCGGACTGTGCTCATGGAAGGTTGCGAGACGATAAAACAGGGTTGTCAGCGGAGACCGAATTCTCCTTAATTGACCAACCCAGTGTTAAACTTATTCAATCACCTGACTCACCATACTCGCACATTTTGACCGAGTTCCCGAGCATATCACGTCCCCCTGGCCTAGGTGAAGCACACTACGGTTCACTTTATCAAAACCACCGATGGCCCACCCGTGACAGCGCGACCACGTCGTCTTGCCCCACTAAAGCTTCGAGCTGCTCAGACAGAATTCGAGGAAATGATTCGCGTAGGCACCGCCCGACCTTCTAGCAGCTCATGGTCCTCCCCGCTACACCTCGCGCTTAAAAAAGACGAGACTTATCGTCGGTGCGGCGACTACCGCGCATTAAACGCCCGCACAATTCCGGACTGCTACCCTGTCCGCCACATAGGGGATTTCGGCCACAACTTGTCCGGATGCTCAGTTTTCAGCACCCTTGATTTAGTTAAAGCATACAAACAAATTCCAGTAAATCCTGATGATATTTGTAAAACAGCCATAATCACACCTTTTGGACTCTATGAATTTCCCTATATGACCTTTGGCCTTAGAAACGCCGGACAGACGTTTCAAAGGTTCATAGACGAAGTTGTGCGAGGATTTAATTTCTGCTTTGCCTACGTCGACGATATACTCGTATACTCGAGAGACCCCAAACAACACGCTGAACACCTCAGACTCTTGTTTCACCGACTACACGAGTATGGAGTGGTCATCAATCCGGCGAAGTGTGTACTTGGGGCAGCCGAGGTAACGTTTTTGGGTTACCGTATTAACGCTGCACGGTGTGTTAGAAAGCCCGATTTTGTTGCATGCCCTTTTTATTACAGAAATCGATAGTATTTATCATTTTAAGCACTACAGTCAAAGTCCGGCATCGATACGACTTGTAGATGTTTTTTAAAAAAATCTCAAAGTTGCTGTATAACCGGGTCATGAAAATAATAAAAAAAATTATATAAAAAAAACCAACCTACATATTTAAATTTCCATTATAATTACTAATCAAACTTATAATACCTAACTATCTGACAAGTTTTCGTGTCTGTATTGCAAATAGATCGCGAAATATTAATATTTTTATGTTTTTTACTTTTTATTTAATTTCTTGGCAATAATACGGTATTAGATGGAGATATTTGACCAGACGATTGTCAACATGTATGTCTATCGACATTATTAAAACCACAATCTAATTCAGCGTTATTTAGAAGTTATGAGAATTTTCAGTTATATCCGGATTTTTTTGTACTAGGGTTGTCACTTTAACCAGAATTTTAAATTTAATATTTTTTATAATATTGAGTTTAGCTGAAAGAAGTCGTATATATTATCGATTAATTATCTTTATATGTGCATTTACCAATAACTGAAACTATACCCATGGGCACTCTTATTCTTTGATTCTTTCGCTTAGTCCGCCTGGGTGGGTACCACCGACTCGTCTATTTCTGCCGCCAAGCAGTAGTGTTGGACTATTGTGTTTCGGTTTGAAGGACAGTTAGCCAGCAAAATTATAGGCACGTGAGACAGAACACACCTTAAAGTCTCAGGGTGGGTAACGCATCTGCCGTCTCATTTATACTGGCGCAACATGTCTAGAGGGACGATAGGTGGTATAGGCGACGATGACCGCTTATAACCAGGTGGCTCGTCTACTTGTTTATCCATATAATTAGTGTAAATAAAACTATGACCTTGCAATAAAAAACACATTCATGCTAAAAGGTAAAAGTTGGAGATTTGACGGTGATACTAATTAAAATCTTCGAATCACCACAAACGACGGAAATACTGCCAGAACTGCGTTTTCTGATCGACATCGTGCAACGTTTGCCGAAATTTTAGATATTGAGTAATGGCTTTTGGATGATTTATACATTATTTCAATTGTTTTATCCAGCAATTTACCAATTGATGTTGATAAATTCGGAACATTTTGTAATCAACTGGCACATAGATATCGCCGGGTTAAAGGCAAAACCAACTATCTGCGATTTTGCCATTCGAATTGGCATTTGATTATTTATCTAATGGTAAAACAGACTAAACTGCAGGACTTACCGTTCCCGAGTTACCCAATGTAAAAACTCGAACATATATTTAGTAGACTGAATTAAGAAACAAATAAATCTAGAAAGTGTATCTTTAGAGAATTAAAAACCAAGTGAAAAACTGAAAAAATCTCAGATAGTCGGTTTTGCCTTTAACCCGGCGATATGTCGAAAACTATAACTGGCATGCAATGTCAGTTACAATTCATAAAGTTTTAGCTCACGGTGCACAAATAATAGCAGCATCGCCATTGCCAGTTGGAATGATGTCTGAACAAGCGGCTGAATCAAGAAACAAGTTTTGGAGGTTTGATAGGGAGTATCATTCCCGAAAAGTTAGTCGTGAAGCTGTTCGACCTGTTCCACAGAGCGCTTATTTCCTCTGACCCAGTCATTTCTGACTTTCATTTAAAGGACAGAAATAAAAGTGCAAAGAGGATCCCATTACCAGCAGAAGCATTAAGTTTGCTAAAACCAGTTAATGCGAAAAATGTTCTAGTGGATGATCATTCGTCATTCACTGAACATGATGAAGATACTTTAATTATTCAAAATGAAAACCAAGATTTATAATTTTTCAGTTTTTTGTAAATATTTTTAGTTTTTACAACCCGGATAAAACTTGACATTTTCGAATGTGACAACCCTGGCTAAAATAGAAAAATTCTCATAACTTCTAAATAACGCTGAATTAGATTGTGGTTTTAATAATGTCGATAGACATACATGTTGACAACCGTCTGGTCAAATATCTCCATCTAATACCGCATTGTCTGTGTGGTGGCCGGACTTAAAGAATTGCACCACCCCTTACTTCCCGTGGGTGTCGTAAAAGGCGACTAAGGCTCTTACCGGAGAATGGGCAGCAGCGTTCTCTATTTATTCCACCATCATACCATACTGCGATCGCCAACCCGCCTGCCAAGCGTGGCGATTATGGCAAACCCCCCCCAAAATTGGGGGAGGCCTATGTCCAGCAGTGGACGTCTATCGGCTGAAACGACGAATACCGCATTATTGCCAAGAAATTAAATAAAAAGTAAAAAACATAAAAATATTAATATTTCGCGATCTATTTGCAATACAGACACGAAAACTTGTCAGATAGTTAGGTATTATAAGTTTGATTAGTAATTATAATGGAAATTTAAATATGTAGGCTGGTTTTTTTTATATAATTTTTTTTATTATTTTCATGACCCGGTTATACAGCAACTTTGAGATTTTTTTCAAAAACATCTACAAGTCGTATCGATGCCGGACTTTGACTGTAGTGCTTAAAATGATAAATACTATCGATTTCTGTAATAAAAAGGGCATGCAACAAAATCGGGCTTTCTAACACACCGTGCGCTGCAGGCACCTTTCCTCCCGAAGACCGTATCCGTGCCTTAGTGGATTTCGCTCCTCCTAAGACCGTACAAGGCGTACGTAGGTTCTTGGGCATGGTTAACTATTACCGCAGATTTTTGCCCGACGCCGCTAAGTATCAGGCGCCTTTAATCGACGCAGTCGCTGCAACTAACAGCAAAGGCGCAAAACCATTTCCATGGACGCCCGACCTCGAACAATGTTTTGATAACTGCAAGAAAAGCCTAGCTAACGTTACTACTCTATCGCACCCAAATTGTGAGGACCCTTTAGGTCTTTTTACCGATTCGTCGAGCATGCACATAGGTGCATGTTTACAGCAGAAGCTCGATGATAACTGGCAACCCCTAGTATATTTTAGCAAAAAGCTTACCGAGAAACAATCCCAGTGGCCCGCTTATTATAGGGAACTTCTAGCTGTGTACGAGAGCGTTCAACACTTTCGGCACATACTAGAAGTGCAGAACGCAGCAGTTTTTACTGACCATAAGCCCCTTGTGTATGCCTTCACGCAGCGTCGCGACAAGCTTCCTCCAACACAACTCAACCAATTAACTTTTATCAGTCAATTTACCACCGACATAAGATACATTAAGGGTACCGACAACGTAGTCGCAGATGCTATGTCGCGGGTTGAATCAATTTCACTGGAGGAGGACTACCAAGCCCTTGCAGAGTCGCAAGAGAGAGACGAGGAACTCAAAGAGGCGGGCTCGTTTACTTCTCTAAAATTGAGAAAAATCGTTGTTCCAGGAACTGATACTTCCATAATCTGCGACACGTCGACAGGTAGACCTCGCCCATACCTCACCTTATCCTTCCGTCGAGCAGCATTCGACCGACTGCACGGTCTTAGTCACCCTGGCGTGAGAGCAACCTTACGATTGGTGGCTGAGCGATACGTATGGCCGCATATTAACACCGACTGCCGACAATGGGCGAAGTCATGTTTACAATGCCAACGCAGTAAGGTGACCAGGCACACATCTGCACCGTTGATGTCTTTTCCGATCGCATCAAAAAGATTCTGTCATGTCCACATTGATATCATAGGACCACTACCGCCTTCAGACAATTTCACATATTGTCTTACCGCGGTTGACAGAGTTACACGATGGCCCGAAGCGTGGCCTATGACATCTATCACGGCGGAAGAAGTGGCAGACACGCTGGTGACTGGTTGGATATCCCGTTTCGGCGTGCCAAGTACCGTGACGACCGACCAGGGCCGCCAGTTTGAATCTGCCTTGTTTCGGCGCCTCATGAACGTATGCGCAACAAAGCGGATTCGCACAACCAGTTACCACCCGTGCGCAAATGGCATGGTAGAACGCATGCACCGCCAACTAAAAGCTTCTTTAATGTGCCACCCGCAAACGTGGAGCAAGGCACTTCCACTAGTACTCCTTGGCATGAGGACTGCCCTCAAAGAGGACCTGAACACCTCGTCCGCTGAGCTAGTCTATGGAGAACCTCTTCGACTTCCTGGGGAACTTATCATGCCAGCGGAAGAACCCAGGAGCCCAAACGATATCACTGATTTCGTCACCGAGTTGAGGAGCCGGATGGAAATTTTACGTCCAATACCAGCCTCACGACACGCTCGACCGTCAACCTTCGTGTTCAAAGATTTGGCGACGTCGACCCATGTTTTACTGCGCGACGACACTGTTCGACGGCCTCTGCAACCTCCATACACTGGGCCATACCGTATCCTAAGGAGAAGGGACAAAACCCTTACCTTGGAAATGAACGGAAGAGAGGCTACGGTCAGCATAGACCGTGTTAAGCCAGCATACCTGGACTCTGAACTAATTTCCTCAACACCTGTTTCAGTTCCCGTTCCAGATTCTCCTTCCACACACCCAACTCCCTCCACGCCAACTACTCCCTTCCCTTCAGACACTGTCACCACCAGAGCTGGCAGACGGGTTAAATTTAGGGACATTCTAGATTTATAATTTTTATATTATATTTTGTTTGTATTTTCTGTGTGTATACCTTGTATTTTTCCGTAGGGGGGTGGTGTGGCGAACCAAACTAATTGTCTGTGGTTCCCACTATTAGATATTACAAAGACAACACTACGTTAATCTAGAAGATAGTGTCTATGGCAGATGTAAAAACCCTTTTCTGATCCACTCCATGTAATTAATTAACACGATTGTTATTACCTTGTGTTTGAGTAAACGGTATTCCTCCACTGCCGCGTGTATACCGTGCTAGTACAAATACACCTCTTGTAACTACTGGATCGAGTTTCTTTTATGTAAACAGGGCGCCGTATCGCGCCTAAAAGATCATAAATATTAACCTATTTAGAAGACTGATCTTATTTGAAAGTAAATTTTGTTTTGAATAGATGCCCATTTTGCTTTTTGATTTAATGCTCACATCGTGTTTAGACAACGTGATCTTTGGAATCATAAACAGCACGATACACGTGCTTTCGTAGATTTTCACTTATCTACCTATACAGTAATGCTACCTATTCTATAAAAATGTCACCAATGTTAGGTGGTGTGAGTTTGTTTTTGCTAGGAATTGACACTGTTGACAGCTCACTCCACGCTCACTTCACCTAAAGTTTTCACGGTGAGATTATTACAGAATAGCACTGCAGGTACCTACTGTCAGCACTGGAGGAGTACTAATACCTAGTAGAGTAATCTTCTAAGGGGGCGTTAAATTTAATAAATAATAATTATATTTTCTCCGTTTATTTTAAGAAAACGTGTTCACTTCTCCGCGCCTAATATATCACTACCTACACAGATTACTATATTATTAGCAAGCTATATCAATCTTGTTATTTCGAAAAAAAAACTAATAAATTATTTTGAAGGCTTATTCAAAAATTCGCTTGAGTGATCGAATGGAACGGTACCTAGAGTTATTTTTCTATCAGCCTGAACAGCATAAGGTCGCCATTTGCAGACAACCTTTACAGTAGGTACTTACCTAGGTAGTTACTTCGTTTTTCTTGATGGAAAACCCACTCAAGTCTAAAAAGACCTTCTCATGTCTGCTAGACTGTCTGGAATTATTTTATGCCGCCAGTTGCCGTCGGTCGTCATGACAGTTCCTAGATTTTTGCAACAGTTTAAAGTGTCGGAAAGAGTGAAGGCAGTTTAGGGTACCTATAGGTAATACTCTCTACTGCAAAAACCCGGTCAAGTGCGAGTCGGACTCGCTCACCAAGGGTTCCTTGCAAACCGTAGGTATGTAACTACAAAATTACGGTTTTCGGATTTTTTCCTTTATGTACCTACTTGTGCTACATGAAATTGCTTCTTGCCAAATTTCATGATTCTAGCTAGGTCAACGGGAAGTACCCTATACTTAGGTTTTGATTCCCTTGCGAGTGTCAAAATATGCGGCATAAATGGAACATAAACATCTAAGTCAACGCAATCTTTTGGTTGCGTTGACTTAGATGTTTGATTTTTCACTGCGCTCTGAGTATTGATATTAACTTTAACTTGATAACTCCACGCGTTCATGAAAAAAAGGGGCCTGACAGACGGACAACGAAGTGATCTTATAAGGGTTCCGTTTTCCGTTTGAGGTACGGAACCCTAAAAATTAAGAAATGATCAATGATTCAGTTTTGGAATGTCTCAATTGGTAGTATCTAGTATTAGGTGAATTAGGTGGGAACCTAGTAAAGATTTCGCCTCAAGTCAATCATAGCTTGTAGCCGAGACGGGCATAGGATTTTTGCTGTTTTTACAGACGCTACGCAGACAACATCTTGAAAGGAAGAATATGGTAAGGTCAGCAAAGATAGTTGATTAACTCTTCAGTTTTTTAGATGTTATTTACCTGTCTACGTTAATTACTGAGCGAAATAAGTATAAAAAGAAATCGGAAGACCAGAGATGCGGAAAAGCAGTTTATCAAATTATTTTATCAATCTTGATGACAAGTAAATCTGACAGTGTTGATAGGCTTCGTTATTATCTGTACTCTTTACGTGGCTTTATCTATAACCTAATACAACAGTGGGTAAACAGAATACCTTGGCACCATATTTAATTATATTATCTTATCAGTCATGCCACATCGTTTTACAAAGATAGGTCATCGATTTGAGGATAGTGCTGAATAGTTAAAATTAATTAGTGACTCAGATTATTAGTTGTTTTGATTTGTTCTTTCTATAATACTGTTTAAAAAATAATGCATTGATGATTTTATCTTTACATTTCAGAATTTTCTTAGATTTTCACATTTTAAGTTTCACTCGTGTGCAAATAGTTCCTTTCGATATTGACGTGGCGGTCAATGGGTTAACAGTTACTCGTATGTAGTATTTAATTAAGATAGGTATGGCTATCGTCGCTACACATACCTACTTACATACCTAATCTCTTTTTTTTCTCATTACCTACCGGTTTACTAATCTATTTGTGTACTTAACTATTTGTTTTCCCGAATTAAAATATACAATAGTATTTTTATTCGATTAGGTTTTTTCCCAGCACTATAGATAGATAGCTCACAACTCGTAGAATACAATGTCAAATTATTCCTAACGGAAACCACAAGGGAAAATTCTATGGAGCATTCCTTTGGCTTTGTCCAAATATTGAGTCGTACCTACTAAACGATAATAGGTTTCTTGTCGTCTTTCGAATAAGTTTGCTTTCTTTCCTGTAACCGACCTTGTATTTAAAGTGTTAGCTATGTGCTTGTTACTGGAACAAACTTACTTTTACGTTTGGGTGTAGTAGCTCACTGTAGGTATTTTAGCAAATATTGCTTTTATATCAATTTCTTATTATTGATTTTATGTTATGCCTTCTTGGTCTAGTAGTCGCAAGAGCTACTGCTGAGCAAGAAGTTCTGGGTTAGATTCCAGAGTCGGGCAGTGTTTTTGGGTTTTTCCATCTGGATTTCTGTGGCAGCCCGGAGTATGAGTTTGTACCCGGTTGATGGCAATAGGCTCGCCCCTCTATTAAATGGAACTACATACAAATTTGTGCAAAATTGGATGTACAGACGCCAGTACTTACATCAAGCTACTACAATCTGTCAAATTTCTTTAATAGATTTCCAACTTTATCGCTAAAGCATAAGGTGTAAAGTTGATTGGGAAAAAATTGACAGTTTCGGGTAGCTTGATGTGCTGGCGTCTGCACCTCTGTCGAACATTTCGTGGATAATAGGCGTAATGTTATGTTATGAATTTCGATGAGAAACAGGTCCACATTTTATTGACAGAAATAAAAATTAAACATAACTTGTTAAATAAAATTTATTTTACTATTAAAGAATACCTACAAAGAAAAAAAACAATATAAATAATTTTCTAATTTAATTTAAATAAAGCATAAATTCATTTAAATACATGTCTACGTGATATAATTCGCAGATCATAAATCATAATCAAACCAAAGTGAATAATGCATACGTTTACTTAGCAATTGTTTCTTTTTGTTAGCAACAAAGGACAATTTGGAGCCTGTTTGTTGATATCAAACTATCGAATACTAAGAAAACTTGGTTTTATTGGTTTACTTGGATTTAATTCTTGAAAAAGTGATTGATATCTTTGGTTTTGCAACAAACATTACTTATTCTTAACATTAAGGTGAGGTTCTATCAATAATCTATGGATACTTCACCTGAAGTCGCCGCCCAAGCTGTGGCACTTATTCAGGCCGGACACAGCCAAAGAAACGTGAGTGCTCAACTTAATTTAAGTCGATCTGCGGTCCGAAATGTTTATCTTAGGTACCTAGAGACTGGCGGCTTTGTTCGTCGCCAAGGAAGGCCACGATCTCGGGTCACAACTGAAAGGCAGGAACGATTCATCGTGACGACCAGCTTGAGAAATCGTCACCTTACCTCCATTGAGATACAAAACCAACTTTGCGACTTCCACAGAGTATCTGTGAGCGCTCGAACTGTTCGGAGAAAGTTAAAAGAACGCGATATGGTACCACACAAGCCAGCTAATGGGCCCAAACTAACGCGAGCCCACCGAACAGCGCGCCTTCATTTCGCACGCAGTCATTTAAATTGGACACAGCAAGATTGGAGCCGTGTACTCTTTTCTGACGAGTCTAAAATTGTGTTACATGGCAATGATGGAAGGAAGAAGGTCTACCGACGTAAGGGAGAGCGTTTCGCACGATGCTGCTTTGAAGAGAGGGTTGCTTATGGCGGTGGCTCATGGACTGTCTGGGGCGGTATATCCGCGAGCGGCAAAACTCAACTTGAGGTTGTTACAGGACCACGGCTGCCAACATTAAATGCTGAAAGGTACATTCGTGAGTGCTTAGAACCTCACGTGATACCATACGCGGACTATGTGGGCCCAAATTTCCTTTTTATGCATGATGATGCAAGAGCCCATGCGGCCGGCATCGTCAGGGAATATCTTCGGAATGTGAACATCACAGTTATGGACTGGCCAGCCAGAAGCCCAGACATGAACCCCATTGAGCACATGTGGGACGAGCTAAAAAGACGTGTTAGGGCTCGTCAGCCAGTTGCCCAGACGATGCAGGAGTTGAAAACTGCCATAGAAGAGGAATGGGAGATGATCCCTCAAAATTTCATAGAGCGGTTGATAAACTCTATGCCTAATCGTATGAGAGCTGTGGTAGATGCCCATGGAGGCAACACGCGTTATTAAATTAAACCTTTATTTGATAAAACATGTTTTTTATTAAAAAATCAATTGCCTTTAACAAGGTTAATATCCGACTTGTTAGGCGTAGCTCCATGTCGTATGGTATTCTGAATTCAAATTTAAAACAATACGATCGAAAAAGATGGTAAATGTATCAGGTTTAAAACTGCATCAATAGTTTTTGTTCAATCTAGCAATCATATTTCGGTAGGGGCCATCGAAACCTAAACTCTAAGGTGGGCCAATAGATGTGTCCAGAAGTGTATATAAGTTATACACTAGATTTATTTTAGGCATAGTTTAATATTTTCCTCATAATATTAATATGTTACTTTGTAATCATGTAACTTCTATGTAATTTATACTTATCTGAACTTATGAATAAATTATTATTATATTAGTATTATTACTAAATTTTGACAATTCAATTAAATTACTTAGGTACTACTTGTATCCATAGTTGCCATTATTTGTGTCGGCACAAGCTATACGAAAATATTTGATGCTGCGGTGAAAAGATTGGCCTGTCTGTCAGGTTGGTAGAGGGACTGACCAAGAGTGCGCGTTAGCAGACGTACCTAGCCTATAAGATATCGGTGAAGAGTAGTGGATCGAAGAAGAAGAACGTCTGTGACTTAAAGAATAGCACCACCCCATACTTCCCGTGGGTGTAAGGCGACTAAGGGTCTAACCGGAGAATGGGCAGCAGCGTTCTCTATGCATTCCACCACCATACCATACTGCGATTGCCAACCCGTCTGCCAAGCGTGGCACTGGCGATTATGGCAAACCCTCCCCCTTTTGGGAGAGGCCTATGTCCAGCAGTGGACGTCTTTCGGCTGAAATGATGAATGATGATCAGTGGATCGAAGAGGTAATTTTTTGTAGAGATCGCTTATTAAAAATTACACGCCCCTCCACTACTTATTGCATTCACATTTCAAATGTATGTACTTATAGACATTTTAGTGAAGGGGCGTGCAATTTATAATTAGTCGATGTCTACCACTATAGTTATATTCAGCCACTTCGTTTGCGTGGAAGTCGTAAGACACCACAATGTACAAAAAATATAGCCCATATTACTCGCGATAATGTAGCTTTCTATACTTAGTTGAATGATTTTTTTAAATCCCTTAAGTATTTTTCATCCATTACGTACAAACATACAAAAAATAAAAACTTTTCTCTATAAAATATTAGTTTAAAGCTAAGCTGATTAAATGTTGCAAAATTTATATTCGAATAATTAGAATGTTAATTTATTCAAATTCTAATTATAACTCATGGTCGCAACTTAACCCCTGTATCAAAAGGTGTAAGCAGTACTATCTGGATACTATTTACGTCAATGGCCTCTGAAACTTCTTAATTAAGTAAGTAAAGGCGAATGTTATCAATTTCGTACCTACATTATTGATAATAATTTATAATTGGTTTACATTGCACATTTAGTTTGAACCAAACGTTAGGCGTGGGGTGGTTTATAGGTACCTAATCTATTCTGAGCGATGTACGGCTTCAGCGGCGATCGAACCCAACCTATTTGAAATTGTGGCGACGATAGTCTAGCTTATCTAGATAGAAAGTTGTTTGTAAGTCTGGAAATCTATTGACGTCAATGATTGAAAATAGGTAGGGTACCTACTTACTTGCTAAAAATAACGGAGTTAACTTTTGTAGGTAAAAAGTACCTACTTAAATGTATTTTATAAATAGTTTATTAACACACTCAAGTAAACTTTTAATGGCATATAGAATAGGTAGTTTATTACGAATTTCAGTTTCAAATCCGCTAACCGCTAGTTAAACATTAAACACGCGAATTAAACATTTCTATTCGATTAGGTAAGTTTATTGAAAGCAATTCATTAGATGTATTACGTTCTAGTTTATACAAATGCACTAGAGTGTAGAACTTACTAATGCATGCACTATTATGTAACTGTACTACAGCTATTTACATAAAATAAAGAGCTAAGTAAGTTTATAGATACTTCCAATAGATACTTTCACAATAACAATGACATGCATCATCATCATCGTTATTTCAGCCGAAAGACGTGCAATGCTGGACCTCGGCGGTGGCTCGAAATGGATCCCTCAAGCATCGCCACTTCGACCAGTTCTGTGCTTCTCGCATCCAGCGGGTTACCGTAGCCTTCACTAGGTCATCGGTCCTCCTTGTAGGAGGCCTTCCAACACTGAGAATAATAGTCGTTATTATTGGATTTGCTTTGGAAAAAACTTGCTAGATCTATATCAGACGTTCTAGACTTTTCCCAAGTACCTTTCTACCTAGCCATTAGGTATACCTAGGTACCTAGGTGGGTAGGTAACCATATATTCTGGAAACAAAACAGATCATAAATATTATTAACCTATTTAGAAAACTGATCTTATTTGAAAGTAAATTTTGTTTTGAATAGATGCCCATTTTGCTTTTTGATTTAATGCTCACATCGTGTTTAGACAACGTGATCTTTGGAATCATAAACAGCACGATACACGTGCTTTCGTAGATTTTCACTTATACAGTAATGCTACCTATTCTATAAAAATGTCACCAATGTTAGGTGGTGTGAGTTTGTTTTTGCTAGGAATTGACACTGTTGACAGCTCACTCCACGCTCACTTCACCTAAAGTTTTCACGGTGAGATTATTACAGAATAGCACTGCAGGTACCTACTGTCAGCACTGGAGGAGTACTAATACCTAGTAGAGTAATCTTCTAAGGGGGCGTTAAATTTAATAAATAATAATTATATTTTCTCCGTTTATTTTAAGAAAACATGTTCACTTCTCCGCGCCTAATATATCACTACCTACACAGATTACTATATTATTAGCAAGCTATATCAATCTTGTTGTTTCGAAAAAAAAACCTAATAAATTATTTTGAAAGCTAATCCAAAAATTCGCTTGAGTGATCGAATGGAACTAGGTACCTAGAGTTATTTTTCTGTCAGCCTGAACGATATAAGTTCAAATTCAAATTCAAAGCATTTATTTCAATTAGACCTTGTACAGGCACTTTTGAATTGTCAAAAGGTAAGGTCGCCTTTTGCAGACAACCTTTACCTAGGTAGTTACGCCGTTTTTCTTGATGGAAAACCTACTCAAGTCTAAAAAGACCTTCTCATGTCTGTTAGATTGTCTGGAATTTTTTTATGCCGCCAGTTGCCGTCGGTCGTCATGACAGTTCCTAGATTTTTGCAACAGTTTAAAGTGTCGGAAAGAGTGAAGGCAGTTTAGGGAATAGGTGATACTCTCTACTGCAAAAACCCGGTCAAGTGCGAGTCAGACTCGCTCACCGAGGGTGCCTCACAAACCGTAGGTATGAACTACAGGTTTTCGGATTTTTAACCGACTTCAAAAAGGAGGAGGTTCTCAATTCGACGGTATGTTTTTTTTTTTTTTTTGTCTTTGTTACGCGATTACTCCGCCAATTGTGGACCGATTTTCAAAATTCTTTTTTTGTTTGAAAGGGTATACTCTCGAGGTGGTCCCATTATCATCAAATTGGAATCTGATCAGAGGATCCCATGGAAATCGAGGGAAACCCTCAAATTTTATAGGCAGAGCTATAACGATTTGGGTATTTTTTAAAATAACTTCAGCATTTGCTCTCAGAAATCATCATTTGGTAAAGTGGAGCTGATGAAGAAGACGACTGATGGCCCACTAAAAAGTGAAAAATAAAAACATTTTACAAAAAAAAAAACAACCGACTTCCAAAAAAAAACACTACAAATTGAAAAATAACTTTAATATCGGAAGTCGGTGTCAATAAACGAAAATGCGGAACCAAAGACACCGACTTCCGAAATTAAAGTTATTTTTCAATTTGTAGTGTTTTTTTTGGAAGTCGGTTGTTTTTTTTTTTTGTAAAAAGTTTTTATTTCCTTTATGTACTTGTGCTACATGAAATTGCTTTTTGCCAAATTTCATGATTCTAGCTAGGTCAACGGGAAGTACCCTATACCTAGGTTTTGATTCCCTTGCGAGTGTCAAAATATGCGGCATATACGCAACATTAACATCTAAGTGTCTAAACACACTATGCCGAAGTTACGCAACCGAAGTTCGGCATGATTACGCCTGCAATGCTATTTGAATTACTGACGACACATTATGCCGAAATTACGTTGCGTTAAATAGCATTGCGGGCGTAATCTTGCCGAACTTCGGTCACAGATTACTAAATAGTTACTTCGTAACAGATACATCACTCCCATACAAAAGCAAAAATACCTACGCTATAATAGCCTACAAAATCTTACTAATAATACCAGCTGTTTGCAGCGAGAAGAAATGTACCTTAAGTTCGCACACAGAGAGTTGAGATTGTTTTGCCCGCCGCGTAACCCACGTGCGAGCGCGTCATCGAGCGAATGTGCTAGGGTCGTACCTATGATGATATTGGTAATAAAACGAATGTTGTAGAAAAACAATATTTTTTTATTTGTTGATCAAATATGTTCTATTTTAATAAAATGATAGATGCATTTTATCCTTGCCTGAATTCCCAATTATTAAATTTTATTGTCGAAAATATCCGAAACCGCGTAAATAATTTTAATAAATAATCAAAAGGGAAACAGGAGCAAAGCGGAGGAAAATGAATTGTTTTTAAAATTTCCAAGACGGTACTGCCAGGCCGATCCATTATGACGTTGTCCAAATTATTTAAAAAAACTTTTTCTAATTCTTCAATATAATTATTAAAAGTTTCTGGTGGGTCTTTAAGCCCGTCATAAAAAGACGAATCCTTATTATAGGCTTTGAAATGAGTAAACAGTGCTGTTTCGTCAAAATTAGGTTTCTCCTGTAACAAAGCATTGAAGCTAACTAGTGCAGTTATGTTTTTTGCTACACTTATATAATAAATATCCTGATACATAAGTCAACGCTCTTTACTTTAACACCCATCCACTGCACAATAATTACGTGGTTTCGGCATTTTGATACTCAGCGCGGTAACCGTGACGTGCGAGCGAGCGCTCAGGCGGCGTGCGGCAACCCGCTGTCGGTTGTACCGCCGGCGGTACGCGAAGCGGTAGGCATATAACGCGTGGCCTTGAGCGAGTGACGGACGCCTGCTTCGGTCGCGTAACTTCGGCATAGTGTGTTTAGACACTAAGTCAACGCAGTCTTTTGGTTGCGTTGACTTAGATGTTTGATTTTTTCACTGCGCCCTGAGTATTTGATATTACCTGTAACTTGATAACTCCACATGTTCCTGAAAAAAATTGTCCTGACAGACGGACAACGAAGTGATCTTATAAGGGTTCCGTTTTCCTTTTGAGGTTCGGAACCTTAAAAATTAACATATGATCAATGATTCAGTTTATGGAATGTCTCCGTTGGTAGTAGGTATCTAGTTAGAATTAGGTGGGAACCTAGTAAAGATTTCGCCTCAAGTCAATCATAGCTTGTAGCCGACGCTTTTTACAGACGCTTCGCAGACAGCATCTTGAAAGGAAGAATATGGTAAGGTCAGCAAAGATAGTTGATTAACTCTTCAGTTTTTTAGATGTTATTTACCTGTCTACGTTAATTACTGAGCGAAATAAGTATAAAAAGAAATCGGAAGACATGAGATGCGGAAAAGCAGTTTATCAAATAATTTTATCAATCTTGATGACAAGTAAATCTGACAGTGTTGATAGGCTTCGTTATTATCTGTACTCTTTACGTGGCTTTATCTATAACCTAATACCACAGTGGGTAAACAGAATACCTTGGCACCATATTTAATTATATTATCTTATCAGTCATGCCACATCGTTTTACACAGATAGGTCATCGATTTGAGGATAGTGCTGAATAGTTAAAATTAATTAGTGACTCAGATTATTAGTTGTTTTGATTTGTTCTTTCTATAATACTGTTTAAAAAATAATGCATTTTTGATTTTATCTTTACATTACAGAATTTTCTTAGATTTTCACATTTTAAGTTTCACTCGTGTGCAAATAGTTCCTTTCGATATTGACGTGGCGGTCAATGGGTTAACAGTTACTCGTATGTTGTATTTAATTAAGATAGGTATGGCTATCGTCGCTACACATACCTAATTACATACCTAATCTCTTTTTTTTCTCATTACCTACCGGTTTATTAAGATATCTATTTGTGTACTTAACTGTTTGTTTTCCCGAATTAAAACAATCAATAGTATTTTTATTCGATTAGGTTTTTTCCCAGCACAATAGATAGATAGCTCACAACTCGTAGAATACAATGTCAAATTATTCCTAACGGAAACCACAAGGGGAGGTTCTATGGAGCATTTCTTTGGCTTTGTCCAAATATTGAGTCGTACCTACTTAACGATAATAGGTTTCTTGTCGTCTTTCGAATAAGTTTGCTTGCTTTCCTGTAACCGACCTTGTATTTAAAGTGTTAGCTATGTGCTTGTTACTGGAACAAACTTACTTTTTGGCATTCATACATGTGTTTGGGTGTAGCTCACTGTAGGTATTTTAGCAAATATTGCTTTTATATCAATTTTTTATTATTGATTTTTTTGTGCCTTCTTGGTCTAGTAGTCGCAAGCGCTACTGCTGAGCAAGAAGTTCTGGGTTTGATTCCAGAGTCGGGCATTGTTTTTAGGTTTTTCCATCTGGATTTATGTGGCAGCCCGGAATATGAATTTGTACCCGGTTGATGCCAATAGGCTCGCCCCTCTATTAAATGGAACTTATACAAACTTGTGCAAAATTGGATGTACAGACGCCAGTACTTACATCAAGCTACTACAATCTGTCAAATTTCTTTAATAGATTTCCAACTTTATCGCTAAAGCATAAGGCTTAAAGTTGTTTGGGAAAAATTGACAGTTTCGGGTAGCTTGATGTGCTGGAGTCTGTACTATAGGCGCACCTCTGTCGAACCTTTCGTGGATAATAGGCGTAATGTTATGTTATGAATTTCGATGAGGAACAGGTGAGTTTGTTTTTGCTATAGGAATTTACACTATTGACAGCTCACTCCACGCTCACTTCACCTAAGTTTTCACGGTGAGATTTTTACAGAATCGACCGGCAGCAGCTGACATGAAACTACAATCAAACTAAAGGCGAGCTTCTGCTCATGATCGTTTATCCATCGAGTTTGCTGAAATGTTTTGGCAGCTTCACATCAAAGACAGCTGATATTATATTTTTAAAGGTAAAAATTACATGGTGTGTAAAACGGATGACACAATACAACACGACACGTGATGGCCTCGGGAAACGGAGGCAAATCTGGATCGGATGTGGGATATAGTTCGCCACAGCTCCATATCCACACCCTGCTGCACTAACTGATTTTTCTCAAGACCTACCTCAAAGGCTCATTAAAGAGTCTATCCCCGGAACTTAACTTCACCAGCCCTCTGTCTTATTTTATGATAGCTACCTAAGAGCTCCTTCTCCATAAAGCCCCGCGATGTGAGTGAGGCCATTCATGCCACAGACAGTGCTCCACTGAGTAGCTTCTGCTTCAATCAATTAATTGAAATGTTGAATGAATACTTAGCGACATTCAATTACTCAGACACTGAAAAATTGCTAGAAGTAATGCAATAAGTTTATTAACCTTTTGAACGCCAATGTCGGCTATAGCCGACATGAGCAAGCGTGCCCTGTGCGCCAACGACGGCTATACTCGACAAAAAACAGGTCGCAGAAAAATACAAAATAAACCTATTAAATCATTACTTTTATGTATTTTATTGATACACCTTGAAATTAAGATTTTCGGGCTTGGCGTACAGGGCATAGGAATACCGATATGGCGTGGCGGTGAAAAGGTTAATGTCAAGTCAATTTTTATTTTAAAATATAGGTAATTATTATGTATCAATGCTAGCTCTATGTTCAGTAACATAGTCCACTACAGCACTCAGCGTTGTTAAGTGATGGCCCTGAAATACAGGTTTGAATAAACCTACATCAGGCAGGTCGCTTCTCAGCGGGATTGCTCGAAAGGGTTACCCCTGGCCCGGAACATAAAGGGCTAAGGAAGGAACACGGATGGGTTTTAGTCAGTACGAGTCTGACACTCCCTTCCGCTCCACCCAGAGCGGGAGGAGTCATTTGATGATTTCCCATCAAAAAAAAAAAAAAAAGCCAGGTCGCTTTTGATTTCAGTAGGCTTTTAACCAATATATATAAGTTATACACTAGATTTATTTTAGGCATAGTTTAATATTTTCCTCATAATATTAGTATGTAACTTTGTAATCATGTAACTTCTATGTAATTTATACTTATCTGAACTTATGAATAAATTATTATTATACTAGCTTCTGCCCGCGACTTCGTCCGCGTGAAATTCGTACTTTCCTCCTAATATTTCGAAAATTTATGTTTATGATCTTAACATTTATTTAGATAAATAAGTATTCGGGCCAATTTTAAGTTTATAGATCAAAGAGTTTTTGTACTTTTCAAATAAACTTTATCCCCGCTTTTCACTCCAACAGGGATGGAATTTTGAAAAATCGTTTGGGATGCATGTGTTCATAACTTGACTCAAAGACCCATACCCATTTTCGAGTTAATGGAAGCAAGCAGTAAAATCCAACCCATAAACTTTATTACTCTTTTCCAACTTGGTAGGAGTCGATTTTTGAAAAACCCTAAAACACACTTTTTTATTTTTAACCGACGTCAACAAAAGCAGGAGGTTCTCAATTCGTCGGAATCTTTTTTTTTATGTACGTTCCCGATTACTCGAAGACGGCTAGACCGATTTGATTATTTTTTTTGTTTTCAGGGTATACTTTCCAGGTGGTCCCATTGTCATCAGGTCAGGATCTGATGAGGGGATAATGGAGAAATCGAAGGAACTCTTTAAATATTATAGGCACACCTATAGCGATTTGGGCAATTTTTACAGTAACTCGTGCATTTGCTCTCGAAAGCACTATTTGGTGAAGTGGAACCGATGATGAAGACCACAGATGGCCACCGGAACTACTCCATAATAAGTATTTCACGGGTTGCGATTCGATTACTTTAACATGGTTGCTAAGTAATTTATGCTCGTCACAATGCGAATGGTGAAATGGAGCTGATGGTGAAATACCAGGAGAATTCCTCAACAATTAATGTCAGTCATGCATCGGGAAAAGCAATATTTTGGTAAAGGCGATGAGCAAGTTGATATTAGGATGTTTTAACTTAGATACATTATAAACAGACCCACTAAAAAGTGAGAAATAAAAACGTTATAACAAAAAAAAACCGACCTCCAAAAAAACACTACAAAGTGAAAAATAACTTTAATTTCGGAAGTCGGTGGCAAAAAACTTAAATACAGATCCAAAGACACCGACTTCCGAAATTAAAGTTAGTATTTCTGGAAGTCTATAAAGTTTATAAACCAAATAAATAAGATTTTTCATATAAACAGTGTCCCCTCTTTTTATCCCCATAAGGATGGAATTTTGAACAATCGTCTGGGATGTTTCGATGACTTTTTTTTTTCGTGTGGCAAATCATCAAATGACCCCTCCCGCTCTGGGTGGAGCAGAAGGGAGTGTCAAACTCTTACTGACTAAAACCCAGCCATGTTCTTTCCTTAGCCTTTTATGTTCCGGACCAGCGGTAACCCTTTCGGACAATCCCGCTGACCCGGCAGGATGTTTCGATGACTCGACTCAAACATTATTTATACCAATTTTCGAGCTAATCATGCCACGTAATAAAATACTCCCCTGTGAAATTGACTACCCATTTTCACGCAGTTAGGGGTAGATTTTCGAAAAACCTTGATACACATTAGTCTTTATTTTTAGTTTTAAGTATACATACTCAGTTTCGAGCTAATCGGACAGCGCGTTAAAATTCTTCCATACAAATTTTGACACCCCCCAATCCCCAATCCCTTTTTAGAGAGTAGTTTAGAAAAACAAAAATTGCCAAACTTCATAATTTACTTAGATAAGTATTCGTGCCAAGTTTCAAGGTTATTAACTCAAGGAATAAGATGTTTCATACAAACAAAATCCCCCCTTTTCCACCTCCTTAAAGAATGAATTTCCAAAAACCCCTTCTTAGTGGATACCTACTCTTCACAAAAAACACACCCTCCAAAATTCATATCTCTAGGACCAGCAGTGCAGGCTGTGCGTTGATAGATTATATAATATAATTAAAAACAAAATTTCATTCCCCTTTTCACCCCCTTAAGAGCGTTTACGCCGTACGGCATTTCATACAAACTTTCAAGCCCCTATTATTCGAAATTAATGAACCGATGTTAATTTCATACGCATTAGCAGGATACAAAGGTCTAAAAAGTTAGTAGAGAACATTTTCAAAATGTCTTATTTAAAAAACGATAACTGGAAATCTCTGTTTCTATTGAAAATTTAAAATCGGTCTAATTTGGCTGTAACACTATTTTTCAAAAATGTTCTCTACTAACTTTTTAGACCTATGTATTTTGCATATGCGTACAAAGTTTCATTAAAATCGGTTCATTCATTTCGAAAAATAAGGGCTTGAAAGTTTGTATGAAATGCCGTACGGCGTAAACGCTCTTAAGGGTTGAAATTCTAACAATACCGTTGCGTTACCTTCCAACCATAAATAAGCCTAGATTTTTACGTTGCGTTACCTTTACGTTGCGTTACATTTTTACGTTGCGTTGCGTTACCTTCCAACCATAAGCCTAGATTGAATTTTGTGATTTTTACTTCGAAAATTAAGGACTTTCCATACACAACGCTGAGACACTTGTTAATTAATTTTAAATCCTCAGCCTAAACACAAAACTTGAAGATCCTAACTGCAAAACTGACAGACTTTCATATAAACTTCCATCCCCTATTTCACCCCTTTAGGGGTAGAATTCCCAAAAATCCTTTCTTAGTGGATACTTACTCCTTACAAAGAACAAACCCTCCAAGTTTCATGTCTCAAGGCCAGCGGTTTGGGCTGTGTGTTGATATATCAACAGTCAGTCAGTTTACCATTTTATATATATAGATAGAAGATAAAGAAAATCGAGAAAAGAAATGCCTAACGTATACCAAATATAATACTTATAATATTTATATACATACCCTAAATACAAATTAAGATAAGTATACCGAAAATCAGGGAAATAAGTGCCTAACCTATAATAAATGCTTAAAATATTTATTTACAAACCCTGAATAAAAATTAAGATAAGTAAATACCCAAAAATCCAGGAAAGAACCGCTTATGTCAGTATTCAAGTGAATCGCAATAATCGAAAGCAACTATTCGCCTATACTCTCCAGGATACGTGCGTTCGCTGAATACCTTAACAAATGTTCGCCGTGATTCTTTAAATTGACATAACTTTTTTATTTATGAACCGATTGACATGAAATAAACACTAAATGTTAAGTGAAGCTTACTACAATATATTAGTGAAAACCGCATCTGAATCGAATAAGCCGTTTCTGATATTAGCGTGCACAAACACAGCTGACAAACAGACAAACAGACATACAGACAAACAGACAAACAGACAAAAAAAAATTTAATTACAATTTCGGGTTCGGCATCGATATAGTAACAACCCCTGCTACTTTTTTTAAATATATTTCCATTGTACAGACACCACTTTTCTACAATTTTATTATATGTATAGATTAGTATTATTATTAAATTTTGACAATTCAATTCAATTTCTTAGGTACTACTTGTATCCATAGTTGCCATTATTTGTGTCGGCACAAGCTATACGAAAATATTTGATGCTGCGGTGAAAAGATTGGCCTGTCTGTCAGGTTGGTAGAGGGACTGACCAAGAGTGCGCGTCAGCCCGCTTGTATACGTCCGTTTTTTTCACCGGACAACGGACCGTTTTTTTTCGCCGGATTCACGGTGGTGTATGGTTTATAATGAATATGTGCACATGCATCGGACACAGGTCCGGCGAAAAAGTTACGCCGGATGCATCGCCGCCTCCCCTCGGCGCAACGGACACCGGACGAAAAACGGACGTATACAAGCGGCCTTAGGGTTCCACGAAACCACAAGGGAAAATTCTATGGAGCATTCCTTTGGCTTTGTCCAAATATTGAGTCGTACCTACCTACTTAACGATAATAGGTTTCTTGTCGTCTTTCGAATAAGTTTGCTTGCTTTCCTGTAACCGACCTTGTATTTAAAGTGTTAGCTATGTGCTTGTTACTGGAACAAACTTACTTTTTGGCATTCATAGGTACCTACATGTGTTTGGGTGTAGCTCACTGTAGGTACTTTAGCAAATATTGCTTTTATATCAATTTCTTATTATTGATTTTTTTGTGCCTTCTTAGTCTAGTAGTCGCAAGCACTACTGCTGAGCAAGAAGTTCTGGGTTTGATTCCAGAGTCGGGCAGTGTTTTTGGGTTTTTCCATCTGGATTTATGTGGCAGCCCGGAATTGAATGAATTTGTACCCGGTTGATGGCAGTAGGCTCGCCCCTCTATTAAATGGAACTTATACAAACTTGTGCAAAATTGGATTACATACGCCAGTACTTACATCAAGCTACTACAATCTATCAAATTTCTTTAATAGATTTTCAACTTTATCGCTAAAGCATGAGGCTTAAAGTTGATTGGGAAAAATTGACAGTTTCGGGTAGCTTGATGTGCTGGCGTCTGTACTATGGGCGCACCTCTGTCGAACCTTTCGTGGATAATAGGCGTAATGTTATGTTATGAATTTCGATGAGAAACAGGTGAGTTTGTTTTTGCTATAGGAATTTACACTATTGACAGCTCACTCCACGCTCACTTCACCTAAGTTTTCACGGTGAGATTTTTACAGAATCGACCGGCAGCAGCTGACATGAAACTACAATCAAACTAAAGGCGAGCTTCTGCTCATGATCGTTTATCCATTAAGTTTGCTGAAATGTTTTGGCAGCTTCACATCAAAGACAGCTGATATTATATTTTTAAAGGTAAAAATTACATGGTGTGTAAAACGGATGATACAATACAACACGACACGTGATGGCCTCGGGAAACGGAGGCAAATCTGGATCGGATGTGGGACATAGTTCGCCAGAGCTCCATATCCACACCCTGCTGCACTAACTGATTTTTCTCAAGACCTACCTCAAAGGCTCATTAAAGAGTCTATCCCCGGAACTTAACTTCACCAGCCCTCTGTTTTATTTTATGATAGCTACCTAAGAGCTCCTCTCCATAAAGCCCCGCGATGTGAGTGAGGCCATTCATGCCACAGACAGTGCTCCACTGAGTAGCTTCTGCTTCAATCAATTAATTACTTAGGCACCTACTTGTATCCATAATTGCCACTATTTGTGTCGGCACAAGCTATACAAAAATATTTGATGCTGCGGTGAAAAGATTGGCCTGTCTGCCAGGTTGGTAGAGGGACTGACCAAGAGTGCGCGTTAGCAGACGTACCTAGCCTATAAGATATCGGTGAAGAGTAGTGGATCGAAGAGGTACTTTTTTGTAGAGATCTCTTATTAAAAATTGCACGCCTCTCCACTGCTTATGGCATTCAAATTTCAAATGTATGTATAGACATTTTAGTGAAGGAGCCTGCAATTTATAATTAGTCGATGTCTACCACTAGTTATATTCAGCCACTTCGTTTGCGTGGAAGTAAGACACCACAATATACAAAAAATATATAGCCCACGTTACTCGCTGATAATGAAGCTAGCTGAATGATTTTTTTAAATTGCTTAAGTATTTTTTATCCATTACACACAAACACAAAAAGATCAAATCTTTCTCTTTATAATATTAGTTTAGAGCCAAGCCGATTAAATATTGCAAAATTCATAGGTATTCGAATAATTAGAAAGCTAATTCATTCAAATTCTAATTATAACTTATGGTCGCAACTTAACCCCTGTATCAAAAGGTGTAAGCAGTACTATCTGGATACTATTTACGTCAATGGCCTCTGAAACTTCTTAATTAAGTAAGTAAAGGCGAATGTTATCAATTTCATACCTACATTATTGATAATAATTTATAATTGGTTTACATTGCACATTTAGTTTGAACCAAACGTTAGGCGTGGGCGGCGATCGAACCCAACCTATTTGAAATTGTGGCGACGATAGTCTAGCTTATCTAGATAGAAAGTTGTTTGTAAGTCTGGAAATCTATTGACGTCAATGATTGAAAATAGGTAGGGTACCTAGTTACTTGCTAAAAATAACGGAGTTAACTTTTGTAGATAAAAAGTAGGTACCGTACTTAAATATATTTTATAAGTAGTTTGTTAACACACTCAAGTAAACTTTTCCGTGGCGTATATAATAGGTAGTTAAGCCGTTGCTAAAGCTGTCATTCGTGGATCTTTGACAGTCGTTACGGGTAGTCAGAAGCCCGAAAGTCCTGACAACCAGTCTTACCAAGGGGTATCATATTACCCAGTAGCTGGGTTGTGGAGGTCAGATAGGCAGTCGCTCCATGTAAAATACTGGTATTCAGCTGCATCCGGTTAGACTGGAAGCCGACCCCAACATAGTTGGGAAAAGGCTAGGCAGATGATGATATAATAGGTAGTTTATTACGAATTTCAGTTTCAAATCCGCTAACCGCTACTGAATTAAACATTTCTATTCGATTAGGTTAGTTTATTGAAAGCAATTCATTAGATGTATTACGTTCTAGTTTATACAAATGCACTAGAGTGTAGAACTTACTAATGCATGCACTATTATGTAACTGCACTGCAGCTATTTGCATAAAATAAAGAGCTAAGTAAGTATAAAGATACTTCCAATAGATACTTTCACAATAACAATGACATACATCATCATCATCGTTATTTCAGCCGAAAGACGTGCAATGCTGGACCTCGGCGGTGGCTCGAAATGGATCCCTCAAGCATCGCCACTTCGACCAGTTCTGTGCTTCTCGCATCGGTTACTGCAGCCTTCACTAGGTCATCGGTCCTCCTTGTAGGAGGCCTTCCAACACTGACAATAATAGTCGTTATTATTGGATTTGCTCGCGAAAAACCTTGCTAGATCTATATCAGACGTTCTAGACGTTTCTCAAGTGCCTTTCTACCTAGCCATTAGGTATACCTACCTAGGTGGGTAGGTAACCATATATTCTGGAAACAAAACAGATCATAAATATTAACCTATTTAGAAGACTGATCTTATTTGAAAGTAAATTTTGTTTTGAATAGATGCACATTTTGCTTTTTAACCGACTTCAATAAAAGGAGGAGGTTTCTCAATTCGACCGTATATATATATATATATTTTTTTTTATGTGTGTTCGCGGATAACTTCGTCGTTTATGAACCGATTTTGATTATTCTTTTTTTGTTGGAAAGGACATATGCCAAGGGTGGTCCCATGATAAGGAAACCAGGATCTGATGATGGCATCCCAGTGAAATCGAGGGGAACTTTCGAAAATCGTAGGAGCGACTAGTGCGTTTGTTAATTTTTTCATTAAGAGCGTTTACGCCGAACGGCATTTCATACAAACTTTCAAGCCCTTAATTTTCGAAATGAATGAACCGATTTTAATGAAACTTCATACGCATAAGCAGGATACAAAGGTCTAAAAAGTTAGTAGAAAACATTTTGGAAAAATTGTGTTACAGCCAGATTAGACCGATTTTTTATTTTTCATAGAAACAGAGATTTCCAGTTATCTTTTTTTAAAGAAGACATTTCGAAAATGTGTTCTACTAACTTTTTAGACCTTTGTATCCTGCTTATGCGTATGAAGTTTCATTAAAATCGGTTCATTCATTTCGAAAAATAAGGGCTTGAAAGTTTGTATGAAATGCTGTACCGCGTAAACGCTCTTAAGTATTTTAAAGCACTACAATTTGATGAAAGCCTGGAGTCGATCTGATGATGGAACCGAAAGACAGTCGAGGGGACTCCTCAACGATTTACAGCAGTTACCTTGTGTTTGGGCTTGATTAATTTGTATTAATGTGAACTTTACACCTAGATGGGTTGCGACTATCATTAGGGGTCTGATGATGAAGACGAAGGACAGTTAAGGGAATTCCTCAACAGTTTACAGTAGCTACCTTGTGTATGTTCACCGATTACTCGAAGACGGCTGGACCGATTCCAAAAGTTCTTTTTTTATTTGAAAGGGTATACTCTCGAGGTGGTCCCATTATCATCAAGTTGGAATCTGATGAGAGGATTCCATGGAAATCGAGGGAAACCCTCAAATTTTATAGGCAAAGCTACAGCGATTTGGATATTTTTTAAAGTAACTTGAGCATTTGCTCTCGGAAATCATCACTTGGTAAAGTGGAGCTGATGATGAAGATCACAGATGGCCATCGGAACTACTCACTGACAAATATTTCACGGGTTGTGATTCGATTACTTTAATATGGTTGCTAAGCAATTTATGCTCGTCACAATGCGTATTGCGAGTGATTGTTGAGGATCTCCTGGTTCTTACCGGGAGAACTCCTCAACAATTAACGTCCCAGCATCGGGAAAAGCAAAATTTTGTAAAAGGTGATGAACAGTTGGCATTAGGCTATTGTAACTTAGATAAATTACAAACTGACCCACTAAAAAGTGATAAATAAAAACATTTTTACAAAAAAAAAAACAACCGACTTCTAAAAAAAACACTACAAATTGAAAAATAACTTTTCACACCACCTGCTCGAAAATGTCAAATTATATGTCAAGCAACCTTAACCTAAAGTGAGTCATTAGTGGCCGGGGGCACAGCCGGTCAATAATGTTGTACTGGATTTCATTATGACCCGCTGGTCAATAATGTGATTTGAATTTAGAATCTCATATGCTCAGCTAAATTGGCAGTATAGTACTAACAAACACTCTTTGGTGCCAGAAAGAGGAAAGCTATTCTCGAAAGCCTTACTACGCGTGGATGATATTCTTGATTTCCTACAAAATCATAACGACTGCTTCTTCATATCGTTGACATGTTTTCGAAGACATAATATTGTAAGAATAATTAGATAACTACGAACCATTTTTTAAAAGGAATGGAATAACATTAAAACTGGCATTAATAATAACAAATACCGTACCGCGCCGTAATACCGTAATAGTAATTGGCTGTAACATTAGTTAATTTATTTTAAGTAAACTGCGCTAAGATTGCTGTGGATTTTGTGAATAAATAAATAAATAATAAAACATATCTAAACTACAGTCGATTTATCTCATTTTATCAAAAATACTCCATTTTCACGAGCGTCTCCAATGACGTTCTAAATGCAAAATGCATACAGCCAATCATCCAAAACCATTCTACCAGCCCTGTATAAAGCTTAGTTTACACAAACGCCACTTCCATGAGAGTGATATCAATAGACACACACGACAAAACCGAGAAGAGACTTTTTTTTTTAAATCGAATTGATCGTGTCTTGGCTACTTATTGGTAGACGCAATAAAGGCGCGAATTTTCGTACTATGGCTATTATTTTGGTAGGTGTCTTCGGTTCCGCGTTTTCGTTTATTGACACCGACTTCCGAAATTAATAGTAGATTATGCACCGAGGGGCTAAAGTTGTGTCTTATGTCACGGGCGTCATATTGAATCTCGAGCGCAATGAAGGATCCGGGATTTAACTCACGAGCGAAGCGAGGGAGTTAATACAAGAATCCTGAATGCAGCGAGGGATTCAAGCTAGCCCAAGGCAAAGACACCTTTAGCCCAGAGAAGGATACTCTACTTTTTACACCTACTGTGAGAAAATAATAGCCATAGTACGAAAATTCGCGCCTTTATTGCGTCTACCAATAAGTAGCCAAGACACGATCAATTCGATTTAAAAAAAAAAGTCTCTTCTCGGTTTTGTCGTGTGTGTCTATTGATATCACTCTCATGGAAGTGGCGTTTGTGAAAACTAAGCTTTATACAGGGCTGGTAGAATGGTTTTGGATGATTGGCTGTATGCATTTTGAATTTAGAACGTCATTGGAGACGCTCGTGAAAATGGAGTATTTTTGATAAAATGTGATAAATCGACTGTAGTTTAGATATGTTTTATTTATTATTTATTTATTTATTCACAAAATCCACAGCAATCTTAGCGCAGTTTACTTAAAATAAATTAACCCATGTTACAGCCAATTACTATTACGGTATTACGGCGCGGTACGGTATTTGTTATTAGTAATGCCAGTTTTAATGTTATTCCATTCCTTTTAAAAAATGGTTCGTAGTTATCTAATTATTCTTACAATATTATGTCTTCGAAAACATGTCAACGATATGAAGAAGCAGTCGTTATGATTTTGTAGGAAATCAAGAATATCATCCACGCGTAGTAAGGCTTTCGAGAATAGCTTTCCTCTTTCTGGCACCAAAGAGTGTTTGTTAGTACTATACTGCCAATTTAGCTGAGCATATGAGATTCTAAATTCAAATCACATTATTGACCAGCGGGTCATAATGAAATCCAGTACAACATTATTGACCGGCTGTGCCCCCGGCCACTAATGACTCACTTTAGGTTAAGGTTGCTTGACATATAATTTGACATTTTCGAGCAGGTGGTGTGAAAAGTTATTTTTCAATTTGTAGTGTTTTTTTTGGAAGTCGGTTGTTTTTTTTTTTTGTAAAAATGTTTTTGATTTAATGCTCACATCGTGTTTAGACAACGTGATTTTTGGAATCATAAACAGCACGATACACGTGCTTTCGTAGATTTTCACTTATCTACCTATACAGTTATGCTACCTATTCTATAAAAGTTTCACCGTGAAAACTTAGGTTGTGTGAGTTTGTTTTTGCTAGGAATTGACACTATTGACAGCTCACTCCACGCTCACTTCACCTAAAGTTTTCACGGTGAGATTTTTACAGAACAGCACTGCAGGTACCTACTGTCAGCACTGGAGGAGTACTAATACCCAGTAGAGTAATCTTCTAACGGGGCGTTATATTTAATAAATAATAATTATATTTTCTCCGTTTATTTTAAGAAAACATGTTCACTTCTCCGCGCCTAATATATCACTACCTACACAGATTACTATATTATTAGCAAGCTATTATCAATCTTGTTGTTTCGAAAAATAACCTAATAAATTATTTTGAAAGCTAATCCAAAAATTCGCATGAGTGATCGAATGGAACTAGGTACCTAGAGTTATTTTTCTGTCAGCCTGAACGGCATAAGGTCGCCTTTTGCAGACAACCTTTACAGTAGGTCTACCTAGGTAGTTACTTCGTTTTCTTGATGGAAAACCCACTCAAGTCTAAAAAGGCCTTCTCATGTCTGTTAGATAGTCAAGACGTTTTTTATGCCGCCAGTTGCCGTCGGTCGTCATGACAGTTCCTAGATTTTTGCAACAGTTTAAAGTATCGGAAAGAGTGAAGGCAGTCAAGGGAGTAGGTACTCTCTACTGCAAGAAACCGGTCAAGTGCGGGTCGGACTCGCTCACCGAGGGTGCCTTACAAACCGTAGGTATGTAACTACAAATTTACGGTTTTCGGATTTTTTCCTTTATGTACTTGTGCTACATGAAATTGCTTCTTGCCAAATTTCATGATTCTAGCTAGGTCTACGGGAAGTACCCTATACCTAGGATTTGATTCCCTTGCGAGTGTCAAAGTATGCGGCATATACTTACATCTCTCTCTCATAAACATCTAAGTCAACGCAATCTTGTGGTTGCGTTGACTTAGATGTTTGATTTTTTCACTGCGCTCTGAGTATTGATATTAACTTTAACTTGATAACTCCACGCGTTCATGAAAAAAAGGGGCATGACAGACGGACAACGAAGTGATCTTATAAGGGTTCCGTTTTCCGTTTGAGGTAAGGAACCCTAAAAATTAAGAAATGATCAATGATTCAGTTTTGGAATGTCTCAATTGGTAGTATCTAGTATTAGGTAAATTAGGTGGGAACCTAGTAAAGATTTCGCCTCAAGTCAATCTTAGCTTGTAGCCGACGGGCATAGGGTTTTTGCTGTTTTTACAGACGCTATACTCAGACAGCATCTTGAAAGGAAGAATATGGTATGGTCAGCAAAGATAGTCGATTAACACTTCAGTTTTTTAGATGTTATTTACCTGTCTACGTTAATTACTTACTGAGCGAAATAAGTACAAAAAGAAATCGGAAGACATGAGATGCGGAGACATTTTATCAATCTTGATGATAAGTAAATCTGACAGTGTTGATAGGGTTCGGTAATATCAGATTCTGTACTCTACGTGGCTTTGTCTATAATCTAATACAACAGTGGGTAGACGGAATACCTTGGCACCATTTATTATATTATCTTATCAGTCAATCAGTCATGCCACATCGTTTTCCACAGATAGGTCATCGATTTGTGGATAGTGCTGAATAGTTAAAATTAATTAGTGACTAAGATTATTAGTTGTTTTTATTTGTTCTTTCTTTATTACTGTTTAAAAAATAATGTATTTTTGTTCTTTTCATTTAGGATTTTTTTCAGATTTTTACCATTTAAGTTTCATTCGTGTGCAAATAGTTCCTTTCGATATTGACGTGACGGTCAATGGGTTAACAGTTATGTAGTATTTAATTAAGATATGGCTATCGTCGCTACACATACCTACTTACTTACATACCTAATCTCATTTTTCTCATTAGGTACCTACCGGTTTATCAAGATATCTATTTGTGTACTTAACTGTTTGTTTTCCCGAATTAAAACAATCAATTTTATCCCAGCACTATAGATAGATAGCTCACAACTCGTAGAATACAATGTCAAATTATTCCTAACGGAAACCACAAAGGGGAAAATTCTATGGAGCATTTCTTTGGCTTTGTCCAAATATTGAGTCGTACCTATTTAACGATAATAGGTTTCTTGTCGTCTTTCCCGACGTCCCGTCGTCTTTCTGAAGGAGTCTTCCCCGATTTAATGAAATTCAGTAAGGTAATACCACTTTTCAAATCTGGGGACAGTAAAGACACCAATAATTATAGACCCGTATCCGTGTTGCCGGTTTTCAGTAAGGTGTTTGAAAAGATAATGCTTAATCAAATGCTCAATCATTTTAACACGAATAAAATCCTTCACGATCAACAATATGGTTTCACCAAAGGACGTTGTACGACCGACGCCGGTGTAACCTTATTAAAACACATTTTTAACGCGTGGGAAGAGGCCCAAGACGCCATTGGAATCTTTTGTGACCTCTCTAAGGCATTTGATTGCGTCGATCACGAAACCTTGCTTTTGAAACTTGAGCATTACGGGCTTGGTAAACTTGCGCTCAGTTTAGTTAGTTCTTATTTAAATGACAGACAACAGCAAGTTCAAATAAATGGTGTCAATTCACATGGTTTAACAGTAAAAATGGGTGTGCCACAAGGCTCGATATTGGGTCCTTTCCTCTTTTTAGTGTATGTTAATGATCTACTCCATTTATTAAAAAATCAACCACAAATGGTGTTATTTGCTGATGACACTTCCTTAATTTTTAAGGTAAATAGACGTGCTACAAATTATGACGACGTAAATAACGCCTTACTGCAGGTCCAAAGTTGGTTCACTGCTAATAATTTAGTATTAAATGGGAAAAAAACTAAGTGCATAAGATTTTCTCTACCAAATGTAAAGAGTAGTGATTGTGAGATAGTATTGAATCAAGAGAAACTAGAATTCGTCGATAAAACGGTTTTCCTGGGGATCACGCTCGACTCAAGGCTACAATGGGGTCCTCATTTAACATCTCTTGCAGGACGGCTAAGTTCAGCAGCTTATGCTGTCAGAAAAATCCGCCAATTTACTGATATAGATACCGCGAGACTGGTCTATTTTAGTTACTTTCATAGTATCATGTCTTACGGTATTTTGCTTTGGGGACGGGCTGCAGACATCGATTCTATTTTTATTCTGCAGAAAAGAGCCATCAGAGCCATATATAACCTCTGCAGGCGTGATTCTCTAAGGGAACTGTTTAAGGAAATTAACATCATGACGGTGCCTTGTCAATATATCTACGAAAACATCATGTATGTAAGAAAAAACTTACATCTTTTTGGTAAAAGAGGTGAAAGACATAATTATAGTACTAGGAATAGGGACCTATTAGTTCAACCAGGTTTCAGACTGGCTAAAGTAGACTCATCTTTTATGGGGTACTGTTTAAAATGTTATAATAAAATACCTCCCCACATTCTTCAACTGAATGAGACAAAATTCAAGTCTTGTATAAAACGCACACTATGCAGTCAGGCATATTATAAGTTAGGGGATTACATCGCTGATAAAAATGCCTGGCTCAATGCTGGTCCTGCTTCACAACCACAACTAATTGATTAACACTTGAAAATACTGTTGGAGCTGCTGAAGATTGTAAGATTATCTTTGCATTGTATAAACTCAATTTCCTTTGCATTGTATAACTGCATAGCACAGATGTGAGTTCTATGTAAGTATACCTTCTTTACCATTTACCGGGTAATATGTCTTTCATTGACTTGAATGTGCCATGGCGGCTGATAGTATGTCATGCTCACACAAATGTCTCGCTGACGGTGGCGTGTGTATTGGATCATTTAGCTCCCTTCAAAATGGTTGAGCTGAATGGTGCTGATCTATGCGTCATGTTCGTGAACGGGCGCCGTCAGTTGGGGCTGGTCATCACTCAGCCGCCTCGGCTTATTTTTAATTATTTTATTTTTGGATTGTTGTCTTCTTACTATTTGCTGTACTCTGGACGCTCTTAACGCGTACGTATTTTTTTTACATCGTTCTCACATATAATTGTAAATTCAACATTAATGATGTAACTAATATTTTTGTAAAAATACAATTTAAAAGAGTGTCCATGGAGTTTCTTGCCCGTTCTTCTCCATAGGTAGGTACCTACGCTTTGGAATGGGCAACTAGCTTCATATTTTCTGACTGACCGACTTCTTGACAATTCAAAAGTGCCTGTAAATGGTTTAATTGAAATAAATGGTTTGAGTTTGAGTTTTCGAATAAGTTTGCTTGCTTTCCTGTAACCGACTTTGTATTTAAAGTGTTAGCTATGTGCTTGTTACTGGAACAAACTTACTTTTTGGCTTTCATGTCTATGTGTTTGGGTGTAGCTCACTGTAGGTATTTTAGCAAATATTGCTTTTATGTCAATTTCTTATTATGTATTGATTTTTTTTCTTCTTGGTCTAGTAGTCGCAAGCGCTACTGCTGAGCAAGAAGTTCTGGGTTAGATTCCAGAGTCGGGCAGTGTTTTTGGGTTTTTCCATCTGGATTTATGTGGCAGCCCGGAGTATGAACTTGTCATACCCGGTTGATGGCAATAGGCTCGCCCCTCTATTAACCTTTTAAACGCTTGCGTAAATATCAATTGCCGTGCCCCTAGCGCGCGGCTACAGATCGATAAAATAATCATTATCATCTGCCTAGCCTTTTTCCAACCATGTTGGGGTCGGCTTCCAGTAAAACTGAATGCAGCTGAATACCTAAATCGATAAAATAATACCTACTGAAAATACCTACTAAAAAATTATACCTAATAATAAATAAGGAGGAGCAATCGTTGAATAGAACGAAAAAATCATGCATGATCTCTGTCGCAGAAATAGGTAGGTACGACACGAGCGGTAGGGGCACGGAAATATTATGAAGGTTAAATGGAACTTATACAAACTTGTGCAAAAATCTTTGAGTATTAAGCCAACCGGAGACGCCACGAGAGCTAATATCTATGCAAATAAGTCTGTCACTTTCATCGCGGGGGACGAGGGAACGCAATAATACACTAATGCAATTCGATCGCGTTGTTACGCACGCACACAAAACAAAACACAAACACAAGCATAAACTATACGCACACATGTATATAACCGCTATGACCGGCGGTCTCGTACCTTTGGCAGCGGGGATCGCCTGACAATGGCGCCTCCAGTTGGTTTAATACTCAAAGGCAAAAATGGATGTATAGACGCCAGTCAAGCATCAAGCTGCTACAATCTGTCAAATTTCTTTAATAGATTTTCAACTTTATCGCTAAAGCATATGGTTCAAAGTTGATTGGGAAAATTTGACAGTTTTGGGTAGCTTGATGTGCTGGCGTCTGTGCTATAGGCGCACCCTGTGGAACCCTTCGTGGATAATATGACAGATATAGCCACAGCAGTATATAGTTTGCTTATTTCCACAGTATTATGTCTTATGGTGTTCTGCTGTGGGGATCGGCAGCTGACGTAGATTCAATTTTCATTTTACAAAAGAGGGCAATCCGCGCAATCTATAAAATGGGCCCTCGCGAGTCTCTTAGAAACAAATTCAAAGAAATTGATATACTAACTCTGCCTTCTCTTTATATTTTAGAAAGTATTTTGTATGTTCGCAAAAACTTAGGACTATTTAAAATAAGAAGCGATTTCCATAATATAAATATCTACACGCACTAAAAAAGAAATTGTGATAGGTACCTAAATTTAGATTAACTAAAACTAGCAAGTCATTTCTTGTAAACAGCATCCGTTTTCAGATATAACAAGTTGCCAAAGCCGGTTACAGAACTTAGCGATGGAAAGTTCTAAACCCTCATCAAACGTGACCTTATCAAATAAGCATATTATAAGATTAAAGACTGTTGAAGACAAGGTTGGCAATAATTCCTTCTGCACATGTGGCTTTCCTAGCGCCGCATTAACGGCATAACTATGTAAATGTCTATTAACTGCTTTCAAATTAGGATATTTATTTTTATATACTTCTTTGACATAATCTTTTTACTATTTGACATTATATACAGACAATTCTAATTTTTGACTTCTTTGTTAGCGGTTGTAATGGCAATCATACCACTTGGTTTTAGTAGGTTTTTATATTTTATTTATCCTTTTAATGGATTTTGTAATTGTGAGGACTTTGTAGGCCTTGTAGACTTTTGATCTGTAGACCATTTTTTATTTTATCAAGTACCAGGTACTTGTTGACAGGCCTACCTACGCTGTCCTCCCATACCTACTGTAATTTGAAAATATTGTAAAAGCCAATTCTTTTTAAAAAGAGTAAAGGTCTCTGCACACAGCCGGCGTGGCGTGGCGGGGCGGCGACGTGGCGCCGCATATCGGGATAAAAAGTAGCCTATATGTTAATCCAGGGTGTCAGCTACCTCCATACAAAATTTTATCAAAATTGGTCCAGCCGTTTGAGCGTGAAGAAGTAACAAACATATAAACACACACACACACTCACACACACACTCACAAACTTTCACCTTTATAATATTAGTGTGATTGACAGAAATAAAAATGCAACATAACTTGTTAAATAAAATTTATTTTAATGTTAAAGAATACCTACAAAAAAACAATATAAATAATATTCTAATTTAATTTAAATAAAGCATAAATTCATTTAAATACATGTTTACGGGATATAATTCGCAAATCATAAATCATAATCAAACCAAAGTGAATAATGCATACATTTACCTTTGATTATATAATAATCAAAGACGTTTACATAGCAATTGCTTCAATTTGTTAGGCGTATTATGGCGTATTACATTAGGTACATAGGCTGTCATTACCTACATAAAAAAAACAAATTGATGGAATACGATTATCCCAGTCACAGGCAATCATCTTCGGTCAAGAGATCTAACAGCAGATATGGTTGACAAACATAGTAAAAAATCCATTTGGGTGCAGGAATAACATGAAAATAAAAAGCCACACGAAGAATGTAACTAACAATAGCAATGGCTTTCATTTTGACAGTTCAACAACATTCATTGCGTGTTTTCGTTGTTGAACACTTGTGTGTTAGTTTTTGAACACATGAAGCAATGGATTAGCAATATCCTTCAAACAGATGCAGATGATGATTTATAGTGTGTTACACAATTAGGGTGCTGGTGATGTGTGAGGACCTTAGACAAAGAAAAGTATAGACGGCGGGTAGCTCCATTTCATTTCCACAAGATAGGGATAAAGTATTGAGTTATTATAAGTAACAGAAAAGGATAAAGCTATACTATTTCCGTCTCTCAGTGCGTGCCAGTTTTTTCAAGGCAGCTACTTATGTAGCTCATGTTAGTTAAGTTAGTTTTTTGTCTCTCGTGTGGCCACGCTACCCGATGCTCTATAGCTTTCTTACTCTAAGATGAGGACTAATAGCTGACAAGAAACTACAATCAAACTTAAGGCGAGCTTCTACTCATGATCGTTGCTGAAATGTTTTGGCAGTTTCACATCAACGGCAGATATTATATTTTTAAAGGTAAAAATTACATGGTGTGTAAACCGGATCACACACTACAACACAACACGTGATGGGGCGCGGGAAATGGACACCGCGCGGAAGCGCCTTTTTATTGAATTTGTATGTAAAAATCAATCGCGGGGGCGTGTTATCTGCGCCCCGTTGCTTGACGTGTTGTAGTGTGTTATCTACCTATAGCAGGGGTGGCCAACCGGTCGATCGCGATCGACTGGTCGATCGCGAATATTAGTCCACGTAGTCGATCGTGGCAAGGCAAAAAATATTTCCAACTACAAACCAGATTTTGATAATCTAGCGAAAGATGCTCAAACGCAATGCTCACAGTAATATAAATAAGTAGTTACTAAGAATAATTTTCAGTTTTATATTTTCCCTCTTAATAAAATAAAAAATACTACATAATTGTGTACTGAACTATGCTGTTTCATATAAGATTTCAAGAAGTATGTAAGTGGTAGATCGCACAGGGTGTCGTCAGTGAACAGTAGATCTTGGGTCTAACCAAGTTGGCCACGCCTGACGTTATTTAAATTTTTCAATTACACAACTTGTTTACGATGCGTTTCATACAATATCGAAGATGGTCATCAAAAGAAACGAAGATGGCGCGGTGCGCGCCACGTGTCGTGCTTTTGACCTTAGCATAGAGATGGACTTCGTCCTAGATTAGTATCTTGTAGTATTTATCATACCATGAACAGTAAAAATAATCTAAATTGTAGCTCTTTAAGGAATTAGGAGATGATTAATTTTGTCTGGCACATTAAAAAGTGGTGTCATACAATCTGTTTGAACGAAACTGTTTTATTTATTTGTTCACATTGATAACGAGCAGGATTTAAGAGTCTTAACTCCAATTTCATGTATTTTTTATATTATTAGCACTGTTTTAATTACCAAAATTGGCATCGTTATAATAAACAAAGTTTTATTCTAGGATATTTATTTGAAAGTTACAAAAAATAATTAAGTTCACTCGTGTTGTCAATTTATAACAAGGTGCTGTTAAAATGGGGATGTATATTTATAAATAAAATTTCTGTGCAATAGTAAAAACTAATTAACATCACTTAACGAAAACATGCGTTTTACTAAGGCCGCATTCCGAATTAGCTATAATCGCTCACAGCACTCACATCATCTCACATGCGTTCCGATTTAGATATTACGATTATGACAGCTGAGAGCTGTCAACAATTCGGAACGCACGTGAACGCAGTGCTTACTCAATGTCAAAACGATATTATTACAGTATTTCTTTAACCAGAAGCACAATTTCGAAAATGCTACGTTAGTTTAATTTTAAGATATGCAACTACGCTAGTTTAATTTTTAGATATGATTCAACTCAAAACAAAACACACTGACACATCTTCACACACACTGTCATTTTTGACAGCGCTCACGGTGATATTATTTTGTGTCATGGTCGGCGTTATCGCAAGATGGCGCATGTCATGACGTCATCTATGACGATTCACGGGACATCGTTATCGCGCTCACGCTAATTCGGTACGGGTTTAAGCACGCTAAAATCGATTATTTCCCAAGTCGGAACGCAGCCTAATATTTTTTTTAACAATTTTAATTTCTTTAAAAAGAAAGTGTGGTATTAATTTTCACAAATATTTCATCTAATGGCAACATCCCATCATTTTGTTGCCAGTTTCAAAAATGAGATCTGAATTTTTAAACCTAAACCACTTACTCTTATGTAAATAAATAAATCTAAATATTGGTATATGTTAAACCTTATTTTAGTGGAAAAGTTAGGTATTAGTCACGAGTATATGATACATAAGCGGTAGTTTAAAAAAGTCACCTCCATTAATGTTTTGACTGCATTAATTTATAATCCCTAACGAGATTAGCCTGAGATTTTATCAAACATGACTCACTATTCTGTTTAGACTTGAATATTCTGTAAGTAGTGTATATCCATTCTAGTGTTCCTATTTATTATTACTAGCTATTACTGTCCCGTTGCTGGGCAAAAAGCCTCTGTCTCGCTTCTCTATACAATTCTGTTAGCTGGTGATGTAAACCAGTACTTCTTCTTAGTGTGTCGATGGCATTTTAAACGAAGTCGGCCCAGAAGTCGATGAGTTTGGCGCCATCAGAAAACCAATACTTTCGGTAGGAGTCAAGCGCATCCCTCCAACTTCGCCTTGATTCAACATCTACATGTCCCAAATAAATATATCTTGCAACATACTCAACGCTTGCATCTGCGTGTCATTGGTCGCAGTCAAATCGACGGTTACGTATTTAGCTGCCTGAAGGATTCTCAGACAGGACGCGTTTTCTGGAGGTAATTTGTGACAGACTTGTGTGAAGGTAGCCTTAGCGCAGTCAAAGTGGAAGACGAGGGGGTCCAGGATGTCTGTTAAGTCCGCTTGAGTGAGGAGGCAGCATAGGTGGGCTAGAGTTACGCATAACTGTAACAATAGAGAACATTGTTGGATATGGGCAGCCTTTTCTTTTTTTTTGGGTGGGAAATTACCAAATAACTTCTCCCGCCCTGGGCGGAGCGGGAGGGCGTGTCAGAATTTTACTGACTAAAACCCACCCGTGTTCCTTCAGTTGCTTGTGCCAAGCAGAGGAATTGATTTGTTTCAGTCTGTACCAAAAGAAATAGTCAGGGTTTCGTTAACTCAAGATCAATAATCGGAAATGCTATCTATCAGTCACTTGTTACAAGCCAATAGAGTGACTTTTGCCTTTGTAAGAGCCGGTTTCTGAATGACTAAACAAAATAAAAAAAACTGTACCAAAATTAAAATCATGGTCAAGTGATTGACTGACATAACAGCAGCCAATCCAAAGAATTTACATGATTTGATTGGCTGTTATTATTTTAGTTAGCCAATCACAGCAAATATTTCAGTTGCTTTTCAGAAACGGGGTAGCAGTGCCTTCACATACCACTTCGATAGTTAAAGAATCAAAACAAAAGAACATCAAAACTTCTGCCAATACCTCACCTGTTCAATAAGATTATCTTTATGCTTATATTCATTAAAGTCATCAACATCAGCCGCATTCTCCATGGCAGCCAGTACCCCCCTCCACACTAACGCGTAGTGTTCGGCGTAGTGCGTACGCGCAGAGGGCGCACGCAAAGCCGTCGCCGCGTTGATACGAACCTTTAGGTTCTTGCACTCTTTGGTTAGAGTGCACAGGCTGGAGTATACTTGGTTCTGGGGAGGAATGATAGGAATAAGACGAAAAATAATACATACAATCATTCCATTTTTTCATGAGAGTGGGCAGAAACTACAAAACGTTAGAAAATACATCCGAAATACACATAATCAACCTAAAAAGTTCTTACTGCTACGATTCAGGCCTCTTCCTTGTGAGAGGGAGTGGGCCGTTATCAACTACACGGGCTCAGTGCATGTTCGTGGACGTACTAAACTATTGGTCCAAGATTTGAAACTGGAAATACAGTCGAGATCATTGACCTGTACTAAAAAAAAAAAAAACGTTTCTCTTTTATTAGATAATAGCTAACTCGGCGAACTTCGTACCGCCCCGCCAGCTCCTCTGTTCCGGCTTTTTAAATCTCTGATGTCTTCTTAGATATTAATTTTAATGATATGCTGTAAAGGGCAATTTTGATCTACATGAAATGCACAACGTATTTTAATGTATTTAATTGGATAAAGAATAATACTGTATTGTTTAAAATAGCTTGGTAAATAACCCATAATTATTTTGTATTACTCGTACCTATGTAAAAGATAAAAATGGTTACTGTGAGTTTATCCTTAGGAGATAAACATATATCGCGGACTTTTTTTTATTGATATTTTTAAGATATACAATTCCGTCGTACATTAATTTGATCTATCTCGTAAATTTAGCCAGCGTTTGCAATGTCATCACATTACAAATCTTTGAATTTATCGGCTTTTCTTTACTATAATATGCATGTATTTTATAAACATATAACCCTTCATCTTGAATCACTATCTATTGCTGAAAACTGCATTAAAATCCGTTACGTAGTTTTAAAGCTTACAGACACCGGGAGCGACTTTGTTTTATACTATGTAAAAAAGATAAAGATCCAAGTTTTGCGCACACGCTTACCTAAAATCTTAATTTTACTATCGCTTCCTTGGTTTTTAATATTCCAAAGATTGATAACAAAGGCATTCATTCGTTAACCTCCTTAAATATCTCACCTGCCATCCATTAAAACAAGTGAACAACTGCTCATTCTTCATAGCATTGCCCATCGCATAGCAAGCGTTCCACCGCACCTTCATATTGTTCACCTTACACGCGCAATCCAGAAGCTTCCCTATTGCCGTCTCGCATAAGGTCTTCAATTGTGTGTTCCTGAGAAGATTCTCGTTCTTTATCAAGCGTAGCAGATTTCCGAGCCCGCGAGTCGCACTCATTTTTACCTATGTAGCAAAATAGTAATGGTTATTCGATATTTTTGAAATTACCGACTCATTGTTTATTACTAAAATAATTACTGCCAATTGTCATATTATGAGAATGTGCCGATGGGAAAACTTATAAAGAATTAAAAATAAAACACCTTTAGAAGCAAGTTCTATAGATTCATCAAGTTTCAAGATTAAAGCATTACTTTGTCTTAGCAACAGACATTGCACTCTGCAGTTTTTGACACCTTCATATGGAAAAATTACATGAAATCTACACTCATTATGTTCCTTGTCGTGTGCTATTGTTTAGTTTCAAATTGATCAACACATATGTATGTTAAACGGAACATGAACTGTAACACGTCGAAACGAACATGCCGACAAAATAATACGCAATGCAACATGAATTGTAACACGGCAACAAGGCGAAGGTTACAGACGCTGATACGAATTCGCCTTGTTGTATTGTTCATATTATGTTTCACGTAATTATGTGTACCCGTCATGAATATATCGGCTAAATAAAATTAACTGGAAAGAAACCTAAACCGAGCCCCTGGGTATTCATTGATCCTTTATTCAAGGCCTGAAAATGACTGAACCATGACCCACAAACTTGTCTCTTACATTAGTAATCAATCTGATTAGATTACCTAGCTTTTTATTAGGTTCAGCTTTACTCAACCATTACATTTGTGCTTGTTTTAGTTAACACATCCTGTATGGATAACGGTCCAGGAAAACTTTCCATCAACTTAGAGATAAGGAATATTTTAACGTAAGGCAGAAACTGATAGCGTATGTCCACGTGCGAAGAGCTAGGGACCTCGTGTTGGTTTAGTGACCCGTGCAGCGATTAGCTTTCTAGATGTCCATATTGAGTGTATTTTTAGAATAAGAATAATCCTACTATTTCCTACTAATATTATAAACGCGGAAGTTTGAGAGGATGGATGGATATTTGTTACTCTTTCACGCAAAAACTACTGAACGGATTTTGATGAAACTTTACAATAATATAGCTTATACATCAGAATAACACATAGGATAATTTTAATCCCAATATTCCCACGAGATAGACACTTATGCGGGTGAAACCGCGGGGCGCAGCTAGTAATATATATAATAACTAGCTTCCGCCCGCGACTCCGTCCGCGCGGATGTCGGTCTTCGCGTGGATGGTTTATTTCTCCATTTTGAGTAACTCTGACAATGACATCTTATAAATATCTATTGGACCCAAATACGGCTAAGCCTATAATAATTAAGGAGATCCCTCTATTGAGCTACTGCTGTTGAGCTCGCGTTCTGTAGTAAGTATTTTTTTCATAGTAATTCCGACCTTGATAAGTAGCATGTAGCAGTAAATTACTGACAATGACGAAAAGTTTGCAATAATAAAAAAGTGATCGTGACAATGCGACAGAAAGTTAATTGAAAGCTTCAGCATACACAACATTGTTAGTGAGCTCGTCCGGAATATGAACATGAAGATTTCTTGGACTGCTCACATGGGAAAGAGCTACGTAAAGTTGCCCGTGTGAAAAACAACTCGCGGTAAGATCTACGCCAGCAACTCCTAGGGTCTGACCTTGAGCCTTATTTATTGTCATGGCGTAACACAAAGCTACAGGAAACTGTATTCTCTTAAATTGAAATAGAAAATTATCCACTACGGGTAATGCAACGTGTGTTCGCGGTTCTACAGAACAACGTCTATGAATAAAACCGAAAAATAAGATTTTTTTTTCTACGTATTTTTCCAGGATAAAAAGTATCCTATTTTATGCCCAGGATAATAAGGTATAATTATACCAAGTTTCATCGAAATCGAACCGTTAGTTTTCACGTGATGCCTGCACATACAGACAGACAGACAGACAGACAAAAATTTTTTTAATCACATATTTGGGTTTGGTATCGATCCAGCAACACACCCCGCTATTTATTTTTTCAATATTTTCAATGTACAGAATTGACCCTTCTACAGATTTATTATATGTATAGATATATTTATTCAAACATTCTAAGGTATGAAAATTAGTACAGTTTTGCTTAAGGTGAATGAGTAATTGAGACCGCGAAATTCAAATTTTCTTACGTTTTTTGCAATTTGCAGGTCAGTGTCAGGTTGTATCTTGATCAAAATATGATTCGCGACAATAGCAGGTACATATTTAGAGAATTATAATCATTAATATATCTTTCTAAGTTAGATTTCTACCACCAACCAATCTCTTATGGAAAAGTGTTAGTTTCTTCCGAGACCGGTTTGTGGATGGTGGATGGGTGGCGCCATTACATATCAAGACGCCTCGTGCCTCGGAAAGCATGTTAAACCGTTGGTCCTGGTTATCATTTGTAGATCTTCGACAGTCATGGGTAGTCAGAAGCCCCAAAGTCTGACAAAGTAAGACTGGTTCGATAGGCAGTCGCTCCATATAAAATACTGGTGTTTGGCTGCATTCGGTTAGATTGGAAGGTGACCGCAACATAGTTGGGAAAAAGTTAGGCTAGTATCGGATAAGTGACTGTGTGAGTTGGTCTATAATCACTTGTTTTATAGTTTATGATTCATTACCGATATCTAAGTTTAACTTTACCATTAACTTGATTAGCATAATATAAAGGAATCTTCTCACAGAGCATTCGTTAAGGAGCTTTGCCTAGCTGTCAAATCAGTGTAATTTGGACGGGAAGTCAAAAGCCTTTTTAGTTACTCGAAATATACAGGGTTATTGGTAAAACATTAACAACCTCTTAAGAGGTCATTGTACTCATCATTATGAACAACTTTTACTATGGGAATAAACCTAAAATCGCGAAAAAAATATCAGCTGTTCACTTGTCAAAATGTAGGGAACAGCAGATTTTTTTTTCGGGATTACAGGTTTGGTCCAGTAAAAGTTGTTCATAATGATGAGTACAATGACCTCTTAAGAGGTTGTTAATGTTTCACCAATAACCCTGTAGAAGTAAAAATAAAGAGTTAAATATTAATAAAACTTGACTTTTATCCGTCAGTAACATAGAATTGTGTTGCAACCGGGAGTGATAACGTCACCCCATGAGATAATGAGATGTATTACCATAACTACAGGCCCCCGCAGCTTTGCCCAATATTGTTTTATGACCATTGACCAACCTTATATTGTGTAATATAGTAAGACAAGTATTATACCATAACTTTACTACTTGTGAAAATTGTGTGGATAATTATAATTATTGTTTATTAATACGGCGTATTGCTACAAGTAATCTAACTGAACGGACAGCTGTGCTGCTGGGGAGTTTGTTGCGCCACTTCTTCCCAACGAAAGCACTAGCCCGCCTGTTGAAGGGCGGGCGATTTTGGGGCCTGTCTTATGAAATTTTGGCGTTTGAAAAATGCTGATTCGAATTAGAATAAATGTCTTTTAATATTTGTGAAAGATAATTCAGAACTGACAGTCTAAGATTAAAATATACAGTTATTGGTAAAACATCGCGAAAAAAAAATCAGCTGTTCCCTATATTTTGACGAGTTAAACGAACATAAATGTAGGGAACAGCTGATCGTTTTTTCGCGATTTCAGGTTTGGTCCCATAGTAAAAGTTGTTCATAATGATGAGTACAATGACCCCTTAAGCGGTTGTTAATGTTGTACCAATAACCCTGTATAGATTTAAGGTTTTAAAATAAATTATCTTTCACTCTACTTGTTCAGCCTATAACAGTCCACTGCTGGACATAGGCCTCTCCTATTGCACGCCATTCAACTCGATTTTCGGCAACTCTCATCCAGCTGCTACCAGCCATCCTGCGAAGATCGTCGCTCCACCTAGCCTAAGGGCGTCCCACTTTACGTTTACGCGTTTTATGCCGTAATAATATACAATAATTAGTATACACTGTTACAGTAGCGAAGGGTCAACTTTTGTAAGAGGCAAGCCGGAGTAGATATCTTTAATATGATTATACAGGGTTATTGGTAAAACATTAACAACCTCTTTAGAGGTCATTGTACTTATCACTATGAACAACTTTTACTATGGGACCAAACCTGAAATCGCGAAAAAAAAAAAACAGTTTTTCCCTACATTTATGTTCGTATAACTCGTCAAAATGTAGGCAGATTTTTTTTTTCGATTTCAGGTTTCTTAATGTTTTACCAATAACCCTGTATGTGTATATCATTTGTTTTGACCGTGCCATTTTTCAAGGGGAAGCCGGTAGGAATGGAGTTGTATGGAATCTTCGCCACTGCAGTATAAACAGTTTTCTGTGTATACTAGCAGAAAGGAGTCATCATCATACTCCTGCCCACGCAACATGACTTTTTCTTCCATGATTTTCTATTAGTCTCGTCTCGGTAGTCACCCCCTTTCTAACCATATCATCATTCACACAGACCATCCAACATTTCATTGGTCTTCTTGGTCATCTTATGAAGGGAGTGCTCTTGCACTTAATCTCTGCCTGATAAGTGCAATTGAACTAGGGAGAACCCAAGATCTATGTGACCTTTATCTACAATCAATCACGGATTCACAGCGCCAGGCAGAAGATACATTATTATGTAAATAAATCTGACCCTTAACCAGTTAGGTTTAAGGCGACACCCCAGCCTAAACAATCATGAATCATGCGCGTGATTTCATGTTTTTTTTACAAACTATCATTCAAAACATGAATGGGCCACTTTCGTGCGCAAGACAGACGTCAGACTACTTTGAGATAAGGCAATTATTGACAATCGTAATTGTTGCCACCAATTATTACGTTGTTAGGGTTACCTTATCATTGTCGGCCGCGCACTGGATGCTGACCTCTAGCAGGCGAACTAACAGGGCATCGTCTAAGTCATCGCAGTCTGGATCCTCCCTGTTAAAAATCAAATAATTGTTTTGAATTCTAATGGCTAAAGCTAGGGTTTCATAGGAGGAAAACGGTTCCGTCGTACAAGGTGGAGACGACTTGCGACCATAAGTTAAATTTCGTATATCTTATGACGTTCCCAGTCTGCACACAAAACTTCAACAAAAATATATCCAATAGTTTAGCCAGTATTGCTAGTCAAAGATTGGCAAAATCAATAGTCGGTCCATCACTACTGTTTAGTTTGTTCGTAAAGTAACTTTTTAAATTTCGATGTTATGATTTATTTGTTCGTTTCAAAATAATCCCATGAATTAGTATTATCAGTCTTTTCATTTGGTGTCGTATTGTAGTCTCCGTTTTATATAAAAACGACCGTCATGAAAATCACCTTCATCCGTCATCATTTTCACCAGTATTTATGTATTTGGGAAAATAAACGGTTACACATATTGCATAAAATATGAGCTAAAGAATGAGTAAGTATACAGGGTTAAATTGGTGAAACATTAACGACCTCTTAAGAGGTTATTGTACTCATCATTGTGAAAAACTTTTACTATGGGACCAAAGCTGAAATCGCGAAAAAAAAAATCAGCTGTTCCCTACGTTTTATTTATTTATTTATTTTGACGAGTTATAAGAACATAAATGTAGGGAACAGCTGATTATTTTTTTCGCGATTTCAGGTTTGGTCCCATGGTAAAAGTTGTTCATAATGATGAGTACAATGACCTCTTAAGAGGTTGTTAATGTTTTACTAATAACCCTGAATAACCCACGACATTTTCTACATATTATAAAGAAAAGTTACAAAATTATCATTAATCCATTGAAGTACACTGAACGACACACAATAGAAGTTTTATTGTCATTACGGGCGTTTAGTGTCCCGCAAAGTATAACGGGGGCAAAAGGCGCTCTGTATTTGGACATCTGTTATAGAGTGACTGTTGTCCAATTTCTTAGAAAACCAAAGCTTGAGCACGTTCAGCAGTGGACGTCTTTCACCGCCTAAAGACAAGTTCCTGTTAACTTTTGTGAAATCTGCCAGATGATAATAATAATAATAATAATAAATTCTTTATTTCGGACAACATACGATCCACTGTGTTAGTAAATTCCTTATAATTAATGTCAGTTACATACGTCCTCAGAATACTGTTGCAAACAAATTCGTTGAAGTATAATAATATACACACATAAACTCCCTAACCTATTTGGCATGGGGGTTGGCAGAAACTACAGAACACCACCTGCCACGATCCTTTCTCATACATACTCTTTTTACTTCGTATCATTAAACTAAGTCTAGGTTTACAAAGTTTCGTTGACTTCACTAGTAAGATAAGGTTGCAACAATCCAGAAATTATCGTACTACTCCAAGATGTTTTGGGTTACATCGATATATGATGCAAAAGTATCGTGTGTATATATAATACTCGTATAGACGTCATACAAAATGTCGATAACTTTTTGTACTTCGCTCATTTGTTTGATCTATGACATTTATTTGGCAGTTTCCATTATTTTGCCAAGTACGGTATATGTGAGGAATACTATTATATATATATACATATTTATTGGTATAATTAATTATTATTTATTACAATTTATTTATTTATATATACTTATAGATATTTTTTGTGTTCATTGGAATCTACTCAACTACATTAAAGCAAATATCCCACAAAAAACACGAATATAAAAGCTAACAAAATCGTAGAATCACACTAATATTATGAAGGCGAAAGTTTGTATTGTGTGTGTTTATGCTTGTTACTTCTTCACGCTCAAACGGCTGGACCAATTTTAATAAAATTTGATATGGAGGTAGCTGACACCCTTTTTTTTTTTGCGGATGGGAAATCATCAAATGACTCCTCCCGCTCTGGGTGGAGCGGAAAGTGTCAGACTCTTACTGACTAAAACCCACCCGTGTTCCTTCCTTAACCCTTTATGTTCCGGGCCAGCGGTAACCCTTTCGGACAATCCCGCTGACCCGGCAGGCTTCGGCCCTAAGGGGCCCCTCCCCGATGCTGACATCTCTTTGAGACGCGCGTGGAACACGTACGCGCCGTCCGGCACGGGCCTGGTCCTGATCGGGCGGTGAGCTACCCATTACTCTCCGCCCGCAGGCCCGCGCCTACGGTGGCCGGGAGTCGTCACGCGGCTCCCGACGCCCGGAGCGTCTCCCGCGGCGGCTGGGACGGGAGGCTCTCTCCCTGAGCCGTCCCGCCACCTCCTTCGCTAGCATGACTGCTTCGCAGAAGGAGGTGACTGCCTCCCACTCCCTCTCGCCCCGGACCATGGCTTGTACCAGGGCCGGACGCGAGAGGTCGCCGTCGCTGCCGATTGCCTCTACGAGGACACGGCGGTGCTCCGCCCAAGCGGGGCAGACCTCCACCGTGTGCTCCACCGTGTCCTCTGGGCGATCCTGACAATGGTGACACCCGGGCGTTTCCTCCCGCCTGATGATGTGCAGGAACCTCCCGAAACTTCCGTGTCCGGTGAGGACCTGCGTCAGGCGGTAGGTGAGGGCGCCGTGGCGCCTCTCTAGCCACTCCTCAAAGAGGGCCACCACGCTGACGCCATCAGGGAGGTCGGCGCGCAGCACCCAGTCGTACCCGATGTTCCACAGAGGCGGCCCCAGGACCGATCCCTGTGGGACACCGCACGACATCTCTCGCCGGTTCCACTCCCCATCGCGACCGGGGTAGCTGACGGCTCTTTCCGTCAGATACGCCTCGACTATTCGACGGAGGTAGGGCTGCACCCGGTGATACCGGAGTGCCTCCACAATGGTGCTCCAGGGGAGGGTGTTGAACGCGTTGGCGATGTCGAGTGACACCGCCACGACGACCCCACCCTGGGATACCGCGTCCCCCGTCGTGAGGGCTCTCACGCGCATGATGGCGTCCACCGTCGAGCGCCCCTTGCGGAAACCGAACTGGCTGTCCACAAGATCCGGCCCCGTCCTCACCAGGTGCCCGACGAGGCGGCCCGCAATCACTCTCTCAAAGAGCTTGCCGACCTCGTCGAGCAGCACGATGGCCCGGTATGCGGACGGAGTGTCCGCAGGGCGCCCTTTCTTCCGAATGAGGACCAGCTTCCCCGTCTTCCAACGGAGTGGAAACTGGCCTCTCTCCAAACATGCGCTTAAGAACGCCTCCAGTCGAGGCCCGAGAGCCCTCGAGGCCAGGACCCAGGCTTTACCTGGCAAGCCGTCGGGTCCTGGGGCGGTATTTTTGGCCTTCAGCCTACCTACCGCCGCTCTCAGTTCTACCCCGGTCACTTCAGGGATGTCGTCGTCGTCGTCCGCGTGGTCCGCTTCGGGCACCGTCAGTGGCGGAGCCATGGGCGGGGGAGTGTGCTCCCCCCGTGAAGGGAACAGAGCGCTCACCACCTCCTCCACCAGCTGGGGGCGGAGACTGTGCGTCAGCGGGGGGGCCCAGGTGCGGAGTTTATTCCGCACCATTTTATAAGGGCGCCCCCACGGATCTCTGTTCAGAGTCTCCACCATCTCCTCGCGGGTCACATCCTTGGCCCGCTGGACAGCCTCTTGGAGGGCGGTCTTCGCCGCTCTGTACCCCTCGTACAGCTCCGCCTCCGTGGCTTCCGCATCCGGAGGGCGAATGCGGAGCCTGCGGTGCCTGGTGTACAGGTGTCGCGCATCGACGCACGCCTTGCGTAGCGTCTCCAACTCCTGCGACCACCAGTACACCTGACGTCGGGCGCGTCCTGGCCGGACTCGGGGCATTGCCACGTCACAGATCTCGGACATGGCCTCCCGGAACCACTCCGCCTCATCGTCGATGTTGGCAGGCCTGTCCGGTGATGACACCCAGGCCTGCACGATCGAGGCTTCCAGGAGGAGCTCCCGGTCCAGCTGCTTCAGCGCCCACCGCGGACCACTCGGGGCCTGTTGGACCAGCGCGCTAGAGGTCTGGGCGGAGACGTCGAACCGGATATACCGGTGATCGGAGTAGGTCTCCACCCCCTCCATGACGCGCCAGTCAATGACACGCTGTGACAGAGCGGGGCTGGCGAACGAGATGTCCACCACGGATCCGCACACACGTGGGAACAGAACCCCGATTTAGGACGACCAGGCCTGTTTCCAGAGCCCAGTCCTCCACCATCCTGCCCCGCACATCCGTGTAACGGGAACCCCAGGCCAAATTCTTGGCATTGAAGTCCCCGAGCACTAGCACGGGGAAGGGATGGTTTCCGGCGACGACGACACTCAACTCTGTTAAAGAGTTGTGGAACTCGGCGAGAGTTCGGTTCGGAGAGAAGTACACCCCCACTACTACTATCTCTCCGAACCGTGCTGCTACGCACCCCTGTCCCTTCGTGACGCATTCGAGGGACGGGGTGCCGGCGGCGGCCGACGAAAGTATGGCCACTGAGCCGCTCAGGTCCTCCACCCAGTCATCCCAGGGTGGGACAAAGTACGGCTCAGCGACCACGGCGATGTTAATCGACCACTGCGCCACGCTCTGGAGCAACAGGTCCTGAGCGCAGGCGCAGTGGTTGATGTTCGCCTGGAGGAGGCGTAGGGGAGCCATTACTCCTCCATTTCAGCCCCCTCCCGGGTCCCTTGTGAGGGCCCCTCCACTATGGCGGCGGCGGCAGCGGCGGCGGCGGCGGTGGTGGTGGCGGCGGTGGTGGTGGCGGCGGCGGCGGCGGCGGTGGTGGCGGCGGCAGCAGCGGCGTTGGTGGCGGCGGCAGCGGCGGCGGCGACGGTGGCGGAGGGCCTGCCTTTGCTCCTGGTTCCGGCGGGTGGAGCGCAGGACTTGCTCCCCGCCCGGTGATCGGCCGGCTTGCCAGCAGCCGCACATGCGATACAGTGCGGCTCGGCGTTACAGGAGCCGGCCTTGTGTCCGGGCTGACCGCAGCGGAAGCATAGTGTGCTGCGGTCTACCTCCGAGGTGCATTGGACGCCAACATGGTGTCCCACGAGGCATCAGAAGCACCTCAGAGGCTTGGGTTCCAGCAGTTTGACCTGCGCTGAAACCCAACCCACCAGGAGCCTTCGGCCCTCCACGATTTTTCTGGCCTCCGTCACGGGGCAGCTTACCGTTATGGTTCGCATGCCCGTGAAGTCAGGACGTATGGTGCCCGCCTTCACCTGGTCGGCCAGACACCCGCCCGTCCTGACAACGGCGGCAACCACCTCTCCCTCCGTTACGGAGTCATCCAGGCCCAAGATGCGCATGTCTGCGCACTTGACGGTCCTGGAGACTCCGAGCCTCATCCGCATTGAGGGACGCCCTTAGCTTCTCAGCTAGGGCGTCAGCGGTGGGGCCACTCGTCGCACCGGGGATCTCCAACATGCGGGCGCCAGTGGCGGTCACCCTATGCCGGAGGCCCCCGGTGATCCCCAGCTCCTGGAGGTCCACCGTCTCTTTCGCTTTTGCGAGCACGTCGCGGTACGTCACGCCCCTCTTGACCGCGTCCGGCTGTAGCGTTATCACTACAGCCGCGGTCTTCGGGGCGCGAAGCCTAGCCGCGACGGCTCGCTCCTTGCGGCGCCGCCTTTGCGCCTTCTTTCTGGCCGCCTTCTTCTTCTCCCCGACCACCTGCCATTCGGCGTCGGTCGTGGGAGAAGTGGGAGGGTTTTGGGGGCGGGGCGTTGGCTCTGGGGCCTTCGCCTCCCTTGCCGGTCTGCCCCTCTTCCGGACCTGCGCCGGGGTGTTGCCAGTAGGCGCCGGTGCCCCGCCAGCCGGCGCCGGGGCTCCTCCAGCCGACACCGGTTTGGCCGACGCCGGTTTGGCCGACGCCGATTTGGCCGGCGCCGGTTTGGCCGACGCCGGTTTGGCCGACGCCGGCTTAGCCGGCGCCTGGGCCCGGCCGGACGGCCCGGGTTTAGGGGCGGCAGCTGCCGTAGCGGCCGCGTATGAGGCCGCCTTCGGCCCCGGGGCCGTCCCGCCCGCCAGAAGGGGGCGCAGGACTATGCCCTCCAGGACGGAGAACCGCGCCTGGAAGGCCGCCAGCTCCTGTCGAACCAGGCTGAGGACCTAGTTCTCTACCGGTACGGGCTGGCTCGGTGTCTTCGCCTGCGCGCCCCCGGTGACCCACAGGCCGGCCAGGTCTGCCCGGAGCCTCCCATTCTCCTTTTGGAGATGCTCCATGGCAGCCGTCAGGCGGGCGACCTCCGCCCGCAGTTCAGCCACCTCGCCGCCCGAGGGGCCGGTGTAGTTGGCCGCCTCCGCTGCCGCCATGATGGAGGCCGTCGCCGAGACTACGGCCTTGTTCTTCGAAGCTTGGAGCTTCTTCAATGCCACGTCTCGGATCGCGGCCTCCACGACCGCCGCAAAAATGCGCTTGCAGTCCGCCTCGGGTTCAGGGCCGCTAGCCTCCCCCGCCTCGTCGCTAGAGGGCCCCGAAGCGACCGCGCGACCGGTCCCCTCCTCCTCCTTTGCGAGTCCCCTCCTCATTTGCGTAGCTGACACCCTGGATTAACATATAGGCTACTTTTTATCCCGATATTACCTACCACGGGATCGAAACTTATGCGGGTGAAACCGCGGGGCGCAGCTAGTTTGGAAATAAAATTGAAAGTCCTAGTCCTATACCTAGTTCCTCCTCTGGTTTTAAAAAAAATAATTAATATAGACTGCAGATTTGATCTATGTTGACGTTAAATAGACAGTAATTAACCAAACACGATAATTCACAGCAAATTATAATTTTGTAAATCACGAATACAGTCTCTTGTTGCAATATTAAATGTTATACTTCCTGAAATTAATCAATTCTGATTCTGATCAGCGCCTCAATTGACCTCTATAATTTCCTTTACGTAAATCTAAAAGGAAAGTCTTCAAAATGATGCAAACTTTTTACCTTTTCTTTTTTTTAATAAACGTTACGTAACTCCAGAAACCCCTCTAACATGCATACATACAAAATTATCCAGATTCAACACTTATTTTTGTTTAAGCCCGTATTTTTTACCTGAATCTATCGTAACCACCACAATACCAGCCTATTATTGTCCCACTGCAGGGGAAAGACGTCTTCTGATCCAGAGAAGGCACGAGCATTGATCGCTACGCTTGCTCAAGCTATTTACAAACAAACTTACACATTCAAGACGAGAGCGTCGCACAGATTACCGAGAGCCCAGGCCGCTTTAATCCTTACGACCAGCGTAGGTTCAGCTAATGCGCGCAGAATGTTCTCCCCGCAGTCACTCACGAAACCGATGTCCTAAAACAAAAGAATAGCGTAATGTTTTGGCAGGACATGATCTAAGTACTAGTTCAGTAGTAGTTCAGCATGAAACGTTGAGAAAACTGACCAGATGCACAAGGTGGTATTAGTGAATGTGACCTAAATTAAGGATAGCGACGAAATAACTAATGTGACGAAAGGTCATCAGATCCTTTTTTTTGAAGTCGGTAAAAAAACGTAGTGTGCAGAACTAGGAGATTCATAAAACAATTCGCCGAATGCATAACCTTCTTCTTTATTTGAAGTCAGTTAAAAATGTTGGACTGTATTCAGGACTTACAGATAGTGTTGGAACATGTCACGGAGTCATAGCGGATCAATTGGCCAATTGACCTAATTTCTAGTTCTATTTCCAGTTTACGCGATAGATCCCTTATCCTAACACAGATAAGTCACTAAAGACTGACAGTTTCAATTTTGTTTGTTAGAACACACGTTCGCTCAGGAATAAGAAAAAAAAGCAGGAGAACACATTCTGTTTTCTTTATTTAAATAAACCAGTATTTAGGAGATCCAAAGATAACCTTAGGAGAAGCCGATTACGTATTTATACTGTTTTAACTTTACATCTAAGGGGTACTACGAGGGCGGCACTGAAAATTTCGGGAATCAAGGAAGTGACACAACATTACTATTAAAAAATGTATTTAAAAGTCATAATAAATCATCGCTCTTGAATTTTCTCGAGTCTATTCCATTTTCTCAACGACTAAACAAGTTTGACAAAACCTTGTGACATGACCGAGATTTTTTTTTTTATAAATAAATGGTATTCGTTTTTTAAAACCAAGGAGTTTTCAATTAAAAAGATTTTAATATGACAGGAACAGTGGAAATATTCCATTCCCGATACTTTTAGTGCAGCCCTCGTATACAGGGTGGCAGTGACATCGACGCGCAAACTGTAACCATGAACTCAGCACATGATTCTAGACCCCCAACATCGAAACTTTTAGTCGGTTAACAAAAAAAAATCAGCTGTTTTATAGAAAAGTGCAATACCTACGGGGTCAAAATGTATGGAACACCAAATTTTTTTTTAATAACCGACGCAAAATTTAAACTGAGGTGTTTCAGAATCCTGTACTGAATCCATGGTTAAATAGTTTACGCGTCAATGTCCCTTCCACTCTGCAGAATCGTAACAAACCACAGCCAGGTCATGTCAGGTCATCTGCCGCCGTGTCCCAATCGACCAGAGACATCAGAGAATCCGGACCAGCACCCTAATTACGCAATTAGGGTACACACTATCAATCTCAATTTGAATAATTATGAAGGATATTGCTAATCCATTGCTTCATTTGTTCGAAAAAGTTGTCTGCTCAACAAGGTAAATAACGTACAGGTCTCCCAAAGTGATAATGCGCATAGAAATCTTCGTCACTGTTCGGCAACGGCCGTATTCCCCGAGCGTCGGAAGACGATATGTATATAGAGAGGTTAAGTGCATTTTCTTCATGCAAGTTTAGGGCTCTTACGATTCAATGATTCGGGTGTTTCCGGGAATACGACAATTAGCGAAGATCTGCATGCGCATTATTAATTTGGGAATACTGTAATGAATGTTGTTGAACTGTCAAAATGAAACCCATTGTTACTGATAGTGTGTTATGCATTTAAAATACAGGTTCATTTATACAATGAAAATATTACTTACTTCTCTCAGAGTCCGGTACATAACTAGCATAGCCAATGCACGCACAGCGGCCGCGCGCACCGTCGCTTCTTCGTCACTGCATGAACCAATCAGAAGCGTGCAGCATAGCACCTGGAGGTGTCGCTAAGGAAAGACAAAATTTGGATAAGTTTAGATTATGATTATGAGTGATTATTTATGATGATGTCCCAATAAAAAGCAAACATTTCATTGAACTAAAAGTTATACTTAATTCTAATTATTTTTTGTATTAGAATCGAAAATTTCGATGAGCGCATTAAAAACGGCCGGAACGTACCATAACAGTTGCAACATACTTTTTAGGGTTCCGTACCCAAAGGGTAAAACGGGACTCTATTACTAAGACTCCGCTGTCCGTCTGTCCGTCTGTCACCAAGCTGTATCTCATGAACCGTAATAGTTAGACAGTTGAAATTTTCACAGATGATGTATTTCTGTTGCCGCTATAATAATAATATATTTTATTTCCAGCAACAAGACTCATAGTGTTAGTAACAATATACTTACAAACTATGTTAGTAATACACATACAAAAACAAAAACACAAAAACAGATTGTGACATCACTGCTGCACGGTGACAGGCCCAGCCGAAACCTTGCAGCAATGGTTCACAAACGCACAATCAAGCCTACTTGCTATCATAGACAGGATGCTGTTGGCGCTGCCCCGCACCCTACGGACCAAGGACGCACACCGCACAACAATCAACAAATACTAAAAACAGAATAAAATAAATATTTAAGGGGCTCCCATACAACAAATTTGCTTTTTCGGCGTTTTTGCCTTGTAAGGAAACCCTTCGTATGCGAGTCCGACTCGCACTTAGCCAGTTTTTTTAGAAATTGTGTTTTATTTTCCATAAATATTTTTGTTCAAAGTAGTAAATATATTGCAAACGATAATAAACTTACAATTAAGGGCTGATTTTTCCATCGCCAGACAACTTTTATTCGAGGAATAAAATTGACGTTTGACAGTTTTTGTATGAAATAACTGTCAAAATTTCAAAATTATTCCTCGAATAAAGTTATCGGATGATTGAAAAATCAGCCCTAAGTTATATAACTTGATTGTAAACCTTAACTTTCAAGCAATCCCGGCCACTTGAGAGATGTGTTTTTGATCATAATCCTTAATCTAGTTGATCGAAGTATATGATGGCCCTAAATCGCCCTCAACATACATCCAAGTATCGTAGTTAAAGTACGCTATTTACTTTATTAAGTTTAGAGCTGATTCTTCCAACGCCCGATTATTTTTATCGGTGGAATAATTTTTAATTTTTGACAGTTCATCCATACAAAAACTGTCAGACGTCAATTTTATTTTACGAATACAAAAATATCTGTCGATTGAAAAATCAGCTCTTAGATAAATATTACTATCTTTCTCACTGTGACTACTTCACGGATTCATAATAAATGCAGCGGTGATGAACATTGATTCCAATTACTACCGATGACATTACACAATAATATTACTGCAAACCTGGCAATTGTTCAATACGTCAGTCCCACATTTATAATAATTATGATTATGTATGTCAATAGTAATTTAAGATAGTGGGATTGTACAGTCAGCAACAAAAGTCGATAAACACTTCAGTTTTTTTTAATCCCAGTTAATGAGCAAAATATTACCTAACACATCAGTTTTTTTAATCTCCGTTATTGAGCAAAATATTTGTTCAAAATTGCATTGTACTTCTGCTGCAATTTTGAACAAATATTTTGCTCAATAACTGAGAATAAATAAAACTGAAATGTTAATAGACTTTTGTTGCTGACCGTACTATGTTAACTTTGAACTCTGGACATCTGCATATAGCCGCTTTAAGACGGTCATAGTCCGTCGATCTTGTTACAAAACCAATAAGAACTGTAACTACAGTTCATTGTTATTACAGTTGTTTTTAATCTATAATATAAAAATGAATCGCTGAATGTGTTGCTAAGCGCAAATCTCGAGAACAGCTGAACCGATTTCGCTAATTCTTTTTTAGAATATTCCTTGAAGTACGAGGATGGTTCTTACGCAGAGAAAAATTTAATATATGTAAGGGAGTAGGGTAGAAGTAGGTTAGGAGTAGAGTAGGGTAGGAGTAGTGTAGGAGTAGGGTAGGAGTAGGGTAGGAGTAGTGTAGGAGTAGGGTAGGAGTAGTGTAGGAGCAGGGTAGGAGTAGGGCAGGAGTAGAATAAGAGTAGTGTAGGAGTAGGGTAGGAGTGGGGTAGGAGTAGGGTAGGAGTAGGATAGGAGTAGGGTAGGGTAAAACGGGACGCCACGCAAACGAAGTAGAGCCGGGCAGCAAGAAATAATTTATATGGCAAAACAACGTCTGCCGAGTCAGCTAGTTTTGTATAAAGAACCAAGTATTCCAACTGGAATGTACAGTTCTTTATACAAAATTAAAAACTTAGTGCGTTCCTGAGCTATCAGTTGTATGTTAATAACTTTACCGTAGTCGTAATAAGGTTTTAAATTCTAAAATGAGTCCATGAATCCATGGTTTGAACCTGGGTCTGAAGATAAACCTTGTCTCGTTAAAAAAAAATTGCTGTTCCCTATATTTTGACGAGTTATACGAACATAAATGTAGGGAACAGCTGATTTTTTTTCGCGATTTCAGGTTTGGTCCCATAGTAAAAGTTGTTCATAACGATGAGTACAATGACCTCATAAGAGGTTGTTAATGTTTTACCAATAACCCTATATATCTGTGTGTTAATTATAATATTAAAAAAAAAATGTTTATAGCTATATATAAGTTTAATTAATATAATATTTTAACTGTGAAAGTTCGTAATCTACGTGATATTAGATAATAGATACTCATTACATTACAATATTATTAGTTTTAAGTAATCTTGCTGCGCCCTAACAGGGTCATGTACCTACTCACTAGTTTATTAAGCCTAGCGTTTAACTATGGTTGTGTTGTGTACATTGTGCATTAAATAAATAAATAATTAGTATTACGTGATCTCCTACTGGGTCCAAACAATATAATACAGATTCTAATATTAGTTCGAGCATATAGACAAATCACGTTTCTAAACACTTACTTACGGAAGAAATTCGCTCAATTTTATCGAATCAAAAGAAAGTTTTTCTGAGAACCTCAGAAAGAGGCTTTAGCCAACCAATAAAATCAGCGTCTTGATCAGACTTTTACCCTATTTGTAGCTGGAAATCACACTTACCGGTAATTCTTTGAAGGACCTCTCTCCTATATTGGCAATGCAGTCACAGACCACTGCCTTAGCGGGCGAGGTGTCGTGGCACTGCAGAACGGTAGACAATTGTGTTACCAGCTTCCCCCACATATACACGCAGTGGTTCAGTGGCGGAGCTCGGTCTATTTGCTCTGCAGAGATGGGAAGACACAGAAGGTTTGTAGAGGTTTCGTGTTTCAATGAGGATTATGATCGATTTCTGTCATGATATTATTTGAATAGGTAATGCGATTGAATGAAAATGAGCTGATAACATTAGAAATGTATCGTCTGCGGCGTATTAACCTTTTAACCGCTTGTGTCGCATTTATGCGACACATATTTCCATGCCCCTACCGCTCGTGTCGTATTTCTGCGACAGAGAACATGCATGATTTTTTCGTTCTATTCTACGATTGCTCCTCCTTATTTGTTGTAGGTATTATTTTATCGATTTAGGTATTCAGCTGCATCCGGTTTGACTGGAAGCCGACCCCAACATGGTTGGGAAAAGGCTAGGCAGATGATGATGATTATTTTATCGATTTGTAGCCGCGCGCTAGGGGCACGGCAATTGATATTTAGCCATGCGCTTAAAAGGTTAAATATTTCTGTAATTGCGGCATTTAACCAGTTTAAAAGGACTTCCATTTAAAATTCCATAATTCTCAATCAAAATACATTACTAAAACAGAGTAAAGAATAAAATTGCTGTATGATATCAGCTCTCAATCTCATCTACGTCTAGTTAATAATTAATTTGCGAAAACGGTTATACACTATAAAAACCCTATCTGTAGCAGTGAACAAAAATAGAATACCCAGTCTTACCCAGTTTCTGTATCCCATCTCCGAGGATACTGATAGTACTGGCAGTCTGTACCACCACATCCTGATGTTCATGCTGTAGCATCTCGCTCAGAATGTCTCCGAGGAGTGTGATGTGACCATGCAACAGATCTTGAAGGTGGTGGAACGCTACTGCAGATAACACTTGTAAGGACTCCAGGATTATTGGAATCGCTGATGGCTTGATCCTCTGGAAAAATTATTGAGTATGTCATGTATTTCACCTAAAACCTTACCTACGCTACGGTTTTGCTACAATCCGGTCTGGTTGGAAGTATTGTACTCTCAAAACTGTAGCTGACAAATACACGGGGTGGGAGCACCCTGTAACCTGTGAGTTCAGCACATTATTCTAGACCCCTACGTAGTAAATTTTTCGTCGGTTATCAAAAGAAAGTCAGCTGTTTCATAGAAAAGTGCTAAGTATACCTACCTGCGCGGGCAAAATGTATGGAAAAGCAATTTTTTTTTAAATAACCTGCGAAGTTTTCAGCGCAGGGGCATTCAGAATCATATACTACATCCATGGTAAACAGGTTGAGCGTAGATGTCTCTGCCATCCTCTATGAATCGAAAGATTAATCGTGAGAGCAGTAGAAGTATTACATTTTTGCACTAAAATTGCCTTAAATCGAACAAGTTGTTTACGAACTGACCAATTCCCTTTAAGGTGGATGTTGCGACGGGCCGTCCATACATTTTTCTTGGGGATTGTACGCTAAACACAGACACACTTTGTTGAAAACGAATCATTTTATCACTTTTCTATAATGAAATGTCCCCGCGATCGACCTTTTTAGGAAATAACTTACATTATTTACCGAGGAAAACGATCGCGAAATCCAGACGAAATTTGACAGTTGCGCCACTAGTGTGCGTGAGTTTTGACAAGCAAAGTAAGCAAACTCAATCGCCATGATTGCGATAGTTTAGAGATAAGAACTCTAGATGGCGTAAACGCGTTATTATAATTCTGTTAAATCAATATCATACGTAATAAGTGATTGATTTATTTCCTTTCCTACCTTTCATGAACAGATTCACAAAAAAAAAACGTTATAATCAATAACCTGACCTGACGACCTTACCAACGTAAACAACTTTATTACATAATATTGTTTTGTGGCAACATAAATATCATTATTCGTAGATAGGATTTATAGTGAAATGGGTAGTTGAGACCGCGAAATTCAAATTTTCTTACGTTTTTGCAATTTGCAGGTCAGTGTCAGGTTGTATTTTGATCAAAATATGATTCGCGACAATAACAGGTACATATTTACAGAATTATAATCATTAGAATCATTCATCATCCACTATTGGTGGTAGAAATCTAACTTAGAAAGATGTATTAATGATTCTAATTCTGTAAATATGTACCTGTTATTGTCGCGAATCATATTTTGATCAAGATACAACCTGACACTGACCTGCAAATTGCAAAAAACGTAAGGAAATTTGAATTTCGCGGTCTATGACTGTCCATTCATTTATGCGACGCGCGACGTTGCCGTCCCACCCGAGTTGTGTTCGCAACCTTGAAAGAATTCCGAAGAAAAGGGCGCCACCATGTTGCCACTCTTACGCCGTAGCGACATGCATGATATAAATATAATTTTGGGGCTTGCTTGTATGCAATAGTATTGCACACGGATTTTCTTGCGTGTTATTTTATTTTGTATGCTTTGCATTTTCATTGATTCAAATTGCAATATTTCTAGTATTGCAATTATTTGTAGGTATAGTAACTAATAATTATTCAATTTTAAAAGTAAGTAGGTAAGTAAGTACCTATCTTTCGGCGGTTTTAGAAACAGCAAGTTGGCCCGTGATTTTAGACGCTGAAATCCCGTCACAATACTAATTAGGTACTTACATGTCTCAATTACATAAGTACAAAGTCAGTGGTTATGTGTTTTTACCTACTTATATTTTTTGGTCAACAATACATTAAATAAGTAAGTACATAATATTATAATTCGGTAACCCAACGAGTTTGCAAACATTTGCAAAATCGAATGTACCTGTAAAATAGAATACCTTTTACGCATATTGTCAGTTTCAGACAAACAAACATTATTTTTAGTTTGATAGTTATGTCGCATCTAGCGGGGCGGCGGCGGTCTAAGTACTTGTGCCGGCGCCGCTGGACGTGCGTTCAGAACACATTATATTGTAATCTTTGGTTCAGAACTTTGACTTTTGAAATCATTGGTTCAGAAACAAACAAATGATTGAGTTACTTACATCAAACGTGATTTATTATTGTATTTAAACATCTAATTTGTTTTTTTTCTTATTCATCGACTAATATTCTACCAGGAATTTATATAAAGATAAGTAAAATTTTACTTTTAGTTTCTATTTTCTGTACCTAATGATTTCGGAACGTAACCTTGTCATAAATAAATCGTATCGTATTCAATATCATCTGTACAATGCGTTTCAAATAAGAATAGGATCGACTTAGCGCCATGTTGTGACGTCATAGCTGTCAAATCGAATAAATTGGGTAGGGTGAGCAAAACAAGAAATTTTTTTAGTAACATTAATTATTTACGAATCATCAACGAAGAATGTTTAATCTGAATTTAGTTATTCAATTCCGCTCATGTTGCATCGCTGTTTGAATTGTCATCGTCAACACAGAACAACAATAACAATTTTAACAGGAAACAACCACGTAACATACAGAATTAACGAAAGAAACAGTAACACCCCACAAGCACTCAGTCTCACGAAGAAGCACACCAACAACCACCGAGCATGTAACACCTAACAACGACAAGATGGCGGCTGGCATTTTCTTTATTTTCTGGTGAATTGTTGACAACAATGAAAATAAGAAAGAAAGTAGCATAATTAAAAAAAAAAACTAATTATGACTCATTTTTTTATGTTTTTTTCACTTTGATTTATCTAAGACTCGAAAAAAAGTTATTGATACGCAAATAAGTTTTCTTTGCAAACCGTACTTTTCAATCAACATTTGACAGATAGAGGTCATTGACGTTCCTATTCTTATTTGAATCGCATTGTACGCTGTACCTGTAATAATAATAATCTAATAGTAGGTAGCAATTCTTTTCTAGTAGAAAGAATGCTTGAATACAAATCAAATCAAATAATTTATTTGCATAATACACGTGAAAAAGGTGTTACAGGTATAAAATACGACTAGGAAATTCTGAGATCTCATTGTACGGTTGTGAAATTCGATAGTATTAAATTTTATTCAAATACTGAGTTTATAGAAGTATTGTACTATTTTTTTGTTTTTCTATTTCAGATTTCTCTAATCCTGAAACTGATTAATTTCAATGGATAGGAGTATATTATGTGTTCTGTGATTTCAATTGACTGTGGAAACTGTTCCAAAGAAATGTTTATCTGCGATATCTGGGTATCGCATTGTGGACCTGAAGAATGTAATTTAATGGGCATTCCAATTGGAAAGACCGAAATATGTGTGAATCTTCACAAATTGAATTTGTTAGTGAGATGAGAAGTGAATTAATTTTCAAGTGCACTATGTCTGGTAATTGCGTGGAAGCACTACGGAGAGCAGTAATAAAATAAATACTGCATTTTTGTGGGCAACTGCGACTGCTGGTAGCTATTACACTCAATCAGCTCACATTACAAGTCTCATGAATATTCCAATAATGTCGCCAAATAAATGACTAAATTTCGTCGTGTTGAAAAAAAATTAGGCAGTGTGTGGTTTGAACATTTGTCAGAGGAAATTAAAACTGCTGGTGAACAAGAAAGGTCAGTTGCTATTCAAAAAGGTCATGTATCTTCAGACGGTGTTCCATATGTTACTGTATGTAGTTGGATGATGGCTGAAAAGGTCATATGGCTACAACTTTGATTCATGTTCTTGTATGGTAAGTTAATGTATTACCAAACACACATACATAAACATATACCTTCTTCTCATGGGGGTAGGCAGAAACTACAGAACGCCACCTGCTAAGATACCTTACATACCTACTCCGTTACTAAACACATATTTGGTTCTGTATGAACTTTTTACTATGTGCAATATTTACAAGTGTTGCTTTTTCTTTTCAGGCCTGCATTGTTGGTAAAGAAACTAAGAAATGTCTATTTCTTGGTGTTCAAAACAAATATTGTTATACGTGTCAATATTATGAAAAAAGGAGACATGGACATGAAAGCACATAATTGTTGCAAAAATTTTACTGGACCGCCTACAGCACTAATTATGGTGTCACTAATTATTGTGGAAGGCTTTCAAAAGAGTGAAGAAATGCATCAACTTCCCTATTTGAGTTTTATTGGATACGGAGACTCCTCTGTTTGCAAACTTGAAAGAGAAAGTGTCATATAGGAACTTTGGTCTGAGATGGAAACATAATCAAAAAAAAATGAACGCAAGAATCATGTAATTAAAAACTATACGAGGGCACAGGTCGAGGGTTGAGGGCGAGGGGGAACTATACAAGGTAAATAAATAAATCAAATTTGTATTGACATCTCAAGACCAGTGAAGCATATTCTGTATTCATATTTGTACTTTTTTTAGATGTTTGCCAACACTAAGCTCCCACTTTACGGGCGAAATATTTTGAAGCCAAACGTGATGAAGGTTACACTAGTGGCATGGAAAATTATAATGTGTATCAGTGAGAGTAGCAGATTTGCGAAATAGCCCGCTTTTATATTCGGAATACATGAAAACTGCAAGCATTATTACTGCAATGTCAATAAAACAGCTGCAAATGGAAATATAATAAGTCAGAAATTGTCAGTACCAGTAAGAAATGCTTTGATTATCATGGTACAGTATTGTTTCTTTGTATGTTACATAACCATCTATTATATTTCATTGATATTAGAAAATAAAAACATATTCTATTTTCAGGATGATCGCTTGCTACTGGACACAAATGGTATGGAACTGTATGGAAAAAGCAGACCACACCCAGGGACACATTAAATAAAATACATAAATCGAAAGGAACAAAGTTGTATTCTGCCAGAAATCATATTGAGACATGGTCAAAAAAATGCTAAATGTGTAGATTTGAATGGTATGTATACACGGCTAGATATCAAGTTATACATTTCCAGTATAAGCTGACCTCCCATTATATGGAAATCTTATACAATGCGAGATCAGCTTATACTGGAAATGTATAGCTGGTTAATTATGTAGCCGTGTGTACCAGTATATACTGGCACACAAGGCAATTTTTTTAACTTCATAAATTGTATCAATTTCAATGTCTAAAATATATTATTATGTTATTCTAGTGAAAAATCGTCCATCAACATCAGTTGGAAATTCGAGCAAATAGTAATTTTAATTTTAGAGCAGCTTTGGAGATTGATGGTAAATGACATTTTGAAATGAATAGGAAATAATATTTGCCCAAAGTAACATAATTATATACTAAGTAAAGTTATTTTTCTTTGCAGCAGCCTTGTAGCAGTGGACAAAAAGACTCACGGCACATGGTGAAATCATCAAGTCAAACGATTTTTGTTATATTGTATTTTTGTAGTAGTTTGTTTAGAATCGACACTATAATATATTACTTTTTATTTGTATTTTACTATAAAATCAAGAGGCTTATTTTTGTAGTAGTTTGTTTATAATCAACATTATCATTGTATATTACTTTTTATTTGTATTTACTATAAAATGAAAAGGTGAAATAATACTTTATTATGTAAGATAACCACCTGGTGAACTCAATAAGCTGGTCTTTAGATTTTTATTTTTCTAAAAACTGATAAGAGGGCTTTGACATTATAAAATATTTTTTCACCTACCTCAATTTAGTATGCGATGTAATCGCATACTAAATTGTATTTTTTTGATTTGTTGTTATCTTTTGTTTTTTCTTGTGTATGTTATGTGTAATATCTGTAATTATTGTAATAATTGATTATGCTATAAATTTAATCATGTATCAGGCTTCATTTGTGTCACTTCAAATACTTTTATTTGATAATTAATTACGGTGTAAGGTATTCTAATAAAACTATCTTTATAAACTGTGTAGACTGAAGTTTTTGTAACTGAACAGACAGCTGTGCTGCTGGGAGTTTGTTGCGCCACTTCTTTCTAGGTAAAGCTCTAGGAAGTGGTGAAGAGCGGGCGTTTTGGGGGACTGTCTTATTGTAATTTTGACATTCGAAAAGTGCTGATTCTCAGCCTAGTTTGATTATTAAATGATTTTATATAAATGCTTGACTTTTATTATCCTATCATCATACTCATGCGTTTTCCCCATGGGGGTAGGTAGAAACTACAGAACGCCACCTGCTACGATACCTTACATACTCCCTTTGTCTCGTTTACGTTCATAAATCTTGTCATACACGCACGCTGGTTGCGAGTACTACGCACAGGCACAGTATTCTCAAGAAACGTATTTCATTTTTCATATAAATATCGTAGCAGGCGGCGCATTTTTTAAATACACGCCATCTAGTGGTCTATTCTTATAAACGTATGGAAGTACTCGCTTACGTCTGTGTGTGTAAACGACCTGTATTCAATGGCAGATTTTATCTAACAGTTATGTGTCGAATTGGGTGGATTTTGAGGCAATGTTATGACCAAATTCAATAAAGTGTAATGTCCGATAACCGCGTCCACTACTTTTACGACTTAATAATGTGCCAATTACACATAAAACAAAATAAACTAAAAATGTTGACTTCAGCGCCATCTAGCGGGAAAATGTCCAAGAGCAGATCGTATGATGCTCCTTAATAGTGAACAGAAACAGTTCAATTAAGACTATTGCGCGCTAAACAAAGTCCAAAACGTTCTGACGTCGCGGTCGGGCCCCCTATCACTTGGTAATAAATCAATAATTTGCTTTAAGTGGACCATCGTCACCTAATAGCTTACAATTAGGGTGTTGTGTTCAATATCTAACGCTGCGATGCTATTTTTAGAACAACAGGCATAGTCTTAATTTGTTTTAAAGACAATCTACCATGTACTCTTGGGAAACAAGGAATGATGTAGCAAAAATTTAATGAACATAACAGAACATCGTTAAGCACGTTAAGCCGTTGGTCCCGGCTGTCATTCGTGGATCTATGACAGTCGTTACGGGTAGTCAGAAGCCTGAAAGTCTGACAACCAGTCTTACCAAGAGGTATCGTATTACCCAGAAACTGGGTTGTGGAGGTCAGTTAGGCAGTCGCTCCATGTAAAATACTGGTATTCAGCTGCATCCGGTTAGACGGGAAGCCGACCTCAACATAGTTGGGAAAAGGCTAGGCGGATGATGATGAACAGAACATCACGCCTTGTTACCCCGAAGGGTAAGGCAGAGATGTACCTAAAGTAGACCCACATTTCGCCAGATGTTTAAACCCCATGTAGGTAATAGGGGGGGCGAGCCTATTCCCATCAAACGGGCACAGATCCAGACTCCGGGCTGCTACTGAGGAATTCCAGATAGAATAACTCTGTAACATGTTGCCCGAAGTTATATAAACATAATGTTATTTTTCTTGTTGATTTGATTTGATTGATTGATTTCAAGATGTATTTACTAGGGGGTTTAGGGTATTTTCACATATATTTATCCAGCTAATTAGGGGCTATTCAAGTATTACGTAAGCACTACAGGGGGGCGGGGGGTCTTCGCTTTGTTTATTTTTGATGATATGGGGGATGTAGACGGTGATTACGTCAGCAGTATTTTTTCGGATTTTCTACATTTATTCGATTTTGGTTTGAACACATATGGCAACCCTACTTGTCTATGCTTGAAAGCGAAACGGAAATAACTGATGCTCATGAATCAATAAAGAAACCAGAACACATTGAAAAATGCATGTACCAATGTTTACGTAAGCATAGGGGTGGGGGGTAAGAGCTTTGCTTACTTTTGCTGACGAGGGGGAGGGGGGAGGTTAATAATTGCAAAAAATCTGCTTACGTAATAATTGAACGGCCCCTTATATCCAGTGTCCAGATAAAAAAAAACTGGAATCTAGTACAAAATCCGGATTTACAATACTGGAATCTAGTTTGAACGAGAATGTGTTGATAACAAAGTTCAGTTCACAATAAAAGTTAACGCACGAAATGTAGGCAAACAGATAATATTATCAGTGTGAGCCAATTTCTACATAGACTTGGAAATGTATAAATATAATGCATAATTAGTAGGTAGCTAATAATTTCCGATGACCTTGAGAAGACCGCAGGAATCCGCTGGAAGCGGGAAGCACAGAACCGGTCGAAATTAAGGTGCTTGGGGAGGCCAATGTCCAGCAGTGGACGTCTTTCGGCCGAAATGATGATGATGATGAGCTAATAATTTAGATATACAATAGCAGATTGAATCTGTTTAAGACCACAGATCTACCTCAAATGAAACTAAGAAATGTGACTGTATCGCGCACTCATTTCATCAACGAGAAAAAACAAATTTCAATCCCTTTGGGATTTGACGTTTGTGCAGGAATCGAAGCACCCCCCAAAAGTGATCAAGAAAATCAAAAATAGACTTACCACAACTTCACTTCCCCTAAAAATCCAACCCATATTCTTGAAACAAATATCCAAAATCCAACTCCTGAAATAATGGCCTTCCTCTATTTCTTTATCACTACTTTCATAAGTCGGGTGAGCATTGGCGGTGAACATTTCATCATCCGAGTACCCCTCTTCAAAGTCATCACATTCTTCGACATCAACTTTGTGCGTAGTATAAACTATTTTGGAAGAACTCATAGAGGTAGTTATTTTAGAAGGCACTGCATCTTTCTCTATTGCTTTTAGAACTTCGTCTACTTTAGGATCGACGGAGAGAACGCATCCCATTGTGATTAAGGCACCAACTTGTAGTGTTACATCTGAAACATGTTCGTTTGGTGTATAGTGTCAAAATATTCTATCCATAAGGAACAGAACATAATAAAAAAAAACAGTGGCACTCCGGGAGTGCAGACAGAAGTGATAACAAAACATAAACAGAATACTTTGCCATCACTCACTGACATATCGGATATACATTAAAACCGACTACATCCCGAGAACAGACGAACACATCCGAAGCGGGTATTTTTTTAATCGTCATAGAACCAAAACACGCGCGGTGTCGCTTACGGTAACAGTGGCGCGAGTTCAACGGCTTTTTCCCATCGCAAAAAATGCCCAACGCGCCAAAAGAAGTTTTCACTTCAATAATAATAATAATCATTGCTTTATTTTCTGGCACCTAAGGCCCATAGACTTAAGATACATATTACATTGCACACATTATATTGTTACCTACTGAGAGCAGTGGTGGCCCCGTGGTAACGGCCACGACTTAGCGAGTTGTAGGACGTAGGTTCCAATCCTGACACTCCCTCTCACTGAGAGATGGCCTGTGCCCCAGCAGTAGAACATTATAGGCTCATTATACATGTTGTTACTTGGTTACGTACTTTGTATTTATGATCTAGACACTAGAGCCACCACTGCTTAGATACAAAAAATGACATTCTGACTGTTGTGTAAGGACAAAATGTTAAAAGGCTATGCAATACAATGATCGAACTGTATGCACTAGGTAAGGGGCCGTTCAAGTATTACGTAAGCAGATTTTTTGCAATATAATTATTGCAAAAAATCTGCTTACGTAATACTCATTCGTAATCATTCGGGAAGAGCGGTTAATACCGCTCTTCCCGAATGATTACGCAAACATTGCATTCTTCAATATGTTCTGGTTTCTTTATTGATTCATGAGCAGCAGTTATTTGCGTTTCGTTTTCAAGCATAGAGAGCAGTGGTGGCCAAGTGGTAACGACCGCGACTTACGAGTTGTAATAGGTCGTAGGTTCGAACCCAGACAGGCGCTTTACTTTGTGTAAATTATTTCATCACCACTGCTCTCAAAACGGTGAAGGAAAACATCGTGAGGAAACCGGCATGTCCTAGAACCAAAAATTCGAAGACATGTGACATCTGCCAATCCGCACTGGGCCCGTGTGGTGGATTACGGCCCACTCCCTCTCACCGAGAGGCCTGTGTCCCAGCAGTGGGAACATTATAGGGCTGATTATGGTTTCAAGCATAGACAAGTAGGGTTGCCATATGTGTTCAAACCAAAATCGACTTTTTGTAGAAAATCCGAAAAAGTAAAAAAATTAATACTGCTGACGTAATCACCATCCAGACCCCCCATCCCCCATGTCATCAAAAATAAGCAAAGCAAAGATCCCCCCGCTCCCCTGTAGTGCTTACGTAATACTTGAATACCCCTGACTAGCAGGAACCAAGAGAATATTACAATGATCAGAATATCAGCCAAAAATATCCACAGGTGGACATAGCAAAATCGAAGCGAAGTTTGTAATATGTGGGTGTGAAGTCTGATAAGTTTTTATTTTTAATTGTTAAACATAGTTAACATAAAACATCACGCCAGTATTCCTCGAAGGTTTAGGCAAAAAGTTAATCTATAGTACACCCATATTTCGGCAGTTATGTTTAAGTACTGTTAATTGTATGTTTTGTAATGTTATTATTAGTGATCCGAGTAGGTAGATTGATATTTGGTACTTGTGTCATAAATGCCCACAGAAAGAATAACATGGATAAGCCATTTTACCGGAAAGTAATTCTGGTATTCCGGATGCAATTAAATATTGTTGATGATGGAAATTAATTTATTATTCATCTGTTTTTACGTAACGTTTTCACAACACAGTAACAAACAAAGAAGCGCACTCTACGAACCGAAGTAAACGAGTGAGCTTTCTGGCATGTCGTCGGCGGGCGTGCGTATCGTTCTGATAACTGGTTAGTTCACCAGCACTACCCATGATCCTTTGTTCTGATTGTTCGTTGGGTTGTATCAAATCGTGACTGTGCCGTAAAAAAAAAATTATGAAGAACATAATATTGCTCATTTTAATGTACAATTCCTACCTAAGTTCCATTTGTTTTTAAATAATCAACCAATTCCAAAATACCTGAGGAATGTCCATATTAATATATACGTTTCGGATGAATGACCTTAATTCAATCTCCCTATTCCGATCATTGGTTATTATTCATCATAATAAACGTTTATTATTATTATTGCCCCTCCCCCCAATCATCGCCAAACTAAGTTGTTCGATATTTTATGTACCAACTTTTCAATCTTACCTCTATGCACCAAAAACTTCCTGGTGGACATAACCAGCTGACTGATAAGGCCTTCCTTCATCTTATGATAAGGCGTCGCCTGCACGAGCGCGGCGCAGCACTTCAGAGCTACAATGATGACGGCATGGCTCCTCTCGCTCTCTAAGATACTGTTGAGGACCTTGTGCAGACATGTGATCATGTAGCCCAGGGATTCCGAGAACGGAATGAATGAGGTGCTTTCCTTTTTACTGTAAATAAAATATTCAAGAACTAAGTAAGCCTTAGGGAATAAAAAGTCTTTCAGTATGTGTCATCATCATCATCATCATTTCAGCCGAATGACGTCCACTGCTGGACATAGGCCTCCCTCAAAAGGGGGGGGGGGGTTTGCCATAATCGCCACGCTTGGCAGGCGGGTTGGCGATCGCAGTATGGTATGGTGGTGGAATGCATAGAGAACGCTGCTGCCCATTCTCCGGTACGCCCCTTAGTCGCCTTTTACGACACCCACGGGAAGTATGGGGTATGTGTAAGTATGTGTAAGGATGAGTTATTCTGGCCAATTAATGGTCAAATAGATGAGAATGATGAATATAAAAATATTTTTTGCGTCAACACAAGTCGAGGTGGTGATAGTTGGTGCTAGCTATTGACAAATAAATAAATTTATTATTTACGCAAAAAGGTAATGCAACAACTTATTGATGTGCAAGGTTGCCAAACCTACGCTTTACTATAATACGCTTAACCCATAGGACAGTTGCTAATTCCTTTTAGCATACACACTGAAACACATCACACAAACATATTCATACTTCCCATACTTAATATTTTAATGCGAAAGTAACTCCGTCTGTTACCTTTTCACGCCAACGGCTAATGTTACGTCGACGATACGTTTCCGTGGGACCATTCCGACTTCCACGCGGACGAAGCCGCGAGAAAAAGGAAGTACTCAAATAATATACAAAAATAAAGAACGAGCTGCTCACCTGGTTTCAGCCTGAGACAAATACATCCTGGACCTAGACAACAACGCCAGAATGACACTAAGGACACTCGCCCGACTACTGGCTATAGGGTCAGTGACTGCACAGTATGCAAGGGTCTTCTTTGCTGATTCCCCTGCAGCCCAGTTGGCAGCGTCCGGTGAATCTGGTAAGAGGACCCACCAGTAACCAAATATCTCTCGTTTTTGTTTCACCTGAAAATATTAATTTATAGGTAAAATGGTTGCGCTTTTAAATACAGTAAAATGGCTATGGGGGTTGATTTATAAAATGTATTCCTCAAAATGAGCTTAGGCTGTCACACTTTTACTTCCTTGAAGACAGTGCTCTTGATTTATAATTATGTAAGTATAATAAAATTGTGCCAGCCTTATCTTTGGCTATCTTGAATAGGTTCCTTAAAATCCCTTGATGACTCTTTACAGGGAAAGAGCCACCAAAGGATTTTTAATGTAGCCACCAAACTAAAGCCAAATAAGGTGCCCATGAACTTTGTAAGAATTGTCCATAAGCTTTTAATATATATTATTATGTCACTCCCGCCTTACAAAACATTAACCCCCCCCACCCCCATAGGCTCCGCCGTAGTCGGGTAAAAAAAAAGAATTGAATACTTACTTTAACCAAAACCAAAAGCAGGTTTGAAGCACTTTGTCTCACTCTAGACTTCAAAGCAATCAGTTTCACTTCTTTACTATTTTCCACATCAGACATATCAGAATCACTGGTCAATGCTCCGTAATTTTTGGCTTTTTGAGGCTCCAAGTAGTTTCGACTGGCGGGCTTGTATGCAGAGTTGTTCTCAAAATTATCAACATCTTTCATAAGACTGCGGTCCGACACTGGGATTTCTTTCTTCAAGCTCTCTATTGCATTATTTCTTTGCTTTCGTAGTTTTTGTTTCTGAAATGTAATAAAATAAATAATGAGTTATCAGTACACAAAATGGATTTTATGGTAAAACGATATAATTATAAAACATCTTTTATAAAAGAATGTTCTCTAAAATGATTTGCTTTTTTACTGAGTCAAAAAAAAAAAGAAAATCATAACTAAAGACCTACCTATAGTAGAACACAAATGTATGTAATGCCTGTATTTTCGAAACCTTTTCGAAAATACAGGCTTAATGTTTGTGTGTTGAGTCAGTGGTTTGTTTTGATATTTCTAGAATACTGTTAACAAGATGATGACTAATAGAGAAGTATGGAAGAAAAAGATATGTTGCGCCGACCCCAAATAAATTGGGATAAGGGCAGGCCCTCCTCCTGAGTATGATGATCAGTGATCGGATAATCGGGCGCTAATATACCTAAACTTCACTTCTATTCCCAGAAAAGAATAATACGGACATGCCTTTCTGAAAGTCATCTACTCTTATGTAAACTCTAATGTTTTTGTGTTGCTTGCTTGGAAATATCAATACCTTATTAAAAATACAACTGTGAACTTTTTTAGCAGTCAAAATTATAAATATATTATTATTTTTTAGTTTTCTGTTCATATAAAATATAATAAATTAGTCAATTCAATCACTAATCTGTTAGATAGATAAATCAATTTCCATTATTTGACCACATTTATAATTTTTTATTGATATTTCATTTGTTTTAAATAAATTAAAGATACTAAGGGCTGATTTTTCAATCACCTGATAACTTTATTCGAGGAATAATTTTAAAATTTTGACAGTTATTTCATACAAAAACTGTCAAACGTCAATTTAATTCCTCGAATAAAAGTTATCTGGGTCAATGTGTTATTGTAAACACGTGGTTGAGTGAATTATTTGTGAATTTTATGAATTTTACTGTTTTGAGTGCCTGAATTTGTTTGGTTTTTGTGTGTGTGCCTTGCTGCCTGCTGTGTGTAGTGTTGTAAGTACTTATTTCCCCATTTCCCTCATTTATAATGAGGGAAATGGGAGACGATGATCCCCCTGATGGGGGAGGTACTAATCCATTGATCGAAACCTTACAGTCTCGAAAACGTCAGTCTGATGAACCACTTCAATCGGATGCTAAAAAAAGTACTCCTCCATCGGATTCCTATCAGTCAGTATACTCCAAACCTGGTTTCGAATCTGACTCTAAAATACTGTATAATCCAGGTGACAAGGGCCCTTTTATTGTGCACGTTACGCGGTCGGAACCGGATTTGTCTGCTGGGCAGTCGATAAGGTTACTAAAGTTTGCGCAACTCATCCACCAAAATAAAATTCCAAATATAGTAGATGGTAGTATAAAGGCATTGGGGAGAAACAGGGTCTGTTTAGAATTCACTACAGCGGCTGCTGCCAATGCTTTTAAAAGTCATGATTTTTTGGCCAACCACAAATTTGCTGCAGACATCCCTAAATTTCATGTGTCTCGAATGGGAGTGGTTCGTGATATTCCAACAGATTGGACCTTAGAAGAACTGTTAGAAGGAATTAGGACTCCCCTCAACTGTGGAGAAGTAATTAGGGCCCGTCGTTTGAATGTAAAATCAAGAAAAGAAGATGCGGTTACTTGGATCCCTTCAACTACAGTAGTTTTAACATTTACTGATCAAACTCTCCCTGAGAGAGTTTTCTGCTATGAAACGTCACTCCCTGTTACTACATACCAACTGCCTACAATACAATGTAGAAATTGCTGCCGCTTTGGACACATCCGTGCTCAATGTCGCTCAAAGACTCTGTGCTTTAGATGTGGCCAAGAACACTCAGGTGATAATTGTACAGTTACTGACGATCTCTCAACTTGCATCTTGTGCCGAGGAGCTCACAAGGCGACTGATGCCAAATGCCCGGAACATGCTCGCCAAAAGTCAATTAAAATTGTTATGTCTCAGGACAATATTAGTTATTCAGAGGCCTCACTGAGATTTCCTTACCCTAAACGCCTATATTCTGATATCACCTCCTCTCCATTCTCCCCGTCACAACAAATGCATCTTTCCCAACAAACAACATACTCTCTACAATCTCCCCCACACTCCCCTGCTCAACCTCACTCTCAATCCTACACAAAGACCGTCTTCCGTACTCCCCGTCCAAGAACACCGTTAGGTAAGTCCTATGATGTGCAAGCACATAGAGATATTATCAATGCTCCTTCCTTCTCTCAGCCGAATGGTTGTGCCTTGCTTCCTCCCACTGAAGATTCCACTCCTTCGCTCACTCCAAACGATAATTTGATAGAACTCCTTACCTGCTCCCTCATCAACATCATCAGTAAGTTTAGTGATAGTTTACCGAACAACGTCGTTACCCTACTACAACAATTTCTCCAAACCCTTATTATCAAAAATGCTCCCCTCAACTCTCCTCCAATGGAATTGTAGAAGCATTCGTAGGAAAAAGCATGAGCTTATTTATTTGGCAAATCGCTATAAACCTGTCCTCTTTGCCGCCTCGGAGACTTGGTTGGTTCCGGGCTCCGTGTTTAGGTATCCGGGATTTTCCTGCCTTCGGGACGACAGGGCGGATGGCTGGGCAGGGTGTGCCCTGCTAGTCTCGAGATCCATTCCTTTCTCTCAAGTTAATATCCCTGCTCACAGCGACGAAATCCATGTAGTAGCAGTGAAAGCCTTTAACATCTCCTTTGTTTCATGCTATATCCCCCACCCAAATAGTAGAGCTATATTAGAACTCAATAGTATTCTTTCTTCCATACAGGGCCCTCTCATGGTGCTAGGAGACTTTAACTGTCACCACACTAAGTGGGGGGTCCCACTACATAGATACATCCTCTCCCTTTTTAATTGACCTAATGGATGACATAAACCTTTGCCTACTAAATGATGGCTCTCCGACTCGCAGGGTACCTCCTGGCCAGAATAATAGTGTACTTGACCTTTCACTGTCCTCTCCATCTCTAGTAAATTCTCTCTCCTGGTCCGTGTTACCTAATTCCCACGGCAGCGACCACTTCCCAATTTTAATCAAGTTTCTCCAATCATTTACTCCCCCTCCTGCTCTTCCTCCCTTACAGCGATATAGACTATCAGATGCGGACTGGGACAAGTATTCTCTTGCCTTAGATTCCAAGTTATCTGGTCTCCCTCTTGTAGATCCTTCAAATTTTTTAGTGGCCTATGAAGATTTCGTTTCCTGTATATTGGCCGCTGCTGATCAAACTATACCGCTTAAGAATTCGTCGCGCGGTCTCATCCCTTCCCCCCCTTGGTGGGATTCAGAATGTACCAATTAGGACGGTACTCGCTTCCAATGCGAACAGACGTGTGTCACCAACAGTTAAAAATTTTAATAATATATTTAAAGTTATAATCTGCAAAAATAAACCCTGCTACGAGTGAATACAGTTAAAAACAGTTTGGAGGTCATTCAATCGGCAGCGATCACGATCCCAGCGCCTGATAACACTAGAACACCATTCCGCACAGTATAAGCAAAAATCTCAGAGAATGTTGCGCTCGCCCCCAACGGACCAGGATGCTAAATATTCATCACAACCAGAACTAGCTACGTGTAATGTGGATGATCATGATTTCATTACTTCGAGGAAAAGAAAATTACGCCCCGAAACGGAAGATTTCGCACAAATGCAAAGCGATATAATGAGAATGTTTTCGAGTTTGAAAGAAAATCAGGACGTCAAACTTCAAAACCTAAATGATACGATTAAGGACCTCAAAGAACAAAATAATTCAATTATAAATTCTAACTCGCTACTACAAAAAACTATGGAGCAAACAAATACTTTGTACTTGGCGTTGGAGGAAAAATATGAAAATGTCATTATGCAAAATAAAGCCGCAAATGCTAGGATTATTATTCTGGAAGACCAAGTAGAAGAATTACAAAGAAAACAACGTGAGACCACGATCGAGATTAGAAATGTACCCATTCAAGAGGATGAGAACGTAAACGTTATTGTTTCTAAGATTCACTCTGCTTTGGATCTGATTATACCGGTTGAACATATTCGCCAGGCCTACCGAATAAAGTCAGAAAAAACCAAGACAATAGTAGTAGATTATCAAACAATCAAATCCAGGAACGAAGTCATCACAGCCCTAAAAAACTACAATAAAAGTCACAAAGACGACAAATTTAATACGAAGACACTAGGCTTTGAAGGTGAGAAACAACCAGTCTACATTTCTGAGTCACTGACACCAAAAGCCAGAAAATTACATTATTTGTGCCGAGAACTACAGAAAAAAATAGGCTTTAAATTTTGCTGGATTTCATTTGGCAAAATTTTTGTCAAGAAATCGGAGGGGCAACCAGCAATCCTGATAAAATCTACAGAGCAAATAGACGGTATAATCGACGAACACACAAAAGAGGTATCTTATAACACCCAGATATGACTATCTTTTGAATTTAATCCATTTTTTCATATTTCTTTATTTACCATTAGTACTATAGTTAATCCTAAGTCTGTGTTACCTCAATTTTTCATAAAAATCTATGTGATAATGGTTGCAGTGATAACTTTTAGGTTTGCAGCTACTCATAACTCTAACCATACTTCACCAACACCTAACAACATTTATACGAAGCTACACACACACCTACACAACAAACAAAAAATTACACTCGGCTACCAATGTTTCTTCCTCTCGGATCTTGAATATCTTCACTGTCGCATTACCGTAATACTCGCTGTCATCATTGTAATTGAAGATTATGGCTAATCTAGAAAATCTCACAGTAGACATTGATAATTCTGTCAATGTCCTAAATGCGCACAGTGTAGATACTCCTGAACTCTGTAAAACATTTTTTAATAGAACACCAAATTCATATAAAATACTTACGCAAAATATAAGAAGCCTAAATCACAACTTCGAAGAACTGAAAGTTTTGCTAAGTAGGCTAGATATTGAGTACGACTTCATTGTATTAACAGAATGTTGGTTATCCCCAAACATTATATTACCGACGATTGATAACTATCATGTACATACAACAACACATCACCTCAATAAGAATGATGGCATAGTAATATATATTAAGGATTGCATAACAATTTCATTAATAGAACCAACGCGGGTGGGCGATGAAGTTAATTGCATCACTGCCACTATAAAAAATGAATTATCAATTATTGCTATGTATAGACCTCCTGCATTCAAGAGTGTTGATAATTTTTTGTTGACGCTAGATAGAATATTACACAACACGAAAGACGTGAAAAGCATTATCCTTATTGGCGACCTTAATATCAATATTCTGGATGATAGGAGATCGGCCAAATATTTGGATATGTTGGCATCCCATGGGTTTCTTGCTTCACATACCCTTCCTACTCGTGAGAAAAATTGCCTGGACCACTGTTTTGTAAAAACCAATTGTGTAACGATGACCATTGTATGCAACTCGACTATCACTGACCATTCCAGCGTCATGATATCTGTTTCGAATAAAATATGTTCTTCTAACAAAAATATTAATCAAACAATTAGGAAAATTGATTATCAGGCTATTGTTAAGCACCTTGAAGAAACTAACTGGCAAAATGTGGTATCAGGCAATGATCTGAACAAAATAACTGAATCTTTCTTAAAAATTATTGGTCTAGCCATAGAAAACAACACGAGGACACAAAAACTATCTCGCAGGAAAAGAAACATTAAGCCTTGGATTACTCCAGGGCTATGCCGCTGTATGCGAAATCGTGACCGGCTCCATCTAAGACTGAAAAAAGACCCTGAAAATGCTATCCTCAAAATAACGTATACTAGGTATCGAAACACGTGCAATGAGATACTTAAAAGACTCAAGAATAATTACCTAAAATCGGAAATTGATCTCAATAAAAATAACCCTAAAAAACAATGGTCCCTCATAAAAGATGTATGTTACCTAAATGCTAATTCTAATAAAAATACTGACCTTTTAGGCATAAAAACAAACATCGATGATTCATTAAATCATGTAAATGAATACTTTACAGGCGTGGGATGCCAATTGGCTAATAATATAAAATCGCGAACACAGTTAAATGAGCAAGACCTAGCAAAAATGATAAGTCAAACAAAACCTTCACCAAACTCCTTTGTTCTCTTGCCTACTGACGAAACTGAGGTAAAACGGGTTATTATAGGGCTTAAGAACTCTAAGTCTACTGGTTGGGATGGAATACCTACGGCAGTGCTGAAAATGAGTTCAGAAGCTCTTGCGCCTCCAATCGCTAAGATCTGTAATCTATGCATGGACAAAGGTATATTCCCGTCAGTATTTAAAAAATCAATAATTGTACCTATACATAAAGGTGGGGATACAGACAATGTCGCAAATTATAGGCCAATTTCCCTGCTACCGTCACTGTCAAAAATTATGGAACGAATCGTCGAGTCTCGGCTAAGGCATTATTTAGAAAAATACAATATTCTCTCTGAGAATCAATACGGGTTTAGAGCACAAAAATCAACTGCAAATGCTACGCATAAGCTAACTTCTTTCATAGTAGATAGCCTAGACAAAGGAGAAAAAGCTATTGGCATCTTTCTCGACCTAGCCAAGGCCTTCGATACCGTTTCTATTCCCATTCTTCTCAGGAAGTTAGAATTAATTGGTGTTCGCGGGATTACCCATAATTTACTAAAAGACTACCTAACTGATAGGGAACAGTGCGTAAAAGTAAGTGATTATGTGAGTCAACCTGAAAAAATTTTGTACGGTGTGCCCCAAGGAAGTATCCTGGGGCCTACATTGTTCCTAATATACATTAATGATTTGTGTAATTTGCAATTCAATCAAGGTCAAATAATTACTTTCGCGGACGACACAGTTCTACTATTTAAAGGACAAACCTGGAAGGATGTATATAAGTTGGCCAATGATGGTTTTAAGGTGGTATCTACATGGCTCGACCGCAATCTACTAACTTTAAATACACAAAAAACAAAATACATTGCCTTTAGCATCCAAAATAAGACACAACCACCATTAAATACCTTTCATATTAAACATCACACATGTTGCGAATCCAGTACCTGCTCATGCTACTCTCTTTCTAAAACACAATCAATAAAATATCTAGGACTAATTGTAGATCAAAACCTAAACTGGAATGAGCACATTATGACCTTAACAGCTAGAGTGAGAAAGATGATTTATGTCTTTAAAAAAATCCGCCACTTTTGTAACAGAAAACTACTACTAACACTTTATTATGCACTTTGTCAATCAATTTTAACATATTGTATTTCCACATGGGGAGGCTCATCTAAGTCAACTATGATTAGCTTAGAACGCTCGCAGCGTGCTATACTGAAAGTTATGACATTTAAGAGGTATAGATTCTCAACTGAACTACTATACTGTGAATTGCCTGTACTAACAGTGAGACAGCTATTTATATTAAGTGTGATACTTCGTCAACACAATCTCCCCCCCCATTACACAGGAAGGCGAAGAAATGACATAGTATACTTAGTCCCATCCTACAAAACCGTATTTGCTTGTAAATTTATGCAATATCTAAGTCCATTCCTATATAATAAAATATCACAATACGTTAACCTACGTAATATGACTTCATTTGCCTGTAAGAAAGTTCTTGTTGAATATTTAAAACAACTTAACTATGATAAAACGGAGAAACTATTGAAAAGCTTGACATAGACATACATTCACGAACAAACAACAAACACATTCACGAACAAACAACAAACACATCCATATTCACGAACAAACAACACACACACCACTCCTTACAAACATCTAAACCCATATTCAAAATATCACGCTCACACACACACTCATATCACTTGCTTATACATTTACTTATGATTAAAATCAAAAATTCTAAACTTATTATTTGAGCCTGCAGCTATTAACTATGTTTATGTAATTTCCTACGAAAATAATAATTAAGTAAGTCTTATAGGATAGGAATCGTATCGATTGTCTGTAAACTTTGCATATACTAAATTTTAGTTTAACACTACCTGCATTGTGATCACTTCTGTTCGTAGATAATACAAAATGTTCTGTTACCTACCTGTTTACATTGGAACATAATATCAAAGATACAAAATTATTGTACTGTGAAATAATACTTAGTGGAATACTATTTGTATTTAGAACTGGTTAATTGTGTAAGAGGAAGACTGTCCTACCGTGATACAGTTTCGACTAGTACGGAGGACAGTGTGAATCAAATGCTACAACCTAACTATCAATATCATTGTAATTAATTTGTTGGTGAGTGTTAGTGCTTAAATGAGTGCTAAATGATTATCATGTAACGTAAGTACTTAACGAACAACATTTGTATGACGTTAGAAAGGTGAGAAATATAATCACATTATTGTATTCAAGTGCAGGTTGTAGGTACTTTTATGATGCAAATAAATAAAGTTATTATTATTATATTATTATATTATAACATGGTTCGCCTACGCAACGAGTCGGAAAATTCATATACAGCGGACTTAACTATGGAAAATTATATAAATTTTAAGAAAACTGGGGCTAAAGCCACGAGACTTTTAGCCAAGAAGAAGGCTGTAGGTTGGCAAAAGTTTTGTGAATCTTTATCTCCTCGTACCCCTTTAACGGTCGTATGGCGTAAAATTAATAACTTCCGAAGAATATTTAAGGATCAAAATATTTCCTCTAATGACCCTTCTATCTGGCTTGATAATTTTGTTAATAGTTTAGCCCCCCCCCTTCGTACCTCATTTAGATTGCTTTCCTTCTACTCTGATTCCCTCTTCTACAACTGACAGAATGAATGATCAATTCTCGCTTGCAGAACTTACTTGTGCTTTAGATCACCTTAAAGATACCTCTCCAGGCATAGATGGTATAACGTATTCCTTTATCTCTAAAGCTAGTCAATCCTCAAAATTATATCTTTTAACTATTATTAATTCAATTTTCTTATCTTCAAATATTCCGGAGTCATGGAAGACCCAAATCATAATCCCCATCTTAAAGCCTGGGAAAGATCCAAATCTGTCGTCATCTTATAGACCTATTGCTTTGTCGTCGGTTTTGGCAAAGATCACAGAGCATCTTATAAAAAACAGACTGGAATGGATCCTTGAAAGTCGTGGTTTACTCTCCAATACTCAATTTGGATTTAGACGTAGTACGGGCACGATCGACAGTCTAAGCATTCTTACCTCCCAAATAAGGCTTGCATTCTCTCATAATGAACATGTTATTGGGGTCTTCCTTGACATCTCGTCAGCCTATGATAACGTCCAGCTTCCGCTACTCAGGCAGAAAATGCTTGAGCTGAGTATCCCCGTGAGACTGGTGAATTTTATCTTTAATCTCTTTATGTGCCGTTCCATTCGTGTACGTTCTCAAGGCGGTCTTCTGTCTTCCCGTGTTGTCTGGAGGGGTCTCCCGCAAGGTTCTGTCTTAAGTCCAATCTTATATAACCTATACACCGCCACCCTTGACTTGACCGTTAATTCTTTTTGCAATATCCTTCAGTATGCTGATGATATTGCCTTATACATAAGTTGTTCTTCTCTGTCCAGTGGTGCTCTTAAATTGAACTCTGCTCTTGATTATTTAAATGATTAGCTCTCGGAACATGGACTGGAGCTTTCTATTCCCAAGTGTCAAGCCGTAATATTTTCCCGCAGAAGAAATATCCCTCCAGTTAACATCTCTGTTGCTGGAGAATCGATTGTGATTCAAGATAAAGTAAAATTTTTGGGCGTTGTTCTTGACTCCAAAATGACAGGTTTATTTCACTTACAATATATAATTAATAAAAGTGAGAAATCCATCAATGTTTTGAGATCTTTATCTGGAGTTCGTTGGGGTTCTCATCCGGCCTTACAAAAAATGCTTTATAACGCCATCGTACGCAGCCATTTTGACTATGGATGTTTTATTCTAGAACCTTGCAGTAAATTGGCTTTGAGTAAACTGGATAAGCTCCAATCTAAGTGCTTACGCATTATTACTGGTGCAATGAAATCATCCCCAATTAATGCACTCCAAGTGGAATGTGTTGAGCCTCCACTTCATCTCCGTAGACAATTTTTGGCAGATAGGTATTTTTCGGCAGCGTCTCAATTTTCCTCACACCCTCTTCTTAGCATTCTTCGTCCCCTGTCTTGTGCGATCGAAACTTCAACTTATTGGAGAAATAAATCCCCTCCTCTATTAGTGAACAGCTTCAATAATAATAAGTCTCTTTCATTTCCAGTTATGCCACTGGATAATCATCCCCTTTTCCTAGTTCCTTATGACTCGGTAATCTATCAACCCAGAGTGATACTAGATTTTGGTATACATAAACAAAGTCCCGAACCCAACAATCTTTTCAATAAAATTTTAAAGAATAAATGGCCAAATTGGATTTTATTATTCACAGATGCGTCAAAAATAGACGGATCTCATTTAGGTTCCGCCGTGTACTTACATACCTAAGTTTAAAGTTGTCTTAAGTTTTAAGAGTCCACCTGAGTGTTCTATTTTTACAGGAGAATCGTTAGCAATATTAGAGGCAGTAAAATACATTGATGCCAATCAACAACATTTTGATAAATCCTTGATACTCACAGACTCTTTTAGCTCTCTCCAAGATTTATTGAAAATTCCATTTCGCAGCAAAGATAACTCTGTAATTATTCTCAGAATCAAGGAAATACTCTATAGATTAAATCAGTCTGGCCTGGAAACTGTTTTGGCTTGGATTCCGGGACATACAGGCATATTGGGCAATGAGGAAGTTGATTTCTATGCTAAGCAATCAATCCAGACCGGTTGTACGTCTTTCTCTAACATTCCGGCTCGGGACGTTCGCTGCCTGGCTAAACCACGTCTCATGAAGTCTTGGGAAGATCTGTGGCAAAGATCTAGGGTAATTAAGGGCAAATATTATGGCAATATTCAACCCAACTTACCAGCTAAACCCTGGTTCGTCAAAAATAAGAAATGTAATAAATTAATCACATCTATCATTATTCGTCTCAGATTAGGACATGTTTGCTCTCCAGTGTTTTTGGCAAAACTACGTATTCGGAATCATTCCCTTTGTGAGTGTGGTGAAGAAGAGGGTACTCTTGAGCACATATTTTTCTCTTGTCGAAATCTTTTAGTCCCGCTATATGACATTCTCCCCCCTAATTTCCCCAGACCCATTAATATCCCATTCCTCTTAACACTCGTTGATTCTCCATTAATTAAAACACTTAAAAAATTTCTATTATTAAATAATATTAAGCTCTAACATAGCAACCCATGGTGGTGGTTCATTGTGTTTGTCCCATAATAAAATTAATTTGTGTTGTCTGGTTATTAAATTAACAATTTGTCATATTATATATAATTATTGTGTTGTCCTTACAGGTTACTCAAACAGATCCAGTTATAATTAAACCGTACTTATGGCAATATAACCGATTAATCTCAGCGAATACACTTTGTTTCCTTCAACCTTGACATTGGCAGAATCATCGATAAAACGATGGAGCCATTATTATAAAAATTGGAATTGGAAAAGTTATCTGGCCATTGAAAAATCAGCCCTTAATCAAAATAACCACTGCTATAATTTCATTAAGTTTGATAAAGTTGTTATTACAAAATTGTTCAATCCCAGGAAACCGGGATTACTTATTTATTCAGAAAGGAATGCCCTATTATTCTTTCGTGGGAAGAAGTTTAGGTATATAACCGCCCGATTATCCCATCACTGATGATAATGAATGATGACAGTACTATTAACAAGTATTGAAAACACACATAACGATGGGTCCTATGTATAAGGGTCAATGTGCAAATTGACAACTTTTCAATAGAGGCTCTCAAAGTTTCAATTTGATATATTTTTTACATGCTTGAACTGATGTTTGTGAAACTTTGCACAGCTATTATGACACATATATGTTCGTGACCTTTATACGTTTAACCTTTTGAACGCCAGAGTATAAACGTATCGCCGTACCCCTGACGCCAGGGCACTTTTTTACACTTTTTAAATTTTTAAATAAAAACACACAAAAGTAATGATTAAATTGTTTATTTCATAATATGGTGCGACATGTATTTTGTAATATATTTGTGACGTTGGCGTTCAGGGTAAGATTTGGTTTGTCACATATATGTGACAATGGCGTTCAAAAGGTTAAAATTGTAAATGATAAATGATAAATGATTTATTTTCTGTAAGTAGGTTTTTACAAACACTTTTACACGTCATCATATTTTTTAAACTAGATGTGGTCGGCGTTTCCTATCTGACTACTCTGAGAAGAAAGGCCGAAACAAACTCAGAGGTCACAGTCTCTTTTAAAGTCCAGACAAAATCTTGGTCAGATCGTGTGAAGACCATGTAGATTGATGTCTGAAATGGTCTTTTGAGGAAAGAACCACACAGATTGAGCGGACCTGTCCAATCAGTGCACGCATTTGTCAAAAATCGTGCAGCTCGACTCAGAAATGAGGAGCTCAACGATTCGACGAACAATACCAAAGAAAGGACATTTGGGTAGGCCGCGTAAATTACTCAAACTGCCAGATCATGATTAAAATTAAGAAGGAAAACAGAAAAAAAAAAAAAAAAATGACCCACATAGTCCTCACATTCACAATAATTAAATGAAAAGAAAAATAAAAAATACTTTACAAAGTAAATATTCATGTCATTGTCTAAATAAAATTCATCAATGTCAATGTGTATATAAAAATCCGGACATAATCTTTGAGGACCATGTAGATTAGTGTCTGAAAAGATCTTTTGAGGAAAGAACCACACAGATTGAGTGGACCTGTCCAGTCAGTGCACGCATTTGTCAGTAACCATGCAGCTCAACTCAGAACTTCAGGAGCTCAACGATTCGACGAACAATACCAAAGACAGGACATTTGGGTAGGCCGCATAAACTACTCAAACTGCCAGACCACGATTAAAATGTAAACAATGACCCACATAGTCCTCACATTCACAATAATTAAAATAATATAATACTTTATACAGTAAATGTACATGTCATTGTGTAAGTAAATAGATACTTAAAAAAAAAAAAAGAAAATATTAAAGTGTAAAAATTGCAAAATAACATTCACTGTCTAAACCTATTGGAGCAGCTCAATCCCAAGCCTTTTTGTCCTCAATATAGTCTTTTACAGTATAATAGGCTTTCTGGCATAGTTTTCGCTTTATAAAAGCTTTGAATTTATTTAGGCTTAGTTCTTGAATGTGGCTAGGAAGTTTATTATAAAAATGTATACATTGGCATCTAAACGAGCCACCTATTTTCTTGAGCCTTGTTGTAGGAACAACAAATTTGTGTTTGTTCCTAGTATTTATGTTATGGATATCACTGTATTTTTTAAACAGATTAATATTTTTATGTGCATACAAAAGATTATCATAAATGTACTGAGAAGGCACAGTCATTATATTAATCTCTTTAAATTTGTCTCTGAGGGAGTGTCTAGGACTTAATTTATAAATAGAACGAATTGCCCTTTTTTGTAAAATAAAAATTGTCTGAATATCGGCGGCATTTCCCCACAACAGAATACCGTACGACATCACACTATGAAAATAACTAAAGTAAACTAAACGGGCTGTCTCTAAATCAGTCAAATCACGAATTTTCCTAACGGCGTATGCTGCAGAGCTAAGCTTTTTTGACAATTTATCTATATGGGGGCCCCATTGAAGCTTGGCATCCAACGTTATGCCTAAGAATACTGTGGTATCTTCGGGTTTTAACTCTTCATCCTTAATGAGAACACTAGTTTCTACTTGTCTAACGTGGGGTATCGTAAACTTAATACATTTCGTTTTTTTTCCGTTAAGAAGTAGGTTATTGACATTAAACCAGTTAACTACTTTTGCAAGGGCGTTATTTACATTGTCAGTAACCAGCTGCTGACGTTTGATTTTAAACAAAAGAGAAGTGTCATCTGCATTGTGCCACATAAGCCCTTTTATATTTTCACAAACATAATTATGTGTCATAATAACTGTGCAAAAGTTGTCAATTTGCACATTGGCCCTTATACATAGGACCCATCGATAAGACTTCTGATATAGTAGTATGAGCAGCAAAAACCCAACTAATCTTAGCAAAGCATAGGAAGTATGCATTGCTACTTTGATTCTTAATTCAGAAGTATAGAATAGGTTTACCTTTCCACCCTTTGGGTTAGGAGTATGCACAACAGGCACTATGGCTATTGTCTGTTGAGCTGGCATAATCTTTTCTGGCCGGCCAGTCTGCATCACCAGACCATAGAGTATGTAATACCGACATATTCCCATCACCTCAGGCAGAGGTATATTTATGTTGGGGTCATTGAAGTACAACTGAGACAGCACCCTTAGTGCTGATATTATTACCTGTAACAGTAAAAAGTGTAATGGCTTTAATATTTGTTGCTTTTGGAGTAAGCAATGTCAAGGAAGAGTAAATTAAAGTAAACAAAAATATTTATTTATTACTATCCTTTACAGTCCGGCTGTTGAGAGAATGCATTCTTGACATCTAACAATTTCGTACAAACAAATATGTGTTTTGCGAATTTGATCTTTATTAGTTACTAGAATTGTCGCACGTGCATTCTTTCGACGGCTGGACTGTAAAATTATTAGTACATACCTTACAATACAAAAAATCATCTTCCGACTTTGAATATCCCTTCATTAAAAACTTCACAACTATTTCAGATATCAACTCCTTTAGTTGAGGAGCCACATTTGTATCATTCTTGCTATCATCTGCAGTTGATATGATACATATGATGCATTTTAATGCCATCAAATGTATTTGTAAACTGGCTTGGGCTTTCTGCACACTCTTCGTTGAGTCAATAAGCCTTATGAGGACTCCTTGACTACCTATTAACTCTTCAGTAAACTGCAAAAAAGTTAATGTTTTGCATTACTAAACATCGGGTGGGCCCACTTAATGGCAAACATCATTGCGGCAGGCAAAAGCGGAGATAGCGGGATGACTTGGGACTCCTTTAATAAAGATTGGTCCTAGGCAGCTCTGGACAGAGAGAGGTGGAAGGAGAGTAGGGAGGCTTTTGCCCAGGAGTGGGACATCAATGGCTAATAAAAAATACTAGACAATCATATTAAATAGCATTCTATGATATATTAGCAATACCTACTAGATTAAATTTAAAAAATGTAGCACCTAATAAGATTAGTCAGTCAGTAGAGTAGGAAGAAGGCCTGATAGACGACCCACTGACCCTGATTTGGTGTGACAGCAATATTAATTATAAATTGCACAATCAATCTTATTAACACTTACCTTGTGACTTGCTTGAGGATTAGATTGTAAGATACATTGCGTACTATGGAGAATATCAGGCATCACAATATCCGTGCACTGCTTCAAGCATTCAATGTGCCATGAGATCACCTTCCACAGATAATCAGTATCAAATTGTAAGTTTTGTTTTGTAACAATACTATTTATTAAATGTGAAGTTTTCGCGGCTATAAAATCATCGGCAGGCTTAACGTTAAAGCAAAGAGCAGTAATTAAAGTTGCAGCATCCTGTAATATGTATAAATATTATAGCAGAAATGCAAAACAGAAAAGTAAAGTAGTACAAAGATAACCTAAAAAACTTACATGTTTCCGCACAAAAAACTCTGCTTTATAAGGTTTGGCATTTAATTCGTCTACCAGTTTATTAAATTTATCTTTACTGAAATCTTTCAGATAAACTAAATTGCAAAGTTCTCCGCATAGTACAGAAAAACTCTGCGAGTGTGTAGTATTCATTTTTATGCTAAGTTTCGCAGAATTTATAACTTAATGCATGGATATCATTCAGTTAACTACTTAATATTGCTTGACACCACATAATCTAATATAAAAATCAAAACTTTTATGGAAAATTCAGAAACATCCAGATAACTATTGCAAAATAAATAAGCTAGGCAGGCAGGTATGCACTATTGCACTCGCTCGGTGTTGTCATACTTGTCATTTGTCAGTTTGACATTGACAGACCACACTTGACATTGCGTTCAGAAATAGGACTAAATTGAGAACTGTAAAAATAACAAAATTAAATTCTAACTTAACTAAAACTATCTACACAGAAACTAGAAAATGGCGTCGAAAAACTCATCCGCATCGCTGTCGACAGGTATTGTACCCAAGAGACTGGCGGCATTACCACGTTGTATGGCGATGCTTAGCCTCTGGCCAAGGTAAAAGCCAGCCCTTGGGTCACGGGAAGTGTCAACCAGCCGTTTTGAAATTTCTTTAAAAAGACCATGAGCACTCGGACCCCACGGCCCGAGGGTTTCCACCCCAAACGGCTCGAAAATATAATTTCCGATGAGGTTATTATATTTTCGCCGCTTGAGGTTTTCCGCAGCCGCAGCAGCAGCGCCAGCACAGCATGCCGAGCCAGGAAGATGGGATGGCGCAAGAGTATCGACACACGTAGCGTCCCACACTAAAGGCCTACCCACCTTCCATGGAAATAAAGACATACCGTCCGGTCTCTTGCCATCGTCGCGTGCCAAGCCATTGGGTTCTAATACAGCTGGAACGCCGACGGTGACAAGAGCTCGTCGGATGATGTCATTAATGTTCGCGTGCCGCGCTAAGCGACCCGCACTTCGGCTGCAAGACAAGCCGTGGTGTCCGAGGCTGTTGACATCTTCGCCACAGTGACAGCGATGGGGAGAAAAGCAAGGAGTGCCTAGTCGTAGGGAAGCAGCGAGGCGAAAAGTAGTGTCGTCGAACAACGTGCCTATGTTCGACGAAGGTAGTGCATGAAGCCACAGACCCGACTCCCACCTACCCACAGCCAGCAGGCGCGCACGCTCCGCAGTAGTAGCAGACGAGTTAAGTAAATTGTTCTGTACTACTCTGCAGAGCGGCTCATCCCACCGTCTCTGGGAAGATGGATTGTCGGGTGGATCTGTATTTGGGCAAGCGAGTCTCCAGGCATCCATAGACTCGGTGAAATACGGCACATCAGAATTAATCAGTGTGGAGGCTAGGATTTTCCTGATTAATTTATCAGTGCCGTGGACCGAAGATATGAAAGCCGGTAAACTAATACTAGAAATTTTGCGGACGCCGAGGCCCCCCATACGAATGGGAAGAGTAGCTTGTGCCCAAGCTCGGTCGTCCATGGCCACATTTAAAATGGAAGTTAATGTATGCCTGATAATTTGGTCCATTTTGTCTAAAAGGTGAGTGTGCTTCCATAAATGGGAAGCGCGAAGGAAATATGTTAATTTAGGGCCGAAACAGCAGTAGCGGATTAAGGTTATGGCCGAATGCATATTAATTTGGAACAATCTTTCCGAAACGTCATTGAAATTTTGGATTTTTTCGTCAATAAAAGAGGGAAAGGAATTGTCAAAGATTGGAGACCCAAGGAGGCGAAGGGAGCTTTTTTCAATAATTTTGATTTCTGGAGCTATTGCGTTAAATTTGGGAAGTGTCAGATGTCTGTCAGTACTGTCCGCTAAATATAGTTCACATTTCGAAAGATTGAGATCAAGGCCAATGGAATGAAGTTCATTTTTTAAAAATTGAAGGTCATGTAATACAGTTTCTGCATCGCCTCCCAAGGTTCCATCATCAAAATACCAAACGTTAAATTTGGAATTTAGCTGTCGAATAATTGGGTGTATGGCTAAACTAAAAATCACTGGCCCAAGGGGGTCACCTTGTTGACAGCCAACAGCAGATTCCAAAAGGTTGTCCCGATACAGTAATTTAGAAGGAATAATTAATTGAGAACCACAAAAAACCATATGTTTTTACCCGACTGCGGCGAAGCCCAAAAGGAGGGTTATGTGTTTGACCTGTATGTATGTATGTATGTCCGTTTCTTTGTTCCCTCGTAACTTCTAAACAAATGAACGGATTTTGATAAATTATACGTCTTTAGATTTGTCTTGGCAGCGCGAGTGTCACTGGGTATATCAAAATTGAAAAAATATAAAATGGTCGATTTTTGGCGGAATATCATGTCTTCAAAAAAAATTATTTTTCTCGAAACGTATCGAGTGGGGTATCAAAATAAAGGGTTTTTAAAGGTGATTACAAAAATATATACAACTTATATGGTTAAAAGTAATTTGAAGTGACAAATCGTAAAAAAAACACGTACCAAGAGCTAAATCGTCAGCGAAATCTTTCAAATTTGTAAACTAAAGTTAAGTAAGTAAGTTTTTCTAATTACTTGTTTTTTATTTCCAATAAAAAACAAGTAATTAAAAAAACTAAAAAACCCGACTGTCGTAAAAAAATTAAGTTGAAAAAACTGAAAAGCTAAAAACAAGGCCATTTTAAATTAAATAAAAGTTGGAAGCAGACGGGACCCATGCCATTTTTTTATTACATTTACATACTCAAATGGGTCCCGCCTGCTTCCAACTTTTATTTAATTTAAAATGGCCTTGTTTTTAGCTTTTCAGTTTTTTCAACTTAATTTTTTTACGACAGTCGGGTTTTTTAGTTTTTTTAATTACTTGTTGAATTTATTCATTATTTTGTAATCATATCTAATCTTAAAAATGAAGGTTCATCATAATCACCAATACATAGTCAAATTATCATACAGAAATACTTAGCTGTTTATAGTACAAACTAATTCCATGATTATCTTACACTTAGAAACTGGCCACAATACTCAACAAATATGAAATTAAAATTACAAAAAATTAAATTGAAATTAACAAATCAGTCTGAAATCAGTCAAACCTTTTACAAACAAAGATGTCGTTTTTTTATCCTGAGCTTGAGATTCCTCCCAAAGAAAAAAATATTCCGCCTCACCCGTGGGAAAAAACTATAAAAGACGTTTACACTGGCACATATAAATATGGTCATAATTCTGCGAAGAACCCAGTATATCCGCCACCCAAGAAAGGCAAAGTTCCTAGCTCAAACCGGGTGAAATTCACTGTGATTGGGACAAGAACCGAAAAGGAATTTATTTATTGCACAAATCTAGTAACAGGACTGCATAAGTATAGATGGAGACACTTCAATGCTCCAGTCATAATGGGTAAGGACCCACATAAGTTTTAGGCTTTTTAGAATGCCTTTATGTAGTAGTAGTAGTAGTAGTAGTGGTGGTCAGGTATTAACGACACTTAGTAGGTACCTACATAATTAATCTTCAGGTAGGTATGTAGATAGGTAGATACCTGCGCGACAAATTACAGGAGAAATTACACGTGTGTTACAACAACGCGCAACGTTACAAAAATGACTAAGGTATCCAAAGTTCCAAACCTATAAACATAAAGCAGCGACAAGACTTGACAACACACACGTCCATTGTAACAATTTTATTTAGAAGGACACTCAGCCACTCAGGATGACGCTTTCCGCAAATATTTGGTGGATTAGAACAGTGTTGAGACAAAAGCGGCACCTGAACCGCAATGCTATGGGTGGGCAACATTCCAGCCCGTTGTCAAATTGTTTCCTATTAACTAACCGTCTTAAGGTAAACATCCATCCATATCAATATCCATAGTAATATTATAAATGAGAAAGTGTGTGTCTGTTAGGTACCTCTTCACGCATAAACCGCTGAACCGGTTTAGATGAAATTTGCTGTAGAGGGTTTGAGTCCCGGGAAAGGACATAAGATAGCTTTTATCCCGATATTCCCACGGGATCGACACTTATGCGGGTGAAACCGCGGGGCGCTGCTAGTAGTAAATATAGCCTGTTTTTCTATAACAACAAATATTATTTTTAGCTGTAACAAGCGGGGAATGGACAAGAACATGGAATGAGTTGAAAATTCAGTATGGTGGTGAGGCTTATTGCTTGAAAGCACAAGTCGCTGTTATTATAAATGACCAGTTTCTTGGCGGAGAAAAAGAATTAAGAGAACTGATCGAATCTAAATATATTTACCACATAAAACCAGATTATTATGCTGAGGCTATTAAGTTGTGTTCCAATTTTCTAAAGTCAACTGGTGTAAGTTCACCTTTTTTAGTTCACAATGTAAATGATCGCTTAGACTTAGATGTCTAAAATACCACACTGGGCTGCGGGGTAATTGCGGGCTAATAGCATGTTTTGGCAAGTTCACTACCAGCCGCACTACCAGTAGTGTCGTTTACAATTAACGACACTATACCAAACCTATATATGTTGGATTAAATTGTACATTCAGCCGGCGCCTTCCACTTCTGCATCTCATGTCACATGAGATGCTGAAGCGGAAGGTGCCGGCTTCTAATACCAGTCAAATGGACTAGGACGGCTTTGCTTTGGTTAAGGGCAAGAAAGGTCGATCGCGTCGCAACCACAAGAAACACGGTATCACTCCTGCAAGCGAGGATTTTCGAGCTGCAGTGCTCACCGTCCTTCTGTAAATTTGTTGGACCCACATACATCGAGAGAGAAGGATCCTAGGCCAAATCAGTACCGAGTAGGGAATGCAGAACCGGTTCTGTGTTAAAGAACCGGGATTTTCGGGACCTTCTAGCTTAAGAACCGGGATTCCCGGTACTTTCGATACTTTAAGTAGGTAAACCTTTAAACGATGAAGAGTTGAAACGGAGAAAGTAAAAGAAAGACGAAATGACAGGGCAAAATAAAAACATTTAAATCAAATTAAATAAAACGTTTTATTTCTTGTTTTATTGGTAATTACGCATATTCTACCAGCAACATCTTTATTAACATTAAAACATTTTTGTACCTAATCCTAGATAATATTTATCAGAAACATTTATTAAACATCTTCTCCAAACAAATGATTTAAATCAACATGACTCCTATTGCAATTCTGCATAACCAAATTATAATTTAAAACTTGCGTAATAGCTATAAAAAAAGAAAAGAAAAGGAACAGTGGAGTTTTAGACTAGCATTAATCAGTCTCATTATTATTGATTAGATAATCTTAACCGGCATTTTTTAAATTGTTATTTATTAACATAGCATATAATATTAACGAGGTTATAGCTAATATAACGAATTCTAGTATTAGTGACGAGTCCGTGTTGCCTAGTAATACTAACAACATCGTGATTAATTATGAATCATCATGTTGTACGAAGGAGGATCCACCTACAATACCAACATCCTTGGAGACCACTACCAGTCAGATAGGATATTCTCCTCCTGCTGGAATTTATTCGGGTAATCTAGACTCTCCAGTTGTAGTTGTGGAGGTCACTCCGGATAACTATTTAAACTAGTCAGTGAGACAACAGAAGTTACCCCTTCAAATAATCAATTATTATTACAGAATAATAAAAAGGTATCTTCTGGCAATATAATTAATAATAATAAAAAACCAAAAGGAGTGCAACATATTTTAAAATTATTTAATCAAAATATCCAAGGTTGCGCTTCCAAATTACTGGAAATAGAATTGTTTTTAGAAAACACCAAGTTTGATGTCATTTGTTTAACAGAGCATTGGTTGAAAGATCATCAAGTGATGTCAATCAATTATGAAAATTATTGTGTGGTTAGCCATTTCAGCCGAAAACATATGTTACATGGCGGGTCATTAATATTACTTAAAAATTCTATTAAATCGAAAGAACGAAAAGACATAATCGGGCTATCTGTTGAACACACCATTGAATTGTCCTGTGTTGAGCTTGATAAGCATGTTATAGTATGTGTATACAGACCTCCAAGTTACCAGAATCTGTCAGTGTTTGATTCTGTAATGGAAGATGTGTTAAAGAAACTTAGTACTAGTAGTAAGTCAATAATCGTATGTGGAGATTTTAATATTAATTTATTGGAAAATAACTCGAATACTGTCAGATTGTTAAGTCTTTTTGGGTCATTTGATTTGTCAAATGTTTTTATTGAACCAACCCGAGTGACAGCTTCTTCTGCCACTTGTATTGATAATGTTTTTTGTAATTGTGATTACTTACACAAAGAAATTGTAAATAAGTTGCCATCTGATCACAGTGGACAAACAATAACATTTAGCTCCTACATGCCTTTACCAAAAATTCAAATAAGGTTTAGGACAATTACATGTAAAAAGTTAGAGAAATTAAATAATTCTTTGGCCAGTAAATTATGTGATCAGAATTTTAATAATATAGGTGACCCAAATGAGTTCTATGCCGAGTTCTTTTCAATATTAAGCGCGCAGTTTAATAATACTTTTCCACTAAAAACTAAAAGCATTTACACAAAGTTTTTATTTAGTGACTGGGCGACTCCAGGTATTCGTAAAAGCAGGGAAAAACTTTTTGAACTCTATGGCTTAAAGCAACATATGAATAATACAAACTTTCATCAGTATGTTGCAAAATATTCAAAAACTTTTAAAAGTGTGTGTCAAATAGCTAAAGCTCTTTATATTAGTAATAAAATAAAATCGGCTGATGATAAAATAAAAACTACCTGGCAAGTAATAAATAATGAAACAGGTAGGAAAAAACAGCGTAATACTGAATTTAATTTAGAGACTGCACATGGCCCCATCAACTCAGATGTAGAAATAGCTCAGGAATTTGAAAACTTTTTTTCTAATATTCCTCTTAAAACTACTGAAGCTTTAAATTCATCCCCCACGCTTTCTGCTGCCTTACTTAGAAAGAATGTAAAGGCATGCCCTTTGGAGTTTAGGTTTCAGCATACAAACCCACAGGCTGTTATAAAAGCTTTTAAAGATCTTAACATTAAATCAACAGAAGATCTCTGGGGAATGTCTGTAAAAGTATGTAGATCTTTCATCGAAACCATTGCGCCCTATTTAGCTTTTATATTTAACACCAGTGTTGATCAAGGAGTCTTTCCGGATCTTATGAAACATAGTAAAGTAGTGCCATTGTTCAAATCCGGTGATAGTAAAGAACCTAACAATTATAGACCTGTCTCAATTCTGCCAGTTCTCAGTAAGGTGTTTGAAAAGTTGATGCTCAATCAAATGTTACGTCACTTCAATAAAAATTCCATCTTTCATGAACACCAGTACGGTTTCACCAAAGGGCGTTGCACTACTGACGCCGGTGTTACCCTAATAAAGAACATTTTTAATGCCTGGGAAGAAGCAAAAGATGCCATTGGAATCTTTTGCGACCTCTCTAAGGCGTTCGATTGCGTAAACCATGAAACACTTCTGATGAAACTGGAGCACTACGGAATTAGAAAAACAGCACTTGATTTGCTAAGATCATACCTGAAAGATAGAAAGGTTAAAGTTCAAGTAAACGGCGTAAACTCATTAGGGTCTGAAATGACAATGGGTGTTCCTCAAGGTTCGATATTGGGTCCATTCCTCTTTTTAGTTTACATTAATGATTTACCGCAATTACTTCAAAATCAACCAAAGATGGTGTTATTTGCAGATGACACATCACTGATCTTTAAGATAGACAGACGGGCACAAAATCTTGACGACGTGAATAACTCTATTCTTCAGGTCCAAGATTGGTTTATGGTAAATAATTTGGTACTAAATGAAAAGAAAACCAAATGCATTAAATTTAAATTACCTAATGTTAGAAGTAGCGAATGTGACATCATACTGAATGGAAAAAAACTGGAATTTGTTGATCAAACGGTTTTTCTGGGAATCACGCTAGACGAGAAATTACAATGGGGACCTCACATAACATCTCTTGCGGAGCGGCTTAGCTCGGCCGCCTATGCTGTTAGAAAGATAAGACAGTTAACTGATGTAGAAACCGCGCGTTTAGTGTACTTTAGCTACTTTCACAGCATTATGTCGTACGGCATTTTACTATGGGGTCGAGCTGCTGACATTGAATCCATCTTTATTTTGCAAAAGAGAGCTGTCAGAGCCATTTATAATCTACGTCGCCGCGAATCTCTCAGGGAACTTTTTAAAAGGATTAATATTATGACGGTACCTTGCCAATTCATTTATGAAAATATTATGTATGTAAGAAAAAATCTACATCTTTTTGATAAAATAAGTGATAGACAATAATAGACATAATTTTAACACTAGAAATAAAGATAAAATACATCAACCATTTTTCAGATTAGCCAAAGTACATACATCTTTTATGGGGTACTGTGTTAAATGTTACAATAAAATACCTAATGATATATTGCAATTAAATGAAAGAAAATTTAAAACTCACATTAAACATACACTTTGTAAACAAGCGTACTATAAATTAGAAGATTATATCCAAGATAAGAACGCTTGGAAACATGCTGGTCCTGCTCCATAGGACAATCTAGAGTCAAGACAAAATCAAACTGGTTGCTAATTTAATTGTAAAATTTATTCTTTTTTTTTACATTGATTTACATTCTGTAATTATTTTAACTCACACCCTGACTTATTAGATACTATTAATTATTATTATAATTATTTTTTTTTTTAATGACAATCGTTTATTTTTACCATTTTTGTAAATATGTGAGCACCATGTATCTATCAGATAATTAATTTATATGTTATGGTTTCATTTTTAATTCTTTTACCTATTGTGGTACAGTAATTTTATTTTAGGTGCATCGTCTTCACATATATATTATATAATTAATGTACATGCAAAATATTGTAAAACATTTTAAAAGAGTAACGGTGGAGTTTCTTGCCCATTCTTCTCCATACGAAAACTACCTTTTGGAATGGGCGACTAGAATCAATTCTATTTTAGTAATTTTTGACGTTCAAAAGTGCCTGTTAAGTGCCTATTTGAAATAAATGCTTTGACTTTGACTTGACTTTAACATAATTCATCATCATCATTTCAGCCGAAAGACGTCCACTGCTGGACATAGGCCTCCCCCAAGCACCTCCACTTCGACCGGTTCTGTGCTTCTCGCATCCATCCGGTTCCTGCGGCCTTCACAAGGTCGTCGGACCACCTTGTGGGAGGCCTTCCAACGCTACGTCTTCCGGTACGCGGTCGCCACTCCACAACATTTCGGCCCCATCGGCCATCTGTTCTGCGAGCAATGTGCCCTGCCCACTGCCACTTAAGTTTGGCAATTCTTCGGGCTGTGTCGGTTACCTTGGTCCTCCTGCGGATCTCCTCATTCCTGATTCGATCACGCAGGGAAACTCCATAGCTCTCTCCATTGCCATTTGGGTAACTTTCAGCCGTCTTATAAGGCCCATTGTGAGTGACCACGTTTCAGTGCCATAAGTCATCACTGGCATCAGTCGCACTGGTCAAAGACTTTCGTCTTAAGACACTGAGGTATGTGGGACGAGAAGATATTGCGTAGCTTCCCGAACGCTGCCCAGCCGTGTCGGATTCGACGATCGACCTCTTTTTCGAAGTTAGACCTACCTAACTGGACAAGTTGTCCAAGGTAAACATACTCGTCCATGACTTCGAGTGTAGTGTCTCCGATCTTTATGAAAGTAGGTGTTACATAGGCATTTGACATGACCTTCGTATTGTCCATGTTCATTTTAAGACCCACTCTTTCGGAGGCTCTACTGAGGTCATCGAGCATTGTACTGAGGTCCTCCATAGTCTCAGCCCTGTCTCACACCTCGCTGCAAAAGGATAGGTTTCGAGGTCTGATCCTGAGTCGGACTGACATAGTGGCGTTTTCGTACCGACACTTCAGCACCTCGATGTACCGATAGTCGATCTGGCACCGTTGAAGAGACTGCAGCACAGCCCATGTCTCAATCGAATCAAAGGCTTTCTCGTAGTCCACAAACGCTAAGCAGAGAGGCAGGTTATATTCTTCGGTCTTCTGTATAACCTGTCGCAGCGTATGTATGTGGTCTACAGTGCTAAAGCCTTTACGGAATCCGGTTTGTTCGGAAGGCGTCAAACCTGCGCGCGAGACGGTTCGTGATGACTCTCGAAAACAGCTTATAGACATGGCTTAGAAGTGAGATGGGCCTATAATTCTAAAAGGTACCTACTGACGACGTGCTCATTACTAGCATGCTCAAACCAATCGGAGCACGCGAAACTCACGTGACTTTGATTTTCGCGTGCTCCGATTGGTTTGAGCATGCTAGTAATGAGCACGTGTGTCAGTGCCTTTAGAAGGGCATTGTCGCCCTTCTTAAAGAAAACTATGACCACACCTCTGTTCCATGCTTGTGGTGTTTTGCCCTCGAGTATGACGGAATCAAACAGCTTCTGAAGGGCCTTAAGAACGGGTTTTCCGCCGGCCTTCAGGAGCTCGGCCGTAATTCCGTCATCACCCGGCGCTGCTTCAGAGCCATCCTAATCTCGTACAGGCTGACGTCCGGGATGTCTTCGGTATAGTGTCGGGTCAATCTAGCTCTTGGGTCGTTTGCCAGATCCATAACGGGGTTACTTGTTGACGTGTATAACTGTCCATAGAACCTCTCGATCTCTCTCAACAGCTTAGGTTTGGCGGATACGATCCTGCCGTCATCGGTCTTTAGTTTCGTAAGCTGGTTCTGCCCAAAAGAAGCAGTCTTGTTTGAGTCTTTTTTGCGAAGCACTGTCTACCAAAATCACAAACACAACGCAAAGCACAACATTCCGAAGACGCGATGGCCGCCACCAGCCCCTCCCGCACCCTCATGCAGCAAGCTCTTGTAGCATGCATGCTTCTTGTGCATGCAGGGATTTCTCCGGGATTTCCCGGGACTATTCACTAGTACCGAGGAAGGACATTGTTAAAGCTGTCGCGGATGAAGTGGAGCAGTACTTAATCCTGGTGGTGAATCTGGTATTTTGAGAATCTGATATTCTGAGATCGAGACCTGCAAAAGGCTATCGTCGCTAGCCCAAAATTTTGCCCGTTGGGATTTGCGTGTAGATGTTACAGGGAAGCATGCCCAAACGCAAGTGTAGTGTGATAATAATTATGTTTTTGTGGTTTATACTTGAAACTTGCTGTGTTGACTGTGCAATTTAATCCAAAATAGTCTTGGTAGCGTCGTTCATTGTAAACGACACTACTGGTAGTGTCCTGCCAAAACATGACTAATAGTAGGTAGCGCAATGGCTTTCATTTTGGCAATTCGACAACATTCCCGTGTACCTATCTAACTAAATCATATACAGGGTTATTGGTAAAACATTAACAACCTCATATGAGGTGATTGTACTCATAATTATGAACAACTTGTACTATGGGACCAAACCTGAAATCGCGAAGAAAAATCAGCTGTTCCCTACATTTATGTTCGTATAACTCGTCAAAATGTAGAAAACAGCAGATTTTTTTTTTCGCGATTTCTGGTTTGGTCATATAGTAAAAGTTGTTCATAATGATGAGTACAATAACCTCTTAAAAGGTTGTTAATGTTTTACCAATAACCCTGTATACTTATTGGTAAGTATAGACGACTAGCTCAGTGTCAGTTTTATCATCGTAGCGTAGGTTAGTTCTTGGTAATCACTGGGTCGCGAGTTCGATCCCCAGACAAATTCAGATTGAAATAGGTAGGTATGCTATTTGCAACAGTGGATTTCGATACCAAGACTTTCAGAGATTATGAGAGCAATGTTGGCCCAGTGTAGTAGTAATAGGCTTATTATTATGTATAGGCATAAATTAGGATCCATAAGGTCTGAAACTGACTGTAGTTATGTTTTTCAGAGGCCTTGTGCGTATCTTGAAATTATGGTCGGTGGGACGAGTATTGGGACAATGATATTTATGGTAAGATTAACCTACCCACATATGAAAATATTAGGTATAATAATGTGTGTAATGATGATCAATCCTCAAGTGTTCCATATCTAGATCTATGTACTTACAACGTATTTTTCAACACACTCGCGTGGAAAACATAAGCCTTTCATAAACTTATTAAGTACTTTGTAACAAATATTTCTAAAAAATGGCTCGCAGGTTTCTTTTTCGACTATCAACCTATGAACAGTATGAACTAACTAACGAACGACACTAACCAATAGGCGTGACGACAGTATCAAATAATCAAAAATTTAATGATGTTAGGGGAAAATACATACTTATTAAAAGGATTTAAAACAGTGATTTAGTTTAATTTAAATACTTGAGATTAATCGGATTTTCACTAAAATAAAAGATTAAAATACTGCAGTCGGCCATTTTGACTGAAACACCAATCACAGCGCATGACGTCACGGGTATGTAAACATCACTGTGGTTCACAGAGTACACTATAGATAGTATGCTGACAACATTTGATTTTTACCTAGGCGTGACATCAGATCCGACGCCATGACATTGTGAGCTGTTTTCGCGCCCTATTGAAAAAATATTAGAAAAATGGCTTCAAACTTCGTTAAACTTTAGTTTATTACCGAAATATAGGTGTTTTCGTAAATAGTAAATGTGTACGTACATTACGGAAGAGGATTTGAAAATCATTCGTCATGCCTATTATAACACGACTGCCGTAACTATGATACGAGCACGATCTAGTAATATTCCTATTTAGACATGTCATGAACCGTTTTCATACACTATTATACTATATCACGGCTTTACACGTTTTACTGCGACTGCGACAGATACTTAAATACTCATGTGCGAGACAATATTTTATGATCATTTGATGTGGTAACTTTACTTCCAGCTGTATTCTGACATAGTCCCTCATACTTGCGAGAATTTCCTTCGTCTCTGTAAGGAAACAAAGGGGGGCTATTCGGGAACTCCGATACATCGCATAGTGAAAGACAGCTGGATTCAGTGTGGGGGATTCGGACTTAAAGATACAGACCTCAGCTGCGAAAACTTCATTGTACCGCATGACAGACGAGGTGTTATCGCCATGGCCAATGATGGCAGGTACGATTACAACTCTTATTCCTTTTAAGTACACGCCCTTAGCTAACCAGGCCATTGGCTCGAGTGCAGTGGCCAGAACACGGGAACGTTCATTTAGGTATACGAATTCGAATGGCAATGATCTGTAAGCTCTGCGACGTTTACAACTTCGATCTCTAAACTGAGCGTTAAGGCGCTGGTTGCATTTTCAATGCAGAATGTTCAATTAAAGGGGGCAGCTCTCATATTTTATTAAATTGTTGTGCCCGACAGTGTCCATGTGAACTTTATAACTATTGATAAGATTTGTATATAGTTGAATTGCAGCGCCAGGCTATGAGGGTCCCCCAGGGCACAATTCTTGGTCCATTTTTATTTCTTATTTATGTAAATGATAAAGATTTGTATATAGTTGAATTGAAGCGCCAGGCTATGAGGATCCCCCAGGGCATAATTCTTGGTCCATTTTTATTTCTTATTTATATAAATGACTTGCCTTATCTCATATAAAGGGATAAACAAGATAAAGTGCTGTTTACAGACACGTTCATATAATCAAAGTCATATAAATTGTTACGCTCGCGAATTATATTTTCATCAATATGACACTGACCTGAAAATTGAAAAACTTAAGAACATTTTAATTTCCCGGACTATATAGCGCATCCCCTAAATGACATAAAGTAATTCAGTTATGAAAAAGTCCAAGATTGATATAGCCAGATCTTGCTGAAACAATTTTTCCAGGAAAAGGTGACGGTGGTGGTGAGGTAGGTAATATAGGGGTCGTACGTATGCGTTTTTGGGTCTTGTGACCTCTCAAGCTCCGCTAATGAGACACAATTGATTTATGACAATTGATTTTCTATTGTATTTTATTACATAGGATAGGTACGCACGGAGCTTGACGAGAAAGTTCGTTGCAGTCTCTGGGTTAATCTGAAAGGTTTGTTAATTTCAGACATGTTGATTGCTCAACACAGTTCTTCGTTTTATTACAACCACAGGACTGGATGGCTTACAAATATGTTGCCTTTGGTCAACTTGTTAGCGGTGAAAAAACTCTAGAGAAGATAGAACAGGTACCGGCGTGGTACGAGTCACCGCAAAAGGATATTATCATTGCTAAAGCAGGCATTTTAAACTTGGAGTGCCAGGATATTACAATTAACAAAGGAACTAATAAATACATAGAGGGACACATTGAAAATCTCATTACTATCGGAGAGATGTTTTACGAAGTAGGTGATTTAGATATAAACTTACTGAAGCTACCTACTTTTTACAGACACTATAAATTCCATTTTTTTCTGAATGCTCATGGAACATTTCAGGAATTGCTAGAGAAGGTGTTCTTAGAGGCACAATTTAGAAATTTACAACGAATACAAGCTGAAATGATTGTGGGTGAAGGTGAGATTTCTCCTGAGGAAATTTCCCAAAACTTACGTACAACCCAAAGGTTTGTGAATACACTAGAATTCTAGATAGACGCACGTTACATTTGACATGTGTTTCTTTGAAACATAATCCCATTGAATAGATCCCTAGGCCTGCCTGAATAAAAAAAGAATCCGCGTTTCGCTGTAATTGGTTATACAATTCATCCATGACGTTGGTTTCGGCGTAGTGTTGTGTTCCTCACATGGTCCAAAATTCGAACCCGGAACAGGATACTGCGCTCCATGGCTCGATGGCAAACCTCGAGCTTGGACCTCTTCAAGCTCTCTCCAAGTTTACCAAGTCCGGCTTTGCTGAAGTGTCGAATAGAAGGTTCTGCTGTTTCTGTGTATGTACCTACTTAAGTAAGTATTTAGTAGATTTACCACAATACATCCGCTCCGTAGCCTGCTTATCTGACCCTCCACAACCCAGATACTGGGTAATACGATACCCCTTGGTAAGACCGGTTGGCAGACTTACGGGCTTCTGACGACCCGTAACGGCTGTCAAAGATCCACGAATGACAGCCAGGACCAACGGCTTAACGTGCTGTCTGAGGCACGGAGGTGTTTCGGTATTTAAAGATGGTCACTCATCCACGGACCAACCGCGGCAAGCATAGCTTAACCTGATCGATCGAGCCGCGCGGCTGTTATTACTTAGACACAAGCCCCAATGGTATCGCTATATTCATTCAAACTTGTGACCACAAAAATTTACGAGTCTTGTGGTCACCCATGAGTAGATATACCACAATAAATAAATAAATGTCAGTGGTTTTACTATTACTTATCAGATTCATGCGTAAAAAAGAAGAAATAGACAAACAAATAGAAAAAGCACAGACTGATCGTAGCGAAAAAGTGACATCACCTGTTGAAAAGGGCGAAAACAACGATTTTGACGTAGAAGAATATGAGTATATGCCTGAAGAATACTCTTATAAGCAAGTGACTGCAGCGGTGAGTGGGAGCCTAGTCGTCAAGCCGGAGAAGCCATTCTATATACCTTTAACAGATGTGCCCTACCCTGGTGAAGTTAGCTCCGAATTCGATCTTAAAAGGTTTGTTTTAATTAGTCCCTCTTTAAGGTATTTGCGTAGCTATATTAGCACGAAACTATTATTTATGCAGTGCAGATCTTTCCCTCAGGCCGAAGAGGCCCGGGCCTAGGGTGGCCAGATATTAGGGGCGGCGAACCTGAGCCAGCAGCTGGCTATATCTCAGCTCAGTAAATAATGGAACTAACTTGACATAAGTTAAATCGAACAGAATGTTTTTGAGTTTACATTTTTACCCCTCCTTTACACCAAGGTATAAAACATGTATATTTCTGTTTTCATTTATTATTTACACCTACAACAAGTTGTACCTAATTGTAAATACTGTAGTGTACAAAATTAGTAGAAATCTTGTCAACAATATCTGAAACAACGTCAAAATATGTATGATGCAAGATTTATAGGTACTCGATATGTTTTTACAAGTCTTATAAAAGTTGTCGAAAACAGTCCCTGGCTTTAGAATAGAATATTATAAAAACATTCAGACATTAAAAAATATCCGAAAACGCCTAAAACTATATTAGAGACATATCCATGCCGCGGGATCATAAAATCTTCGTTTCGCTTGCTTCTGCGATCTCTTATTACTTAAGTTTTTGTGCCTAAGTTGACAAAGTTACTTCTATTTGTGTTGGTGTCTTTCTTGATTTGGCAAAAGCATTCGACACCGTATCTTCTGGACTGCTTTTGAAACTTTCAGCAAAATGACAATGGGATGGTGGTGGGATCGTGTTGGAATGACGAATTCATAAAAATAGCAGACTTGGGCCCCAGGTTGCTCCCTATCACGTGTGGAGTTTCGCAGGACAGTACCCTTGGCTCGACGTTGTTTACGCTGTATATTAATGAAGTAGTAAATCTCCCTCTTAGAAACGCTGAAGTGAAGTGATCTCCTATACTGACGACACAGCCATCGTTTTCTATGACACGTCATGGGATCGAGTTTATCGACTGGCGGAACAAGGCCACTCTTAGATAGCGCAATCCCTAGGCTCTAACCTACTGACATTTAACGTTAGTAATAGCAAATACATTGCTTTCTCCAAAACTAGCTCCTTCAGTGCCTCTTAAACTAGGTATGTCCTTTAAAATACATATCACCTGTCCACAGAAACACATTATTTCCTCACAACTGCCACACTGTGCATGTAAAGTCCTTGAACGTACTGACATGATCAAATATCTCGGAATAACCATAGATAACTTAATGTATAAATAAAGCCCACATTTTTGCCCTTTCCTCCAGCCTCCAGAGTACGAAAACTAATACACGTCTTGAAAAAACCCCTATCGATATTTTGCGAATGTTTTACTTTGCACTCTGCCAGTCAATAATCAAGTAGTGTGTTTGCATTTGGGGACGGGCTGGTAAGAGCACATTAATTTATAACGCTACTGCGATCGCCAACCCGCCTGCCAAGCGTGGCGATTATGGCAAACCCCCCCAAAATTGGGGGAGGCCTATGTCCAGCAGTGGACGTCTATCGGCTGAAACGACGAATTTATAACGCTAGAAAGGGCGCAACGGCACTGATCAAAGTCGCACTAAAAAGCCTTTCAGATTCCTTATAGATCTTGTCTACAAATATTTGTACTTCAAGTAACGCTTAATACCATGCAACAATTAAAAATCGGCCTGATTACAGGGTCGCAATAAACAAGCGTGTATTCAGAGTACCCATACCAAATTCCAAATCCGAACTAGCTAGACGCTGTACCCATTTTTCTCATCCCAACACTTACAATAAAGTTAGCATAATCTGCGACCTAGAAGACTGCTCATCCACCACCTGTAAGAAAATCCTAACTTCAGCTCTTTCAAAATTGTCATACGACGCCACCGAAGCATTGATATAGCACCTATACACACATACGGTATGTATGTGTGTATAGGTGCTATATCAATGCTTCTCACAAACATAGGTACGCCTACAAACACACACGCCTACGAACACGCACACACAAACACACACCTGTCATGCTTTTCTGCGTACTTAGGGTATCCAGAAAAGCTTGAAAAGATTCTCACTCTTGATTTTTTTTTTACAAAGTTAGGTACTCCTTACAAATGGACAAACAATAACCTAACATACCTATCCGAAGTGAAGTGCAACATTCGAGCTCGCTTATCAATGATGCATCCCTCGGAAAATAATCCTGTCGGTGCCCGTGTAGGTATACAACATTATTTTTAGTATAATTATGCGAAACCCGAAACACGTGTCTAGTATTTTTATGTAAAGAATCGTATGTACATAATTTTTAAAACTGCATCATGTTCATGAAAAATCACAAAGGTTACCTGTTTGTCCTTACGAAAACATGCTCACCCGCGCCTTCTTGCGTTCATTGATAATAATAAAATACCTAGGTACCTAACCGTTCGGCGCCGGCGCGGAGATTGGATAACCTACTTAGTGTCGCTCGGTGTCCAAATTTTTACATTTTATAAATATTTTTGGGACAAAATATAACATGGGGTAAAAAATTATTGGAATCGATTCAGTTAGGTACTTATTCTGAACAAACTATCCGATTTCGCATATACCTACTAAAAATAACGTTGTATAATTAATTAGTGTAAACGCGGGGTCACGCTTCAAAATCAGTACCTAGCAAAGAATGGAAGGCTACTACTAAATACCTAGGGCGGCCGAGATTGCTAGTCCGCCTCTGCATACATGGTTCGTGGTCCTACAGGTACCTACCTACATATTGTTTATCAATTGTGATAACATCATCTGCCTAGCCTCTTCCCAACTATGTTGGTGTCGGCTTCCAGTCTAACCGGATTCAGCTAAGTAGGTACCAGTATATTTTACATGAAGCGACTGCGTGTCTGACCTCGACAACTCAGTTACTGGGTAATACGAAACCCCTCGGTAAGACTGATTGTCAGATTTTCGGGCTTCTGACGACCCGTAACGACTGTCAATGATCCACGAATGACAGCCGGGACCAACGGCTTAACGTGCTTTCCGAGGCACGGAGGGGTCTTGGTATGTAAAGATCACCTATCCACGGACCAACTGCAACCGCGGCAATCGATCGATCGACACGTGCGGCTGTTATTACATAGCCACAAGCCCCTCCTCTTTGATTGTGATAATAATACAAAATATTTTAATCTTCAGATTGCTGCAAGGGGATTATTGCCTCGAAGGCGATTTAGACAGAGAAGCTAGTAAGACGAAAAAGAGGACCGATGAGGACAGACTAATGTTCCATTCGGATATACTCGCGGAGATTTTTGATATAAAATCTCCAGATTCTGAATCAAGTAAGTACCTAATAAATTAGGTATTGCTAAAAAGTTAGTCTTGTAAATTGCGTAATGCATTTGAAAATACTAACTGACGTTGTTTTTATTTAGTTACAGCAAACAGTTTAGATTCTGAAGATGAGAGACAAATCAAGCAATATATACAGTAAAGAAAACTAATTTATGTAGTATCTAGCTATTAGTGCTAACATTGTTTGTACAATACGATATTTGGGTACAGTCGACCTCCCGACACGCGTCCGTTGTAAAAAGGGCTTTTAAGATCCGTGGTATATCTGTCGCGCAATTTTGTTTTTTTTTTTTCAAAATGGCGGCCACGCATGTTGCCTATTTATATTGATAGCTGACATTAATGCAAACAGAAAACATAATAGAACCGAATCTGTGACCGAACCCAGTAAAGTGCCACGGTTGTTGATCACGTGGCATCCATATTTTTGAACTTGCATGAATCTTGTTGCATAGATTTTTGCTTACTTTAAACATTCAGAGTGATTGTTTCAAACATCTAGTAGCCATTTTGAAAAAAAAAAAAAAATAGTGCGATAGTAAGTATGCCAGGCTCCATAAAAAGACTTTAATCCCCATTGACCTCGGCTGGCCTTGTGTATTACGGAGTTCTAACAATAAAAACTAGACAAATTATGGCGAACGTCGACGCCATTTTGTACACTCAGCGTCGACCGGCGTCTTCGCGGCGAGTACACCGCGCGCTCGCTGCGAACTCGCGGTGAGCTCGCTGCGCACCCGCCTCGCTTTGGACTCGCTTGCAAATCGCCAGTGTGATAAGGCCCTGGGTCGCTGATCGCGTCTGTCATTCAAAAGTTATGAAAAGCTTTTTTGGAATTGCACAGTGTTGCTAATACCGTTCTAATTTTGTACCCATGGCAATATGTAAGTTCCATGGTTGTAACCGCTCTATATTAGATTTCATCACGCGTTCGTATTTCCGATGATAGAAGACAATTATTGGGATTGCCGAAGCTTTACTTTTGCTGGGAGACCTGTAGGTATAGGTAAGTATTCTTTTAATTGTGAAAAGTAATTAATAATTATATAACGATAATTATTTTTTCTAGAAATAATGTGGATCGTGTGAGCTTTGCGGGCGGAGTCATAAAGACCATAGCTAAGAGTGTCACACATACTAACTTATTTGACGCCCATAAAGTGTAAGATTCTTTCCAAATTATTGCCGTTACGTTCCTGAGCTCTAACTTAACGAAGTCCTTATTTCCAGGTCTGGTCTGGTTTCCGACGAGACCTTGCGAAAATACAGGTACCTACTGATGCTTATCATATTTCAATTAATGAAGAATGGTTATTCTGTCTCAATATTAAATATTTCTGATTTTTAGAATGGCTGAAGAGCTATTCCGACGTGGACGTGAGAAGTAAGTTTTACTTGAAGATTGAAATCGATTTAAAAAGTAGGTAGGTTCCATTTGTAGTTTCTAACAAGTATAGGTAGGTACTTACTTATACTTGTTTATCATTAGGTGAGTTATCCTTAAACGACAATTGATATTATGTACAAATTTTCGATCTCGACCTAGAGTAGGTATAGCTACGGCAGGTATACCTACCAACCTACTTGGGTATGCCTACTATTCTTCAGTGAGGAACGAAGAAACGAGACTGAAGTCAGTGCCAGACGATCGTCAATAAGCCTTTCTGCAGAGGTGGCCTTGTCCATTCCTGCCGTGTAGACGGTTGTTGCCCGACTTGACTTTCAATGACCTTCATGGACGGGCGTGGGTTGTCGACCGCGCGCTGCCAAGATGGCCGACCAAAAACAAGAGCGCGATCTTTTGTGGCAGGTACAGCCAACAAAAGAGATAAGTATGCAGGATCATCGGATGAAGTTTAGTAAGAAACCGATGGATGTTGTCGACCGTTTAATTTAATAAATGAGTTGTTTGTTTTATATTAATAAAATTAAATTTTATTCGAGAACATCCATCAGTTTCTTACTAAACTTCAACTACATCAATCCGACGATACTGCATACTTATCTCTTTTGTTGACTGTACATCGATGCGCCACCTGTCACCTGACACCATGGATGCACTTCATGCACTCAGATGCAGTACATGATTCGGAACCCCTCCTGCGTTGAAATTTTTCACCAGTTATCTATACACCGTGTCCTTCACGTTACCCATAAATTTTGTCAAACGCTTCTACAGCTTTTACAAATTAAATCTAGCAAAGGATAGTAGGTACTTAAAAAGGCTTCGTTAGAAAGATATTTGTAATGTAATTTAATTAAATTTAATTGAGCGAAGCAAGTTTTAGCCTGCCAAATCTTTTTTTTGTCTCTCCTTTTGGTGTATTTTTTTTTCATGAATAAAAGTACGTCCACATCGTTGCCAATTCGGATAAAGAGGCATGCATAGCGGGTGATTTACGTCAAGGTATTTTAGTTTGTAGGAATATTAACAAAAAATTAAAAAAAAATTATTCATTAATGTGTCCATAATGAAAAATGCTTATTCCAATGGTCTGAACGTCTGGTCGAAGTTTATGTATGTCGTCCGGAACACGGTATTGTATAAATAAATCAAAGTCGGGTTATTTACACCATTTATAACTCAAGAACGGCTGATCCGATTTTTATGATGGTTTGATTTGTTGGATTTGTCTCCACCCCGAATAGCAGAATAACTATTAAAACATGGGAAATATGAACGGGGAATAATACTCATACTTTTTCCAATTTATTGATTCTAAGGCATGTATGAAGTTCGCCGGGTCAGCTAGTTAAAAATAAATTTGCTATTCCATACATTTTGACTGCGTAGTAGTTCGTAGGTACCTACTTATTGCACTTTTCTATGAAACAGCAGATTTTTTTTTTTTGATAACCGTCTATATATTTCTACGCTAGGGAGTCTAGAATTATGTGCTGAGTTCGTGGTTACAGTGCGTCCATGCTCCTGTCACCCTGTCTAGGGACCTCACTTATCTGGGATTTGTCATCAAGTTACTATGTCGTCCAGTAATTCAATTAAATTTGAGTGACTCAGAATAATTAGCCGTTCTTTTAGCCAGCGTTTCATCTAATCCACATTCTTTTTTTTTACTTAAAAAAAGAACAAGTGCTACATAAACGCCAACTATTGAAATTTAGATAGTGTGAAAGCCAAAATCACGCGAATGGGGGCGCCGTTTGTGTGATTTCGGTCCGTGAGCTCTAATCACATTGAAGTCTGGAGCTTGTCGCCAACCGTGTAGCCGACACGCCTGACGCGACACCTGGCGCGTTTTCAACCTCTCGTTAGAGAGTACCTTGAATATTCCTTGTTAGGGTTCTGTACCAAAATGGTAAAACGGAACCCTTATGGTGAGACTAAGTCTGTCTGTGTGTCTGTCTGTCACAGCTGGATATCTCAAGAACTACTAATGCTATCAACTTGAAATTTGGACTAGTTTTAGATGACGTTTGCCCAACTATTTTGCAAAAGAAAGAAAGAAATAAAAATATATGTATATTTTTTGCAACAGAGACTGAAAGGGGACGGGGTCTGAAAAATTCGAAGCGGGGCTACTAGGGGGAGGGTATCATATGAAAGAGCGCAGTTTGCGCATTCTCCAACATTTTTTCTTTTTTTTTTCATAGTTTTCGACTTTTGATGAAAAATGTAAAAAAAAATACCGTTCCTCCCCCCCCCCTTATCTCCGAAGTTTGCAAAGACAAAAATCGGAAATTATTCTATATGATAGAAGTAGAGTAAAGATTACAGGAAAAATAAAACGAAGTCTCTAAATAGCACACTTTTTCAGAAATCATCAACAAAAGTTACATTAGTTCCACTATCGGTCAAGAGATGGACACTGACATGAAACTGCAATATTCTACACCGCAGTGCAGTGTTAAAATTCTTTGATGAATATAGGCCTCGCCGGTGAAAAATTTAAAAACATGATGGTACGGAACCCTCGGTGTGCAAGTCCGACTCGCTCTGGCCCGGTTTTTTCAACTGATCACAGAACACTTAGGTACTTCCTAGCGAAGCAACCGACCCTCTGACAAGGTCACCTCTGCAAAAAAGGCTTGTTGACGATCGTCTGGCATTAGCTTTAGAAATTTTCGAAATGGTTGTTTAATAACTGACCACAATTATTATAAACTAGTCTTGTTGAGATAAAATATTTATTTTTATTTTTTACCTAATTTTTTGTCTGTTTGTCATCTATTTTTAGAAAAGTTTCTATCAGTGTTCCTTCTCCAACCGATCCTGACATACGCAAAGAAATAATTAGACGTCAGACTGGCTTCGTGCGTCCGGAAGACTTAGCTAGGATGCGCCAATTCGAACGACCGGATGAAAATGATTATGATTTAAGTGATGATGACGAACTCGACGATTATCTACCATATACTAGGTGACAGCGCTAAAAACATTAAAGTAGCTTGCCCTTTAGGGTTCTGTACCTACTTACCTCAAAAGAAAAAAAACGGAACCCTTATTTTATTCACTTTGTTGTCCTTGTCCGTCTCTAAGGAACTCTGGACCGTTTTTCTCAAGAACCCGAGTCTGCGGTTCCTAAACGGGTGAAAAAAGTCAACGCAATCAAAAGATAGTCATTTATTATACCTATGTACTTACATATTTTGATACTCCTGTCTAAATCTTATTTTTCAACTTATACTACTTCCCGTTGAAATTGAAATGGAAAAAAATGGCTGTAAACACAAAAAAGTAGTTGAAAAAATATATACAGGGTGACTGGTAAAACATTACTTTTACTATGGGACCAAACCTGAAATCGCGAAAAAAAAATCAGCTCTTCCCTCCATTTTGACGAGTAGGTGTACGAACATAAATGTAGGGAACAGCTGATTTTGTATTCCTAAATTTTTTCGTCGTCGGTTAAAAATAAAAGTGTATTTGTTAGTTTTTTTTTACTAAATTTAATTACCTACTTAGGTAAATAATTTTATATTTAACTTTTGCGTCTAGTATATTATATTCTTAATTTAGTTAATAATCCTCCCTTTCACAGAGAGGAGGCCTCCCAGCAGTGGGGAGAGGAGGCCTCCCAGCAACATTATAGGCCGATTATGCAAGTTAATAAGATAAAGTCAACGAAGTTATGACGATTATGACGTATGCTTTATGGCTACTAGAAAATTTGAGGGGTTTACAAGTAACCACTGAAGAATTCCATTATCCGCCTCCTGGCTCCATCATCAGACCCTCGACACCAAGTGCAATATATTGAACCTCTTTGTTTAAGCACAAGATTGGAATTTCTTTAGAAAAACTCATGGAGAAATTGAAACTTCTATAATTTAGATAATTTTTTAACATTTATAGCGGAGCCGAACAATGAATCTGTATAAAGTCTTTTCTTCCCGTCTACCGACACACCAACAAAAATAAAAAAATAAAATAATTGCATGTAGACGCAAAACACGCGGATGATGATTTGCCCAAACAAAATGAGCAGGCGCCAACATAATTCCCCCCGTTGAAGGGCGCAGAGCTTCAACCAGGAAACTCTTCACATGTAGGCAGGGGACACAGGCGAACTAGAGATCGACGCACGCAGCCTCTTGCCGTATTGATATCTGCGACTCGAGATATGCCATCTGCTCCAGGGAAAAGCCTGGCGACACGTCCGAGGCGCCAATTGAGTGGTGGTGTATTGTCTTCTTGTAGAATGACAAGATCTCCGATATTCAGCTTCTTAGCATCAGTCTTCCATTTAGTGCGTTGATGAAGTTCGGAGATATATTCCCTTTGCCAGCGCTTCCAAAATGCTTGCCTTATTTGCTCAAGGCGAGCGTACCGGTTTCGATGAGTTGTCTTGCAATCGTCTTGAACTGGGGTTGGCAGCGCATTGAGTGATCTGCCAATCAGGAAGTGCCCTGGGGATAAGGATAGGAAATCGTCAGGGGATGAAGACATAGGGCACAAGGGGCGACTATTTAAAACTGCCTCTACTTGTGCGAATAAGGTACCTATTTCTTCGAAGGAAAGATGGGAATTTCCCATGACTCTTTTGACATGATATTTAGCAGCCTTAATTCCAGCTTCCCAGATTCCACCGAAGTGAGGACTGTAAGCAGGTATAAATGAAAATTTTATCCCTTCTCCTGCTGCAAACTGAGAAAGAGATTCGCTAGTTTGTTTTAGAAAACTACTAATTTCCTTAGCAGCAGCAACGAAATTTCGTCCGTTGTCAGAGCAAACCTCCGCTGGCTTGCCACGGCGGGCAACAAATCGACGAAATGTCATAATAAAGGCTTCCTTAGTCAAATCGCTAACGGGTTCTAAATGAACGCATTTGAAACGTAAACAAATAAATAGACATAAGTAGCATTTTACTAACCTAGCACCACGTCCTTTGCGATTTAATATAAGGAAGGGACCGGCGTAGTCAATTCCAACAGATTTGAAAGGAAAATCAACTGAAACACGATTTGTTGGTAAGTTGCCCATTTTTGGGGATATGGTTTGCCCACGAACACGCACGCAAGTAACACATTGCTTTACAACGCTTCTAGCTAACCTTCTGCCGTTTATAGGCCACACAGAGTCTCTGACCGTTGCTAGCAATAGCTGTGGACCAGCATGTAAATTTCGTAAGTGTTCGTGTACAAAATAAAGTTTTGTTACATAATGAGAAGAATCCAAAAGTAATGGATGTTTTTTATCAAACGAATAATTAGAATTATGTAATCTCCCACCCACTCTTATTAGATTAGTTGTGGGCTCAAAGAAAGGTGATAAACATAATAATTTAGATTTAGGCGATAATGATTCTGATTGAATTCTTTTATATTCAAGAGGAAAAGATTGTTTTTGTGCAACTCGACAAATGAACATAAAGGAATTATTTAATTCTTGCACTGTTAAAGGGCCAGATAAGCGACTAAGCCTATTTGATAGTTTTGAGTTGTGTAAAAAGCGTAAAATATATGCAAATGTTCTTTGTAATTTAGAAAAGGTTGAAAATATTTAAAATCAAATGTTGAATCAGGTAAATTGATATAATGACTTTTTATTTCAGGTAATTCAATGTTTTGATTTTGATGTAATTTTGGCCATTTGGATTTCAACGACGGGCCTCGCCACCACATCGAATTGCACGAAGGTGACGAGCGTTTACACCTCGAGAAATTAGGTCAGCAGGGTTAACGTCAGTGGGAACATGACGCCAATCCATGCCATTAGTAAGATCTAAAATTTCAGCTATTCTATTTGCAACAAATGTTTTTAGTTTACTTGGGTAATTTTTTATCCAGCATAGTACGATATTAGAATCGCACCAATGAGTTATTTTTGTAGGAGGAAGTCTTAAGGACTCAGTAACAGCTCGACATAGATTAGCTGATAACAACGCCGCGCACAGTTCGAGGCGAGGTATGGTGAGGGGCTTTATGGGAGCAACTTTGGATTTCGAACATAACAAACTTACTGTCACCTCATCGTTTTCGTTCAGCGTTCTCATGTAGATACAAGCCCCGTACGCGACTTGTGAGGCGTCGCTGAATGAATGCAGTTCTATGGACTTTGGTGAGTCACCAATTACTCTACGTGAAATATGAGAATATGAAAGTCTGCAAGTAAAGGTAAGTTTTGTGAAATTTCATTCCAACTTTCCTGTATTTCGTCAGGTACAGGTTGATCCCAGTCAATTCCCTGGACCCACAACCTTTGAATCAATATTTTAGATTGAATTATACATGGGCTTATTAACCCAAGTGGATCAAAGATGCGAAGTGACTGCGACATTATAAATCTTTTGGTAATTATTGTGTTATTTATGTTTTTATTTTTTACAGGAAAATTGAACGTGTCATCACTTGGATCCCACCCTAGACCAAGAGTACTGGAGGATTCACTCAAGGTAAGTTTTTCTTTTGTATTAATTTCTATATTATGGAATAATTTAGATAAATTAGTTTTGTATTTTCGTAGAGGAAAACAAGCAGCGTTTAAAGCAGTAGAAAGGGCCTTTTGTATGTATAAAAGTTGATCTTCATTGTCTGAGCCTGTAATGACGTCGTCGACGAAGAAGTCATTTTGTATTATAGTTTTAATTAATTCATCATCACACTCTTCTCCTACTTGCCACAGACATTTAGTGCTAAGATAGCTGGCACTTGCAGTACCGTAAGTGACAGTATCTAAACGCAAAGTTTGAATAGGATGCGACTCATCTTCTCTCCATAATATTAATTGAAGATCACAATCATGCGGATCCATAGCAATTTGTCTATACATTTTAGCTATGTCTCCAGTCAAAATATACTTATATTGACGTGCTCTAATTAGAATGGAGAATAGAGAATTCTGCAGATTAGGCCCAACCATTAAGATGTCATTTAGAGAGTAGCCAGAGGTTGTAGGAGTGGAGCCATCAAACACTACTCGAATTTTGGTGGACTCACTGTCCTCTTTGAATACAGCATGATGACATAGGAAGTAAGAAGGATTTGGTATTGCAACAGGTGACACTGAAAGATGTCCCAGAGTTGAATATTCACGTATAAATTCTACGTAATGTGACTTTAGTGTCGGATTTTTTCTAAATCTTTTTTCGAGATTTATGAAACGTTTTTTAGCTTGGTTATAAGAATCACCGAGGCAGTCAGGTGAGTCCTTTAGTGGTAACTTCACTCTAAATCTGCCATTACTCAAACGAGTTGTGGTTTTGTGAAATTGTTTTTCACATGCTATTTCGTTGGGACTGAGAATCTTTCTTTGAGGGAGGTTCTCGAGTTCCCAGAATTTAGTGAGCATTTCATCAAAATTGTTTTTTGGAACAATTGCATGATTGCATTGAATATTTTGATTGAATTTTTGTGCATTGATAGGGCCGGCTATAATCCAACCTAATTTAGAATTTTGTAATTTAGGATTATTTGGACCTAGGGATCGTTGGCCACTGACTATTATATCCCAGAAGATGTCTGCACCAATGAGTATCTCAATGGCAGCAGGTTCATTGAATTTAGGATCAGCTAATATAATACCCGTTGGTATTTTCAGGTGATTTATATCGACGAAAACCTTTGGAATGTCTCCGGTAAGTTGGTTAAGAACATAGCTAGACAACTTAACTTGGTAAGTGCCATGGATTGATTTTAAGTGAGTAACACAACTTTCTAATATTGTGTCACATTTATTGTTTCCTATTCCTATAACATTTAATGCATTTAACGGATTACACATTAAACCTAACCTTTGTTGCAGGGATTTTGTAATGAAAGTAGACTGGCTGCCACTGTCTAACAACGCGCGAACCCTTTCGGTTTTGTTATTTTGAGGATTGTAAACTTCTATTATAGCTGTAGACAGAAATACATGACCATTATTTTGTTGAGAGAAAGCCACTAAGGTCTCCTTTTTACTATCGTCATTTGCGTTTATTGTGTTACAGTTAGCTGGTACGCTAGGATCGTGCAGAAGAGTATTATGCCTTTGGTTGCACTGTCGACACGTACCCATGCCGCACTCAGACGCAGGATGACCTTGGCGCAAGCAATTTATACACAATTTATATTGGGTTATGCATGACATTTTCTCTTGAATGGATTTTGACTTAAAAGTTGGACAATCATAGATCCTATGGTTTCCATTGCATACTACACACAGATAAACAGTTGAAGAATTATTACGAGATTGAGAGGTGGATGCAAAGACATTGGTATTTTGGTTACGGCTTGATTTATTAGAAAAAGGCTTATTGTTATTTGATTGAGATTGATTAGATGAGGGACGTGGGTTTTGTTGTGATTTAGAATTATTGTTATTGTTGCTTATAGATTTATTTTGATTAAATGATTCTAGTACATTAGCGCGGTCAATTAAGAATTTATTAAATTGCTCTAAAGTTGGCAAGTCATTCACGCAATCTATTGTGTTGCGATATTCTTCCCATTTTAGTATGGTACGACTATCCAATTTAAGCGATAAAATAAATATTAACAACATATCCCAATGCTCTGTAGGTAGACCTAAACTCTTTAAGGCTCTTAGATTTTTAGTGACATTATCAACTAAACTTCGAAGAGACTTATCTGACTCACGCGTTATCGGTTGAATATTTATTAAAGAATCTAGGTGATGATTCATAAGAATCCTTTTGTGATCGTAACGCTCGCAAACCTGTTTCCAAGCCTCTTGGTAATTAGCCGAAGATACCTCGAGATTTGATATAACACGCGCAGCGTCGCCTTCCAGATAAGAAACTAAATAATGAAACTTATGTATATCTTGAATGCGCTCATTTTTATGAATCAAACTAAGAAATGTGTCCCGAAATTCGAGCCAGCGGAAGTGTGATCCATCGAACTTAGAAATCTGTATTTGAGGCAATCTAAAACCCACGATTTGATGATCTGAATCCGCATTTACAAAGATGGATTGACGACGCTTAACATCATCATCACTACTATATTGTTGTAGTTCCGTCTGGGCTATAGCTATATTTTGAACTATATCTTGTTCAATGCGTTCTCGCTCATCAAGTTCTACTTGAATATTTGAAGCATTTAAACTTCAATCTCAGTTTGCAAATCATCAAACCTTGTCGATAATCCTTGAAACTTATTTAATCTTAAACCCAATTCCGCAATATCTATGCTTGATAACTCGGGTAATTCACTAATTTTGACCAAATAGTTTTTAAATTTTGTAATTTGTCCTTTAATTGAACTACGTTTTACTAGTAATTCCTTTAAAGACCCCTTGGCAGAGGATTTATCGCCACCTTCTTGCAGCATTTTAAAATGTAAATAGTAATAGAAATTAAGATACAAGTGAATTAAACGTAGGTACCTATAATTTTAGTATTATACTTAAAACCAATGGGAATTGAATATCGACAACGTTTAAACTGATTCAAAAAAGGAATAAAATAATGATAATCTCACGCTCCTCCTCTCGGTGGAATCTCCTGGAACTTGACCTCGGATGGCTGCAGTGCCTCACTCAGCAAGCGGGCAATGATGGCTGCAAACTCAGTCGAACGACTTGAACCTCAGGATAACGCCTGAAAATTTCGGCAAATCGGTTTAAATATAGGGAAAAAACCGAATGTATCGAGGTAGGAGTTGTCAATTTAGATTAAGACTTATTTAGTTATGTGTAGGTGCGTTGTTTTGCAAATGAATAATCTATTGAGCAAGGATTGAATTTGGAAAAACTCAATATGATTTTATAGTGGACGGTGAGTATAAGTAGGTAGTTTACCTATATACTTCTTTGCCACGATCAACCGATAAGATTAAGGAATATAGCACAAATAAAGGCTAGTTATTGGAGTAAAGGTATTTTAGAAAGGATTATGTATGAAATTTGGAGATTGGTTGTATTTTGGTGAGGTAGAACGGAACACAAGGAGGCACTTAACTTGCTGATACTGATGAATTCCTGGAATCCCGTTACGATCTTTAGTTGACTCGTTGGCACGGAAGACCAGACTGGTTGCTTGTACTGTGGTAGCTTCCAATTTCGTTCTCCTTTGGCTCTTCAGTATCGCCGAGTATGACGCAACTTGAGTTCTACTATATTACTCAATTTTCCATTGAACTAGTCCTGTCACGGTCGCCAAAATCTTTGTTTAAGCACAAGATTGGAATTTCTTTAGAAAAACTCATGGAGAAATTGAAACTTCTATAATTTAGATAATTTTTTAACATTTATAGCGGAGCCGAACAATGAATCTGTATAAAGTCTTTTCTTCCCGTCTACCGACACACCAACAAAAATAAAAAAATAAAATAATTGCATGTAGACGCAAAACACGCGGATGATGATTTGCCCAAACAAAATGAGCAGGCGCCAACAGAACCCGTCAAAACGAATCATATGACCCCACACTCGAGGGGTTTACTAGTAACCCCTAAAGACTTCCGCTATCCATATCCTAGCTCCATCATCAGACCCTCGACACCAAGTGCATTGGACTCGTCAAAACGAATCATATGACCCCAAACTCGAGGGGTTTACTAGTAAAGCCTAAAGACTTTCACTCTCCATAATTATCCTGGCTCCATCATCAGACCCTCGACACCAAGTTCATTATATTGGCCGTGTTAGTCTTGTAGTATGCGCGCTACTGCTGCGCATAAGGCCGGGGTTCGATTCCCAGGTCGGGCAAAGTTTTATTGGGTTTTCCATTAGGAATTTCTCAGTAGATACCCGGAGTCTGGAAATCGTGCTCGGTCGATGGCAATATGCTCGAATCGGCTCGACTCCTATTTAAACCTTTTGAACGCCACGGTCGGGTATAGACGACAAACGAAAACGTGCCCAACACGCGTTTTCTTGTCGGCTGTAGACGACGGTGGCGTGTTGGGCTCATTTTCGTTTGTCGTCTATACCCTACCGTGGCGTTCAAAAGGTAAAAATGTCGTTTTCTTGTCGGCTGTAGACGACTGTTGCGTGTTGGGCACGTTTTCGTTCGTCGTCTATACCCGACCGTGGCGTTCAAAAGGTTAAGGAATTTAAATATGACAAAATACTTAGGTACTTGTATACTTTCAGTAGAACAGTCGTAATATTATTTGCTTATAATTTGTATCTTTTTTTTAGACAAGTCTCAATACAACCACCCTCAGTAACTTCATATAAAACTAGGAGTGGTTTTGGCCGTCTGGACAGTAAAGACAAGAAAGATGATATAGTAGACGCAATCAAGGAGATGCTACATGAAAAAATCGGAGAAGAAATTGAGAAAAGGTGATTACTTTACATAAAACCCTAACTCGATATTTGAATAAAATAAACACTAGTTTGGTAGGCGAAAGCGTCAGGGTAGTAGGGTAGTCCGCGAATATCAAATTTTCCAACGTTTTTTGTTTTTTTCAATTTGCAGGTCAGTATCAGATTGTATGATTGTATGTTGATCAAAATATGATTCGCGGGCGTAACAAATATTTATTTAAGTACTTATAGAATTATAATCATAAAAATCATCAAATACATCGCTCTCATATTAGCCTATTAAATTACTATTTCATGAAATCATGTCATTTTAGGCCAATTTTACCTCAAGGAGTTTAATCATAACAATCAGCAATACAGGAGGATTAATCATAACAATCAGCAATACAGCTGATTGTTACGGTCGCGAATCATATTGTAATCAATATTCAACCTGACAAATTGCAAAAAAAACGTAAGTAAATTTGAATTTCGCAATCTATCTTATTGCAATCCCCCTTGAAACAAAATGGCCTGCTGCACGCATTAGCAAAATTGTATACCTACCTAACCTACGGATCAGGATTTTTGAGTAGTAACCCAACATACCTAACTTATCTAAGGGCTGATTTTTCCAACGCCAATAGTTTTATCCAAGGAGTAATTTTGAATTTTTGACAGTTTTTTCATACAAAATCTGTCAGACGTCAATTTTATTCCACGTATAAAATTATCTGTCGATTGCAAAATTTGCCCTAAGAATAATAACATCCTTTAAAGATATGCTAAGCAAGTAGGTAAGTGCCAACAATACCTATTTTTAATGCATTTTTGCCATTTTAATGGAAGTGCTATACCTACCTGCCGCCACGTCTGTAATTAGGTACTTAAATAAACAATCGTAGTTATTTTAAGTGTAGGTATTGCCAATTCGCCACTTAATGAATTGTCCGCAATCATGTACTTTAGCGTTATGTAGTAGTCTTAGTTGACTTTTGATTGACCATCTATAATATAAAAATGAATTGCTGAATGTGTTGCTAAGCGCAAATCTCGAGAACAGCTGAACCGATTTCGCTAATTCTTTTTTTAGAATATTCCTTGAAGTACGAGGATGGTTCTTACGCAGAGAATAATTTAATATATCTATGGAAGTAGGGTAGGAGTAGTGTAGGAGTAGGTTAGGAGTAGAGTAGGAGTAGGTTAGAAGTAGGGTAGGAGTAGTGTAGGAGTAGGGTAGGAGTAGGTTAGGAGTAGAGTAGGAGTAGGTTAGAAGTAGGGTAGGAGTAGTGTAGGAGTAGGGTAGGAGTAGGGTAGGAGTAGTGTAGGAGTAGGGTAGGGGTAGGGTAGGAGTAGGGTAGGGGTAGGGTAGGAGTAGGGTAGGAGTAGTGTAGGAGTAGGGTTGGGGTAGGGTAGGGTAAGGGGTAGGACACCTCGCAAACGAAGTAGCGCCGGGCAGCTAGAAATAATTTATATGGCAAAATAACGTTTGCCGGGTCAGCTAGTTTGTAATAAAAAGGTCATAGACGTACCTACCTAGGTGTGAGGTGACGTTCAGTTTTTGTGTTCCCAAGACTTGATTACTATCTGAGATTCTGAATTCAAGTAAGTAGGTAATAAGTCCCTAAAACTATAATAAATTTTGTTTTCTTTCTTTATAGAGAAAGACTTATGTCCGAACAATTTGACATCCCTGTAAAGCCTGATTCCTCAGCGACAGTGCGCAGGTTCATAAGTGGGCCGGAACAGCGATCGACAATAGCACGAGAAAAAAAAGGAGAAAGGTTATTGCTTTGCCTAATAACTACCTAGCTAAACGATATAATTTTAATTAGATAGGTTACTGTTGTGTTACAGTCGTCCTTCAGTCAGACCGAATTTCGGCCATGCGACCAATCTCAGCAGATACCAGTGCATGCAGCGTATGCAGCGTATGCAAGTGTATGCGCGGTGAGGGAAGAGTGAGTGCACCTGTGGCGATCTCTTCTCTCACTCTCAGATTCCTGTGAGACCGGACAGAGATCAGTAAAGCTATTCACAACCATCCGACAGGCTATCGTATCGACAATTACACATTTCGATACCATAACGGCCCTAGGGCGGTGCGAACGGTGCGACGGCGCCGCGCCGGGCGCCGTCATGGGAGAGGCGCTGAAATGCGACCACCGGGCACCAGTCAGATAATAGTAACTTAAGTACTATAAAGCGCGAACGCGGAGTATGTGTAGACCGAGACTCCAGTCCGATCACCATGTATGGCAAGCCGATCCCTGAAGGGGGAAGCTAGCTAAACACTTAGGTGTTATCCTAGACCAACATCTCACTTTCAGTGAGCACATAAAGACGGCTCGTTCGCGTGCCGCTTTCGCTCTCAGTAGGCTCCACTTCATACTGACCGCCCGCAGCAAATTGCGCCTCTACATCGCGGTCACCCCGCGTCCCTTCATGACCTATGCTTGCGTCGTCTACGCTCACGCTAAGCCTCACCATCTGCATAGAATGCAGACCCTCCTCAGAAAGGTCACGGCAGCCCCCTTCTACGTCCGCAATGAGAGTCTACATTTAGATCACAGAATGCCCACCGTCAGAATGGCGGGTGTACTGCTACAGAACTGAATATGTTATATATGAAAGGAATGTACCAGCAATGTACCTGAATGTACCTTTAATGAAATTCAATGTACCTCCAAGAAACAAGAACAATTGTAATAATAAAGTGAGCCGCAGTCCTGACAGTCAGAATGACGGGTGAATACTAATAATGAATGTAATAAATATCTTATGGTTACCCAATATTTACCAGAGGAATGTCCTTCAATGTACATACCTCATAAAAATACAATCTGAAAATATAATGCGACGAGTAATTAACGAGAAAATAAAAAAAAAGAAATTTTGATGCCTACCAATTTTTAATAGCAATGTGAGTAGTGTTATTTGCTCGTATTGAGAATTGAACGTGATTATGAGAGGATTATTTACATTTTTTTACATACCTACATGTGATTTGATAAATAAAACAAATATTGATTAGAAAATGAATTATCATTTACTCAACGTTTATGAAAAGCAGTGAAAAATGTAAATAATCCTCTCATAATTACGTTCAATTTAATTCGAGCAAATAACACCATACTCACATTGCTATTAAAAATTGGTAGGCGTCAAAATTTCTTGTCTTGATTTTCTCGTTAATTACTCGTCGCTTTATATTTTGAGATTATATTTTTATGAGGTAAGTATATTGAAGGTACATTCCTATGGTAAATATTAGGTAACCATAAGATATCTATTACATTCATTATTAGTATTCACCCGTCATTCTGACTGTCAGGACTGCGGCTCACTTTATTATTACAATTGTTCTTGTTTCTTGGAGGTACATTGAATTTCATTAAAGGTACATTCAGGTATTGCTGGTGCATTCCTTTCATATATAACATATTCAGTTCTGTAACAGTACACCCGTCATTCTGACCTAGACCACCGTCCAGTAGTTCATGAATCGCCTCTTTAAGCGTTTCTTTGATTCTGCTACCAAGCACCCCAATCCCCTGATTGCAGCGGCCGCCCGAAACACTCCCTTCCGCATAAGTAGGATTCGCCGACCGAGGCATACCCTTATCATCCCCGACGACGCCACGACCCTCCTACAGGAAAGTAGTAAGGCCACCAGTCTCTCAGAAAGTACAAGCCCCGCCCGACAGCCGTCCTTCCGTCCTCGCCGTCCGTCGAGGCCGCGACGCCCCATACCATGTCCGGTCCGACCCTTGCTCGAGCCAACCCGCGCCGCTGAGCCTGTACTTTTAAATTCGTCCCTAAATAATTCCGATCCAGCCTGTCCCTTGCTGCCCGCTTCTTTATAATTTAGTAGTTATTGTGTATAGTGCCTACTAAAAATCGTGAGTCCAGTACTGTTGATATTCAAGAATATAGGTACAATAATTTTAATGTGGTTCCTCAATCTATACATAAGCTGTGACTTATCTAGGAGCGTGAATTTCCATGAAAATATTTTGGTCAATTTATATTCCACTTCAAATATCTACATTTAGTAGTAAGTGTGTTCGAATTTGTAGCTTAAGGACAAATTAGTACCTAAATCTGAGTGGATTTAGTAAATAAACACATTTTATTTGGGTCCTCAATCCTAACGTTACGTACATACCTACTTGAGATCACAACGGAATCAAAAACCAGAGACACTATAAATGTCAACTAAATACATATGTACCTACAGATCAACATTGTATAATTATGTTAGGTATCTGAAAAATAAATTGCTCATCGATTCGCGGGGTTATATGAATGAAACCAGCATGACTAGTTTTTGAAATTACCTAATCGAAATATAGGTTCATAATTATGTATTAATAATCAATATTTTGGTATTTAGTAACCAATTTCGACATTAAGTTGAAGAATGAATTAATATTGGTGGTCGGTGCTTTTACGAGTTTTACAGTGAGAATCATAGGCGTAACAAAACATGTCATCCTGTACTAGTGACATTTATATTGGCCTATGCCAGCGTCGCTAATTCCAGGGATACTCGAAACTTCGTAAAAACATTTAGTTCTCCCAATTCACTCATTTTTAGGGTTTCGTACCAAAATAGTAAAAAGGAATGGGTTCCTTTTTACCATTTTGGTAGACTTGGGTAAGGTGCGACTCTGTCTGTCCGTCTGTCACAGCTGGATATCTCAAGAACTACTAATGCTATCAACTTGAAATTTAGAATAGTTTTACATTTGTTTTGTTTTTCGTTTGCCCAACTATTTGCAAGAAAGAAAGAAATATACATATATAAAGCTTATTATAAACAAATGAAAAATTAAGATAGGTAGTAGTAACTTGTAGTATGTTCTTTAGGGCACTGATTTAAAGAGGCAGTTGTAAATAGCGGTTTTGGTAAGTTAAAAATTATAAATGGCACGTTTAATAAACTTGTTCAGCAGTTAAAACTAAGCAGTAAAGTAAACAAAAATGAGTAATAAAAAATAATGAAATGGATCAGTGAATATATAATTGAGTGGGAAAATAATTAAATGGGCGGTAAAAATTATTGAACGAGCAGTTACGTGTGGGCAGTAATAAATCGGAATTTGTTGGTAATAAATCTCATTCTAAGCAATTCTATAAACAATGAGGTGGTAAAGTAGTTTTGGGTGTGTAGTCGACGGAGCCCCGCTTCGCGGGGCCCCTATTTCTGTCTACAGGGTTTAAAGGAACCTAACACGAAGGGGATGACGGGGGCTCGTTCGCTCGCTTTGCTCGCTCACTCGAGCCCCCGTCATCCCCTTCGAACCTAACCTGTCCGAGTCGGGGTGCCCCAAGTCCCGAGCTCGCTTCGCTCGCTCTTGCATCCGCTATGATCTGCCGAACTATTTAGCGAACCGCCCATTCCATCATTTTTACCGCTCATTTAGTTATTGGACTGCTCAATTATTTTTAGAATTGACATTGTATGATAAAATAACAGTCTAATTGATCTTTTATTACTGTCCATGTTTTACTGTCGCAATAATTAATCAACCGCCATTAAATTAAATAACTGCTCAATATGTTTTTCAACTGATCATAATAACATCTCGAATATTTAAATAACAGCTCAAAAAATTAGTTCCCGTTCTTTAGTCGTAGTGTAAAGACGTTCCGTTTTATTTACTTAATAACTCACTTTGGGCTCGATGCAACAATCTACTATAGTATCAGTATAATTTGTATCAACAGTCATCATGGTAGCGTTGGATGGAAATCAGGCAGCGATTTTCACACGACGCGGATTAGCGGTTTAGAAGGTGGGAAGCTGGTTAGCGATTTTGACGTTGGTAAGCAGAGGAAAAGGTCTGTCCTCACGCGGCTCATGGATGATGTGGCTACTGACCAGATCCCAGGGCCAACTTTAAAGGATTATAAGTAAGTATACGTACTCGCCGGATCTTGCACGTTTACAAAGAATGTAGATATGCACAATATTGATTTTAGCACAGACAAAAAAAAATTACCGAAAAATCCTTCACCTATGAGATTTGATACGATTAACTTAACAGTTAACTGTCCATAATGTTATCCTTTTATGATTTTGCCAAAGTGGCCTTTTTAGGCCCTCTCATCTCTAATGACCCGACTGTATTATAATAGTTTGTTAGATATTAATTGCATTTTTTTTTTCATTCATTAACAGACCACTTTCGGAAAGGCGGCAAAAGAATACACTCTTCCTTCTAACATATTCTCCGGAAAAATATATAAACCTAACTACCCAAGGCGACGATCCCCGTGAACTTTATTTAAGGCGCCGCCAATCGATCCCAATGCCAATGAGTCGTCCGCAACGTCGGCATAAAACCATCGACCATATTCTTGGTTTACAACATGGGAAAGGAGTTTACCGCAAGATATCGACGGACTACGTTAAGACTATCGATCAAATCGAACAAAAGGAACAGAGTTCTTTAAGGAGTTTGGAATATGCCAAACACCGACCTTCAATATCAGTGAAGGAATACAAGAAGCAAAATCGAGAGTATAATGAAAGCACAAAGAGATTATCGAAGCTTTCCAAAGGAAATCAGGGTAAAGGTAAAGATAGATAAAGATTTTAGAAGAACGGTAGGTGGACCTATAGAGGAAGGTCAGGAATTTTTATTCGCATTTCTATACTTAGTTACAAAAAAACAATTGCATGTGTCAGACCACGCGCAGTGAAATATGAATGGGAGAATTTCTATTTATGTCTCCACGTCCCTACGCTACGTGGAGCCATAAATAGAAATTCTCAAAAAAAATTAAAACCATGTCACAAAAAATTTTGACTTACATATAGAGTCACTAAGTCTGAGATGTGCGTGTGGTGTGAGGGCCACTTTGTTAAAACTCTTTGAAAATGTGCTTAGGATTTAGTGAACATTCCCAAAGAATTGTGAAAGTTGGTATCAGATTTTGTGAAAGTCTACTAACCGAGTTATAGACTGTAAAGTTGGGCCCTCAGTTCTCACATAAAGGATTGAGGGCCCACCTGAAACTGATAAACTATGGACATTACAGAAAAAGTCTTTATGCCAAAATCTAAGCAAATGCCAAACAAAATTTGTGAAAACAAGATATTATCGCAAAACACTGTCCTACTTTGTATATCTTCGTACAAAATGGGCCCTCAATTCTCATACACGTAAAAGTTTATTACGAAATTATAATGAAATCATTAACTTACAGCTACTGTTTGAAATCCTATATGCTACTAAATAAATTGTGAAAATTTATAAAAGCAAGAACAGGTCACCACTTTTTGTTGTTTGAAAGTTATCCCTCAGTCCTCCATTTCTTTTGTTTTTAATTTATTACGCTTATCGTATGAAAGATAAGACAAATACAAAATTGTCTCCTTTTGTGTCAAAATTGTGCAACAAATTCGATACCAGAAATAAATTAAAAGACCCTTTATTATATAAGAAAATCGAGTTTTCTTTTTATTATCTGAATTTGCAAAAAGGGTGACCACAATTTCTTTTAGATTGCAGTAAAGATTAGTAAATGTAGAGTATAAGTTTTAATACCCTTTCTTCGATTTTTCGCTTATTATCGTCATAGCATTTGTACTCAAGTTTCGTGATAAAAAAATATTTCGGAATTAGAATGATCACAAAAAAAAATACTGTTACCCAAATCATTTTTGCTTGAAATATCGTTCGTTCTGATGACAATAATCAAATAATTTATTTATTATTTTTATAAAGGCTTTTGCCCAGCCTTGGGACAATGTAGGCTAAATATAATCCTAACTAATACGTATGGGACAATGTAGGCTAAATATAAACCTAAACAATATAAGACCACGTAATGGCCCCTTGAGGTCCCAATACAAGAACTTGCTACATTCGGGTCATTACAAAACAGCACTGTTACGGAAAAGTATTATGACAATGGGACCTGTCATTTATAATAAAATACCTCATGGTTATAAAGATTATTCCGTAAACATTTTTAAATCTAAGGTAACTGCACTACTTTTAGACAAATGTTACTACACAGTGAAAGACTTTTTAAATGACATGAATTTATCCAGATTATGACTGTTATACTTAATTAATTCCAAAATTGACCCTGTAAGACTTATTTAACTGACTATATTATTATTAATTGACTTCAGTATAATTTCTGTTTTGTTTTGTTGACACTCTTTTGTTTGTTTGTATTAATAATTTAATTTATGTAATAATTTGCACGCCGTAAGGTAGACTGTAGCCGATCTCTTTAATTTATGTACAACATCTTATTCCTGTACCTACATTCATAGCAAATAAAGTTCTGATTCTGATTCTGATTCTAATATTATAAATAAAACTAATAACTAGCTAATATTATATTAAAAATATTATTACATGTATTATATAATTATTGTTTACATATACGCACAATAGTTGTAATATTTAGTGTAGTTACTAAACAATAGTTTATGATAGTGCAGCGGAAGTTGTAGGTAATAAAGCATTAAGGCGAGTTTTATGAAACAGTTTTAGTGAAGAATAAAAAAAAAAAAAATTTAATACGCAAACACATCTTCGGTCAAGACACTCAATCATCTTCGGTCAAGATATCAAACATTCAAGGTAAGTTTGTTTTGATACCGGTACTCATAATTTTATAAGTTCGTAATATTTTACTAAATAGTACTTAGATAGTCACTCTAAGAATTGTTTAGGTAATTCAATTTCACCTATTTATAAATTGTAAAAATTTTAAAATAAAATATAATAATTTCATACTCCAGAAAACATCTTTGTTATTGTGCAAGTACCTACCTAGGAATAAAAAAAACATCGAGGAACGCACTGCTTTATTAGGTACTAGCTTCTGCTCGCGACGTCGTCCGCGTGAAATTCGAAAGTCATATGGCTCCATCTATTATCATAATAACGTTATTATTGTTTTCCTCGGGAACAGCACTTTTTTCGGGATGAAAGGTACAGTGGTTTAGGCGTGAAAAGCTAACAAACAAACTTATTTTCGCATTTATAATATTAGTTAGAATTATATTTAGCCTACATTGCCCCATTGCTGGGCAAAAGCCTTTATAAAAATAATAAATAAATTATTTGATTATTGTCATTAGTTTTTTCGGAACGAACGATTTTCCAAGCAAAAATGATTTGGGGAACAGTATTTTTCTATGTGATCGTTCAATTTCCGAAATATTTTTTTTTTATCACGCTACTTGAGTACAAATGCTATTTATTTATTTATTTAGGGACAACAAACAGTAGTGTAATAATAAGTAAACCTAAGTTAAAACTTAATAATAGATGTAACAAATACACTACTCACAACGTTATCCACATATTACTTAACTTGCTATGACGATAATAAGCGAAAAATCGAAGAAAGTTTATTAAAACCTATGACTCTACATTTACTTATCTTTACTGCAATCTAAAAGAAATTGTGGTCACCCTATTTCCTAATACAGAGAAAAAAAATAAAACTCGATTTACCTATACAATAAAGGGTCTTTTAATTTCTTTCTGGTATCGCATTTGTTGCACAATTTTTTTCACAAAAAGAGACAGTTTTGTATTTGTCTTATCTTTCATACTATAAGCGTAATAAATCAAAAACAAAATAAAATGGAGGACTGAGGGCCCGAATGTTATCAAGGTCATAACTTTTAAACAACAAAAGGTGGTGACCTGTTCTTGCTTTCATAAATTTTCACAATTTATTTAGTAGCATATAGGATTTCAAACATTAGCTGTAAGTTAATGATTTCATTATAATTGCGTAATAAACTTTTACGTGTATGAGAATTGAGGGCCCATTTTGTACGAAGATATACAAAGTAGGACAGTATTTTGCGATAATATCTTGTTTTCACAAATTTTGTTTGGCATTTGCTTAGATTTTGGCATAAAGACTTTTTCTGTAATGTCCATAGTTTATCAGTTTTAGGTGGGCCCTCAATTCTCTATGTGAGAACTGAGGGCCCAACTTTACAGTCTATAACTCGGTTATTAGACTTTCACAAAATCTGATACCAACTTTCACAATTCTTTGGGAATGTTCACTAAATCCTAAGCACATTTTCAAAGAGTTTTAACAAAGTGGCCCTCACACCACACGCACATAGTCTGAGTTGCATCATCTGACTTTAACCGTAACTTTAACCATAACCGGTGATTTTTGTATGCAGTTTGACAGACTTTTGACGTTTGTTAAAGTTAAAGTAAGATGATGCAACCCAGGCTAAGTGTGCATACACACGAGCGAAACGCGTGGTCAACAGAGGCAACCGTGTCCGTCAACGCGTGCCGGCGGGGGGCAGCCAACATGCCCTTCGTGTATTTGGTTACTGTGCTCAAATCTTAGACAAAGAAAAGTATAGACGGCGGGTAGCTCTATTACATTTCCACAAGAAAGGGATAAAGTATAGAGTTATTAAGTAAGAGAAAAGGATAAAGCTATACTATTTCCGTCTCTCAGTGCGTGCCAGTTTTTTCAAGGCAGCTACTTATGTAGCTCATGTTAGTTAAGTTAGTTTTTTGTCTCATGTGTGGCCACGCTACCCGATGTTCTATAGCTTTCTTACTCTAAGGCTCAAATACACGAGCGGCATGTTATCAGCGACGGTTGCAAATGCATCTGTCGTCGACACGTGTCGCTCGTGTGTACGCACGCTTTGGAACATCATACTTAATCTTTTTTAACGATACCCGACACTTGTCTTTTTCATCCTCTTTTTTTTTACCATCCTCCGATTGGCGTTGTATGAGGAGAGCCACGAAATAGGGAGAGCCCCCTTAATTATTATTCTCGAAATTTCACTACTTACATTATTGTTTGCGGTGCCCAGAATACACCTGCTTTCCAATTTTCATCGACATAGTGCAAAGAGTAAAATGGCTGTGTAACATCCGGACGGACGGATAGACTGACAGACGGACATGGCGAATATAAAATTTTGTATGGAGGTAGCCGACACCCTGGATTAACATATAGGCTATTTTTTATCCCGATATTCCCACGGGATCGACACTTACGCGGGTGAAACCGCGGGGCGCAGCTAGTAGCATATAATTATGTAAGTACGAAAGTGATGTAGGAAGATACAATGGTGCCGATTCCCTTGTTCACAAACTAAACTAAATTTAAGTTCAGTGTATTTTTCGTCGGTGCTCCATGGACCAATTCAAATTTGTCCAATTGGACTGAGGGGAAAATGACATGTTTCCATCGTCCAATTACCAACTGGACTATGGAGAACGCTGGACGTAAACCAAAACTATGTTCCATTGTAACATTATAACCCTTAGTTCACACCAGTTTCCTATTCTTTCGGTTCAAAGAAGCTTTTGTTATATTTTTTGGTTCACATCAAACTGAATTCAAAAATATTATAAATAAATAAATAGGTACAATATAATGATAGCTAATTAAGTATAGTTAAATAAAATAGAAACTTCAATGAAAAGATAGGAAAAAAGTAAACTTTCTTTTTTCGGTTTCAAAAATAATTGTTTCTGATATTTTTTTTTAAATAGTATGGACAAGGCTTTACTATACTATTAAACTGGACAGCGGAACATTTCTCAATTCTCCATAGTCCAGTTGGTAATTGGACGATGGAAACATGTCATTTTCCCCACAGTCCAATTGGACAAATTTGAATTGGTCCATGGAGCACCGACGGTATTTTTTTCTTTCTACTTCAATAAGAAAAGGACAGAAGATAAATTTTAGTTTAGTCCTGTCAAATTAATGAGCGCCTGACACTACTCCATACAAGTTTAGACGTGATTAAAACTTGCCTACTAAAATAATGTCAATTTACGACAGGCGCTAATTAATTTGACAGGACTAAACTAAAATTTATCTTCTGTCCTTTTCTTAATAAAGTAGAAATCCGTCTGTTTGTTCCGGCTAATCTCCGAAACGGCTACACCGATTTTGACATAGGCTAATTAGGGTACCGCGCAAAAAATAAAACCAAAATCCAATATGCAAGCGAACGAAGCAGCTAGTCAGTAAATAAAAAGGCAAATTATAAATTAAAACAAATTTTAAATTAAAACAGTTTTAATAACACTGAAATAGCACATATAATTTCCCATCACAATTTAATACTACTAGGTACACTGTAGTTACATCATCACAATGTCAACTTCTGTACATCATTACGTTTGTTCGGTGAGCTAATGCTTGTGCATAATGTACATAGGGTAAAGTTCACGATACCGATACAAAAATTATTTGGTTACAAATGCTCTTCTTGAGCGATCTGTCATGTCCCTTATATCTAACGCCCTCGAACCAAACAATTGACACTAGGAATCGATAATATTCGAATTCACTGATCCACGAACCGACTTGCACCCTGCTTCGTTACTTAAGACTGTACTCATCTAATGTCCATGGCCATGTCCGAACGCGTTGGCGCCGTTGGGTTGTCCGGGCGGCGGTCGAGGCTCGTTGTTATTGTTGTTGCCCTCGCCATTGCTTTCGTTGTTATTGCGATTCTCTAGTTGCTGTTGCCACATTGACGCGTAGAAGCCGCCTTGCGCGAGAAGCGCTTCATGACTGAAAATTAACATAAAAACTTCAAAAATCACGCATGTCTGTTAGTTATCTGAAACGGCTGGGTTTTGGGGTACTTAAGTAGACTACTTTTAACGACATACCACGTGGGCCAAACCGCGGGCGGAAGCTAGTTAAAAAAAAAATCAATGCAGTAAGAGTTTTACTCACTTTCCTCTTTCTATGATTTCTCCTTCTTTCAATACGAGAATTTCGTCGGCGTGTATGATGGTAGAGAGCCTGTGAGCTATTATAATTGTTGTCCTGTTCGTACATACTCGCGCCAGAGCAGCCTGGAACATAAATTAGATGATTAATCCTTCGGAACGCGGATCCACGCGAGATACAATGACTATTTAATTGTTCCTGTAATTATTGCATTGAACCGGTTCATACAAGTAATTGTCGTTTCAAACGAGTGTCTGTGTGCGCATTACCTCAGTACAGGCTGACATGTGAATTTGGTACTGCGCAGCGACTAGCCTCATTTTCCGAGCTTAAGTCTGCCTTTCCACCAGAGATGAGCGAGGATGCGTACCGAGGGATGTGTGTGAAACCAACCAATAACATCGCTTCATTTTTATAGCTTCTTGAACTAAGTTAGCGTTGGTATCGGTTAGTTACACACGTCCCTCGCTACGCATCCTCGCTCAAGGTTACCAAATGTACAAACCCGCTGTGAAATGTGTGTCGAAGCACAGGACCTCTTGACGTTAACAGTGATGCAAAATTAGAGGTAAAATAAGTGTGAAAGGACTGTGTATTTTTACCTGTATATTCCTTTCTGTATTGGTGTCAAGTGCTGACGTAGCTTCGTCTAGCAGAACGATGGCCGGGTCCTTGAGCATAGTCCGCGCGATTGCTATCCTTTGCTTTTCGCCCCCGCTGAGACGTAGACCTCTTTCTCCGACCTGCAAATAATGATATTTTCTCTCAGTCGCTTTGCCTGGAAGTGGCGAAGTTTTGGGCCCACAATATATTAAGATTAGATCAGATTTAAGGGCCTATACTACCTCAAATGGCTTACCATGATCCTCCATTATGTCGAAAATACCGCAGCATTAATTTTGAAATAAATATATGCAAAAGTTGAGGATTAATGTTAGGTACTATGTTAGACGAAAACACGATTCCATAAAATTTTCTCGATAGAAAAAAAATCCAAAGTAACCTCCAAACCGAACAATAAACCGCTGGTATTCAAAAAATACTTCAAATTAGATCATGAAACTTTGCATACTAACTGAACTAACTATAAAGCAGGTGTTTTCACCGTAAAAAGCAAATACCTAAACTATTGGCGCTGCCTTCCGCCCAGCTCTGCACTTTGTCTCGCTCTCACACAGTCCGCGAGCAGTATCGTGCGAGCGAGATAAAGAGCAAATTTTAGCTGAGGTAGTATAGGCTCTTAAGTGTTAAATCTCTGTCTATTATATTGCATCTTAGAATGAGGCCACACCGATGTTGCCGGGGCGTTGCGTCGTCGCACTTCTATGATTTCAACACATTTAGTGCCATACGGACAATGCGACGTCGCACCAATCGCAGCATCTCGGTGTTGGGTGTGTCAGTCTTTTATATAGACCAAACAACACTGCGCTCTGCTGCAATGCCGCTCCGATGCCCGAGGTCGCACCGTAACATTCCTCCCCGCTTCGTCTCTCTATTACCCTTATCCGTTGAGCGTTGTGTCACCGCACGTCGTCGCAACGCTCCGTGTGGCATGTTACTGTGGTTTGTATGTAGGATGATGTTGCGTCATCGCTCGGGCACCTCTACGCATTGTGTGGCTTCGCTTCTTACTCTTATGAACATTTAGAACTTCGAAATAAGTTTTTCTGATGACCAATACATTTATGTTTCTGTTTCAGAGACGAAACCAAATAAAGATTCGACGCCCAGAAGTTGTTGAAAGGTGAGCAATAATCAAATTAGTCAATATAAATTATCTTGGATATTGGAAGCGGTGAACACGGCTTTGATACCTCTGACGCAGTGTCTTGATTTGATTATCATGCAAACACTATTTAATAATTTGTGAGCTCGATTCATAGGATGGACAGTTTGTCGCGTGGATAAGTACGGTGAGAGTAAATCTAGGCTCATACTAGTATTTTTCTGCATATAAGCAGACATTTGTACGCTCGTATACGCGCTTTTGGCACTTGTTCATCATATTTACGAAGACGCAGTCAAATCGATTCTTTGATAGATACAAAGTTTCGTTTGTATGATCATACGGACACGTGCATTCAGTTTTTTGTGTAGCGCGCTTATAAGCTTCTGACGAAAGTCGTGCCAGCGACACGAAAAAAAAGAAGCTCATAAGCGCGCTACGCAAAAAAAAAAAAACTGAATGCACGTGTCCGTATGATCATACGAACGAAACTTTGTATCTCTCGGATCTCGTTAGCTCAAAACTTCGCCACTTCCACGGCGTTGTCGACGTCGAAGTGACTAGACTGCAAGTTAACTTTCCGTCGAGGTAGCCCCACTTTGGAGTAACATCTTCCACTTGTGTCTGGAGACGGTTCAAGAAAGGTTACACTGAGATGCTCCTTTAGTGGTAGATAGTAAGTAGGAGCGGGAAGAGTACCCTGCCAGTTTGCAACCTGGGATGAGATAGGAGCGGGAAGAGTACCCTGCCAGTTTGCAACCTGGGATGAGATGCTGTCGATTTTAAGAAGCTGTGCTTGCTTTTTATTTTTAGCAGTTGAGTGGCAGTTTTTGTGTTTCTCCACTACGCATGCAACTTCTCTTCGCACTTGGAGTGGTGCTATTGCCAGTTGGCACAAAGCATATTGAGCAGTTATTTAATTTAATGGCGGTTGATTAATTATTGCGACAGTAAAACATGGACAGTAATAAAAGATCAATTAGACTGTTATTTTATCATACAATGTCAATTCTAAAAATAATTGAGCAGTCCAATAACTAAATGAGCGGTAAAAATGATGGAATGGGCGGTTCGCTAAATAGTTCGGCAGATCATAGCGGATGCAAGAGCGAGCGAAGCGAGCTCGGGACTTGGGGCACCCCGACTCGGACAGGTTAGGTTCGAAGGGGATGACGGGGGCTCGAGTGAGCGAGCAAAGCGAGCGAACGAGCCCCCGTCATCCCCTTCGTGTTGGGTTCCTTTAAACCCTGTAGACAGAAATAGGGGCCCCGCGAAGCGGGGCTCCGTCGACTACACACCCAAAACTACTTTATCACCTCATTGTTTATAGAATTGCTTAGAATGAGATTTATTACCGACAAATTCCGATTTATTACTGCCCACACGTAACTGCTCGTTCAATAATTTTTACCGCCCATTTAATTATTTTCCCACTCAATTATATATTCACTGATCCATTTCATTATTTTTTATTACTCATTTTTGTTTACTTTACTGCTTAGTTTTAACTGCTGAACAAGTTATTAAACGTGCCATTTATAATTTTTGACTTACCAAAACCGCTATTTACAACTGCCTCTTTAAATCAGTGCCTTTTTATTTTTTATATTTTTTTATATGTAGTTTTTTTTTGTAGCAATTCTTACCTGTGTATCATAAGCATCTGGAAATGTGAGGATCCTGTCGTGAATATCAGCATTTTTAGCCGCTGATATAATGTCAGCTACCGGCGCAGTCAATCTTCCATATTGAATATTATACCTGAAATAAATTTTGTTGATGATATTTTTGGTTTCTTAGATTTTTTTTTTTAGTGCAAAGAGCGTGTATGTGGTAAGTTACTTATCTGCACGGTTTATAAGTATTTTTTATCATTTTCAGTGTGCGTGGGGAGGATGAGGTCAGAGTCATTGATGTCCAACCGGGTGCACATGGCAGCAAAGTATTTTTTAAATTTTGTTTTCAAAATCTCTTACATTATACAATAGCTTTAGTTTTATTACTATTTTGTTCACAATAATTATGATTTGTTTTAAATAAAATATTTTACAAATGAAAAAGACTATACTGCTTGGACTGGCAGACTTGACAGGCAAAGAAACTGCGAACATTCGCAGCGCGCACCATTACGAGAATGCACTTGTGCCAAAGGTGCGAACAGACCGCGATCGAACGACATCGGTCTAAAGATGCGCGCCTCTATCCGCTTGATGCCTTCTCGGGCTACTGGCAGTTAAATATCAAACTTATGCTAGTAGAAATAAAGTTGAATATAATTCCACGCTGTGCTGCGCCTCGCCAGACGTGCATTAGCCGCTATGATATTATAATAAGACGGCATATAAGGTAAATTTATAGGGGTGTTAGGCTGCGTGACCAGAGATGTGCGAGGATGCGTAGCGAGGGTTGTGTGTGAAGCAAACCAATAACATCGCTTCATTTTCATAGCTTGCACTAAGTTAGCGTTGTTATTGGTTAGTTTCACACACATTCCTCGCTACGCATCCTCGCTCATCTCTGGTGGAAACGCAGCCTAAGTGACGGCGGGGAGTGCCGACGGAGCGACTATAACAACTGAAAGTTGTTGAACTACGGCTGAAATTTGCATTACGTAATAAAACACACAGAGGCGCGAAGCGTCGTCAAGTGGCGGAAGTTTCAGCCGTATGCTGTCAATAAAATCGACTTTCAATTGTTATAGTATTAATTATTTATTGTAATTTCGCCGCGTAGTCGGACCATGTTTTTCTCGACTTACCTGACAGTATTATTGAATAGCACGGTATCCTGCGGCACGACGCCTATGTTTGACCTTAGCGACGCTTGCGTGACCGTCCTTACGTCCTGCCCATCGACCAGCACCGCGCCTTCGTTCACATCATAGAACCGGAATAGCAGCCGCATGATCGTTGACTTGCCCGCGCCACTAGGACCCACCTGTGTTCAATATTGTTAAGTTTTTCATCATCATCATTTCAGCCGAAAGACGTCCACTGCTGGACATAGACCTCCCCCAAAAGGGGGGGTTTGCCATAATCGCCACGCTTGGCAGGCGGGTTGGCGATCGATGTTAAGTTTTTATTAAGCCCATATTACACCCTCCAATCGATTGAATATTTTTGTTTCATTCCAAGTTTATATTATTACAATTAGTGTTAGTTGGTGTTTATATACGACAGAGACAAAATTATATGGGAATTAACGATTATCTGCTTCTTTCACTTTTTTCTTCTTTCTTTTTTCAATAATTCGGTAGGCGAGTGAAAGATATGATATCGAACATTTTTGGATCCGTTCACTAATTCATTCATTTTTCACTTTTGATTAATTTTGTGTTCAATGAAAGTCAAAAATGAACAAATCTGATATTGGCTTTGCACGACAACAACTAAATCTATAAACTAGGGCGACACTAAAAGTTTCGTCGGTGCTCCATGGACCAATTGAAATTTGACCAATGGGTCTATGGGGAAAATTACATGTTTCCATCGTCCAATTGCCTAAGGACGAGTGGGCAAAGTGCTTTTCTCAGTGGTTCCATCGGATGCAGCGATGTTTTGATGTAAATGGACATTTTGAGGAGATATAATAAAACTAATAACTTGCTAGTTTGTTCAGTTTTTGATTTTCTAAGAACTTTCAGTGTCACCCTCGTATATAAAATTCAAAGTTCTGACTGACTGATATATCAACGCACAGCCTAAACCGCTGGTCCTAGAGACATGAAATTTGGAGGGTGTGTTCTTTGTGAAGAGTAGGTATCCACTAAGAAAGGGGATTTTCGAAATTCCATCCCTAAAAGGGTGAATGGCGGAGAGTGAAATTTCACGCGGACGAAGTCGCGGGCAGAAGCTAGTGGGTTTATAAAATTGCTATTAATAAGCTTTTTATAATTACAATTCTTTTGGGTCAGCATTGTATTTTATTATTTATACCGTAATTACGTAAGAATTTAACCAGAACTGGCCGTTCCGTTGCGTCTGCGGCTGCCGTCGACAACGTGCCGCTCCTGTATTTGTTGAAGACGGTGCTAAAATACACGAGCGGCATCTTATCGACAGCAGTCGCCACTGCCATTGATGCGTGTCGGTCGTGTGTATGAGCACTTAGTAAACAGCACACGCCAGAGTTTAAAAAAAGACCTAATAGTCCTAGTATCCAAGTAATAATATATAAATTTTCTTTTTCTGTTGATCTATGGTTATTTTTTAATTATTTAGTTTATTAGTAAAATATTAATATATAAGATTTTGTTTGATATTTGTTTGTACTTATTTTTTATTTTTTTTTATTTGTATCCGTACTATTTGCTAAAGCTTTTAATTTTCTTTTCTTTTCTGTAATTTTCGTGTATTGTATTGTGATTTATGTCAAACTTGTTGTACCTACCTAGATGTTAAGTGGATGGTGTGGTCGCCTACAGTTGGAAGCGCACACTTGTATTTGTCCCTATTCATGTTAGACATGCAAGAAACTGTGTAGCCTCTGTTGGCGATCCAATAAATCTAAATATATAAAACTCAAAGGTGACTGACTGACTGACTGACATAGTGATCTATCAACGCACAGCCCAAACCACTGGAGGGATCGGGCTGAAATTTGGCATGCAGGTAGATGTTATGACGTAGGCATCCGCTAAGAAAGGATTTTGATAAATTCTACCCCCAAGGGGATAAAATAGGGGATGAAAGTTTGTATGAAACTTTGTCAATTTTAAACCGATCGGGCTGAGACTTCGCATGCATATAGCTACTATGACGTAGGCATCCCCTAAGAAAGGATTTTAATAAATTCAACCCCCATGGGGATAAAATAAGGGATGATGGAGGATGTAAATCCATTAGTTAACGCGAGCGAAGCCGCGGGCAAAAGCTAGTAAATAAATAAAATTCCAACTTACCAAGGCGACAGTACTGCCAGGCGGCACCTTAAAGCTAATGTTATTCAACACGAGCCGCTCGGGTCCGTACCCGAACGACACATGCTTGAACTCGACGGCGCCGCGTCGTACCAACAAGTCCGGCGCTCCGATGGCGTCGCGCACGTCAGAATCCACTCGCATCAGGTCGAACATGTTCTCCATGTCCACGAAATTCTTTTGGATGGCTCTGAGAAGGTTCAATTTTATGGGTTATTTTTGTAAATAGAACAGGAGAATGAGGTCGTAGATACCATTGATTTCGGTATTTGATAGTTAACCTAAGAATATAACATAGCTTTTCATCTAGAGGAAGAGTAATTTAAATCATTTGTGTAACTACTTACTACTTTTGTACTAAACGCGCGCAATCGTTAGCTGTATTTAAGAGACTTGTGAAGGAACATTACTTGTTGTTGTGAACTTGTTTTCGTAGCTGCAATAATCTATAGTCATCATTTATTTTCGTTGTTTATATATATATTTAGTACTTATGTATTTATTTATGTATCTATTATACAGCATTATATATGTATATATATATACATCTATGTATATATTATAGTATATTATTTTGCACCACTGACAACCCCATTTTTTATATCCACGCAACCACTGTCCATTCCAAGGTTGCCTGGAAGAGATCGCAGAAAGCGATAAGGCCGCCCATTGTATGTTTTGTATTAATAATTGTATTTTTTTGTTATGTATTTTCTGGTGTACAATAAAGTATATATAAATAAATAAATAAATAACCGAAAACGAAAGGAGAAAAAAGCTTCAGTAGGAGAGACCTACCGTGCATTCGCGATTTATTTGCCAAAAATGTAAACAAATATGAGTTTATGGAAAAATAACTTTAATTCCTACACAATAAAGTTCAGTTTACAGCTACAACTTCAAACATTTTTATAACTTTGTCAATAGTGCTCACTCTGAAATCAATCTAATTACATTGAAATAAAGTTGATATTTGTTTAACTTGAAATAGGGTAGGGGTGTGCAGCACTGCGCACTTTTACTTGCTTTTAACTATTTTGCTGTTCCCGACAGCATCCATAATGGTCGCGTTAATTTTTAAGTTACCACTTAAGAGCGTTCATACAAACTTTCAAGCCCTTGTTTTTCGAAATGAATGAACCGATTTTAATGAAACTTCATACGCATAAGCAGGATACAAAGGTCTAAAAGTTACTTACGAACATTTTCGAAAAATAGTGTTACAGCTTACAGCCAAATTAGAAAGATTTTAAATATTCCATAGAAACAGAGAATTCCAGTTACTTATCATTTTCTAAATAAGACATTTCGAAAATGTTCATAAGTACACATCGTGGAATGCAATAAATGATTGAGTATTGAAACCGAACTCCTCCTATACCTATACCTTTAACCCTGCCGGCCAACTCAAATGCATTGCTTGTTACCAGGTATTAAAAAGCGGTGTCGTCATAACGGTAGCAATATTACGGCGGTTATAAATAGCGGCGTCGCTATATGCCAATTATATCACCATGTGGCTAAGTTATAACGCTAATCTCTATTACTATAGGACTCAAGTTGCACTTCAACGCTAATCTCCATTACTATAGGACTCAAGTTGCACTTCAACGCTAATCTCCATTACTATAGGACTCAAGTTGCACTTCAACGCTAATCTCCATTACTATAGGACTCAAGTTGCACTTCAACGCTAATCTCCATTACTACAGGACTCAAGTTGCACTTCATATGATTAGTTCATATCGATCTTATCAGTTTGTCACTCACGTAGAGCAGTGATTTTTATCATAAATCTCTTAGATATATCGCTGCCCTACGTGCATGATTGCGACAAACAAGGAAGAATGGCAGTGTGGTTCTTAAATAATTATTACAAACTTTTTTTTAAAGTCAGTGTTCTGGTCAACCAGAAACTCTATTCTATTTATTTCAGGGCTTTTGCCAAAATATTATTATTTTCATTCTCTTGCACCTTTGATAAATGATTTATTTTCTGTAAGTAGGTTTGTACAAACACTTTTACACGTCAATCATATTTTTTTAAACTAGATAAGGTCGGCGTTTCGTATCTGACTAATCTGAGAAGAAAGGCCGAAGCAAACTCAGAAGTCACAGTCTCTTTTAAAGTCCAGACAAAATCTTGGTCAGATCGTGTGAAGACCATGTAGATTGGTGTCTGAAATGGTCTTTTGAGGAAAGAACCACACAGATTGAGCGGACCTGTCCAATGCACGTATTTGTCAAAAATCGTGCAGCTCAACTCAGAACTTGAGGAGCTCAACGATTCGACGAACAATACCAAAGAAAGGACATTTGGGTAGGCCGCGTAAATTACTCAAACTGCCAGATCATGATTAAAACCAAGAAGGAAAACAGAAAAAAGAAATGACCTACATATTCCTCACATTCACAATAATTAAATAAAATAAAAATACTTTACAAAATAAATATTCATGTCATTGTCTAAATAAAATTCATCAATGTCAATGTGTATATAAAAAAAAACATTTTTACAAAAAAAAACAACCGACTTCCAAAAAAAAAAACACTACAAATTGAAAAATAACTTTAATTTCGGAAGTCGGTGTCTTTGGTTCCGCATTTTCGTTTATTGACACCGACTTCCGAAATTAAAGTTATTTATCAATTTGTAGTGTTTTTTTTTTGGAAGTCGGTTGTTTTTTTTTTTGTAAAAATGTTTTTATTTTTCACTTTTTAGTGGGTCAGTTTGTAATTTATTTAAGTTACAATAGCCTAATGCCAACACCTTTTACAAAATATTGCTTTTCCTGATGCTGGGACGTTAATTATTGAGTTCTCCCGGTAAGAACTAGGAGAACTCCTCAACAATCACACATCTTACGCATTGTGATGAGCATAAATTGCTTAGCAACCATATTAAAGTAATCGAATCGCAACCCGTGAAATATTTGTCATTGAGTTGTTCCGATGGCCATCTGTGGTCTTCATTATCAGCTCCACTTTACCAAATGATGATTTCCGAGAGCAAATGCTCAAGTTACTTTAAAAAATACCTTTTTTGCCTATAAAATTTGAGGGTTTCCCTCGATTTCCATGGGATCCTCCCATCAGATTCCAACTTGATGATAATGAGACCACCTCAAGAGTATACCCTTTCAAATAAAAAAAGAACTTTTGGAATCGGTCCAGCCGTCTTCGAGTAATCGGTGAACATACACAAGGTAGCTACTGTAAACTGTTGAGGAGTTCCCTTAACTATCCTTCGTCTTCATCATCAGACCCTTAATGACAGTCACAACCTATCTAGGTGTAAAGTTCACATCAATACAAATTAATCAAGCCCAAGCAAGCACAAGGTAACTGCTGTAAATCGTTGAGGAGTCCCCTCGACTGTCTTTCGGCTCCATCATCAGATCGACTCCAGACCTCCATTAAATTGTAGTGCTTTAAAATACTTAATGAAAAAATTAACAAACGCACTAGTCGCTCCTACGATTTTCGAATGTTCCCCTCGATTTCACTGGGATGCCATCATCAGATCCTGGTTTCCTTATCATGGGACCACCCTTGGCATATCTCCTTTCCAACAAAAAAAGAATCAAAATCGGTTCATAAACTACGAAGCTATCCCCGAACAAACATTAAAAAAAATATATATATATACGGTCGAATTGAGAAACCTCCTCCTTTTTTGAAGTCGGTTAAAAATCCGGACATAATCTTTGAGGACCATGTAGATTAGTATCTGAAATGGTCTATTGAGGAAAGAACCACACAGATTGATTTGCCTAGAAATAACCTATGCACTTGTGTCTAGAAGATTACTGTTGTACAAGTTGTCCACATACCTGTAGTAAGTTCCGAACCAGTTGAGCGGCACATACAACTGCACGATGTAGGAAGCGAACAGCACGTAATCACCGACCGTCAGCTCGTTGGTGTTCACCACCATCGACACGCAGAGTAAGGAACCGGCCAGTAGACCTGATGAGAACAATTATTATTAAACATAGTAATTTAGTTTACGTAAAAGAAAAGTGGTATCGATCCCTCTGGATAACAGAACCTTGCTCAATACTCAAGCATTACTCTTAAAAGTTTCCAGCCATTTTAGTTGATGTTCGTCAATTAGTTAAAACTAGTTTCAAGTAATGCTTGAGTCTTTAGCGAGGTCCTGAAACATAGGCCTTAACCGCTTGTGTGCCGTAATTACAGACACAATTAAAAAGCCATTGTGTCTCGCGTAGATCTCCGTTCCGGCAGACTAAGGGTTAAACATGCTACAATGAAAAGAGAAATTCTGTCCCGTTTTCCCCCTCAGGTTTTGTCCGATCTCCGTATTCGTAATAAACAAAACTTGCGCAACATTACAACGTTCAAAATCTAGTCGCAGTCTCATATCGGCGACAAACAAATGTCATAAACTTGTCAAAAATGTAGGGAAATTAAGAGGTATTTTCACAGATATAGATATACCTAGATAACGCAAGAGTAACTACTTCGCGTGCCAAAAATTGCACCAACTTATGATTACAAATCGTAAGCCGCCCCTTTCGCGCTCAGTCCTTTGTACTGCTGCACGCGTAGCATGAGCACCGGTTTGTCTACAGAAGAGTAGACAAAGATGACGTTCCGTGTAGACAGTACGACGGCAGCAAAGTAGAAAGTGTCAACTGCACTTTTTACGAAATTCACTGTTTTACTTAATTTGACTCAGAATTCTTTGTTTTGTCATACAATGTTTTTTGTTTTTGATTCTTAATTTTTACTGATATTAAGTCACATTATAAGGAGGGGTCCGTGGCCAAAGAATAACAGCCGCACAAGTTGATTGATCAGGTTAAGCTACGCTTGCCGCGGTTGGTCCGTGGATGGGTGGCCATCTTTACATACCAAGACCCCTCCGTGCCTCGGAAAGCACGTTAAGCCATTGGTCCCGGCTGTCATTCGTGGATCTTTGACAGTGGAATTTTGGGAGTTTTTTTTTTTTTTGTGGGATTTTGAAGATAACCGTATACTTTGTGGCCGTCGAGTAGAAAGTTTTCTACTGTCTTTAGCGATTACAAAATCCCTTAGACAACTGACAGCTGTTGTCAGTGTGATTTTGACATTTGGGATAGAAAACTTTCTTCTGAAATAGTCTACATAAAAAAGGACGTAGACAAAGATCGTTAGAAACTAAAGACAAAATGACAGATAGTAGAAAGATTTCTAGGCGGTATGTCAAAAATGAAGAAAAGAAATGTCACTTTGTATAGAAAGCAATGTGTCTTCTCTTCGTAGAGATAGAAGTGTTCATGCTACGCGTGCAGGCTGGGTAAGTGTGAGCGAGAGCGCGAGCTTGTGACGTTATAGTAGGTAGTCAAAAATATGGCACTCTTGGTTTTCATACAGTCATGATACTTGCGTTATCTAGGTATATCTATATCTGTGGGTATTTTTGACAGATTGAGACTGCGATCAGACTGCAAAAGTTCTTAAAATGACGAGAATTGCCCCTCTGTTCTCATGTTGCTTGCACCGAACACATGACTTTAAGGTACGGAAAGTATAATTATGAATATAGCATTTATACATTACTTAACTTAATTTCGTGATTTAATTGCCAAAAATGTAAACAAATATGAGTTTATAGAAAAATAACTTTAATTCCTACACAATAAAGTTCAATTTACGCTACAACTTCAAACATTTTAATACCTTTTTCAATAGTGTTAGTCAACTTAAATACCATTAAAATAAAGTAGTAAGTAACTTGAAATAACATCAATTGCAAACATTTTGCAAGTCCTGGTAAACACCTGGGTAGATCCAGTTTATGGTTAATAAATCTGTATCTAAAAGTACAATACTGCAAAAAATCTTTTGGCTAAAGGATGTCAAAGTGACATCAGCAACTCACGATAAATATTCTGAACGTGTAAATAAGATGAATAAAATATTATCATAGTTATGTTAATGGAAACAGTATATAAGGAAATCAAGCGCTACTATTATTTTGTTAAATTTTGTGGTTATCTTTGCTTCTGTTGGGCTTTAAACAAGTATAGGGAAAATATTTCGATTTAGCTAAAAAGCTAAATCGAAATATTTTCCCTAAAATCGAGGTAAAAGAGTCAAGGTTGAACGCGCTAATCTCTGGAACTTCCGGTCGGATTTGGAAAATTCCTTTTGCATAATATGATAGCCCAATTCTTGAGACAGGTTATGAGCTATTAACATCACACTACGACCCTTAGGTCGTACAAAGAATAAAAAGTCTGAAATAAATTTCACACAGACGAAGTCGAGTGCAGAAGCTCGTATAATATAATTAAATAAAATGTTAAAGTGTATATTACTCGTGGTTATTTGCATTAAAAATAATGGATTAAGTAAATAAGAACACTTACCAGAGCAAATGATGATATTTTGCAAAGTATTCAGCATATTCAGTGTTATCAGAGATTTGAATTCCTCCGTCTGAAAATATTTAAATTGAGGTAATTAATAAAACATAACATAAAATTACGCCTGTATCCCTAAAGGGGTAGGCAGAATTTACACCAACATTTCGCAAGGTAGTACGAAGCAGTTGAGAAACTCTATACTATGACCATAGTAAGAAAAAAATTAATAAACTGTTTCATTATCATTCAGCCGAAAACCGTCAAATGCTGAACGTAGGTGTCGTCTAACTGTAGCTTGAATGACCGGACATCCAACAGATTCTTGCGACCTACAAAAAAAAATGAGGGACTGGGCCATAATGCACCACGCGGGCCCAGCGCGGGCTGGTAGACGTCATATGTCTTCGAATCTTTGGTTCTAGGACATGCCGGTTTCCTCACGATGTTTTTTTTAAATACACAAGTGCCTGCCTAGGTTTGAAAAACAATTTTTTACCTGATATTTAACGATAGCCTCTCTATAAGACACGACCTCGTACACCTCAGCGCCATAGTACTTGACTGTCTCATAGTTGAGCAGCGAGTCCACGGAGCGCGCCTTTTGTTCGTTGTCAGCTAGGTTCATCCGCCTCTGGAACTTGGTCCGCCATTCTGTTACAGCTATCGTCGCAACTGGAATGTTAATATGATAAATGTTTTAGGAATCCTGAAGACGATGTATAGTCAGGAAAAATTTCGCTACCAAGCCCTTATGGTTGAGCTAAGGTAGCGAAATTTTACTTAGATCAACATACAACCTGAGGGGCAATTCTCGTAATTTTAAGAACGTTCACAGTCTAGTCTCATTCCCAATCTGTCAAAAATAACTCGAATTTCCCCACATTTTGACAAGTTTTTGACATTTGTTTGTCGCCGATATGAGACTGCGACTTTTACCTGCAAATTGCGCAAAACGTAATCGCGGGCTACCCTGACGCTTTCATCAACATCATCATCATTTCAGCCGAAAGACGTCCACTGCTGGACATAGGCCTCCCCCAAGCACCTCCACTTCGACCGGTCCTGTGCTTCCCGCATCCAACGGGTTCCTGCGGCCTTCACAAGATCATCGGTCCACCTTGTGGGAGGCCTTCCAACGCTACGTCTTCCGGTACGCGGTCGCCACTCTAGAACCTTTCGGTCCCATTCTGCGAGCAATGTGCCCTGCCCACTGCCACTTAAGTTTGGCAATTCTTCGGGCTATGTCGGTAACCTTGGTTCTCCTGCGGATCTCCTCATTCCTGATTCGATCACGCAGGGAAACTCCAAGCATAGCCCTCTCCATTGCCCTTTGGGTGACTTTTAGCCTCCTCTTTTAAACCGTCCGTTTATTAAAATTATAACTGTCATTCTTTGAAAGTTGTAAGAAATGCCTATAATATGACAAATTGGCATAAAATGGAGATTTTCTTAACAATTAATTTCCCTGACTGTATTTGTAGCCCAGGTATCGACTTTCGGCTTTCTAGAACGTCGGCATTGTTAGTTATGACTAACATTGTCAATAACACACAATAACTACACCACTACCAGAATTATTATACAGTTGTTGTCAGTTTTAGTTTCTATTTTTGTGCCGAGACCTTGAGAGGGGCTTAATAAAAATTATATTAGGCCAAACATTGTTATCGAACACGCGATGATTTGCAATAGATTGTATCTAAAATCAATACAACAAAGGCTTGGAAACGGTGAAAAATTATTTCGAATACAAACATTTTACAGGCAATTACTTGCACGCGACCGACAATCGATATACGATAACACAGTCGGATAAATCGTCATTCAAACTACTGTTTATTTACCAAAAACAAAACATTATTGGAGCGATAAAAATATCGCGATATTTACAAGTTAATGGCAACATATTGTTAGATAACACGCAGTAAGGTACCTGTACCATCGACAACGGGGAAGCGACCAGCTTCTACGATTTTCTCGCTCAAAAAACGGACAAAAGATTAGATATATGTATCAACTAGCATCCGCCCGCGGCTTCGCCCGCGAGGTATATCGATAAAAACTATCCTATGTCCTTCCCCGGGATGGAATCTATCTCTCTGCCAAATTCTATCGAAATCCGTTCAGTGGTTTAGGTGTGTTAAGGTAACATACAGACAGACAGACAGAGTTACTTTCGAATTTATAATATTAGTATGGATAGTTGATCGCTGACCGTTCACACCGCAGGCGACGGCGGGTACTCGTTTGTCGCAGCGATAATAAAGAGAGAACTCTTTAAGAAGAAGATTTAACAGTCAAAGTGAAAAAACTAAAATGGAGATGGGCAGGTCATACTATAAGGGGAAAGGACAAGTGGAGTAGAGCTGTGACAGAGTGGTATCCAAGGGATGGGAACCGCAAAAGAAGGAGACCGTTTAGAAGATGGGCAGACGAGATTAAGAAGGCAGTAGGCAATACAAATATATGGACAAGGACAGCAAAAGACCGGGCAAGGTGGAGAGAGTTGGAGGAGGCCTTTGCCAAAAGGCAAACAGACAGAGAAACTGAAGAACAGAATATATAGATTAATACATATAAACTAAATTTGTAACTAGTACTGTCTGAATAAAAGGCTTTATTATTATTATTATTATAAAGAGAGAACTCGCTCAGCGACGCTCGTTTGGCGGGCAGCGCTTACTGAGAGAGTCACGCTTTGTACATACGCGTGTCAGCGAGTAATCGCCCGACGCCGTCACGTACTCGCTGCTCTTTGCTCGCCAACTCGTTTTCAGTTACTAGCTCTACTCGATAGTCTTTGACATTCACTTGTAAACTGGTTCTATCTAAAGTAGTCGGGGAAGACTTTCCAAAGAAATCGTACAATGACAGCCGTTATTGTTGGGCTCCAGTTGTAAGCTACATCTGGGGCCAGACAAAACTTTTGCTGCTTGAGAATGCTAAGAGGATGTGTGGTGTTACACGGATGGATAGAATAAGAAATGAGTACACAAGAGAAGTCTGACAATGAAAAGTTGTGTGGAAATCGGTTGTCATGGTATGGGCCCATGTGATATGGATAAATGAGGAGATTGTCGTGAGGAAAAGTATGTGAAGACCAAAGAAACGATGGACGGACTGTGTGAATGATGATATGGTTAGAATGGGGGTGACCACTGAGATGACTATAAACTGGCCAAGTGCTAGTCCAGTCATGTCAAAGATACGGCCCGCGGGCCGAATCCGGCCCTCGGGCCATTTTGATACGGCCCGCGATCATAATATATCACAGATAAATTAATCTTTTTTTTAGAGGTTTTAGACTGCACTCAATGCAGATTTAAAAATACGCGCGCTTTACTTAAAAGTAATTTCAAGAGTAGCGCCTGACAAGACGAGTGAGAGAGTGTTAGTTATGCTTCTCTCTCTCTCTCGTGCGCGCGCGAAGTCGTTTACTATTTCGTCCGTGCACTGCGCCCCTCCCTCACCCTCTTTCTTACTTTTGGTATGATTTGTAACAACTATATACATATAACTAAATAAATAAAGATGTTAAAATAATTTAGTATGTTTTAGTATTTTAATTTGAACCTGGCCCGCCTACACATTCTAAATCTAATATATGGCCCTCTGCAAAATTGAGTTTGACACCCCTGTGCTAGTCGGACTCGCACACGAAGGGTTCCGTACCACAAGGCAAAAACGCTTAAAAACACACGTTTGTTGTATGGGAGCCCCCCTTAAATATTTATTTCACTCTGTTTTTTAGTATTTGTTGTTATAGCGGCAACAGAAATAGGTACATCATCTCTGAAAATTTCAACTGCTTAGCTATCACGGTTCATGAGATACAGCCTGGTGACACACACACAGAAAGACGGACAGTGGAGTCTTAGATAAAGGGTCCCGTTTTTACTCTTTGGGTACGGAACCCTAATAATAGAAGAAAAGACATGTCGTATCGACCCCAAATAGATTGGGATAAGAGCAGAAGAATGACGACTAACGAGTGCAACTAAATAAACGCTTGTAAAAATACTCACGTATATAAAGCACCATAGTAGAAAACACGATGAGTCCGAACCACACATTGAACTGCGATACAAAATATATGACTGCCACGATGATGTCTATCAGCGTCGGAGCGATTGAGAACAGTATGTATGACAGCAGATTGTCTATGGAGTCCGTTCCTCGGTCCATTACTCTCAGGACCTCTCCCGTCTTCCGCGACAAATGCCACTGCAGGGGCAGGTCGTGAAGGTGTCTGAATAATTCTAACTGTAACAAAAAAAAAGTTATTGAAGCAATCGTTGATGAGAATCTATTGAGGCCTATTTAGGTATAGTCGATAAACGAATATAGTATAGCACAGTAACATCCACAGCTAGTGAAGCACTAAAACGTTCGTCGTTCTAGTACTTTGATAACCGGGAAAGTTATTTAGTTCACTTGACATTTTTCGCTACCAACAGCGGCAGCGAATATAGCCTATATCAGAATAGGCCTTTGGTGTAAAAAGCTGTACTAATAATAATAACATGTAAGTACATTAATATAAAAAAGAGGGACAAGAATCATGTGGCATCAAAAAATTCGCCCAAATCGCTGTCAACAGGAAAAGTGCCCAAGAGGCAGCATTGCCACGTCTCATGGCGAAGCTGATTCTTACGCGACATTGATTGCTGATACGTTAGCTGTTATACTTCGTATGTCCATACTTGTTTATAGAAACAATTAAAACAGCCATGCCATATTAGGTGATTCACAATAGATAAATAAATCACCCGAGTTAGACATTTGAGACATATTTATTGAAAAGGCTTCATGAAACCTTATGTAAAGTGTCTAACTCATTGCATGGATTAGCGTATTAGTCACGATCACTGGATCATGAGCTGTGAGTGAAACACAATACCCGTATGACATTATGTTATTAACATGTGATTCATAGAACACTAGGTCATAAAACATTCATCTACTATCCGTTTGTCCCACTTCAGGGCTACGCCTGCCTCCCTTTTCCACAACTTTTCTGTTCTCCGCTGATGTGGGCGTACGCGGACAAAGTTTCTAGTTAGTATTTTTTCCATTTTCCAGAAATCTTAGTGCAGAGGTGTACCTATATAATACACCCAAATTTACGTTTTATCCTACTACAAATTGCCATTAACCACGTAAATAAACCATGTTAATGTACCTAATTGGGATAGTATTTTAGTTCTTTCGGTAGGAGCCAAGCTCGTCTACAAATAGCCAAAAATATTATTGTTTCTAGTAGACAAATACCTGTAACTCCCTAGTAGTATACTGCTGCACTTTGATCCATAGGAAGGACCGCATATTGTTAAGGAGTCCCATCCCACCAGTGCCTCCCCCCTGCAGGAACTTGAAGAACACGTAGATCACAACCAGGTCCCATCGGAAGTAGAATGGGGGGATGGAAATACTATCCACTGTGGAAGGAAAGTAGTTGAATATAGTACCATGTTGGTTATTGGTACAGAGAATTCTTTTATTAATTCGAGAATGGGCTTGCTCTTGACCTTGACCTTGACCTTTCCTCATGCAACGTGATGAATGAGTTCTACGATAGGACGAGCCTGTCCTAAAGATGTTTACCTGTCGAGTCTGGCAAACGAATTAACCTTGCAATGAAACCAGTTACTTAGCATAATGTGTAAATGTCTTCGAAGATTCGAACGACGATCAAACGGCGACGATCGATCTTTTAACGATCTTTTTACAAAATATCAGTAGTAATAACGCCATTATCGGATCATGGATGTACCTATTATTTCTTGACTCAAGTAAGGTATACTTGAGTCAAGAAATAATAGGTACAAAAACGGAAACTTTCGTTAAACACTGGACAGTTAAGTAGTAAAAGTAGAGGGGCCCGTGGCTGAATAATAACAGCCGCACAGGTCGATCGATCAGGTTAAGCTACGCTTGCCGCGGTTGGTCTGTGGATGGGTGACCATCTTTACATACCGTGATCCCTCCGTGCCTCGAAAAGCACGTTAAGCCGTTGGTCCCGGCTGTCATTCGTGGATCTTTGACAGTCGTTACGGGTAGTCAGAAGCCCGAAAGTCTGACAACCAGTCTTACCAAGGGGTATCGTATTACCCAGTAACTGGGTTGTGGAGGTCAGATAGGCAGTCGCTCCATGTAAAATACTGGTATTCAGCTGCATCCGGTTAGACTGGAAGCCGACCCCAACATAGTTGGGAAAAGGCTAGGCAGATGATGATGATGAGTTAAGTAGTAAAAAATCGTATCATTCACGTTATCGTTTAGGTATTCCGAACTAAACTACAACTTACCTATCTTTTTGCTATAAATGGGCACGAAAAGGTTCACCGCTCGTCCAGCGATGAGCGCGAGCACGCATATGAGTACGTAGATTTGTAGGCATGCACTCTTCCGTGGCCACAGGAAGGGTAGCAGCGTTCGTAGTTTGCCAAACACATTGCGGAATGTCGATCTGTTATCATCTGGCTGTGGAGAAAAAGACGTGTTAAAAATATTTTATATGCCTCCTAATGCTGTCTTCTGGCTGGACCAGGACTGTGCGAGAACCGGAGCGGTGAGCGAGGTAAACATCCGCCAATAAAATTTATCCTTTCTGAATATTAAATAATTGTATTGGTGGAGTTTATCCTTGCTTGACATTTAAAAAATAGTAGCTATGTGAAGGTCTACACTGGACCTCCACAGTTCCTTGTTTGTTAAGTTGAAACCAACTTTGCTTACGGGGCATAGCCTTCGCAAAGTGTGTTGAGTTGACACAATTGGTTCAGCTTTTGTTTGAGTGTCTGTCACCCCCCCTGTAGGAGTGACCACAGTTTTCAAAACCATTATCCTCCGATAACTCGCATTATAATTATCTGGAATATGTTCATTCTATCCCGGCCTATTCGAATTTGGAAAACATTGATGATGACGATATGTTCACTCCCTCAGGCCTCTTGGAGTTGAGAGGCAAGGCACTTCACACTCCCGGCCGCTTAGAGTTGAGAGGCAAGGCACCTCACAGTACGTAAGCTTACAGAAGGGCGACTTAGTGTGCATAAACACGAGCGACTCGCGTTGTAGTTGCCTTTGTCGTGGCCTCGTCTCTCTTGCGTATATGCACACTTATCGACTAAGTCGGATTCGGTTGCGAAAGTCAACAAAGGAAAGGATACTGTTTCACATGCTTTTATCATTTAAGTATTTTACCTACATACTCGATATAAATAAGATAAAAAATATAATAATCTCACAGGGTTGTAGACGTGAAAGTATTTATCCATTGCCTTCATTTTTGTTGAGTAAACCAGTTAAACAGTCTGAAAACAGACATCTTTTCAGGAAAAAAAAACCTTAAATGAGGAAAGATCCAGAGTAAATTAGAACCAGATTCTCAAGCAATAAGATGTTGGTAGGTGATCGAGGTGATTGCAGGGAAGCGGTGAGAGGGAAAGGTTTCATTTGCTTTTAAAACAAGAAAAAATTGAAATTGTACGCACGACAACATATCAAGCTATATATTTCCAGTATATACTGACTTCTCACTGTACGAAAAGCCTATACAAAACTGGAAATGTATAATTTGATGTGTCGTCGTGTGTACCTAGTTAGATCAGCGCATAGCCAGCTGATAGCAACAGGGTACCGTACCGTAGATCTTATTAAAATTTATTGGTTGTTTTATTACTCCGATTTTAATTATTCTCGATTATTTTTCAGACTGTTTACTTGTAAGTACTCACCCTATTTGAAAATATGGCATCACGTAATGCCAGTTCTATAATATGCAAATAATGTAACAGACAATGCACTTGATAATTTAATCACCTTTTTAAATTTAAATATATCTTTTTCGGCTGTTGAAACAATTAAATGATTTTGATATGGACATGACATCTTAACCTAGTTAGCAAAAAAATTAACAATTGACGCGGATGACAAAAGTAATGTAGAGGAAATAAAAAAGTTTGATCATGATAAGTTTGTCACAAAAAGTTTTCATTTTGATTGTTATGTATTTATGATTGTAGATGAACCTAGAAAAAAAGGGCTATTCTATCGGCTACAGCCGAGAAGTAGAGTTACTTCACAGAAAAAAGAACACTACGCCACAAGAACCTAATTTTAATATATTATTATGGTTCCCCCTCATTAGTAAACCTCAAAACCATATTCTAAACCTATGCATAACTGAAGGTGTATACCCAGAACACCTCAAAATTGCCGTTATCAAACCACTTCTAAAAAAAAACGAGAAGATGTCAATGGAGTCATATAGACCAATAGCGCTTGTACCTATATTATCAAAAGTATTCGAAAAATATCTATACGTACAAATATATAATTTTTTAGAAAAAATGAACATTCTGACAGATGATCAAAAAGGTTTTAGAAAGAGTAAGACAATAAATATGGCTATCTATGATTTCCTAAACAATGTAGTGGAAAATGTTGACAAAAGGCGTCCAGTATGTTCAGTGTTCTGCGATATGACAGGCATTTGACTACGTGGACCATAAAATATTACTAAATAAATTAGATGCTTACGGAATCAGGGGAAACGTTCTACAGTTGATTGAATCATAGCTCAGAAACAGAAAGCAGTATGTTGAAATAAGTCAATACAATCATGTAACTAATGAAGAGCAGATGTTTACCTCCAAACGCAAATCAGTTATGTATGGCGTTCCACAAGGGAGTGTCCTGGGCCCTCTATTATTCATAATTTATATTAACGATCTACCAAATATAACAAATAACCCGATGTCACTTTTTGCCGATGATAGCACAGTAACTATTAAATGCATAGATGATCAAAATTATGAAGTTGAAATAAATAATACAGTAGATTCCATTATTATGTGGCTAAGTAATAATAATCTTAAAATAAATATTGGTAAAACAAAATTAATGTTATTCAGTCAGCGTTTGAACATTCATAATAACCTGAATATACATAGCAATAACAAACAGATAAGTAAAGTGGATGTAAGTAAGTTCTTAGGGCTCACAATAGATAAAAAATTAAACTGGAAACCACATTTAGAGGAGTTAAGCAAGCGACTAAGTAAATCAGCCTATATGCTCTACAAAATCGCTCCTGTTCTGGGTGTGGAGACCAAGCTCACGGCGTATCATGGCATAGTTGGTCCTCTTCTGAGATTTAGTGTTATCTTCTGGGGAAACTCAACCCTCAAAGAGTTAATATTCAGGTCACAGAAGAGATGCATTAGAACCATGTTCGGCTTAAAAACAACCGACTCATGTAAGCCATTCTTTGTAAAATATAAAATTTTTACCCTCCCATCACTCTATATCTTTGAAATTGCGATGTTCGTAAGGGCAAACCCGCATCTGTTTAAGAAACAATCCGATATGAATAACCGTAACCGGCGCGATAAATATAAGCACAGATTGTGCGTGAGGCCATCCAATACAGCACTAATGCGTAAAAGTAAAACATTAAAATTGCAGCTGTTAACAAAAGTTGTACTACTGAGGGATTTATCTGCATTGTGACAGCGGGACCGCACTCTTTATCACAAGGCAGGGTAGTTGCGCATAGTGGCACAGTGTTGGATTTTTGGGAGTACCCGCGAACCTAAATAATTTATACTTAATACTAATAATGTAATTTAAAGTAAAATACGTCAGGTGAATTGTAAGTCCGAGTGTCGAAGGACAATGATTAGTTTTTACTATAAGTTTAAATTTGTTCTCATGTAAGTGAAATGTAAATTTCTTTATGAGAAATAAATGTCTTTAACCAGAAAAGTGTTTTCTGTATGGCACCACATATATATAACCACCTGCCACAGGCACTCAGAGATATAACTGTCACAAACTTATTTAAAAAAAAAACTAAAAGAGTATTTAGCAGCCAAATGTTTCTATAGTATTGCTGAGTTTCTAATGGAGAAAACATACTAATTCTAATGTAAATTCTAATGTGGGGGCGAGGTTTGGTTCTGTTGACTGTTGTTAGTTATTTTTATCTTATTTTGACATTTTAATTAATTTTGACGATGATATTTTGCTGTTGTATTTATCTAATTTAATTGTATTTTTTATATATGTTTAATAATTAATAGCTACAATTAATTTAATAATTGATAAAATCTTATTATACTTAATACATATTTGTACGCCGTAAAGGTAAAACATGACTGTGATCCTTTCTCCGATGTACTTAACATCTTGCATGCTTTGTGTGTGCATACTCATGTTTTTGACAAATAAATGAACTCTGAACTCTGAACCCCTTAAACCATAATAATTATATTACAGGACCTAAACGCAAAAACGCAAGTTTTATAATGCCTAAAAGTTTAAGATAGACTACAGTATACAAAATCAGAAAAGTATATGATATTCTTTAGGTTAAATGCTAGGTAGATAGTGTTTTGAAAACATAATACAACTAATTTCATACGATAGAAAAAAGTCATGAAGATACCTCTAAAAACTTTCTTTTTACAATACTAGTGTCCCCCCGGCTTCACACGGGTAGATATTGGTATTTAACAAAAATAAGATATAAGCATATTGTAACATGGAAAAGTAGTTATTGTGACATAACTATAATAGTTAGACCCCTCCGGCCGTTTTCGCAACTGGAGTTCGCAACCAGTTGCGGATTAAGAATTTTTATTATTTGTTCGCAACTAGTTGCGAATCAAGAAAGCTTTTTCCTTAACCAACAACAATTAATAATCATAAGCAGCAATAATTCCGTATTTCTTGCTTTTTGACCCATTGTTTGTATGCAAATCCACAAAATAGAGTATCAACACGAAGGTTGCGAATAAGGAAAAAAAACATATTTTGGCGTAACTGGTTACGAAAATTAATCATCAGGATGCCTAGTTGCGGTTAAGGAAAAAGCTTTCTTGATTCGCAACTAGTTGCGAACAAAGAATAAAAATTCATAATTCGCAACTGGAGTGTATCGCGGAGTTTTTTCTTTTGACTTTGGCGGATATTGATGTCCTCTATAAAACTGTAGTACACCACTTTGCTCTATTGTCAATAGTTTCCGCAGCATACGCGATATAAGGATTGTTTTGGTATTTTTTTCACACCTTGGGTTACATTATCGAAGTTTTCATACGGATCCCTAACTTTTTTGAAAATGTTCTATCGCCTGTGTTCATCAGGGATAATGTAAAAACCATACTAATATAGATACAATCATTCTGACTTTTGTCAGATTATTCTACAAGCAACATACTAAAGCACCAGTGTTTTAATTTTTTAGTCCAAACAATAGATTTTTATAAATAGATAATTGCTTCATATTTTGCAATAAATTACCAGCGGTGTGTCATCGCGCTTATCTTTCTTTTCTATGCAGTCCGACAGTGACCGCGCTTTAGATCATGTAGTCCTCTTAAGACATGCCAAATAATATAATTATATATGTATATTATATAATTTTTTAACCATTTCGGTCTGTGTGGTGCCGGACTGGTCTGTGTGGTGACGGACTGGTCTGTGTGGTAAAGAATACCACCACCCCTTACTTCCCGTGGGTGTCGTAAAAGGCGACTAAGGATCGTACCGGAGAATGGGCAGCAGCGTTCTCTATGTATTCCACCATCATACCATACTGCGATCGCCAACCCGCCTGCCAAGCGTGGCGATTATGGCAAACCCTCCCAAAATTGGGGGAGGCCTATGTCCAGCAGTGGACGTCTATCGGCTGAAACGACGACTGATTATATAATTTTTTAACCATTCCCACCAAAGTAATAAATAATCATAGCTTTCCCTCGTAAATACGTAAGAGACGATTATGTAAGGGATTAAGTATGCCAAAGGAAGCAAGAAGTGTCCGTTCACCCCAAAAGCCTTGACACAATACTTTTATGGTTTCTTCTAAAATTATCAAGGGACTGTACAACTATCAGGGCTTTCCGGGTTCAGGCAGGAGCCGGAACATTAAGAGCAAATGTGGGTGGTCGTTTCTCCACAGAAACGCTCTCGCCTGTTTTCTTTCTTGTTTATGACCATAATGGTTTTTTACAGAATAATAAATATTAACTACTTGTATGTCCATATGCTTGTTTGTTAGAAAGGGAATGCTTCCCAAATGGTCCCATGAAAATTTTATCGAAATCGGACAAGCGGTTTTTGAAAAATCAACAAAAACCTAAGAATTTATCTACATTAACGATCTTTTTTAGGGTTCCGTACCTAAAGGGTAAAAACGGAACCCTATTACTAAGACTTCGCTGTCTGTCCGTCTGTCTGTCTGTCTGTCACCAGGCTGTATCTCAAGAACCGCGATAGCTAGACAGTTGAAATTTTCACAAGTTATGTATTTCTGTTGCCGCTATAACAACAAATACTAAAAACAAAACAAAATAAATATTTAAGGGGGGCTCCCATACAACAAACGCGATTTTTTTGCCTTTTTTTGCTCGATATCAAAAATGGCAACAGGTAGGCACTTGAAATATTCACAAAATACTCAGTTGTATTTTTACTTTAATAATAAATAATAAAATTAAAATAAAATAAATATTTAAGGGGGGCTCCCATACAACAAACATGTTTTTTCGTAGTTTTTGCCTTGTGGTACGGAACCCTTCGTGTGCGAGTCCGACTCTCACTTGGCCAGTTTTTCATATTTCATAACTCCGTCATTTACGAACCGATTTGGAAAATACTTTTTTGAGCATTTGCTCTCGGAAATCATCATTTGGTAAAGTGGAGCTGATGATAAAGACCACAGATGGCTGTCGGTACCTACTACTCAATGACAAATATTTCACGGGTTGCGTCTGTAAATATGCATCGGGTAAAGCAATATTTTGTAAAAGGTGATGAGCAGTTGACATTAGGCTATTGTAACTTAGATAAATTACAAACTGATCCACTAAAAAGTGAAAAATAAAAACTTTTTTACAAAAAAAAAAACAACCGACTTCCGAAAAACGGAAGTCGGAAGTCGGTGGCAAAAAACTAAAAAACAAATCCAAAGACACCGACTTCCGAAATTAAAGTTATTTTTCACTTTATAGTGTTTTTCGGAAGTCGGTTGTTTTTTTTTTTTGTAAAAAAGTTTTTATTGATGATACATTATTTTTATAAGCACTAGAACCCTAAAAAAATGCCGATTTAAACCGCTGTCAACAGAGGCCTAGTGTACAAATTTGACAAGTAAAAAAGAAAAACATAGCGACACAGTACATATCCTTCTTATTCAGTTTATGAAATATCTTTTAAATTGGTCCAATATTGGAGGAGGGAATAGGCGAAAGCCAAACCTCGAATTACGACTTTTTACTGATGCTTTCTCAAAAGTCTCTTCGACCGCATTTCCTCTTAAGTGAACTAGCGCATACAAAATGTATGCATTTCAACTGTTCCTGAAAGTACTCTGACAACGCCTTGATGGTTGATGGACTTTTAGGGAGTAACCACACTTCTCGACGCGGAATCGGCTTGAGCCAATCAGAAAAAGTTCTATCTCCATGCAATAAAAGCGATATACGAGTAGATGTCATTCGCCTCGTTTCAGTTCGAACAACGCGACTCGACACCGCGTCGAACGTAATGCGACAAGTGTGACATACGTTTGGGCCAAGCAAATTTCACGTGTCGCGATAAGTGTCTCTTGAAAGTAGAAATATAAAATGGCTTAAAAAAAAAACTATGAATGAATGAAATGCACCGATCCCAGCGTGGTTTGACCAGACTCGATTAAAAGAAGAAAAAATCCTCACCCTTGGTGGTATATTCCTGCGGTTGTCGTCCTCGCCCTCGAGGAACTCAAACTGGTGCATGATGCCGGGAGCCTTCATGCCGAGCACGAACATTATCATGCACGAGACGTAACGTCCCACAAACAGGGCCATCTCCAGGCGGTCTTGGAGACTGGAGACAAATAAGAAGTTATTGTTTCGAGCGAAAGGTTATGAGAAGAATGACTACGAATAAATCGATTTTTATTGGAGTTAGCCTAAGCATTTTCTATAAGTCGCAATACATGTTGGCAACAGTCTCCACAGGGTGGGTGCCTAAGGATGGACGGCGCCGTTGAGGCCGGCCCAGGAAGAGGTGGCTCTAGAGAAGGTTCCTGAAGGGATTTGGGAGAAGCCTATGCTCAGCAGTGAGACAACATAGGCAAACATTTAAAAACATGCGATTTTTCCCTGGCACACTTTATATTTGCGCAAGCTCAGAGGATTTTGCCCAGAAACGAAACTGAACGGATACATAAAAAAAATAAGTGTACTTGTCGTTGCAACTTGTGCCGAAAACATTTTGGCTATCTGCATCTGCCTGAAGTGGTCATATACACTAGGTACTTTAGGCATATTAACATCTTTTACTTAAAACTGAGGAATCTAGAAATCAATCTTGTATAGAGTAAACTACTTTGAATCAGCATGTTTATTACCCACACTGGGCCCACATGGTGGATTACGGCCCACTCCCTCTCAAAATGAGGGGAGACCCGAGTACCAGCAATAGGAACATTATAAGCAGATTATGCAGCATGTATATTAAAAGAATAGGAAAGATTATACTCACTTTTTCAAATGCCACCACCATCCTTCCTTATTAAGATTTAGGAAGGAAAGATTTTCCGACACAAATATCAAGGCCCAGAAGACAAGCAGTACAAATCCGTGCCCCTTTGGAGGGACGGACGGCAGGAGAAACCGCCTCTCCAGTACCGCTAGGTAGGCCGATAAGGGAAACACTACTATTGTTATCACTAACGCTAGAATCTGTAACAAAATTATTTACAATCAATAATAATAAAGAGACCTAAAGGGACACTCATGTGAAGTGTAAGCCGAGGTACACTCTTCACCGCGCACTGGATTTTCAACTCCTAAAGTTAATCCCAGCGCGTCAAAAAAAATACAATGTTAGGTTTTCAATTGTCGGCGCTAAGAGAGGGCCGCCTACGAGCAACTTTTGTCTCCGCGACTATTTGTCTCCCACATCAAATCTACGAGTTTATACATACGAAAGTGCGCGCATGTAGCGACGACTGTTGCGAGTGGACATTTCGATGCGATTTTTGATGTGATTTGAATGCGCTAAGTTATAGTCGTACTTGTAGCACATTATTATTATATGTACTTACGTGCATACCTACCTAACTGTACCTAGTATATTTACTAAAATTTTTGTATAATATAGTTGTATTTTTTGTTTTTGTCAATATTGCGGATTTTTTTTTATAGATATAATTATGATAGGTACTTTTCTGAAGTGCTGGCACCGACCTCGAAAAAATTTGTAGGTCCCTAATTTGTTTCGTACCTACTTTTGATTTCGTTTTGTTGGTTAATTTCGTATATATTATGTAAAAATATTATTTAATACTTTTGAGTTAATTGCTTTTTGAAGTCGGTTTATTTATTTTTTTAATTACTTCTTATTTGTTAAATCGGTTGGGCGGCAACTGGCTAGCCGGCAACATTTTTGTCGCCGCGCGCGCAGAGCATTGTATCCAATAGACAAGTGACGTTGCGTCGAAATCCGCGGACAAATTCGTCTCCCAGCTGTCGCGTCGCTACATGCGCGCACTTACAATAAACTTTTGAGTTAATTTCTTTTTGAAGTCGGCTTATTTTTTTTTTAATTACTTTTTATTTCGTAATTTATAGTTTTAAGTAAAATATTTATTTGTAATTAATAGTAGTTAATAGTTTTGTTGCAAATCATGCAACTTAAATTTGACCCACTTCCCGGTTTCCGATTGAGCTGAAATTTTACATGCATATGGACACCGATTGGCAATGCAATATTATTTTAACACGGAGCCGATCTGATGATGGAGCCGGAAGGTGGCCATGGGAACTCAGTAATAAAACGACCCAACCCTATCGAGTTTGGGCTTGTTTGATTCGTCTTGACAAGGACTCTGGTTCTAGTTGATATCCAGACAAGCTGGCTTTAAAAAAAAATTAAACAAGACTTGTTTTTTTAGATTAGTACTGTGAGGTCAGTTTGGTTTTGGTCATTTTAATTTTTCTTACGTGGAGTTGAATTTGGCCAAGGGTTTGAGATATTTCCCTTTGACACCACACTTACACGTACTAGTCCATATCTGAAAATTACTGAATCGATTTTGATGAAACTTGCACTGTTCCTTAAGTTGAAGTAAATGTAAGTTAATAAAAAAACAGTGGCACTCCGGGAGTGCCGACAGAAGTGAAAACAAAACACAAACAGAATACTTTGCCATCACTCAGACATATCTAAAAGGTTACATGCTCTGTGGACATGTCGGATAATATACATTAAAACCGAGTACCTACATCCCGAGGGCAGCCGAACACATCCGCGGGTATTTTTTTAATCGTCTTATAAACAAAACACTCGTGCTGTCGCTTACGGTAACAGTGGCGCGAGTTGAATGGTTTTTCCCATCTCAAAAATGCCTAACGCGCCTAAAGAAGTTTTCAGTTCAACTGTACCTACAAAAATCAATCTATAAAACAAAAATCTATAAAATGTTGTGTATTTGTTTGGAAGCCCTAATAGATTGTCATCATAATTATGTGAATATATTGCACTTCCATTATTATAACATACATACGTGTCGAATACGAGACAAACAGTTGCTGGCCAACTAAGTTGCTCGAGGGCGCCCTCCCTAAGCAATGTCCGGCCGTCGAGAGAATGTTTTAATGCGTTCCTGACACCTGTCAGTGCGACAATTCTAGTAGCTAATAAAGATCAAATTCGCAAAACACGTATTCGTTCGTATGAAACTGAGGGGTGTCAAGAAAGCATTTTCTCGAAGACCGGACTGTGAAGTGTAATGTCTAGCAGAAAAAAAAAACGCGCGTCTGCGCCATAGTTTTACATAATTTAAAACTATGTCTGTGTGGTGCCGGACTTAAAGAATACCACCACCCCTTACTTCCCGTGGGTGTCGTAAAAGGTGACTAAGGATCGTACCGGAGAATGGGCAGCAGCGTTCTCTATGTATTCCACCATCATACCATACTGCGATCGCCAACCCGCCTGCCAAGCGATTAAGGCAAACCCTCCCAAAATTGGGGGAGGCCTATGTCCAGCAGTGGACGTCTATCGGCTGAAACGACGAAAACTATGTCGCAGACGCGCGTTTTTTTTACTTATACAGCTATGATGACGCGTGGGAAATAACACCACGTTTTTCCGGTTACACATTTTCTTTTTTTGAGATCTTAGACGATGCAGCAGTGGGCAGCTAATAATAATAGTGCCATAAAATAAAACCATAAAGTAATTAGTTTTACAACAGAGGGGAATATGAAAAAGAAACTTACCATATATCCATAAATAAATCCTCCTTTAAAGACAAAAGCCTGTAGCAGGAATCTTATCACAGCCAGCACTGGTACAAACAATGTGAAAAACAACTGCACGGCGAAAAGCCGTGAAGTTCTGACATCCACCACTTCTGTGGCATATCTGAAAGGAAACAGTTTCTTAAGCTTTTGTTTCCAAGGAAAGTTGTTCCGTCATATCATAACGGATGTCATGGAAATCACAAAAATACATAACAATAAAAATACTAAAAAATATACAATGTGCGGCCTTGCGGTTTTCTCTTTTATTTTTTATTATTGTGTCGTTCAACGCTTTCTTAGAAAAGCAAAGCAATTTGATACATGAACACCAGCTTTTAAAACTGACAATATTGACAAAGCTGGAAGTCGTAAGCTTTATTTTAAATAAATGAAATCTACATAGAACAAAAACCAGCAGTACTCACAGCTCCGTAAGTGTTACGGTATTCGTTTATTTTTGCCAGGTATTAGTGGTTCTCATATACTCTAAGAAAAATATGTGTGAATCTCGAAAATCAAATATTTTAAATAAATTAATAGTTCACACATTGAGAGAGTATGAAAGATGTAAAATTAAATAAATTTGGTCCTATTTAATTTATTGATTTGTTTTAATTCATAGTAATCTAAAATTGCAAGGTTAATCTCACATTAATTACCATTCTTATCAATGTATAAAAGTATAACAGATTAATAAAATTAACAGTTATAAAATGCTGACATTTATTAATCAATGATGATCAATTATATATCAACATGCCTAGTACATAAAAGCATAGATAACAATAGATGATAAATAAAATAACTAGGCATTGTATAAATTAGCTGATAACACCTTACTTAAATAATGTCACAGTGTTATCATTATCCGGAGAGTGAGAAAACATTACCTTGCATACTTAAGATTGCTCAACAAAATTTTCTTGTATCTATTTCAACTACCAATTATAGAACGTGTAGTATTTTCTTCATGAATATTATAGAGATTGTTCAAATCATAAGACATTTTTTTTATATTTGGACACTTTCAGATACTAAATTACAACATGTTATGAAAAGTCTGTAACAACAAGTTCCGATTGTGTAAAAATATTGACCCAATATGACATGTGTTGAATAAAATTAACATAATTTCCTTTAAAAAATTCTTGGTAAGTAACATAGGTACTGCCAGCATTTCAGAATATTTTGTGATGCATAAGAACAGGATTATAATATTTAAATTGTTGACTGACAAGAGGTACAATTTTAATATTAAAATAAAAAATAGAATGAAGTTGGTTCTCCATAAAAGACTATCTTGGGTGTTACATAAATGATGCCTATAAATTACAGTATATAAAAAATATCTAAACAAAACAAATCATTCACATACCTTTTATACATTACAATTTGTATCAGTCCAAGTATTAACAGGAACCCACCAATGAAGATAGCGGAGATTGTCTCCATAAAACATTGGGATATTCCATGGTCCACCCAAATTTCTCCCAGGGTCACGTTAGGGGGGCAATATTCCATCATTTTGCTGCAAACATTTTACAGCAACACATTCATAACGTTATGAAGGAGAAACAGACATGTTCATGATTTTAAACTAGAACTGGATTGCAGGGGTCGTTTATTAAAAAGTTAAGTTTTTTCAAAGTATATAGATTATCATAGAAAAATTACGCGCATGTTACGCGCAGTAGTGATAATGCAACAAAAATTATATAGAAATTACAACGCAAAAATAATAGTCAAACTTCATGAAACTAAACAGCGAAAACATAAATACTTACATTGCGGTTAAGTCTACAACGCGGTCTTGGCTTGAAATTTTATCAAAACACACTGCCGGCTAACTCATATTGTCCTATCAAAATGCCATAATCATTAAAGTGAAAATTAATTAACTTATTTTGACAGATCCACTGACATTTCTTAGGCTGCGAATGTTTTCAACATAGCCAAAGTATCAGCAACCATTCGGCCGAATTTGTCATTTTTGGTGACATAGACAACAAAAATAGAGCAGCCCTATTCAAGTGTACTGCAGCAGATGAGCAGACTGTCGCTCTCCGACCGCGATGCAGAAATCAGGATAATGAATAATTGCAGTCGAGTTAAAACACTTGCTTCATCTGCAACAAACGACGGATACGGATCAAACTGCTGAAAAGCATCCAATTATTTTGCAATTTGCCGTTTCCTGTGTTAGATAATGAACAGGCCACTTTATTTTGAAGAACAGCCAAGTGGTTCCAGCGAAAGAGGATATATGGTCTTGCAGCAATTTATCATAAGGGTCAGTTCGTCTGGGCGGATTTAAGTTTAATTTATAGCACCACCGAGCATTTTAATCACTACTATGATGATAACCACTTTTACAAGAGCGTTGCCTACATTGCACCACCACAATGTTTTTATAAATTAACGGGGTTTAAGCCCCAGGCGCATTGGCGGTTTTTTTGCCTTGTCCTGCGTGCGGTAACCACCAAACCACAAAGGTGCACGCACTGTGCGCACTTCGGTACGAAAATCTGTCGTGACAAGAACCACCGCTGCGCACGCTTGCATTGATTTCTTCCATGGCCCAAAATTTTATGACTAAAAATCTATTTGAACTGAATCTAATCTGTGTACTGACATTTGTAACTTTTATAGTTGCTTCCAGCAGCTGATTGATGTTTATGAATGGACTGAAGTATGCTCAACCCTGCTTAGATCTCCAATGAATATAATGATGAATTCTTACATGCGTTTACGAGCAAGCAAAACGTGACTTGGATCACGATGCCCAGTTAGTCATTACCCTAAACAGTGCGACACGGTGTGATAGTCTAAAAGTAGACTGTAGACTGCCTACTTTTCAGAATTTCAGACCGTGGGAGCCGAAGGAGCCGAAACGGCAAAATGAAAAATATTCTTTGTAAGCCCATGCAAATGGGCAAGATATAATTCAGTATCCGAAGACATTATGGTGTTGCCTTTTTTTTTAACTGTTCACCACTCTGCTGTGTGACACGAAGTTCTGCTTGGTTCTAAATTAACGATGAAAGGCATATTAATTATGCCATTTTTCTCAGGCATATCAAATCATTATAAATTATTACTGTTTCTTTCTTCAAAAGTTCAAAGACAATATCATGTTTCTGAACGAACAACAAAAACGTTATAGTGTGGTGTGAGTGTGTGTGGGACATGGTATAGTACTTGCGTGTTTACAATACGAATTCAATAGTGTGACTGTGTGAGTACAAAGTCCCGGATGTGTGCGTAGTCGCGCGGAGTGACGGGTGTTGGATTAGATTACGTTTTTAGCGATTGTAAATCATTATTTGTTAAAGCTTCTTTCCGTGTAATATCGGTTACAATTAATTAAAAACTTAACGTTTATCTCTAATGATAATTTGCAAATAAATTACGTGGTCCTATGTTAGTAAAAAAATATTCTGCGAATGTGAATGATCAGCATGTGTCACCACTCATCAACAAATTCTGTGAAACGGTGAACAGTCGCGATGTGAGGAAAGCTATGACTATCAGCTGAAATCAACTTGAGTTAGTTAGTGTTTGTGTTGCGAACCAGTGTTATTTATTTTTTGTCTGGTGAAGGTGATAAATTGAGACTCAAAATGGCGGACCTCGAGGCTGTGCTGGCCGACGTCAGCTACTTGATGGCTATGGAGAAGTCGAAATGCACTCCTGCAGCACGAGCTAGTAAAAAGATAGTTCTGCCAGACCCAAGGTAATCTCCCCAGGCGTAAAACTACGCCATGGCACCCCGGTCGATCATGTTTACACGATTCAATGAAAGACTCCTGGACTTGTTTACAAAATTGATTTTAGCACCATTTATTATGAATTCTGTTTGATCTGTGGGAGATTTAATGAGATAATCACATGAAATTACACTTCCTAGTAAAGATTAATTAAACACATCAAAGTTTATGCTTTAGAAGCTCTATACACAATCATAGAGAAAAGAAGTTGAGTTAATATAAATGGTAGAACTAGGTACTTTATGAAGTACTATGAAAGTTATTAACTGGAAGAACAATATTTTGTTCATTTAGTGTTATTAAACAAAACGGAAATAAATTTAGGTCAATAACATCTGTTGAGGTCATTGCACTCAGGCCATGTAGTTATGACCAAATTATATCAGTTTCAGAAACCTGTTTTTTTATTCATTTGTTTCATAACTATTCATCATCTGCCTAGCATAGGCTAGTATGGGAATAGTCCCAACTATGTTGTTCATTACTATTATAAATGTTAATTTATTGAGTATGCATTCTTCTTCATGCATCTTTTGGTTTTGATTTTACCTACAGTGAATAGAAATGAAGATAATATAATTTGAAATTTGAAGTAAAAAAGGCTTTTCATAGTTTTCCCTATGTGATAATTTTATTCATTTTTTTGTAGAAATATGATCACATTAAACTTTAATGTTATGTAAAAAGTTGCAAATGTGTGTGTGTGTTCCATTCTATAATGATTAAAGTAAAAAATTGTTTAAAGAACATTATACTCATTTGCAATTTTTTGTCCTGTTGTTAGTAATCCTTGACATTAAAAGATTAAGTATCAAATATATAAAGAAATTTCATATTTAGTACTGGGTTTCATATCATTAATCAATTTAAATAACAATTAAAAAATAACCTATTTATGGTTTTCTTCAAGGAAAAACATCAACAAAGTCACACAATAAAAATGCTAGATAGGGATTGATTACATACTAAAAAAACATTGTTAGGCCTAAACTTGTGTAATAATTTCATTGTGCACATTTCTCGTGAAAAATAAGTTCCTACAAGTTTAAAAATTACAATTTCTGTCTTATATTCTGAGATTATTATTTAGCACACTACACACTTCTATATAAAATAAACCTCCTTTGTAAAATTTCTACATTTCTATTTGTAATTTATATGATGTTCATACTAAAGAGTAAACAAACCAAACCACTAGTTCAATGCTCTATGCCAAAATAAATGAGTTATATAAACACAGTTCAGGAGGCTAGTTTGACCTCCTAATTTTTCAACGGGAAGGAATGTGACAATTAGGAGTGTTACTCACAATTCTGTTACCCCATGGTAAACAGACTACATGGCCTCCAATTCATTTAAGTTACTCATTCCTGTATTGAGGCTGCAAACAGATGTTTTTGGTCAGCCTGATTAGATTATTTGGATGATACACTTCCCACCTAGCCATGGCTTTAACCGCTTGTGTGCCGTAATTACAGACACAATTAAAAACCCATTGTCTCGCGTAGATCTACGTTCCGGCAGACTAAGGGTTAAAAGAAGGCATTTTTAAAGTGTATTACTTATTGGATGCTAGTTATTTAATAAATAAATAAAATAGGTACGCTAACAGCATTTACATTGTATAATAAGTAATAAAAGTTAACAGGTAACTTCAGGTATTTAAATGCTTACCTGAAATGTATTTGTTTTACTAGCAAAAAAACGAAAAATGTTCCCTTTTATTTTTTTTTATTATAAGTAACCTAACCCAACCTAAATGAGTTGTGGCTAATTTATTTGCTTTGGTGATTGGGTGAGTGCCAATGATATTATATTAAAGAGGTAGATATGGCACTAGCGCACGCAAATTGTTGCAAACAAATTGAGACAATTGTTGTAGTTTCATTTAGTCCGCTAATAGCAGCGAGCAACACACTACAGATAGCTATCTCTTTCTGTGTCATACGTTCCGTATTACATATTGCAGCAAGTAATTTGTAATGACAACACAACAATACAGAAAGTCGCTCAGTATGAATGTAGCATATCTTTTCTTTATAAATTCATTGGTGAGTGCTGAAACTGTAGCCATAGGTCTCTATGGGCAATATAACTTTTAGACAGTAAATAAGTATTCATAAAATATAATATAATACTTAATAACTTATGTACAAACCATTACAAATTATGTACCCATTCCATTCCATTTGTCTTGCCCTAATCATTTTTATCTGGTTGCTAATAATTATCTACTAACATGTGCACTCTGATAACAAATATATTATTTACATGATAAAATGCAGCAAGTCTACAGTGTGAATAACATTATGCAAACTAAAATTACATAACAATAAATAATATTTTGCATGTATTTATTTAAAAAATACTGATTCACCAGAGCCTTAAAGTAGGTAGGTAGTAGGTCAGGGTTCGAAATTATCAAGATAATTAAGCTTTTTGATAATTATCCGATAATTATCTGATAATTATCCGATAATTATCGGATAATTATCACCTGTGTTTGAAATTCATTTGTTGTATTGTTTCATAACAAATACATTATAATTTGGGCAATTCTCACAGAAAAAAAATATAATATTCATTTAATATCCAACACAAAGTACCATTAATTATAGGCAGATTGAGTAAAAATCAGTGTCCGTCAGATTCGACATTATAATTAAATTAAATTGAATGAAGTAAAGCCAAAGGAATATCTTCGTCCGATAATGATTCTATTTCCATTGGCGTTCCGATACACGCAAGTGCAGAAATGTTCATTCGAATACAGTTCACTTTCACGAGTGCATTTTTTGTTATTATCAATCGATAATTATCCATATGTAATTATCACGATATTTATCATGATAATTATCATGATAATTATCATTGATAATTATCCTTTCGAACCCTGTAGTAGGTGCAGTCAAAGTGCGTTCCTAAGTTCTAGCGCAATCGGTCACGAAAAATTGGTTTCGTGTAATTGTACACATACCTCCGTAGGTACTTACGGCCACAAAAAGTCGCTCAGAAAACTCGAACACTGAACGCCAAGGAAAGAAAAGCGACTACGATCTCGAAACTGCATTTGCCTATCGAATCTAAACCTTATGCTTAGTAAGGGAAGAGGCCTTACATATTCAGTAACAGTCTATTTGTGTAGGTATAAAACTCATATCCAAACATTCATTGGGGGATGATACGAGTTCATTCTTTCCAAGGTTTTCGGAGTTGGTTCACGCTCTGTCCGATTTTCGCACACAGATATCAAACGTTTAATTTCGCGATTTGGAATAAGCTGAAAAACGCAAGCAAACTTCGGAAATACGGCTACAGACCAAATATCGAAACTTGAAAGTTTGAATCGAATGTCTCGCTCGATACGTTCTAGACCTAACAAACAGAACTAAACTATCTCTCATAGAGTCGGTTTCAGTTTTCTAAAATATATGATGGGTGAGAAGTGAAGCCTACCTAGTAATCACGTAACGATTTTTTTTTGGGTGTGAAATTATCAAATAACTTATCCCGCTCTGGGCGGAGCGGGATGTCAGATTTTTACTGACTAAAACCCACCCGTGTTCCTTCAGTTGCCTGTGCCAGGGGCCACGGTAACTCTTTCGAACAACCCGCGACCCTGGCAGGCATCGGCCCTAGCGGACCCCGCCAGTTAGTGCTGAACTGCTGACATCTCTTTGAGGCGCACGTGGAACACAACGCACCGTCGACCCGAGCCTGGTCCTTACCGGACGGCGAGCTAGGGTGGCAGGGAATCGTATCTCGACACCTGACGCCCTGGGAATCTCCTGCGGCAACTAGGGGCATGAGGGCGCAAAGATTGCCTCCCTCACGCGTTCCGCCCCCTCGAAGGATTACTGCTTCGCAGAAGGAGGTTACGGCTTCCCATGCACCCTCGCTTCGTACCATGGCCTGGACCAGGGCCGGACGCGAGAGATCGCTGCCGTCAGGAACGTAAGGCTTACTACGTAATCTTTTTCTGACCGATTGATAGTAATAATAATCATCAGACAGAGCAGGGAAAGTCATAAGCAGGATACAAAGGTCTAAAAAGCTAACTTTTTAGACCTTTGTATCCTGCTTATGAGTAAAGAACATTTTAGAGAAATAGTCTTACAGCCAAATTAGATCGATTTAAAATTTCCACAGAAACAGAGAGTTCCAGTTATCTTTTTTAGGGTTCCGTACCTAAAGGGTAAAAACGGAACCCTATTACTAAGACTTCGCTGTCTGTCCGTCTGTCCGTCTGTCTGTCTGTCTGTCACCAGGCTGTATCTCAAGAACCGCGATAGCTAGACAGTTGAAATTTTCACAAATTATGTATTTCTGTTGCCGCTAATAACAACAAATACTAAAAATAAAATAAAATAAATATTTAAGGGGGCTCCCATACAACAAACGCGATTTTTTTGCCCTTTTTTGCTCGATATCAAAAATGGCAACAGGTAGGCACTTGAAATATTCATAAAATACTCAGTTGTATTTTAACTTTAATAATAAAATTAAAATAAAATAAATATTTCAGGGGGGCTCCCATACAACAAACATGTTTTTTTCGGCGTTTTTGCCTTGTGGTACGGAACCCTTCGTGTGCGAGTCCGACTCGCACTTGACCAGTTTTTTTTTAATAGGACATTTCGAAAACGTTCTCTACTAACTTTTTAGACCGTTGTATCCTGCTTATGCGTATGAAGTTTCATTAAAATCGGTTCATTAATTTCGAAAAATAAGGGCTTGAAAGTTTGTACGAAATGCCGTACGGCGTAAAGGCTCTACCACCACCACCCACGCACCAACCCAGCGCAGGGCACGCCGCGATAGCGGCGATAAGACCGAGGAGTGGCTAGAGAGGCGCCACGGCGCCCTCACCTACCGCCTGACGCAGGTCCTCACCGGACACGGAAGTTTCGGGAGGTTCCTGCACGTCATCAGGCGGGAGGAAACGCCCGGGTGTCACCATTGCCAGGATCGCCCAGAGGACACGGTGGAGCACACGGTGGAGGTATGCCCCGCTTGGGCGGAGCACCGCCGTGTCCTCGTAGAGGCGATTGGCAGCGACGGCGACCTCTCGCGTCCGGCCCTGGTGCAAGCCATGGTCCGGGGCGAGAGGGAGTGGGAGGCAGTCACCTCCTTCTGCGAAGCAGTCATGCTAGCGAAGGAGGTGGCAGGACGGCTCAGGGAGAGAGCCTCCCGTCCCAGCCGCCGCGGGAGACGCTCCGGGCGTCGGGAGCCGCGTGACGACTCCCGGCCACCGTAGACGCGGGCCTGCGGGCGGAGAGTAATGGGTAGCTCACCGCCCGATCAGGATCAGGCCCGTGCCGGACGGCGCGTACGTGTTCCACGCGCGCCTCAAAGAGATGTCAGCATCGGGGACCCCCTTAGGGCCGAAGCCTGCCGGGTCAGCGGGATTGTCCGAAAGGGTTACCGCTGGCCCGGAACATAAAGGGCTAAGGAAGGAACACGGGTGGGTTTTAGTCAGTAAGAGTCTCACTGAAATCATCAAATGACTCCTTCCGCTCTGGGTGAGCGGAAGGAGTCATTTGATGATTTCCCATCTGCAAAAAAAAAAAAAAGGCTCTAAGTCTTATGGGGCTTACATGACTTAAAGCGCGGTCTCAGTCGGGCTGCATAGAGAAGCGCGATTGCACAACGCTGGTAATTTATTGCAATTATTTAATTACAAAAAATCTATTGTTTGGACAAAAAATTTAAAATGCTAGAGTTTTAGTATGTTGCTTGTAGAAAAATCTGACAAGTAAAAATCAGAATGATTACAGTATGTTTATTAGTATGGATTTATTGTACAAAGAAAGGTTTTAGAGGTATCTTCGTAATTTTTTCTATCGTATCAAATTAGTTGTATTATGTTTTCAACACACTATCTACCTAGCATATATCCTGAAGAATATCATATATTTTTCTGATTTTGTTTACTGTAGTCATCTTAGGCTTTTACTGTTTCTAAAAATTGCGTTTTTTGCGTTTAGGTCCTGTAAGCCCCTTAAGCGTGGGCAAAAAATCTCAAAAGGCGCCTTGATTCCTTGTGCCTTAATTCATCATTCATACAGTTAGATACGTTTATGATTAAGTAACTTTGCTACTCTATCCAAGCTGCCGCAGTGCCATCATCGGCATGTAATATAAGACCACGTATCACCTCTGGATGAATATAAGTATTCAAAGAGAATCGTACTCCGCAGGCCGTATAGTAAATTAAAATATGAAATAGGAAAGCTGCGTGTGTTGGTCTGGTCTTAGCAAATCTATCTGCCTCTTAAAGGTATCACGTTCGTTGCTTGGGTTTGTTATAAGTAGATAGACTCTCTCATTAACATACATTATTTTGGAAGGCCATTCTGTAATAACCATGTCTTTGTCATAGAAGTAGGTTAATTTTAATAAGATACTGGCTTTACACAATATTTACAATGAACGAAATACCAAAAGTCTTGCTTATTGAGTCTTGGCGACTGTCTAGGTAATTCCAAAATCATGCAATTGGATTACATAATATATGCAATCCTCTTTGTTGTGTTTAAATAGTAGATACTAACAATCCACCGACTGCAAAGGTTTTTCGCAGCTCGTGAGAAAAATAACGAATCGCACAATCAATGACTCATCTAATAATAACTTTAATTTCAGAAGTCGGTGTCGTTGGTTCCGCATTTTCGTTTTTTGACACCGACTTCCGAAAGTTATTTTTCACTTTGTAGTGCTTTTTTTTTAAATCGGTTGTTTTTTTTTTGCATTTTTTTTCACTTCTTAATTGTACCTACCCCACGCAAATTCTATTAAGTAACACTACTTGCTATGTAATCAGTTAAACATCATCAATATAAACTAAGTGAAAAAAAAAATCGTATTATTGAACCTAACTCAAAAACTATCCAAGCAAAGTTAATCAAATTTATATGGGGCTACCCCTGAACATACCTTATCCATTAAAAACAATACATAATATACAATTGCAGCCAAGCGGTGCATTGAAGTATTGAAGACACCGACTAGATGAATCATCAAAATTTGCATAGAAATGCCGGAGCCGGAGATGCAGTACATTTATGCATATAACTTCGTTCGTACATAAGAATAATTACCCAATACATAATATACTAAAACCTTCCTGAAAGTATGTACTAGTATGTAGATCTCGTTAATGAAAGAAACATCAAAAGTGGTTCATTAGTTTAAAAAAAAATCGCGGACATACAAACATAAATTCGTACGGGTCGAATACAGAACCTCCTTTTTAGGGTTCCGTACCTAAAGGGTAAAAACAGGACCCTATTACTAAGACTTCGCTGTCTGTCCGTCCGTCCTGTCTGTCACCGGGCTGTATCTCAAGAACCGCGATAGCTATAGACAGTTAAACAGTTAATAAATATTTAATTCATATTAATTAATATATAATATAAAACAGTTATAAAACAGTTATTAATATTATAATATAAAACAGTAAATAAATATTTAAGGGGGGCTCCCATACAACAAACGCGATTTTTTTGCCCTTTATTGCTCGATATCAATAATGGCAACAGGTAGGCACTTAAAATATTCACAAAATACTTAGTTGTATTTATACTTTAATAATAAATAATAAAATTAAAATAAAATAAATATTTAAGGGGGCTCCCATAAAACAAACGTGTTTTTTTCGGCGTTTTCGCCTTGTGGTACGGAACCCTTCGTGTGCGAGTCCGACTCGCACTTGGCCAGTTTTTATTTTATCAAACACCTGGTACATGTTGACAGGCCTACGCTGTCCTCCCATACCTACTGTAATTTGGAGACATTGTAAAAGCCAATTATTTTTTAAAAGAGTAACCGTGGAGTGTCTTGCCGGTTCTTCTCCATAAGAAACGATCAATTGGAACCGTGCACCTAGCTTGTGACGTTTCATAAGTGCCAGTATGTGAAATAAAATATTTTGATTTTGAATCGGAATATTCACGAATGTACATACGTGCATCAATTTGATTATTCCTGATCTCGATACGTTTACCATCCATTTATGAAATGATTGCTTCTGAATTTTCTGTTTTACCAGGAAAATGGAGATAATGTTCTTTTCATAACTTTGTCGTCGTGTTTATTTCGTTTCGCTTGGTACAGATGTTTTGATAAGAACGAGTAGATAACTCGGTTCTTCTAGATACCGTAGACGTAGATACGTACAGATATTCTGGCTAACATCACTATGCAAGATGCGAACTAAGCACTCTACTAAGTTTACCGTCCCGTTACAGACGGGCTCGTAAAAAGTTCAAAGGCACGTCTTAACACAGAAAAATATGGTGGTGGCGACACGGTAAACAAAACGATAAACTAACATTTTATTTAAGTCGCGACTCCGTAGCTTTGATATACATATACATGTTATTGGTGAATTTGTGACGAACTTAGTGGCTGCGAGCTGCTGTGCTGGAGTCTTGAAAATCCTAAAAAAACCGGCCAAGTGCGAGTCGGACTCGCACACGAAGGGTTCCGTACCACAAGGCATGAAACGCCGAAAAAAGCGTTACTTCTAGACCACCTTCTCTTCATTTTTAGGGTCACGTTTTTACCCTTTGGGTACGGAACCCTAAAAATCATGTCGTTTAATGTTACTGGGCAGAAGACTATAAGAGAAAAGGCTGTTATCATTATAATGGAGATCTCAGCAGGATAGTTTAGTAGCACACTTAGGTCGGCATAGAGGAATGCCGACCTCTTTGTTCTTAACATCATCCCCACCAAGAAACGCCACGATCTATGATCTGCCAGCACTGGCGAAAATCTGGTTCTTGTACCCTTTCTATAACATTGTATAACAACCTTTTTATTTGTTTCAGTGTTCGGAGTGTAATGCACAAATATATGGAAAAGAAGAATGAAATAAATTTTGACAAAATATTCAATCAAGTCTTAGGTGAGTAATATTTGAAGATATAATTGTCATTATTTCGTATTTCTGAAGGCATTATGGCGTATAGTTATTTTTTTAACCTGACATATTGTTATATTTTGCGACTGCTCCACTGTTTCATAAAATATAGCTCGTACTGACGGAGCAAGAAATATAAATGTCAAGAATGTGCCAATTTCGTCACTTCCTAAATTATAAAATTCGTATTATAAAATTGATGGGTACTTAAATCGCTAACGCATAGTAAAAATTTATAGTATAGCTGGAGGTAAATAATTTGTAGATGAGACAGTAAAAAGTTTTCGAATGGAGCAAACGAAATAAATCGGGCAATTACAGCAGGAATTACGGCCATTCGTAAAAATAACGCACGTTCTTTGTGACTGTATAAAACGGTAACACAAATGCACGATTATATGGTCGCATCCATTATGTTTAGATCAGCGGTATCCGTCTTCCACGATCATTGAACGGGTAATTACCCCTCATGCTATTTTGGGTACCATTTTGATTAGTTTAGCTAACAGTCCATTGCAGGACTAACGGGCGCAAAGCACTTCAAATGGCACTTCCTAATGTTCGCCGCTACCTTATCTATTTAATGGGTGCAGTATCTTAAAATCTTAAAAAAATAATTATAATGGACGATAACGCACCTTGTTGTATTTTTAGGAATGTATTTTGAGCGTACAAGTGCGGGTTGTGTTGTACCACAACTATCAAAATCTCCTTCAACGTAGCGTAGCATAAATTGGAACTCCTAACCAAACTAAGGCCGTTTATAGTGTCATGCGGATTTGCTCAAGCATGCGGGATCAGCACCGTATAATAATGCGCCTCATTTATGAACCTTTTCATATAAAACTTAATAAATGTATTTATTAATCTGCGTCATACACGCGGGTTGTGGATGCAGATTTGCAGAAGCATGCGGGGCATCTCGCGTGCGTGAGCAAATCCACATTTTACAAAAAAACTCCCAAAACTTTTCAATTCAACGATTTCACTAAAAAATCGAACGAAAATAGTGCTGTCTTGTTTAATCTTTCACGTCTTCCGAAGTTATTCGGCAGTTCGGCTTACATTACAGACAACATTATTGGTTGGTCGATGCTAAAAAGAAACAGTGTTGTGTAAACACGAGGGCCCTTTGAGCCGTTTCTTTTCGAGCGATTTTACGTCTGCGCTTTTACAATTGCCTCGTAGATTGAACGAGCACTTATGTCGTCTGATCACAGGTCCATGTTTGCTGTTATTCCACTTTGATGTTTGTTTTGTGTTCTAACTAAAAATAACAATGTTTTTCTCCTAGAAATTCCGTTAGTTAAAATACATGTTTAAATTAAAACTCTGAAGCAGTTTCCAACATTTAAAGCTGGAATTGCCTTATTCATTATTAATAAATTTCGTCCATGCTTTGTGTTCTCATGCATAATAATGGATGCTCTCTGTAAACAAAAGTTTCTCACAGTCTACTGTATCTACAACGAAGATAAAAATAGTGCAACGTGCATACCGTTTGTTAAACGTATCAGTTTTAACCGGCATGTATCGCAAACAGCCGTAGTACGCCTTTGATTTAAGTATTCCGGACAAGTTTAATTCAAATTCACTTTCGTAACAACTTTCTTGCGGGGATTTGTATCGTAAACAAGATTAAATGTAAGCGAGCCGAGTAGGCCGTGTCGTTGGTTCCGCACACAGCTACGCACGCCGGATTATTGCCGCTCTGCGTACAATTGCTTTCCCTCTAATGAAGTTGTCTCATGTCGCTAAGGATAATTTTCTTAGTCCTGGACTTTGTTTTTCCGAGTGCCTTTTTCTTTCTGCCAGATGTCTGGCCTAGCATATCCTATTTTATAGAAATTTATAAGCGTAAGACATGAAATATGTTTCATCATTTGTAGCATATACTATAGTCTAAAACATAAGCAGAAGATGATTAGAAATACGTTCCTGTTCTAGTTATTTGGAGCTTGATGAAAGCAGAGCCTGGCGTTGACATAAGTGTCAATCTGTTAGATACAGATTGCACTGCAGCTCTATACTAGGCCCGCTGGGGGGCGGGTACTTCGATATCGAAGATTTCTCTCGAGAAAACATGTGGGTTTATGGCACACTCACGGGTCTCCGCCTTTACTAGCATCGCATTTGAACAACTAGTATCTTTACGAGTAATTGGAATACTAGCCTCCCTAATGTGTACGTGTGTGCGTATGTGTAAATTGAACTACTAATTATGGAAATACATAGAGCTGTTTACTGGCAGTTACGTGTACACGAAACGTAATTCACTCCAGGTAATGTTTTATTTAAATTCATTCCATTTCAACGATAAATCAAATTAATTTATTTTTTACCGTTTGCAACAGAAACATAACATTTGCGTGAATCAGCACTCGAGTATTAGATTAAAGCGCTGGTTGGTACTCCCATACTTGTTTACGAAGTGTGCATTTTCTGTGTATATTGCAAGCCACAAGTCTTCTATCTCGATATTGCTTCAACAAATTATTTTCCCAACGAGAAAATTGCTTTATAAGCTTGTTAAAACAGCTTCATCGGGTTCGTCAAAGGTGGCTTATTAACAGCAGCTATAAGAATATTTAAGTATGTCATTTATGCTTTATTAGGGGCTGAGGGGCTCGTGGCTATGTAATAACAGCCGCACGTGTCGATCGACCAGGTTAAGCTACGCTTGCCACGGTCTGTCCGTGGACTATCTTTACATACCGAGAGCCCACCGAGCCTCGGAAAGCACGTTGTTAAGCCGTTGGTCCCGGTTGTCATTCTTGGATCTTTGAAAGTCGTCAGTCTAACCAAGGGGTAGCGTATTACCCAGTAACTGGGTTGTGGAGGTCAGTTAGGCAGTCGCTCCATGTAAAATACTGGTATTCAGCTGCATCCGGTTAGATTGGAAGCCGACCCCAACATAGTTGAGAAAAGGCTAGGCAGATGCTGATTTATGCTTTATTGATTATCAATTTTGTGGATAGTGTTCGGTCAACTAAATAACAATTTACTGATAAAGATCAGTAGGTGTATTTAGGTTGTGTATTCTCTCCATTGTACTGTATCACTTACGTCAATAACTTGAATGTAGGACAAACAGATTCGTCTTTTTTGAGAGTTTCGAAAGCCTAGGTGATTAGGGGTTACGGTTACGGAGATAGAGCACGGGGATAATACGAGAGGGTCCTTATCTGGCCATATATCAGTGACCCACTGCGGATCAAAAGACAATACCATTGAGAGGCATTTCTGAAAGCCAGGAGACTATCTACTCTCCAGACATGAGCAGTTGCGTTGTGAGTTAACTTACGTAGAAAATAATGTAGATTGAACTCGAAAATGTCAGGAAAGTACTGCTGGAAGTTTAGCGTTGGTTCAGAACACTAGATCAGGTTTGTTGAACTAGAACTTAGCTGTATTGATTATTTCACATCCGTCTACATTTCATATTTAAACGTAGGGCGCGTCATTGTATTTCTACCTATTTAGTGTAGTTGCACTACAGCAGATATCGCCAATACACGCATACCAATCATAGTAATGTCTACCTTACCTTCCGTCTGCGGCTTCGCCCACGTAGTATGTCGATAAAAAGCCAGCCTTCCCCAGGGTTCAAAGTATCCCCATACCAAATTTCATTAAAATCTGTTCAGCCTTTTCGGAGATTAGCCGGAACAAACAGGCAGACAGACAAAACATTAAAAAACGGGTTTAAAAAAAACTTCAATTTTTTTTAAATAACACCTCTTTCTAAATGCATAATTATGAAAGTATACATACAGGGTGTGGCGTAAATAGTGGTCCACAGTTAAGGATTCGATATACCAGATAATTTAATATAACATATTACAATTTTAACCATTTTAGTTGTACATTTTTTTTAAATAAAAATCGCTCTTGAATTTGCATTATGTTAAAAATTTGGGTTACAATAGAGAAGAACTAACTTTTTTTCAAAAGCTCTAAATATACATAAAAAGCCATAATTTTACACGATAGCTCTAGGTTTCAGCAGTAATTAACAGAAATCAAAATGCAAAAAATATGGTTTTTGTTGAAACTACAAACAAATTTGTAACAAAAGGTAGAGATTTCGTAAATAAAAAACAAAAAAAAATATATTTTCAGAACCCTTGTGTAAAAATGGTTAAAATTGTATCAAATCCTTAACGGTGGACCACTATTTACGCCACACCCTGTGTATACAGGGTGGAATTTTGTAATGCCACCTGAAGGGAAAGTACTCTTAATAAATTTTCGAAAATCTATGAATGCAGTTTTCTTTTAAATATTCAAAAATAAAGGAATGTTTTCTTTGAGTAAAATTTTCTATAGTACAGTATTAAGGGTATCAGTTTCGCGGACAAAAAACAGAAAAATCGGGTTTTTTCAGCGCAAATTTCTCAATATCCTTAAGTTATCTAGTTTTTTTAAAAATACACATGTATTATCATCTATCTATCTAGTAAGTGTACGAAATTAAGTTTTGATAACTACTTAATATAAATTCCAGATAGATAGGTGATAAATAATTGTGTATTTTTTCATCTCTCGCGCAAACTCTGAACAGTTTGCGCGAGACAAAAAAATTATATTAAAAACCTCAATATCATTTTTGAAGACGTATCCATAGATATCCCACACGTAAGGGTTTGATGAAAAAAAAATTTTGAGTTTCTATTCTAAGTATGAGGAACCCTCAAAATTAATTGTTTTTTTTTTTTATTTTTGTGTGAAAATCTTAATGCGGTTCACAGAATACATCTACTCACCAAGTTTCAACAGTATAGTTCTTATGGTTTCGGAAAAAAGTGGCTGTAATATACGGACGGACAGACAGACAGACATGACGAATGCATAAGGGTTCTGTTTTTGCCATTTGGCTACGGAACCCTAAAAAGGCCTTTGATTGACAAAACTTCACAGACGTAATGAGCAGTAAAGTTTTGCCAATTTATTAAAAAAGTGCCCTGAATTAAAACGTACTTCAGTATGATTATTAAATGCTTCCTTCCTTTAGTCTTTAGTATTGTGATACACTGCATTATACTCGTTTCACACATTTATATTTAAACATAAAAACAAATATTGTGCCACGATGCAGACCTAAGCGTGCAAAGTAAAAGCCATTTTAAATGTAATCCAAGCGGAAATGATCCCGCCAATTTATTTTTCATTAAGCCCACTTGTCCGAAGGCGCACTTTTCTAGAAATTGCAGTAATTTCAATGATAGTCTTGATAGTTGGTCGAGAGGGCTATATTGCAGCGAGGCTCCCGGGAACAAGTTACAAACGCAATTTACGGTGGCCCCACTTCGACTTGCAGTAAATAACTTTATCGGCTGCACTGGACTGGACATTGTTGGGGCACGTCGCCGTCGCTCGTTCCCTTGTAGACAATAGCTGTTTGGGTTTTATGCGGATTAAAGTATTTACTGAAATAATTTCCAAGTTTTCCATGCTAAGAATGGTTTTGAAGAGTTTTCAGAGCACGATAAAACTTGTGTGTCCATTATCGTCTTTGTCGAATTTTTAACTAGATACTTAAGTATAGATTTGTAAAATGACCGCACTGGCACATCGGGTACATACACCTGTAATGATAGTTGTGGTGGAGATTTTTATAGATAAATAACTAGGTGGTAAAGCTAGAGATGGTATCAGTTTTACTTTTACGTTGACCTATTAATTCCTGATGAATTGAGAGCAAAATTAATTGTTTCTGGAGTTGTAGAGTTGACACAAACATATTTATTTACTAGCTTCCGCCCGCGACTCCGTCCGCGCGGATGTCGGTCTTCGCGTGGATGGTTTATTTCTCCATTTTGAGTAACTCTGACAATGACATCTTATAAATATCTATTGGACCCAAATACGGCTAAGCCTATAACAATTAAGGAGATCCCTCTATTGAGCTACTGCTGTTGAGCTCGCGTTCTGTAGTAAGTATTTTTTCCATAGTAATTCCGACCTTGATAAGTAGCATGTAGCAGTAAATTACTGACAGTGACGAAAAGTTTGCAATAATAAAAAAGTGATCGTGACAAAGCGACAGAAAGTTAATTGAGAGCTTCAGCATACACAACATTGTTAGTGAGCTCGTCCGGAATATGAACATGAAGATTTCTTGGACTGCTCACACGGGAAAGAGCTACGTAAAGTTGCCCGTGTGAAAAACAACTCGCGGTAAGATCTACGCCAGCAACTCCTAGGGTCTGACCTTGAGCCTTATTTATTGTCATGGCGTAACACAAAGCTACAGGAAACTGTATTCTCTTAAATTGAAATGGAAAATTATCCACTACGGGTAATGCAACGTGTGTTCGCGGTTCTACAGAACAACGTCTATGAATAAAACCGAAAAATAAGATTTTTTTTCTACGTATTTTTCCAGGATAAAAAGTATCCTATTTTATGCCCAGGATAATAAGGTATAATTATACCAAGTTTCATCGAAATCGAACCGTTAGTTTTCACGTGATGCCTGCATATACAGACAGACAGACAGACAGACAGACAAAAAAAATTTTAATCACATATTTGGGTTTGGTATCGATCCAGCAACACCCCCCGCTATTTATTTTTTCAATATTTTCAATGTACAGAATTGACCCTTCTACAGATTTATTATATGTATAGATTTATTTAATCTACTTAAAAATAATCTTTAATGCTACACAATGCTAGGAGCACGAAATGCACAAGACTTCCTAAATTGTAACCGGACTTCGAAACGGAGCACTAAGGGCACGTTGGGCTATTTTATCGCTAAAAGCGATATTTTATAGACTAGCTTTGTATGGGCCAAAGCTAGTCTATAAAATATCGCTTTTATAGCTTTGGATGGGCCAAAGCTAGTGTATAAAATATCGCTTTTAGCGATAAAACAGCCCAACGTGCCACCCTATGTAAAATATGTACATTTAAATTCTGTAATTTATATGGTGTACATAATAAAAAGTGTTCTATCATTCATTCATTATGCAAATTCACCCCTGAAGACGTTAAATAGGGGATGAAAGTTTGCATGCAAGTTCGTATATTTTTCCGATGGGAAATCCCATCGGAAAAATATACACGGCTTGACGGCTTATTATACTTCTATACTAATATTATAATAAAGAGGTAAAGTTTGTAAGATTGTAAGTTTGTATGAAGGGGATAATCTCTGGAACTACCAGACGGATTTAAAAAAAAAAAAATATTTGATAGCCCAATTCTTGAGGAAGCCTATCGGCTATTTAACATCACGCTATGACCTTTAGGAGCCGAGCAAAAGAAAAAAGTCAGAAAGAACGCTAAGCAAAAACGAAGTAATAGCGCGGACAGGCGATGAGATGCGACGGGGTGGGTCGGGGGAACAAGAAAGGAGAAACCCAAACTCCATAGAAACTTGGGCCTGGCGTTACAGGGCTGGAATTTGGCCATAAATTAGAGCATTTAGGAAGGTTTCACGAGCCCAATTTTCACGCCTCCCAGCAATGGCCAAATTGGTAAAATCAGACAACAATGTTCACTTTTTAGGTTATTTTTAGTACCTAGTTAAACAATGATATTTTTGAGACTTTCGTTTCCTACGTAAATCTGGAACGCACATGTGCTGTGCTGCGGCACCTGCCGCCTATCACGATGAGGTTTTAGGTACTTATATAAAAAGCGCTTAGGGGATGACTTCCGATTTATCTGATTGTTCTTGTAGCGGTACTGAAAACCTCAGCAGAAAACTATGTTTATTATACAAGGCTCACTTACATCACTACTGGCTTGCATTTGTTAATATTGTACTAGGGATTTGATGGGGTTGTTCCCAAAGTACTCCAAAAAGAGTTCCCAAACTACTCCGTGAAAAATATAACAATCTCAGATTACAGTAAGTAATCTGAGATTGCAATAATATATTAAAATAAAAAAACACAGGTAATTGTGATGGTTTTATTGATTACTTTCTTCATTAGGATTATCATAAAATAATAACACAGTAGGTATCCAGAAATTGTGCAGGAGGCATGTGACTACCCTGGTGCCGTGCCTAACCAAGATACCAAATTATGCTCATGGTGTGGGCACAGCATCAAACCGTTCTTTTGCTAACGATACAGGTTCGGTTATAGCATCTCTTCCACTTAGAGAGCTGTTGACTAATGTATAAACGAAATACATCCTATTACCAGTGGCGTGCCCTTCATAGAAGCCAAAAAGCCCGGCTTGCCCTAATAAAATCATAATTCACAACAACAAAATCAATAAAAAATATATTCAGAAAATTCCAGTCAATGAACTCGAACGCAAACATTCATGTCATAGGAATAATAATACAATTATTTCGAAATCCGAACTTGCGCGCACTGGCCTAGGTTCGCGCCAAATTCTGCTCTAAACGCTATACAATGCATTCAATTGCGCCATCTCGCTCACACTAGTCTGGCTTTTTACCTGGCTTCTATTTCCTTTCTCTGTCTCGCAGTTTTCGCCTACAAATTGCTATAAAAACGTTTACATTTGTTGATATTGGGAAGTACATAAAACACAGATTTCTATGAAATGAAAAGCCAGGCTTTTATAGGCATGAAGTTCGCGCAAATGCACTATCCGCGTTGACCCGCGTAAAGTTAGTTGCACGTGTGGCGGGCGCGATGAGTCGATGACGCGACGCGTCTCAAATTGTTATTGTTTTGAAGTTTTGAATACTTTGAGAATTAGTTTTATTATTTGAAAAAGTGATTGATTGTGGCGATGTCATTCCCTATGATTTTGTAAACGGTTAATGAATATAGTGTTCTTTTATCATTATGTGAATTCAGAAACTGTCATCGAAAAGGTACGTAAATACATTGAGTTTTCTGCAATTTTCTGCCAATAATTAATTATTTACTTGGAACCAATCTTAAATTACTGTAGGTACTTCTCGGAAATAAAAACAAGTATTTTTGTCAGTCAAGAAGACAGATTATATAAAATAGGTACCTACTCATTCGATTGTTTACTAGGTATGAATATGACAAACATAGGTGTTAAACATAGGTATGTGTTGGCTCATGATTGACTTTAAAAATGTAAGTACCTAATTCATAAAATAATGCGTACGAGAAAAGAAAAAAGAACAATAAATCGATAATTTGGAGGCCATCTAGTGCACTTTGATTGAACAAATGCATGTGACTAGCGAAATGAAGAAAGTTCCGGATAGGCGCTGTGGTTATGCGCATTCATTAATGTAGATGGCGCTTGTGACAATTACGTACTGATGTTTGAAATATGTAGTACTCTTCGTATTTTAAAAGTTTTCTTGCGGAAATTATAATAATGATGTTAGTACTACTAACAGCCATTAACAACACGAAAATCAGCCAATCCGTCAGTTGGCCTTTTTTTTATACCTTGAAAATCTGTGGGCTTGCCCTAATTTTGACCCCTAGGCACGCCACTGCCTATTACTAATATGCCTCGACTTTATTCTTCCTCTTAAGTTTGAGTCCGATGTTGACGGCTCTTGCTGTAGATCATGGAAATGCCGGGATGCTCTAATTGCTCGCACCCAACAAGAGTGACAGACAACACTCGAAGCACCCACCTGAAAATAATATATCTACATTAAAGGGTGCCTTTACACCAGAGATGTGTGGTGTGTTATTGCCCACTTTGAAAAAGAATGATCTAAAGAAATCCTGATGTAGGTTAGTAAGCCTGAGTTAGCTTAACCATTATCACACTGTTCTAATTCACTTAAATGTTTTAGCATACCAAATAAAACTTTTGAATGCCCTTGTTATCAAAACTAAACTAAAAAAATATTATTAAAAAAGCATGAAAAAAACTATTATATTAACCGTGCATGGTAGGATCCATCCTCTTATAACTTCGTGTATTCTGTGTTCTTGCACTGTACCAGTAGTCCTAAGTTGATGGCAACGAAGTCTTCTCAGAAGAGAACGTCGACAGTGAATACACACTCGTTGGTGTCCTGTAGGTGTCTGTTCACTCCCTTCTGGTATATTTCCATCAAGAGATACAGCATTGGCATGATTCCGGCAAGCTTGGCAGATTAAATTCATTTTCATTTACCTGAAGCAAACATTTATCATTTGACTATTAGGTCCAGCATTAGCATTTAGCAATAAACATCCGAGTGGCACATTTGGGTAAACATAAGCGGCCTTATTACATTACCACTGCAGGGAACAGGTCTCCTCTCTGAGAGGGAATATAATTAACCAATAACCATGCAGGTTCAGTCCGGAGTGATGTCACAGTCATGTCTTCGAATATGAAGCATCACATCTGCACATTCTGGTATCATTATATAAAGTACAACTATCAACAAACAACTGAACAAATGCTATAACACTATTTAGTTCGACTACATTAAATAATTACATACATTGTACAAAAATGTTACAATATAGAAATATCGGATACTAACCGTTTGAGGCGCGCGTGGCCCATTCCTGTACAATTGAAAGAATCATTTTCATCTTCCAACCTTCGGCTTCCTATTGTATGGCAGTGGGCCGTTGCTATTCCGCAATTAATGCACAGGTTCATGATGTCGTGCCAGTCGTCAAAAAGAGCAACAATCAGATCCAGGTTTTCCAGCAAAAGTCAGCACAGGTGGCAAGTTATGTAACGGTGTCCATTGTTCAAGCGAGGGTCAGTCAGAATGCAATCAATTTCGGAGTCCAGTATTCGATTAGAGGTCTTATGAAAAAATAAATTCCCAGAAATACAGAAAAACAACACATTGACTTGCGCAAAAATCGAATGACATTAATGACATGACATTACAACCATGACAATTGACAGACGTTGACATTGACATTTGCCGTTTACTAGTGCAATCCATGGTGCAGTCGATTTTATCGATTATTTATTTCTTTTAATGTTTTTTAATGGCGATTACGTTACATATCAATTAGTTTCCAGATTTAATCGTTTTACATTGATTTTAATACCTCAAAAGTCATTTATACTAAAACAATGGAGTGTTATTTAATTATTTGTATCAGCATCGATTTCCACTAAATCGATCATATTCTTAGGGTACGCTCTATTGATAGAATACCAGCATTTGTGAAGTTAGTGACGTATAACAAAATAAGTGTTGTAACAGTTTACAAAGGTGGTTTAAAACAAAAAAATAGAAATCTAATTATTTTCTACACTTGGCCATTGTAAATGAGGCTAAGATTTAAATGGGTTAATTTAGCAAAATATATGTTTTTTTTGGTACATATCTTATTCGTGTAACGGTTAGGCCCAGAAACAGGTTTCTCCTTTCACGCAGACGAAGTCGGGTAGAGGCTAGTGTTATATATATATATAGATTTTGTTTTAAAAAGATATTCCTTGACTGCATATCATAAGCATAATCACCCTATAATGTTCCCACTGCTGGGACACAGGCCCCCTCTCAGTAAGAGGGAAGAACGCCGTAAGCCACCATCCTTGACTGACTGCATAAGTGCATAATGGTATTGAAAATCTCCCTATTCTCTGACGTCACGAAATTCTCATTGCATCTTTATGTACGGAGCGAACTCTAGGCTAAAGGATGTTTTACTTAGGACCTAACTCAGTTACGGTTACAGTACCTCGAAAAATTACATAATGTGAAGAGCGGTTTACAGTCAGCTTTACGCAATCACATGTTTTCTTCTCTTACGTCGCGTACCAAAATATGTACCCCTTTTGTAAATTTCTAAACAGTGATACCATTTTGACGCAAAACATGAACTGCTGTCGCACCAAACGATTATTTTATTACTTGTTACGCACGCCACTTATGAATAAATTAGCAGATGCCACAATCAATTGACATCATACGGATTAATTTACATACACATGTTAAAAGTACCTACCTACCTACCTTTGAGGTGTTACGTAAACAAAAACATAATTTTAACGTATTTCTGTATTGTTCCAGGTTATTTATTATTTAAGGAATTTTGTGAACAGACTTCTGACGAACCAGTGCCACAATTAAAATTTTATGAAGAGGTAAATATGAGCCATGTATGATGTATGGTCATTTCCATTTAAAATTTCTGTTATGTGTGAATAACATGCGTACTTTCTTTGACAGATTAAATTATACGAAAAGCAAGAATGTATTGAAGAGAGACGGCGGATCGCAAGGGATATTTATGACAATTTTATTATGAAAGAACTTCTAGCACATTCACATGTAAGTGAAGGAGATTGTTTTTAATGATCCATGTAATCTGAAGACGCTTTATTCCCATTATTACCAGGTGATATCCTTTTGTCTTCTTAGGCAGACAATGCACTAAGCGTCTAGGTTGCTGTAGCCAATACAAAGTATGTAGCTGCCAGTGTCAGATAAGCCAAGCAAATGCTGCATAGCGGTGTCCTTGTTAATTTGCATAATGTGTAGTACGCCTTGCTGCATACATAATTCTACCCCACAAACAAGCCGACAAAAAATCGCAGACGTTTCTTTTATACCTTCCTAGATCAAACCGTATGAATATATTGTCATGTTAAAATCCAGTGTATGAAGTTCATAAACCTACATTAGGTTGAAAAATCGGAGCTCCTGCGCTCCGCCCACACAGTCTCGTTGCTCGGCGTCCGATCGGTTTTAATTCTTGGGATTATCTCAGTTGTTCTAGGAGATTTGCACTCAGCTTCACTTGCATAACTATCGCTGTGTGGATTTATTCCGAAGCTGGAACAAATATTTGGTACAGTTGCATAGAGAAATAATAACTACAAGCAATTTAACTGCACTGTTTTCGTGAATAAACTTTCTATTGTTTACACACCAAAACATACCAAAAGTCTGAAACATGCTTTCAAAATGTCCAATAACTTTATTATTTCCAGCATTCTAGCATTGCAATTAATAACATTAAGTACCTAAGTATTTTTTCTCTTAAAAATCCTCGAAACAACATCTAAATTCTTCAAAATATATAATTTGCTTTAATTTACTTTACCTGGGCAATGTGATATTCAGTACAACGAGCTGTCTTTGTAAACCATATTTCAATTATGTAAAAGCTTTTAACCCAATGAAATGAGTGACTATACAAAGTGATACGATCTACGTGGTCCATATACCTATAGCGAAATGGTCGCGGTTTTCGTTTTCAAATAGTTTCTAATCTAACATCTCTATGTTATACGTTAGTTGTAGGGCCCCTATACATCAGCCGACAGCGCCTTTGTTATTGGGCCTTCTTGTTGCCAAACATCGCCGCACATGGCGGTTATGTTCTCCGACATGACTCTGTTTTCTCTTTTTGTGGTCAAAGTTTTTGATGAAACTATAATGCAAGGGGTTAGTGCAAATGAACATAAAAACAGCGTCCGTTGAGAAGGTGCACTGTGTTACTCAGCGCCCAAGTTGCTGTTTGCATTTCAACGAGTATGTTTAACATTTTTAAAACAAAATGGTTGCCATTCGAAATCTGTAATAAAGTTAGTATAGAAATTGTGAAACAAGAGGTTGCAAGCGTTGTATCCGGCTAGAATGACTTTTGTTTGTATAATGAGCCTCGTTAGTGGAGTGTTGGCGTTCTACCCAAGCGCCTGAACCTCTGATAAATAGCTTAACGGTGGACACTCATTATTTGAAATGTTGCCCTTTAACCCCGTAACTCGATATCATCTGCATATTATAAATAATGACTCGCCCAATCTTAATTCTAGCTAGATCAGTTTAGGTCGAAATCTGATTAACTTGCAGCTATTATACAGGCTAGCAGGGATATGGACGCGCAACCTTTTACCATGGATTAAGTACTTACATGATTCTGAACCCCTGCGTTAATACTTTTCGTCGGTTATTTCAAAAAAATACCTATTCCGTACATTTTGACCGCATTGGTATTACACTTTTCAATGAAACAAGGTTTTTTTTGATAACCTACTAAAAAATTCTACGCTAGGGAGTCAATCATGTCAGCGGGATTGTCCGAAAGGGTTACCGCTGGCCCGGAACATAAAGGGCTAAGGAAGGAACACGGGTGGGTTTTAGTCAGTAAGAGTCTGACACTCCCTTCCGCTCCACCCAGAGCGGAAGGAGTCATTTGATGATTTCCCATCCGCAAAAAAAAAAAAAAGGGAATCAATCATGTGCTGAATTCATGTATACTACCTTAATAATAAGAACAATTGTGACATTCTTGAAAAATTGTGACTCATACTTCGAACCATCAAATAACATTTTTCTCAAATAGGTCCTACCTACTTACGAATAGGTATCTAAGAGAAGTAAAGAACTACCTACTTACGAGTAGGTATTTAAGAGAAGTAAAGAAAGCTAGATAGTTTCTGCAACGACTAGAGATCGCATTCTCAGCGGGTGACAATAAAAACAAATAACGTTCATGAGCAGTGGCGTCTCTATTGATTTCTAATCAGACTAGTTGAGAAACTGTCTGAACTGCTTCAGAATACACTGGATTTTATCACCTTGAGGTTATTGCGTTAGGTATTCGTACATGTACAGGCAAAACTTGCCAGCAAACGATAATGTTGGGACTTGCAGACGAGTCTAAAGTTCTCCATTTTCAGTTTCATAGGTTTGTTATATATCTGTACCAGTAAAATGTGGATCATAAAAATATGCTTCTCATTTTAGTAGCACTGTCGAGTTTCTCAAATGGCCAGTTTACACATAAAAGAATATGCAGTTTCCTTGACTACTGTATAGACCTTGAAAGTTTCAGTGATCGATTCCGCTCAATTATCTATTTGGAAATATGTAGATCCGATTATCTGATATTGTTTTGGAGTAAAAGTTGGTCGTTATTACAAATTCAGTTTTTCGTGATAGCTTATGAACATAGTTTCATGGTATACTGTTTAAATATTAGTAACCTAAAGCTATTTCCACCTTCTACTAAGTTAAGTTTTCGTATTGACTGAGTACAATTAAAACTTTGATTATATACGTATTTTATAAAATATCATAACGGTAACTTATTAAAAACATTTTTTATTTATTTCATAAACAATTTTTACATTGTGTCGAAACGCACAGTTACAGTGAACAATAAAACAACATGAAGACATAATTATAACTTACAGATAAAATAATTGCGAATACCTACATGAGTTACAGGTTTTAAAGCAATCTTCGAAGTACAAAAAATATTCTGAATACATAGTTTGCAAATCCACTGTTATGTAGTTAGGTAGGTACCTATATAAATTCCATTCTAGTATTACTATTTTATGAATAACATTAATTTATACACCTAAGTTTCATACGTTATTCCACAGCAAGCGTGATGTGTAAACATTTCCAGCAACATAATTTATTTATATCCAACCTCGATACCGTATTTGTTTATTTCACTTGTAAATCATATGTGTATTTTTTTCAGGATTATTCTAAGGAGTGTGTAGCGCATGTACAAAAATATTTAATGAAGCATGAAGTTCCACCGAATCTATTCGAGGTATATCCTATTAAACTTTTGAAAAAGAATGTTGTGCTCTTTGGTATAAAATTAGTAACAATCTCATCGTTTTTCTAGCCCTACATTGAGGAAATCTTCCAACATCTACGAGGGGAGCCGTTTAAATTGTTCTTAGAAAGGTAACTAACCTTTAGATTCTATTTAACGTTAATTATCTTGTTCTATCAATATTATAACACCTTCATTTGTTTCAGTGACAAATACACAAGATTTTGTCAATGGAAAAACTTAGAATTAAACATTCAGCTCACAATGAACGACTTCAGCGTGCACCGCATCATCGGGCGAGGCGGGTTTGGCGAGGTAAGAGCGACCATTAAAATTACACCCGTAAATAAAAAGTTAGTTACGCAAGTCTCAATGTAAGTCCCAAACCTAATATCATTAGCATTCTGGGCTTGCAACGTGAACGTGTTTACTATATTCATATTCATCTCGACGAACGGAAAGCCGCTACGTACGTATAATAAAGCCGTCCTGTTCCCCCACTGGAATAGTGATGGATTTTAACGCCTGTATTTTAATATTACACTTATAACAACGCGATCACTCAAATATGTTGTGTTTTACATAGTTTTGTATTCAAATTAGAAACCGGGTGGTCTTTGGTGACCGGATAAAAACCTTTGTGCTTTAAATGAAGACCCGTAAAGTAACGTTTCATTCAAGCAGAAATATTATAGAAACTCTCCTAGATTACTTAAAACAAGATATAACACCAGCTATATTCAGTTGTCCGCTTCCAAACCGGAGTATTCTGGAAACGATCGTACGTTGTCATTCGGTCTGAGAAAGGTCTACGTTCAGCCGTGGTTATCTCCTTGGATATGTATGTAGTAGATATAAACGTTTCACAAAATATCCTATTTGGGACGCGGATACTGCCACAAATATAAATAAAATCCTTCGACTACATTGTTGTGAACATTAAGACTTAGGTATTTGATCGACGTTAGGTCATTTTTAGGGTTCCGCTCCCAAAGGTGCCAACGGAACCCTATTGCGGTCGTAACCCTTCGTGTGCGAGTTTAACTTGCACTTGGCCGGTTTTTACGCTTCACAATCGTTTTGTTATATTTATATTTCGAAGAAAGTAAAGCTGACCGTTATATTCAATTCTTTTCTTACAGTTCGTAAACACGAATGTGTGCTTAAATAATATTTAAAATAAACTGTAGCTTCACGTCTTCGTGTGTTGTACGAATCAATTCGACCACTTATGTCAGGAAGGGACATAAAGTGCTTGTCATAAATCAGTTCACACGCGACTTCCTATTCAGTTCTGCACTTTACGTAGCTGGAAATGTTCGTTATTTTGATTTTTTCGTCATTATACTCTTCTACCCCCTTGCGACGGTGAAGGCGATAGGGGAATTTTTATGAGGGGAAATTCTATGGATTATCGATTACTGTTTTAATTGTAGATGTTTTTAAGTGCTAGTTATGTGCGAAAATGCCAATTTATTTATTGATTAAAGTACACCAACAGCTTCTGTGTATAATATATCTTAAGAGCGTTTACGCCGTACGGCATTTCATACAAACTTTCAAGCCCTTGTTTTTCGAAATGATTGAACCGATTTTAATAAATCTTCAAACGCATAAGCAGGATACAAAGGTCTAAAAAGTTACTTAGAACATTTTCGAAATGTCTTATTTAAAAAAAAATAACTGGAAATCTCTGTTTCTATGGAAATTTAAAATCGCTAATTTGGCTGTAACACTATTTTTCGAAAATGTTCTCAAGTCACATTTTTGACCTTTGCATCCTGCTTATGCGTATAACCAGCAATCTCAAAAATAGGTGATAAGTGTGACAACACATAATAATAAAACTACAAATTCTAGAATTTAGAAGTATAATTCCGATCCATGTATAAAAAGCGCCAACAACCCCCGTACACACAACCCCCCCCCCCCCCTACATACTATTTTTTCCGAATCAGAAGCTAAGAACAGAAGCCGAGCCTCACATCATTGTTTCTGACGAAATTAGGTTTCCCAACGCTTAAACAGAGTTAACTTTGCACGACGATATCACAATCCAATCATGTAACGACCAGACATCCCGAACACAACCTTTTTAGAGTATCTATACGTAGGTACAATTTGGCAACGACACGTTATGCTCACGGTGCGTACAGATAAATACCTTATTTACATGTATCTTGTATACAGGTGTACGGGTGTCGGAAGGCGGATACGGGCAAAATGTACGCGATGAAGTGCCTCGACAAGAAGCGTATAAAAATGAAGCAAGGGGAGACTCTCGCCCTCAACGAGAGGATTATGCTCTCTCTAGTCAGTACTGGGGTAAGTACTTTATTACATTTGTATTTGTTTATGACTTTGTCGCCATTTCGACGTTATTGCGTGTCGGATTGTGTGTGTTCTTGAAGTTTAGTTGTGTGACGAATATGTTTCGGCAAATTGTAACAACCGCATCATGCTGTGGGTGGACTGCTCACATTTGAAATACCTTTTTGGAATATTTTCTTGTAGCTAAGCACCCTGTTAATACCACATAGGTACCGATTAGGTCATCAGAGTCTACTACGCGATAAAACGAAACATCTTTTCTAAAGAGATCCAGCTGGCCAAAAATAAGCTACTGCAATGGGCGCTTGGCTAGCTTTTTGCATAGCCAAACTTATCGCTCATAACGATACTACCATCCATTTATAAATTAAGGCCAGGATATTCGAGCGCAGTAGGCATTTAGCGTTACCTCCCTCCGCGCGTGGCAAGTTCCGCGAACGCGCAATTCGAATGAACTCGCTGACCCCGCTGCTGCCACGGTAATTTCATCTAACAGTATTGTGACTCGGCCCTATTCTTGAAATATAGGGCTGCTCGCCTACAGTATTTTAATTTCATCATCCTACTTTAGTTTCTTTCTAGTTTTGTGATTGTAAATATTATATTTTTTTAATTTTAATTTTTTTTAATTTATAAAATTTATGTTAAAATATTTCTGGTGTTTAGTTTTTAGGGAAATATAAATATAGCAACATAATTAATTTTATTACCTACCAAAAATTTTCTTTTTAGGGTTCCGTACCAAAATGGTAAAACGGAACCCTCATGGTGAGACTCAGTCTGTCTGTCTGTCTGTCACAGCTGGACATGTCAAGAACTACTAATGCATCAACTTGAAATTTGGAATAGTTTTAGATGACGTTTGCTCAACTATTTTGCAAATAAGAAAGAAATAAAAATATATGTACGTTTTTTGCAACAGGGCCTGAAAGGAAGTCTGAAGAATTCGAAGTGGGGCTACTAGAGCACGTGGGGTATCATATGAAAGAAAACAGTTTGCACATTCTCAAACATTTATTCTTTTTTTTGGGCCGCATTGTTTTCGACTTTTGATGTAAAATGCAAAAAAAAAAACATTTCCCGCCCTTATCTCCGAAGTTTGCAAACAGAAAAATTTTAAATTATTTTATGTGATAGAAGTTTATGTAAAGATTACAGGAAAAATAAAACGAAGTCTCTAAATAGCACACTTGTTCAGAAATCATCAATAAAAGTTATATTAGTTTCACTATCGGTCAAGAGATGGCGCTGACATAAAACTGCAATATTATACACCGCAGTGCACAATGTTAAAATTCTCTGATGAATATAGGCCTCGTCGATGAAAATTTAAAAACATATGATGGTACGGAACCCTCGTTGCGCGAGTCCGCAGTCCGGTGCGCAGTTTTTTAATTGCTACCTAATCTTTTCTTTCATGACTGTTATATCGCTTCCGCACAACCCTTATGAATGATCCGTTTTGTCGAATTTTTGTCTGATAATAAACTACTGAAGGGATTTTGATGGAAGTTTCGATATTCTGTAGCTTTGGTTTTCATCCATCACATAGGGTATGTTTAATAACTAATTTATAGTCCACGCGTACGAAGTCGCGGGCATAAGCTAGTTATTTATTATTAGTTATATACTTTGGACTAAATAAATTCTGATAAAACTCATTACAATACAATGCACAGGATAATAAATTCTTTATTAGAAATAAGAAATACTAAAATACTGCTCTGCTCTGTCAAAGACGTACCGAGATCAAATAATACACAAAATGTTAGTTAGGTATTCATCCAAATTTATTTTATCCCCTTCAAAGTATGATCCTTCAGAAACGACACACTTACACCAACGAATAACCAAATCATAAAAACATTTTTTAAACGCTTTTTCCGGAATCGAGCTTAGTTTACGCCGCGAATTCTCCTTCGTTCGCTAAAATTCGTTCACAGTGATGGCCTTGTGCGAAGGCGCAATATCGTGGTGCAAAATCCAACAATTTTCTTTCCACAAATCTGGCCTTTTTTTCGAATTTCCTCTCTCAAAAGCCGCATATCGCTCAAATAATATATTTTATTTAACGTTTGACCTTCCGGTATGAATTCCGAGTGTACAATACCGCGATAGTCAAAGAAAACAGTCAACATGACTGACTTTTGATCGACTTTGGCCGTGGCGTGTTTTTTTCGGTTTCAGTTCAGTTGGAAGGCGCCACTCCGAAGCTTGTTGACTAGTTTGCATGTCAAACTCGTCTCGTCACCAGTAACAATGCGTTTCATGAATGTTGGGTCGGAGTTGACTCGTTCTAGTATGTCTTCAGCGACTCATAAGCGATTGAGTTTTTGGATCACGTTCTCCAGCTCCATCTCCACTGGTGCTTTCCGTTGCTTCAGAGTGTCTGAAAGATAGATCAATGCTAAAAAAAAAACCTACTGTAGACGCATTCGCAAGCTTATACTATTACTAAGTTTTATAGGTAATTAGGTAGGTACCTATGTAATTTATATTATAATAAAAGATCATCTATAAATTGAGCCATCGTGAGAGGCCTGGCAGATGTGAAACATCGAAATTATTTTAGACGAGCTTGCCCCGCTGTTTTACCCGCGTAATTCAATTTCCCGCAGGAAGTCAGTCAGTAAGTCGGTAAGTCAGTCGGTAAATCAGTCGGTAAGTCGATCGGTAAGTCGAGTAGTAAGTCAGTCGTTAAATCAGGAGTAGGGAATGCAGAACCGGTTCTGTTTTAAAGAACCGGGATTTTCGGGACCTTCTGGCTAAAGAACCGGGATTCCCGGTACTTTCGATACTTTAAGTAAGCCTTTAAAAGATGAAGAGTTGAAACGGAGAATGTAAAAGAAAGACGAAATGACAGGGCAAAATAAAAACATTTAAATCAAATCAAATAAAACGTTTTATTTCTTGTTTTATTGGTAACTACGCATATTCTACTAGCAACATCTTTATTAACATTAAAACATTTTTGTACCTAATCCTAGATAATATTTTTCAAAAAAAAAATTATTAATCATCTTCTCCAAACAAATGATTTAAATCAACATGACTCCTATTGCAATTCTGCATAAACAAATTAAATTAAAGCATAGCATTAATCAGTCTCAATATTATTGATTAGATAATCCTAACCGACATTTTTTAAATTGTTATTTATTAACATAATTCATCATCATCATTTCAGCCGAAAGATGTCCACTGCTGGACATAGGGCTCCCCCAAGCACCTCTAATTCGACCGGCTCTGTGCTTCTCGCATCCATCGGGTTCCCGCGGCCTTCACAAGGTCGTCGGAACACCTTGTGGGGCCTTCCAACGCTAGGTACGTCTTCCGGTACGCGGTCGCCACTCCAGAACATTTCGGCCCCATCGGCCATCTGTTCTGCGAGCAATGTGCCCTGCCCACTGCTACTTAAGTTTGGCAATTCTTCGGGCTCTGTCGGTTACCTTGGTCCTCCTGCGGATCTCCTCATTCCTGATTCGATCACGCAGGGAAACTCCATAGCTCTCTCCATTGCCCTTTGGGTGACTTTCAGCCTTCTTATAAGGCCCATTGTGAGTGACCACGTTTCAGTGCCATAAGTCATCACTGGCAACACGCACTGGTCAAAGACTTTCGTCTTGAGACTCTGAGATATGTGGGACGAGAAGATATTGCGTAGCTTCCAGAACGCTGCCCAGCCGCAGCCGATCGACCTCTTTTTCGAAGTTAGACCTACCTAACTGGACAGTTTGTCCTTACTCGTCCACGACTTCGAGTGTAGTGTCTCCGATCTTTATGAGAGTGGGTGTTACATGGGCATTTGCCTTATTCGTTTTGTCCATGTTCATTTTAAGACCCACTCTTTCGGAGGCTCTTCTGAGGTCATCGAGCATTGTACTGAGGTCCTCCATAGTCTCAGCACTGTCTCACACCTCGCTGCAAAAGGATAGGTTTCGAGGTCTGACGAAAACGCCACTATGTCAGTCCGACTCCAGGGAGTCGGACTGACATAGTGGCGTTTTCGTACCGACACTTCAGCACCTCGATGTACCGATAGTCGATCTGGCATCGTTGAAGAGACTGCAGCACAGCCCATGTCTCAATCGAATCAAAGGCTTTCTCGTAGTCCACAAACGCTAACCAGAGAGGCAGGTTATATTCTTCGGTCTTCTGTATAACCTGTCGCAGCGTATGTATGTGGTCTACGGTGCTAAAGGCTTACGGAATCCGGCTTGTTCGGGAGGCGTCAAACCTGCGCGCGAGACGGTTCGTGATGACTCTCGAAAACAGCTTGTAGACATGGCTCAGAAGTGAGATGGGCCTATAATTCTTAAGAAGGGCGTTGTCGCCCTTCTTAAAGAAAAGTATCACCACACCTCTGTTCCATGCCTGCGGTGCTTTGCCCTCGAGTATGATGACGGAATCAAACAGCTTCTGAAGGGCCTTAAGAACGTATTTTCCGCCGGCCTTCAGGAGCTCGGCCGTAATTCCGTCATCACCCGCGTGCCTTGTTATTTTTGAGCTGCTTCAGAGCCATCCTAATCTCGTACAGGCTGACGTCCGGGATGTCTTCGGTATAGTGTCGGGTCAATCTAGCTCTGGGGTCGTTTGCCAGATCCATAACCGGGTTCCTTGTTGACGTGTATAACTGTCCATAGAACCTCTCGATCTCTCTCAACAGCTCAGGTTTGGCGGATACGATCCTGCCATGATCGGTCTTTAGTTTCGTAAGCTGGCTCTGCCCAAAAGAAGCAGTCTTGTTTGAGTTTTTTTTGCGAAGCACTGTCCACCAAAATCACAAACACAACGCAAAGCACAACATTCCGAAGACGCGATGGCCGCCACCAGCCCCTCCCGCACCCTCGTGCAGCATGCTCTTGTAGCATGCATGCTTCTTGTGTATGCTAGGTAGCAATTGTATTCCGCTATAAGCGGTCGGGCTTTATGCTATAAAATTAGAAATATTCGAAACGCGAAGTATCTTTTCCCGAAAGTACCGAAAGAACCGGGATTTGGTTTAAAAATCCCGGTTCCAAAAACGACGCAAATTTCCTGGATTTCCCGGTACTTTCGGTTCCGGGATTTCCCGGGACTAATCACTAATCAGGAGGTAACAAATATCTACGTACACTCTACTATCAACAACATCAACAACCTTGCATTATTATTATAATTTATAGAATAGATACAGTAGGCACGGTAATATTATCTATGCAGTATACTATCTTCATACAAACGGTCGGAACGCGAGTTATACCTACGCCTAGAGTCCGGTTTACACTCGGTAAACAAACAGTCTCGAATGCTCCGCAGTGATGAACGGACGCCGGACGGTGTGATCGTTTTGTAAGCAGTAAGCGTGCTATTTGTGACAAATATTCATTGAAATAATTAATACAAGTACTTACTTAATAATATGGTAAAGAGCAATTATAGACTATATTGTGCTGTTTTTGGTTGCTTGAATTGGTCCATAAGTTTAAAAAAAAATTAAATCTACTAATAAAAAAAAACAAAAATATGTATTGTTTTTGAACTCTTCCTATTTCATTCACAACGAATTTCATATTTTTAAATAATAAATATAATATTTTACCTATACAATCACAAAACTAGAAAGAAGCTGGCAGGTTGATGAAATTAAAATACTGTAGGCGGGCAGCCCTATTGCGTGTTTACGCGCGGCTGTAGGTCTGTAATTATTTCTAGAAGAGGGCCGAGTCACAATACTGTATAGATAATAGTGTGTACATGTCTGTCACTCACGTAGTAGTAGCTATTGCGCCTGAGCGAGAAGCAAATACTGCCGTCGCGTCGGTCGTCATTCTAATTCCCATTCTCTAACTAAAAAAATTGAGTTGTAGATTATGTAGTTACTGTTCGCCTGTGCATTTTTAGGGTTCCGTTGCCGTATGTCATAGCCACTTTTTTCCGAAACTATAAGAACTATACTGTTTAAACTTGGTAAGTAGATGTATTCTGTGAACCGCATTAAGATTTTCACACAAAAATAGAAAAAAAACAATAAATTTTGGGGGATCCCCATACTTAGAACTGAAACAAAATTTTTTTTTTTCATCAAACTCATACGTGTATCTATGGATAGGTCTTCAAAAATGATATTGAGGTATCTAATATATTTTTTTTAGTTTGCGCGAGAGACACTTCCAAAGTGGTAAAATGTCCCCCCCCCCCCCTGTAACTTCTAAAAAAAGAAAATGATAAAACTAAAAAAATATATGATGTTAAGTTCCACCGAAAATTGGTTTGACGAGATCTACTAAGTAGTTTTTTTTTAATACGTCATAAATCGTAAACCGCAATTTACCTTTCATTCAATCAACTCAAATATAAAAAAACATTTAATTTCATAAACATAAACCTTACGCATAAACCCGGATGTTACGGAACCCTCGGTACGCGAATCCGACTCGCTCTTGCCCGGTTTTTTTTTAAATACGCCTTTAGATCTTGGTATCGATGAACTGCAAAGATAAAAAGTTTTATTAGTAAAAATTATCTTTGTTGTAGTTGTGCTACTGTTTTGTCTATAAACTGAAATATTAAAAACTAAAATATCAACTAGTTTATATTTACTTTGATATTACTATACTTAATTTTATTGTAAATTTATGGTACGCCAGCACATTAAGCTACTACAATCTGTCAAATTTCTTTAATAGATTTTCAACTTTAACGCTAAAGCATAAGGTTCAAAGTTGATTGGAAAAATTTGACAGTTTCTGATATCTTGATGTGCTGGCGTCTGTACCTACCTGCTACTGCTAGTACTGTGACGAAAGCAAGTAGGTACCTAATTACATAAACAACTACAATATTCTTCTGTCCCGTCGACTTTTACAAATAGGTAAGTAGTCATAAATACGTAGAAAAATAATAATCAAACTTACTTTATTTTTTTTAAGCTCCCGCAGTTCAATGCTGGACATTTTTTCTTCCTTCTGTTTTTATTCCCCATAATTTAATCTTAATTATCACTATATAATATAGGTACCTACTACAACATAAACCAATCATCATCTGCCTAGCCTTTTCCCAACTATGTTGGGGTCGGTTTCCAGTCTAACCGGATGCAGCTGAATACCAGTATTTTACATGGAGCGACTGCCTATCTGACCTCCACAACCCAGTTACTGGGTAATACGATACCCCTTGGTAAGACTGGTTGTCAGACTTTCGGGCTTCTGACTACCCGTAACGACTGTCAAAGATCCACAAATGACAGCCGGGACGTCAACGGCTTAACGTGCTTTCCGAGGCACGGAGGGGTCTCGGTATGTAAAGATGGTCACCCATCCACAGACCAACCGCGGCAAGCGTAGCTTAACCTGATCGATCGACCTGTGCGGCTGTTATTATTTAGCCACGGGCCCCTCAACAACATAAACTAATATCTAGTTTAATTATTAATACTAGAACCTACAACAATATTTACAGACTGATTTTTAAAACGAATACACAAACACGGTAAATAACAATACTGCATTATATTTCAGTCTGTGAACGTATATTTCGATCGATTAGCGGGGGAACGCAGCGAGCCAGGAAAAGCGACACAGGTCCTACCTCGGTGACGCCTGGCAGGCTACTGAAGCGATGCGCGCGGGCCGCCTTGTTATATTATATCTTGTTAAAACAATAAAATTCTGTTTTGAGAAAAATTAACCGCAGAATTTTCTTCTATACATCATTGCCTATTTTTTGACATATTTTTTGTGAGTAAAAGTTTGATCTACTTCAAGTAAAACTTGAAAAACGATCAAAAACTTCCTTGTTTTCGATTTGTTTGCGATTTTTTATGATCGAGTGAAGTTGTAAATATCGTGTTTTGAACCGTAGAATAATCAAGAGTGTTAATTGAACTGCAACATATATTTTTTTCAGATTAAAACAAAGAATATTTGATTGTTTAATGTTGAATCAAAAATAGGTCAATTTTGAGAGTCCTGGCCTTAAGTCCCAGACACTCCCTCAGAGACAAATTTAAAGAGATTAATGTAATGACTGTGCCTTCTCAGTACATTTATGATAATCTTTTGTATGCACATAAAAATATTATTCTGATTAAAAAATACAGTGATATCCATAACATAAATACTAGGAACAAACACAAATTTGTTGTCTCTACAACAAGGCTCAAGACTCAAGAAAATAGGTGGCTCGTTTAGATACCAATGTATACGTTTTTATAATAAACTTCCTAGCAACATTCAAGAACTAACTAAGCCTTAATAAATTAAAATCTTTTATAAAGCGAATACTATGCCAGAAAGCCTATTATACTGTAAAAGACTATATTGAGGACAAAAAGGCTTGGGATTGAGCTGCACCAATAGGTTTAGATAGTAAATGTTGTTTCTATTTTGCTATTTTACACTTTTTTTATATCTATTTGCTTAAACAATGACATGTACTTACATTAACTGTATAAAGTATTGTATTATTTTAATTATTGTGAATGTGAGGACTATGTGGGTCATTGTTTCCGTTTTAATCATGGTCTGGCAGTTTGAGTAGTTTATGCGGCCTACCCAAATGTCCTGTCTTTGGTATTGTTCGTCGAATCGTTGAGCTCCTCAAGTTCTGAGTTGAGCTGCACGGTTACTGACAAATGCGTGCACTCACTGGACAGGTCCACTCAATCTGTATGGTTCTTTCCTCAAAAGATCATTTCAGACACCGATCTACATGGTCTTCAAAGATTATGTCCGGATTTTTTATATACACATTGACATTGATGAATTTTATATATACAATGACATAAATATTTACTTTGTGAAGTATTTTTTTATTTTAATTATTTTTTGTGAATGTGAGGGTCATTTCTTTTTTCCGTTTTCCTTCTTAGTTAGTTTTAATCATATTCTGGCAGTTTGAATAATTTACGCGGCCTACCCAAATGTCCTTTCTTTGGTATTGTTCGTCGAATTGTTGAGCTTCTTAAGTTCTGATTTGAGCTGCACGATTTTTAACAAATGCGTGCACTGATTAGACGGTCCGCTCAATCCGTGTGGTTCTTTCCTCAAAAAACCATTTCAGATACCAATCTACATGGTCTTCACACGATCTGACCAAGATTTTGTCTGGATTTTAAAAGAGACTGTGACCTCTGAGTTTGTTTCGGCCTTTCTTCTCAGAATAGTCAGTTAGGAAACGCCGACCTCATCTAGTTTAAAAAAACATAATTGACGTATAAAAGTGTTTGTACAAACCTACTTACAGAAAATAAATCATTTATCATTACCGTTCTCAGGCTAGTTATATTCAACAGTAAAGGTGATGTGTTCTTATGACTACAAGTTACAAGGTAGCAAATCCTCGCCATAATAATAAGGCGATACTCATGCACTCATAACCGCACGAGGAACGGCAAACAGTCATTTTCCATAATGTCAACTGTCTCCGTCTACGTGTTCCAACAAAGATAACGATTGTTAAAACTGACATTGTTCCCATAGTTTATTGAAGAAAAGAGGATTATAACATGGGGAAAGAAAACCGCATATACATCGACATGAAGGATAAACAACTTGATTATTCCTATAGATATAACTGTATTATTATATATTCATGTATGATACTATGCAGAGAAACGCCCACTCATAACTACGTCTGATGTTTTTAAATACTGGAATGGTGGAACAAAGTGCATGTGTTACTATTGTGAGATAAGCACATAGGTTTATAGGATTTTGTAGAGATATAATTATGTTATACCTCATCAAAGAGCCATTAATTGTAGCAGTAGTAGTATCAACTGTTCCTGAAAATAGTCATCATTTACCCAGCCTTTTCAACTATGTTGGGGTCGGCTTCCAATCTAACCAGATGCAGCTGAATACCAGTATTTTTCATGGAGCGACTGCCTATCAGACCAAGTTACTGGGTAATACGATACCCTTTGGTAAGACTTTCTAGGGTAACGACTGTCAAAAATCCGCGAATGACAGCCGGCACTAACGGCTTTACGTGCTTTCCGAGGCACGGAGGGGTCTCGTTATGTAAAGATGGTCACCCATCCACAGACCAACCGCGGCAAGCGTAGCTTAACCTGATCGATCGACCTGTGCGGCTGTTATTATTTCGCCACGGGCCCCTCTTTCTGTTCCTAAAAAAAGTCCGGACAAAAAATAGGGAAGCTAAAAGCGGGAGTTTATTCGTAAATATTAATAGACGGCTGTTAGTAGAGGTCTTCAAGATACATGATTTTTTACTGAATGTAGATTATTTGTTGCAGATGATAGATTAACGTCAGTATAAGGAAACCTTTTATATAAAATTGTGTTGTTTCTACAGAATCTCAGTCATGCTACATGGACTGGGTATTTAATTATTAATTGGTCAGCTAATGTCGTGTAGACGTAGTATTAAAACACCCAAGTACTTGATATTTTTTTGCAAATTATGACTTAGCTGTTTCATGGACAATGTTTTCTCTCGAATTCATTCGTTAAATCTATTAGCACCCTAATTGCGAAGCACATTTTTAATCAGAATCCAAGAGTTTTGAAGAATATTCCTAATCCATTGCTTCATAGGTTTGAAAAATTCGTCTGTTCAAAAACGTAAACGACGCAATGAACGTGGCTGTACTGTCAAAATGAAGGGAATTGCGACCAAACAGGTAATCAATTTCCTGTTGTATTGCCTTAGTCGAAGGATGCTTTGAAAATAATATCAGTTGTTTTTCTATAGAACTTTTTTCGCATACCATTAGGTATGCGAAAAAAGTACGTTGCGTTTTCACTTACCTACTAAGATAATCCTATCTCCAGATATGCAAACAACGTCTTTAAACCCTAGCAGTTTTCTCCACTAGTTTCCTATTTAAATTTTACATGTTCAGTTCTCACAAAGCATTGTTGGCGGTGAATGTGATTTAATGGGTTCCCAAACTAAACTGAATTTAATATCCGCTTGTTAACGTCACCGCCCACGTACATGCAAAGGTACTTCCGTCTATTGCGATCGCCCCCAAAATACTCCAAACTCTCGTATCAATTTTAATTAGTTTGAGCCTCCCAGCCCGGGTAATTCGGCAAATTTCTTTATTATTGCCTTTCTTACCCACAACTCGTGAGCAAAAAATTTGAGGAATTTATTCATTGTAATGAAATAAAACGGGATGGGTCACGGGGTCAGTCCTTTGTTGTAAGGTTGTTGCCCAAATAATGATAACAAAAGGTATTTATAAAAATTTATTCTCGAAATCTAAAGTTTGAGGCATTATAAATGATGAATTTATGATTCTGTTGCGCATCAAAAGCAATCGACGCGCGTAATGTAATCAATAGATACGAAACATTTCAATGATTTGGAATTTTCTATTGATCTCACCATCGTTGTTATTGTATGAATGGCATGCAGAACGATGTTGTTTGTTTCTGTGCGATGGTGAACTGCGACGAGAGGATCGTTCATTTTAATGAAATCACCGACTCGCGACAAAATACATAATTCTTCAATACACTGGTTTAGTATCACACCACCAAGTTACTGCACAAACAACACGTTCAAATACTCCGTCATAGCTTGTTATGTATTTATTTACAGATTAATGGCGTCATAAATAGTTGATTTATACGCAGATTCATTATTGGATCAGCGTTATCAGTGGCTAATGTGTTACAAATTATCAATAAAATGTGATCGACGTTACAAAACGGATGATCGTCTATGTCCTGGACTTTATTACTTGTTATATCGACAAAATTTAATAACTCAAATAATTACCGTTTACTTTGTTCCCACCGCTCTCGCCTTCTTCCAGGAAAATACCACATTACTTACAGACTATTTTAGAAACGTGTTTAATAGTTCCGACAACTTTCTCACGGAAATTAAAAGAACATAATATGTTAGCAATACGGAAAAACTGGCTAATATATTTAATGATGATGATATCATCCACAAAAAAACAGTAGGTTACGTGTTTAAAAATACATGGAACAGGTGAAACCGACCATCTTGTTTAGCTCCACAAATCTGAAACATCTGCTACTAGTTCAAATAGCATCAAACTATCTAATGCTTGCAATTGTCGTTTTTTTTTGCACTCTTTTAGTCTTGTCATATTGAAATCCATCACAGCTTATACTTATTCAGCAGAGACAGGTAGACTTCGAGCAACTTTCCTTTTTGTTTAAGCGCTTAAACAGCCTCGTCTATTGTTGCGTTTTCTTTTCTAAGGAAATGCTTTTTCACATGACATTCTAGGACAACTTTCTTGCGCAACTCGCAATTCAATGCTTGGAACTATTCTGTGCTGCCATTGTGTGCGCTGGATAGACATCACAGTGATTTCAATAGTAAGTAATCTCACAGCGATCTGCTAAGAAAAATAGACGGATGATAACAAACGATATATTTCAGAAACAGTGGTATATATCTATCGCAGTGTTAACTGGAGTAGAAGAATATTTATTAGAGACTAGCGTCCGCGCCTTCGCCCGTGTAAATTTTCTTCTCCCGACCCACTGCGTCACATCGCATCGCCCGCCCGCGCTCTTACTTCGTTTTCGCTTAATCGCGTCTTTCTGTAAATTTTTCTATTTGCTCGGCTCCTCAGGGTCCGTAGCGCGATGCCCTTTGAACGCCAAGCGCAGCGTGTCGGAGAGCACGCCAAGCCTTTTAACTATATTAGTAATACCTACAAAATGCTAGTGATGCACAAATATCGATAAACCTTTATCATTGATAGGTACTGTAATCGATTTTCCATTTATAGGTGTTAAATTTATAAAATAAATATTACAATAGTAGCATTATTAAACTCAAATAAATGAAATAATCAAATTAACAAAGTAGTTTCACAATTAAAACTTCATTAAAAACAAGTTTTTATCGAACAAAGCGCATCCTTAAAATGAGATTGACGTCAACACTAGTCGCTTGAAAGCGTCAATGGCGTAAGGCTTCAAAGAAAATACGGTTATTTCAGGGATGTGGTAATGGTTGAATTATATATTTTTTTTATTAATAATCGTATTTTTTTTTTGTTATCATGTATTTTCTGGTGTACAGTATGCCTCAATAGTGCTTAGGCGCGCTATGGTTGAAATCCAAAAATAATAATTTTCTATAATCGCCTAAACTCACCGTTGGCGTTCTAGCGGCCGATTACGGCGTCATTGGCTTTCAAAGGGTTAAGTAGCCTTCGTCAAACCTTACTCAAGAATTGGGCTATCGAATGCAAGCATCATCATCATCATCATCTCAGCCGAAAGACGTCCACTGCCGGACATAGGCCTCCCCCAAAAGGGGGGGGGGGGGTTTGCCATATTCGCCACGCTTGGCAGGCGGGTTGGCGATCGCAGTACGGTATGGTGGTGGAATGCATAGAGAACGCTGCTGCCCATTCTCCGGTACGCCCCTTAGTCGCCTTTTACGACACCCACGGGGAGTATGGGGTGGTGCTATTCTTTAAGTCCGGCACCACACAGACACAAATGCAATCATATTTTTTAAAACTCGACTGAAAGTTTCAAAGATTAGAGCGTTCAAACAAACTCTTCAGATTTTTAGTAAAGATAAGTAAAGCCATGACCAAAGTGTTCGCTTTGATCTAATTTAATACGAAATAATAACCTGATCAACTTCCTCACATGCTCACATGTAGTTATGCAAATTATGTTTGTAATTCACGCTGGCACGGAATATCATTACAAACAAGGGCAACATACAGTAACATGGCAAAGTACACATTCTTATTTGAAGAGACCGTCACGCGTCGGTTTTATCAGCCGATGAGTTTACGCTTTACAAGAAATTGAACTTGACTGGTGTACGGGGCAACTTTGCACGTTGAAAATGACTTTTCCAACTAGACACACTCGTAAAGCGGACATCCAACGTCCGTAATAAATATGTATTATCTGTAGAGTTGATAATTATGAGCTATTCATTCTTGAGGAACAGTTTCGAACGTCTCCCACAAAATAGGTTAAGAACGAAGTGGTTTTGAGCAAACTCCGTCGGAAAGTGCTTTAGTGTAACCACCGTGTTGGAACTTGGAGTAGGTTATCCTTACCATCGTTTGCTTTTAATGTAATCTATGTACCTCTTTATACTCTTCACCCGATTATGTGACACGTGCGACCTCTTATTTGGATAAAAGTTTAAAGCGCTTGTGGCAGTCACTTTTCTGAACACAGTTTAAAGCTTCAAACCCCTGCACGATATTGGCACGTTAGTTGAACAAGTTCTAAGATACTTCGCAGTGTTCCAAGCTCCTCCAATAGAAGGGAGGGAGAAAATACTATTGAATCTATTGATTTGGAAATAAAAGAAAATGCAGTAACTTGTCCTAAACAGGTTACTGCTTGAAGTAGCATTGCATCATGCCATTAGTGTCATTACATTGCTCTTGTGGATGGTGTTCAAAACCGTTTAGTGGTCTTTGTTCGTGAGCATAGAGACAATATTTTATATACTCAAATATGCGCATAATTTTCGCTAAGCACAGCTGTATCAATGACTATAATATCCTATTGCTTATCGATTGCAAACTGCTTTGATTCGATGCAATACAGCAGTGATATACCTACGTTTTATGTGTGATATGGTATCGGGGACACAAACGATATCCAGCCAATTGGACTGAAACGAATTGGATCGCCCTCAATTTGTCGTCGTAGTACAATCCGCTTCCGCTGCATTTTGTTTCGCCGTTTCATCCCGACTATTAGTGTTTTCCATTTTTTATTCAGTGCTGAATATATAAATAATATGTTACACGCCATGTGTACAATTTTATTCTTCGTGACCTAAAAGGCTTCCCCAAAGTTTAACAAGGCCGTCGGTTTCCGAAGCAAAGTTTATATAAAACGAGAAACTGTCAGTCGTTCTGTTACAACATTTATATGTAGTCAACTTTCGACATGAATTTTCTTTTACTGTGACCTTGTTTTAAACTTTATGCTGTGTGGTAATAAAACGTTTTTATTTTATGTTTACGAGTAAGCAAACTCTGCTTTATAGGACGGGACGAACCGATCTGACATTTTATCGATGTACGATCATACATGTCCATCTCAGTATCGATTCCTTCTTATTTGTGAACCTTTATGACTGTAATGCCGTTTTTACGAAGCGTGAACAATTAATTATCACTCTATAATTCCTCAAGGACTCGTTTGCGAATGCGATTAAAAAAAAAGTATTTAAAAAATTTAAAGTAAAACTTTTAAAAACAAGCTTTTATTTATGTACAGTACGACACATCTTATATGTAGCATCGTAAAACCGATCACTTCCGATTTACACAACCAATAGAAAGGAGTTTCAGTTTTTTTATGGAGTTTGCATAAAGATCATATTCTCCTAAAGCAATAATAAAGATTAGTGATTTTGAAGGCGCACTCAGTTCGGATGTAATCGGTTTTACGAATTTTGCCGATGCTACATCTAAGTTGTGTCGTATTGTACCTAAATGTGCTAAGAAGAATAAAATAAACTTTTCCTTTAAAACTTTTACTATCAACTTAAAACGTCATTACACTCATTACACAATTTATATGATATAAAAGCTTGTTGCGAGATTTAAGTTGGTACTCGTAATTACTTAGAATATTAAAAAAAATTAAAATCAATCAGATCATGTTATTTAATTTACTTCTTTATCTACACCGGTAAATCTCGCGACAAGCTTTTATATCATATAAATTGTGTAATGACATTTTAAGTTGATAGTAAAAGTTTTAAAGGAAAAGTTTATTTTATTCTTTTTAAGCATATTTATAAAAAAGCTTGTTTTTTAAAAAAAAATTACTTTTAATTTATTTTTTACATTTTAGCCGTTTCTCAGTCTGTTCATCTCGTTCACCGCATCATGTTACACTCTGATGCCACTCAGTCCTCGGCACGGCCTCACCTTGACTTGGGTGTTTGGAGGAATGCGCCACTTATTTCAGCTTGAAGCTTAGGTACTTGTGCCTTACGAAACACTGTTTCGGGTTTGATTTTGGAGTTATCTGTTGACGCCTATCTCACCAAATTAGACAAGTCAAAGTTAACCCACCGAGGACTCCAAAACCCCCAGCCCAGTACACCAACATTTCAGACGGATTGGGGCAACGGAGTTTAACTCGCATTCGTATTCTAAGCAAGTCCTTTCATTTGATACCCATATTGTAGGAAAGCAAAAAAAACTTAGTCTGCCATCTTAGCGACGTCACTTTATTTTTCGAGTTATTCTCAGCAAGCCCTTTCATTTGACACCCATATTGTAGAAATACATTAAAAATAACTAGTCCGCCATCTTGGGTGTTCCGCCATGTTGGATTTAGAATGACGTCACACAGCAAACCATGCATTGTCATCCAAACTAAACGTGTATGCAAAATTTTAGCTCAATCGGTTGAAGATATCTGCTTCAAAATTGAGTTGCAAAAGTCCACCCGAACAAACATATAGTTACATTGCAAGTTAAATAAAAGCTTGTAAAAACTAAAAAACCCGACTGCGGTACTGAAGTTTTTTTACCGCAGTCGGGTTTTTTATTTTTTTTATTACTTTTTTGGTATTCCAGCTTTTTATTAGTTTACAAATTAATGTGAAATATTTTTTTTATTTCGTGTTTTTTACGATTTGTCACTTCGAATTACTTTTAACCATTTATAAGTTGTATATATTTTTGTAATCACCTTTTAAAAAGCTTCATTTTGATACCCCACTCGATAGATTTTGAGAAAAAAATACATTAAGGCGCCAAAAATCGCCTTTTTTTTTCAATTTTGATATACCCAGTGTCACTCCCACAATTAATACGAATCTAACGGATCAATTTCACCTCTCAAGATGAAATTAATCAAGCCGTTTAGGCAACAGAGCGTGCCAGAGAAATATACATACATACACTCGAAAAACATAACCCTCCTTCTGCTGCAGTCGGGTAATAATAAATTATAACACTAGTTAAATGTCAGATTTGTCTAACTTTTCAGAGGGCACGAAAATTATAACCAAGAGATATGGCATTTAATAAAATCATGTTTCTTAAAAATATTCATTTATTATTTCTCCCTGTACATCGTATGTTTTTCGGAGCCAATGAATGTAAGCGAACGAAATGGCGTTCACGTGGAAAAGGCGGCGCACTGTGAAGGCTTTGTCAGCCGTTCACTCAGATATAATTAGGTACATATTGAGATTTGAACACGCCCCTTTCAAGTTTTCGTTACGCAGTCATCAACTACCAGTAAACGTTATAATCACAGTTTACATAGGGTATTAAGATCAATGTATTTGGCAGCGTTACCGTTCGCAGTATGATATTATAAGTACCTACATAGATGCTGCTGGCCATTCATCTTCCAGATATAATTCCTACTCGCCTCTTACGTCAGTCGCGGTAAGTGACGGGTGGTCTGTTCGGCGAGACCACACGGTAATGTTCCTTTATACGGGTTAGTTTATCATTTATGAGCATTCGTCTGGTGTCGGGGCGGCGCCGCACCGTCTGTCCGTGTTGTACGAACGGTTTCGGAGTTCTTCGGAGCCCTGCTATCGACGGCAACGCCTCGTCTCGCCCTGTTTCTCGGGAATAGTAGCAAACGTGACCGTTATCACTTTCAGAGTCCTGTAAACAAACCAAAAAAGTCTCCCAACTTTTTTGGTTCTATTCCAGGCCGATGATATTAGAGGAGAGATTTAGGAGCATACTTAAATATCCACTTAGGTATACATTGGGAATAGTTGTTTACTGGTTAGTGGTGACCGACTTACCATGTTTTGTACAGAGATAAATCTTATAAAGAAAATATTCTGTTACCTAATTTCTTGCCACTATAGTTGCCACTGTAATCAATACGATTCTGAACGTTGAAACCGCATAGCCACCGCGCAGCGTGCCGGATAAACAAAGGAGTGCATTCATCACAATATGTATTCTTAAATATTTCCGTCTGCCATAATATCGTGGCACTTCCACTGTGGTTTATAGCTGTGGTGGTTTAATGCTATTTTACATTCCGTATGACTAACAGTACTAAGACTAACACCCAAGTTATATTTGTCACCAGCCTTCAAACCATTATGCCAATTTGCCATTACTGTTTACGTTTAGTGTAGGTGCACGTATAAATAAATTTGACTAGGTACCGGAATTAATTTTATAAAAGTTGGTTCGTGTATTTCCTGTCCCAGTTATAGTGAACTGCATTATTTATTAATAACCTCGCGGTGCCGCACGCGGGTCGTGTTTTTTTGGTATGTTTAAAAGGTCATACGGTGTGAATAAATAATATAATAAATACTTCGTCCCTACGATGCCTTTGTCTTCCTTTATGTAGCAGCTTACTTCTGCTAACTATGAAAATCGTTTCCTTCGTCATTCGCATAAGGAAAACATCCCATTTCTATGGTTGTATGCAAAACAATGCGTTTCACGTGTTAGGAGTGTTTAGCAATATATCATTCCTAAATCAAGAGTACAGATGAATAAATCAAACATTACTTCATGGATCTGGATTTCAAAATACCTGCCAGCTTCATTGCTTACCTCACCGGGTCTAATCTTATTGGCACAACCAACATCAGGGTTGGTGACGTCATCAATTTAAAGAACACACAGAACAGAAAGATACTCTAAAAATATGAGATACTCTTCTGGGAGTTGCATTTGATTTTACTCACTTGCTGTCATGCGAGGCTCTGATAGCCCTAAGGTCTTGGCACATTGTATGATTTACTTGTCACCTGATTGGCAGTACAATTATCCGACGTAAAGGTATCTCTCAGGAGCCTCAGGTACGTGGCCGCTCGTAACACTATTGGGGTAGCTACATTACATCTTATTAAAAAATATATGAAGCGCTGACAAGAAAGAGAAGCCAACGAAATGGGACTACTGATCGGGAAGTCTACCAACTGTCGCATCCTTGACATAAACCCACTCTTATCGCAAGCTTAGTTGGTATAATGAGGCATTACTGGACATGTGCACAGTCCAAATAATACTATCTAGGTTGAAATGTTTGTATATAATGAATCCGCCTAAATGTTACGTCTGCATTCGGAAGGCAAAGGTGTATATACACCCACGTTCTGTCAGTTACGTTATAAGCTCCGTAATAGGGGCCTATTGGTATAAACCGAGCACAAATCCAGACACTGAGCTGCTACTGACAATTAGCTAACGAAATAACCCAAAAACACTTAACCCTGTTCGAGGATGGAACCCAGAATCCCAAGCATAACAGTCGCGTCTACGACTATCTATGGTCTGTTCTAAAAGTATCTGATTAAAACGTAAACAAATGGATCAGAAGAAGATCATGAAGAATTTGTAGTGTAGTGTTTTACCACTCACAATTTTAGTGAGTCGATTTGATTATTTGAACACTTATACCCGAAATTCACCTTAATGATGATTTTCATTTTACAATTGAGGTTAATTTCAATTTTCTTAAAAGATTTGTCAATTTAGTAAAGTTATTCAGTTATTGGAAAAAGTGGTTAGATATAAAGTTGAAACCTTCTCAGTACAGATGAATGTGTTACTAATTCCCTTTAGTGAGTGATTGCGTAAGAAATTAACCTGAACAGGGTTTGTTTACACTTTTATCAGATATTTTAGGAACAGACTATAGTCCGTTGAGGCAGTCAACATTTTAATGATTTTATAGGTATTTATCAATATTATTATTTTGTTCCCCAGGTCGACTGCCCATTCATCGTGTGCATGACCTACGCTTTCCACACGCCAGACAAACTGTGTTTCATCCTGGACCTGATGAATGGCGGGGACCTGCACTATCATCTGTCACAACATGGCGTCTTTAACGAGGCCGAGATGAAGTTCTATGCTGCTGAAGTTATATTAGGTAATTTGAGAAGAATATCATTTATTTTTTGGCCAGAAAAAAAAAATATTACATATCCCTGTAGGTAATCCTAAAGCGTGGGTAATCGACTTTTCACAGATGCTTTGAATGGGTTACAAGTGAAGAGAAAATATATTTCGTATGATTTGGAGTAAGTCCAAACCGAAGTAATCAACCAAGTAATATTTAATTGTTAATTATAATTGGTAGATATCTATAGTTACTAATTGAGCTCTAAACTTTAAGGACGTTCTATATTTTTCGCTTCACTCGACGTCTTTCTTGCTTCATTCATTGAATACGATTTACAGTGTTTATTGAAGAACTGTTATGAATGGTTGCTGCTATTATACAATCCTAATCCGCAATTGTTCTTTTTCCGATGCGATAATCGGATCAACGTATGACCCATTTCTCCAATAACGTTGCTCTGAATAGGGTGAAAATATCTCCACCGGTTTATCCCCTAACTATAAAGAATGCACATCACAGAACCTCTGCCGCATGTCAGACGGCTAATGGGCCAAACTTACGACCCAATGGGTTCCTTTTAAGCTGAATTTACATTACGAAACTAGTTGCACAAACTTAGCTATTCATTGATTGTTTCACGTGTAAATCATTATCTATTTACACTTGTAACTATCAATGTATTACTAAGTTTATCCGGCTTTAATGGCAAGCGACATCGCGGCAAGCCCACACGGAGATAGCGGGATGAGCTGGACTCCTTCAACAAGAACTGGTCTTTGGCAGATTTAAACAGAGAGAAGTGGAAGGACAGTAGGGGGACTTTGCCCTGCAGTGCGACATCACAGGCTTTTAATAATAATTATAAAAAATTATCACGTCTTAATGTAGATTCAATTGCAAAACATTACACTATCCGAAGGCCACACAAGTGAAACCAGCCAAAGCTACTTGTTAATATTGTTATTGCAGTCGTGTATCAACATGAGTCATTATACATACACCTATAAATAATCTCTGCAGTATCATCAGAATATAATTTTATACGCAGTATAATTGTATTTAAAAATTGACGCACGGAAATAAATAAATGACGTAAATATAGATACATTATTATTTTTATGGCTAAATCATGACGTATATGATTTATTTTAATCAGGCCATTATTATACTGCATGATGAGTGATTAATTGGGTATGTGCTTATCTGAGGAAATGTAAATAATTATGTCTGTGAACCTTTTTTTGTGTATTTTTACAAAATTAACTAAATGAAATCAATCATTCGCTGCCAAGAACATTATTATAAAGGCGTACATAATCTGCCAATAATGTTCCCACTGCTGGGTTTCATACACAGACCTCCTCTCAGTGAGAGGGAGTGGGCCGTAATCCACCACACGGGCTCAGTGCGGGTTTGCAATGTCACATGTCTTCGTATTTTTGGTTGTATGAAATGCCGGTTTCCTGACGATGCTTACCTTCACTGTTTTGAGAGTAGTGGTGATGACATAATGTACACAAAGGAAAGCGTCTGACTGGGTTCTACAACTCGTAAGCCACCACTGCTTTATAAAGGCGTAATTTGCGGAAGAATTATCTGATATAATGTGTACTACGGTTTGGGTCGACCAACAAATTTACTTCACCAAACATAATGCTATAATGAATTTGCCAAAAATAAACTCGGCTACGTAAACAACATTACAAACCTAAATTACCGACAGTCATGACGTCTCACATATTAAAATTTTCTTTCCTAAGGTTTGGAACACATGCACAAGCGTCACATAGTGTACAGAGATCTGAAGCCGGCGAACATTCTCCTCGATGAACATGGACACGTCAGAATATCGGATCTCGGGCTCGCTTGCGACTTCTCCAAAAAGAAACCGCACGCTAGTGTGTAAGTATCCTTATTTTTAATTTGTATTGCGTAGTGAACTCAAAAATCCAAAATTTCCTTCTCACCATTTTTATTCAAAAACTAGCTTCTGCCTGCGACTTCGTTCGCGTGCTAGTTCTAATATCAATGCCTATATAAAAAAAATAACAGCCAAATTTTTATACAACTCTCCGTCGTTATTACTTCGTTTTCGCTTAGCGTTTTTTCTGTGCACTGCATATACGTTGTCAGGTGTACAGAATCGGACATAGGGTATCTTTCATCCCGAAAAAAAGTTCTGTTCCCGAGGAAAACAACAATTAAGTACGTTATTATGATAATAGATGTCGCCACGTGTCTTTCGAATCAAAAACAGGACAACGTCTGTCGGGTCAGCTAGTACAGTATAAATGATTCTAGAACCACTAGCGCAGCGTTTAAATTTTTCGTCAATTAAAAAAAAATCTGTTGTTCCATATCAGCTGTCCAGAATCATGTGCTGAGTTCACAGTAATAGTTAGCGCGTCGATGTCCCTAATACCGTGTTAGCAGGGGTGGCCAACCGGTCGATCGTGGCAAGGCAAAAAATATTTCCAACTACAAATCTGATTTTGCTAATCTAGCGAAAGATGCCCAAACGCAATGCTCACATTAATATAAATAGGAAGTTACTAAGAATAATTTTCAGCCTTATATTTTCCCTCTTAATACAATAAAAATACTACTTAATTGTGTACTGAACTATGCTGTTTCATATAAGATTTTAAGAAGTATGTAATTGGTAGATAGCACAGGGTATGTCAGTAAACAGTAGATCTTGGGTCTAACCAAGTTGGCCACCCCTGGTGTATAGCTTAGCTGAGACTATTCCATATATTGTTATTATTTAAACAAAACCCATGTGACCACTGCATAATATCGATACGAAGTAATTGAGGATAATATTACTATTTATAGGCAACATAACGACCGTAATGTGCTTGTTTAGAAATCGATTGACGTAATGCACTATGCTAATTGTTTTAATTGGACCTTTACGCACACTGGTCGCTCTTATGCAATCTTATCATAATTATTCGAATTGCCTTGACTTGTAATTGAATGCTTTGTTATTTAACTTTTTTAAATTAATTGTTTGTTGATCCATAATGCTCTTTGTGAAAAATGAGAAAAGAGTATAATCTTTTTCTTCTTCGTGTCACTGGCACGACTGTATTTTTTTTTTCCAAACCTTTGCGTCACTTCCACGGCGATATCGGCAGCGCAGAGGTCACTCTGACTACATGTTTTAGGACACAGAGGGATAGTAGGTGGGGTATGGTTTGTGACATAGCTCCACAATCACACCCTACTGCCGTTCCGTCAAGGTAGCCACACTTGACCAGGTTGGGCTTACATCTCCCCACTTGTGTCCGGAGACGGTTCAGAGAATTCGAAGGGGTCCACGGAAGGTTACACACAGCAGGGGGATGCTCCTTTGGTTGTAGGTAGTAAGTAGGAGGGGGAAGAGTATTGTAGAGAGAGTTTAATAAGATGAGTGATGTTAATGGTTGTTTCGATTGTGGTATAAGTATAAAAATTGATTCACTTCATTTTTTTCGTGTGGCAGAGAGATCCTACATCATCTTTATGATAAAAGATTAAATAAATTATGGATTATGGTTTGAAATTAAATAAATTTATTATTCTGTAAATAGGATTTTGTAAGGACTTTTACTCCTTATATTATAAATAAAAAAATATAAGCTAGATGAGACCGAAACAAACTCACAAGGTCACAGTTTCTTTTAAAGTCCACACATAATCCTGGTCAGATCGTCTGAAGACCATGGAGATTAATGTCTGAAATGGTCTTTTGAGGAAAGAACCACAAAGATTGGAGTGGGCCAGTCCATTCAGTGCAAGCATTTGTCAGTAATCGTGTAGCTCAACTCAGAACTTCAGAACTTGTTTCCCGCGCAGGGGCATCATCACACTTCTGCTAAACGAACGATCTAAAGCCGGTAGAACCTGCCGAGTCTGCGATAAAACAAATTCAAATTATTTTATGGCGTAGAGGTTTTGCCTCAAAATTACGTTTCTGATATTTTCCTTTTCCGCGTTTTATTTGTCAGTATAAACTGAGGGACTCCCGTAAACCTGAGGACATTTAATAGTTGACGTCAAATTAAACAAAAGAATTTGACGCTAAAATAACACATTGTTAACTTGTGACCACAAGGCACGTGAATGTTTGTGGTCACAAGTTTGAATGAATATAGCGTTACCATGGGGCTTGTGTCTAAGTAATAACAGCCGCGCGGCTCGATCGATCAGGTTAAGCTATGCTTGCCGCGGTTTTTCCGTGGATGGGTGACCACCTTTACATATCAAGACACCTCCGTGCTTCGAAAAGCACGTTAAGCCGTTGGTGCCGGCTGTTAATTGTGGATCTTTAACAGCCGTTACGGGTCGTCAGAAGCCCAAAAATCTGACAACCAGTCTTACCAAGGGGTATCGTATTACCCAGTAACTGGGTTGTGGAGGTCAGACAGGCAGTCGCTTCATGTAAAATACTGGTATCCAGCTGCATCCGGTTAGACTGAAAGCCTACCCCGACGTAGTTGGGAAATGGCTAGTTGTAGTTCTGCCACTAGGCAGATGATGTTGTAGGGCGAATGTTTTTATTTTGGGTTTTTCTACTCCATTCATTTCCGACTATGTCAACTACTGAACATGGTTTGAAGAGGAAATGTGGGTGGTTTTTTCTCCATAGAAACGTTCACGCCTGTTTTCTTTCTGATATGACCATAGAGCAATGATTTTTTACGGAATAATAAATATTAATTATTAATGTTTTCCTTCTTGATAATACATTATTTTTATAAGCACTAGAATCCTCAAAAAATGCTGAAAATTACCGCTGTTAGCAGAGGCCTAGTGTAAAACTTTGGCAACTATTAACGAAAAAAGAAAAACATAGGGACACAGTATAATTATATCCTTCTTATTCAGTTTATGAAATTTCTTTTAAATTGGTCCAATATTGAAATAGACGAGAGCCAAACCTCGAATTATGACCTTTTACTTACTTCCTAGTTTCGTAAGAGAATATCGAATAAACATTATGAGGTTTATTTATAAACGATAATTAATGACGTTAGTTAGTGACGTTTAAACGTTGAAAATGAATGGTTAAACAGTCGCTAATCACTACTTAACTTTGAGCAACAGGGAAAGGTACCTATTGTGATTTGTTGTTGCTGTATGACACTGGAGAAATTGGCTAGAAAATATAAAATATTGATGTAGAAAAACAATGATCTCTTAAATGATATTTCCCGAAAGTATTTTAAGATACCCATGACATCTCAGTACTCTACTGATATATGAGATTATGTCTGAAATTTAAAGAGACTGTGACCTCGGAATTTGTTTCGGCCTTTCTTCTCAGAGTAGCCAGACAGGAAACGCTGACCTTATCTAGTTTTTAAAATTTGATTGACGTTTAAAAGTGTTTGTACAAACCTACGCACAGAAATAAAGTAATTTATCATTAATCACTTTTTTTTTATTTCTTATTACCGTTTTGTTCTTATTTCCAGGGGCACTCACGGCTACATGGCGCCCGAAGTGCTCTCGAAAGGCACCGGCTACGATTCTTCCGCTGACTGGTTCAGTTTCGGCTGCATGCTCTACAAGCTTCTCAAGGGCCACTCGCCATTCCGCCAACACAAGACTAAGGACAAACACGAGATCGACAGGATGACGCTAACCATGGTAAAACTCTACTATACTCACAACGAACTATACAAACACATGCAATCGCTCTCTCTCTCTTTCGCTCCAATCGCTTCCCAGGCAAGTTTATACACCTTACTACACTGACACTATTCTTTTTGCTATTTCTATAACAAACTTTTGTTAATATTTTTAACCAAAGTACTCAGTTTTTTTTATGACTGTTAAGTATAAAAAAGCAATCATTAATCAATTTTAGACATGATTCCATGATTTCGATAAATACGAATTAAGGAGCTAATATTTGTAAAATAGTTATAGAAATCGCGCTTTAGCACTTACCTTATGCGCAGACTATGCACAAGCATTCTCCCAACTATAATGGGATCAGCTTACCGAAACAATTGGTCATAATTTCTATGTTGAAAGTAAAAGATGGAATCATGTCTGCAATAGAATTACGATGTATTCCAGAACGTGGAGCTGCCGGAGTCGTTCAGTCCCAGTCTGAAGAGCTTGCTCGAAGGGTTGCTGCAGAGAGACATCAACAAGCGACTCGGGTGCAAGGGAAGGGGGTATGTGTGCACTATCCATACTAATATTGTTAATGCGAAAGTATCTCTTGTCTCTTACCTTTTCACGCCTTAATGGCTGAACAAGTTTGGATGAAATTTGGCACGCGGGTAGACCATGGGGAGCTTAGGACATTAGGATAGGACTTTGTATCCCGGTAGTACTTCCCTTGGGATAATATCCGACCACCATGCGGGCGAAGCCACGGCCAAAAACTAGTAATTTAATCATACATATCATAAATAAGTGTTAATCGATAGGATAGAATTATAAATTAGTATAGGAGACAATCTGGGTTGTGGAGGTCAGATAGGCAGTCGCTCCATGTAAAATACTGGTATTCAGCTGCATCCGGTTAGACTGGAAGCCGACCCCAACATAGTTGGGAAAAGGCTAGGCAGATGATGATATAGGAGACAATCTGAAAATGGCGCCGGAGACCGAGAAGTTGTGAGGAATGATTTAGGTGGCATGTGATTCGGAGGAAGCAAGCGTAATAGCTTGGTACTTCTTGAAATACGTATACTTGTGGTCCTTCACAAAATGTTAATTCTAAGGTAGTAGCATAAGCAGTACTACATATTTTGAGTGAGGAAAGAGAGTGCACCTGAAAGAAAGAAAGAAAATGCGTTTATTTGCGGTAAACATGACGCAATAAAGAACATAAACAAAAAAATAAGAAAGGGTTGGGGGAAACATGCGTCACATTAACGCAAAACGGCTAGCGCTCAGCATTATGCTGCGACCCTATGCAAGACAGAACCCCAGCGCTGGTTTTCAGCGACAGCCGGCGCCGACGTATTGACGTCGTCCGGTGCAGCAAACAAATATTAAGACGCTGTACTGGTACAGCATACACAAAGAAAATTAATAGTATAATTGGCAACTCAATGTTATAAAAACAGGAATACCTGTGTTTACGCATACACTTGTGCACTATAATATCTCGCGACGAAGGCTAGTCACCGTTGAGATTGGCCGCCATGACCCAAATACGGTCTGAAGGACAAAACTATACCTTGCAATACTGGACGTTCTATAAAAAATATGATGAGTCAAGTCATCAATCCGCCATTTTTTTCCGGTTCACCTTTTCTCTGACGCACATGTAACATTCCCAGAATCCAAATCTATCTGTGTTTAACTAAGATACGTGTTATGGAGGAAGGAAAAAGTCATTCGCTTACCAATGACGAACGATAAGACAGTACCGTTATAAGCGGATCTTCGCAAAAGAATGGAAAAACCGAAACGTAAATCAATTGCGGTATTTGATTAATACTATTTATGTGGCCCGATGACCTGTGAAGACAGCAGGAATCCACTGGATGAGAGAAGCACATAACCGGTCGAAGTGGCAGTGCTTGTGGAGGGCGTATGTCTGCGAGAGTGGATGTTTTTCGGTGAAATGATGATGATGACTTAGATGCAAAGTCAAATCATTTATTTCAAGTAGGCCATTAAAAGGCACTTTTGACTGTCAACATTTACAAGAAAATATAATCGATTCTAGCTGCCCCTTCAAAAGGTAGTTTCGTAAGGAGAAGGATTCGTAATGGGCAATAAACTCCATAGTTGCTTTTTGGGGCTCCGTACCCAAAGGGTGCCAACGGAACCCTATTACTAAGCCTCCGCTGCCCGTCCGTCCGTCTGTCCGTCCGTCCGTCCGCCCGTACGTCAGCCCGTCCGTCCATCCGTCCGTCCGCCCGTCCGTACGTGAGTCCGTCCGTCCGTCCGTCCGTCTGTCCGCCTGTCAGCTCAGCGGGCTATATCTCATGAACCCTAAATAAAAGGCAAGTAGGCCAAATAAACGGCACTTTGGATTGTCAACATTTACAAGAAAATATAATTGATTCTAGCTGCCCCATCCAAAAAGTAGTTTCGTAAGGAGAAGGATTCGTAATGGGCAATAAACTCCATAGTTGCTTTTTGGGGCTCCGTACCCAAAGGGTGCCAACGGAACCCTATTACTAAGACTCCGCTGCCCGTCCGTCCGTCCGTCCGTCCGTCCGACCGTCCGTCCGTCTGCCTGTCAGCTCAGCGGGCTATATCTCATGAACCCTAAATAAAAGGTAGACAGTTTTGGATTTTTCAGTGTGAGTTTCTATTGCCGCTATAAAAATACAAGAAACTTGTTTTTTTTCTGCATTTTTTGTCTCGTGGTACGGAACCCTTCGTGTTCGCGAGTCCGACTCGCACTTACTCGCATTATTAAAATGATTTACAATATTTTGTATACAGTAATGAATCATTCATCTTAGGTCATGTTGGAAGATTAGATCTTTTTAAAGATTAGAAACTTAAAAGTATCAAGTTACCCCTCCGCCAAATCAACAAAATCAACATTTACGGGTGAAAAAGTGTTGTATTATTCATCATCATTTATTTACCTCCGGATACAAACCGCTTTTCCCATATTTCTTTCCTAAATCCTTGTAAATAATTTTTCTTTTACTCAATTCCAGTGCGGATGAAGTCAAAGAGCACGTGTTCTTCGCGGGCATTGACTGGCAACAGGTGTACCATCAGAAGTACACTCCGCCATTGATCCCTCCGCGCGGCGAGGTCAACGCGGCAGACGCCTTCGATATCGGCAGCTTTGATGAGGAGGATACTAAGGGCATCAAGGTAACCACCAACAAAACTTTTAACTCTTATTTGGACTGGAGAATTTAAATTGAAACCAACGAAATTACTATGAAAATTGACAGGATCAGAAGGCCGAATCCCGTAATTAAATATGTTAAAAATTAAGTCGCATCTCATGTCAGTGACAATCGATGTCAAAAAGAACACCGGCGAACTCCCAAACAAATTTTTGTTGACATATTTTTTTTGCGTCTGCCTATGAAAAATATCTAAAAGTATAGAGTTTAAATTTCTGAACAGTTTTGTCTTCAGTTATACTTTTATAGGAAGTCAGGAATTAAAGATATTTCAGTTTGAAGTTTTAGAGGTTATGTCTTGTCAACAACAGACTAATCGAAAAAGAAATAAAGAAATACCTACTTGTCACTTAAAATATCATTGATAGTAATGCATTTTCAATACAAAATAATCTACGGACTACGTATTTAGGATATTAAGTCCAACCGAATGTCCGTAGGTCTGCCACACTGCCACATGGACATGGCCACATGTTTCAGTCTATCAAAAAATACTCTGTGGCCACATGAAACGTCGAGTCAAGTGTCAATCGTCGCATTTTATTGACATATATGTTGCAGTTGACGCACATGATGCGTGTAGGCGCTACACGGCTACCCATCGTGATAAACAAATCGTTGCACACACAACAAACACATAATAGTGTTCACAGTACATGTCAATATGTCATTGTCAATATGCGTTGACAATTGAAATGTCATGTTTTTTTTTGGGATGTTGCCATACTCGAGTATGGCAAAATTCGAATTTTACTACGATGTCATTTGTATGTATTAAAAACTATGACAGCTATAATCTTAGCACAAACAATCTTGTTTATTTTAACATTTGTACTCTGATGCAGACATGTATTTCCTAAGTATATTAATGCATTATGTAAAGCCAAGCATTTTATGCAACTTGACTAAGATTTATATTACATGGTAACATTGAAAGTATGGCTTATCCAAAACTCATGAAGTCAAGCCAGAAAGGAAAAAAAACTAAGCCATGATTATTTATTATCATCAATAATCTAGTCAATTAAGCTCTCAATTATGAAGGTTTTTTTCCAGACTTTGATAGGCCTTATGATTGATTTGATAAAACTTAGTAAATTATTTCGTCGGTATCTATTACGGTGACATACGTAGACGCTTAATAATTTGATCAACAATTTCCTCGCCGGTGTTCTTTATCAAAAATGTAGGTGAATTTTAAATATTTTTGACAGGTTGAGCCCGTTTTTTTTTTTAAATTTTCCTTTTCACACCTTTAAACGGATTTTTATTTGGTTCCCGTGGGATAACTGCTGAACGCAGACGAAGCCGTATAACAATAAAATGCTTTTCTCATGTTCCAGCTGACGGAAGCGGATCAGATGCAATACAAAGACTTCCCGCTCGTGATATCGGAGCGCTGGCAGTCCGAGGTTGCGGAAACTGTGTTCGAGACCATCAACCAGGAGGCCGACAAGATGGAGCAGAAGAAGAAGTCCAAGCAGAAACAGAAGTTCGATGCTGACGAGAAAGGTTTGGACCAGTTCCGCACCTTAAGTGTGAAATTACAGTGGCGCGGGGCGGGCATCGGAAGCGGGTGGCAGGTCAAGCGGAAAAAGCACATTTTCATGGATGAACACAGTAGCAGCGGGGCGATTGAGCGATCTGAACGTACCTACCTCGTGCGGTGTTGGAAATAATAATAATAATGTCAGATTATTTGGAAGCTAGTGCTTATAAAGTGGGACCTTTTTTTTTTAAAAAAAGCTATCCCCACGTTATCAATAATGATCGGTATAGACACGGAGAATTTTATACTTTTTTTAAATTACTTTTCGATTCGAATGATTTGAATCACTCGTATTCCACAAAGGTGGCCGAGCTAAAGTGTTTTTCAAATAAACTTGCGATAAATGTCATTCAACCACCCTGTACCAAAAAGTCCAAATAACTTACGATAGATATCGTTCGTCATACAAAACTGTCGCTAACATTGCATCGGTTGAGTTTCATAATACCAAACACGGAGTAAGTCAATGTTTTGATCGTGTTACCGACACTGCCCATACATTTTTTTCGTATGGTTTGGAAATATTGGGATACATTAGTAGAAGGAGGTCAACAAACTTTATCGCAAGTTTATTTGAAATGAACTTTAATACGGCACTTACTAAATCTTCAGTCGTCAGCGGCATGTCTGAACAAATCGAGCGGGAAACGCAAACTGACTTGCGTCCACCCGTCCCGCTCGCGACACCCGCTTGTCCCGCTGCGATTCCCGCTCACCCGCCCCGCCCGCACTTGGTGCACCTGAGACAAAAACTATGTGTTTGCGTTACCCGCCAGGACTGCCCGCCCCGCGGCCACTGTAATTTCACACTAAGAGTGTTTACGCCGTACGGCATTTCATACAAACTTTCAAGCCCTTGTTTTTCGAAATTAAAGAACCGATTTAAATGAACCTTCATACGCATAAGCGGGATACAAAGGTCTAAAAGTTAGTTGAGAACATTTCACATCGAAATGTCTTATTTAAAAAAAGATAACTGGAAATCTCTGTTTCTATGGAAAATTTAAAATCGGTCTAATTTGGCTGTAACACTATTTTTCGAAAATGTTCTCTACTAACTTTTTAGACCGTTGTATCATGCTTAACCGCTTGTGTGCCGTGATTACAGACACAAATAAAAAGCCATTGTGTCTCGCGTAGATCTACGTTCCGGCAGACTAAGGGTTAAGCGTAAGAAGTTTCATTAAAATCGGTTCATTCATTTCGAAAAATAAGGGCTTGGAAGTTTGTATGAAATGCCGTACGGCGTAAACGCTCTTAATTGCGTAGCACACTATCAATCCCAATCTGAATCATTTTGAAGGATATTGCCACAGATTACTAAATAGTTACTTCGTAACAGATACATCACTCCCATACAAAAGCGAACATACCTACGCTATAATAGCCTACAAAATCTTACTAATAATACCAGCTGTTTGCAGCGAGAAGAAATGTACCTTAAGCTCGCACACAGAGAGTTGAGATTGTTTTGCGCGCCGCGTAACCCACGTGCGAGCGCGTCATCGAGCGAATGTGCTAGGGTCGTACCTATGATGATATTGGTAATAAAACGAATGTTGTAGAAAAACAATAATTTTTTATTTGTTGATCAAATATGTTCTATTTTAATAAAATGATAGATGCATTTTTTTCCTTCCCTGAATTCCCGATTATTAAATTTTATTGTCGAAAATATCCGAAACCGCGTAAATAATTTTAATAAATAATCAAAAGGGAAACAGGAGCAAAGCGGAGGAAATAGAATTGTTTTTAAAATTTCCAAGACGGTACTGCCAGGCCGATCCATTATGACGTTGTCCAAATTATTTAAAAAAGCTTTTTTTAATTCTTCAATATAATTATTAAAAGTTTCTGGTGGGACTTAAGCCCGCCATAAAAAGACGAATCCTTATTATAGGCTTTGAAATGAGTAAACAGTGCTGTTTCGTCAAAATTAGGTTTCTCCTGTAACAAAGCATTGAAGCTAGTGCAGTTATGTTTTTTGCTACACTTACATAATAAATATCCTGATATATAAGTCAACGCTCTTTACTTTGACACCCATCCACTGCACAATAATTACGTGGTTTTGGCATTTTGATACTCAGCGCGGTAACCGTGACGTGCGAGCGAGCGCTCAGGCGGCGTGCGGCAACCCGCTGTCGGTTGTACCGCCGGCGGTACGCGAAGCGGTAGGCATATAACGCGTGGCCTTGAGCGAGTGACGGACGCCTGATATTGCTAACCCATTGCTACATATACAGGGTTATTGGTAAAACATTAACAACCTCTTAAGAAGTCATCGTACTCATCATTATGAACAACTTTTACTATGGGACCAAACCTGAAGACGCGAAAAAAAAATCAACTGTTCCCTACATTTATGTTCGTATAACTCGTCAAAATGTAGGGAACAGCTGATTTTTTTTTTCGCGATTTCAGGTTTGGTCCCATAATAAAAGTTGTTCATAATGATGAGTACAATGACCTCTTAAGAGGTTGTTAATGTTTTACCAATAACCCTGTATTCGAAAAACTTGTCTGCTCTAAAAACTGTCAAAATCAAATCCATTGCTACTGTTAGTGTGTTACGCAACTACCCCGCAGCTCTGTTCGCACTAAGACACATTTGTATCGTCATGAAATTCAATTTAAATTCAAAATATTTCATTTCACATAAACCTACATGGATAATGAAACGTCAAAAGCTAGGTGCATGGTTCCAATTGGTTGATTCCTATTTAAAAGAGGGGGCAAGAAACTATACGGTTAGTCTTTTAAAAATAATTTGAAAAATATTTTTAACGATATTTTCAAAGGACATCATCTAAGTGTTGAACATTTTATACCCAAAAATTAAGTGTCGCCCAGAAAAAAAACTACTATTTTCTAATGGGAAATAACATCTTGAGCATTTTTTTTGAGATTTGAGAGAGATTGAAAATGCAGCATTCTGTATTTCCCACTCGTATTGCTGGCGTTATCATAGCTTTGCCTCCGACAATCTTTGATACCAATGCCACTCTCACTTAAGAAATTTAATAAGTGTTGTGTGTTCAGGGCATTCAACATGGAACATTTTGATACCAACTCTTTCGTGTTAGTTCTATTGTATCTACATTGATTTGAAAAAGTATTGTTACGCTTTTATCTAAATTGATATTTTTTTACGGTCTGAAAGCGTTGGTGCGCGGGGCCCGTAGCATTTGCTACTCTTGCTACGTGGCTAATCCGCCACTGGTCTAACCGCAACCTGGTTACGATGATGATTAAAATAAAAAATCGTTGATTCAAATTAGGATGGAAATTAACTTCTTAAACGTCAAAGGTTGAGACAGCCCTCAAATCGCCCTTAATTCACCACCGACTAGTATTTTAGCTGTATAAAGGCTAGCGCAAATTAGGGCGAGCCGCACCGTAATGCAACGCAACGCATTGAAAAAATCCACCTTCATCAGTTTCGTACCTTTTCTGTGAACCAACGCACCGTACTCTTTCTATGAAAATGCATTTCGCTGCGGTTTATTGCGGCTGTAATGAGCGCTTGGCTTTAGAGTTACGTTAATGTATTATGTTAATGACTTAACGCATACTTTACAGAATCGGACTGTATACTGCACGGGTACATAAAGAAGCTAGGCGGACCGTTCGCAAGCGCATGGCAGACGCGCTACGCCAAGCTGTACCCCAACCGGCTGGAGCTTCACCTTGAGAACAGCGCCAAACCTGAGATGATCCTGCTGGACTCAGTCGAGGACGTGTCCTCAGACCTCGTGTCCGTCAAGGGCGAACAGTGCATCGTGCTGCGGACCAGGAACGATACTAAAGTCGTGCTCACTAATACTGTAAGGATTACCTATATTAATTTTACAAGAATTTATAGCATCAATTTCTGGATAACTAAATAAATGGAACTATCAACGAGTGCAAAGAAAGTATAATTCGGAAAATGGGTCTTTTTTGATGGGTCTAATGACTTGGTCCACTTGGATTTCAGCACTTTCGCAAGTCAGCAGTAATCAACTTGGAAGATAATGTTACTTTTATATTGCGTTTCGAAGAAGTGTTTTGTTCTATAGAGAGGGAAATTGGTTTTCATAATTTCTAAGACTGCGACTTTGTTTGCAGGATGAGATCGGGCTCAAGGAGTGGGCGCTGTCGCTGCGCTCGGCGCACAAGTGCTCGCAGGAGCTGCTGGCGTCCATGGCGCGCAAGGCGGGCAAGATCTACGGCACGGACGGCGCCAAGGACGCCATGTCGCTGGTGCGGCCGCCCGCGCCGCAGCCCTCGCCCGCGCTGGCGCGCGCGCCCAACGGGGCCAACTAGCATGAGCTTCCCGCGCCCAACAAGGGCGCGAAGATGTTCCGCCGCTCCAAGAGTGCGGCGCAACTTATCAAGTGAGCGAGCGCTCGGCCGCGCGCCCCGCGCGCTCCCCGCTCGCCTCGCTCGCCTCGCTCGCGTCGCTCGCATCGCTCGCAGCGCTCACGTACGCACAGTTGACGCGACCCCGCGCCGCGCTCCGCCGCGCGCGCGATGAACTCTTAGTGACTCTTTAGGACTGCCAATTATTAATAAAAATGAATGCTGATCGCATTTTATTGTTGTACGAATTAATGTGATAGGACCGATCAAATTAAAAAGTACGATATATAAATATATATTTCGTTTACCTCCAGTGATTTTCGATTGTGGATAAATAGTAACTTTTGTAATCGTTTGCACCGATTGAATTTTGTAATTATTAACGTAACGTTCTGGATGTTGTATTTAACTCTGTGGTAGGTATTGTAAAAATTTAATAACTTATAATTCGAGTAGATAAGCATAGCGACTACCTATATGTGTTTGTGCAATAGATCAAAAATATATTAAATAAAGTAATAAAACGTAACGAGTAATCGGTCGAGTCGGTTAAAATTAAAATTAGTGAAAATCTTGACAATTTTAATGCAATTGGATTGTTCGTTGTGCGTATAATATAGAAGCTTCAAATTAATCGATTTATATCGTAATTAGAAATTCTAGCACTTTGGTTACGACTCTGTTAATATATTGCACACAGTGGAGATGTTCTACGAGCTGCGTGGTGACGTGCTGATGTCTCCGGTTGCTCTCTTACGCGGTGTTGTCTAAGTTAAAAGTTACAAATAGTTCCTTTAAATATAACGTAACGCGGAACAATTTCTTTATTTATTATAATGGTACTTAAATATAACACTTGTCTGTTGTGTTCGGAACCAACTGTTCATATTAAGTTTCAACATATTAGGAAAAAATGTATGTAGATCTAATAAAAATCTCTTTTTCATATATAATATTTAGAGGCAATACTTTTCTAACAACATTTAGATGTGATTAATAACAATAGTTGTAAAGGCAATATTTAGATGAGAAATAATTAAAGCATGTTCAATGTCCATGAATTTATGTGGGATCCATTTTAGTTGGTATTTATTCCATAGACGATTTATTATGGCCTGGCCACAATGACATTTGTATGTTGTGTATGTTTTATAATAATTGTATAGCAATGCAAATTTTAGTTATTAATTGTTTTGAGTCTGATGCAGATTTAGTTTATTTTATAATCATGATGGTGTTACATTCGTTGCCATGATTGTTTTATAGGCGTATAAATTGTATCTTATGATTTTTCATATTCATGATAGGTCAATGACGGACATTGACGTAATTTAAGAAGCTGAGCAATACGTAGAACATGGTTATCAGGGTGAGATGTAAATTTCAACTCGTATGTCGTCATTTTAATGCACTTCCGATACTGATTTACTGAGAATTGTTTTTTTAAATATTTTATAGTAATACGGTGATAAACACAGCATCGCTTTGCTCCTTATAAAAAAAAAATGTATTTATTTAGCAAGCGATGTTTGATGCATATTTAATCAAATAATCCATGGATATATTACATTGTTTTGTTCTAGAATTTAGATGCTAGTCAAATAAATTTTACTACATTTATTGATTTTGTTGAAACTAAGTAATTTATATGTATAATGTAATAGCTATTACAGCTAAACAGTATTATAGGTTAGTTGTTTTCTTGATAAAATCTTTCTATTGTGATATGTTTCAAACGTTTGCATAGATTAGATGTATCTATGACAGTAGTAATCTTCCTCCTGGTATATTTTCTTCATATACGAATATATCTAGTACGAGCTTAGTTGCTATTCTTCGCGTAATGAAATACCGCTTTAAAATGTTTAATTGTTGTAGAAAACAAGCATGATATTGGCTATGAGATGTAGTTTTAGTTAGCACATAAAAAAACTAAAACTTCAGTTGCATTTGCAAAATCCTAGAATTTGAAGGCCAAAGTAGTCGGGGATAATCAACATTCCGGTATGCCAAATTAGATTGTAATGGTGGTAATATGATGCATTTAAAAGTTTTTTTTTTAATTTACTGCGCACTATATTGTTCGCCACGTTTATTGAGAGCTAATAGATTGCTTACTTATGATGACACAAAGGTTTAAATTGTAATGTCGATAGCACCGGCTATGTCTGCATCAGACAAACTGTTACATACCTGTTAGAAAATATTTTTATTGTGAACCTACATTATGTGTAGTAAATTGTTTATTTAATCACTCGGATGTTTTTATTTACACTTGTCCGCGAGTACATTTCAGCCAAGTTCTGTCATGACTACAACTTTCTGGGCTTGTCTGTAAAAAACGAATGTCCCAAATGTAATCCTTATGTCGAAGGATGATGACTTACCGACATTAGTTGCTACACAACAGAAAGTAACACGGTTTCCATTACCTATGGTGATGGATTATGCCAAAGAGTATAATAACTATGGATGCTCACAATCAACAACACATTCACACGGTTTTACCCACGAAGTTATAGGTATTTCGGACATGGAAACTGGTACCTAAAATCACAAAGAAAACCAGCTTGTATTTTTTTATCTAAGTTAACCTGAGTTTTATTTTGTGTTGAAAGAATGCACGTAGTTTGGCGAAAATAGAACGCGTCGTTCATTGCATACTGGGTAATTCCGAAATGGAACGGTGTAGCCCGTTCATCTGTAAACGCCCTATTAGCTCAATCATCCACCAATACGAAACTGGAAAAAAATGATACATTTTGTCAACTGTTGTCAATGTCATTTAAACAATAATATGAACAATAAACAATGAGCAAACACAACAAACAACAAAAATGTTATTCGTTCGGCAACGTAAAATAAAATGGTCTCGTGCTCTGACTTAGTATACTGTTTATCTCTACTAACATGCATAATGTTAGGTGGATGCTATAGGAACCTCAACGACCCTACTACGAAACGCACCTATGGGACGGGCCTCGGCATACTCATTACTTGTATGATATGTGGATCGGCCGTACTACACTCCGCGTTAATGGTCTGGGGAAACATTGTCATTATCAAATGCTGCAATAAACGGTAAGTTAATTCAAATGATTTATCTTGTTCTAGTCGACTTCGTCAATGCGCCCTGGGGTCCCGGACGATGGGCCCTTTCGATGGGCCGAGCCCAACTCGCAGAGGCCCCTTAGACAATTTTAAGTGTTGAGACACCAACCGACGATCATCCCTGGTTGCTTTATCAAGTGCCAACAGTGGCGTACCTATACCTTTTGGGGCCCGCAGGGATGGGGCCCTCCCTCAATGTAAAAAAACTCAACGAACTTTTTTTTTTATTAGCACTTCTGCCGCGACTTCTTCCGCGTACATTTCATATTTTCCCCTACAAAATTTAACACCTGATTGCTTCTGTCCTTATGTTAGGATCCTCCTGTGCTCATGGCCCTCTCGGGCCGAGGGCCCCCTCTGGGTGAGGGCCTGTGGCATTTTGCCCCAATGCCACCCTATAGTTTGCGACTGGCACCCAAGGACAACACCGTTTGGTGCAGGACTATTGCAGAACATGGAAACAAAATATATGGGGCTATGGGTTTGGGTGGCTATAGTGGATTGGTTACCTAGAACTATGTATGGACTATGTCCCCCTACCTGATCACTGTTATGTACCTAAATACACGGATAAAATGTAAAAGTATTACTAAGTAATAAAAATCTTCAAAAGCCATGTTAATGGTATTGGAAGGCACGGTTGGCGCAGTGATTGACTGCTGCGCTGCGTGTCGCGGGTTCGATTTCCGCAGGGAACAAATATTTGTATGACCTACAAGTAGTTGTTCCGGGTCTGGCTGTTTGTGTATGTGAGTTTTAAATGTTTGTAAACGCACCCACAATACAGGAGAAATTCCTAGTGTGGGGCAAAGTTAAAAAAAAAAGAAGTGGGCTGGTAAAAGACTAGTGACTGGCAACTATGAAAATTCCCCAAATATTATCTTATAATAACTATGACTGCTCTTTCCAGATACATTAATCAATTAAGCTTAGCTTACACATGGCTCTATCTTATGTATATGAACTATAATATGGACCTAACAACAAACTACGTGCTTTGGATCCACCAGGTGATAGCACTGCGTCTGGTAGGACTAGCATGTGAGATAACCCTGGCTGAGAAATGCAAACGTCAAGCTGTAAAAACATTAACAGATTCAATACTTGCAATTACCAGGGATCCAGAAAGGATAAGCAAAATATCTAATCTAAAACTTCCTACGAATCACAAACTCACTTCGAAAAAGTCAGCTTCTAAAATTAATAACGGAGACTTGGCATCCGTGCCTGAGGTACCCAGCACAGCGGATATAATCTCATATGCCTATTATTTTATTGGCTTGCACAAAGGTACATTGTTAGAATGTTATCATACACGTTTATAAAAAAGATTAGTTTGATTGAATTGGTATGATTAGCAACAGAAGTCACTCAACACATCAGTCTTATACTGATTTGTTGCATTTACTTGACCATACCTATTTACTAGGTAAGTACCTACTACTACCTACTCCACAATGTCTGAAGTCCCGCCTCTTTAACCAGTGTACCTATTCTGCCCACCATGTGGTATGGTGCTGAGAAGTGGAAGCGCACGCTGGAGGCGGTGAACAGAGTGAGAGTGGCACTGAGAGCCATGGAGTGTCCATGCTTGGCAAAAAGCTTAGGTAGGTATAGTCTGAGTTCCAAACGTCGATATCAGCAGACCTACGAAGGTTTTCGATATCGGAAAATGAGTTATGGAACTCAAATGGAGTTGGGCAGGACATCCTCGCAAGGCGCAGTGATGACAGGTAGAGTAAGGCAGTGACCGAGTGGCGTCCAAGGACTGGAAGACGAAATGTCAGTCTTCCGACGGCGAGATGGGAGGAAGACGTTGTTACCATTGCGGGAAAACCTGGAGGAGGCACGCACAGGGGCGTGGGGAATGGCACTTGAAAAGAGAGTCTTATAATCAGGAATACTTAACTGTTTGTTTTTTTTACACAAGTTCTTACTTTTCAGGGCCTTATTACAGGTGGAAATCATTTAATGAACACTTTAAAACACCCTTTGGCATGCTAGACAGATGTAGAATAATAACTGAACAGAAATTAAAAAAGGCTTTCATATTTTGCATTTGTTATATGGTGTTAAGATTGCAATTTCCTGTTCAGGTATGATACATTACATTATACCTACATTTCAAAAAGTTAAAATAGAACTCAAGGCAGAAAGAAATAAGACGCACACCTACCTATTAGGCTGAGCGAGACTGGCCTTTCGCTGGTCTGATTAACTTTATTTTTTAATTCCATGCGTAGATGTGAATGCTGATACTTATACCTAGAGTAAAAATACAGGGTGGCATCGACGCGCAAATTTTAACTGTAACCTTCAGCACATGATTCTAGACCGCCTACTGTAGAAATATTTCGTCGGTTAACAAAAAAGAAAGCCGTTTCATAGAGTACGCCGTCAAAGTGTATGGAACAGCATTTTTTTTTTTAATTACGGTCGGTTACTTTTTTATTAGGTTCAGGTTAGGCTGCGCGTCGATGCCCCTTGGACCCTTTTTTTTATATTTTGCCATTTCTCGCCGTACTAACCCGTATTTTATTTCTTAAGTGGTTCTCACCATTGATTTCAGGTATATTATGAGAACGAATTTTACTACCGCCACGGCACCGACTTCCGCTACCTGTACAACATTCCCCAGATGCTAACATACGTGCTTCAGTACCAAGTTGTGATGTTGTTGTGCACAAGCGTTTGCACTGAGGCTGGCTTCGGTATTTACCCCGCTAAGACGCAGCCACTACCCGGTCATGGACCCTCTACAAAATTAAGCTTGCTTGATCTCGTGTTAGTAACTTACCGAATCTTCGTGTGCGTTTAAAGGTCATCACTCATTATAACCACACCGCTCTCCAGCGCAGTAACCGCCCGTCACCGCTTTGATAATTTATGCACCGTCAGCAAACCGCTTGCTGCTGGCACGCCACTACGCCAGTGAAGTGATAGTTTGTTATTCACGCGCCGCTTAGTAGTTGTTAGTGCACAGAGTTATTATAGTCTTTGGTAGTGCACCGTCCACGCGCCAAGGGTAGTTTTTAGTTTACAGACCGGTTTGCCAACATTAGTGAGTGTGAGACTGCGGGCGACCTGGGGACAGCCGTGCGAGCGGCATGCAGAACGGTTGAAGGCGTTTCTTCCCCGGGGAGCGGGCTGCAGATCCTACTGCATTTTGTACGAACGATCGTACACAACTGGCAGGCCACACTGCGCTTTTCGTTTTAAATGCGCTGCTATTAATTCTGTCAACCCCAATGAGACAAGGCGTGATTTATGTCGGATGTAGGTATGTACCTAAGTGTATGCAACTTGACGTTTTCAAAAAAACGATTTGTGGTTCATTTCCCCCCTACGTCTCGTTGTCGAGCATATTATTTTTTACAATATGCAATTTTCTTCAAAATCCGTCGGTTTGTGATTGAAAATGTGTGACATCATTGGGGTGCAGGTTTCCGCCCTACTTAACTCATCGAATGCCGTAATTAGAAACACAATAGAAAGACAATTGCTTATGTCGAACTGTGTAACTTAAGACATTCAAAAGGTTAAGTATGGGACAGGCCGTACCTAATCCACTGCACGGCCCTGTGCAGGTTGGTAGATGTCACATAACGTCTTAGAATTTTTGTTTCTAGGACATGCCGGTTTTCTCAGGATGATTTCCTTCACCGTTTTGAGAGGTGATGAAATAATTTACACAAAGTAGTAACGCGCATATCGAGACTCGAACCAACGACCTAGCTAGTACCACTGCACTGCTATCCTACGTCTGTAATAAATTATTGAAACTTTAAAACATTCCAGTACAGCAACAGAAGAGATGGCGTTAGAACAAGAATACAATTTCACCATGTTAAGATCTTTTGAAAACGAGAAGCTGCTAAAGGGGCCAAGAATGAGAGATACCTTGAGGGGCTGGGACATGTCCACTCGCTACTGGTTCTGGTCACACATGTATAAAGAGCTGGTCAAGTCGAATAAGGAAGTAAGGTCTGTGTTCGCTATGTAATATACCTTCAACGTCGTAAACATCAACTCTAATGATCTGACTACTCAGCCTTGGAGTGTAAATATAGTGCTGTTCCACAAACGATGGAACACTTAATATCATGTCCCTGCGTGTCCTAGGCACACGCTGCACGTTACAGGAACTAATGAACGCTAAGTATATAGTGAAGGCGCCAAACGAGTAGCAGAATTTTAGGCCGAGTCCGAAGAAAAAGGAGATCCGATTAGATACCTACTAGCTTTGCCGGTCAGTCACGCGAGGCTAGTACAAAAGCTAGGATAGTAGGTATAAAAACTTTTTTACAAAACAAAAACAATCGACTTCCAAAAAAGACACTACAAAGTAAGTCGTTGGGTTCGTCGGTTGTTTTTGTTTTGTAAAATAGTTTTTATTTTTGACTTTTATGCTGTACCTAGCTAGGGCCCTATCCATTCAAAAAATAATCTTTTGAATCGATTTTGCTGGAGATATCGCATAACATACCTACATACAAAAACAATTTCGTTGTCGTTTCGTCGTCGAACCATTATTATTATTATAAAAAAAATATATAGGTACCTATTCAACTGAATTGAGAGCGTCCTCCTTTTTTTGAAGTCGGTTAAAAATCAGTGGTGGGGACGCTACTAGCTCAAAAATAGAACCCCATATCTTTCTCACTATAAATGAGATTAGTTTTGTTTAAGTACTTACACAAGATCAGAGTGACTAGCTTTGCTACCTTATAGGTAGGTACTAGCACAATCTTGATATCATTGTATAAGCTATTGAAAAACTAGCCTAGTGTAACGCGACTTGTCTCTTTCGAGATAGTGACGTACCTAACGATCTGGATGCAAATAATTATGAAATGAACAGCAATTGTTCATTCTCTAGATATAGGATATCGGAATCACTATTACACGTAATGTAAAAAAATAACTAAGCTAGGAGTCGACATTTCCTACCTAACTACCCTTGAGAAGAAATGGCGACTCTTAACGACGATGTTTGATAACGGGTGGCTTGAAGCCACCCTGAGACAATGTTTACTACAACATTCCTCAGTCCTAGGAAATAAATACCTACCTATAAGTACCTAAGAGATATTTTCCACAGGAAAACGAATGAGAGGTATTTAGGTACCAAATACAGAAGCCCCGCACTTTCTCATGGTGGTAACTTTTCAGAAGCGCGCTATCGTTCCTGGTGTGGTCGCTGTGGTGCGGTCCCACTCTTCAGCAACTGGTGATGTCTAGCACCATGTGGGTGCATCTTCAACTAGAACGCGAATATGCTGAATTGTATAGCACTCATTCATCGGTAGGTTGATCATTTTCTTTCCAAAAGCTCTTGGTCCAAACCCAAAGTAACATGGGACAAGGGCAGGGAGGTAATGATCAGAGGGTTTGCCTGAGGAGAACAGCAGCACGTGTTGGTCACCCAGCCTGCAGTGGTGTTGCGGTTGCGGGTATCTTAAGGTACGAGTTCGTAGCCGAGCGCATACAGCAGCAGCAGACGACGTGACGTTGCGACATGTCGTAGCGACACGTCGCAGCGTCATGTCGCTGCAGTCATGATTTCGAACCCAACCGCAGATGGTTGCAGCAGCTGACGGCAGCGCCGTATTCCAGATAGTTCTGAATGTTCCGTGAGACAAGATGTCTGACCTATTTGGGATTAGCGATCGCGATTTACTGGTTTATTCCCAGTCGCCCCCGCGGGGATTGCCACCGGAGGCAAATGGGAATAAAAATTCCCAGTCGCCACCGGTGGTGACTGGGAAGACATTGCCCCCACTTCAGTTTCGCTGTACATTGCTTTCTCGATCGTAGAGAATAAAAGGATGAGGCCAGGTTTAGGATAACTTGCCTCATCCTTTTATTCTCTACGATCGAGAAAGCAATGTACAGCGAAACTGAAGTGGGGGCAATGTCTTCCCAGTCACCACCGGTGGCGACTGGGAATTTTTATTCCCATTTGCCTCCGGTGGCAATCCCCGCGGGGGCGACTGGGAATAAACCGATTTACTTTTGTATCTTTTGTTAGAAGAGGAACATGACGACGATGACTTGTTTTTATTATACAAGTATAGAGATTATAGTTTTTGTGAGATACATGGTATACCTAGTGCAGGATATTGGGCCACCTGGTTTTTATCAATTTTTAGGGTTCCGTACTAAAATGGTAAAAAGGAACCTGTTCACAAGTGAACCATAGCACCACGGAACCCTAATCCAAACATTGCAATACAGCTAATTTCATCTTAATCGCTAAATCAACGGATCACAACATTTATTGTACAAAGTTCGGATCAGCATCAGCACTTTGTCTGACCGAGTTACGAGAGATAGCTGCATCAACAACATCACACATGGATGACGGAAGGCACACACACTAAACAAGCATCTATGTGTATTTAGTTTATAATTAGTATATAAGATGTAAACTTTGTAAATAAAATTAGTCATCAAGCTGGAGTCGTGTTTGATTCCTCTCCGTCGAGTTACCCCTCACTGTGGCCAAGACACCTTTAGCCATCAGTACGATCGATCCTGTGAGTCTGTGGGATCGGCAGTGAGATATCCACCTCCTGTGTACATTGCACCTGGTACACTTACCTTGCCTTCCTACCCGCTCCGGTCTGTTGCCTTAGGTCGCTGGTAACAGGCTTTCCTGCCCACACAACAGTACTAGTACGTTGTGTTATGGTTTGTACGTTAGGGCTAGGGCGTTAGGGCTGATAGGGTACTAGGGCTAGTCAGACAGGTAGGCATTGAATTGTAAGAGCTAGGTTGTAGGCGTTAGGGGCTTAGGGGTAGGAACTTAGGTCGTTATTGCCTCTATCTAGCCACTCTGTGTTCATAGGGAGCGGCAGTTGTAGCACACTCAATAAACAACTAGCAGCTGTCTGTGTGCACAGAACCCATAAGGTGCAACTCAGTGCATGTGATAGAAGTTTATGTAAAGATTACAGGAAAATAAAACGATGTCTCTAAATAGCATACTTTTTCAAAAATCATCAACAAAAGTTACATTAGTTTCACTATCGGTCAAGAGATGGCGCTGACCTAAAACTACACAATATTCTACACCGCAGGCAGCGTGCAGTGTTAAAATTCTCTGACGAATAAGGCCTCGCCGATGATTTTAAAAACATAATGATAATGGTACGGAACCCTCGGTGCGCGCTCTTGCCCGGTTTTTCTTCCTCGGAATCGGAAAAACTCATTTTTTTAAAAAGATTCAACGTGCGGGCTGTCGCTCCATCGCAGCGTCGCCACGTCGTCGGTGGCACTACTAACCTGCGGTCGGGCGACCCGACGTCTGCGGTCGTGCGACGTGTCGCTAGCTGCGGAAGGTATTCCAAAGAAATACATACAAACCAGTAGCTACTGTCGTAGCGACACGTCGCCTGCTGCTGCTGTATGCGGTCGGCTACGAACTGTACCTTAAACCAGCGCAGCGGCACTGTATAAAAATGGCGCCTGTTACAACTTACCTTCAAATTATAGAAAAATTGCTTATTGATTCGGTAAATTGTAGTTCCAGCGGTAGGTACTCATTACTGCGGCCCGTACACAAATGTAGAGATATGTAGGTAGGTATAGTATTTGTTTTCTCACACTGTTAAATGTGAGGAAACAGATGCCATAGGTACTTGGATACTAACCTACCTACTAGTCTACATTTACTTAGTCCATACATAATAACGAAACTTCACCACAACTTGCAAACGCTACCTAAGAACAAGCCATCTACGTATCTATACAGCGGCAGCAGGGTAATGCGTACACTATCAGTAACAATGGGTTTCATTTTGATAGTTCCACAACATTTATTGCGTTATTAACGTTGTTGAGCAGACACATTTTTCGAACAAGGAATGGATTAGTAATATCCTTCTAAGGGTTGTTTTTCCAACTCCGGGTAGGTAACTCTTGGTCCAACAGGCCCCGAGTGGTCCGCGGTGGGCGCTGAAGCAGCTGGACCGGGAGCTCCTCCTGGAAGCCTCGATCGTGCAGGCCTGGGTGTCATCACCGGGCAGGCCTGCCAACATCGACGATGAGGCGGAGTGGTTCCGGGAGGCCATGTCCGAGATCTGTGACGTGGCAATGCCCCGAGTCCGGCCAGGACGCGCCCGACGTCGGGTGTACTGGTGGTCGCAGGAGTTGGAGACGCTACGCAAGGCGTGCGTCGATGCGCGACACCTGTACACCAGGCACCGCAGGCTCCGCATTCGCCCTCCGGATGCGGAAGCCACGGAGGCGGAGCTGTACGAGGGGTACAGAGCGGCGAAGACCGCCCTCCAAGAGGCTGTCCAGCGGGCCAAGGATGTGGCCCGCGAGGAGATGGTGGAGACTCTGAACAGAGATCCGTGGGGGCGCCCTTATAAAATGGTGCGGAATAAACTCCGCACCTGGGCCCCCCCGCTGACGCAGAGTCTCCGCCCCCAGCTGGTGGAGGAGGTGGTGAGCGCTCTGTTCCCTTCACGGGGGGAGCACACTCCCCCGCCCATGGCTCCGCCAAATGCGGTGCCCGAAGCGGACCACGCGGACGACGACGACATCCCTGCTGTGACCGGGGTAGAACTGAGAGCGGCGGTAGGAAGGCTGAAGGCCAAAAATACCGCCCCAGGACCCGACGGCTTGCCAGGTAAAGCCTGGGTCCTGCCCTCGAAGGCTCTCGGGCCTCGACTGGAGGCGTTCTTAAGCGCATGTTTGGAGAGAGGCCAGTTTCCACGCCGTTGGAAGACGGGGAAGCTGGTCCTCATTCGGAAGCCAGGGCGCCCTGCGGACTCTCCGTCCGCATACCGGCCCATCGTGCTGCTCGACGAGGTCGGCAAGCTCTTTGAGAGAGTGATTGCGGGCTGCCTCGTCGGGCACCTGGTGAGGACGGGGCCGGATCTTGCGGACAGCCAGTTCGGTTTCCGCAAGGGCTTTACGCGGGGGTCGTGCGGTCCATGGCCATATACGGGGCCCCGGTGTGGGCGCGTTCACTGCGGCGGCGAGCCGCCCACTACCTGAACGCGCCCCAGAAGGTGGTAGCCATAAGGGCTATCCGGGGCTACCGCACGATCTCTGGCGAGGCGGCAAGCCTCCTTGCCGGACTGCCGCCATGGGATCTGGAGGCGATAGTCCTCGCGCGCCTGTATGAGTGGCGCGCGGAGGCACTACGCCGGGGGGAGGATCCGCTTCCGTGGCAAATCGCTGCGGAGCGGACGGATCTCCGGCGCGATCTCATGGCGGCATGGAAAGAGCGACTGTCGCAACACAGCGCAGGGCACGCCGCGATAGCGGCGATAAGAACCCTCTTTGAGGAGTGGCTAGAGAGGCGCCACGGTGCCCTCACCTACCGCCTGACGCAGGTCCTCACCGGACACGGAAGTTTCGGGAGGTTCCTGCACATCATCAGGCGGGAGGAAACGCCCGGGTGTCACCATTGCCAGGATCGCCCAGAGGACACGGTGGAGCACACGATGGAGGTCTGCCCCGCTTGGGCGGAGCACCGCCGTGTCCTCGTAGAGGCGATTGGCAGCGACGGCGACCTCTCGCGTCCGGCCCTGGTGCAAGCCATGGTCCGGGGCGAGAGGGAGTGGGAGGCAGTCACCTCCTTCTGCGAAGCAGTCATGCTAGCGAAGGAGGTGGCGGAACGGCTCAGGGAGAGAGCCTCCCGTCCCAGCCGCCGCGGGAGACGCTCCGGGCGTCGGGAGCCGCGTGACGACTCCCGGCCACCGTAGGCGCGGGCCTGCGGGCGGAGAGTAATGGGTAGCTCACCGCCCGATCAGGACCAGGCCCGTGCCGGACGGCGCGTACGTGTTCCACGCGCGCCTCAAAGAGATGTCAGCATCGAGGAGGGGCCCCTTAGGGCCGAAGCCTGCCGGGTCAGCGGGATTGTTCGAAAGGGTTACCGCTGGCCCGGAACATAAAGGGCTAAGGAAGGAACACGGGTGGGTTTTAGTCAGTAAGAGTCTGACACTCCCTTCCGCTCCACCCAGAGCGGGAGGACACATTTGATGATTTCCCATCCTCAAAAAAAAAAAAAAAAAGGTAGGTAACTCTAACGGAGGAATAATTTTGAATTTTTGACAGTTCTTTCTTCCATACAAAAATTCTCAGACGTTAATTTTATTCCACGAATAAAAATTTATCGGTCTATTGAAAAATCAGCCCTTAATGATTTAGATTTAAACTAATAGTATGTTACGCAATAAGGGTGCAATGTGTCAGGAACATTGGCACGCAAACTGTAGCCATGGATTCAGCACATGATTCTGAACCCCCTCCGTAGAACTTTTATCAAAACATATGTTTTAGCAACCCTGTACAGTGCTGCCATTGCCCCGCGTTCCGCATACCGCAATCGCGTGACGATCGCTTTTGGTTAGGACTCACCCTTATACTGTGAGATGTGGGTAGGTATCTACTTATAGACAGAAAATAATTATAATCTACGAGTAGGTACCCACATAGGTACGCTAGGAACCTCAATTAATTAAAAATAGAAAAACACAGAATCATCTTATGTAGAGAATATCTCTAAGATTGTAGATACTTATTTAAATGTTATCTATGTATCTACAGTATCTACAGCGGCGTTGTAAACTTATCACTTGTTTAATAATTACTAGTACTTGCATAAAATATGTAGGTAGGTACCTACCTGTTTAAAGATAGCGTTTAGATACCTACTATGTAACGCCCTTTGATTATTATAATTTTAATCAAAGGTAAAGCCCTAGGCACTATAAAACTGAAAGTTGGTAGGTACTTGTTATAGAAATCTATAGGTTAGTGCGTTAGTTTCTTAAATTTTGTGTTTAAAATGTAGGTATACCTACAGACCCTCATCGTCGTTTCAGCCGATAGACGTCCACTGCTGGACATAGGCCTCCCCCAATTTGGGGGGGGGGGGGGGGGGGTTTGCCATAATCGCCACGCTTGGCAGGCGGGTTGGCGATCGCAGTATGGTATGATGGTGGAATAAATAGAGAACGCTGCTGCCCATTCTCCGGTAAGACCCTTAGTCGCCTTTTACGACACCCACGGGAAGTAAGGGGTGGTGCAATTCTTTAAGTCCGGCACCACACAGACAACACAGACCCTACATACCTCTAATATACTTGATACGTAGATGCTTTCCTACGTTTGATTTCAATAGCGGCTAAGTACCTTTGTGTAGGTAGTCATACTCACAACCAAATTAAATCCGATTAAATACTTGCAGTACCTAGTAGGCATCTATCTACTTTTCGGCTGATTCAGAAAAAAAAGCTTGCACAACACGGATTCAAATGGCTTCAATATTAAACGCAGACAAGACAAATTACATTAAGTTTCGATGAGCAAGCAAACATCAACTGGCACTAACTCGACATTTTAGGCCCTTTTTTACACTTGCCTTTAACTTGTAAAAAACTATGCAAATAACTTGCACGCCGATCTGCAATTACCTACAACTTCTGATTGGTGAACGGCACAATGGCGTGCAAGCTACTTGCATACTCTTGTGCAAGATAAAGGCAAGTGGGCATGTGTATTATAGGCTTTATGCTCATTATGGCACAATTCTCACAGATAACCAATGTGTTTGCCCCAACATTAAATTGGCAAATAATTACAACAGAATACCTTGGTGTTATAATAGATCAAACACTTTCATCAAACAACGGAGGGGCCGTGGGTAAATAATAACAGCCGCACAGGTCGATTGATTAGGTTAAGCTACGCTTGCCGCGATTGGTCTGTGGATGGGTGACCATCTTTACATACCGTGACCCCTCCGTGCCTCGGAAAGCACGTTAAGCCGTTGGTTCCGGCTGTCATTCATGGATCTTTGACAGTCGTTACGGGTAGTCAGAAGCCCGAAAGTCTGACAACCAGTCTTACCAAGGGGTATCGTATTACCCAGTTAGTGGGTTGTGGAGGTCAGATAGGCAGCTGCTCCATGTAAAATACTGGTATTCAGCTGCATCCGGTTAGACTGGAAGCCGACCCCAACATAGTTGGGAAAAGGCTAGGCAGATGATGATGATGATTTCGTTCAAACAACATACAGGGTGGCAGGGGACATCGACGCGCAAACTGAAGCCATGATTTTCGACCTCCTAGTATAGAAACTTCATCGGTTACTACTACTGTTAGCTTGCATCATTCCACAGCTGAGCAAAAGCCTTTTCCTATGGCTTCCAGCTCTTTCGATCGGGCTAAAGTGGACCACTGGTATTTTTTTTTCTCCAGCTCGTCCCGCCATCTTCTACGGGGTTTGCTGCGACGCCTTCTAGCCGTGTCAGGGATCCACGTGGGCTCGTTGATTCCAAGATTATAAAAAAATGTTTTTAAGGTTATAAGTCCCTGCCATCATGGTAAAAACTGTGTTGTAGGTACCTGTACCTCACATTTTATGTTCCAGTTGAAAATGACATGGGACATCGGGTTCTCTATCATGCGCCTGTTCTGCCTGACTTACCTCACACCCTGCCTAATTCTGAAAGACAAAGCCGTCGTACTTCGGTATTACAACTCTATATATTGGGTTTACCATATGGTTTTAATAATGTTAATATTAGGCGCCGTGGGTGTTCAGAAACAACGAATCTTAACTAGAAGAGCAGCTGCTGAACAATTATAGAAATTATACCGTGTGGTTTCATTTAAATATATTTTTATACAGTTTCATATTATACTGTTGTTTGTCACTGTTGTTTTTAATTTCTTACTTTTATACCTACCACACACCTATGGGGACTTTCATTTTGTGGAACGCGTGGTCACGACGAACAGGGTGCCTTCCGGTTTTCCGACCAAATGAGCATTTGTACGCGAAGATCGTGTATTCGCGCGACCGATCGCTTAGGTTAGGACGCGGGTTCAGAAATGGTCGAATAAAATCTTGGTACTTATTCGAGACAGTGAACAGTGACTACTTCGACAGTCTAGGAGCGAATTTCCATAGTTTGTCTTTCCTTACCCAACGCAGGAATAGGTACAGTCAACAGCAAAAGTAGATGATATAAATCAGAAATTCAATACTAATGAACGGAGTTCGCGTCAGAACTGTGTGGTGTCGAAGTGATTTCTGTGTGGCGTTGAGTGGTTTGAATTACTTCGACGTCACACAGTTCTGACGCGAACTCCGTTCATTAGTATTGAATTTCTGATATTGATCATCTACCTTTGCTGTTGACTGTACCATAAAAAACACTGCGGGGTCGGGGGACCCCCGGCAGGAACGAAGTTCATAATGATCATCCAAGATGGCAGCTACGAAAATTTTAAAATATTCGCAGTCACCATTTTGGATTTCCATTTTGAACTTCGTTCGGCTTCAGCACCCTCGATTACCATGAAAACTATCTCTCTTTCTCTCTGACTCTATTATATGTTGTATAAAGTTGCACGGAGGTAACGCTTTTTCGTTAGGTACGTCACGATTTCTCCCAGTTTATTCCTACTGCAAACTCCGTTCCAAAAAAAAAAAAATGGTAGGTACATAAAACAACAATTCACAATCAATAACATTTATTACCTAATACATCTCTAATATATTATTATTTAATAAAACACATAAAAATAAAAAGCACACATTGCACGACAAGGCAAATCACTTAATAATATTCACGAGTTGTGCTTGGTCAACAAAAACAAATGATAACAATTATTATGTGTTTATCACAGACACCTATGTAAATCTAAAAACTTAATTTTACTATGGAAGACATTCGACATGGTCAAAATCTATTTATTAACGATATTGCATTGTTCATAATTATTAAAATCTTACAGATTACAGAATAAAAACATTTTCTACACATACATAATTCTATGTAGGTATATGGTCACAGTTATTATTCATTAGTTAACAGCATTTATAAACGTTTATTTGATATCTTTTAAGGGGAAAGCGCCAGGGTATTCCGCGAAATTCAAATTTTCAGTGTCAAGTTGAATATGAAAAATATGATTCGCGACCGTAATAAATTTGTATTTATAGAATTATAATCATTAAAATCATCAAATACAACCCGTTATTGATTCATATTCATGAAATAGTCACTCAATTTGGTTGTATAAACTTAGAGGTTTGTATTGATGATTTTAATTTCGTATTTTCAAAATACAGAATTAAAATTACACCACAACTTACACTGACACACAACACCAACTTGACACTGACCTGGAAATAGAAAAAAAAATATACGAAAATTTAAAATTTGCAGGGTACCCTGCACCCCCCCCCTTCCCCCTTGACATTATTTTATTGTCTTTTAAGTAGGTACACGCGCACTTTGAATAATTATTCTTATTACATAAAAACATTTATAGGCAATTCATCCTCATCTTTTTGTTCACTTATTTATATCTTCTTTACTACTTCTAGTGCAGCGATGGTTATTTTTGGGTTCTCAATTAGATTTTTATTCTGAATCAGTCTGAGTTCTCTCAGTTTTGGAGGAATCTTGCCAGATGGTTGAATGGCTGAAAAGAAAGACATAAGTAGGTACTGTATTTTCTTGCAGACTCAAAAGTACTTTGACATAATTTTCCTCACTGACCTCTATAAAACTTCTATTGATTCATTTGCACAACATTAAAAATCAGCTCAGACACCATAAAAATGAACGAACAAGTTTTCATTGTTTAATTGATAATGATCTTGAACTTAATAAAAAAAAAATAGAGTTTAAAATGGCGTACAAGAGATGATTTCCTGTGGCATGTTCGCGTATATTTTCATTCAAAGAACACGCTACAGCATTTTTCAGCTCTATCCGCGCTGATCCTATGAAAACATCATAATTATCATATCTTACCTCTAGCTGCATGATATGTATCTTGCACAATATTCTGAAGCGTCGAAATTGTATTTTCAAGCGTCAATTTCAAATTGTTATTTGTTTTATGCCACCACGCCAGGAACAGCGCAGCAAACAAGTCACCTGTCCCGGTGAATGTGGCATCCACCTTCGGAATTGTAATCTGGTAACACGACTCTGCGAAATAAAACGGGAGCATTAGTCCCTGGATATTAACATCATCATTATTTCAGTCGAAAGATGTCCACTACTACTACTACTAAGGTGGACCGACGACCTTGTGAAGGCCGCAGGAACCCGTTGGATGCGGGAAGCACAGAACCGGTCGAAGTGGATGTGCTTGGGGGAGGCCTATGTCCAGCAGTGGACGTCTTTCGGCTGAAATGATGATGATGATTATGATGTCCACTACTGGACAGTAGCCTCCCCCAATCACCGCCGCTTCGGCCGCTTCTCGCATCCAGCAGATTTCTGCGGCCTTCACTAGGTATACGTTATACGTTAGTCCTGACAGACCTTTTACGAAACAGTAATAATTCCCTCCCACAGATAGGAGGGCCTGTGCCCCAGCAGTGGGAACATTATAGGCTGATTATGTTATGTTATTAATTCGAATCTAGATAAATCATATTAGAATTTAGTTTTCTTAGTTTTTTTTACTTTTCCTGGACTACGTCAGAAGGAGGGTTATGTTTTTGAGTGTCTCATTTTGGTCTAGTGGGCTTAATCCTGAATGTTGCTTTTCTGGGTTCGATGGTACTAGTTCCGAATCCTGTTAATTTTATCAGTGTACTGTATACTGGACTGGATCAATTAAATCTATATTTATTTTACAGTCTAAGATCTAGGAGTAGGTAGTAGCAAAGCCGCTTTTCTCGTCTGTCTGTGTAAGCACTTAGTTCTTCTAAACTACACAATGGATTTTAATGCGATTTCTTTTTTCGCGCGTCTGGAAGGTATAGGGTGAATGTATAATTAAATAATATTTAACTTTGATGTAGCATAAAATGTCGTCATCGCTAGTTAAAATATAAAATACTACGAATATTACCCGTTGTACTGGCAATGCCGATCATATGGTTGTCGTCTCCTAGGTCAGTACTCGACAGTACAACAGTTTTGACACCCATAGCGTGAAGCGCTTGGATGACTTTCAGAGCGCCGTCAAGGTCATTGACTTTAAGTCCTGTCATCAGCTCAGCCTCGAACTGATTCGGGGTCACGACGTCGGCTAAGGGGACCAAGATGTCCCGGTAGACGGGAAGGATCTCTTCCGGCACGTACATTTTACCGTTGTCACCCATGACTGGGTCGCATACTGAAAAGAAAATAACATCATCATTCCCTTGCCCTTATCCTAATTTATTTGAGGTCGGAGCAACATGCCTTTGTCCTACATACTTCTCTATTAGTCGTCATCTCGGAAGTCACCTCCTTTCTAGGTAGCTATATCATCTTTCACACTGTCCATCCAGTCTCCTTGATCAAAGAAAAAAAACATAATAGGGGCCCGTGGCTAAATAATAACAGCACAGATCGATCGATCAGGTTAAGCTACGCTTGCCGCGGTTGGTCTATGGATGTCTTAAGCAGGCAGGACGACACATCAAAATTTTCCGTTTTTACAAAAAATATAAATTTATTTTGAAAGATTCATTCAGTCTCAAAAATTGCAAAGAATGTGCGCAATTTGGATGGAGTACCAATGGAACTGTGGAGTTGACGCTGTGTAAGCATGCGTGTTCCATCGCGCCGCCCGTTCGATGTCCACCGCGCACAGGATGGATAAGCACATTAAGTAATTTTTTGCTCCGTTGGTGTAATTGCTGTATGGCGTTCCAGCAGGAGGATAAATAAATAAATAAATAAATACCGTGACTCCTCCGTGACTCGGAAAACACGTTAAGCCGTTGCTCCCGGCTGTCATTCGTGGATCTTTGACAGACGTTACGGGTAGTCACAAGCCCGAAATTCTGACAACCAGTCTTACCAAGGGGTATCGTATTACCCAGTAACTGGGTTGTGGGGTAGGCAGTCGCTCCATGTAAAATACTGGTATTCAGCTGCATCCAGGTAGACTGGAAGCCGGCAGATGATGATGACTAATTAGGTATTATGCTTCGAGTTACGGCAATTTTTTAGGATACAAACTGCCCCGTTAGTCTCGTGGACGCAAGCGCGACTGCTGAGCGTGTTCCTGGTTTCAATGCCCAGGTCAAGCAAAGTGTAATTGGGTATTCCCATTTGAAATTTCTCAGTACTTAGCAGCTTGGAGTTTGGAAGTTGGTGTGATAGCTCCTCGATCTAGTAAAACTAGTTTGATTTTCAAACAGATTGGAGATTCTCTCCCTGATTTTGACCATGAATCGCGGTCGAGATCAGTCGCGTATTGGGAAATTAAAAAGTAGGTAAATATGTGTCCTTGTTGGCGGATATAGAGTGACCATGCAAAAGCATGGAATTAATTGGATAATCCTTTAGCATCGGAAGCTGAAACCATACTAAAACTAACAAGGGGGCCTAAAAAGGCCACTTTAAGCAATTCCTCAAAAAACGAGTAATTTCCTGAATTCCCAGTAGATCAGTAGCAATTCCTCTATTTTTCGTAAAATGGTGACACATAATAGCTGAATCCTATAGAATTTAATTTCAAACAGAATCATATTTGGTGTAAATATTACCGCATGAAAAAAATAAAGACCGTAATTTTATCGGTAAAGTTTCGTTTACAGTTTTTATTGATCAAATTAGTTTTTTATTTTTTATTTCTACAGTTTAAATGTTATTACGTTATAATATACTCATAACTGTTAAATAGTCCGCAGATAAGCCCTGAAAAGGGAAGTTAGAAACAATAAACTGGCAACGCGTATTTTTAGCCGCATTCCGAATTAAGCGTTAAGTACACTATTTGTAGGAAACCGAAAGATGTAATTGAAGTTAGAACAGTTAGATTCCGATTTAGTGCGATTGGAAGGTCCCGACCGCACTAATTTCTAAATTGTTTACGATTTAGGTGAGTTTAATCGCATCGCTACGATTTAGAGCGACTTGTTAGTCTTTAGTTTTTAAGCCCGCTCAAATGGATTACATCCCAACTCGGAACGCACCCTTCGTTTCTCCCGCCTCAACGTCAAACTGAATCAAACATCAACATAAACAATCATAATGTGTGCAGTTTAAAACTAGTATTTCGTGCGAGTAAGATCGTTTTTAATACAAAGTAAGTTAATAATTGTTTGACTTAAATCATTACTTAAATAAAATGCTGTGCAAATGTATTCAAATGTACGTAATTTTTTGTAGGAATGGAAAGACGTGCAGCTAGTGTCTGAGATACAATGGAACAATCTGCTCGATTTTCTACAGTCAAAGTGGAAGCGCTGTCGGTGTTGAGCCCCTTTTCGAGATCACTGCAGCCCCGTGTTTTGTCCAGACTCGTGCGTTAGCACCAAACCATAGCCCTGCTGATGCTACAACAGTGCCTCTGCCTCGTCGAACTCGGCAACCAAGATACCGCAGTGAGTGGATTTTTCTAACCCTACAGCTATTCATATTGCGACTAAGACATGATGACTATTGATAATGATTATATTATGGTATTTTTATTACGTTTTTTAGGTCGCCCTCTGGCTGCACTAGATGAAGCTCGGAGAGTTTTACCTCAGGTGGAGATGCAACATGCTACAGCTGATATAGTAAAGTAATAGTGCAGCTTGCTTGTGCAGTCGAAAGACTATTTTTTATTGGTATCCCATAGAGGTAAAGTATGAATATTTTGTACATGCAATAAAAAAATTAAGTCATTCATCTATTATAATTATAAAGAAATAAAAAAGGAAAACATAAGTACTATATTTTAACATTTAAATAACACAAAAACTTTGCATAAAGGGAAAAAGGTATCGGGCTCTGTGTCCACTTGTGGTGTCTTCAATGTTGATTTTAAGGGATAGCCTGCGTCACCTGAAACATAATTATTTTATTATTATAATAGTAGGTACTCAAATTAAACAATGACGGGTAGTCAGAAGCCGTAAAGTCTGACAACCAGTCTTACCAAGAGGTATTGTATTACCCAGTAACTGGGTTGTAGAGTTCAGATAGGCAGTCGCTCCATGTAAAATACTGGTATTCGTCTGCATCCGGTTAGACTGTAAGCAAACCCCAACATAGTACATAGTTGAGAGAAGGCTAGACAGATGATGATGATGGTTTGACTTACTAAAATCCACAAATTTTCCTTTTCAGCCTGGCGGAGTTGTTCCAAGTGGGTCTTAAGTGGATGGTGATTCCATAAAAAGGACACATAGTTTGGCCCTCCGCAGCTAGAATTGACACTAATCAGAGTCACAAACCTGAATGAATGAAAAAAAACCTAATTAATGTTTGTATTAGTTTTTTAATAATTTAAGATGAGAATTGTTAATTATTTAACTCTTTGCGGGACACTTAACGCCTATAGACGTAATAACAATAAAACTTCTATTGTGTCTCGTTCAGTGTCCTTCAATGTGTTAATAAAATATTTTTCATATCACTATTGTTTATTTTATTTTAGTAAAAGGTATAATATGGTATACTCTTCTACGGGTCCTCTTATATGTAGGTACTACTTAATTAAATTGAAGTAAAGTATGATACTATAACAATATCACACATATATATCCCTGAAGGGTTAGGCAGAGGTGTACCTATTGTACACCTAAAATGTGAATAGAAGATTGTATGCATTTCACGGAGGGGGTACAGAGTAAGTCCCTGAACCTCTATAATAATAGATGATAGTGTCTATCTGGAACTACTTAGTTAAAAGTGTTGAAAAACACCCTACTTACTTTTATCACAAAACAATGCTTTTACTTGCCTTGGGGATAGTAGGTACTTATGCCATCACGGCGGGTACATATTTACGGCTCCAGAGCTCATGGATGAGGTCACGACACACACTTATTTAGCCTGTCTATGCCAACAAATTCGAGATCCGGCATTTCGAACGCTATGTCCATTTTCCGAAGAGCTGCATTTTGTCGGCGATCTAGAAGGGTCGTCGTAACCCGCGCGTGCTCCAGAAAGTTTTCATATAGGGCTAAATCTGCTATTATAACATTATTTCTTCACAAAGCCTCCAATCCGATTTGTGAAATGTTGCTTTTGACTAACTTCTTACGATTCCATTATTTGACATTAAAGCAATTCCTATTTTGTGGACCATTTTACGAATCTCCATACAAAATTGTCAAATAGATGAATTGCGTGTTACGAATTGCACACAAACAATATTATGAATTGTCAGATTGTGACCATTTTGCGACTTTTAATATCATTCATAATGAATTCCTTTTATGATTCTCCCAAAGTGGCCTTTTTAGGCCCCAAGGTGATCGGATTCGGATTCATAAACCGTCGTTAGTTGATTATTTCCATTGTTTTGAATTTTATCCGCGTTCAATCTGATATCGCAGATTACCTACAATTCTGCAAATGTTTCCATCATTCCATAGCATACCTAAGTAGACAGTTTATAAACTGTTATATTGCCTTGTTTATTTGATCGAGAGTCCATATTTATAGTAAACATTCAATGATTTTACAACCGCGCTTTTCCTAATAACAATTCCCAAAATAATCGACAGACAGACAAAACAACGTGCAATGGGATAAATGCACTGACCTCTATCATTCAGGTCAGTGGATAAATGACACCCAAAAAAGGTGTTTTTCTTTGGAGGATTTTTTGGCCAATTCTAATAGAATGATACCACTATCAGGCAGTGCCCGCTTTCTAATCAAAAGACTCAGTCGCGCGAATCCGCGATCGTTTATACAATGAGTTATGACGATCAAACGCCACTTGATTGATAGCCCGAGTACCTATGTCATATTCATACATATAAACGAGCACAACAATCGCTTTCGGTTAGGACGCAGTCTAACCAAAGCGATTGTCGCGCGAACACGCGACTTTCGGCCTGTCGCGTTCATTTTGTTTAGCGAACGCGTGGTCGCGCTGATAGAGAGCGCCTTTAGGTTTTCCGAATAAATGTGTGACATTTGTACACGACGATCGTATATTCATGCGAGCGATCGCTTTAGTTAGGACGAGGGGTCAGATTTGGTCGAATAAAACCTTGGTATTTTTTTCAAGACAGTGAACATAGGTACTGAACATTGTCCTATTCTAGTACACGCTTATCAGTAGATCATGAGCTGTCATACTAGGTAATCAACTTAACGTCTGAACAAATAGTCTCATGTGACGCAACACTTCCTAATACATAACGTCGAGTATTTAATTTATTGGCTTGTTCATTGTTTATTAGCCTAATTTTTTTCATAAATTATATTGGAATTCAATATATGTACATATTGACTGAGATTAGTCAAAAGTCACAAAGTAATTTGTTTGACAGGAACATGGTTTAAGGACCAAAGCAAACTGAACCCTTTGAATATTGTTATTTTTTTCTTTGACATATCTCGGGGCCCTGGGTTTCCAGACCTTTGAAAGGCGTACAAAGGGCCGAATCCAACTTGCAGAGACACCTTTTACAATTTTATGAAGCGATTATCCCTGTAAGCATTTTGCATTTTGCAAGTTTACCCAAGGACAACCCCCGGTTGGTGCAGGAGTCATCATCTGCCTAGCCTTTTCCCAACTATGTTGGGGTCGGCTTCCAGTCTAACCGGATGCAGCTGAATACCAGTATTTTACATGGAGCGTCTGCTTATCTAACCTCCACAACCCAATTACTGAGTAGTACGATACCCCTCCCCAAAATTGGGGGAGGCCTATGTCCAGCAGTGGACGTCTATCGGCTGAAACGACGACGACGACGATACCCCTTGGCAAGACTGGTTATCAGACTTTCGGGCTTCTGACTACCTATAACGACTGTCAAAGATCCACGAATGACAGCCGGGACCAACGGCTTAACGTGCTTTCCGAGGCACGGAGGGGTCTCGGTATGTAAAGAGGGTCACCCATCGATAGATCAACCGCGGCAAGCGTAGCTTAGTCTGATCGATCGACCTGTGCGGCTGGTATAATTTAGGCACGGTTGGTGCAGGAGTATTGCAGGATATTGTAAAAGAGATATTGAACATGCACACACAAATCCAACTTTGGTTTGGGTAGCCTAGACTTGTTCCGGCAAAGTAAATTTTAATTCCACACATAGATAGACATATGTGTGGGTTATTATTATTATTAGTATCTAATGAAACACATTTTTTTATAGTTTGCCTACTATCTCATACCTACCTTACTTGAAAGAGAGAGAGAGACTTGTTGGAAAGAGCCAAGAGTCAAAAATAAATGATAAGTATTTAGGTATCTTATTATCACAATACTTACTCTCTTTGATCTTGGTTTGTCAAATATGGCTTGCGTTGCTTTGTTTTTAAAAAAGATGTGCTTATTTTGTTTACCGTAACTATGAGCAGTTTTACCTAATCAGACGTTATTATTTATAATTGCTTCCTTATTAAGTCATACAAGGTTGTTTTACTCATAAATATAATATTACTAACATGTTTGCAGGGTTCGAAATTATCAAGATAATTAAGCTTTTTGATAATTATCTGATAATTATCCGATAATTATCGGATATTTATCACCTGTGTTAGAAATTCATTTGTTGTATTGTTTCATAACAAATACATTATAATTTGGGCAATTCTCACAGAAAAAAATTATAATATTCATTTAATATCCAACGCAAAGTACCATTAATTATAGGCAGATTGAGTAAAAATCAGTGTCCGTCAGATTCGACATTATTTAATTAAATTAAATTGAATGAAGTAATGCCTAATGAATATCTTCTTCGTCCGATGATGATTCTATTTCCATTGGCGTTCTGATACACGCAAGTGCAGAAATGTTCATTCGAATACAGTTCACTTTCACGAGTGCATTTTTTGTTATTATCAATCGATAATTATCCATATGTTATTATCACGATAATTATCATGATAATTATCATGATAATTATCATTGATAATTATCCTTTCGAACCCTGCATGTTTGTACTTCCATTTAATATTACCTACATATATTTTCCTGTTCTTTGTAACAAATGGTATTCACTTACCATAGGTCAGCTGCGGATTCTTTTGTCTCAACTTTTTGAGGAGTTCTGCAATCTTTTTCAAAGAGTCAGGGGATCTGGAGTATCCTGTCAGGAAGTGTGTGTAATAGTCTACATCATTCAATGCCAATCCTTCTATAAGTTCATCTAATTCTTCGTTTTTTAATATGTTTCCTTTGATATGTTTGTATGCGGTGTGGGTTGAGAACTGTACTGTGTTTATGGAGTCTACTTCAAAACCTAGCACCTGAAACAATTGATTATTCATTGCGTGGTTATGTATTTAATTTTCTTATACTTAATAATTAGAGATCATCATGCATCCATACCATTACAATTTTCATGAAGCCTTCAAAATATTTTCCATCATACATCATGTAGTAGTCATTATGTAGGTACAACTTATCACCAATGGAGATAAGTTACCAGGGTTGTTGGATATAGTTAGAAACCGATGGATGTGTTTGAATAAAATAAAATTAATAGAATAAGTTCATTTATTTTTATCATTAAGTGCTCACTAAATTTCAACTATTTGTATCCAATGATCCAGGTTACCTCTCTTTTGATGACTGTACCTTCAAGAAATAATAACATAAAAAATTGCTAAGCAATAAAATAAATAATAATAACGAGTGCGACAAATAATACTTGAATCCAATTCAGAATAGTAGGTCAAGGTTTTAAAAAACATTCAAGTTACTGAATCTTCAAGATAATTGAATTGAATTACAATAAAGCAATGTACCTACTGTAAACATTTATTTGTGCTTATTAAAATAGAACAGAGTCGATGATAAAAATAATGAATATCGTTACTGTTTACATTCAACGTTTAGAGCATGTTCTCAGCAAGATAGTAAGGTTACCTGCAGTGGAAAAACAGCACTTTTATTTCCAACGTAGCCGTGCACCACATGGCTCTGGATAGACAGTACTCTTGGGGTAGTATCTGAACACATTCTAGATAATATTCACTTATAAAACTGATTTTAAAGTACCTACGTGCAAGTTTATCTTTAATTACTTTTTTCAAGTATGCGGAGCACACACGACGTGACACGCCAAGGGACTGAACGAAACTAAACAACTTATATTCATGCCCGCTTAGCCATAAACGATATAATTATTGTATTTCAGAAAGCTGTCGATGTGATAAGAACAGTGCTCTTTTCATCATAAATTCTTATCAATCGTCAATGTCACATGATGCCTGACCACAGAACACCAAACAGAACACTCCGCTAGGAGACTTTACTCTATGGCTAGGAGTATAGTGTTCTGTGCAGAACACTTTACTCCTCAATGACAGCTCTTGACATTGACACTTGACAGATCGTTCGTTCAATGTGACAATCACAGACTACAATAAAATGCAGGGTAACAATCAACAAACAATGGCAACATTGAAGGGCGCCATTGTTTTACATAGTGTGGATCCGGCTCAATATTTGGTATAGGCTTAGAGTAAGAAAGCTATAGAGCATCGGGTAGCGTGGCCACACATGAGACAAAAAACTAACTTAAATAGCATAGGCTACATGAGTAACTGCCTAGAAAAAACTGGCACGCACTGAGAGACGGAAATAGTGTAGCTTTATCCTTTTCTGTTACTTATAATAACTCAATACTTTATCCCTTTCTTGTGGAAATGAAATGGAGATAGCCGCCGTCTATACTTTTCTTTGTCTAAGGGTATAGGTCAGAATGACGGGTGTACTGTTACAGAAATGAATATGTTATATATGAAAGGAATGTACCAGCAATAATGTACCTGTAATGAAATAATGAATGTAATGGATATCTTATGGTTACCTAATATTTACCATAGGAATGTACCTTCAATGTACCTCATAAAAATATAATCTGAAATATAATGCGACGAGTAATTAACGAGAAAATCAAGAAAAGAAATTTTGACGCCTATCGATTTTAATAGCAATGTGAGCATAGTGTTATTTGCTCAAATTAAATTGAACGTGATTATGAGAGGATTATTTACATTTTTCACTGCTTTTCATAAACGTTGAATAAATGATAATTCATTTTCTAATCAATATTTGTTTTATTTATCAAATCACATGTAGGTATGTAAAAAAATGTAAATAATCCTCTCATAATCACGTTAAATTCTCAATACGAGCAAATAACACTATACTCACATTGCTATTAAAGATTGGTAGGCGTCAAAATTTATTTTCTTGATTTTCTCGTTAATTACTCGTCGCATTATATTTTTATGAGGTACATTCCTCTGGTAAATTTTAGGTAACCATAAGATATCTATTACATTCATTATTAGTATTCACCCGTCATTCTGACTGTCAGGACTGCGGCTCACTTTATTATTACAATTGTTCTTGTTTCTTGGAGGTACATTGAATTTCATTACAGGTACATTCCTTTCATATATAACATTTTCAGTTCTGTAACAGTACACCCGTCATTCTGACCTAGACAATATTTGAACGTACCCCACTTTCAAATATTGAGCCGGAACCACACGTTTGGCTCATCAGAAACTACAAAACAAACACACTTTATGGATGCATCTCACGCAACGCTTTCATTGATTTGTGCCTGCTTGTAAGCTCACCAAAGCCAAGACAACTGCCCTATCCACACGTTTGAATTTGTGATGGATTTTCGAAGTTTTAGCAAGTGGGTGGGTGGAGCCAGTAGGTATTACACTTTTACTGAACAAGTCGCCTGCCGAATAAAGCGCGACAATTGACTGATAACAAGGAAATATTGGAAGTTTGTAATGACTTTCAAATTGTACTGCGATGATGAGGTTCTTACTAAGTACAACTCTTGAGTTGGTACAGCCAGCAACAAGAGTCCATGGATAGGCTCAAAACCAATGATGTTTTAGTAACAGATATGTTATGAGCGCGCAAATTGTGAAGACTAGAAAACACCCTAATTGGGACGTATTGCCTTTAGTCTGTGTCACGCACGTCTACGAGTGAGACGGTGCGCGCAGCTACGTAATTACCATCCAAAATGCCATCTTGTGTATTTAGAAAGTGTACCAATTATGATACCAAAGTTAATAAAACACAAGGGATCTTATACCACACGAAAATACACAATATACTTCGATTTATTAATATATTTCAATTATTTTCCTAATATTCTGATATTTGGAGGTTAGGAAAAAGAAAGAGATGGAAAATACATTTTTTGTCGTAAGAACGACAAGGATGCGAGCACTCCGGACATAGAATAAAAGTACAGATGCGAATATTAGGCAGTAAAGTCATCTTTACAGCAGAGTTCTAGTTTCCCTTTTAATAACTTTTCTTTATAATTTTGTTTGATATATTTAATTATAAATTAAACATGTCATAATATGTAGGAAAAGAAAATATTAATAGCTTATCGTTACCATAGTATGTCACAGATAGTGTTAAAATAAACCTACCATTGAGATTAAAATTAAATCTTTTCGAAGGTGTATGATTATTTTTACAATTGTATTTCTTTCTTTTTAAAACGTGTTTTATTTTTCACCTACCTACCTTTTAATAGTGTTATTCGTTGCATAGGCACAAATCCCGACTACAGATTCTGTACACGCGGTTTATACTTTCTGCCTAGTTAATTTGTTAGTCTATGATGCCAGCGTGCGGTGATTGGTAGCCCGAATAATGTTTGCTTACATTCACGCGCAATTGACAACATCTAGCTGTCACTTTTTTTCTTATTGGATTTATCAAGCTATCCTTTTTCTATCCTTTTTACTTGTAGTGAAATGTAAAATGAATAAAAAGTGTGTATGTGTGCTGCCTCTCGGCGCGGAACACTTCTTTCTGTTGTTTTGTAAGTGTATAACATATCTGTTTATTAGAATATCATTGCTCAAAACTAAATCACTTCGTATTTCTAATAAATTCGTCTTGGTTGGGTTTACTTTGGAAAGTGATTTTTTCTTCTACTTACTGCAGTTAGAAAATTCACATTAAATGCCTGATATTATTTATTTAAGTATAAAAGCTTATGGTTCGATCCCATTAATCTGAAATGTTAATATTCATATATCTGTTTACACATCAATGATTGGTGGGTTTCATGAACTGGTGATCCCTTGCATATAATGAGACAAATTTTTTACTTGGGAATAACATCTAAGGTCAATGTGGGCAAATCCGTCTACGGGGCTATTCCGTATGCATGCATGTAGTACTCATTCCAGAATAGTTACGCTGTTACTGATTCGGTCGATAAAACAGGATCACTTTTTAGTTCTATCTATGATTCAAAGATGGAGTAACGTTGTTTACAAGAGTAAAAAAATATGTTTGAAGTTTAGTTGTGCTCCGAACGCGGAACTCAAGTCTTGCGTGCTGACGTTTCTTATAAGGTAAATATTCAATTTTACAAGTTGCTACTTTCTGAGTATGCATATCATGTAGTTTAATAAGTGTTTCAACGGAATTTTCTATTTGTTTTGAATAAAAACCAGTAGATACATAAATAATAGTTTAAAAAAATATGTAACCTCAAGATGGTCAAGTGGGAAAATCCGTCTAATATCAACGGGGCTAAATCGTCATATACCGGAATTACCCCATTGCAGATATTGTCAACCTTTTTCATCCTTCATTTTAGATCGAGATGAGGTGCCACAGAATTCAATAGTAAAAAGAATTAACTTGTCAAAAGATTCGGAAAATATATATACGGTCGAATTGAGAAACCTCCTCCTTTTTTGAAGTCGGTTAAAAACGAATGATTTCTATTTAAATGATGAAGACGACGCAGTGTTCTTTTGCTAGATTAAAAAAAAAATAGTTTGTTCTTTTGTTTTTTGACTCTTTTGTTTTTTGTTTATGCTACAGTTACCGGCACGTAACTTGGCAAGAGATTTTCGTAGTGGGGGAAGTTCGCGCATATAAAAATGTATGAAATTGTGCGTGCGCAAACTTCCCCCACTACAAAAATTCTTGCCAAGTTACGTGCCGGCAACTATATCATTGATTGATCATATTCAGATATTTTATTTCTATTTTATTTTTTATTTTCTAATATTGTATTTTGAAAACTTAAAAGATTTATGTTTGATAATTAGGGATATTTTTTTTTTATTTCGTTTGTAACTGTTTTTGTTTATGCTCTCACTGCTGATAGATCAGTTAAAATTATAATTCATTAAATTATAATAAAAAATATATTCATTTGTAATGTTATATTTTAAAATTTAAAGATTTACGGTGTTACGTAATACCTAAGGAAAAAAATCAAGAACCCTACAACTTTCAGTAGGTATGTTTCGTTGAATATATTATTTCATTTTTAACACTAATAATATGTCACTATGAATAAAACCATTTATTTTCGGTAACTGATTTTTATTGAAGTACATTTAAATTAGTTTTCAAACTTCTTGAAAAGGTGCAAAATCCCTGGTTACAAAAATAGGCCGGATTAGCCCCCAAAAAAGATTTTAGGGAATAAAACGTAAATTCAACCGTATTTTTATGACGTTACAAAACATTTTTCTTCAACATGTGCTTTTACTTGTTTACAAATTGCATACTTTGATATAACGGCGTAATTCTAGGAAAATTTGCTACTAGATGGATTTGCCCCAATCCTCGGGAAAATCCGTCTAACGACCGTTTTTTAAAAAAACATTTTTAGTTAAATATGAAGGGATGTTCTGTTGTTTCGAATGGATGTATATTATAGACAACAAAATTCTTTATCGCTTAAAACCATCAAATTTATATTAAAGTGGTTAAGTGTACCAGTTATAGTCAACCAACTTCAACTTTCAAAAATATATGACGGATTTGCCCACATTGACCTTAAATAGTAATAAAACAAGAATAATTATAAGTCCATAACTGCTATTAGGGCTTATTGATTACTAGCACCACTACTAATGCTTGGTTGTTCTTGAGTCATTTCATATGCTCTTTCTAATGTATCCGTGACAATCTTCATATCATTTTCAATACTTCTGGCCCAGTTTTCAACATCCCCAATTTCTTTGAGGGCACTGCTGAAGTTTTCAACAAGAGCAAGCCATTGTTGTGTCTGTTTAGCAAAATTTATAGCTCCCTGATGCAAGAGTTTTGCTTCAGCATCCAACTTCTTTTGATTTAGGTAAGCCTGTGCCACTCTGGAAGCATAAAAGAAAATTATAGGTTTTTATGTTATTATAATTAACACTATCAAAATGTTTTTCCTTTTAAGTGCCTAAGGGTAAATTGCTGGGTAATTACTTCATAATCATAATTATATCACCATTTCCCCTGTTTGGATTTGATTATTTTGGTAATGCTTGGTGTATGCATAGTAGTGTCATTACCATAAGGGCACATGGGGACCATGCCCAGGGCCCCCAACATCACGGGCTCACGAACACCAATACAATGCTTGCGGTCGAAAGTGCATTTTAAAATTTATACACACTCTTTTAACTCACAAATAGTGACCGTCAACATTCCTAAATTTAAATATTTATCAGACACCAGATCAGATTTTTAAACTTTAGAAGAACAGAAACCGCGAAAGAAACCATTATCGTAACCAATTCAATCCTGCAGCATTTTATTTCATAACATACCTAGTTAATTTCTGTTAACAAATGGTAGATAATTGTTGTGGATTGTAAGTGAACAGTTTACATTCAATTTTAATTTCAATTCATTTATTTGTTATTATATTCATATATTTCTTGTATAAATTATCTTTTTAAGCTTTCAATGGGAATACAAAGAGGTCTAAAAAATTATTTACAAACCCAACATTGAGATGGTCGACGAGTGCCTGAGTCAAATCGTTAGCTGCAGCTATGCATTCTTTTCGTTTTTGTTCTGAAAGGAGAACGCGATTTTTTTGTTTTGTTATTGTTTAATAAACATTAAGGTAAGTACTTATTATATTACTTCAGAGGGAGGCCTTTGCCCTGCAGTGGGACAGTACAGGCTAGTTAGATTAGCTTAGATTAGACTTATTATATTCTAGCATGCTTTTTACTTTAAATATTTACCTTGTATAACTCTTTTTGAAGCTTGTTTTACTTGGTGTTCCTTTATTAATGAAGATAACATAATGGTAAGATTATGGAATGTTTGCGTTTCGTTCTCTCAATAACAATAACTTTTTAGCCTGGGCTTAGCGACTTATATATTGTTTACAACGTATTCTTCGTAATGTTTAGTTTAGAAGTATGTAGGTCAACCTAAAATAACTAGATAATCTCAGTATATATTTTACCACAACAATACAACGATTTTTTTTGCGATTGGCGAGTTGTGACCACTACTATGACAGTGACAATGACAGACTGACTCCGAGGCCGAATGACGTTATGATTTAAGTGTTGCTAGTTATATTATAATTCGTTCAGAATCAGTTTAGTAACTTAATCGACGTCTCCACGGTCTCCATATTACAGAAAAACAAAATATTCCAGAAACTCGTAATTCCACTAGCTGGGAAAGACTAGATCCAGAATGTAGGTGGCAGTGGATCGTTCGTTCATATTCGCTGCGAGGTCTATCCCAGTTTGTCGTCGTGTGTTAATAGACTTTCGTTGCTTAAGGCACTCTCTGTTCTTTTACTCTCATTGTTCGATGGGATGGGGCAATCCGGCACGACCAGGGAGAGATCAGGTGCAGGACTAACAGCTTTTACGTGCTTTTCGAGCCACGGGGGTAACACACCAGCAACTTCCAAGCTCGGCTTTTGCTGAGAAATTCCTAATGGAGAAACCCAAAAACACAGCCCAACTTGGGAATCGAACCCAGGGGGTACAAGCCCACTAATAATACACACATACACGAAATCACGCCTGTGTTCCACAAGGGGCACAGAGGTGTAACGCGTCACTACTTACTTTATGGTACACTACAACAAACTACAATAAATGGGGATAACTTAAAATAATATTACTTATTATTTTAATTTTATTTATCCCATAAACTATCACACTAATATTATAAAGGCGAAAGTTTGTGAGTGAGTGTGTGAGAGTGCGAGTGTGTGTGTGTGTTTATATGTTTGTTACTTCTTCACGCTCAAACGGCTGGACCAATTTGGATAAAATTTGGTATGGAGGTAGCTGACAACCTGGATTAACATATAGGCTACTTTTTATCCCGATATTCCTACGGGATCGAAACTTATGCGGGTGAAACCGCAGGGCGCAGCTAGTATGAAATTTAGTAATTTGACATAACATAACGTTCTCCGGTTCCCGCTTCTAGGATGAAGGATTAGGCAGGGTTGTGCCCATACACCCACATTTCGCCAGTTATGTTTAAGTCTTACGTAATAGAGGCGAGCCTATTGCCATCAGCCGGGCACATATCCTGACTCCGGGCAGCTACTGAGACTTTCCAGATGGAAAAACACGATAACACTTTGCCCGACCCAGGAATCGAACCCAGCACCTTATGTGTAGCAGTAGCGCTTGTGACCACTAGACCTAAGGAGTAGATTTAAAAAAACTGATGTGTTAATCCACTTTCGTTGCTGACCGTAACTAGTCTGTGATCAATGATGATTTCTTTCCTAAAGTATCTCAGCCTCAGGCATTTTTAAAACTCGAATGTTGCCTACATTCGAGTTGCCCTCTTGCCTTCTATTATGCGTAAGTTTTGGAACAGCTGTTTTCCGTGTCATCGGTAATGATGCGGTTAATTATAATTCACTACTGTCGCTAGCGGACTCCCAGTGTAGTGAGCATACGATTGCATTGCATTAATTATACCTCGCTAATGGAAGAGGCCAATATCGATTTTCGCTTATCGCTTACGACGGCGCCAGCTGCGAACCATTGGAAAAAGATTTCAAGCTTGTTTCATTTTACTCATTTATGTGTAGAGCTGATAGGGTACCTACAAATTCTATTGTATTTTATCAATGAGAACAGAATGAGTAGTTTTTCGATAGCAGCATAATTAAGCAGCTTCCGTTGCGAGAAAAGAAGATCAAAAGTAAAACAAAAGGCAGATTTTCTTAACTAATATTATTTTTTTATTTTAACATTTGCTAATTATTTTAGTTGTTACATTCTACACCCTTATTTCTACTACAGTCGTCATGAAAAGTAAATGCGAAGAGCAAATAAATTATGCCTGTGCCCTGTCTTCGGTGTGGCTGACCGCGCCGTATTTTGCTTTGAGTTTCTCATTGAATTCAGGGTCGTCCCATCCCCATAGGTGGTGTGAGCCGTCCCCTGTGCGGTGTGTACGCTGCTTTATAATTTCAGGGGACACGTATTTCAAGTCATATGCTTGTCCAATCTGTAAAAATACCGATACAGTTATTTAATTAATAATCAGCGAGACCGCGAAGAGCAAGCTGCTGTTGGTTCTGCGGGGTAGTTGCGTTTTGTTTTGACAGTTCTGTTGAACTGTCAAAATAATATTGTTGTTACATTCATTGCGTCATTTACGTTGCTGAGCAGACAATTTTTTCGAGCATTAGAAGCAAAGGATTAGCAATATTCTTCAAAATCATTTAAATTAACATTGATAGTGTGTTCGCAATTAGGGTGCTGTTTCGCTAATATAATGAACAAAACAAAGCCTCGACCTTTCTAGAACTAGAGTCGCTGTAATGCATTTATGTATGATCCACATTCGTATGTCTTTGTCATAACTTAGTGACACGTAACTTTCCCTATTCCCTGATCATTTCGTTTAACTTTGTTGGTACCTGTTGTAACTTTACTACCGCAACAACTATAGCAGTGTTCATAATCTCAGATAATTTACATTCCAACGCCACTGTATTCTAAGTTGATTTTCGAGTGTGTATTTCTAACAAAAAGGTCCTAAGTTTTTGGTTGCAATAGAATTTGAACTTTGTTGAGCATGACATTCAGTTTGTAGTTCCATAAGTTGAAAATTATCTCAATATTTTTATTAATCGTACAAAATGAACTGCGGTTTTGCCTGAAGTCGTGTTAATATTTTTATCTACTTGTATTAATAACTGAATATATTCACTGACGATGCCTAAGAACGTGTTTTCATATTTCGGTGCCAAAATTTAAACTTCCGTCCATAAAGTCTTATAACAAAGTTTCCAGCTCCAAGTTAAAGTTTTGCGAGTAGCATAGTTCAAGGAAATAAGTGGCTATTACTGGCGCACAATCAGGTCGGCATTGGGGCAGCCATACTTTAAAGTTCAGCTAGTGATATTTTAAAAATCTGTCGTATTCAAAGGACAGTGTTTACTTTCAGAATAGTTAAATAGGAATTGTTTTTTTTTACTAAAAGCTGGCAACCCTAATCTCGGGCTGACCGCGCAAGGGTTAGCCTATTTATTTTTCCGCTGTACACTTTGTTAAAAGGGGTTGAATGAATACATACCTTCGCCATGAGTTCGATGAACACGATGGTGGGTGTAAGCATGTTGTAGAGGGGAAGCTCAGTCGCGCGGTAGTCCCAAGGGAAAGTATGGTGGTAGTTGTGGAAGCCTTCCACACAGATCAGCCATACTCCAAAGTTTTCGCGCGGGTTCAGTGACCTTAGAGAAAAACATGTTTTTTACATTTTATGTTGAGGAGTGGAATCCGAGACACTTTTAATTTAACTTTCCTCTCTACCTAAGAGGAGTGGCATTTACTTAACTATGAGAGTTCTTATAGGTACTAAGGTCGAAGTTCCACTGATTAAAAATGAGTAGGTAGGAAAAGACAAGTTATGAAAACTCATTTACTCTCTCTCGTTATCATAAGCTGATAAACTTCTTGTCCTGAGGGTTAACAATTATCAAGCAAAAACTTAATTAGTGATAGTTAGATATTTTTCGTTAGATTCCAAGAACTGAGAATAAAGGGTCAAATTAAATTAGCTAGCGAAACTCAGCAGATGTGACCGATAGGTATCTAAACACCATAAAATAAAAAGGCTTTGATGTTTTTTTTTCTTAGGGGTCAACGACCACTGGTAGTGTTGTTACTTGAAGTATGCGTCAAGAAAATATAGAAGTATGTTTTACCGTTTTTAGGTATCGATAATGATACTTACCGATAAAAAAAAAAACAGATTTTTCTTGTATGTAGGTAAATACACCAAAAGAGGTTGATGACCCAAAAAAAATCTTCAAAATAATTTCTTTTTTGATTTATAAGCTTAAACAGCCTATAATATTCCCACTGCTGGGACAGAGGCCTCCTCTTTTCGAGAAGGAATGGGCTGTAATCCACCACGCTTGCCCAGTACGGGATGGTAGATGTCATTGTCTTCGAATTTTTGGTTCTAGGACATTCGGTTCCGGTTTCGGCAGGAATAACTCACTATGTCGAATCTAAATTGAGCCAGATATTCAATTAAAACCGGAACAGAAAATTAAAGAATACTTTTCTTTATTACTTACGTAGCTCTTAGCTAGGTAATATTAGTATTTTAAGAAATGCTGAAATACTATGTATCGATCGAATATTTTTGTTTCAATTTAGATAATCTGTAAAAGTAGCTTGCTAATTATATATAAAAATCTATAGCCGTTTGTTAATCTCGCAGAAACTCGAAAATGGCTCAAACGATTGTGATGGAACTTGTATGTTGTTGTGTGTGCGTAAAAAAGATTCCTAACAAAAAACAAGGCATTGCAACGCTGGCATGCATATTCACCGGAAATAGATTCAAAATTCAAGTCACGACGACAAGGTAATCCGGTCCTATAGTATTGACCGATTGTTGCCTATACCAACAATATTAGGTAGGTAAGTACGCCTTTAACTTAGTCGGTTTACCAAGAATAATAACAATGTAATCAATTACAAGTGGTCTGCCATACTTGATCGCCATGTATAATTCATGATCCATTATATTGTTAGTACCTAATTGATTCGAATATTCAATTTATTTGATCACTTGGGTATTTTTATCCTGACCTAGTTTGTAGCGGGAATCGGGAATAATGTCACCCTTGGGTGTTTCTGCAATAATAGACAGTGTTGTGCGCTGCCGTTAATTAATTAATAATTTGTTAATTTTCATGAATCTTTTGAATGGAGAGATTTAAGTAAGTATTTGGTTATTGTTGTTTTCACATAGGTACGCTGTAGAGCTACGTATGCTAATTTTTATAAAAATTGACTTTGCAAACCTTTGCCAATTTTATTTGGACGTAATAGAAGGTACCTATATAATATATATACAGTACACAAGCTTATTTCGTCTACTTCTCGTCACATAGAGTAATTGTCGTTTCTCTACCTATTTTAATCAAACCATTCTGAGGTGATGAAATATACCTATCAGGTAGGACGCCGTAATGACTCATTAGATTTCTTAAATTAACTTAGCAAATTTTTTGGCTATATAACAACAATTAATTACTCTGTATCACTCGAAATCGCTCCACAAAGAGAGGACCTAACAACTCATCTGTCAAATTAAGTCTTTTTATCACACTTACTTGTCATAAGGCTTGTACCCGAAGATATGCGCGAAGCTGTTGACGCTCCACACGACGTTGATCCCGCAGGTGTACCTCAAGATGGTAGGGATGAAGAACGCGTTTGTCCATGTCTCGCCCCAGAAGTAGACTGGTACCACGGTGGGCAGCACGAAACACAGCAGCGGCATCATTTTCAAGTAGTGCCTGTGGAAAAAGTATCTACTGGTAAAGTCAAGCGCGTGATATTTAGAAGATTTGGTTTCCGCACTTAGTACTTCAAGTGGACCATTGTACGTGGGCCATGGCGGCCGTCGGTGGTTATTCCAACCAGCCCACCTTCCTTCAGAAGTTGATGACATCTCCTGGTTTGTTAAGAACATCTGTGTAAGATGTGGGCTCAGAGGGTTTCTGTATTAATTTTGGTGACGCCTGTGCATTCAAAGAGCACATGCGCAACGGTTTCCTCAGCCTCCATTCAAGCCCTGCATAGAGGATTGTGCGTTATGCCTATTGTGTGGAAGTGTTTGTTTAGCGAGCGAGTCAAGCGCATATAACAGCCCCTTCGGGCCGCAGCGGAACGGTACAGCAGTAAAGTGCGTCAGCCTTAATAGGGATTTCTGCAACATGCTTTCCTCTATTTTCTTTATGCAAGTTTAATCATTCCTTATTGTGTAGGTTCGCTTACGTATTGTTACTTTGATTAGTCTGCTCGAAAGTAAAGCGACATAAAACAATGAATGGCTAGCTTTTAGAAATCTCAGTGTCTAGACGAATAATACCGGACTCTTTTCAACAGTTAGTAAAAAACAGGAGAACATCACAACCACTTAATGCATTGGATAAAATACAACTTTTGTAAACCCTACGTAAAATATATTTAAAAACATCCATATAAAATATAGGTACTGACTTTACGTAGGTTTAAGTACAACGACATTAAAATAACGAGAGCCCCGTTTTTAAACACGCAACCTTCTACTCCCTCAGACAAAGACTATCAACATTTCAGCATAAAAACAAGTTTTAAATTAATGTCGACATCAACTTTGGTTTATTTACACTTCATAACATAATCCCTCGGCCTAACACTTGTTGAAATAGGGCTAAACGTGATGAAATGAAAATGTCTACCTACTTCACTAGGAATAAATACTATTTGCTTCAGACTGCCACTTCGTCGTGAATCCCCCTCCCGACCGACAGCGTCGCATCGCATCGGCCTCCCACGCAATTACTACGTTTTCGCTAATGTTCTTTCTAACTTTATGTCATTTGATCGGCTCTTAAGGGTTGTAGAGTGTATTAAATATCCTATAACGTTTCTCAAAAATTAGACTATATATCGCAAAAAGAATTTATCAAATCCGACTGACAACTCCAGAAATAAGCGCTTCCAAACAAACTCTTTAGCTTTATTATCGTAGATCGGAATAGGTAGAGCTGTTTTATGTACTTGCCATAGGTTAGAATAATATGGATATTCCCTTTTAGTTACGAAGTTACGAAGTTACTGTTGGTAAAGAATTGAATTCTAGTGGCGCAGAAAAAGACAAAAACAGGTGCGTCACTCTAGCGACAATAAAATCCCGTAAAAATCCCGTAGTATCAGTCGGCATCCCGTGGAATACCCATATTAACATCAATGTTTGCGGTCAATGAACCTAAATAGCTCTACCTATTCCGATCACTGTTTATTATTGTATAGATAAAGATGTGACCTAAAGTTTCAGAGAACGCGCAGGTCTAGAACTTTGGGTGGTTGATAGGTAAGTACCTACGTCGTGTTTCTTTATTTCACCCCCACAGTTAAAGACACAAAGGTCTTGGCAAAATATGTTTTGCTTTTCCTTTTAATACCGAGTACAGCAGTGGCTTTTGTAAGCGTACGTATAAATATAAGTAGGTACATATTGGAGATGGAACCGGCGACAACCGCTCGCAGAGACTCATGGTTTCACTTATAACACAGAATTCTGGAGGATATTAGATAATCGTAGAGGGTTATATTTGTAATGGTAGGGACACTATTTTATATATTATGAAGGATTCCTTTTCTTGGGTTGTATGTAATAGGATCATTTGTTCTGAGAAATGTTTTTGGTTGAATTCATGTGTACAAAAATAGGTTAGTAGCTATTCGGGATGAAAAAATATTAAACTAAGTTAACCCTGGTTAGCCCTCTCCATGAGAATGCAACAGAGCGCATTCCAGCGCATAAAAAAAACCGGGCAAGAGCGAGTCGGACTCGCGCACAGAGGGTTCCGTACTATCAGAGATTTGTCAGAGAATTTTCACACTGTGCACTGTAGAATATTGCAGTTTTATGTCAGCGCCATCTCTGCTGCTATTTAGAGACATCGTTTTATTTTTCCTGTAATCTTTACATAAACTTCTATCACATAAAAATTCGAAAACTACGCAGCCTAAAAAAAAATGTTTGAGAATGCGCAAACTGCGCTCTTTCATAGATATGATACCCCACATGCCCTATTAGCCCCACTTCGAATTTTTCAGACCCCCTTTCAGTCCCTGTTGCAAAAAATATAGATATATTTTTATTTCTTTCTTATTTGTAAAATAGTTCGGCAAACGTCATCTAAAACTATTCTAAATTTTAAGTTGATGGCTTTATTAGTAGTTCTTGAGATATCAAGCTGTGACAGACAGATAGACAGACTGAGTCTCACCATAAGGGTTCCGTTTTACCATTTCGGTACGGAATCCTAAAAACACTGTTGTATTTTCAACTTTCGACGCTAAGCAGTGTGTTGTAAATCCAGTGCGCAAAAAAAATCGCCGCGGGAAAAACGCGCTCGTGCAAACCTAGGCTAAGTTTTTACTAAGGTTATTATTTACTACACGTGGGAAAATTGTGACTCTTTATAAGTAAAATGATTCAGTGTCGTAACTTATAATCGTCGTTTCAGCCGATAGACGTCCACTGCTGGACATAGGCCTCCCCCAATTTTGGGGGGGTTTACCATAATCGCCACGCTTGGCAGGCGGGTTGGCGATCGCAGTATGGTATGATGGTGGAATAAATAGAGAACGCTGCTACCCATTCTCCGGTAAGACCCTTAGTCGCCTTTTACGACACCCACGGGACATAAGGGGTGGTGTAATTCTTTAAGTCCGGCACCACACAGACCCTTATAATAGTATTATCTTTTATACTTACTTTCTCTGGAACATTACAACAGGATCAGCATACAAGTCTGTGAGATCAATGCGCTTTCCACCTTCGATGACTTCTGGACTCTTCTTGCAGCAGAGCCAGCCCATATGGGAGAAGAAGAGGCCTCGCTCTGCGTTGTGAGGGTCTGCGTCTGTGTCCGCGTACTTGTGGTGGGTGCGGTGATCGCGCGCCCACTCGAATATGGAGTCCTGGTACATGGAAATGATATATTGACTAAAGGCTTGATGGAAATTGGCTACCAACATTGAGAAAAATGTCCAAACGAGCATTTTTGACCGTTTGGGTCACGTTAAATAAGTGATATTGACATGAAAATATATCGAGAAATCAATTAATCAGAATTATTCATACTATTTGCACGCCGTAGTATTCGTAAAACATGTTTGAATCTCATTCTAGTTATTTATTTTCTTATGATATCCTACATGTACGTTTTTGTGTCTGTGTAAAATGTCCAAACGAGCATTTTTGACCTAGTTTGGGTCACTTGATGATTATTCACGTTAAATAAGTGATAATGACATGAAAATATATTGAGAAATTACTATTTGCACGCCTTAGTATCCGGAAAATATGTTTCATTCTAGTTATTTATTTTCTTATGTTATCCTGCATGTACGTTTTTGTGTATATATACATACACATAATTATGGGGGTGAGACATATGAGATTTTTTTAAATTTTTTTTTTTTTATAGAACTGTAAACGATCAGTGTGGTGTCAGAGCTATAGGGAGTTTCCTGTCTTCTATGCGGCAAGTTACTATCTTCTCCTTTACGATAATGATAGTGTAAGTGTGTTATTTAATGACAGTGTAACATGACCCTTGATTATCCTTTAATCAACCCTTCCAGGGTCTGCTTCATCAATTTGCACATTAACTAAGTAAACAGTCAAGTTCTTGACGTAACAGCGTAGATACTTATCATTAATTGACTTGATGAGGACTGCTAATGATTTAGGCAAACGCCTCTTGACGTGAGAGGCTGGTTCGACAATACTATTAGCATTTTCAGCACTTATTATTATGTATCTCGTTATATATAATTTTACATTGAACATATAAATATATATAATAAATAACATATTCTGCACTACCCTCTGAGGTCTGAGAGAAAAAAAAGGGAAGGTAGGTAGGTACATGAAAAACCTTTTGGAAAGGCACAAAAAAGCGTCCGGAGAATACTACAAGGGTGAAAATAAAATAATTAAAACCTTTTGTTGTCCAAAAAGGTTTAAATTGTTTTTATCAAATTAAATTTACTGCCTACGGAACTTATATTTTTCGGTTTTTGAAGCGGGTAGCTTTATGCCTAGCACTATTATAATAACTTCAACTTGTGTTTCCAGGTTTGAGACGCTTCGAAGCCGAGAAGAAGCGCAAAGATGAAGAGAAGACTCGTCTGCTTACCTGAAAGCCCATGGTCTGCCATAACATGAGGAGTATGCGGAGAGGAGTGCGTGCCTTGAAGGATCTGTGAGTCCATAGACGATGAGATCCTGCGCCGATTCCAATGGCGCACATTAGATGGACAGCGAACGCTGGAATACAATTCTTTATTAAATAATAGCTTCCACCTGCGGCTTCGCCCGCGAGGTATGTCGATAAAAACTATCCTATGTGCTTCCCCGGGACACAATCTATCTCTCTACCAAATTTTATCGAAATCCGTTCAATGGTTTAGGCGTGAAAAGGTAACATACAGAGAGACAGACAGTTACTTTCGAATTTCTAATACTTATTAGTATGGATACAATTCAAAGTACAACATACAAAACAGTTAATTCAATATCTCTTGAAATACTTTCGATTTTAACTTGTGCAATTGGTTCCTTTGTCCAAGTAAATAGACATATTTCTTTAGGTAGGCGTTGATGATACTGCCGACAATATTGTTGATATAGGGAAGCGCACCGCGCAGGTTGATTTTGTTTTTCTCGTAGAAACAGTATCTTAATAAAAGTATACGGGTGACAGTAGACAAAAGTTGTAAAACCATAGACATTGTATTCGATCTATGTAATAATGCTTTCCATCCATATAATAGTCAAAGGGGGTGAACTTAAAAAGGGATTTCAACATTGAAGGAATATAGTTTGATGCCAAAACTAACGATTCGATTCGAGACGACAAATTAACGATTATGTGCCCTTGTTTGGCAACAAACTATATTATTTCAACGTTAAAATCCATTTTAAAGTTTCATCCCGATTCACCTCAGCATCCCGATTGTTGGTACCTACTAGACTAGGCACCGTATAAACATCATATAACACTAAAGATCAATGTAAATAACATTCAGAAGACTACTCACCAAACACATTAGTCTGCCATTTAGCCGAGGTGAAGACGAGATACAATCCATACACTGATGCAATATGCAAGTACAAGAACCAGAAGATATTGAACCACACATATTCGTGTTTCCTAGGACTTGCATGTTTTAGTACTGAGACGTCTTTGGCGAGTCCCAGGTCTGAGGTCTGTGTATCCGACTCGAAGACTACTCCACTGGGGACTGGATCCACTTGAGGAGGCATGGTCTGGAAAGATAAGACTTTTGCGACTATTTTAAAATAGTTAAGGTAGAGGTGTGTCAGACCTAAGTTAGAGAATTTGAAGTTATATACTTAGTTCGACAGATTGTTTAGGTTTTTCCAGTCTTCTCACTAGCGTACTGCCGCCAATGAGTTTTTCCACCTAAGTATATATATTTTTTCTTTATTAAGAGAGATTAAGATATAAAAATGTCCTATTGCAGGGCTCTTCAATAAAATTCTCTGTAACCTTTTCTTCTTAACAAATCTCTTAGAAAAAGTAGACAGTTTAGCTCTAGCTACATTCACCACGGTTTAATACTTTACTTAACGATACAAATTAAACGGCCTTTGCCTTGGTAGATGAATTGCAAGGAAGTTCAAACTTGTTAAGTCTAATAATTGCACTTGTTTGAACGCCAGATGCATTTGATTACCTCATTAAGAGTTTCAAACAAGTTTTCGTTAACTATTCTTGGCATGTACGTACAGGAATCGCAATAAAAGACAAGATTAAGAAAATTTAAAGGTTATACGAAGGAAGACCGCTATGAAACGTTTTCCAATGAAAATAGTGAAAATCTGTATCATGTGCAAAATGATTTAACTTTGATTAAGTAGTCTAAATATCTTTAATTCAGATTCTTTGTGGAAAATTCCGAGATCGGATAAGAAATTCAGCCGATGGAAAAGAAATACAATGTGCTATTATAATAGTGACTTAATGCTGCTCTAGGCTTACCGCTAAAAGCTCATTTGATTCCTCTAAATAAATAGTGAACTGATCCCGGTATGAATTGCGATTAAAAAATCGTAAATGCGTACGATATGTGTCCAGAAATCTAGTCATTATCTTTGAAATACACTTTAATATGACTAAATAAAAGAGCTATCACTTGAAAATTATCCTTTTTTACTACGCAATAAGTATCAAATTAACTAAGTATAGAAATAAATCAAGAATCACCTACCTCCTTCGTTGTAAATAAACACTGAAATATATCTTATTGTAACCACTCTGGAACACACACTGATTGCCTATTCCTGGTGTCCTAGTATATATAAGATACAAATAAAGCTATTTGAATTTCAAATAATGCAAGTGAATCTATATAAAGTAGGACGTTAGTTTCGTAAGAGGTCATTGTATTGTAGGTAAACACACATTAACAATGTAAAGTTAATCGGCTGAAAATATTTGTTAATTAGTTCATTTGTTTATGTTTAGGGATCTATGTGAATTGCTCAAGTGTTTATTTGAGTAGTTAAGTATTGAATCACTTCGAATTTGTTATTTGTAGGACACTTCCGGAAAAGCGATGTCGTTTTCGTGATAAAAAATTTCATAGCTTAGGCGGCTATACCTATATAGGTATATAAAATTCAAAGTCCTGACTGACTGATATATCAACGCACAGCCTAAACCGCTGGTCCTAGAGACATGATAGGAAAAGTTGCAACTTCCACATAAAATTACTCCACGACCGAAAGCTGAGAAAAATATCTAAAAAAATAGATAAAAATGAGTATTAATAAATTGCATATCTTCGATTTTCATCCTTACTGGCCATCATACTTAGAAATTGCTCCAAATATTCTTTCAGGCGCAGTATCACTTATCTTAAAAATATTTTACTTTCAATCATGCAATACCTACTACTCTAACGATCATAAAAAAGTGGAATAAAGATGACATAAAGATTAAACAAATGAACATCTGTGAAATTCTAAATTCATTTGCTTTTTTGTTACAAGGAAGGTGTAAGTACCTACCTACAGAAAAAAATAAAATATAAAACTTATTAATCCTGTTCTACATCGAGCAAAATATTATTTATAAAATGCGCTGGGTGGCTAAAAACATATTCATATCTCGCCCAACCAAGATAATACAAATTAGTCATTACAGGGGCGCAGACTCCCAGTGTCCAGGGCCTCAAGTCTGCTATTACAATAGTGTAAGAATGGTCTATCATTGATTTCATAATTGTTGATTTTGGCAAGTTTGGTAATCTACTAATATAATGGCGTCATGACTTTCCAATGGTCAACCACTGACACTCCATTGAAAGAAATGACATAGAATGGTAATCTCGTACATAATGAAAAATTAATTACTGACTTACGCGGTAATCTACAAAATTTTGACAGTTCCTTTGATCAGTGACCTACCATTAGAACGTCATTGTGCAGTCATTACTTTTAATTCGTTACGAGTATCGTATAATTTCTGTGCCATTGACCGACCATTGATCAACCATTATGAATTTAGCAGATTACGAACTTTTAGCAAAATGACAATGGGATGGTGGTGGGATCGTGTTGGAATGATGAATTTATAAAAATAGCAGACTAGAGCCCCTGCGCCCATGTGTACATGTACAACAATATTCTTTTATTGTATATCTCCCTTCAACTCTGCAATTATATACTATACGTCCGGTGTATTTGACTCCGGACATGTCGTGACTGAATCTTACATCTAATGAGGGCATTATTTTCTTCGTTGTTAATATTTATTTCTTCTGGATGTCTGTAAAATTCAAAGACACCAGTCCTATTAATATGTTCAGAGCAGTATGACCGTGCTATTTTCGGATGATAGGAACCAACTGATATCATAATTAAATCCTCATAAGTATGTCAATCTCGGAAAATCATTAATCATTCTTCACTAGTTGCTTCCAACCTCACAAAGGGAACTCTTTGCTGGTTTAGATTATGTTCTTCCACATAATCTGCTAACAGGTTTGGTTTACGCATATTTAGTCTTATTATGTGACAAAACTCTTCAGTATAGGCGCTGTCCTCGAAAGGCTCTTGAAAGCAGTTTATTATTGCGCCTGCTATTTTACAATCATCGTATATGTGTGGCGAGTCACGGATAAATACCCTGTGGCGAATCAATTTAAAGTCACATTTCATGCGACCGTTAAAAAAAAAACTAAATAAATAGGTACTTAGAATAAATAGTCAGTAAGCGTTAACTTTTTAAATATGTTATTATTAACCTAGTATTTAATAACTATTATCAAACAATCGCAAATGAGTTAGTACAGTGTTTAATTGCTTTTTAATCCTATTCTAAAACTAAAATCAGAAGTTAAAATATTACAGGTATCCTGCCCCTGAATTATTATTTAGAGCAACTTTCTAATGTGATAGCCAGTAAAGATGATCATCGGAAGTATATTTTATTAAACTCATTTTTAGCGATTTTTTGAGATACTTATCTTTGCAGTCGGAAGTGGGGCATTTTTGCTACTTCTTCTTTGGAGGGTGTGTTCTTTGTGAAGAGCCTATAGGTATCCATTAAGAAAGGGTTTTTCGAAATTCCTCCCCTAAGAGGGTGAATGGGGGGAGGGTGAAATTTCACGCGGAGGAAGTCGCGGGCAGAAGCTAGTAGATCTACATACTTACATAATTATGTTGATGAATTTTTAACGATGCTATTTAATTACTGCTCTTCTCGTAAGTAAGGACAGATAAAAACTTTTTTATAAGTAAAAAAAAACAATCGACCCATAAAAAAAACACTACAAAGTGAAAAATAACTTTAAACTCGGAAGTCGGTGTTGTTGGTTCCGCATTTTCGTTTTTTGACACCGACTTCCGAAATTAAAGTTATTTTTCACTTTGTAGTGTTTTATTTGGAAGTCGGTTGTTTTTTTTTTGTAAAAATGTTTTGGAAAAGAGTTTTTATGTCCACTTTTTAGTTGTAGGTACCTAAATACTCCACACACATTCATATAACAGTACTTGCTGTGTGAATATAAGTGACAGGAAGCTATTTAACACATCTGCGTACCCCTTTAGAGGGTACAGGTGTGATGTTATGTTGTGTGATTGCGTAAACAATGCATATATACTGGATGATTTTTTTTACCGTCTCGAAATTTTTACGGTGTGTTCTACCCATGAATATGAACAACTTTCACTATGGGACCAACTCGGAAATCACAAAAAAAAAATCGGCTGTTTCATACATTTTGGTCAAGTAGGTATTGAACTTGTGTATTAAACAGCTGATTTTTTTTCGCGATTTTGGAATTGCTCCCATAGTGAAAGTTGTTCATATTCATGGGTAGAACACCCCGTAAAAATTTCGAGACGGTAAAAAAATCATCCAGTATATGCGATAGCAGCAATCGCGATTGATTTGCTGGCATTTATTGAAGAGTTCCGTTGTTTGTCTCCGAAACTCATCATCAGATCTTTACGAAATTTAAATGGGGCCATTTCGGAATAAATTTCTTTCGAACAAAAAAGAATTTTGCAAATCCGTTTATATATGACGGAGTTATGCCCGAAAACACATTAAAAAAAAATTAAACATCCGAATTGAGAACCTCTTCCTTTTTTGAAGTCGGTTAATAAATAATATCTAAACGGAAAAAAAGGCAAGGAGTCAATGAACCATGAATTCTTGGCGTCTAAATTTTTCGTAGGTTATAAAAAAAATAGTTGTTCCATATAATATTTTGACCGCGTAACACTTTTCTTTCGAACAGCTGATTTTTAGGGTTCCGTTGCCAAATGGCAAAAAACGGAACCCTTATAGATTCGTCATGTCTGTCTGTCCGTCTATACGTCCGTATGTCACAGCCACTTTTCTCCGAAACTATAAGAACTATACTGTTGAAACTTGGTAAGTAGATGTATTCTGTGAACCGCATTAAGATTTTCGTACAAAAATTAAAAAAAACAATACATTTTGGGGTTCCCCATACTTAGAACTGAAAATAAAAAATTTTTTTTTCGTTAAACCCATACGTGTGGGATATCAATGGATAGGTCTTCAAAAATGATATTGAGGTTTCTAATATAATTTTTTTATAAACTGAATAGTTTGCGCGAGAGACACTTCCAACGTGGTAAAATGTGTGTGTGTCCCCCTGTAACTTCTAAAATAAGAGAATGATAAAACTAAAAAAAATATATGATTTACAATACCATGTAAACTTCCACCGAAAATTAGTTTGAATGAGATCTAGTAAGTAGTTTTTTTTTAATACGTCATAAATCGTAAACCGCAATTTACCTTTTATTCAATCAACTCTAATATAAAAAAATAAAAAAACACTTAATTTCATAAACATAAACCTTATGCATAAACCCGGATGTTACGGAACCCTCGGTGGGCGAGTCCGACTCGCTCTTGCCCGGTTTTTTTTTTTATAGCCAACGATAAAAATTCTACGCTAGAGTCTAGGACCATATTATTATGTTGAATTCATAGTTTCAGTTTGCGCACTGGTTTATTTTTTTCCTGTATTTGCATAAATGTGGTTTAAAATGATGTGACCTTACTTTATGAAGACAGTTTACACACAACGGAGTCCCAAACAAAATATATTAATAACTCAAAATATGAAATAAATCCTCGTCTCTAATCCTCTGTGTAGTAAGCATGTTAGTCCGACATTTAATAACGTTTCCCATACGATATTTAGGATATATCGCGGTCCGTTCCTGTCCATATATCCTCGGGTCTTATTGCGTTGCAGACGTAGCGTCGGCGGAATCCATCGCGGCTAGTAATTTCCGCAGTCGACCAGGCGATACTACGGTTTGGTTTGCTAGCAACACCAAATTACTACGTGGTCAGGTTATTAAATACTAAATGAAATGCACTATATTGTTACGATTTTAATAAGCTGTTGTAGATATCCTGAAAAATATCAAATTGCTTACGAATTAGGATTTTTGATCGTGTCGGTTTTTTCACGAATCTTGGAATGTTGCCAATTACAAGATTCATGAAAAAACCCATGATCCCTAGTTCTGCAAAGTTATAGATCCTACTTCCTACTTTATCCTACTAATATTATAAATGTGAATGTTTGTGAAGATGTTTGGATGTGACGTGATGTTACTCAATCACGCGTAAACCGTTGAAAATATTTGGATGAAAGCTGGCACATACTCGTAGGTAGACCATTTATAGGATACCTTTTATCCCGATATTCCTACAGGATCGAAACTTACGCGGGTGAAACCGCGGGGCGGAGCGGGGCTAGTAATATATAAATATAATAATTATTTATATATATATTGTCTGTGTGGTGCGGACTTAAAGAATAGCACCACCCCATACTTCCCGTGGGTGTCGTAAAAGGCGACTAAGGGAGACCGGAGAATGGGCAGCAGCGTTCTCTATGCATGACACCATCATACCATACGGCGATGGCCAACCCGCCTGCCAAGCGTGGCGATTATGGCAAACCCCCCCCCCAAAATTGGGGGAGGCCTATGTCCAGCAGTGGACGTCTTTCGGCTGAAATGATGAATAGTTATAGTGTCATAAAACAGATTGTAAAACAAATCATGGAATTATCTCTGCGGTGTTAGTTATAACGGTGTAGCAGAAGCCAGTGCCATCTCTATTAAAAAAAAAACACAATAATTTTTTTTTATGACAACAATACAAAAAAAAACCAGGAAAAAAGATTACAATATTATAGAAGCCAAACGGAAGCCGGTTATACAGATCATGAGATTAGCTGACACAGTTCGACTGCCTAAAACGAATTCTACCTTCAAATAATCGAACCTCCACAGAAAACTACGGTTAGGTCAAATGTTACGTAATTTATTTCAAGAATGTTCGGCCATTCGATTAGATTTCTTCTTTTATGTTAAGACAATGAGATCGTAAATGAATCGGATTCTGATTACCATTTAAGTTGCTCGATTAGGCGGGAAAGGGTGGTCGTAAAACGCTTGCTAGTATCGGACGCGTAAAAACAATACCAGTCTTGATTGTAGAATCTACAGGGTCAAATCAAATTAACTAGCGAAACTCCGCAAACGTGACGCGTATCGGTATCTAAACATGACAAAATTAAAACAAAAAAGAAGTGATTTTTTTGGAGGTCAACGTGGGTAATTGCGTACAACACAACAGTAGATTAGTGTGTTACGCAATTACCCTGCTGAATACAATGCTGTGTGAATACCCAAACGGGGCGCTTGGGTAATGTTTCTTTTTTTTTTTTTTAACGTGGAGAAATGCTCATGCATCGCTTTGTTTTTCTTTTGGGTGGGAAATCATCAAATGACTGGTCCCACTCTGGGCGGAGCGGAAGGGGGTGTCAGACTCTTACTGACTAAAACCCACCCGTGTTCGTTCAGTTGCCTGAGCCAGGGGCCACGGTATCTCTTTCGAACAACCCGCAACCCTGGCAGGCATCGGCCCTAGCGGCCCCCGTCAGTTAGGTCTGAGATCTCTCTGAGGCGCGCGTGGAACACAACGCGCCGTCGACACGGACCGGGTCCCTACCGAACGGCGAGCTGCCCATTGCTCGTCGTCCGCAAGCCCGCGCCTACGGTGGCCGGGAATCGGCTATCGATTTCCGACGCCCAGGGCGTCTCCTGCGGCGGCTAGGGGCGTGAGGGCGCAAAGATTGCCTCTCCCTCACGCGCTCCGCCTCCTCCTGCGCGAGCATTAATGCTTCGTAGAAGGAGGCGACAGCCTCCCATGCACTCTCGCTCCGTACCATGGCCTGGACTAGGGCCGGACGCGAGAGATCGCAGCCGCCGATCGCCGCCGTGAGGACACGGCGATGTTCTGTCCAAGCTGGGCAGATCTACACCATATGCTCCACCGTGTCCTCCGGGCGATCCACACAATGGTGACACCCGGGCGTTTCCTCCCGCCTTATTCTGAACAGCCGTGCCCGGTGAGGACCTGCGTTAGGCGAAAGGTGAGGACACCGTGGCGCCTCTCTAGCCACTCCTCAAAGAGGGGTCTTATCGCCGCAATTGTGGCGTGCCCAGCACTGGGTTGCGACAGTCGCACTCTCTGTATCGCCATGGGATCCCGCCGGAGCTCTGTCCGCTGCGCTGCGATTTCTCGCGGCAGCGGAGTTACGCCCCGGCCCTCCTCGCGCCACTCCCGTATGTGAGTGATCCCTAGATGTGAGTCCCAGATCCGATCTCAGATCAGGCCAATGGGGCCAATCAGGGAAATGACCTAAGCGCCCCCTAGTAAGCGAGCGGTTAAAATGGAATGGGTACAAAGTACAAGTTACAGCACATCAAGTTACCACAAACTGTCAAATTTCCCCAATGGATAATAAACTCTATTGTTTGGAGATGAAGAAGAAATTCGTCGGTTTTGGATACCATGGTGTGCTGTTGACTGTATTTAGAATTATACAGGGTGTTCTGATGTTTACCCTAACAAGCCAAAACGTACCCATGTTAACATGTCTTTAAAGATGTTATGTTACATCATATCAATGTCCAAATTTTGAAATTTCTTCATTCTAATTACGAACTCTTATCAAATAAAGTTCAATATCAATTGGGAACATTTATTATTTTGACAAATTTGGGAAGCTCATTGCGAGGGAGGCCCACAGTGGGCCTCCCTCGCAGTGAGCTTCCCAAAGACGGATAAAAAGTATTTTTAGGAAGGAAAGAGTGACAAGAAAATATTAACTTTATTTTCTATCCCAAACAGTTGAATTCACATTATTCGCAATATGATTGTCGGCGTGTTTTCAAACGAATCATTGAAACAGGTGCCGCCGAGCGATGCGACACTGACTACTACACCAAATTTATAATCTTTAATAATGTGTAATAAGGTTTATTTCAAGTTGAAAAAAAAGTTAATATTGTAAAAGCCGCTCGCGCGCTCGTGGCGCGGCTTGCTTTGGTGTAATCCGACAAATATAAGAAGAGCTCCAGTGCTATACAAAATGTATGCAAAACGGAGCGCTTTTTACGTAGGGCATTGAAAGTGCCGCGGCCGGCCAACGCGCGCGCCGAGTGGGGGGCTCCGTAGCGAGCGGCGCTCGGCGCCCCCTAGGACCGCTTCGCCCGTGTGCAACGCACACCCTGCACACTAGGTAAAGACGGCCCTGTGAATAACATAACAACATTGTTCACTAGTGACATCGAAAGGCATCCGAAACTGAATTTCATGGATATCCATCTTCTTCTATATACTAAAACCGACGAAAAGTGATCACTATAGTACCTTTTCCCCAGTAAAAAACATAAATGCATCAAAATGCACGCCCGAAAACCCATTACCAAAACCGGCAAAAACGGTCACGGTAACAGTAATAATCTGGCTAAAAGGCGAAGATTGCAGGCGTATCGTCGCGCTCGAATACATCCGGATTCGTACCGTAAACACATGTGAACGGAATGAATGGTGAATCTTCCGGTCGGCTAACTGGGGCGTGAAGCGGAGATTTTATTTTGAGGAAGGCTGTGGAACCGAGACCAGCCTGATTTTTCCACCTCGACGGTAATTCCGTATCGTGTTCAGTCAGTGACAGCTTTTACCCGATACAGATAAAAGATTATTTCATCTTTTTGCAGCTTATTTATTATTCGATTTACCGCGGCCATGTGTTTTAACTGGTTTACCGTTTGTAAGGGGCTTAAGGTTGTTGCTTTATTGTAATGGTGGATTATATGTATTCGTAGGTTATTGAGTTTTAAGCTGTGTTAAAGCGTTAGTTGGTAGGTTGTTAATCGTTAATTGTGTGATAACTGTTCTTGCATTTTTGGCATATGGTTTCAATAGTGTTTAAAACGTTTTGTTTCATTTATTTTTTAAAAACATGAAGTATTTTTAGCGAATTTTAGAAACATGAAGTATTTTTAGCATTTAAAAAATATACCATATCATAATAAGCCTGTAATGTTCCCACTGCTGGACACAGGCCTCGTCTGTGAGAGGGAGTGGGCTGTAGGTAATCTACCACGCGGGACCAATGCTGGTTGTATAAAAAAGCACATTACCTACTTATTATCTGCTAATTGAATCCGTAGATAGGTTGGCTTATTGGCTATATTAATTGCTAGCTGCGCCCCGCGGTTTCAGCCGCGTAAGTGTCGATCCCGTGGGAATATCGGGATAAAAACTATCCTTTGTAAGGACATAGGATAGTTTTTCAGGATAGTTCATCCCGAGGAAGGCCGCGGGATGCAATCTATCTCTCTGCATAATTTTATCGAAGTCCGTTCAGTGATTTAGGCGTGAAAAGGTAACATACAGACAGACAGACAGAGTTACTTTCGAATTTATAATAAGTATGGATACATGTTTGCCTCTTAAAATGTTGACATGATTTCATGCTGTCTGAGATTTAAAAACTAAGTAAGAAGAAAATAAATGCGAAATTACAGTTCAAACCATGCTACGTTCCAGAAGTTCATTTTCAAGAACCCTATAAGTATAAGTAGATATTTATACTGGATCCAACTGACATTGTGCCTCTAATTGCTGGGTCAACTCGCACTCGAATCTTGACCCCAAAACGTCAAAAAATATATAAATAAAAAAAAAATCAATTTTAAATCTAACAAGCTCTCCAGTTGGAGTGTCGGTCGCGAGATCGGCTGTGAACGTAATTTTGACTGGAATGGCCACCACCCGATTACTGGTATTGTGGTTTAAATGGGTACCGATCTTGAAAAACGATTCGCTTGTGCGGTCCTCGAATTGAAATCCACAGAGTTCGGTCATTTCACGTAAAATATTTGATTGAATTTCACCAGTAGCAGTTAGAATTCTATTTTAGATTTGATTGGTCGATTAATTGGCCTATCGTAAATCCGATAGGTTAAAGTTAAACCGAATTGTAACACGTGAAAACTGTGACAACTTTAACTGTGGTATGGGTTACCGTTGACCGCCTTAAAACAGAATTCTGACATGAGTTTAACGTGACTATGGCCGCCTCTTCTTGATATCTTGAACATCGTGCGAAATCCAGATTGAAATGGTCTTTGTCCAACAAAAATGTGTAGGTGGTGCAAGCAGTTCCCAGAAAATTAAATTACGTCTAGAATATTCATAGTGCGCGTTGTGTAAGCACTGCTCACTGCTCCATTACCTATTGGTCGATAACAAAGGGCCACTTCGAGCACGGAATCAATTTGGAGCACAAGAGAGGTCGGCCATTGCGCATACTCCTTAACTATTAACTGGGAGAACCACTTTTTTTGAGCACGTCTGATAAATTCACGTTAATTAATGGGTTAATGTACTTTCGAGGTTAGAGGTAAATAAATGTACATACTTGTCAACGTAGTGCCTATATTTTGATTGGTTAAATCTGAACAACAAAAACTAGAGTTGCAAGTTACAACGTGCAACTATAGTTTGACATGATTCGTTATGATGATTACTTCATGGGTGTATTTACCTACATATATATAAGTCTTGAATTGTCTAATAACTTAGTTAGATAGGGGGTAATTCCTGTATTTTTAAGAATGGTCGTATTCTAATTTGTCTCAATCTGTCATATATACCCCAAATTGTTTGTCAACAATTTGGGGTATATATGACAACTTGGGCTTGACTTTGTGGTGATATGAAAACTTGTCAGTTTTTGACATTGATTGTCTCTGAGGTGAGATTACGACTACCAAATCGCACTAGGTCTGCGTGGTGGATTACGGCCCACTCCCTCTCACTGAGAGGAAGCCTATGTCCTGGCAGTGGTAGCGTTATAGGCGTTTTTAATTGAATGCGGAAATTGGTCTTGTGATAAATTGTTCATACCTACTAACACAAAACGTTTGTCAACATTCTAAATAAGCTCTTTGAATGCAAAACCTTAGATGGATACCAAAGGATCTTTTGTAGTGAGTCTTACCGATAGTTTTGTAAACTAAATAGCACCCGTCTTTTGAGAACGTGACAACAATGGAAGGATCTGGATCAAACCCTTTCAGTGCAACTCAATGGTTTTGCATCACATGTGTGAAAATACACGAATAAGGCTTTCTTGTATTCTATATACCGTTGATCTTTAAATAATCCCCTCAAACGTTTTGTAGGATACGAACGGGACTTATTTATGTACTAGCTGTGCCCGCGACTTTGTTCGTGTGGATGTCGGAAAACAATAATGAGAGTTTAGACACATTATTGTTACTAATTCTTTTTCTACAATAACAGTAGGTATACATGATACTTCTTATAACATCAGCTATCTGCCAGTGAATGTCCCATCAAAATCGGTCCAGACGTTTCGGAGATAAGCCAAAACAAACAGACAGACAGACAGGAAAAAAAATGAGTACCTTATTTACTTTCATTTTATTTTAACATTACAAACAGACACATCAATTTTATTTATTTGTATAGATTGTATAGATAGTTAGAGCATACAGTTACGCAAAATTCAAAAACCGTTTTTGTCGTGAAACAAAAATTGCAACTTTGAGAAAACACATATGTTTATGTCTCATCAATGTTATTATTTGAATAGATAGTATGAATTCGATTATACTATGTTCGTAACATCATTAAATATCTATCAACACTTTAGGAGAAAATGGCTTTTGAATCTTGCGTCAGTGTAAGATATTTATGCTCATGATTAGGTATGTTTTATGTAGCCATGCCACATGGCATGGTTCAGTCTTACATTTTCGAAGTATATTGAACTTTTGACACAACTTTTTACTTTAATGCACATGTTCGTTGGTTTTATTTCACTCCAAATTTCTATTTCTGGACAATAGTATCATTGATCTTTTCTTGTTCGATTTCGAACCAAGGGAAAGTATCTCATTGGTTTTATCAAGGGAACATGCCCGGTAAAGAGCCGTGTATAGGCTTGCCCCAATTAATAGGAACTGATAACGGTGTATATACGAATGTAGACCGATGAGAATGTACCCCTACCCCTGTCTCCTTTGGGAAATAAGGCGTGATGTTACATGAATACAATACATGAGAAATGTAACTCGGCTTTGTCTAAAAACATACACTCCCGAACCCCAATCGAGCCACCCTGCATTTTTTTGGATCAAGTTGTAACTTTTTATATAAGGTCGTGAATTCAAATTTGGAACAACGATGACACCAAAATGATGGTAAGTACGTCGACTTCAAAACTACATAAAAACTTTTTTCATAATTATTTAGATTTTTTCAACGCATGCGTATATAATATTTTTTGTTATTTAATATCAACAGTTTTTAAATGTGGCTACACCAAGGCTTTATCGATATGCAATCGATAGGGTGATTTGTTGATGCTTAGCCCTATGGATACACAAAACTGTCATTAGCTAACGTACCCTTTGGTAAAGTGAAGTACATAACGATATCGTTTAAACGTCAAAAATATATGGTTAAACCACAGATATAGATATACCATAGGTACCATAGGTGTCTGTGTGGTGCCGGACTTAAAGAATTGCACCACCCCTTACTTCCCGTGGGTGTCGTAAAAGGCGACTAAGGGTCTTACCGGAGAATGGGCAGCAGCGTTCTCTATTTATTCCACCATCATACCATACTGCGATCGCCAACCCGCCTGCCAAGCGTGGCGATTATGGCAAACCCCCCCCAAAATTGGGGGAGGCCTATGTCCAGCAGTGGACGTCTATCGGCTGACACGACGATAGGTACCATAGGTACCATAGGTATATCTACTAATCACTAAGTAGTGATTAGTAGAAAAAAATTAAAGAAATTACAGTCGCCGTCTTGGATTTTCATTTGGATTAGCTTCAGCACGCTCAAAAACCATGAAAACGACACACACTAAAATGTAATTGACTGGTTGTTAGTTGGGGATTGGTGATTTATCAAGGTAGGCACTGCTTATATGCCTTTATGCAATGCGCGCCACTGGCACGGGTAGATCGATCGTGTTAGTTTAGCTGCGCTTGCTGCAGTTGGTCCGTGGATGGGTGACCATCTTTACATACTTAGACCCCTCCGTGCCTTGGAAAGCACGTTAAGTTGTTGGGCCCGGCTGTCATTCGTGGATCGTTTGTTACGGGTCGTCAGAAGCCCGAAAACAAGCGCTGCAGCAAGCGCAGCTAAACTAACACGATCGATCTACCCGTGCCAGTGGCGCGCATTGCATAAAGGCATATAAGCAGTGCCTACCTTGACAAATCACCAATCCCCAACTAACAACCAGTCAATTACATTTTAGTGTGCGTCGTTTTCATGGTTTTTGAGCGTGCTGAACTAATAGTGAGGTTAAAATGAAAATCCAACTTGGCGGCTATAATTTTTTTTAATTTTTTCATCATGCGTGTTGATTTTATGGTTTTCATAGGTGCCAAAGCTGATAGTCATGGCAAAATGAAAATCCAAGATGGCGACTGTAATTTCTTTAATTTTTTCATCATGGTTGTTGTTTTTATGGTTTTTAAGGGCACTAAAGCCGATAGTTAGGTCGAAATGAAAATCCAAGATGGCGGCTGCGAAATTTTTAAAATTTTTCATCATGGGTGTCGTTTTCATGGTTTTTGAGGGCGCTGAAGTCAATAGTGAGGTCAAGATAAAAATCCAAGGTAGCGGCTGCGCCCATTTTCAAATATTTCGTTATGGTGTGTTTTCATGGTTTTCGAGGTTGCTGGAGCCGAAAATAAAGTCAAAAGGAAAATCCAAGTTGGCGGCTGTTTTTTTTGTAATAGATAGATACTTTTGTTTTATGTCTCTGATTAGTGACCGCGTCAGTCTAGACTAGACCCGGCCTGGTGCCTGCCTACCTATTCTGAAAACCAATGCACGCCACTGACCCGTGCGGCTGTTTAACTTAGCCACAAGCCCCCTAGATCTTTATTAACTACATGATTCTACATGGTTCAAGGAGTCCGGGAGTGTACATATTATGTATTTTTGATAATTTATTTGGTAAAACAAGTGTCTAGAAAAGTTATGACTTAATTAACATAAAAATTGAATGCTTCGTGCGCCTAGGTACATACTTCGGTTTATTTATTGTGGATCGAAATTCATATAAATTGGTGAAATAAATTTTCTGCGAAAAATTCAATTTTTTTTCATACTTTTAGTGGTTATTTATTATTTACTTCATATTTTTTTTAAAATGACGAGTCGACCTTGATAAATCTTCTTCTCTTTGATAAATTCAAATGGTAATCTTGTTCGTGTTATTTGAATTTAATCATTTTAACAGTCAAACGTAAATAGTAGGTTTAGATATTGTGGCATCTCCCCTCAGACATATTATTGGCTCACCTTCCAACCTGCACCGCTCAAGAATGTAAATAACGCAATCAACGTGGCTGAACTGTCAAAATGAAACACATTGAATGAATGAATGAAACCCAACCCCAACCCATTTTATGAGTGTTACGCAATTACCCCGCTAGTCTAACCTGGGTAACCTTACAATATCGGTATTGTAAGGTTACCCAGTAATTCTTTCCGTGGTGCACTTGGAAGTCTCTGAACCGTCTCCGGACAGAAGTGGGGAGATGTAAGCCCAACCTGGTAAAGGGGGCTACCTTGACGAAACGGCAGTAGGGTGTGATTGCGGAGCTATGTCACAAACCATACCCCACCTCCTATCCTGCCCTCTGTGTCCCAAAACATGTAGTCAAAGTGACCTCTGCGCTGCCGATGACGCCGTGGAAGTAGCTTTTGGGAAAACAAGATTTAAAATACAGTCGTGCCAGCGACACGAAGAATAAGACTTCTACAACCCAATTCTTCTTTCTTGCTTTCTGGTAGAAGACCAGAAAGCAAGAAAGAAGAATTGGGTTGTAGATTGTGGAGGTCAAATGACAGGAACTCAATGAAAACGTTTCTTATTGAACCGCTTTACCATGTTGGCAATAAAAATCGACTACTTGGCTATAACGATTCCTTTTTCTCGTTTATCTTTGTTTTAACATTATTTGGAGGCAGTATTATAAACAGGGCTGTTTCTTCGACAGAAAAATAAATTAATGTAAGTAAGGGCCAATTTCCAGTACAGCCATCTAAATATATAAAACTCAAAGGTGACTGACTGACATAGTGATCTATCAACGCACAGCCCAAACCACTGGAGGGATCGGGCTGAAATTTGGCATGCAGGTAGATGTTATGACGTAGGCATCCGCTAAGAAAGGATTTTGATAATGTCTACCCCCAAGGGGATAAAATAGGGGATGAAAGTTTGTATGAAACTTTGTCAATTTTAAACCGATCGGCTGAGACTTCGCATGAATATAGCTACTATACGTAGGCATCCCCTAAGAAAGGAATTTGATAAATTCAACCCCCATGGGGATAAAATAAGGGATGATGGAGGATGTAAATGTATTAGTTTTTTTTTTATAATACTTAACGCGAGCGAAGCCGCGGGCAAAAGCTAGTAATATATAAGATAAACAAAATAATGCTTATATGTACAGACGCCAGCACAAATCAAGCTACTACAAACTGTTAAATTTCTTTAATAGATTTTCAACTTTATCGCTAAAGCATAAGGTTCAATGTTGATTGAGAAAATTTGACAGTTTCGGGTAGCTTGATGTGCTGGCGTCTGTACAATACACACACAAACAAACAAATGCTTATGTGCACAGCTAACGATTTACACTAGGTACTAAATGAAATGACTATAACTAACTAGAGAAATAAATACAAAAACAAAAGGAAGCTAAGGCGTTGAATGTTGTCATCCGGAAACGTGCCCAGAAGCCTGGCAGCATTACCACGTTGAATGGCAATGTAATTCTTTTGCCAAGGAACGAGCCAACCCTTTGGTCACGTGAAGTGTCGACCAGTCGGCGAAATTTCCTTAAAAAGGACACGCGCACTAGCGGCCCCACCAACCCTCACTGGGCCCGCGTGGTGAATAACGGCCCACTCTTTCTCTCACACAGTGAGAAAGCCTATATCCCAGCAATGGGAACGTTTTAGGCTGATTATACTCGGCCCCCATGACTGGAGCCAAAACCTTTATAGAATAGATAGGTTAGTAGGTACATATCTAGAACACTGTGTGTGATAGATGAAATAGCTTTCGTGTCTTGTTGGAGTCCTAGCCTTTAGCTAAACAGTGTAGTCGTGGCCTTAAATCCGACACGTCGCTGCCATACATGGCACGGCGCCAAACTTGTGTACCGTCAGTTGGCATCATGTAGTTTTGATGGATATTTTTTTCCTTAATTAAAGTTGTTTATGTAATATTAGTTTTTTTGTATCGAACCAAATCATCAACACCGACTCCACTCAGCTAAATGTAGTTTATTATACTACAACGCATGGTCATGGCGACGACGGTGAACTTTCAATGAACTTCACCAATATAAATTTTTTCAACATCAGTTGGTAAAAACCCTACAGTTAAAGCTATCAAAGCTCATTATCATGACGACTTCCTCATTAACACATCGTGAGAAAACTGGCATGGTCCAGAATCAAAAATACGGAAACATGTGACATCTACCAACCCGCTCTGGGCCTGCGTACCTAGTTGATAACGGCCCACACCCTCTCGCCGAGAGGAGGCCTGTTTCCCAGCAGTGGGCTGATTTTGTTTACAACCAAATCATTAACACCCGACTCCACTCAGTCCTCGAGCCAACTTAGGGGTGTATTATATTATGCGATAAAGCACGGTCGTGGCGACAGTGAACTTTCTATGAACTTCATCAACATCAATTTCTTACATGTTTTTGCAAAATCTTTTGTTAAAAGCCTAACACGTCACGTTGCAGTATAAAACTGATTTACATCCGTCTCCTCACATATCAGGTCCAGTTGAAAACCAGTGTAAGGCACTAGTTGTCTGGCATTATTGCTGAACTGGGCCTTTTTGGCGCAGCCGTGAGGCACACTTTCCTGTTAATTTCTTACATCGGATTTTACACTTTTTTAGGGTTCCGTAGTCAACTAGGAACCCTTATAGTTTCGCCATGTCTGTCTGTCCGTCCGTCTGTCTGTCTGTCCGTCCTCGCTTAATCTCTGTGACCGTTAGCACTAGAAAGCTGAAATTTTGTAGGAGTACGTATATCAGTTACGCAGACAAAGTGGTAAAATATTTTTTTTTAGGGTAGCTCCCCTACATGTGAAGTGGGGATAAATATTTTTTTCATCATCTACCCCATCATGTGGGGTATCGTTGAATAGGTCTTCTAAAATGGCTTAGGGGTTGCTAAATGTATTTTTCGATTTAATGCTCCATTTACGAAATATTAAAGTTTAAAGTGCAAATCTTTGTTCCAGTAGGGCGTCCCCCCCCTCTAAAAGCTAAACTACTAGCTTGAAAAATCTGGAAAAATTCTCGATGATAGTGCATTTCATGAACTATAAAGGAAAAGCATAGCGGTTAAGATAACTTAATTAGTTTAGCAGTAATAGTCGTTGAACTTGGGTGTTGGATAATTTTGTACCAAATACAAAATCCATAGCATTAATCGTTTAAAGTGACTAAGATGAAGTAGTTGCTTGTTTATAATGGGTAAAGACTTGCATTGAAAATATGTTTTTTTTTTTACCTATTCAGAATAAAGAACAACTGAATCGTACTACATTGTGATAACGGGCTACTACGGAACCCTACACTGTGCGTGGCCCGACACGCACTTGGCCGGTTTTTTTATTTGATCTTTTATGTTTTTATCAGGGGGCCTTAAAGGCCACTTTGGCATAATCATAAAAGGATATCATTATGAATCATAGTATGGCGAAGAGAGTCCGTATTTTTCATTTTTTTCGCTGCACTACGTAGGTATAATCAAAGAGATTGGGATTGGATTTGGATTGGATTGAATGGTATTTTAGCACAGACAAAAAAAACTGAAATATCATTCACCAATGGGATTTCATACGATTAACTCAACGGTTAACTTATGATTAATAAGGTTATCCTTTTATGATTCTGCCAAAGTGGCCTTTTTAGGCCCCCTGATGTATTGTATCTGGTGTAATGTGTGTCTCTTAGTCTGTGCTAAATAAATGAATTTTCTTTCTTTCTTTCTTACAGTTATAGCTACTCATTATCATGAACAACTATCGTGAGAAAACCGGCACGTCTTGGAACTAAAAAATCGAAGACATGTGACATCTCCAACCAACCCGCATTGGGCCAGCATGGTGGATTACGGCTTACTCCCTCTCACCGAGAGCATAGGAAAAAAACATTGTGCAACAGTACTGGGTATGGTACAACAAGACATATATACATTAAAATATGTGCGTGTGTGTGAGAAAGACACAAATGGCACAAGTTCCAACAAAACAACCAAATGGTTGCGAAAAACACAAATGGAACAAGTTCCAACAAAACAACCTAATGGTTGCGATTAATACTGGCAAGTTAACGAATGAGGTTTTATTTAGTTATTAAAATATTTTCTCCAAATAGTTAGTGGCAAAATATAGCATTATTGATTGACTATTTGGGAAACACGGGACGTACTGGTGTTATTTTCGGGAACATGCGAGCGTAAAATCTAATAACTCTAAATTTGCTTATATCTCAAAAACGGTGCGTCCTATCGAAAAAATAATGGAAAATTTGCCCCCCTTTTATGAACCCAAAAAAAAAAAGTCCCAGCAGTGGAAACATTATAGGCTTATTATGCGACACGGTATGAGACACGTTGTACGTAATCACGATCCTTAGCATTGAGGGAACGACGAAGACGAAGGAAACAAATGCTTGTAATAATCCGTTTGCACAAAACCATTACTTAAAGCATGGTAGCATGTTTATTCACTGCTAAGAGGACTAAAAACCGTAATGGTGGGAAGCACTTTAAACTTTCAAACAATCAGATTATCAGCTTTGCGTCAGTACTTGCTAATGATTTGGTCCCATTCGACTGTTACGTTTAACGATAAAAGGTATACCGAATAGACTCTACGCTGCTTTTGTTTACAAAGCTTTTAATGGTGGACCTGAAAATTACTTTAGTAATTGTGCATTTCATTGAACATGGGTTTTAATATTAGTACTGGGGGCCTAAAAAGGCCACTTTGGCAAAATCATAAAAGGATAACATAATGGATAGTTAACCGTTAAGTTAATCGTCACAAATTCCATTGGTGAAGCATTTTTCAGTTATTTTTTTTTCACTGTGCTAAATTACAAATCAATCCGATCCAAATCCAATCCCAATCTCTTTGATTATACCTACGTAGTGAAGCGAAAAAAAAGAAAAACACGGACTATCTTCGCCATTATTACGATTCATAATGTTATCCTTTTATGATTCTCCAAAGTGGCCTTTTTAGGCCCCCTGTTCAAATCAAAATCAAAAGTCATTTACTATTATTTATTTAATACTTCAAGCACATAAATGTTCAGAGGCGGACTTAATGCCATATGCATTTTCTACCAGTCAACCTTTGGGTGATGCAGCGACAAACAGTGGTAGGTGCAATCAAGAACATTAAGGAAACAAACAAACAAGGCTAAGAATCAGCACTTTTCGAACGTCAAAATTACAAAAGACAGTCCCCCAAAACGCGGGCGACCTTCACCACTTCCTAGTGTTTTCCCTGTGGAGAAGAAGTGACGCAACAAACTCCCCAGCAGCACAGCTGTCTGTTCAGTTAGAAAATACTTGATTGTATACAATACAAGATATTATTATAGAGCTTATAGCCTATTTGGTGCTTAAATGCAACCTTTATGAATTCTTTGAATTATAGCTGGCAGAAATACGAAACAAACATTAATTTAGAAAAAGAATAAGAGAAAAAATAGTAGAATGGAATTTGGCTGACAAGCCAAGTGACAAGGAAAAAAATTTAAAAACGTAGAACTAGAATCATCTTCTAGGAATTATGATTAAAGTGACAAGTTGTATAAAAGTCAATGCAAGTTGTGGTTTTATTTACTCGTCCCGGTAGTGACAGCTCGTAAAGCGTTCACGGTACCCTTTTTATTTTTTTTTTTTGCGGATGGGAAATCATCAAATGACTCCTCCCGCTCTGGGTGGAGCGGAAGGGAGTGTCAGACTCTTACTGACTAAAACCCACCCGTGTTCCTTCCTTAGCACTTTATGTTCCGGGCCAGCGGTAACCCTTTCGGACAATCCCGCTGTTCACGGTACCCTTTTTTTTTTTTTTTTGAGGATGGGAAATCATCAAATGACTCCTCCCGCTCTGGGTGGAGCGGAAGGGAGTGTCAGACTCTTACTGACTAAAACCCACCCGTGTTCCTTCCTTAGCCCTTTATGTTCCGGGCCAGCGGTAACCCTTTCGGACAATCCCGCTGACCCGGCAGGCTTCGGCCCTAAGGGGCCCCTCCTCGATGCTGACATCTCTTTGAGGCGCGCGTGGAACACGTACGCGCCGTCCGGCACGGGCCTGGTCCTGATCGGGCGGTGAGCTACCCATTACTCTCCGCCCGCAGGCCCGCGCCTACGGTGGCCGGGAGTCGTCACGCGGCTCCCGACGCCCGGAGCGTCTCCCGCGGCGGCTGGGACGGGAGGCTCTCTCCCTGAGCCGTTCCGCCACCTCCTTCGCTAGCATGACTGCTTCGCAGAAGGAGGTGACTGCCTCCCACTCCCTCTCGCCCCGGACCATGGCTTGCACCAGGGCCGGACGCGAGAGGTCGCCGTCGCTGCCAATCGCCTCTACGAGGACACGGCGGTGCTCCGCCCAAGCGGGGCAGACCTCCACCGTGTGCTCCACCGTGTCCTCTGGGCGATCCTGGCAATGGTGACACCCGGGCGTTTCCTCCCGCCTGATGATGTGCAGGAACCTCCCGAAACTTCCGTGTCCGGTGAGGACCTGCGTCAGGCGAAAGGTGAGGGCGCCGTGGCGCCTCTCTAGCCACTCCTCAAAGAGGGGTCTTATCGCCGCTATCGCGGCGTGCCCTGCGCTGGGTTGCGACAGTCGCTCTTTCCATGCCGCCATGAGATCGCGCCGGAGATCCGTCCGCTTCGCAGCGATTTGCCGCGGAAGCGGATCCTCCCCCCGGCGTAGTGCCTCCGCGCGCCACTCATACAGGCGCGCGAGGACCATCGCCTCCAGATCCCATGGCGGCAGTCCGGCAAGGAGGCTTGCCGCCTCGCCAGAGATCGTGCGGTAGCCCCGGATAGCCCTAATGGCTACCACCTTCTGGGGCGCGTTCAGGTAGTGGGCGGCTCGCCGCCGCAGTGAACGCCACACCGGGGCCCCGTATATGGCCATGGACCGCACGACCCCCGCGTAAAGCCTCCGGCAGGAGGCGTTTGGCCCCCCTAGGTTGGGCAAGAGCCGCTTGAAGGCGGCCCCGGCCCGTTCCAGTTTGGGGGCCAAACGTCGGAAATGCGTTCACGGTACCCTAAGTTCATATCTGCATTCTACTTTAATATATCAAATAACATAAAAGTGTGTATAGTCTATTCCAAAAGTATCTGATGAAATTGTAAACAAACCCTGTTCATTCTTAAAAGAACAGGGTTTGTTTACAACTTTATTTGATTATGTAATTGAGTAAGCGCAATCATTCACTAAAGTTACACATCCATTGGTTATTCAGAAACTATATAGTTAAAACCTTCTATATAATAGTGGTTTTGCCACTAATTATTCAAATAATAACATCAAAACATTCAATTTGTAAAGTGGTACTACAAACTAGCATGATACTTTTGGAACATACATACTAGTAAGATACTTCGACTTCGTCCGCGTGAAATTTCTTACACCCCCGACCCACCACGTCGCATCGCATCGCCTGTTCCCACTAACACTTCTTTTTCGCTTAGCGTTCTTTCTGACTTTTTTGCTCTGCTCCTCAGGGTCATAGCGTGACTTAAATAGCCTAGCCTCCCTCAAGAATTAAACTCCAAAATTAAAAAAGTTTTTTTTAAATCCGACTTGTGGTTGCAGAGATCAGCGCGTTCAAACAAACAAACAAACTCTTCAGCTTTATTATTAGTATAGAGTATAGTAGGGTCAGTGCCATTATTACGGCGGAGGACATCGTGGAATACGTGCGCCAGAAGACGAGGTACACGCCGAGGGTGCAGTTACAGGGGCCCTAGTCTGCTATTTTTATAAATTCGTCATTCCAACACGATCCCACCCCATCCCATTGTCATTTTGCTAAAAGTTCGTAATCTGCTAAATTCATACCTAATGGTTGATCATTGGTCGGTCAATGGCACAGAAATTATACGATACTCGTAACGAATTAAAAGCATGACTGCACAATGACGTAATGGTAGGTTACTGATCAAAGAAACTGTCAAAATTTTTGCAGATTACCGCGTAAGGCAGTAATTCATTTTTCATTATATGTACGAGATTACCATTCTATGCCATTTTTTTCAATGGAGTGTCAGTGGTTGACCATTGGAAAGTCATAATGACGCCATTATATTAGAAGATTACCAAACTTGTCAAAATCAACAATTATGAAATCAATGATAGACCATTCTGACACTATTGTAATAGCAGACTTGAGGGCTTGGAGTCGCATCGCAACGTCAACTTTAAGGCGTTCGAGGTGCGCATTCCAACATACTACGTGCACCTGGTGATGGAAGAAAGCTTTTGGCCGCAGGATGTGGTAGTTATTCCGCCGCTTTCGCGGACAAGTGCCACCAGAAAGCACAAAGACTTAGTGCAACTAAGTGATACTAACATAGTTATTAAGTTTTATTTACTAACAAAATTGTTACTATTATGTATACTTAGGTTAACGTATGTATATATGGGTCTTTGTTACCTGATAATACCTAAATGGTTTATTGTTATTCAAATGCCAAAGTATTGATGATGATTGCTATGTGCATTTCTCGAGAGAGTGAGAGAGAGTATTGCTCCACTATTCCGTATCTTTGAGGCTCCAGTGGACGACGATTTAACGTTCGAGACCATAAATAAATACCCGACAGGCGTTACGGATAGACAGCCGTTTGTAAGCCCGACAACCGGTCTTATTTAGGATGTATCGGTATTTCTCGATAATTGAGTTGCTAGGTCGCAAACGTTCCATATATACTAGAAGATACTAGAAGACATATAGTCCCCGTCACGAGAAGGTATAAATTATGTAAACACACATTCACGGGTTCGCAACTTTTGGATCAAAAAAAAAAAAAAAAAAACAGTTTGTAATGATTTTTATTTTTATATAGGGATATAATTAAGGTAACACACACATCTAATTACTGCCGTCATACGATTACGAGTATTCTGTAACTTACTTCAAAATGGCGATGGCGGCCCAAATGTTTTACGTTCCATGAGTCAGACGCGTTCCAGTACCACAAATCCGACCAAGTGAAATTGCTCGTTAGTTTCGTATTACACGTACGTTACATTGAGTTGATTGAATTTAGGATTACTTATTGAACTTTAGTATAAAGTTCTTTATTTACAAAGTTTATAGCTTCTCGTGACGGGGACTTTAGAACACATAGAAGGAATGACGAGGAAAATGACGATGAGGAAACGCGGGAAGTACCTACTTTTAATCCAATGACGTCTCATTCATAATCAGCTTATAATGTTCCCACTAATGGGAACATTATAGGGGCCTCCTCTCTTCGAGAGGGAGTGGACTGTAATCTACCACGCGGGCCTAGTGCGGGTTGGTAGATGTCACATGACTTCGAATTTTTTCTTCTAGGACATGCCGGTTTCCTCACGATGTTTTCCTTCACCGTCTTGACTTGTCTTATTAGCTATTTAAAAATCAAGAAAAATGGTTTCTTGATTTTTAAATAGCTAGTTAAAAGATAGTTAAAATGGAAATTATTTCGCAATAAAAATTAAAATTACAGCGAACGAGATGAAGATAAAATGAAAGGCTGATTGCGAGCAGCGCCCAAGCGATTTTGATACAAAAGCCTTTTTAAATCCCTCTAGTGCCGTGGCGCCCTCATAATCCTCCCGCTGAAGGATTCCGTAGATTGGCCGCATAACTTTTTCAAAACAAATTTACATATTTCCCGGGAAGCTGTGATTGATCGTGTCAACGTACTTGAAGGTTGAGTGTCTCCAGATGTTATAATGTAAGGTTATGTGAAGTGAATTGTTTGAATAGCACTTTACGTAAAGAAAATTGGCTGTTAGCATTGTCATGAACTTAGATCATCATCTGCCTAGCCTTTTCCCAACTACGTTAGTTTCGGCTTCCAGTCTAACCGGATGCAGCTGAATACCAGTATTTTACATAGAGCTACTGCCTATCTGACCTCCAAAACCCAGTCACTGGGTAATACGATACCCCTTGGTAAGAATGGTTGTCAGACTTTCGGGCTTCTGACTACCCGTAACGACTGTCAAAGATCCACGAATGACAGCCGGGACCAACGGCTTAACGTGCTTTTCGAGGCACGGAGGGGTCACGATAAGTAAAGACGGTCACCCATCCACAGACAAACCGCGGCAAGCGTAGCTTAACCTGATCGATCAACCGGTGCGGCTGTTATTATTTAGCCACGGGCCCCTACATGCAAGCATGAACTTAGATATAAGATTAAATTACAAAGTGCGATTTAATTGGATGCGGCATACCATAAGTTGAAATAACTACGAAAGTTCTATCGTCAGATCGTCTTAACAGTGTTTAGACGATGCAAATATCATTTTGTTGCTTCAATGTTTTTGTAGGTTAGGTTAGGTGGTCCGATGACCTTGTATTCCGCATGAATCCCCTGGATGCGGGAAGCACAGAACCGCCGGTCGAAGTGGCGATGCTTAGGGGACGTGTATGTCCAGTAGTGGACGTCATTCGGTTAAAATGATAATGATATGCCCGAGGCAGCCCAGCAGGCTAGAAACTTGCATCGTGTAAATAGGGCTTTAGATATCACTACGAAATCTGAATACGCAATCTGTTACCATAGTTTCAGACATGATTCTGAATCGACTTGAAATTTACGGTCGGTTATTAAAAAAAAAACTGCTGTTTCCAACAAAATTGCAATATAAATCTACTAGAATAAAGAACGTAGAAGATGACTGCATGAAACGTATGTGTCTCTACCATAGATATATTTTTTACATTTCTATGGTCTCTACTGATTCAAAAAACTAATCAGGTCAGAGGTTCGAGGCACAATCGCAAACATCCAGTCGGTTCATGTAGATACCTAGTAGAACAATTTAAAATGTAGATTTGTTTCGGAATTTTGCCTTTCCAGCTCCTTTGTGATCATTTACGAGAACCCGTTTGAATTGATTAAAATAGGCATTCAATCTTCCGTCCAAAAACCTTTTGCTAATATATTTTGAATTTTGACTGGCGTTACGTAAAATGTCCTATAAATAATTGCATAACTACAGGACTATATTAGAAACCTATGTCTGCTTCATTTCAAGACCTATAGTTCCATTCAACATTGTTCAATTTTGACCAATAACCAACGTAGTCCATTGAGTCATATGAGTCATAAACATTCTGGTCCAAACTTCAATACGGAAAATTACCATTCAGGATTGTTATTACCCATTACAATGGTCTGGACCTGGCGTACATATTTAATCTGTGGTTGAGCTTATGAGGCATTGAGCGTGTTTTGTTTACCTGCTTCTTCATTCAGGGTCAATGTTAGGTTTAGTGTGTACTTCGTTTAAGTTTCAGGCGCGTTATCGTAAAGGCCATTGTTGTTCATTTTCCGTGTAAGGAATGGATGAGTATTTGTTTTGTTTTATTATCCGGGTTCAAAGGACACACAGGGTACAGGGTACAGTTATTGAAGTCTGAACTGCTTGTTCAGACTTCAATAACTGTACCCTGGACCCACTGCTCCTGATTGTTCATTTTGCTTTTGCTTTATGGAAACTCAGTCATTCCGTTTAGCTCAGAATTTAAAAACCTTCTCCCATCATACATATAAGCAATGCTTGACGTCCCTAATCTTTCCCAGAATTGACTGGATGCAGATCTACTCAATAAACTTGACCGCCTTCTCAAAAATTGCATTCGATTCGTTTTCAAACGGCGTAAGTATGACCATGTAACCATGTAACCGTGCACCGGTTGCTTTTGAAATGGTTGCTCATTCGTCAGCGTAGAGAGGTGAGGGTTCTGTTTATGTTGTTTTCTATTCTCGGCAAACCCACTTCTCTTTTTTACCTGAGTTCCCATTTAATTCTAGCTTCTGCCCGCAATTGCATCTGCGTGCTTTGTCTCGTTCCCGTCCACCCCGTTGCATCGCATTGCTAGTAAGTATATAGTACAGACGCCAGCACATCAAGCTACCCGAAACTTTAAAATTTTCTCAATCAACTTTAAACCTTATGTTTTAGAAATAAAGATGAAAATCTATTAAAGAAATTTGGCAGATTTCTTTCAGAGACTTTTTTCTATTTGCTCGGGTCCTTAGAGCCCTGGACAAACAAACTCTTTAGCTTTATTATTAGTATGGATAGATTTATGCTGAATCCCTTCATCATCCCTAATAAGCAGTTGTAACAGAGCAGTCCAGGACTTTACAATTTAAATAAACGGTTTCAACGATAATAAACGTTACCAGTTCAACAGCTTTATAAAATACCTTTATAGTAACGAAACCTCACGGAAAACAACAATTTTATTGATAACAAACATTTACCGATTACAGGACCCTATTTAATATTTTAGTTTCAGACTTTACATATTCACGTTTTTCTCTTCTTGTTCTCACACACTATCGATATCGTCTACACATCTTTTCACTTCTACTTTCGCAGGTCTGCTGGAAGAATTTTCTTAAGAAATAAGCAGTACCTACCTTTGTACTCAAATTATAATTATGTCGTATCCCTATGTATTTTATTGCGTGTACATACTGTATATAAATCACACTAATATTATAAAGGCGAAAGTTTGTGAGTGTGTGTGTGAGTGTGTGTGTGTGTTTATATGTTTGTTACTTCTTCACACACAAACGGCCCAGGCGTTTTGATAAAAATTTTTATGGAGGTAGCTGACACCCTGGATTAACATATAGGCTACTTTTTATCCCGATATTCCCACGGGATCGACATTTACGCGGGTGAAACCGCGTGGCGCAGCTAGTAACAAAATAAATAAATAAACCTCACATCTGGATACAAAACGTGGCTAAACTACTGGATTTTGAGCTTCCAGTACACATCAGTGTGGAAACAGGGCCAATCCATCCCGATATTACATCCTGTCCGGCCCACAGGGATTGAAGGCTCAACCCCAGCCCAGAACAAAGAAATTGAAACAAGAAACGGCTAAGCTTTTCAAATAAAATTGATTTTAATGTTTCTGCTGTAATATTTTCATTTTATAATTTTAAGAAATTGGTTTGTAAGCTAACTACTACTTTTTACTAAACAGTCTTACCAAGGAGTATCGTATTACCCAGTAGGTAACTGGCTTGTGGAGGTCAGATAGGCAGTCGTTCCATGTAAAGTACTGGTATTCAGTTGCATCCGGTTAGACTGGGAGCCGACCCCAACATAGTTGGGAAAAATCTAGACAGATGACGATGATGATGATGATGGTTACTAAGCTCCTAAACAATACCTACTTGTTTAATGTATAGATTGTCTAATGTAAGAATATTTATGCTAATGTATGTACACTAATATTATCAAAAGGTAAAGTTTGTAAGTTTGAATTTAGGAGGTAATCTTTGGAAGTAATGATTCCATTTCGAAAATTCTTTCACTGGCAGAAAGAATCATGTCCAGTCTTGACCTGAAATTTTTCGAACGCGTCTAGTGATGTAAAATATCTTAAAAAATTGCATTTTTTTTGCTTATTTCGTATCACTTAATTGAATTTTCTAATGAAGCCATGAAAAAATACAATTTATATTTTGTTTATCATTCTCAATATACTTTTGGAAACGGAACGTGTTTTACACACGTTCCATTTTAAGTGTACATTTGACAGGTTACACGTAAAACGAACTTCTTTAGCCGCAACGAATGATAGGCGCCGCTGTGACAGCTGACAGTGTGACCGCTGGCATTTGTTTGACGTTTTGCAGTCGTTCGTTTCATTACGTACCTACTGTGCGATTTTGGATTTTCTGATACCCTTACAACTTTTGCATTTTCCATGGACTTCGATAGCTACCACTTACGATTACTTTGGCCTGCCTGTGTTATACGGATACCGATTTAGTACTTTTGATTGGGATCTAAGTTATCGTAATCGCTCTTGTTGGAAAGTGTTATGGAGCCTTCTACGAGATTGCTTTGTATAAACTGCAACAAAGTGTTAATACGCTTCGGCGTTATCGGGCGCTTCAGCTTGATAGTGTTGCGCGCCACAATTAATGCCTAGTACATGGCGACAGTAGTTACCACTAGCGCCATCTAGTATCGAGTAGCGGAACTAGTAGTGAAGACCCTTCTAGAAATTTCGATGCAAGAACTTTCTAGAACATTCCCGAACTTTCGACATCTGGTCGATCGGGGCCTGTATGTACTCGAACATTCTAGATGTTTCTACAATGGAACGTTCTAGAACTCTCTTTGGCGCTATATAAGGCCGAGACGCGCCACGACCGACACAGTTTGGATAAAGCGATCGAAGTGATAACATCGAAGCGATATTCAAGTGCGACTTAGAGCGATCAGTAGTGCAATTGTGTTTTGTAATTAGTGTGTTTGAGTTATAATTAGTGTTGATTATTAAAGTGTCCTTTTTTTGGTTATTAAATCGGCAGTTTTTAATTGTCACGAACCCGAAGCTCGTAACAATTGGTGTCAGAAGAGGGGATTAAAATGCCGGTTTTACCCAAAGACGACACGGAGGGTATCCGTACCCGGAGTCAACGCCAGCAGGAGACGGACCAAAGGCGATTCGGTGGAACAACGCCAATGGGGTCGGAAGGCCAGCTACCGACCGCGGAGGCCGGCCCGTCCACAGCTGCTCCAGCATCATCAGCGCCAGATTTTGCTGCTCTGATGATGATGCTGCAGGAACAGGCTCGCCGACAGGATGAACAGGCTCGCCGACAGGAGGAACAGGCTCGTCGGCTGGAAGAACAGCTCCAGCGTGATAAAGAGGAACAGGGCCGCCGACAGGAGGAGCAGACGCGCCGCCAGGAAGAACAGATGCTCCTTATAAAGGACCTTCACGCTACCTTCGGGAAAGACATGAAGGAGATGAAGGATAAGGTTGCTCAATATGACAACCGCCTGTCGGAAGCTGAAACCCGAATCGACCAAGTGAATAATCGGGTTGACAACGTGATGGCTGACGTGAAGCTAAGCGTGATGGCTGACGTGAAGAAAACGCTGGATTACCTTAAACTTGAGGATAGAATCGCAGCTCCCGTAGCTACAACACCTTCGCTACGTGGATTCAAAGTGCCACCGTTCGACGGAACTTCTTCCTGGTCGGCCTACAAAATCCAATTTGAGGCTGTCATGAAGGCTAACGGGTGGAATAAAAGCCAGGCCATGACTGCTCTCACCCTAGGCCTGCGCGACCAGGCCTTAACTGTCCTGGAAGCTCTCGGTAAGGAAGTGACTTACGAGCAGCTCCTCGAGGCATTGGAGGCTCGGTATGGCGACGCTCACCTGGAACACGTGTTTCGTGCGCAGCTCAAGGATCGCGTGCAACGCAGTAACGAAAACCTGCAGCAGTGGGCCCTTGAAGTGGAGAAGCTGGTTCGTAAAGCTTACCAGTCCGTACCTGCGCTTATTGATGGAAACCTGGTGCAGGCATTCATCGACGGCATCCGCGACCTTGAAGTGAGAGCTGCTGTGAGGCTCGGGCACCACGGGACGCTTAAGGACGCTTTGGCCCATGCACTGGAGGTGGAAGCTGTGCGGCAGGATCATCGTTCCCATCGCGTCAGGGAGGTTGCAGCAGCTACAGTTCGCGAACGCAATAAAGGATACAGCCCTAGGTGCTACGGCTGTGGGGAAAAGGGCCACCTTCGATCCAGTTGCCCTAAGCGAACTGTAGAAAGAGAAGTCGACCGATCTCCAGAGGGCAGTGCGGCTAACAGCACCGGGCAGCACCAGCAGCAGGGAAACGAGTAATAGCCAGGACCGCGGGGCGGGTGCTGGCTGATGTTCAAAGAGCCCCAAGGGTTTCGATCACACAAACCCATGACGGGAACAGCCTAATCATCAAGGGCGAGGTCAACGGAACGCCGTGTAAGCTGACCATAGACACTGGAGCTTCTCGCACGGTTGTCAGTTCCCAACTTACAAGTCGGTCCCTTGGGGACTCCGCATACAACCGGGAACGCATTAATTTGGTAACAGCCACCGGTCAGCGCATACCCGTCCATGGAGAGAAGAAAATGGAATTGACGCTAGGCAACAGAATCTACCTGCATAATGTCATCGTGGCTGATATAATAGACGATTGCATCCTGGGCCTAGACTTTATGAGGAAGAATTGTTGCGAGATTGACGTCAAGCAAGGTGTTTTGAAATGTGGAGAAGAGGAACTTTTCATGGAAGGGGCGTTGCCTGGGAATGTGTACAGCCTTAAGAAGATTGTTCTTCCGCCGAGATCGGAAACGATTGTGCCGGTTAGTCTTCCTCGGAATCCTGGGCAAACTCATCGTTGTGTACTCGTGGGAAGGGTAGACAATGACCTTCCATGGAAAGTGGCACGGACTTTGGTCAGAGCCACTGACATCTCAGGGGTACGTGTGCTGAACCTTTGTGATCAGGAACAGATAATAGAAAAAGGCACACTTGTTGGTACTTGCGAGGGAGTGGATTGGTTGCGTCGATGCCAACATCTATCGACTGGGACCCTCAGCAAGGATGCACAAACAAAGGTGACCACACTTTTAGAAGACTGCCGCAGCGCTTTGTCCCAAAATGAAATGGTCAAGGCGAAGAAGATGTTATTCAAGTTCGCCGATGTTTTCTCGTCAAACGAGGCTGACATCGGGAAGACCGGCTTAGTTCAACACAAAATAAACACAGGAGAAGAATTGCCTATCCGTCAGCGGCCAAGGAGATTGCCGGTAGCACGTGAAAAAGAAGTGGAAACCATGATTGAGGGAATGGTGAAGGATGGTGTTATTGAACCTTCATGTAGTCCATGGTGTTCACCTGTAGTGCTGGTAAGAAAGAAGGATGGCAGTATGCGGTTTTGTGTTGACTATCGTCGTCTGAACGACGTTACAAAGAAGGACAGCTATCCTTTGCCAAGAATTGATGACACGCTGGACATGCTTACTGGAGTAAAGTGGTTTAGCACGCTGGACCTGAAAAGTGGCTACTGGCAAGTTGAAATTGATCCTAACGACAAGGAGAAAACTGCATTCTCGACAGGAAAGGGTCTGTGGCAATTTAAAGTTATGCCGTTTGGATTGTGCAATGCTCCGGCAACATTTGAGAGGTTGATGGAAGTTGTACTTACCGGACTAATTGGCGATGCCTGCCTGGTCTACTTGGATGACATCATCATCGTAGGCCGCACGTATGAAGAACATCTTCATAACCTGGAACACGTACTCATGAAGATCCAGAGTGCCAACCTCAAGTTAAGTCCGAAGAAGTGTTCACTATTCAAACGACAAGTTAGCTTTTTGGGATATGTAGTGTCTGAAGAAGGTATCCGCACGGATCCAGAGAAAATCGCCGCTGTCAAGGATTGGCCAATTCCAAAAGACAAGACGCAGGTCAGAGCATTTCTGGGTTTGTGCTCCTATTATCGGCGATTTGTCAAGAACTTTGCAGATATAGCCAAACCCCTGCATAAGCTTACCGAGGAGAAGCGACATTTCTGCTGGGACGAAAGTTGCGACATCGCATTCCAGGAGTTAAAGGACCGTCTGTGCAAAACACCTATTTTGGGGTACCCTGATGCGGGCAAGGAATTTATAGTTGACACAGACGCAAGTGACATAGGACTTGGCGGTGTGTTGTCTCAGCGGAACGGCGATCAAGAGGTTGTGGTAGCATACTTCAGCAAGTCATTGTCGAAACCTGAAAGGAACTATTGTGTTACGAGACGGGAACTGCTTGCTGTGGTAAAGTCATTGCAGCACTTTAGCAAATATCTTCTGGGGCGGAAATTCCACCTACGAACTGACCATGCTGCACTTAAATGGCTATTGCAGTTCAAAAATCCAGAAGGACAAGTTGCGAGATGGATCGAACTACTGCAGGAATACGACTTCGAGGTCGAACATCGCAGCGGAAAATCTCATGGCAACGCAGATGCATTGTCAAGAAGACCTTGTCCTGAAAACTGCAAGCATTGTACTAGGCAAGAAAGTAAAGAAGTCGTACCTGTGAGGATGCTCAAGACAGACCTCAGTAACGAGTGGAAGGAAAGCCTACAACGTGCACAGCAGGAAGATTCGGACATCAAGCCGATTCTGGAGTGGATGACGGCCAGAGCTCCTAAGCCCAGGTGGAGCGACGTCTCAGCAATGAGTTCGACCACAAAAAGCTATTGGGCCCAATGGGACAGCTTGGTGATTCAGGATGGAGTCCTGTGCCGTAAATGGGAAAACGCTCGGGGAAACAGCTTTCATTTGCAAATGGTTGTCCCTAAAGCTCAAGTACCGGATGTTCTACAGCTGTACCATAATGGTTGTTCAGGAGGCCATCTGGGAGTAAAACGGACTCTATTGAAGATACGAGAACGGTTTTACTGGGTCCACTGTCGGGACGATGTCGAGGACTGGTGTCGCAAATGTACAAGTTGTGCAGCTGTAAAGGGTCCTCAGACTCGTAGTAGAGGTGCATTGAAATTGTACAATGTTGGTGCACCATGGGAGAGGATAGCCCTTGACGTTGCGGGGCCGTTTCCGGTAAGTGAAAGTGGTAACAAGTATTTCATGGTTGTGATGGATTACTTCACTAAGTGGCCGGAAGTCTTCGCCATTCCAAACCAAGAAGCTTCAACAGTTGCAGATAAACTGGTTCATGAAGTCTTCTGCCGTTTTGGAGTACCCTTGGAGATTCACAGCGATCAGGGTAGGAATTTTGAGTCCCAAATATTCCAGGAAACTTGTCGAGTTATGGGTACTCATAAAACAAGAACAACTTCTTACCACCCACAATCGGATGGAATGGTGGAACGATTTAATCAGACACTGGAGAGGTACCTAGCCAAAGTTGTGGAAAATCGGCAACGAGATTGGGACAAGCACATACAACCGTTTTTGTTGTCATATCGAAGCGCTGTTCACGAAAGTACATCGGTGACACCAGCTTTCGCAAACTTTGGAAGAGAATTACGGCTGCCTGCAGACCTGATCACCGGAATACCACCTGATGCCCCACGCAGTATAACCGAGTATGCAAATGACTTGCGGAACAAAATGAATGACATTTATGAGCACGTCAGACAATCGGGCCAGCAAATGTCTGAAAAGATGAAAACCCGTTATGACCGTAAAATGAACAATAAAGGGTTCGACGAAGGTTCACTAGTGTGGTTGCACAATCCAGTCCGCAGCAAAGGGAGATCGCCTAAGCTTCAAGCTAAATGGGACGGACCGTACCGGATTGTGACAAAGATCAATGACGTAACCTACCGGATACAGAAAGGTGCAAGAGGTACTCCTAAGATCGTCCACGTGGATCGACTGGCGCGTTATTATGGGGCCGATAATGCTCGGGACGAGCATGTCTTAGGAGGGGGCAGTGTTGCGCGCCACAATTAATGCCTAGTACATGGCGACAGTAGTTACCACTAGCGCCATCTAGTATCGAGTAGCGGAACTAGTAGTGAAGACCCTTCTAGAAATTTCGATGCAAGAACTTTCTAGAACATTCCCGAACTTTCGACATCTGGTCGATCGGGGCCTGTATGTACTCGAACATTCTAGATGTTTCTACAATGGAACGTTCTAGAACTCTCTTTGGCGCTATATAAGGCCGAGACGCGCCACGACCGACACAGTTTGGATAAAGCGATCGAAGTGATAACATCGAAGCGATATTCAAGTGCGACTTAGAGCGATCAGTAGTGCAATTGTGTTTTGTAATTAGTGTGTTTGAGTTATAATTAGTGTTGATTATTAAAGTGTCCTTTTTTTGGTTATTAAATCGGCAGTTTTTAATTGTCACGAACCCGAAGCTCGTAACAATAGCAAAGTCATCTCGCTAATTAGCACTTGGATATCTCCAGTAATAGTAAGTATAATAACAATCAAGTACCTAACGATTTAATATCCAGTCAACGGACGCTAGCGTATTGTTTTATAAAAAAGAATTGATATTTTAGAAGTGGTAAAGTATATTTTTCAAGTTACACGAAAAATATAAGTAGTACTACCTACTAGAAATAGGTGACGCCCCTAAGACGACCCACTGACCGAATGTGTTAGTTACGTCTAGATTTTCCCCATGTTTTAGTTATAGTGGTTCTTTTAGACAGCTGTTTAAAACAAAAAATGTAAAAATACAAATTAAATATACATAAGTACTTATTTCCATTGTAGGCTTTAAAATCTCATAATTTACGAAGACACTGAAAATCTAATGACCCTTTGTGTATAACCCTATCTACCACACAAACACACTTACTTCACCACTACATCATTCACACACATACCTCTCTTTCACCACTCATATTAACACACATACCCACATCCATACCTCATATCTTCAAACTCACCAAAAAAACCCTAGCACTCTCTAATGGTACTTACTAAGACGAATAATTTAATAAATTAATAGTGAGTGTGATAGTGATTTAGTAGTCCTAAGATAAAAATTAAAATGTCAATAGCTGAACACTATCCCCTGAGATACAGGTTCCTGCCTAGTTTAGGGGCAAGGGTCAATATTATGTGCACCTTATTATGATCACCACAAAATGTTGAAGTACCTACTTGTAATGTACCTAGGCATTTGTATAATTGTAACTTTTAACGGTGAGAAATAAACTATTTTTATTTTATTTGTTTTTCAGATATCGGAAGAAGATTACATTTGTGAAGCGTGCTTTGATGTATCCATGCAGACTATTAATGCTCAGATTCATGGAAAAAATGAGTGTGATCCATCTGTTGGTTCATCTCGACGTGGTCATGCTCAAGTGTGCCCCGTTTGTGGTTGATTATTGCTCAATCGTCAAAGTGACCACATTCTCAAAGAAAACCCATCAAGCCTCACACTAAGGATGATCAACTTAATGCATGATTACTGGCATGAAACCAACATTGTGGCTCCAGTGGCATTTTTAAATGAAGTGGTTGTACGAGAAGATATTGAATAAATGATAATAAATCAAATCCTGTTTTTTATTTAATTTCCCTGTCCTCGCCAAAAACATGTAGGTGGGCAGCTCTTTTCGTTATCTATTTATGTCGTCTGTCAGGCCAACTCCTGGAGTCTGGTCCGCTTCGACGGCGACGACAGATTTTGACTGATACCTACTTCAATGAACTGCAAGTAGGTACCTAAATTGCTCAAACTTGCACAAAGTGTAGTAAACAAGGATTGCACAACATCACACGAAGTCTTTATAACTCGGCATCGGCGGGTTATTACGAGAATAATAAACTACTGTTTGCGACCGCGCGCCAATTTGATGATGATGATTTGATGTTATTACATTGAAGAGGGATTTATTTCTGAGTGATTGTAACTCTCAGCGATTAAGAAACAATTTGATTTTAATTATCGTACACGTACAGTTTTTGAGGTTATAACAGCTGTCAAACCTTATCTGACAGCTGCTATAACCTCAAAATCTTATTTACTTAATAACATTTTCCCCTGGCCTCTAAAAGAAAAGATAATAAATTATTGTGTTATTATGAACAATAATTGTTTTTATACAACACTAGTTGTAGGTAGACGCGACCTGTAAAAGAAATCAAGTGACAGGTCAATCAATGTATGGAAAGTGGGCATGATTCTTTACACTAATGCAGAGTACCATAGGGTATGTGTAGTACTACCTAGCTAACTACAGTGCGGATGAAGTCGCGGGAAAAGTTAGTATAACGTAAAGTAACATCACACCCCAACCCTCTTCGGGGTATGCAAGTGTGATGGGGTTGCTAATTATGGAAATATTACGTGTCACGAATGTCCAACAGTTGGACTGTGGACGTCTTTAGAAGACATGATGGTGATAATTTATAAATAATAAGTCATTGTAATCCATACTATCACACTAATATTATAAATGCGAAAGTTTGTGAATGTGTGTGTGTTTATATGTTTGTTACTTCTTCACGCTCAAACGGCTAGACGAATTTTAATTAAAATTTTGAATGGAGGTAGCCGACCGCGACACCCTGGATTAACATATAGGCTACTTTTTATCCCGATATTCCCACGGGATCGACATTTACGCGGGTGAAACCGCAGGGCACAGCTAGCAATATTATAAATTCGAAAGTAACTGTCTGTCTGTCTGTCTGCCTGTCTGTATGTTACCTTTTCACGCCTAAACCACTGAACGGATTTCGATAAAATTTGACAGAGTGATAGATTGCATCCCGGGGAAGGACATAGGATAGTTTTTATCGACATACCTCGCGGGTGAAGCCGTGGGCGGAAGATAGTATAAAATAAATATGTTTAAATGTAATCTCTCTCTTAACTATACGGACACAGTTAATAGTGATGGACTTGTATACTAACATTTTTTTGCTCTATAAATGTGCTGTGCTGTAGAACTAAAGTTCTTAATTAATAATTGATTACAATCTAGCCTAATAATAGTTTAACTCGAACTTATTATTTTTTTCGTGATATATTATGTTTAGAGATCGGATATTCGGATGCATATTTACCTAAAGTGAATTTTTAGCTGTGAAAGTATGGCAGCGGCTTCTTAAAATATTTTTTATGTAAAAAAATCCCGGAATGCCAGGAACACCGGGAAAGCATAACTAGTCGGCTGTATAGTATGGAAGGAAGGAACTACATAAATAAAATTATTCTAAATATAATTATGTAGTCCATTATCTTATCTTGACGTTGTTTGCTATTGCATTTTGGTATCCACCTACCTACTTTACAATATTAGGTAGGTAGATATGCATCCGATTCTATAGTCAGAAAAAACACAAAATTCCGGAATCGCGGGATTTTTACAATCGATACAAAAGTGCATTCCATATAAGCCAACATTTGAAAGTAAGTAAATATACAAGACTTACATCCGATTCTATAATCAGAAACCTAATTTTGTCGATCCCGGAACCGCGGGATTTTTATCGATACAAAAGTGCATTCCATATTAGCCAACTTCTCAACTTTAGGTGAATATGCATCCGAATATCCGATCTCTAATTATGTTATAGGTAACTAAGAATAGTGTCGATTTGCACTTTTACACAATTCCGTAGCACTTTATTAGGATAATAGATAAATTGATAAAAACACTTTCTTCATGTGTGAGCTGAATAGTGCTGATCCATACTCTTAGCTGTCACGGCTAATTTTTATTTCTCAATTGTTTTTTTATTTTTTTTATTACAGACGTTTTTATCGTGCTCGTTTTCCAACATTGTTCTCACATGTATAATTGCAACATGAATGGTGTAAGCAATATTTTGAAACAATATTTAGATTCAAAGAATGTCCAGAGTTTCATGCCCGTTCTTCTCCATAGGTACCGCTTTGGAAAGGGTAACTAGCTTCATCTTTCTGACTGACCGACCCCTTGACAGTTCAAAAGTGCCTGTAATAAATTGTTTTATTTAAAACTTTTCAGAAATTTTGACGCAGACGACGCTGCGTTTCTTGTTCTTCCGACCCACCCCGTCGTATCGCATCGCCTGCCTGCTAATCTTTTTGCTTGGCTCCTAAGTATCTTAGCGTGATGTTAAGTAGGAGCCCGGAAAACTTACAAGAATTTTAAACTTAGTAGTACAACCCACTGTTTCCATATGCCATGTAGGGGGAACACCCAAATATTCCGAAATATTTTATTCCGAATTTCGATGTTCCGGTCCGAATTTCATAATACCTAAGAATTATAATCTCTATTATTAAAAATCACGAAATTTATGTTTCCGAAAGTCATAAATGCGATTTGCTTGTTTGCATGTGCTCGATGGGTTCTCGGTCCGAAAAACGTCGTTCCGATTTTCAATTTTCCGAATAACCTGTTAAAATTGGTACTCCCTTTCTTCTCCTAAAATTGTTTGTCCGAAAGTCATTATCCATAACACGTTTGCTATAAACTTCAGTAAGCATAATGTTCAAAAATTCGAAATTTTGTTTTACATAATTATCTTTACTTCTAAATCTATTCTGTCATAATATCGAGTAGTATAATAATTGAATCTCCTAATTTTGCATGAAATAAAGTCAGATGTCCTAAGTATTGTATTATATAATGTGTATTATTCCGAATGTTCATTTATAATAAAATTGTTAGCTTTAAAACATTTGCTAAAAATTAGGTTTTAGTGACAGAAACGAATCGCTGTAAATCCGACTCCACGCAGTCTTGTCTGCCCTACCCCTAGAGTGTAATTTAAAATTGCGTAGGCGCGTAGGGGCGAGGGGGCCCGCGGGCTGAGGAGCAGGAGGCGGTGAGCGAAAGCCGTCTGCGACGATTAGCACGCGTGAACCGCAGTGCCGGAGCCGTGACCGAAACCATGTCTGCTGCATGTTGCATGCTCGCTTGCATGCTGCATGCTTGCTGCATGCTTGTCGCATGCTTGCTTGCATGCTGCATGCTGCGTGTTTGCTTCAATGCTGCATGCTTGCTGCATGCTGCGTGTTTGCTTCCATGCTGCATGCTTGCTGCATGCTTGCTTGCATGCTGCATGCTGCGTGTTTGCTTCCATGCTGCATGCTTGCTGCATGCATGTTACTTTAAACCCTTTACACACAAAATAGGGGCCCCGCGAAGCGGTGCTCCGTCGATACTAGGATGCAAGAGCGAGCGAATGACAATATAAATACCTTTACCGTGCATCGAAGTGTAGTAGTATCGCAGTGAAGATCTATCGCGGTAACGTGCATGGAAGTGTAGTGGTGTCGCAGAGACGGGTCTTTCGCAGTTACGTGCATCGCAATATTGTAGCAGCGTATTAGCATTTATCGATATTTTGTGCTTCGATATTCCGTATTCTACTCGTATATTTGTCTTGCTATTCAGTTTTACAAGGCGTTTTTATTTCGGAATTATAATTAATTCGGAATTCTAATTAATCGGAATTCGTATTTTTGATGTTTCGAATTTTCATTAATTCGGACATTTTGTTATTCGATCTATTGGAACTCGGCATTTTGAGAATAGTACTTATAAACGTTAGGAATATTGAAATTTCGGAATTATAAAAATAGGATGAATGATAAATCGGAGTTGTTATATTAGGAATTTTGAACCATTCGGAATTGTGAAAATCGATATTTTGAAATTCGTATTTGTGACTGTCGCATGTCGGAATAAAGTTTTTCGTATTTATGTAGTGTACCCGCTATGTAGGTATGTACTAATAAACTTATTATTATGAGTATAGTCTACTTCAAGAATTGGGCTACAGTAAAAAAAACTGTGACACTCCGGGAGTGCCGACAGAAGTGAAAACTTGAACAATTACGTGTTAATTAGTGTGTATTTTTTTAATCGTCCTATAAACAAAACACAAACAGAATACTTTGCTATCACTCACTGACATATTTCTAGGATATCATTAAAACCGAGTACGGCTGCCCGCCCACGTCAGACTTTTTGTAGCACCGATAATCAGGCCGATTTTACCTCCGATTCTTGTGACCGACTCAACGTACACGTCCGTCACTTTGTCTTCAACACAACGTCCTTCCCTAGCAGGTGCATGCGGCCGACTGCGTTAACGCATACATTTCCGGACGTTCAATTTTTCACCGATAATCGGATCGGTCGGGATGAGCCGATTTTATTTCTGACCTACTTTTTGTAGGACGTGTGCGTTGCACTACTGCTATCAGTGTGTTCTATTTTTCTCCTACAAAAAATCGGTCACCGATTATCGGACGTGGGCGAGCGGCCTAAATACCGAGGACAGCCGAACACATCCGAATGTAGCGCGGTGTCGGTTACGGTAACAGTGTCACGAGTTCAATGGCTTATTCCCATCTCAAAAAAAGCCCAACGCTCCTAAAGAAGTTTTCACTTCAAAAAAATCAAATCCTACAAGTAGTTCCGGAGATTAGCGCGTTACAAACAAACAAATAAACACTTCAGCTTCATTATTATTATAGACTAGCTTCCGCCCGCAACTCCGTCCGCGCGGATGTCGGTCTTCGCGTGGATGGTTTATTTCTCCATTTTGAGTAACTCTGACAATGACATCTTATAAATATCTATTGGACCCAAATACGGCTAAGCCTATAATAATTAAGGAGATCCCTCTATTGAGCTACTGCTGTTGAGCTCGCGTTCTGTAGTAAGTATTTTTTTCATAGTAATTCCGACCTTGATAAGTAGCATGTAGCAGTAAATTACTGACAGTGACGAAAAGTTTGCAATAATAAAAAAGTGATCGTGACAATGCGACAGAAAGTTAATTGAGAGCTTCAGCATACACAACATTGTTAGTGAGCTCATCCGGAATATGAACATGAAGATTTCTTGGACTGCTCATACGGGAAAGAGCTACGTAAAGTTGCCCGTGTGAAAAACAACTCGCGGTAAGATCTACGCCAGCAACTCCTAGGGTCTGACCTTGAGACTTATTTATTGTCATGGCGTAACACAAAGCTACAGGAAACCGTATTCTCTTAAATTGAAATGGAAAATTATCCACTGCGGGTAATGCAACGTGTGTTCGCGGTTCTACAGAACAACGTCTATGAATAAAACTGAAAAATAAGATTTTTTTTTCTACGTATGTTTCCAGGATAGATAGATAGATAGATAAAACGTTTATTCAGTGCAACAAAAGACACAATACAGATATTAAAAAACGTTAAATTACTGACAGTGACGAAAAGTTTGCAATAATAAAAAAGTGATCGTGACAATGCGACAGAAAGTTAATTGAGAGCTTCAGCATACACAACATTGTTAGTGAGCTCATCCGGAATATGAACATGAAGATTTCTTGGACTGCTCACACGGGAAAGAGCTACGTAAAGTTGCCCGTGTGAAAAACAACTCGCGGTAAGATCTACGCCAGCAACTCCTAGGGTCTGACCTTGAGACTTATTTATTGTCATGGCGTAACACAAAGCTACAGGAAACTGTATTCTCTTAAATTGAAATGGAAAATTATCCACTGCGGGTAATGCAACGTGTGTTCGCGGTTCTACAGAACAACGTCTATGAATAAAACTGAAAAATAAGATTTTTTTTTCTACGTATTTTTCCAGGATAGATAGATAGATAGATAAAACGTTTATTCAGTGCAACAAAAGACACAATACAGATATTAAAAAACGTTAAAAACAGGTGAAAGAAAAAAAAAAAACAAAGATTAAAAAGATAAATTGATCCATAGACGATTAGGATAAAAAGTATCCCATTTTATGCCCAGGATAATAAGGTATAATTATACCAAGTTTCATCGAAATCGAACCGTTAGTTTTCACGTGATGCCTGCATATACAGACAGACAGACAAAAATTTTTTTAATCACATATTTGGGTTTGGTATCGATCCAGCAACACCCCCCGCTATTTATTTTTTCAATATTTTCAATGTACAGAATTGACCCTTCTACAGATTTATTATATGTATAGATAAATGGTTTCAGCGGTGCTATTCTATTAGAATCTCACCGTGAAAACTTAGGTGAAGTGAGTGTGGAGTGAGCTGTCAATAGTGTCAATTTCCTAGCAAAAACAAACTCACTTTACCTAAGTTTTCACGGTGAGATTTTTACAGAATCGACCGGCTGTTATACAGGGTGTTTGGTGCATCGTTTGCCAAATGGAATTGGCCGAAAAGAGATGTAATTTGCTATCTCTTAAGGCCCAGTAACTCATTCCTTGTTACACCGGTTTTTTTATTATGACTTTTTAATTTTTATTTAGAATAATACAAGAACTCTGCATTTAAGCTTAAATTTGAAAAAAAGTTATGAGTATAGCTTTCAAATTTCATTTTAATTCTTATGTTTACTCTTGTATGGTTCTATGAAATTCAAAATTACTTGATAATAACATCTAGTTCCTTTTTAATAACTCAAAAAGTTTTTGAAAAAAGAAAAAATACGCCTAACACTCAACTTTAAATTGCTGTAAAAAAAAAAACTAAAAGCGATCGGGTTCTTCGAATTCTTTTAAAAAGTTCTCTAGTTTGCCCCCTTTCCAACGGTGTGCAAAATACAAAAAAAAAACTTTTAATAACTTCAGTAATTCGCTAAATGTGTAATCGAGACACATCAGGCTGATATTCGATATTACGGTAAGAATACTAGTTTTCACATAAATAACATTCTTTAAGTAGGTGGATAGTGTTATCTCCCTCTTACGCAGTCTCTTATCTCTTTCTAGGGTTCTTACTTTCCTCGAACTTGAAATAAAAAATAAACTTTTATTTAATAAGTACCTAATTTAAAAAAACCAAAGCAGAAACACGTTTCCACACCACTACAGTCGAGATAAGACGAAGATGTCGCGCGTGTGTACGCAATAGTGGAGGACAACTTGAACAAAATTTATAATTAGGTACTTAATAAATAAAAGTTTATTTTTTATTTCAAGTTCGAGGAAAGTTAGATCCCTAGAAAGAGATAAGAGACTGCGTAAGAGGGAGATAACACTATCCACCTACATAAAGAATGTTATTTATGTGAAAACTAGTGTTCTTACCGTAATATCGAATATCAGCCTGATGTGTCTCGATTACAGATTTAGCGAATTACTGAAGTTATTAAAAGTTTTTTTTTGTATATTGCACACCGTTGGAAAGGGAACAAACTAGAGAACTTTTTAAAAGAATTCGAAGATCCCGATCGCTATTAGTTTTTTTTTTACAGCAATTTAAAGTTGAGTGTTAAGTGTATTATTCCTTTTTTCAAAAACTTTGTGAGTTATTAAAAAGGAACTAGATGTTATTAGCAAGTAATTTTGAATTTCATAGAACCATACAAGAGTAAACATAAGAATTAAAATGAAATTTATAGGCTATACTCACAACTTTTTTTTAAAATTTAAGCTTAAATACAGAGTTCTTGTATTTTTCTAAATAAAAATTAAAAAATCATAATAAAAAAACAGGTGTAACAAGGAATGAGTTACTGGGCCTTAAGAGATAGCAAATGACCTCTCCTTTCGGCCAATCCCATTTGGCAAACGATGCACCAAACACCCTGTATAACACATGAGTAACCCTAATTTAAATAAGCATAAGTACAGAGCTCTACTATTCTACCAATTAGCCTGAAAAGTGTTCAAAGGAACCGTCTGAATTAATGACATTAGTCCTTAAACACGAAAGTTGCATTAACGCTTTAGAATAATTAAGCATCTTGCCCCCAACTGTGGGGTCTCTTCACCGGAAGGACAAAGAGAAGAAAGCATTATGCTGAGCGATTGCTGTTTTTGTTTGTGTTTTTTATTTTTATGCGTCATGTTTGCCGCAAACAAACGCATTTTCTTTCTTTTTTTTCCTTTCAAACTAAATAAAACAAGGAGTTGTGTTGCAGAAAATGATACTTTACGGAAATGCTGAAAGCATCCTTGAATAACTTTAAATATTACATTGGTTGGTGGCATCACATTGACGCATAAACTATAACCGTAATTTAGCACATGGTTGTAGACGTGGCGAAGACTTGTTCGTCAGTTATAAAAATCTGCTGTTTCATAGAAAAGTGCAATTTCTACTTAGTCAAAATGTATCGAACTGCCATTTTTAGAGTTTCGTACCCAAAGGGTAAAAATGGGACCCTATTACTAAGACTCCACTGTCCGCGTTTGTCACCAGGCTGTATCTCATGAACCGCGATAGCTAGACAGTTGAAATTTTCACAGATGATGTATTTCTGTTGCCGCTATAACAACAAATACTAAAAACAGAATAAAATTAATATTTAAGGGGGCTCCTATACAACAAACGTGTTTTTTTCGAGTACGGAACCCTTCGTGTGCGAGTCCGACTCGCACTTGGCCAGTTTTTTTTATTATCCGACTTAGAATTTTAACGTCAAACCTAAACAAAAAACAAAGTAGCCTAGGCATATGAAAACTCGAGTTATTCTCTCGATATTTACGTAAGTAACACCTGCACAGTAGGTTTCAGAATCATGTACTTACTGAATCCTTGGAAACATTATTTTTATTTTGTTAATTTAGTATTTTGTGTTTCACGGACTGTGTCCAAACAAACTTTCTTTCTTTCCATGGTAACAAGTTGCACGTCGATGATCTTGCCACCCTGTATATGAGCAACTAAGATGTGAGGAATTGAGTCAGATGTTCTAGCTTAGAATACTTTCAATTATTCTACTGATATCTTTTCTTATTTTAACATTGGTATTTCGGCAACCCATAGGAAAACACAGCATCCTATAGCCGCCACCATCTTTCTAGCCATTTCCCAACTATGTTGGGGTCAGCTTCCAGTCTAACCGGATGCAGCTGATTACCAGTATTATACATGGCGCTCCTGCGCATCAACTCCACAACACAGTTACTGAGTAACACGTTACCCCTTGGTAAGACTGGTTGTCAGACTTTTGGGCTTCTGACTACCCGTAACGACTGTCAAGGATCTACAAATGACAGCCGGGACCAACGGCTTAACGTGCTTTCCGAGTCACATAGGGGTCTCGGTATCTTATGGATGGTCATCCATCCATAGACCGACCTCGGCAAGCGTTGCTTAACCTTGAAGACCGACCCATGCGGCTGTTATTATTAAGCCACGAGTCTTCTGCGTTCTATAGCATGAGTAGGAAAACAAAACATAACTTTCGAAGTTTGCGAAAGTCAGGCAGACGATTCTAAAGCATCCAGGAAAATTAAAGCTAATAACCCGACGCAATTAAGCAAACACAATGTATGGAATATAGACGAGTATTTAACGCACATAATTCTGCTTACCCCTAACAACATAACACGCTAACATTGTTTGCGCAGAGTTCACGCGGTTCCGTTTATGCTAATATGCCTTATATCTTTAGCTATCCGTTCTCAGTATCCCAAAACAGAATTTGCATACTGCCAAGATGTGTTTACAGTTATAATAACTTTTTTATGTTCGTTTTTGTTTGAGAGTTTATAAAACATTGTTTTTTTTTTATGAATATTGCGCAATTCAACCGTTAAATCCATCTAGAAATGCTTCATCATTATTCTCTAGCCCTTATACAGTTTATTTGTGGTTTGCGCATCATGACTTTTTCTCGTATACTTCTTTATTAGTCGTCATCTTGGTAGTCACCGCCTTTTTAAAAAATAATAAAAATAAAATAAAATCATTTTAATTCGAGTATCATTGACGCATAATAGAACAACAAGTTCAAATAAATGGTGTCAATTCACTTGGTTTAATAGTAAAAATTGGTGTGCCACAAGGCTCGATATTGGGTCCTTTCCTCTTTTTAGTGTATATTAATGATCTACTCCATTTATTAAAAAATCAACCACAAATGGTGTTATTTGCTGATGACACTTCCTTAATTTTTAAGGTAAATAGACGTGCTACAAATTTTGACGACGTAAATAACGCCTTACTGCAGGTCCAAAATTGGTTCACTGCTAATAATCTAGTATTAAATGGAAAAAAAAACTAAGTGCATAAGATTTTCTTTACCAAATGTCAAGGGTAGTGATTGTGAGATAATATTGAATCAAGAGAAACTAGAATTCGTCGATGAAACTGTTTTCCTAGGGATCACGCTCGACTCAAGGCTACAATGGGGTCCTCATTTAAAATCTCTTGCAGGACGGCTAAGTTCAGCAGCTTATGCTGTCAGAAAAATCCGTCAATTTACTGATGTAGATACCGCGAGACTAGTCTATTTTAGTTACTTTCATAGTATCATGTCTTACGGTATTTTACTTTGGGGACGGGCTGCAGACAACGATTCTATTTTTATTCTGCAGAAAAGAGCCATCAGAGCCATATATAATCTCCGCAGGCGCGATTCTCTAAGGGAACTGTTTAAGGAAATTAACTTCATGACGGTGCCTTGTCAATATATCTATGAAAACATCATGTATGTAAGGAAAAATTTACATCTTTTTAGTAAAAGAGGTGAAAGACATAATTATAGTACTAGAAATAGGGACCTATTAGTTCAACCAGGTTTCAGACTGGCTAAAGTAGATTCATCTTTTATGGGGTACTGTCTAAAATGTTATAATAAAATACCTCCCCACATTCTTCAACTGAATGAGACAAAATTTAAATCTTTTATAAAACGCACACTATGCAGTCAGGCATATTATAAGTTAGGGGATTACATCGCTGACAAAAATGCCTGGCTCAATGCTAGTCCTGCTCCACAACTAATTGACTAACACTTGAAAATACTGTTGGAGCTGCTGAAGATTGTAAGACTATCCTTGCATTGTATAAACTCAATTTCCTTTGTATTGTATAATTGCATAGCACAGATGTGAGTTCTATGTAATCTATAGCTACCATTTACTGGGTAATAATATATCTTTCATTGACTTGAATATTCCCTGGCGGCTGATAGTGTGTCATGCTCACTCAAATGTCTCGCTGGCGTGGCGGTGGCGTGTATGTTGGATCATTTAGCTCCCTTCAAAGTGGTTGAGCTGAATGGTGCTGATATATACGTCATGTTCGTGAACGGGCGCCGTCAGTTGGGACTGGTCATCACTTAGCCGCCTGGGCTTATTTTAATTGTTTTAATTTTGGATTGTTGTTGTTACTATTTGTTGTATTCTGGACGCTCTTAACGCGGACATCTTTTTTATTTTTTTTTACATCGTTCTCACATTATCTATACATATAATAAATCTGTAGAAGGGTCAATTCTGTACATTGAAAATATTGAAAAAATAAATAGCGGGGGGTGTTGCTGGATCGATACCAAACCCAAATATATGGTTAAAAAAATTTTTGTCTGTCTGTCTGTCTGTCTGTCTGTATATGCAGGCATCACGTGAAAACTAACGGTTCGATTTCGATGAAACTTGGTATAATTATACCTTATTATCCTGGGCATAAAATAGGATACTTTTTATCCTGGAAAAATACGTAGAAAAAAAATCTTATTTTTCGGTTTTATTCATAGACGTTGTTCTGTAGAACCGCGAACACACGTTGCATTACCCGTAAAGGATAATTTTCCATTTCAATTTAAGAGAATACAGTTTCCTGTAGCTTTGTGTTACGCCATGACAATAAATAAGGCTCAAGGTCAGACCCTAGGAGTTGCTGGCGTAGATCTTACCGCGAGTTGTTTTTCACACGGGCAACTTTACGTAGCTCTTTCCCATGTGAGCAGTCCAAGAAATCTTCATGTTCATATTCCGGACGAGCTCACTAACAATGTTGTGTATGCTGAAGCTCTCAATTAACTTTCTGTCGCATTGTCACGATCACTTTTTAGGGTTCCGTACCCAAAGGGTAAAAACGGGACCCTATTACTAAGACTTCGCTGTCTGTCCGTCTGTCCGTCTGTCCGTCTGTCTGTCACCAGGCTGTATCTCAAGAACCGCGATAGCTAGACAGTTGAAATTTTCACAGATGATGTATTTCTGTTGCCGCTATAACAACAAATACTAAAAACAAAATAAAATAAATATTTAAGGGGGGCTCCCATACAACAAACGCGATTTTTTTGCTCTTTTTTGCTCGATATCAAAAATGGCAACAGGTAGGCACTTGAAATATTCACAAAATACTCAATTGTATTTTAACTTTAATAATAAATAATAAAATTAAAATAAAATAAATATTTAAGGGGGGCTACCATACAACAAACATGTTTTTTCGGCGTTTTTGCCTTGTGGTACGGAACCCTTCGTGTGCGAGTCCGACTCGCACTTGGCCAGTTTTTTATTATTGCAAACTTTTCGTCATTGTCAGTAATTTACTGCTACATGCTACTTATCAAGGTCGGAATTACTATGAAAAAAATACTTACTACAGAACGCGAGCTCAACAGCAGTAGCTCAATAGAGGGATCTCCTTAATTATTATAGGCTTAGCCGTATTTGGGTCCAATAGATATTTATAAGATGTCATTGTCAGAGTTACTCAAAATGGAGAAATAAACCATCCACGCGAAGACCGACATCTGCGCGGACGGAGTCGCGGGCGGAAGCTAGTATAATCATAAATTCAAAAGAAATGATGTAACAAATGTTTTTGTAAAATGTAATTTAAAAAGAGTGTCCATGGAGTTTCTTGCCCGTTCTTCTCCATAGGTACCTACCTACGCTTTGGAATGGGCAACTAGCTTCATATTTTATGACTGACCGACTTCTTGACAATTCAAAAGTGCCGTTAAAGGTTTAATTGAAATAAATGCTTTGAGTTTGAGTTTGAGTTTGAGAAACAATACACTCATACAGTCACATTACATACACAACACTACAGATTCAATTCAAATCAAAATAACAATAATATAACATAATCACATTTAAATTAACATTTCACATAAAAAATAAATGAGGTTGATTAGTCGCATCAGCCTGCCACATGTCGCTGACAACAGTGGGAGATGATGGAGCAATCAAGCCTCCCCGCGAGCGCGGCCAGCATGCTGTTGGCGCTCCCCCGCACTCGCGGGTTACTCCCGTTTGGGAACGCTCCCGTTTGGTAACGCTACACACACTTACATATAGCGGTGTATCGCATGCACCAGGTACAGTCAGTATGTTAAGTATAATTTTTAAGGAATGTATATATTTGTTTGAAATGAAACAAGTAATTTAAGATTTTTGTAGTGTATACCTATTTATCACGCTTTAGAGGATTTAACATGAACATACTTAAGATTTAGTTTACACTAAATGGATTTTGAAATTGTTAATTAATTAATTTTTTAATTTAATTGTTAGGTTTACTTAATTGTATTTGAAAAAATAAAAAACATGTCATTTAATATATTTCAAAATATTGTCATTTGTATTCGATGCAGTACTTAGTCATTAATATGGTAGTTTTAAAAGTAGAAAATAAAATTAATATTAAATAAATTCGGCACACCAGAACTTTTTACTCTGACTATATTTTAAGGTGTGTGTTAGGTAGCGTTAACAAACGGGAGCGTTCCCAAACGGGACTAACCCGCACTCGCCGCACCAGAGACGTGCCTCTCTTGCACATAGTGGCGTGGAAGCAATCCACGCGCGCTTCCGCAAACATAGCCGATGAGCTGCAATAGCGGGGGAGCGCCAACATCATCCTGAATGCGTTGTTGAACTGGACACGAAGGGCGCCGTACGACTTTTGCGTATAGTCAGTCCACAAGCTGCACGTGTGTAGTGTAGTTTTAAGCATATCATATTTCTCACAGTCCATCCATCATCGTTTTCTTTGGTCTTCCCCTACTCTTATAGCCATCAACATTCATATTCAAAAATTTCCTCCGACGTTTTCCTCATTCCTCCGCATCAGATGCCCATATCATGACAACCATTTTCCCTTTATATGTCATTGAAATAAAAAATGCCGAGATAGTGTAACGTGAAAGGCAGGTTGTCGAAACCGACAAAATTCTCTCGAATTTTCCGATCCAACGGGTTAAAATTCGGAATGCGCACTTAAAAGGTCTGATGACTTCATTTGCATGGTGCATTTACATTTTTTCAATGCTTACCTACAGGAATTTAGTAACTCGTACGTACCGTTTCAACCTCCTGTGTTTTTCCATTGATTATAGATTTCATTATCAGCAAAAATATACATATAGGTCCAGTAAGTGTCCGCACTAAAAAACTATACGTTATATTAGTATGACGCGTTCCCACAGACAAACCGTGAAAACGGCTTTTAGGGGTCAATTTACTGAAAACTTTTTATAAATAAATATATTGGATGATATGTAATAAAAAAACCTCTTCACATCTACGTCGACGCATAGGCAAAGTGAGGGAAATGAGAGGTGTATTTATAAACGATGATTAAATTAAGTGATGTTTAAACGTTGAAAATGTATGGTTTAACAGTCGCTAATCACAACTTAACTTTAAGCAACTCTAGTGAATAAAGGGGTTAATTGTTCAGCAAAGTTGAAAGTGACAGTTGTGTGAAACTTTACGCACACCAGCTTTCAAAGAATGACAGTTGAGATTTGAATATACGGAGAATTTAAAGTCGGTAATCAATTAGCTTAACAGTTAAAAGTCATTAATTATCATTAGCATATTATTTGTTTGATACTAGCTGCTCCCCGTGGTTTCACCCGCATAAGTTTCGATCCCGTGGGAATATCGGGATAAAAAATAGCCTATATGTTAATCCAGAGTGTCAGCTAACTCCATACCAAAATTGGTCCAGCCGATTGAGCGTGAAGAAGTAACAAACATAAACATAAACACATACACAGACACACAAACTCACAAACTTTCGCCTTTATAATGTTAGTGTGTGATTACATTTATGCAATGATATTATAAGTAAAACCTTTTTACACTCATAATATCATATCATTTATGCTGTTTTTTTGGCAGCATATATAAAATTGTGTTGGTTTACATGTCTTTATTAAAAAAAAAAAAAAGGTAAAGGTCCCGGTCTGTCATCTTACGGACGTTTCCGTCTCGTCACGTACTTGCTCGTCAGGTGCTTCTAACTCTATGTTTTATATTAAACTAGCTTCTAGCAGACCGTTGTTTTTTTTTTGTAAGAAAAATTCTTCGTAATTTTCGTTGTTATGTTAGTTTAGTGGAGGGGCTGGCTATCAGTGCCAACCTACTTAGTCATTACGTAGTGCCCTAATGTTCTAAACTAAAAATAGTTTACTCTGTGCAAATAAAACACACATTACATAAGCGGCCAGAAGTTCAGTATTCGAAAGAATACAGCAACCCATATTTAGGAATACCCCAGTGGCGTGCATTGCATAAAGGCATATAAGCAGTGCCTACCTCAAAAATCACCATAATCCTGCCAATTACATTTTAGTGTGTGTGCCCCGCAATTAAGAAACTCACTCAATTATCATACCGGACAACAATGAGGTCCTTGACTAACAAAATCAAAATCTTCAAAACAAGTGCGGCAGAAGGCAGTCGCCAGACGGCCTACCCAGTGTGCCGTACTGGGTATACTATTCTGCCATCATACCTAAAGAAAAAGGGCACAACTAACATTTTTTCCAAAATTGAGTTAAGTATTATATACATATTTGGAAGCAGAAGAAAAAGGCTTGGCATATGCCAGTTTTTTTTACTTAATTTTGGAAAAAATGTTAGTTGTGCCCTTTTTCTTCATGACGGCATAAAACATTATTTCTACGTATTATTCGACTTTATCTAACCTAGTCTAACCTTACAAAAGTATAATTTGTTAACCAATCTTATTGTGAGAACATTACATCGAAATCTCCTGAGATTTCCAGTAATTTTCACAAAATAATGTAGAAATAAGAACAAACGAAAAACTTCGCAAATAAATCTTGTGGAGTGTTGCGAGCGTTTCCTTAGGATGTCGATTTATCAACTAAGAATAGAAACAGCGGGTTAACGAGCCTTAACATACAAAAATTGAGACAAACGTTCATACGGGGAGTTACGTCGAATTAAATCTTAATTGGATGAAAAAGGTAACGATTTTCCTCGCTGCAGAGCCATTGCATTTTGTACGTCGTTCGGACATACGCTGAATAAAACTCATGTGGTTTTACCTACACGGGTTTACTGGAGCACTTACTGAAGGGCTTTATTATTATCGACAGCGTAACTGCGTACACGCTTTCAATCACAATCCGAAAGATTTTGTAGGAAATTGCTAATCCAATCCAAACTAATTATGTTACCTACCTTTAAAGATAAAATATTTGATTTATTGTCCTATGTTTGATTGGTTGAAACGATTGAACAGATTTGGATCAAGACTTACGCGGGTGAAACCGTGAGGCGTACCTAGTGCTTTATAAGTTTGAAATATTCGTCTGTTCGACAACGTAACGGTAACTGTGTTACGCAATTATCCCGCAGTTTTCCCTGTTAATGGTCCCAAGTGTTGGTATTTCCCCAGACAAATCAGCCACAACTTTTAAGCTTATACAGGGTTTTTGGTAAAACATTAACAATTCATTGCGGTCATTGTACTCATTATTATGAACAACTTTTACTATGGGACCAAACCTGAAATCGCGAAAAAAAATCAGCTGTTCCCTATATTTATGTTCGTATAACTCGTCAAAATGTAGGGAACAGCTGATGTTTTTTTCGCGATTTCAGGCTTGGTCCCATAGTTAAAGTTGTTCATAATGATGATGAGTACAATGACCTCTTAAGAGGTTGTTAATGTTTTACCAATTACCCTGTATAACTAATATTTTGTATTGTTAACAAGAACCTTCATCTGAATAGCTTATTAACATATATTGTGTTTAGGTACGAAACAGAAAAATAAGGTAATATTTTAGAAGAATAATAATGCGACAAAAAGACGAACCACAAAGTCATACCTAATTGGAGTTTCAAAACCGTCATCCCACAAAGATTTCGTGTTTCGGCACGTCTTTGTTTCGGGGGAATGTACAGAAAAGCCCCCAGTATATGAGGTAACAGAGAAAAAACATTTTTACAAAAAAAAACAACCGACTTCCAAAAAAAACACTACAAATTGAAAAATAACTTTAATTTCGGAAGTCGGTGTCAATAAACGAAAACGCGGAACCAAAGACACCGACTTCCGAAATTAAAGTTATTTTTCAATTTGTAGTGTTTTTTTTGGAAGTCGGTTGTTTTTTTTTGTAAAAATGTTTTTATTTTTCACTTTTTAGTGGGTCAGTTTGTAATTTATCTAAGTTACAAAAGCCTAATGCCAACTGTTCATCACCTTTTACAAAATATTGCTTTTCCCGATGCTGGGACGTTAATTGTTGAGGAGTTCTCCCGGTAAGAACCAGGAGATCCTCAACAATCACTCGCAATACGCATTGTGACGAGCATAAATTGCTTAGCAACCATATTAAAGTAATCGAATCGCAACCCGTGAAATATTTGTCAGTGAGTAGTTCCGATGGCCATCTGTGATCTTCATCAGCAGCTCCACTTTACCAAGTGATGATTTTCGAGAGCAAGTGCTCAAGTTACTTTAAAAAATATCCAAATCGCTGTAGCTTTGCCTATAAAATTTGAGGGTTGCCCTCGATTTCCATGGAATCCTCCCATCAGATTCCAACTTGATGATAATGGGACCACCTCGAGAGTATACCCTTTCAAATAAAAAAAGAACTTTTGGAATCGGTCCAGCCGTCTTCGAGTAATCGGTGAACATACACAAGGTAGCTATTGTAATCTGTTGAGGAGTTCCCTTAACTGTCCTTCGTCTTCATCATCAGACCCCTAATGACAGTCGCAACCCATCTAGGTGTAAAGTTCACATCAATACAAATTAATCAAGCCCAAACACAAGGTAACTGCTGTAAATCGTTGAGGAGTCCCCTCGACTGTATTTCGGCTCCATCATCAGATCGAATCCAGGCCTTCATCAAATTGTAGTGCTTTAAAATACTAATTGAAAAAATTAACAAACGCACTAGTCGCTCCTACGATTTTCGAAAGCTCCCCTCGATTTCACTGGGATGCTATCATCAGATCCTGGTTTCCTTATCATGGGACCACCCTTGGCATATCCCCATTCCAACAAAAAAAGAATAATCAAAATCGGTTCATAAACGACGAAGTTATCCGCGAACACACATAAAAAAAAAAAAAAAAAAAAAAAAAACATATATACGGTCGAATTGAGAAACCTCCTCCTTTTGAAGAAGTCGGTTAAAAATTAAATTAGCCGAGACGAGGGCTCCGTATCGGTATGTTCACAATAGGGGAATATTCGCCATCTTTTAGTTACACATCCGTTTACTAGGGTGCAAAAGTTTTTGGTTCAAATTGCCAATTTTCGTTCTTGAAGGGGATCGTAATTCTGGGAAACAGTAAGAATGGAAGCTAATCTTCTAATGAAAGATAAATCTTGCACTATTTACTTTCCGGATTTTAAGGGAAGAAAATATTCTCTGGTAAATGTTCATTTATCCAACGAGGGAAAGTGATTTCCGAAGTAACTACTTTAGAGTAGGTACACGTATGATGTAGGTACTCGTAGGTACAGTCAGCCTGTGTAGCCACAAAACAAAACTACACATTGGGTACTTAATTGTAGCTACACTTTGATACAGTATTATGGAACACAAATGTTAGACACTCAAACATATTCTTGTCAATGTATATGTTACCGGAAATCTGTATAATCTAGTATTCTATACATTACCTAGGTAATGTATAGAATACCTAAAACGTTATGGTCATCATTCATCATCATCATCATTTCAGCCGAAAGACGTCCACTGCTGGACATAGGCCTCCCCCAAGCACCTCCACTTCGACCGGTTCTGTGCTTCTCGCATCCAACGGGTTCCTGCGGCCTTCACAAGGTCGTCGGTCCACCTTGTGGGAGGCCTTCCAACGCTACGTCTTCCGGTACGCGGTTGCCACTCGGGAACCTTTCGGCTCCATCGGCCATCTGTTCTGCGAGCAATGTGCCCTGCCCACTGCCACTTAAGTTTGTCATACTTTGGGCTATGTCGGTTACCTTGGTTGTCCTGCGGATCTCCTCATTCCTGATTCGATCACGCAGGGAAACTCCAAGCATAGCCCTCTCCATTGCCCTTTGGGTAACTTTTAGCCTTCTTATAACTCGATGTACCGATAGTCGATCTGGCACCGTTGAAGAGACTGCAGCACAGCCCATGTCTCGATCGAATCAAAGGCTTTCTCATCGTCCACAAACGCTAAGCAGAGAGGCAGGTTATATTCTTCGGTAGCAGAGAGGCAGGTTATATTCTTCGGTTTAACCGTTTAGGTAATGTATGAAATATTATTTGTTTTATACTTTGCCTAGGCATTCTATACAGTACTGTAGAGGCTTTATGTGTAGCACTACGTTTACAGCTGGTATGACAGGCTGGTTATAATTGTATGGTTATTCCATTCCAACATTCAAACAAATATATGTCAAATATCTTAAGATCGTGGTTTTGATATAAGACGTCATATTTCATATATTTTCTGTAAAGCTGCGAGGTTCCTTTTATCAATACAATAATTCAAAGTCTACGGTCTTTTAATTATAAAGTAGAAACCGTAGAGGTCCAGCGCAGACCTCTACATATGGTGGAGGGCCGAACCCCCCGAACTCCTAAGCGAATAAGCGCTTATTTGAAATACGCACCCCGCGTCATACGAGATTTTTTTCAGCATATTTTTAATGAAAAGCGCCAAGTCGCACGTATGATATAAAAAGCGAGACCTCTCGCAAAGCCAAGCAGTAAGCAGTGAGTATAGAACGGGCGCAGAATCGTCGCCGAGGAAGACAAAGCTAAGTGGTTGAATATATTTTTATTGTAAAGAGAGTGAGAGATGGCTCAATTTTTCACGGGCTACAACGGTTGCCTAGAAGAATTTATTAGTCAGTATAAGGTAGTTGCCGCCTACAATAAATGGCGTGAGAGTGATTGGGCGCTGATATTGAGGGTTTACCTTCAGGGCGCAGCCCTAGCGTTATACAATTTTAAGTATCACGAAGGTATTACTTTTGATGTTATGTGTGATGTCTTTCGAGAGGAGCTTCCATGCAGATGTCACAGAGCATTTTATAAGGCACAGAAAAAGGAAATTTTAAAAGATCCGTCAGAAAAATGCGGACAAGATGATGTTTTAAATGTAGATGATGATGCTTCTTTATTATTTAGTGGAAAAGAAGATAACCCCCTACAAGATGAGCAAAGCTGCCTAGAAAGCAGCGTGGAAGTTGATGGAGATGAAGAAGATGATGACGAGCGCAGCAGCCAAGAATGCAGCCATGCAGAGGATGAGAAAGAGCTGATGGAAGTGTTCGAGAATGAACACGAGGAAGAAATTAACGAATCGGGTCAGTTCATTCCAGCTATTGATATATGTAGTTATGTTTCAGAGCCGCAGGAGGAGCATCATGATCACGATGTACAAATCAATACAAATAACATCGCTATTGATCAATTTACTGAAAATAATTTTTCGTTTAATAATTCCAAAATAAAGGAGGATGACCATTTCGATTTTTCGACTACTAAGGACAATGCACAAAACATCGTTTTGCCAGTTGACAATAGTAAGGTGGATAGTGAAATGGGGTTAGTTGAAGGTGATTTAAAGTTGGATGCAGTCGGAGATGAAGACATAGAGGTGAAAGACAATTCTGTGCAACTTTTAGACTCATTTATTTTTTCTACAGATGGAGTTGCAGTCTTCAATATTTGTGATTTTGTCATTAATAATAATAATAGTATTTCACAATGTGCAACAATCGATATAAGAAAAGCACGAATTAAGAAAAGAATCCCATTTGCAAGAAAAATACGCATTAAGAAAAGAATCCCTTTTATCAAAAATGCTAGAACTAAAAACTCTATTCCAATATTTTTTTCAACTATTTGTAAATTTATAAAAACATCTAAAAACATAACCCTCCTTCTGACGCAGTCGGGTAAAATCAATTATCATTTTATAACGAAGTTTTCATTTTTAGAGCATAAATTTATTAAATGGAAATATAAAGACAAAATATTTTTAAATTGATTAAAAACTTTTCTTGTCAAGACATAAACCTTTGATTTTTTTTTTTGTTGACACTTGTCATGTCATTGTAAATAATAATATGTCAGTTAGATGTAAACATTATTATGACATTATTTTAGTTATTAGTATGTTACATTTTATTAACATGTTTTCTTGTGTATGTTTCATATGCTGGGAAGAGAATATCGGACGCGGCCGGGAGTGTGAGGTGCCATACCTCACAGCTCTCAGAGGTCTGTGAGGCGCAATGCCTCCACCTCTAAGCGGCCGGGAGTGTGAGGTGCCTTGCCTCTCAACTCCAAGAGGCCTGAGGGAGCGAACATATCGTCGTCGTCAATGTTTTCCAAATTCGAATAGGCCGGGATAGAATGAACATGCTCCAGATAATTATGATGCGAGTTATGGGAGGATAATGGTTTAGAAAACTGTGGTCACTCCTACAGGGGGGGTGACAGACACTCAGCTTAAGTTGAAACCAACTTTGCTAACGGGGCATAGCCTTTGCAAAGTGTGTTGAGTTGACACAATTGGTTCAGCTTATGTTTGAGCACCCACAGTTTTGTTGTTGATGTTTCATTGAGTTGTTATTAGATGATGATGGAGTGAATTTGAATTTTCCCTCTGGAGTATGGGCATGTGTTAGACTTTTTAAATGAACCCTGGCCTCTTAAACTTTTCCCTCCCTCTGGCTCATACCGTCCGATGGGGTAAAAGAGTTTGAAGTTAAGATCATCTAATTTTTTTAAGCCTCATCTAGGCCGATGTGAACTTTCACATCAATTGTTTTCCTAGGAGGCCTAGTCGCATCTTTTCCGTTGGTTTTGGTGGGACGAGGTTCAGGCATGACGACGTTGGTTTGTTTTAGTGCACATTGGCACTTATAAATTGTAAATTTACCTGACACTTGTCGAAGAGTCAGATATGCGGTTCGTTCGTCCTGACTTTAACCTTTCTCTTGCAGGAGATGGTCTCACCTTGTCTAATTCCAACGTTAGGTCATTTTTCTGTATAGGGATAGGTAGGAAGAGTTTGAATGTTCGAATGGTAAGAATAAAAGTCTTGTTTGGTGTTTGAGTTATGCCCATACTTTTATTCAAGGGTGGGCGTAGCTGATGTAGAGGCTTTATGTGTAGCACTACGTTTACAGCTGGTATGACAGGCTGGTTATAATTGTATGGTTATTCCATTCCAACATTCAAACAAATATATGTCAAATATCTTAAGATCGTGGTTTTGATATAAGACGTCATATTTCATATATTTTCTGTAAAGCTGCGAGGTTCCTTTTATCAATACAATAATTCAAAGTCTACGGTCTTTTAATTATAAAGTAGAAACCGTAGAGGTCCAGCGCAGACCTCTACAGTACCGAATGCGCAGCCGGCAATGTGTGAAAAAGTCGAAAGCTCGGGATGCCCTTCGCTCGCTCTTGCATCCTATGTGGACGTGCCCCCACTTCGTGGGGCTCCTATTCCTGTGTAAAGGGTTTAAAGTAACCTAACCAAACCTAACCTCGGGGTTCGGCATAGTAACCTAACCAAACCTTACCTCGGGGTTTGGCATAATATTTTAAACAGCGAGCGTTTGTAAACGGACGACGCCGTTCGTAAAACGCGGAATCATCAAATTGCCTGCGATATACTTATACATCGATACCTCTGGGCTCAAAGGGCGTATAGCACAAAACACAGGTTTTCAGGAGAAGCAAAAAACAAAAAGAAAAAAATTGTTTTCGTTATATATCTATCTCATTTTTAGAGCTACATAAAAGTATCCAAGGGATAAAAGTCTTAGATTTTTGATGTGCTTAAGAAGGTTTTTTCAAAAATAGGCCTGGTTTTGTATTGGCTGAGATAGCATGTGCTTTACGACCAAAAAAATTTAATATATGTCCTATACACCCCATAAAAATACGCCCTGAGCAGGTACACAGGGGCGTAAGCCCAACTTTTCATAAATGATGCAAAGACACAGGGGCGTATAAATTACTTGAATTGTTGTATTACGTGGTAAAGGACAATATTTTTACAATTATTTTTCTAATTGATATTTTATTTATTGAGTAGGCATCTATTCTTCGTAATTATATACAATATTTTTTTTTGCCGTTATGCTGCTGGACAAAAATCTCCCTAGTCCCTAACTCTCTTTCCACATCCCTCTGTCCAGAGCAGCTCTCTGGCAAACCTTGAGCGTGGACCTCTGCTGAATTATCAAAGACCATGTTTGAGAACCATACGTTAGGATGGGAAGAATACACATGTCGATGAGTCTTCTCTTGAAGTGATAGTGGAAGATCGCACGTCGTTTGATATTTCATGGCCCAATGGCTCTTCCAGGCATTTTCAGCGCGTCTTGCAACTTTTTTGTTTGGTCTTGCCTGAAAGAGGCTATTTGACCAAGATAGAGCTACTCATCGACATATTTAACCTCCCCACCCGCCACGGTGATCCTGCGATGCACGCTATTCATCATCAACTTGGTCTTTGACATTCGCTATTACTTCGTTTTCGACATATTCATTTGAAGTCCGACCTCTAGGCTTGCCGTACTGAGATCTTCTAGCATCTGAGTCAGCTCGGAGACTGAAGACGAAAAAAGAACAATATCGTCGGCAAAACGGAGTTGGATAATCTCTTTTTTTCAATCATAATGCCCCTTTCTGCCCAGCTTGCTGCTAGCTTTCTGAAGACTTCTTCCAGAACGGCCGTAAATAATTTCGGAGACAGCGGGTCTCCTTATTTAACTCCTTTATTGAACTGTAAAGACGGTTCTGTCTTAGAATTGATTTTAATAGCTGGGGTGCTGTTTCTATGAAAAGAAGTGGTGTCTATTTCTTGATTTTGTAAGGCGTTGCAAATTGAGGTATGGCTGATGCTATCAAAATCTTTTGAGTAATCTATAAATGCAATATAAAGTGGGAGCTGGAACTCTGTATGTTTCTCGAGAACCTTGTTAATGAAGTGGAGGTGGTCAGTAGTAGAATGGCCGCGACGAAATCCGGCCTGTTTGGGGGGCTGATGTTTGTCGAGGGCTCCGGCTATTCTGTTCTCAATTATTTTAATGAAAGCTTTGTACAGGTGTGAAACCAGACTGATAGGATGCTAATTGTCTATGTATGTTTTGTCACCCTTTTTGTGGAAAAGAATAATCAAAGAATGGCAAAATGTGCTGGCAGAATTCCGGTGTTTAAAATACTGTTGAAAAAATTGTTAACATGTGGAAGAAGGACAGGCTCTCTTATTTTTAAGGCTGCAGTGGTTACTCCATCGTCGCCTGGGCTCTCAGTGCTTCATGCTCTGCAGTGCCTCTCTTCAATTAACTGCTTCGTTTGGTAACTAAATTTACTCTCTTTGTATTTGTTCGTTTTTGTTTTATTACTGACCTTTTTAGTGCTGCTTTTTATGTTAGTGTATTGCGTTTGCACGTCACCTTCGTCTGTTCTGTCTATTAAACTAAAATATTTTTTAAATCTAAATTGAATAGCTCTTGGTTTGCTATGAGAGTAGCTTTATTTAATCTTCTAATTGAGTTTTTAATAGAAATAAAAAGAGGATAATAGAAACTAAAATTATGATGAGAAATAAAAATCGTTTATTTCACTTTTCTATAAAAGAAAAAACAAAAATATACTAAAAGTTTTTAAATTTGTAATGAGATCATTTAATTTTTCATTTTCTTCGTCATCTCTAATTTAATTTTTTTCAGTTTTTATGCTATGTAATCAGGTGTCTTTGTTATAATCTGCTACATCAGTTTTAAGCTAATAAAGCTTAAAACTAATGAAGCAGATCTCTTAGGTCTCTTTATTTTATAATAAAATGTAGGTCGTATATCACAAATATATTTTTATATTTGAAAGTTTTAAAGGGCGTAAAGAGCAATATTACTTTTCGAACGATCTTACACACTAAATCTTCAACCTAATTGGTTTATACAACCTGCCAATTTTTGTGGAGGCAGCAATATGTTCCTTATGCCACTAATTTTCAAATAAGTTGTGCACGCATAACGAAAATTACGAGGTCGTATTCGACATTTTTTTGCGAATTTCGCCACGTGGATTACACAGATCGATAGAGAATCAAAAACTGAGTGAGAAAAGTATAAAATGTCAAAAAGCCCAAAATGTGCTATACGCCCTTTGAGCCCAGAGGCTTGTTCGTTTCTTGCATGGTACTTACATAACATTGACAAATATATACCAAATCTATTTACTTTACACATTGCCAGTGAACCAGCAGGTATTCTATACAATCCCTGGGAAACGTATACTAGGCAAACTATGTAACAGACAATAATATTCATAATATTTCATACATTGCTTGGACGCCTTAGGTATTCTATACATTGCCTAGGTATTGTATGGAATACCTGAATTATACAGATTACCGGTAACATATATACATTGTTTTGAGGCTGAGTGGACCTACACACTGGCTGTGCACAGTAAAAATTGAACCTGGTTAAATAGTCTGGGTGTAATTTTATTTAGCAACTAGCTTCTGCCCGCGACTTCGCCCGAGAAAAAATTCGGGCCCCGTTACACCTGTCGCATCGCATCGCAATGACTGCCCGCGCTATTACTTCGTTTTCGTTCAGCGGTCTTTTTGACTTTTTTTGCTGTTCAGCTCCTAACAGTCCTGACGTGATGTAAAGTAGCCTTTTTTTACCCGACTGCGTCAGAAGGAAAGCTATGTTTTTCGAGTGTATGTATGTATGTATGTACATAATGTATGTATATTTCTTTGGCACGCTCTGTAGCCTAAACGGCTTAATGGATTTCAGCTTGAGAGGTGCCGTTAGATTCGTCTTAATTGTGAGAGTGACACTGGGTATATCAAAATTGAAAAAAAAAAAATTAAAATGGCCGATTTTTGGCGCAATATGTCTTCAAAAAAAAATTATTTTTCTCTAAACCTATCGAGTGGGGTATCAAAATAAAGGGTTTTAAAAGGTAATTACAAAAATATATATAACTTATATGGTTAAAAGTAATTCGAAGTGACAAATCGTAAAAACAGGTAACAAGAACTAAATCGTTTGCGAAATCTTTCACATTTGTAAACTAAAAAGCTGGAAATAAAAAAAGTAATTTAAAAAATAAAAAAACCCGACTGCGAAACTCAAAAGTTACAAACTAGCCCATTTTAAATTAAATAAAAGTTGGAAGCAGGCGGGACCCATACCATTTTTATTATATTTTCAAATTCAAATGGGTCCCGCCTGCTTCCAACTTTTATTTAATTTAAAATGGGCTTGTTTGTAACTTTTGAGTTTCGCAGTCGGGTTTTTTTATTTTTTAAATTACTTTTTTTTTTGGATGGGAAATCATCAAATGACTCCTCCCAGCTCTGGGTGGAGCGGAAGGTAGTGTCAGACTCTTACTGACTAAAACCCACCCGTGTTCCTTCCTTAGCCCTTTATGTTCCGGGCCAGCGGTAACCCTTTCGGACAATCCCGCTGGCCCGGCAGGCTTCGGCCCTAAGGGGCCCCTCCTCGATGCTGACATCTCTTTGAGGCGCGCGTGGAACACGTACGTGCCATATAAAGTATCCTTCCTTAAGAATTAGGGTATCAAACGCAAAAATAAATCTTCAAATCCAACTGGTAGTTCCAGAGAACAAGACAATCTCTTCAGCATTATTATTATAGGTCTACCGGAATCTCATGGCATAAAAAATAAAAAGATTTTCATGTGGCAATGTCAATCCATATGAAAATGACCATTTTTTTAATGCCATGAGATTCTGGTAGACTTATAGTATAGATAGATCCATTAGGATTGATATATTTCAAGCCCGTGCCTCGTAAGACATGTTAAGCTTTTGGACCCAGCTTTCATTCGTGGATCTTTGGCAGTCCTTACGGATCGTCAGAAGCCCGAAAGTCTGACAACCAGTCTTACCAATGGGTATTTTATTACCCAGTAACTGTGTTGTTGAGGTCAGATAAGCAGTCGCTCCACGTAAAATACTGGTAAGTATACATGGTGGTTAGACTGCAAGCCGACCCCAAAAATAGCTGGGAAAACGCTAGGCAGATGATTATATATTTCATGCCAAACGGTTTCATACCGGTAATGTGGTTATATACGAGCACTAATATGTCAACACTTGGCCACTTTGCGAAATAACGAATGCTACGTTGAAATACGACATTTTACATAAACCTATGGGTTCGAAAATACTTTGTTCGTATAACATAAAATTTCATTCGAATCTAAAGGAGAAAATCGTCTTTGTATAAAGCCAAGTGTATACATACTTATGCTAGTCACTGTACTACGCAACATAAATCCTTTCCCGCCATACCACGGCGAGTCTACTACAATGTAGTAAAACCATGTAATATGCCCACAGCCTATGTAAAACATAGCTCAGTTTCCCAGCAGATAGTTACGTCGGCAACCGCAAAGTTTCCTGGTTTATACCTCACTATTGAAGAGTTTTGTAGCAGAAGATTATGGATGAGTTACCCTTCATCCCGCCCTACTTACCTAATACCTATCGATTTAATTTTAGTCTAGCATGGAAGGCTTTGTGAGGTAATTTGGACTTTATAAGCTGAACGCGTCATGTTCGTGAACGGGCGCTGTCGGTTGAGACTGGCAGGGTTTATTTTGAATTGTTTCTTCATTTTATTGTTTTTACATTGTTTTCATTTAAAGAAGCAACAAACTTGATTTAAAAGAGTGTTTTTGGAGTTTCTTGCCCGTTCTTCTCCATAGAGATCTACGTTGTGGAAAGGGCAACTAGCTTCAACTTTCTGACTAACTGACCGACTTTTTGACAATTTAAAAGTGCCTGTAAAAGGTTTAATTGCAATAAATGCTGTGAGTTTGATCGCCAAGACGTTGCATTGCTAGAGCGGTCTTTGCCCTGAGATAGGTATTATTATATTGAAGCTGAATGATTTTATATTTTAATGTGAAAGCAACTTAGCATAATGATAAAGTGTGTGTTTATTTCATTTCAGAGAGCTCTGGCGTCTGGCGAAGTCTGGTGGAGTGAAGACACAATATAAATCTATAATATATTCTAAATTAAAGTCGGTTTTCGTGTATGTCTGTGTGACCGGGTTGTTCTTCTAAACTACGCAACGGATTTTAATACGGTTTTCACCATAATTTTGAAAATTTACTCAGTTTTTAATAAGTTAATGTTAAAATAAAGGCTCCTTCAAAAAGGCGCGACACGCGATAAGATCGCGCGCGACGCAAAGGTACCTACCGCAAGTCGGGCAACGAGCGGTGCCATTGTGTCGCGCGCGATTGTATCGCGTGTCGCGCCTGTTTGTAGGAGCCTTAAAGAAATCTCGATGTCTTGTCAAGTCATAAAAGCCGTGCGAAGCAGAGGCGCGTCGCTAGTTTACTATATCTCAGAGAGCTCTGACGTCTGGCGAAGTCTGTTGAGTGAAGACAATATACAACAAATATAAAATGCTGGGACCAAGATAAGTATTTTTAACGTATTCTGCGCTACTTACTAAGAGCAGTTTTCCACGAAGGTTTGCAGTACCTACAGTCACGAGCACTAATATGTCAACACTTCGTCGTTTCAGCCGATAGACGTCCACTGCTGGACATAGGCCTCCCCCAATTTTGGGGGGGGTTTGCCATAATCGCCACGCTTGGCAGGCGGGTTGGCGATCGCAGTATGGTATGATGTTGGAATAAATAGAGAACGCTGCTGCCCATTCTCCGGTAAGACCCTTAGTCGCCTTTTACGACACCCACGGGAAGTAAGGGGTGGTGCAATTCTTTAAGTCCGACACCACACAGACCAGTCCGACACCACACAGACCAGTCCGACACCACACAGACCATGACAGACATGTCAACACTTGACAACTTTCAATTGCGATTTTTTCGTGAAATGACGAATGCAACGTTGAAATACGATACTTTACATAAACCTATGGGTTCGAAAATACTATGTTCGGAATTACATAAATTTTCATTAAAAAATAAAGGTGAAAATTGCCTTTGACTAAAGCCAAGTGTATACATACTTATGCTCGTGACTGTACCTACACGAAGTAAAGCAAGCTTATAGCACACTAGCTGCGCTCCTCGGTTTCACCCGCATATGTTTCGATTTTCGATCCCGTTAGAATTTCTGGGTAAAAAGTATCCTATGTCCTAATCCAGGTCATGGTTTACCCATGTGTCAAATTGTATCTAAATCCGTTCAGCCGTTTTAGCGTGAAAGCGTAACAAACAAATATACCTACAAAAAATCAAATCTATTACAAGCTTCTACCCGCGACTTCGTCCGCGTGAAATTTCTTGCTCTTCCAACCAATCCCGTCGAAGTGAATCGCCTGCCATGCCCGCGCTATTACTTCGTTTTCGGTTAGCATTCTTTCTGACTCTTTTTCTTTTTGCTCGATTCAGCATGACAATATCATAAGGACATAATAGCTAAACGTCCTTAAATAGGCAGGTACACTCGATAACACAAATAAAATATATTGAAAATAATATGAAAAATATGAATTTATTGAAAATATATTTATGTTACTCTACAATATTTTCAATAAATTCATATTTTTCATATTATTTTCAATATATTTTATTTGTGTTATCGAGTGTACCTGCCTATTTAAGGACGTTTAGATATCATCGTTTCAGCCGATAGACGTCCACTGCTGGACATAGGCCTCCCCCAATTTTGGGAGGGTTTGCCATAATCGCCACGCTTGGCAGGCGGGTTGGCGATCGCAGTATGGTATGATGGTGGAATACATAGAGAATGCTATCATGTCCTTATGATATTAGGAACATTTGCTATTAGGCCATGTTGCTAATAGGACGATCTGCTCACAGGTCTTTTTGCTTTTAGGACATTGTGCTCATAGGACGTTTTACTTAAATGTCCTTCCGATACGAAAGGCATTAAACCTTTATAGCCTCAAGAATTGAGCTATCAAAAAAAAAAATTTTTTTTCAAAAACGACTGGTCACTCTCTTCAGCTTTATTATTTGTATAGATATATGGATATACTAGCAGCGCCCCGCGGTTTCACCCGCATATGTGTCGATCCCGTCGGAAAATCGGGATAAAAACTATCCTATGTCCTTCCCCGGGATGCAATTTATCTCTCTGCCAAATTTTATCGAAATCCGTTCAGTGGTTTAGGCGTGAAACGGTAACATACAGACAGACAGACAGAGTTACTTTCGAATTTATAATATTAAGTATGGATGGCGTTCGTCAAATACCGTATTACGAGTATTTATCACTTTACTAAGACGTACACATGGATTAGGTACAAAACCAAAAACTGGTACTCTATCATAAACTGGTGTAGTAAAAAAGCTGATAGCTTTACCGATTTTATGTCCATTTTCACTTTGTAAACTAACACATAGTATTTTCACAAATAAATTCACCACACACGACAAATTTCCAGTACACCAACTTAAAAAACAAAACACAGTCGACAGTGCTAGCCTACATTTGTGCTGGGGGGCGAAAGAAGTCGGAAGGCGACGTCATTGAGATCGTATCGTGCGTCGGAAGAGCCGCCTGATTTATGTGGCCCCCTAATGATCTCCTGCGCAATTGATGAGCAATTGTGCTCTAAAGGAATGGCGAGAATTGCAAAGTCATCAGTAGGTAGTTGGGGAAGAAAATTGGTGTTATTATGTGAAAGATTCTTTTTTGTGATTAATGTTTTTATTGAGACATGAAAGTTGTGAGAAATTGGTGCAGTTTTCTTCTTACATAGTTGAAGAGAGAATTTGCCAGAGACAAATAAAAAATGTGTTTATGGCTTATGGTAATTGGTAACTAAATGGCTGTTAAAGAATAGCATCGATAAGTATAAAAGTCTAATATTAAGTGTAGTTGGGAGAATTAATCTATTGACACGTGAAAGCACGATTATATGTAACAATTTTTTTCTTTCAGGCTTCCGGCTTCTGACGACTCGTAACGACTGTCAAAGATCCTCGAATGACAGCCGGGATCAACGTCTTAACGCGCTTTCCGAGGCACGGAGGGGTCTTGTTATGTAAAGATGGTCACCCATCCACGGACTAACCGCGGCAAGCGTAGCTTAACCTGATCGATCGACCCGTGTGGATGTTATTACTTGGCCATAAGCCCCTTTTACAGGCGTGACGTCATGTTTATACAACGACCATTGTTTATATAAGTAATCATTTATTTTTAATGCTAAGTTGTTTACATTTTTTTTTTCTAAGTTTGGATTTCTTCATTTTAAAGAGACAAGGAAGTACCAACTAAGTCATTTAATTTAATCCACCAGTTTCTCCACCAATTTAATAACAACTTCAATTAGGAAGGCAGCCGGCACCGATACAAAATTCTCAATATACAGTCAAAAGTTAATACAGCCACATCGGTTAAGTAACCGCACCGGGTATTACGGTCATAAATCACGCCCGAAGCAAATTGTTATCGAATGGGACAGCCGGCCGACTCAGCAGTGCGCCCCCACTGACAGCGCCCTACACTTCCCCAGGATACGACAGGGAATTTAAAAGAAGGTTTACTTTATACAGACGAATTGCGTCGTCTGGTAGGAGTTACCTTGAACCCCCCTCCATCCCCCCACCTCGATCCCCTGCTTGTTCGTCTTCTGTTTTAATCTTTGTCTTATCCACTATAAACTTTCGCATTAGCGATCAGTATTGTTGTAAGAAATAAATAAGAAAAAAAAATAGCTTTCTGGTCTCGAATGTATAAGTAACTTCTAGGCAAGCGTCCATCGTCAACCGCATATCACTTTCCATAATGTTAGAAAATTATTAAAAACTATCCTATCAATATAATTAAGTATCACAAAAATTCACAAGTAAACGGAATAGCAAGAAAATTAGGAGTGGAATATAAAAGAAAACAGAAACAGGAAACAAAATTGCTAGAATCAGTTCGTTTGAAAAAGGATAATTTGTCCAGCTAAGCTAATTACGTTTTTAAATCAAACCAAGTTTTTAAATCTTGAGTAAATAGGTTAGGTACTTTTTGGTAAGCGTGTACCTAACAGAAAACAAAATTACTAGAAACAGTTCATTTGAAAAAGCGAATCAAAAGCTAGGTGAGTGCGATCTCACGGTGAGCTTGCTGCGAACTCGCGGTGAGCTCGCTGCGCACTCGCCTCGCTTTTGACTCGCTTGCAAATCGCCAGTGTGATAAGGCCCTCACTTGCGCACCATCGACATGAATAGGAAGATTGGAATGAGTTGCTGGAGTGATAACTCAAAACTTTCCTCTCATCGTGTTCGATCTTATGTTGACCTAACAGAATATTTAATAGTTAGAAATTTAATTTACGACTACTATTTTTGAAACAAGGAATGTTTTTGAAAAAAAAACCGATCAAGTGCGAGTCGGACTCGGATACGGAGGGTTCCATACCACAGGCAAAAAACGCCGCATAAGACGCGTTTCTCTGGGTACGGAACTCTAAAAATTGGCTGTGTTCCACTTCTCTATTAGACTTTTTTTGAGATGTTGGCCTTCTGCCACTTTTCTACTTGCCCTTGTCCCATGCTGTACCAAAGTGTTTTAAATATGAACTTCAATTCCTGACTCTATTTCAGTAATGGCGACTGGTGACTAAGAAAAGTAAATAATGGCTGCTTCGAGAAGGGAATATGACAGGAGTTATTGAACCAATTTAGTACCTATTTACCGTTATTGATGCTCGCAATATCGCAGATTTTCTCAAGAGAAATTAATGTGAATGTTCCTGAGGTAATTTAGTCTGATAATATTGTATACAATGGCCCATGTTTGGTATACTTTTTTTTATTAGCCTATAATGTCCCTGTAATGTAGATAGATTCATAATAATTAGATTGTAAGTATGTCGGTAGATTCAAGTGTTTGATGTCCTGTTGAATTATAGCTCTGGTGTGGAACACTCGACTTTTATTGAATAGCCCTCAAACATTACAGTGGCGACGAGGATTGACAAATTCGAACAATTTCGCGTGTGATTCTTATGGTGTAGTGCATATTTTGATTAGTCGCGAGTGTACGAACATAAGATACGATGTCGATAGGAAAAATCAAAGAATTCGACATAAAGACCGGCACGTGGACATATATGTGGACCAATTAGACATGTACTTTAAAATACTGCCACTTCCTCCTGCCCACTGCTAGCCTCCCTACTCTCTTTCCACCTCTCTCAGTCCAGTGCTGCCAGGGACCAATCCTGGGTCGTAACGTTATACTGGGTTTCTATTTTTCAAGCATGGTGCAGTCTTAGTCATTTTACCTCTGATTGTGCATTACTGACAAAATCACAACGACTTATAATCTCTTTGGTTACTGCATAGACAAGTCTGTCAAAATCACATTGATCTTTATTGTCGTCACAATAAGGTTGCTGTTGGGTTGTTGTTGTTAAGCTACGGTTTCCTAGAAAAGTGGTGGCCGCCACATAGCGTCTGCAATTTACCGTCGAATGACATCACCAAAACGTTATTTATGAAAGTAAGTTTTTCTAGAAAGCGTTTTTGACACCGTAATGACAATAGCCGTTGCCCAAAGATCGTCGTTAGTCGTATAGATACATTCATACATCATCATTTCAGCCGAAAGACATCCACTGCTGGACATAGGCCTCTCCCAAGCACCTCCACTTCGACCGGTTCTGTGCTTCTCGCATCAAACGGGTTCCTGCGGAATTCACAAGGTCGTCGGACCACCTTGTAGGAGGCTTTCCAACGCTACGCCTTCCGGTATGCAGTCGCCACTCCAGAACCTTTCGGCCCCATCGTTCATCTGTTCTGCGAGCAATGTGCCCTGCCCACTGCCACTTAAGTTTGGCAATTGCCATTCATACATACATAGATAAATATTATAATATGATAGATAATGTTTAATTAACCTTACCAAATAATTATTATGTAAGTACCACAACCTCTAAGAGACTAATATCAATAAAATAAAATGTTATATTTACTTGTTTAATGTTAATAACATATTTTAAAAATTGCTTATTGTTAATTTGTGTCCTAAATTTATTTTTATTTTAAGAATTCATTTTATACTTTTTGCCCTACAGGGTCCATAATTGTACATTAGCTTTAAGCTATTATAATACCTCTACAATATTCATCATCATTCTCCTGCCTTATCCCAATTTATTTGTGGTCGGCGCAACATGTCTTTTTCTTCCATACTTCTCTATTAGTCGTCATCTCGGTAGTCACCCCCTTTCTAACCATATCATCATTCACACATTCCATTCATCGTTTCTTTGGTCTTCCCCTACTCTTATAGCCATCGACATCCATACTCATAACTCTCCTCACGACATTTTCTTCATTTCTTCGTAACACATGCCCATACCATGACAACCGATTCCCACACAACTTTTCAGTTACCGGTGCCACTTTCAAACTTCCTCTTATGTACTAATTTCTTATCCTATCCATTCGTGTAACACCACACATCCCTCTTAGCACGACAAACACATACCTCTACAACATTATGGAATGCAAATAAACATATGAATATGCTTAAGATTTAAATCGCTAAATTTACCCTCATCATACTTAGAGTAGTGATGTGCCTGGGGGCATTATTGCCACTGCCGGCAATATTCCCAATGTTGCCACTACCGGTAAAATACCAATATTACCAGCAACTTTGGCAATATTGCCAATGTTGCCTGTCAAATAATACCAATATATTTTATTATTACTGCAATTGTAATTATCGTTTAGTTATAATTGTGTAGTATATCGATCATAAAATAAAATATTTGAAAAACTCACACGCGTGTCGTTCAAAAAGATTTTTCATTATTTCCATATTATACAACGTGCCGCTACAATGGCGACATTAATTGAACACACGGGTAGGGCTAGTGCCCATTAATCATATATATAAGTATTGGTTAAAATAATTCGTAAATTGAAAAAAAATTTTTTTCAAACAAACTAAATAATATAATAGTAACTAAAATTGGGATCACCCTTGCAAAAATTCATTCATGAAATTACTTACCTACGCTTCGCGCGATCGTACTCGTGATCATCGGTCCGATTCTTTGTCGGCATTTATCAAAGAATCCGAGCGGCGCGGCGCGGCGTAGGTACCTACAGCGGAGGTGCTTAGTCTAACGTCACCCTTTCTTGTTAAGTACTATTAGTTATAACTATCATCACATCACTCATCACAGTCATCACTAATCACTGCTTTTATTTTGTCTCAGTTTTGGGTTAGTCTTCGAAATATTGTAGCACATTTTGTCGTGTAGGCGGTCGGTCTGGGCGTAAAGACCTAGAATCCACTGGCCGGTTTTCGTGGATGCGCTGAAGAGGTCCTACAATAGAGGATTAGTAGGGCATTGTTTTGAATCGCCATATCTCTCGCGATATGTCCTTATCGCAAGGGCGGCACTTTGATGACATTCTCCATAAATTAGGATCATGTCCGCGATTAGAAAACATAGCAAAGCGTCTTTATCTAAGTACCATAATCTAATTACACAAAAATAAATAAGTAAAACAATAGGTAAGCGTCTTTTTCGCGGAAACATTCACAACAATATTCACGACGTAATTATGCGCACTAGTTTGACGAAGTGTGTCAAGGACACGGGTTCGGCTTGCACTAGATTACTACAAAGGCAAAAAAAGAATTCGAGTGCATGCGGGGGCGCGGCGGGCGGGAGGGGGCGCCAGTCACCTGCACCATGTTCTTTGGCGGCAAGCGACAAAGGAGCCGCTAGGCGGCGGAAGGAAAGAAATATCTCTTTGTCGGTGCCGCCAAAGAGTCACATGTCTTTCCTTCAATTCGCCTACTCTTTGCATTTGTTTCATCCTAATAGTATTGCTTATTCGTTTTATTTCATTGATGCGATGTTATGATCCGTGACCCCGGCAAATGACCGCTGCGCGACAGTTCTTTAAGTACAGGTTGCTCTAAAATACTATTTTCTAAAATTTTAAATAAATCCGTAAATAATAACGTTTAATGGAAATATAATTGCTTCATGAAATGAAAATGTGAAAACGTATATGTGTGTTAAATTAATGTCACCATTGAAGCGCCACGTTGTATACTTATACCTGTATATTATATGTATATGAAAAACCAGTACAACATTAAAAGAAATGTTTCGAATTTATGCCTTTTATATCGACCATAAAATATTTGAAATACGCACACGCGTGTCGTTCAGAAAGATTTTTCGTTATTTCCATATTATATGTATACTTATACCTGTATATTATATGTAGATATATGAAAAACAAGTACAACATTAAATAAAATGTTTCGAATTTATGCCTTTTATTCAATACACAACGATTTTCAATTCTCATTTCAATTTTAGCAATATGGGCAACATTGCCGGTAAAATACCGGGAATATTGCCAAAAATGCTGGCATTATTGGCAATTTTACCCAAAACAATATTTTATTGTACACAATGTAGATTATGGCCTTTAAATGCTAATTTTAAGTATTGTACATAATTTCCATAGTTAATTTGACTTATAATTAAGGAATATTCCCAAATATTTCCACTCCCGGCAATATTGCTGGCAATATTGCCACCAATATTCCCACTTCGGGCAATATTGCCGGCAACGGCACATCTCTAACTTAGAGTGAGCTCACAAATTATTAAATAGCGTCTCCATGACAATCAAGTCAAGTCACTACGTCATTGTGTGTCAGAGGTGTCAAAAAAAAAAAAACGAAAACGCGACTATCTTTTAACGCGGTTGGGCGAATCTAACAATTTATATCTTTGCCGCTGTCAACATTTTCCTGACAGTCGTTACGTGCGGTCGCCGCTTTTCTAGAAAACCGTGAAATGAAATGAAATGTTTATTTCTGTAAGTAGGTATTTTTTAAGGCACTAGAGGTTAGCTTTAGAAGTGAAATAACTGTGAAAGGACTGTAGTAGTATTCTGTATGGTAAGTGATTGATTTCTGAAACACGAATCGAAATGTACAGACGCCAGCACATCAAGCTACCCGAAACTGCCAAATTTTCCCAAACAACTTTGAACCTTATGTTTTAGCGACAAAGTTGAAAATCTATTAAAGAAATTTGACAGATTGTAGTAACTTCATGTGCTGGCGGCGATCCGGATTATTTCACCGATCTATAATCACATTTAGACCCAAACGTTTATTTCTTGAACGAGCAGGTTCGTTGTACTCATATAGGTAGATTTGAGGGATTAACATTTTTGTTCCGGGTATTGACCGGTTTTTCAGAAAGCTAATCATTTACTGTGCGATATAATCATAATCATTTATTTGTCAGAATATGGTACATTATATGGTCTTAAGATAAGTCAATGGTAGAATTACCTTCTGCCAAGTGTGGCGTGCCAGGATTAGGAACAGACGCCAGCACATCAAGCTACCCGAATCTGTCAAAATTTCCCAATCAACTTTGGACCTTATAATTTAGCGATAAAGTTGAAAATCTATATTTTTTATCATTTAAAATAAAAAAAATCATCAGGTAGTCCTAAGTTACTTGATTACTTTTTTATGATAAATGAAAGGTACCTAAGTAGTTGAATTATTAGTCAGTAAAAACGTTATAGCAGTACAAATATTTGGATCACTAGATATTTAAATCCTAATGTGGTGTGTCACAGCTGAAGTAGAATTATTAAATATCAAATAACTTTTGGAGTCCACAGGTCCACTGTACATTTATTGAATTATTCCGTTCTGATCCCCTGAACCCCCCCTCCACCCCCCCCGCCTCGATCCCCTCCTAGATCGTCTTCTGTTTTAATCTCTGTCTTATTCCACTAAAAACTTTCTCATACCGGTTTGAACCGCTTTTTCTTTTGTTTTTGATCCTGAAGGAGCATCAGCACCAAAAATAAGTACAGCGTTTATTGAAATACATAAGTTCGTAATTTATTATTATAACGGATACGTGTATGTTAGTATTGAGGAACAACGACTCCACATTTTCGTCTTTGTCAAGTCACCGCACCCGGTTTGAACCCTTTTTAATAATTTGACAGATGGCGGATGAGAAATTATTAAGTTAGTACCAACGAAACTGTAACGGTTTACCAACATTCGATTGGCCCATGTACCGTTGGACTTGGTCAACATTATCATCAAACCATTAACTTTTCATCCAAAAGGACTTTTGACCCACGAACGTTTCCCCAACAGAACTCTACGTCAGTGAATGCTTAACCAACAGAATGTTTTAACCAAAAAATGTTCACCCACAGAACAAGGCCAACAGACACCGGGTCAGGTGAAAGTAAAATAAAAGCTTGTAAAAATAATAATAAAATATGATAGTTTTTAAATACTGCTCAGCCCCGACGGGAAGATCACGTGGCGGGTCTAAGTTGGTTTACAAGCAATAATAATAAGACGCAGTCGACCGTACCCCGCTTCGCGGGGATTTCTGTGAAAAGGGTTTGAAGTAACCTAACCAAACCTAACCTAGGGGTGACCTTCGCTCGCTTTGCTCGCTCACTTGAGCCGCCATCATCCCCTTCGAACCTAACCTGTCCGAGTCGGGGTGCCCCAAGTCCCGAGCTCGCTTCGCTCGCTCTTGTATCCTAAGTTCTATTTGACATGGGTAAATTGTTCTTTGGGTGAAAAGTTATTTGTCAAAACATTCTGTTAGTTAAGCATTCACTGACGTAGAGTGATGATTGGCAAAACGGTCGTGGGTGAAAAGTCCTTTGGATGAAAAGTAAATGGTTTCAAGATAATGTTGACCAACGGTTCATGGGCCAATCGACTGTTGGTAGACCGTTTCAGTACCAGTACTAACGTTATTGATTACATAATTACGTTATAAAATCACAATACTTAACTTTATAAAAGATTGGCTCGTTATAAAGCGATATATACCCAGAATCAGTCAACGTATATATTAGTTATTATCGTAAATAAGAGAGTGTAGAAATATAAAAGAAGAAGAAGAAAAAAGATATAACAAGGTGATTTAAATGAGTGCGCGCACACAAAGCAAGGCTGAGCCGAAAAATAAACGGATCATATTAATTTTACTTTTTGTTTGGAGTGGCTTTTGACTAGACAAGTGAGGTTTCAAGGTTTTTAGAATAAAAAGATTAATCTTATTGTCCTCCAAGTTTCGTAAGTTCATATTTTATCAGCCTGTACACATTTGCTGTCTGTGTGGTGCCGGACTTAAAGAATACCACCACCCCATACTTCCCGTGGGTGTCGTAAAAGGCGACTAAGGCGCGTACCGGAGAATGGGCAGCAGCGTTCTCTATGCATTCCACCACCATACCATACTGCGATCGCCAATCCGCCTGCCAAGCGTGGCGATTATGGCAAACCCCCCGTTTTAGGGGAGGCCTATGTCCAGCAGTGGACGTCTTTCGGCTGAAATGATGATGATGATGATGACACATTTGCTGAAAATGAGACGTGTAATGAATTGAACGATTTTGTAATGAAAAAAAAGTCATGATCATAGCATGACATGTCGCCTGTACTCTCCGAAGGGTAATGCTGAACGTACCTTTAGTACACCTACATTCCGCCAGTTATGAAGCCCCATGTAATAGAGGACGAGCCTATTGCCATCAACCGGGCACAAATTCAGGCCCCGGCTACTGAGAAATTCCTAAAGCAAAATCCCAATAAATTCCTAAAACAAAAGTCCTACACCTACAATAACATTGTGCAATACTTTTATTGTGCAACCAGCTGCGCCTCACGGTTTCACCCGCATAAATGTCGATCCCGTGGGAATATCGGAAAAAAAAGTAGCCAATATGTTAATCCATGGTGTCAGCTACCTCCATACAAAATTTTATTAAAATTGGTTCAGCCGTTTGAGCGTGAAGAAGTAACAAAGATATAAACATACACACACTCAAAAACTTTCGCCTTTATAATATTATAGTGTGATAATATTGAATCACCCCTTGCACTCAAACCATCAAATACTGATGCAATAGCATTGACGGCTCACAAGTGTCAATGTTTTCGCGTGAGCAAGACTTCCCTAGTGTTCTGTGACCATGTCAGGCTTCCAGACAGGCTTAAAAATCTTTCACAATATAGATACTACACGGTGCAATGAAAAAATATGGTGCAAAATAAATTGAACTCGCTCAAACTTTTGTTTAATCATTGTGCAATCTTCAATATTAACCCCAGACAGTCAAAAACATTGTGCAATTCATGATATTGTGCATTCATCGTCTAGGGCCCGCCTTACATTTTGTGCGACCTGGGAATCGGCCTCAGAACTTCACGCTCAACAGTAGCGCTTGCGACCACTAGACTAAGGAGGCAGTTGGAATTTCAATTACAATTTTCTCTCAGGATATTAGCACATCTTTATCCTAAACCTTGAAAATAAGTTTTCAAATTTATAGACCTCTTAAATATTAAATGTCGAGTTAACAAATTAGCAACCCTCAGTTTTCTGAAAAAAAACCACTTCTTCAGAAAGTACCCTTTGCAACATCAAAGTCATATTTTTATGACAAATAATTTCCGCGGCGTATCGTCGTAAAAGTCACAGTTTTTTTTTCTTCATTTATGTTCTATGAAAATATCATCTGCCTTTAACATATTTTACTTAGAAGAAAATGTATTTGAATGCAGGTATTTTTATTTTATTTTATCATGAAAAAGTTTGTGGGATGTTTGTAAAGAAATACGCCGTGTTTTTTATGTTTCCCCCTGGGTGATTTCGCTTTTGTTTTCTTTTAATGATTTAGCCTACCTTTCTGAGATGAAAATTATGTATGTTTGTGAGTGAAGACAGTGTGACAGTGTTGTTGTACTCTGGACGTTTATAACGCGTACGTCTTTTTTATTTTTTAAATCGTTCTCACATTATATAGTTTTAAATTCAAAAGTAATGATGTAGTACCTAACTAATATTTTTGTAAAACATAATTTAAAAAGAGTGTCCATGGAGTTTCTTGCCCGTTCTTCTCCATAGGTAGATACCTACGCTTTGGAATGGGCAACTAGCTTCATATTTTCTGACTGACCGACTTCTTGACAATTCAAAAGTGCCTGTTAATGGTTTATATGAAATAAATGCTTTGAGATTTTGAGTTTGGCACATGTTTGAAGTCATTGCCTTCATATAGTTATAACTACGACATTTGTTTCTAAAACCTAGATAAAGTATGAACTTTTTATTCTGTAAATAAGATACCGGAGTCTGGCCAAGTGCGAGTCGGAATCGCACACGAAGGGTTCCGTACCACAAGGCATAAAACCCGCGCCCCAGAAGGTGGTAGCCATAAGGGCTATCCGGGGCTACCGCACGATCTCTGGCGAGGCGGCAAGCCTCCTTGCCGGACTGCCGCCATGGGATCTGGAGGCGATAGTCCTCGCGCGCCTGTATGAGTGGCGCGCGGAGGCACTACGCCGGGGGGAGGATCCGCTTCCGCGGCAAATCGCTGCGGAGCGGACGGATCTCCGGCGCGATCTCATGGCGGCGTGGAAAGAGCGACTATCGCAACCCAGCGCAGGGCACGCCGCGATAGCGGCGATAAGACCCCTCTTTGAGGAGTGGCTAGAGAGGCGCCACGGCGCCCTCACCTACCGCCTGACGCAGGTCCTCACCGGACACGGAAGTTTCGGGAGGTTCCTGCACATCATCAGGCGGGAGGAAACGCCCGGGTGTCACCATTGTCAGGATCGCCCAGAGGACACGGTGGAGCACACGGTGGAGGTCTGCCCCGCTTGGGCGGAGCACCGCCGTGTCCTCGTAGAGGCGATTGGCAGCGACGGCGACCTCTCGCGTCCGGCCCTGGTGCAAGCCATGGTCCGGGGCGAGAGGGAGTGGGAGGCAGTCACCTCCTTCTGCGAAGCAGTCATGCTAGCGAAGGAGGTGGCGGGACGGCTCAGGGAGAGAGCCTCCCGTCCCAGCCGCCGCGGGAGACGCTCCGGGCGTCGGGAGCCGCGTGACGACTCCCGGCCACCGTAGGCGCGGGCCTGCGGGCGGAGAGTAATGCGTACGCGTACGTGTTCCACGCGCGCCTCAAAGAGATGTCAGCATCGGGGAGGGGCCCCTTAGGGCCGAAGCCTGCCGGGTCAGCGGGATTGTCCGAAAGGGTTACCGCTGGCCCGGAACATAAAGGCCTAAGGAAAGAACACGGGTGGGTTTTAGTCAGTAAGAGTCTGACACTCCCTTCCGCTTCACCCAGAGCGGGAGGAGTCATTTGATGATTTCCCATCCGCAAAAAAAAGGCATAAAACCCCGAAAAAAAATATTTCTTTTATACCGCTTTAAATATTAACTTTATTTTATTTTTATTATTTGTTGGTATAGCGGCGGCAACAGAAATACATCATCTGTGAAATTTCAACTGTCTAGCTACCACGGTTCATGAAATACAGCCTGGTGACCGACGGACAGACGGACAGTGGAGTTTTAGTAATAGGGTCCCGTTTTTACCCTTTAAACGGTACGGAACCCTAAAAAATAAGCTAGATGGAACAAACTCTCTACAGGGTTTATTAAATTGGCTAGTAAGCTCCCCAGACGCGATAAGTATTGATACCTATCTAAACATGATAAAACGAAAAATCAATTAATTGAATGATTTATTTTGTGGGGTCCTCGACCGCAGTTATTTTAGTCACTTGAAATCATCATCATCATCTGCCTAGCCTTTTCCCAACTATGTTGGGGTCGGCTTCCAGTCTAACCGGATGCAGCTGAATACCAGTATTAGTGTAGTAGTGTGTGTAGTATTTTAGTCACTTGAAATTAATATCAGTCTAAGGCCGCAAATTCGGAACGGCGGGGCATGCAACACGCTCCGTTGCATGCCCCGCCGTTCCGAATTTGCCAGCGTGTATTGTCGCGTGCAGCGTCGCGTTCAGCGTACACGCAACTAGTTTTCGCTAGAGCGTGCGTGCGAGCGGGGCGTCCTAGTACGTTGACCAATCGGAGGCCGTCATTCAAGGGCAAACTTATAATCAATTAGTGCGCTGGTGAAATCAAGAATTTTTTTTTTATTATAAATTTTCAATGCCGTTTAGTATAATTATAATCAAAGCACTTTATAGACATTCGTGTATAATCAAAAAACACCGATTCGGGTTGTCGTAATGTTTCATATACCTAATGTAACAAATTCTCCTAAAGAATTTCGTTGTTCAATTGTTTTACTTTTAGTTTTTCTTTCATTAAATAATTCACATATTAAAAATGAATTTTCTTCTAATAATACGTCAGTATCTTCCCATTCCATATTTTATTTATGAACACACCACTTCTTTTACTGGCAATTCTTGACACACTGAACAAAATATCACTTGTAAACGCTCGTATAAACGCCAAAACACTGATCACGCCGCTAAACTACACTCTAAAAACGCTGCTACGAATACACCAAGAGAGAAATCCGTTCAGTAGTCGAGCGTGCACGCTCAAAACAACGCGCCGCTGCACGCGCAGCCGCGCGCCGTTCCGAATTTGCGGCCTAAAACATTTTTTTTTGTAAACTTCGCAGACGTGATGTGCAGTGATGTCTAAACACGATAAAATATAAGAAAACAGTTTAACAGGGGACGTTGACCTCCCAAAAAAAAAACATTTATTTTTTATCGCCAACTACCATCACCATCGCGCATTGCATCGCCGAGCCATTGCGTCTCCTCCAAAAGAAAACATAAAAAAAATCGGTTTTAGATCGCCAACCACCATCACCATCGCGCATTGCATCGCCGCGCCATCGCGTCTGAGGCGCGGAGTTTAGCTAGCCAATTTAAAATAACCCTATGTACAATCAGTAAATCAGTTTTCCTAATAGCTATGATGATTGGCTGAGTAAACTAACAACCGATCACAAACGTTATTATTATTATTGTTGACATTATATTTGACAGCAGATTAAATTGAATAGGCTTTGAGAAACGAACTGGAGGTCCCTCAGCCTTTGATAGCGCGCGCGCTATTATTGAGCTCAATTCGAAACCCGACCGAAGTTTGATTGAACCAGTGGAATGTAGAAACCCCCATTACTCTTAATTAAAGCACACGTAATCGAATTTTGTTTTACGCTTTAAAGTCTGTGAGTAAGTTTTGTCTTAAAAATAATGTTTTGTTTTTGTTTAAAGAAAGAAGAATTTGTTTTGTTTTATTTCTTTAAGGGCGAAGCGCAGGGTAACCCGCGAAATACAAAGGATGATGCGTCAAAATGTCCCCCCAACCCTTACACCGACCAACAAAAAATGTATCTTAGTAAGATGATCAATTTTTACTATGGCGACATCTCTCAAAAGTGCGGAATAATCCGAGGAAAACCATGTTTTAATGCTACTATTTTTGGCACAAAATAACAGTTTGTGAACCAGTTTCTTTGATTTTCAAAGTATTATAATAATTATCATAATGTTTGTTATTACCTATAATGTATTCTTACATTTATAAAAAAAAAACATTTAAGTAAAACCTTATCGGTACTTTGAGGCCAAACAAAAATACCTAGTACCAACCCGCACTGGGCCCGCGTGGTGGATTACGGCCCACTCCCTCTCACAGAGAGGAGGCCTGTATCCCAGCAGTGGGAACATTATGGGTCGATTATGTAAAAATACCTAGTACAAGTGATAAGTTTATTTATCGGCTATTACTCTCTCTAATAAAATCAGTAAAAAAATATCTAACAGTCGGCTGCAGGTGGCGTCCAGAGCGGCGCATACACAACTCAAGAACACGATCTGAGTAGTGAAAGCGTTTGCGCGGTAGTTCTTCTACCGCGCAAACGCTGTCACCCATCGCTCTTCTATAATAATAATCATCTCCTAAAGTTAGTCATTCGTTACATCCCTCGCGACGACCCCAAATAAATTGTCGCCCCCGACACTTGCTCGATGTAAAGCTAGCCCGCGCTGTAGCTGAGCCTGCATGTTTAAATTCGAGTGAGCGATTGAGTTTATTTATATAGGCTTTTCTTCTCTGAGTAGTCAGATAGGAAACACCGTGTGGTACATGGGGCTAGGGCGTTACATTGAATTTAATCCACCGGCGGAACTGCTCAATAGTATTATAATTGATGATAAAATTAATATTGTACAGTCAATAATCCTATTTTCCGTATGTTTTAAATATAAAGGTAACACAAGCCACACAATAATTGGATTTACATTTTTGCATGCCACACGGCGTTCAGTGTATGAAAAAAAAAAACAATATTAATGGTGTTAGCGGTGGTGGCGGATAACAGGGTGTTGTGGCGCATCCTGGGAGAGGCCTATTTCCAAAAGTGGACTGCAATAGGCTCAGTTGATCAAAGGTGTTATGAAACCTTTAAGGTGAATGCTCCAACCAGCCCGCGAAATTCAAATTTTCTTACGTTTTTTGCAATTTGCAGGCCAGTGCTAGGTTGTATGTTGATTAAAATATTATTCGCGGTTGTAAGACATATATAGGTACAGAATTATAATCATGAAAATTATCAATAAAACGCTCTAAGTTCATAAAGCTGTTAGAATTACTTTTTCTGTTTTTTTTTTGTTCTGACACCTTTATGAAGTTGGAGGGTTGTATTGGTGATTTTGATTATTATAATTCTGTAACTACATACGTCTTACAGCCGCGAATAATATTTTAATCAACATACAACCTAGCACTGGCCTGCAAATTGCAAAAAACGCAAGAAATTTTGAATTTCGCGGGCTGGTTGGAGCATTCCCCTTAATATTGTTATTTTTAACATGTTTGTTGAATTCGAAAAAATAAATAAAACGATTTCTTATTTTTTATTTAATTTCTAAATTCCATGGATTTTGGAGTTAAAACTGGTTGCTAGTCTTTTTATAGATTTCTATGAACCTAACTAACATACAATACAAAAGATCTGTTGAATTGTCTCATACAAATTTGGCCATCATCCTTTTCTTACGTTTTTTGCAATTTGCAGGTCAGTGTCATGTTGAATGTTGAACAAAATATGAGCGCGAGCTATTTCATGAAATAACAATCAATGGGAATATATGAACTTAGGTCTGATTTTTCAATCGACAGATATTTTTTATTCGTGGAATAAAATTGACATCTGACAGATTTTGTATGGATGAACTGTCAAAAATTCAAAATTATTCCTCGGATAAAATTATTTGGCGTTGGAAAAATTAGCCCTTAGAGGAATGTCTTAGTGATTTTAATGATTATAATTTTGTAAATACATACTTGTTACGCTCACGAATTATATTTTGTTCAACATACGATCTGACACTGACCTGCAAATTCCAAAACACGTAAGAAAATTTAAGAAGATTCATTTCACGTTTTATTTTTGTTTGTAGTTTTATTTCTTTTAACTTTTAGTTAGGTACTGTAGAGGCTTTATGTGTAGCACTACGTTTAGTATGACAGGCTGGTTATATTTGTATGATTATTCCATTCGAATATTCAAACAAATATATGTCAGGTATATTAAGATTGTGTTTTTGATATAAGACGTCATGATTCTTATATTTTCTGTAAAGCTGTGAGGTTCCTTTTATCAATACAATAATTCCAAGTCTACGGTCTTTTAATTATAAAGTAGAAACCGTAGAGGTCCAGTGCAGACCTCTACAGTACATAGTTTTTAATTTGTGGACACTTTTAAATGGCAACTGTAAGCGCTAATTTTACATTATTTACCTAGATCTTAGACTGTGAGCTTTCTGAAGAATAAATCCTACTAATATTATATATGTGAAAGTTTGTGAAGATGTTTGGATGTTTGTTACTCAATCACGCGTAAACAGTTGAACAGATTTGGATGAAAATAGGCACATAGATAGATCATTTTCTGGATTAACACATAGGATACTTTTTATCTCGATATTCTCACGGGATCGAAACTTACGCGGGTGAAACCGCGGGGCACAACTAGTAACGAATAAACTTACAATCTCTTCTTGGTTTACACCCATGACCATTACTAGGTTCTATCAAACTGAGAAAGAAATTTTAAAAGCAAAGTAATAATAAATTTGTATTTTATTGCAGGCAAAATACCCATGTACAGACGCCAGCACATCAAGCTACTACAATCTGTCAAAGGACAATGCCAGAAACCCTATAGAGCTTTAACCCACCAAATAAAAGTTGGCTTACAAGCATGCTAAATGTAGCATTCTATTGCTGCTTTATTAGTGATAACTAAAAACATGTTTAATGCCTTTAGAACTTGCGGTTTCTGTTTGAATCTAAGGACAATTATTACATTTAGGTTAGGTACCTTAAATTTAGATTAAATGCAGTTACAATTGTAGAAATTATTAAACAAGTGCTGTATATTGAGACGCGAGAGATAACCGCCGCCGATTGCCGCCGTGATTATGCGGCGGTGCTCTGCCCAAGCCGGGCAGACCCCCACTATGTCCTCCGGGCGATCCACAAGATCCGTAGCAAGTAGCACAAAGTCGGCGAGTAGGCGAGATCGAGTCCGTGTACAAAAGCAAAAATCTTCGTGATAATATAAAAGTAATATGATCACAGAGAGATTAGGGAGCGTAAACAACAAACAGCAATGCAAACAGAACAGGGCGAATGTCAATGAATTACTTTTTGACATAACTATCAGTCAATGACGTTTCGTTACCCCTAATCGCTAACGCTGAAATGCGAAATAGTGGTTAGAATATACATTCATAATAATATAATATATTTGAAAAAACATTATTTTCGTTAACTGTGTGTACTTAAACCAAATACATATTAAAATCTGTACATAATACTTTAATAGATGTCATTTTTTCTTAACAAATGACTCGTTTTGTTCCGCGTGTGTGCGTACTAAGTAACGCAGATGGTCGCAATAAAAACAGGAAATAGGACTTGGGTTTTTAAATTCCTTTTATCAGTAACTTTTTATCCGCAAGTTTAACAGAATAACAGTTAAGTAACTAAGGGTCCTATTTTCATTGCATAATTTTGGTTAATTTACATTTCTTGTAAATTAATGAAAGGTGGGGCAGGATCTGGCATTGTCCTTTCTTTAATAGATTTTTAACTTTATCGCTAGAGCATAAAGTTCAAAGTTGATTGGGAAAATTTGACAGTTTCGGGTAGCTTGATGTGCTAGACGCCAGCACATCAAGCTCCGCGAAACTGTCAATTTTTTTAGTTTTCTGTACAACAACGGAAAAATAAACAAAAAATGCTGAAATTCCCAACCCCGCAGTTCTGTACCCTACATTTATTACTCCAGCCTCTTACCATGATTATCAATTTTCCCGTTATATTTAGGAAATCTCGTCTGAGGTCAGATTAAAGCAAATACAAGAAAATGGAGTAAATATTTACCTATAAAACCCCACTTTTTCTACCAAGCTTTACACTAACCGGCGCGCGGCGTTTGATAATGGAGTTAGGATAAGGAAACAGCGTAAATTCTGCGCTGAAAATGCTGAAAAAATTGTAATTTACAGGAAAATGGGAAGAAAAAGCGAGATTTCCTCCGTAAAGGTCAAGAAATAAGTTCAAATCAGTAACTAATGACCTTGTTTGTTGCTTAATTGAGTGTGGATGCTATTAATTTTGCTGTGGGTATATTTTTGGTCCATTTTGGCACAACAACGGCATTCCAATGTGTCGGTGGGTAATTTGCGGGGTCGTTCGGAGGTCACCGATAAATCTTCATTACGGTAGTGGTTAGCATCATGTCCGTACCTCGGAGAGATTCCGGGCATATCGTCAGTTGCATGTTGCTGATTGATGTTTTCAATCAAGTTGATTGTTAATGTAGGTATGTGTTCCTGCTTTGTTAATATTTCCAATTAGTATTATTAACTTCCAATTAATTGATCTAATCTAAATTGATTTGCAATACTCACCTCGGTAGATATATAGGTACTTAAGAATGTGACTATTATGGATTTACGGGGCGCGTTTACACCTAAACGAATCCAGATTTTCAGTCTTTGCTGCTTGACTAACTAAATTCTATGTTATTAGCATGTGCCATGGCGTGGATAAGCTGTTGGTCCCGGCTGTCATTCGTATATACAAAAGTCAGACAACCAGTCTTACCAAGGGGTATCGTATTACCCAGTAACTGGGTTTTGGAGGTCAGATAGGCCGTCGCTTAACGTGAAATACTGGTATTCAGCTGCATTCGGTTAGATTGGAAGCTGACCTCAAAATAGTTGGGAAAAAGCTAGATAGACGACGACAAGCAAGACGTGGCGTATATTTTTTGTGATGAAAACGCGAACGCTTTGAATGAACGAGCTAATAGCGAGGTAATAGAATCCAGTTGAAAATGACTTCTCTAATAGAGGAGGTCTAAAGTTACCTGGAAACACTTCAAGGTTTGCCAGCGTGAAATGGAGCGTGGTTCTCAGGTGTTCAATTAACGGATACAGTTCGGAACACCACACTGCACTCACAATACAAACCACTGACCTAGCTGTAGAGGTCACAGCTGGAGCGAGGTCGGGCGCCATCACTCGTATCGTAAGAAAACGTGAATTTTAATTAGTAGATATCGACAAGCGTGCAAAGAAGGGGCTTTTTAGAACTTGATGAGCATCGAGGTTTCTTTAATATTCTTGACTGGCCCGTTGGTCTAGTGGTTAGTGGCCCTGACTGCTATGCCGGAGGTCGTGGGTTCGATTCCCACCCAGGACAAATGTTTGTGTGATGAGCATGATCATTTGTTCTGTGTCTGGGTGTAATTTATCTATAATATGTATGTATTTAGAAATATATAAGTATGTTTATCAGTTGTCTAGTACCCATAACACAAGCTCTGCTTAGCTTGGGACTAGACGGCGTTGTGTGATAGTGGTCGAATATATTTATTTATTTATTTATTTATTAATATACGTAGGCAGTTAATATTCATATACACTCAAAAGCCTTCCTTAATAAATAATCAAAATTATGGTGAAGTATTGTTGTGTTGTTGTTGTAGAACATCGCGGCCCCACAGACATGAAATGCGACTTTAATTTATAAAGGTATAACATCACACCAGTATTTCTCTATGGGTATGCAGAGGTGTATCTATAATGTAACCAGATATCGGCAGTTACATTTAATTCTTATGTAATGAGTGAAACTTTTCTCCATAGCCGGTAAAAAAAACACAGATACTGAAAAATATCCCGACCTGGGGACGACTGAATCAACGAATGAATGACTTTTACGCCAAGTGTTTCGCGCTGTCAATCACTAGCCAGCCCCTTTTGCCTACATGCAGGGTCGTCTGTAACCTATTGGAGGCCCTGGGCACATAAGGATCACGGGGCCCCTGTGTAGATAAGAGACCGTAAGAGAAACTTACTAATATTTTTCATAACTGGGAGGCTAGAAACTTATTGTAAATGGCACTGCAAATAACTTATTTTGTCATTGAATCGGGGTACCTACTAATAATGCGTAGAATGCAACGGTGGCTGCAAATAATGTTTTTTATGAGAGCAGGCCGGGGCCCCGAAGATCGCGGGGCCCTGCATGGGCACTTGCCCAGAGTGTACAATGGACAAGAGGGGCCTGCCTACATGTAGTCAACATTCACATTTTAAACACTTGTGTTATATCAATAATGGCGATTTAAGCGTTTCTATTTCGAATCCCATATTTTAATTTTTTTTTCAAGAAAGCACAATACGTGTAGTTTTACAGTACCTATGCAAATTAGAACATAGAACAATCTATAATGCCTGACCTGGATCCCTGGCGTACATAAATAAGGTGGAGTATCTGATGTTCCGTAATAAACGTCCATGTTTGAGGGATTCGCTTCAGTCATGCGATCCTGGTACAGGCTCAGACATTTTTCACCGTTCCTTATTCTGTTCGTGCCAGAAATTGTGAAGAAAATATAATATTACAGAATACTAGTTTAATGGTAGACTATCTAATTTTGAAAAACTAAAGAATTGACTAGAATACTATTTATTATTTACACCAAACGAATAACAGATATAAATTTTACATAGGGTGACACAATGGGCGGTCTTATCGCTAAAAGCGGTCTTTTAAAGAAATACAACCTTTGGATGGATTTAAAATCAAAAATCAAAATAAAAACCTATTTCGAGTGCCTTTAAGAGCGTTTACGCCGTACGGCATTTCATACAAACTTTCAAGCCCTTGTTTTTCGAAATTAATGAACGGATTTTAATGAAACTTCCTAAGCATAAGCAGGATACAAAGGTCTAAAAAGTTAGTAGAGAACATTTTCGAAATGTCTTATATAAAAAAAGATAACTGGAAATATCTGTTTCTATGGAAAGTTTAAAATCGGTCTAATTTGGCTGTAACACTATTTTTCGAAAATGTTCTCTACTAACTTTTAGACCTTTGTATTTTGCTTATACGTACGAAGTTTCATTAAAATCGAAGTTTCATTAAAATCGTACGGCGTAAACGCTCTTAAGAGCGTTCATACAAACATTTCATACAAACTTTCAAGCCCTTGTTTTTCGAAATGAATGAACCGATTTTAATGAAACTTCATACGCATAAGCAGGATACAAAGTTCTAAAAAGCTACTTAAGAACATTTTCGATGTTACAGCCAAATTAGACCGATTTTAAATTTTCCATAGAAACAGAAAGAAAGAATAAGACATTTCGAATTCATAATTCTATGTAAATAGATACAATAACGAAGGACACATAGGCGTCGAAATACTCGTCCGCGTCGTTGTCATCCGGAAACGTGTCCAGAAGACTGGCAGCATTGCCACGTAAAAATATTTCATTTCATATAAGCCTATATTTCCTGGTTTCCTACATTTAATGGTTCCAAAGACCGCCCAGTTGTTAGTTGTAGTTGTTTTAACAGGCAGTTGTTTTAACCGTAAATCTATGCTACGTGGAGGTTCCCTAATCTTGATAAAAAATTGTTTAAAATCCAAGCAACGAAATGACATACTGGGTTTATCAATTGAACATTGCATCGAACTGTCCTGTGTTGAGCTAGATAAGCATGTCGTAGTGTGCGTTTACAGACCCCCTAATTATCAGAACTTTTCTGTATTTGAGTCAATGATGGAAGATGTCTTAGCGAAACTTGCATCCAATAACAAAGCCGCAATTATTTGTGGTGATTTTAATATTAATATTTTGGAAAATAATTCTAATAGCAGTAGATTATTAAGCCTTTTTAAATCGTTCAATTTATCAAATGTTTTTACAGAACCGACTAGAATAACTCCAACTTCTGCTACTTGTATAGATAATGTCTTTTGCGATTGTGATTATTTAGATAAAGCCATCGTAAATTATCTGCCGTCTGATCATAGTGGACAAACGGTATCTTTTAAGTTTAAAACACCTTTGCAAAAAGTGCAAATAAATTTAGACCAATAACGACTGGTAAACTAAATAGATTCAATAGTACCCTAAATAATAAGTTAAATGATCTGGGCCATGATATGGATGATGCAAATAAATTGTACGAGGATTTCTTTTCAGTAGTGTACACTCAATTCAATACAACTTTTGAAAAGAAAACAAAAAACATTTGCCCTAATTTTATATTTAGTGACTGGGCAATAGAGGTATTAGGATAAGTAGGGAAAGACTGTTCGAGCTGTATGGCCTTAAGCCTTACATCAATACTGAAACTTTCAGCAAGTATGTTGCTACATATTCCAAAATTTTTAGAAATACTTGCAAAATAGCCAAAGCCCTGTACATTAGTAATAAAATCAAATCAGCTGAAAATAAAATAAAAACAGTTTGGAAAATTATAAATAACGAAACTAGTAGAAATAAAAAACGAAACACTGATTACACATTGGAGACTTCACGTGGAGCCATAAGCTCTAACTTAGAAGTAGCTCAGGAGTTTGTAAATTTCTTTACTAATATACCATCAAAAACGACGGAAGCCTTAAATTCCTCATCCGACGTATCAATTGATTTATTAAGAGCAAACGTTCCAGCCTGCCCGGTTGAATTTGAAATTCAATTCAATTTACACATATTAAAAAAAAAATAATAATAATAATAACCCCGCCGCCGTATCTCTACGTTGACGCCGTGGTGGGGCTTGCGCGCTCCAAACTCTAGGCCTATGCCGGAAGAGTTTACTTTGCTGGAATAGGTCTAAGGTGAGGAGCCAGACCAAGAGAGATACAGAAATCCGCAGGGCAGCATGTGGCGAACTGTTGGGCAGTAGCGACCCCACGGACCCTATCTTCAGGGAGAAGTCTTGTTCCTCACCTCTGGCTTGCCTTCATTGGCCGGCTGGAGTGAACAATGACGATGAACAGAGCTCCCACCCCATTCTTGCCTTTATTGGCCGGCTTGAGTGGAGATTCGCAAGAGCAAACGTGCTCGGAGGAAGGAAGTATTCCAGTAAGATGCTGGTAGGGATCTTGACCGTACTTCCGGGATTGTCCTGATAGCCGTGGAATACCTCTCCACTCCTCATAAGCACCTCAGGACATGTTGCCCCCTTGTTGCTACGTCACTAAGTGCTAGCGATCGTTTCCGGGGCCCATTGTTGAGTGTGCAAGTCACCCCCTGCCATTTTATCCGTGTATATATAAAACATTGATCAGGCAGGGGTCGTAGTTATTCCATAGTTCTTGGTAACCAGTCCACTTTAGCCACCCAAACCCATAGTCCAACTTTTTATTTTTCCATATCCTGCAATAGTCCTACACCAACCGGGGGTTATCCTTGGGTGCACTTGCATAGCGCATACAGGGATAATCGTCGGTTGGTGCCGCATTTCATTCAAATGGCATCAGCCCCTCGTACGCCTTCCAAAGGACCGGGACCCAATGGTTCCGAGAAAAAAGAAAAAAAAAATAATAATAATAAAAAAAAAAACGGGGTTAATAATATATTAACCCCGTTACAGTAATAAAAGCTTTTAAGCAAATTAAGATCAAATTGACCGATGATCTTTGGGGAATGTCCATTAAAGTCTGTGCCTCCATAATTGAGACTATTGCACCTTATTTAGCCTTAGTATTTAATTCGTGTGTTGATCAAGGAGTCTTCCCCGATTTAATGAAATTCAGTAAGATAATACCACTTTATAAATCTGGGGACAGTAAAGACACCAATAATTATAGACCCGTATCCGTGTTGCCGGTTTTCAGTAAGGTGTTTGAAAAGATAATGCTTAATCAAATGCTCAATCATTTTAACACGAATAAAATCCTTCACGAACAACAATATGGTGTCAGCAAAGGACGTTGTACGACCGACGCCGGTGTAACCTTATCAAAACACATTTTTAACGCGTGGGAAGAGGCCCAAGGAATCTTTTCGCCATAGGAATCTTTTGTGACCTCTCTAAGGCATTTGATTGCGTCGATCACAAAACCTTGCTTTTGAAACTCGAGCATTACGGGCTTGGAAAACTTGCGCTCAATTTAGTTAGTTCTTATTTAAATGACAGACAACAGCAAGTTCAAATAAATGGTATCAATTCACATGGTTTAACAGTAAAAATGGGTGTGCCACAAGGCTCAATATTGGGTCCTTTCCTCTTTTTAGTTTATGTTAATGATCAACTCCATTTATTAAAAAATCAACCACAAATGGTGTATTTGCTGATGACACTTCCTTAATTTTTAAGGTAAATAGACGTGCTACAAATTTTGACGACGTAAATAACGCCCTACTGCAGGTCCAAAGTTGGTTCACTGCTAATAATTTAGTATTAAATGGAAAAAAAACTAAGTGCATAAGATTTTCTTTACCAAATGTAAAGAGTAGTGATTGTGAGATAGTATTGAATCAAGAGAAACTAGAATTCGTTGATGAAACGGTTTTCCTGGGGATCACGCTCGACTCAAGGCTACAATGGGGTCCTCATTTAACATCTCTTGCAGGACGGCTAAGTTCAGCAGCTTATGCTGTCAGAAAAATCCGTCAATTTACTGATGTAGATACCGCGAGACTAGTCTATTTTAGTTACTTTCATAGTATCATGTCTTACGTTATTTTACTTTGGGGACGGGCTGCAGACATCGATTCTATTTTTATTCTGCAGAAAAGAGCCATCAGAGCCATATATAACCTCTGCAGGGGTGAATTTCTAAGGGAACGGTTTAAGGAAATTAACATCATGACGGTGCCTTGTCAATATATCTACGAAAACATCATGTATGTAAGAAAAAACTTACATCTTTTAGTAAAAGAGGTGAAAGACATAATTATAGTACTAGAAATAGGGACCTATTAGTTCAACCAGGTTTCAGACTGGCTAAAGTAGACTCATCTTTTATGGGGTACTGTTTAAAATGTTATAATAAAATACCTCCTCACATTCTTCAACTGAATGAGACAAAATTCAAGTCTTGTATAAAACGCACACTATGCAGTCAGGCATATTATAAGTTAGGAGATTACATTGCTGATAAAAATGCCTGGCTCAATGCTGGTCCTGCTCCACAACCACAACTAATTGATTAACACTTGAAAATACTGTTGGAGCTGCTGAAGATTGTAAGAGAATCTTTGCATTGTATAAACTCAATTTCCTTTGCATTGTATAATTGCATAGCACAGATGTGAGTTCTATGTAAGTATGTACTATACCTTATTTACTATTTACCGGGTAATATGTCTTTCATTGACTTGAATGTGCCATGGCGGCTGATAGTATGTCATGCTCACACAAATGTCTCGCTGACGGTGGCGTGTGTATTGGATCATTTAGCTCCCTTCAAAATGGTTGAGCTGAATGGTGCTGATCTATGCGTCATGTTCGTGAACGGGCGCCGTCAGTTGTGGCTGGTCATCACTGAGCTGCCTCGGCTTATTTCTAATTATTTTATTTTTGGATTGTTGTCTTCTTACTATTTGCTGTACTCTGGACGCTCTTAACGCGTACGTATTTTTTTTTTACATCGTTCTCACATATAATTGTAAATTCAACATTAATGATGTAACTAATATTTTTGTAAAAATACAATTTAAAAGTGTCCATGGAGTTTCTTGCCCGTTCTTCTCAATAGGTACCTACGCTTTGGAATGGGCAACTAGCTTCATATTTTCTGACTGACCGACTTCTTGACAATTCAAAAGTGCCTGTAAATGGTTTAATTGAAATAAATGGTTTGAGTTTGAGTTTGAGCCCGGCAAGAAACTTCATGATTACTCTTTTAAAAATAATTGGCTTTTACAATGTTTTCTTATCAAGTAAAGGGAGAAGGAGAGACAAATCTGCAGGTAGTCTGTGGTTCAAAACAACCATGTCTGTGGCGTGAATTTAAATTGATATATTAAAGCCTGATCACAGAGTCGCGATCTGTTATTTTTACTGTGCCATTAATGTCACAGTCTTTGGCTCGCGTATTTGTATGAACGAGTTAACACGGGTCCAGATAAAATAATGTTATTTTATCGAATCCGATATCGTCGGTTCGTGTGAACTCACCATGGGAATAAAAACGCGAACACCACTAATAAAACCGGGCATTGAAATTAACGGTCCATTAAAATAACGGATCAGTCGTGTGAAAGACGTTACAATGGTTTTTTATGGGGCAACAACAAAAGAATATACAAGTATAGTGACAAGAACACACCTACATATTAGGCCTTTTTTATTATAAAAAGGCCTAGTACGTGTGTTCTTGTTATAACTTCTTCTTATATGTGTATTGTCTCGTAACCAATGTTAGCCTCCTAAAATATCTAGATCTCAACTTTACAACTGAAATACAGTCAAAATACACTTTCTTAATATAAATATTACGACATCTTACCTAACAATTTTCTAGAAAAAATCGACTAACAAAAATCTAATAAAAATTACACTCATTAAAAATCAAAAGAAAATGTTAAAAGGTAGAAACTAGCACAGACTGTTTACGATATGTACCAAGAAATTCAAGACAGTCTAATCGTGACGGGAACTCATTAAAAACTGTCAGTTCGCTGAAGTATCAAAGACGGTAGTCGTAGTCAAACCTTTACAGACACACACTTAAAAGATATTTGAATTAGAACGTATCCTAGTTTAGCGCACTGCCGCTTGTGAAGGCGAATACGTGTTATGTGGGTTGAAAGGGGGTTATAATTACATTACTCTTCATGTACACCGACATATGGTGTACCTATACCTAAAATAAGAAGAGATGAGAGCAGCACGCGTAGCATGACCACAATAGAAACAGATTTTGTCGACGGAAGAATAGACGAAATGACAGATTGTAAAGAAATCTGTCATTTTGTCAACAAAACCTGTTTTTTATGGTAAGTAGTCAAGCTACGCGTGCAGTGGTGGCCCAGGGGAAACAACCACGACTTACGAGTTGTAGGTCGTACTCTCGAACCCTGACAGGCGCATTACTTTCAGTAAATTATTTCATCACCACTGCTCTCAAAACGGTGAAGGAAACATTGTGAGGAAACCGGCGGTCCTAGGACCAAAAATTCGAGGACATGTGACATATACCAACCCACAACGGGCCCGCGTGGTAGATTACGGCCCACTCCCTCTCACAGAGAGGAGGCCTGTGTCCCAGTAATAGGGAAAATTAAGGCTGATTTTGCTTATTTATTATACCTAACATAATAATGTTGAAAACATAACTTCATAACATCACCCCTGTATTATCCGAAGGGGTATGCAGAAGCGTATAGTGTAATCATATCTTTTCAAAAAAATGGCGAATACTGGACTTGAATTAAGTATAATTTAATTAAAGAGTAAGTACCAATATACTGTACTAAGTATTTAATTAAATCCAGGTTTATTTTTGTTTCTACAACAGGCCGTAGTGGTAGTAGGTACCTAACCATTCAGTTATGTTATCATGTAGTGTTGTGTTGTGAAAGTTTTCTAAAATTGCTAGTAGAACCAAATATTACTGAAACTGAAAATGGTTGAAACTTTAATCATATAGAAAAGTTTCGAGTATTCCATGAAAGTTTGCATGTTGGTTCCTAACTAAACTAAACATATTTCTATCTACCGCTTTCAGATAAAAATAGAGATGAAGCTGCTAAATTGGATGAACTGAAGCATCGATACGGTTGTAATAAACATTCTAAGAGAAATGGTTAATTATTTCATTAGATATAGATCTATACCTCTAGTAAAGTCGGGAATCCTGATTATTTATCGAATTGGCTGTCAACTTAAAGTGTGCGCGTGTGTATTCGAATCACAGCTGCCATAGAATATGACTATATGAAATGATTAAATATGATTTATAAATAAATAATAATGAAAATATGATTGTATGAAATGGTTATAACACGAGTGTGGAACCTAAGATAGAAACACGCTTGTACGATACGACTACATACAGAAAGCAAAGCTCATAGAAATCTCTGTTCCTAGACAGCACGTTTCGCCGAAAACTTTGTTGATAGAAAACATTGTTTGTAGATATCTCGGTCCATAGGAAGCACTGTTGACAGAGATCTTTGTTCACAGAAAGCACTTCTTGCCGTAAACTTTTTTCATAGAAACCATTGTTTCCAGATATCTTGGTTCACAGAAACCAATTAGATAATTATTCTTAAGCAAGTTGTATTCCCATACGCTCGCTCTTGCATCCTATGTCGACGGAGCCCTATTTCTGTGTAAAGGGTTTAAAGTAATCTAACCAAACCTAACTTCGAGGTGCCCTTCGCTCGCACTTGCATCCTACGTTGCGCTTTCTGTGAAGCAAGGTATCTGGAAACAGTGGTTTCTATGAACAAAGTTAATGGCAAGAAGTGCTATCTATGAACAAAGATCTCTATCAACAGTGCACCCTATGGACCGAGACATCTACGAACAATCTTTTCTATCAACAAAATTTTCGGCGAAACGTGCTGTCTAGGAATAGAGGTTTCTATGAGCTTTGCTTTCTGTATGTAGTTGTATCGTACAAGCGTGTTTCTATCTTAGGTTCCACACCGGTATTATAAAATAAAGTCGCATTTCGTGTCTATCTGTGTAACCGCGTTTTAGGTCTTATAAACAAAGCAATAGATTTGATCATAGATATCCGTGGATTTGTTTTCACAAAGACATTAAATTATTTTTCACCATCATTTCGAGAATTTATTACGGAAGCTTTATGTATATAATATCTACATTAATATATTAAACTTATCGATGTTTTGTCAAGTCGTTAAAACCGTGCGAAATAGTAGCAGGTCGCTAGTTAACAGTAAAGGTAAGGTTTTTCTTTCCCCTGACAAAGTAACCAAGCTTGGAACGTGTACCAGATAGTTGCTGACATCCAATTTAATGGCACCCACATAAGCTACACTTCACCGTATGTACTCCGTTTGCATACAAGCTTTCCATGCATTATTAAGTAATCCATCAATGATATAATTGATGTTCAAGTGTCTGCAGGAGCCATTAGGATTAAATGCATGCGACTGTGCCTAATAGGTATGCATATGTGTACGTGTTGATAGACGGGTATTTAGCCAAACTCTAGTAATGTTAATCGGAGTAGGTATAGGTACAGTCATGCATCAATATTGCTTACGCGTTATAGAGTTGAGATTTCTGTGAACATGCTGCGCACCTTCCCCGCGCCCGCGCCGCAGGCCCTTACTTACATCTGTGTGTGTACACTGGCTAACGTCGAACGAAACAAAAACATACCGTCGTCGCTTTTTCACACGCGCGGCGTAAAATATTACGTATGACCTTGGTTGGTTCATACCACTGCTAAAAGTCACATCTTAATAACAAGTGCAGCAAGCGGGTAGCGTTGCGTATTGGATTAGTAAACACGCAGGTCTGGGTTCCAATCTCGAGATGAAACTTTTATTTATCTTTTCAACAATAATCTTATCTTTTTTTTATTATTCGATAAATTAATACACGGGAATAATAATGTAATATTTATTTTATTTGTATTATTATATTGTTATTGAAATATGGGGTTAAAAATAAAAAAGGTTTTTTAAGTGATTTCAACATTTTTATTCGTTATAATTTTAAAATAAACTACTAAAACAGTTTATTTTCTCATAAAGAACAATTTATTGAAGTAAACCAGGTAATCAGTGAACTACGACCATTAGACTTAAAATATTGTAAAAGGTATGTTAGTAATAAAATAATATTATGCTATAATTGCGGTTATAGCTTAAGTATTCATTTTCATTATGAAAAGAAGATTGAAACTATTAAACTCAAAATAATCCTTATTACGGATATGACACAATATTATTTTAATATTACTAGAATCAATTTGTAATTTATAACTTAATACATTGTATAACCCCCATTAGGTATTATCCATGATATCAAGTAAACGCTGGCGTATGGATCCTTTAATATTTAAACATATATCTGCATATTTCCTTGCAATGCAACTTCATCTGGTAACTGGTTGGTTAAAACCACTTGTTTCTTATTCACTGACTATCCTGTTCCTTATATCTTTTGACCCTCCGACTCACAGTGGGTTATTTCTCTAAAACAAAAAAGGAATATTGTAAGGCTACTAGAAAAATTATAAAATATTATTACTTTTTTAAACAAAATTATTTTGAAAATAGTTCAAATGTTACAAAATGATTATATTATTTATTTTCCCAACTTACATCTATCCTTACAGGGCAACCTATTGCGATAGTGAACTATTATCTACCTAATCTCTTATCCTAACTTATTATTAACTCCTTATTATAATTAAATTTTGTAACATATTACAGACAATGCATTCTTTGTGAACTCACTCAGAGAACAACAGAATAGGTCCGAGTCACTAGCGATGAGGTTTAGAGTGCGGAGTGCACGCGTCAGTGGCGCCTCACTTAAAAGATTGGTCCGAGCGCGCGGCTCCGCCAACAGCCTTGGCTGTCATCTTCGCCACACGTACCTGTCCGGAACACACAAACCTATGTGCCCTAATATTATAATTTATGTGCCCTAATATTATAATTTATACTTATTGCTATATTCATCATTCCAAAAGTAAATAAATAAAATCTTGGAAATATATTTTTTTTCTTCTATTTAGACCCTATGGTAAATATAAAACGTTTAATAAAATAACTACAAGGATCAGCAGTTATACTTTAATTAAATAAATGTTCGATAAAATAATTAAATCATAATACTCACAGTCATCAAATATTTGTGATATAATATTGAGTCCACTTTTACCCAGCGTGATAATATCCGCTTTCATCTCAATATTTAAATTTGCTTGCATTTCAAAATGAACAACACCGCTAATAGATTAAACACACTTCACTAACCCACAATATCAAATTATTATCAACCAACAAAGAACCACACAAGTATTTAGTCGCGGTGAATGGTGCATCTGTCCACCTTATAATTTATTTATTTCGATTTCTGAGGGTACCTATAAAGTTTTACGAACTATGTGAACAAGACGAACATGACACGGAACTACATGTATATTCAATTGCGTGATTATTCGAGTAATATGCGGGTGTGTGTGTGTCAAATTACTCATTATAAGAAGGTCGTAAGTCAAACTAAACGTCAAGCAAGCATATGGACTTCAGAAGCCTACCGTACCTAATCATGTTCGATTAACAATTTATGTAGGTAGGTACAAATATGAGTTTATGGAACTAAAACCCTTACTTTAAATCCTACACAATGAACTTCAGTTTACGCTACAACTTCAAACATTTTTATAACTTTTTCAGTAGTCCTAGTCACTCTAAAATCAACTTAATAACCATTAAAATAAAGTTGATATTTGTTTAACTTGAAATAATATTAATTTGAAACCTAGGTTTGAATAGACTTTAAGTACATACATATGTGTCAGAGGTTGTAAAAAGTTACAAAAATGTGAGAGTTAATTAAGAATTTGTTTATTTTATATAGTTTTTTTTTCTGTGATTATACTTCACTCCTCGTCCTCGAGATTAGTTTTCACATGTAGTATCGCATAGAAGTCATCACTTCAGCACTAGTTGAGAATATTCCTTTGCCAATTTTTATTTTTATTTTGATATGGGTACTCATATTACTCGGTGACCGCTATTACGCTGGTTCCTCATTCGCAGTTTAGTGCTCGGCCACTCAAGACACTATCGTCATAAATAATTCAAGTACCATTATTTCGTGCCCATTATGCCGAAACGTAAAGTATCTAGGACGTGTGAAGAAGAGCTTGAACATTTAAAGCGCAAATTGCGTAAACTAGAAAAGAAAATTCACACCAACAATACCGTGGAACTAACCGAGGAATCACCGGGAACCGTCTATGGCGTTGAAACAGGTATGTACTAATATTTGTAAAAGTGAAAGTGTTAACTTTATAGCGGGTTGTTAGGGGTACCTACATAATGCAAACCAGAATAAGCCATTGGGGGATTTTTTCGTTGCAATTTAAATGTGACTGTTGGCGTTCAATTCATTGGGGATTGTTACCTTACCTGAACAAGATAACGTTTGTTATCAAATATGTGCAATTCTGTAGTTAAAAAAAAAACGAGTACCCTTATAAATTCGACGTATTTACGTTGCGATGATAATAAGTGTGTAACCTGAATAGCCATTTCACCGCACGCTTAGTGATATAATAAAACCGATTATCATAACCGATATTCGTGTTTTTTTTCTAGACCCACCTGATGCGCTAGAGCCAACTGATTGGCTGAGCGATGAACACGAACCGGAAACGTTCGAAGTCGTGGACACCAATGTCATTGAGCAATCATTACCAACTAATGATATCCAAAACGACATACTGGCTCCTCAAGAACAGCCTGGCACGTCCGCGCCACCCATACAAGAGGAGGTCACAGTCATAGCGCAATCTAACAAATGTTTAGACACTGAAGTTCTGGAAATCCTCGGTGAAGACCCTTCACTAGCGGAAAAACGTGGAAAGGATATTCATGAAGAAATAGCTTCTCGATTTGGACATATAGCCTCAGAGGGATTAAACAAAGACACCAGAAAAGAGCTAATGTTAAAGTACCCGCTTCCTGGAAATTGTCTTCGTGTCGACTCCCCTAAAATAAATCCGGAAGTCAAAGCCGCTATGCAAAAAAGCTTCATAAAACGAGATAAAGGCATTGAAGCCAAACAAAAGCAGGTGGCAAGTGCAATATCATGCCTGGGTGAGATAATCACAACACAATTAAACTCTGAAAATAAAGACAAGGAGTTACTTCAAAAATTGATGGATCTTGGCAGATTAATTTGCGACGTTCAGCACTCTGACTCAGTGACAAGAAGAAACTTTATATTATTTTCACTGAAAAAGGACATGTCGGAACATCTTTCAAGTACAAAGATTGACGCTTTTCTATTTGGGGAAACGTTAGCTGACACGTTAAAGGCAGCCAAGTCAATAAATAAATCTGGGGTCGAGCTTAAAGCTGACCAACCTAACTCATCGAAGCGATCAAAATTCCCTAACCAAAGGAATTTAAACAGGAAGGCTCCCGGTCCGGCTTACAGGCAGTCGGGCCCTCCGCAGAGGAGCCGCGAGCCTGCACCGAGCACACGCGCAGCCCCGCCACCACCCGCGCACTCATCGAGACCGTGGCCGCGTCAGCAGCCGCCGCCGCCTCCGCCCCCTGCTCAAACTCGACGCCGCCTGTAAATACAGTTGAGTATGCCGGTCGCTTACATCTTTTTAAAACACAATGGTCACTTATAACAGAGGACCGCGCAGTCCTCTCTTGGATTGACGGTTATAAAATCCCTTTCTCAAGTCCACCAATTAAAAATTATATTCCGTCTACCCCAACACTGTCTAATAAAGAAAAAAGACAGTTCAATGAGGCAATAGGCGATTTATTACGTATCGGTGCGGTATCCCTATGTGTATGTGAACCGTGCGAGGGCCAGTTTATATCAAGCATTTTTCTTATCCCCAAGCCTAGTGGAAATTATAGATTTATATTAAATCTCAAAAATCTTAACCGCTTCATAAATACTGATCATTTTAAGCTGGAGGACCTCCGTACAGATATTAAACTTGTAACACAAGATTGTTGGATGACTACCCTCGACCTAAAGGAGGCATACCACTTGGTGAAAATTCATGACGACTTCAAAAAATACCTTCGATTTATTTATGATCAAAAACTATACCAGTTTAACGTGCTACCATTCGGGCTTAATACCGCTCCGTTCGTATTCACGAAAATAACCAAACCAATAGTTAAATTACTCCGAACCGCTGGTTTGCTCTCGACTCTTTTTTTAGATGATTGGATTCTATTGGGACGTACCTCTTCAGATTGTGTACTAAACCTTAACGTTACCAAAAAGTTACTGGTTTCACTTGGCTTCATTATCAATGAAGAAAAGAGTATTTTCGTACCCTCCATGAAATGTAAATTTTTAGACATGATCATTAACTCCCACAAGCTTACCCTAAGCTTGCCCCAAGAAAAAAGGGCGCGCATTAGTTCCGAATTACAAGCTTTTCAAAAGTTGCGTCGATGTTCAGTCAGGAAATTAACTCAATAAACGGGTTTACTTGTGTCAGCTTGCCCTGGAATAGAATACGGGCTTCTCCATACCAAGGAACTAGAGCGCTGCAAATTTCTTAACCTGAAAAAAGAGGATGATTATGAAAAAGTCATAAATATCCCCGACTCATTGCAGATAGATATTCAATGGTGGCTTAATCACATTTTGAATTCAGTACGTCACATAAGAAGTGACGATTCTCTGACGCCTCAAAGACGGGGTGGGGCGCAGCCTGTATGGGCAATACAGCTAGTGGTAGTTGGTCAAACACCGAGCGCAAAAAGCACATCAACTATCTTGAATTGTTAGCTGCTTTTATTGCTCTAAAGATCTTTGCAAAAGACCTGTCCGACTGCCAGATTCTTTTGCGCGTAGATAACTCAACTGCAGTTGCCTATATCAACCGGATGGGTGGTGTTCAGTACCCACACCTTACACAAATTACAAGAAAAATTTGGGAATGGTGCGAGGATCGAGGATTGTACATTTATGCATCTTATATAAAATCTAGTAATAATGTTGTGGCAGATGCAGAGTCACGGAAAAACCACCCAGACATTGAGTGGGAGTTAAACGATCGGGCCTTCGACCACATAACTCATTGTTTTGGCTCACCCGAGATTGACCTATTCGCAAGCCGCATCAACAAAAAATGTGAAGCCTATTCTCATGGAATAGGGACCCTGATGCAGTAGCTATCGACGCCTTCACAGTATCCTGGGCGAAAACGCATTTCTATGCTTTTCCCCCTTTCTCGATAATTTTGAAAGTTCTCAGGAAAATAATCTCCGAAAAATCTAAAGGTACTGTAGTTGTCCCGTCATGGCCCACCCAGCCGTGGTATACAGTTTTTCAAGCCGTTACAGTCTCTAAAGTTTTATCCTTTCCACCTCACAAAATAGCTTTAATCTCGCATTCCAGCTCCAGTCGGATACACCAGACGATTACCCTGGAGGCTGCTGTCTTATCCGGGAGGCACTATCAAGAAGAAGCGTACCACCATCCTCACTGGAAATAATGATGGCGTCGTTATCGACCAACTCCCTCAAGCAATACGACACATGCCTGAGGAAATGGTGGAACTACTGTAAAAATATTCACTCCAATATGTTTATTGCGTCTATTCCTACTGTCATACATTTTTTAACTCAACAATATCATCAGGGTTCGCAATATGGTACCCTCAATTCTTGTAGGTCGGCTCTCGCAATTTTATTAGGATCAAACATATCTAAAGATGACAGAATACAGAGATTCTTCAAAGGCGTGTTTCGTCTTCGACCATCTTTACCAAAGTAAGTATAGCTACGCATGGGACACGAATTGCGTACTTGAACACCTTAGTCAATGGCACCCAAATGAAGAGCTGTCATTTGATAAATTAACTAGGAAAACAACCACATTACTAGCACTTACAACCGCCCATAGATTACAAACGTTATCAAAAATAAATATCAAAAACATTACTGTTGCACCAAATCACATCACTATTAGAATCCCAGATATCATCAAAACTTCTAAAGCAGATTCTAAACAACTAATGCTTTACATTCCATTCTTTAATCAAAAACCTGCAATTTGTCCCGCTGCCACATTGCTCTGCTATACAAATAAATCGACGCCCTCTGACCCTCTGTTCGTAGGTATAAATAAGCCGCACGAAGCAGTTGGCACCCAAACCCTCAGCCGCCGGGTAAAAACGACACTAAGTGAGTGCGGGATCGACACGTCCGTGTTCTCTGCGCACAGCACAAGGCACGCCAGCACGTCGCGCGCGCACTCACTCGGAGTAAGCGTCGATGCTATCCGCAACACAGCCGGCTGGAGTAGCAACTCAACTGTGTTTGCGAGGTTCTACAATAGAACGATTTTGAACAATGATTGTACATCCTTGGCTCATTCGATTATCAATAACTAATACACATTTCTTTATTTGTATGAAATTATTTACATTACTATTTCGTAACTGTTACGATTATTATAAGAATAATTTGTATTCATGTTATGTAAGGCAGAAGAAATTTCTTTCATTTTTAAGTTGAAGTGAATTTTAAAAATTTTACTTTGTAACATTAAAAGAAAGAGGTTTAAGTATATACCTAATCACTTTTTTGGAAAATAAACATTCGTTTAATCTAAAAGGTTGTATCATTGAAGATATTTCCCTTACATACTCTCAAATTCTACATGTGACAACTAATCTCGAGGACGAGGCGTTTCGTATAATTATGATAGAACTTCACTTACAGGTAAGTTCGTTTAATCATCAATTACTTAGATCTTGTTCACTCAAAACTTCGCCACTTCGCCGGTGTCGTCGGTGGCAGCGCAGAAGTCACTTTGACTGCATGCAAAAACATAGCCTAGCCTTTGCTTTGTCTGCATAGTTTAGTGTAATTAAATAAGATACAGCAAAATATCTGTAACTTGTGGTCTTAGGCAGAGTGCAAACACTCTGGGACTGTTTTTGTCGATGAAAATATAATAGGTAAACTATACATAAGATCAACAGACACTAGGTCTCACAAAATTAAATACTGAAATAATTAACACTTTCTAGGTGCAGACGCCAGCACACAGTAGCTGATGTGCTGGCGTCTGTACATTACCGATTGCCAAAAAGGAAAAAGTCATCGTCATCATCAGCCTAAAGCAGTCCAATGTTGGACATAGGCCTCTCCAATTGCAAGCCATTTAGCTCAATTGTCGGCCACTTTCATCCAACTGCTACCAGCCACCCTGCGAAGATCGGCGCTCCACCTAGCTTGAGGACGAGCTACCTTAAACTCAAACTCAAAGCATTTATTTCAATTAAACCATTTACAGGCACTTTGGAATTGTCAAGAAGTCGGTCAGTCAGAAAATATGAAGCTAGTTGCCCATTCCAAAGCGTTGGTACCTATGGAGAAGAAGGAAACTCCATGGACACCCCTTTTAAATTATATTCTTACAAAAATATTAGTTACATATTTAATGTTGAATTTATAATTATACGTGAGAACGCATAATTATAAATTCAAGCATAGATCAGCACCATTCAGCTCAACCATTTTGAAGGGAGCTAAATGATCCAACACACACGCCACCGTCAGCGAGACATTTGTGTGAGCATGACATACTATCAGCCGCTTCTTCTTCTTAGCGTGTCGATAGCAATCTAAATGTACTCGGCCCAGAATTCGGCTACTTGTTTGGCGCCTTCATCACCGTCCATCAGTTCCTGTAACGTGCAGCTGACATTACACGCAGGACGCGATATTAAGTGTCCCATCGTTTGTGGGACAGCACCACATTTACACTCCAAGGCGGAGTCATCTATGAATCTCCACCTGAACAGGTTTTCCCTGCTTCGGCCTACCTGGGTCCGGAGTCTGTTTAAAGACTTCCAGATTACCCAAGGTAACTCATGTCCAGTTGGGAGATCTTCAGCGGGTGGGACGAACGGTTTGGGTAAGGTAGCACTGTCTCGCCACAGCTTCAGTCTCTCTTGTGATGGTCCGCTAGAGAGTGGAACGACACACTTTAAAAAACTGTTTCGGCTTTTCAGCCTTTGTGGTACAAGTATGTTGTCGTGCAAAGGGTGTCGTGTGTCGGAGACCATTTTGGCTCTTTCGCTGGAGCTTGCCACCGCTCTGCGAACCACTGGTGGCGCTATTCCTGCTAGCGGATACAGCATTTGTACCGGGGTTGGTTTTAGGCAGCCAGTGATGATCCGGCACGTTTCATTCAAAGCTGTATCCACCAGCTTTGCATGGGCAGAACGGCTCCACACGGGGCACGCGAATTCTCCCGCAGAAAAAGATAGCGCCAGTCCAGTAGTCCGCACAACGTCAGGTGAAGCACCCCATTTCGATGAGACCAGTCGACGAAGAAGACTGTTGCGAGTGTGCACCTTCTGCTTTATATTCTTGCAGTTTTTGCTGAAGGTTAAAGACCTGTCCAGGGTAACACCAAGATATTTAGGGGAGTTGCTGTGTTCGATGGGCACCCCACCCCAAACGATGTTATGTTTGCGGCCCGCCTCTCTATTGCGGAGATGAAATACGCAATACGCAAGACTGGGTTTTGCTCGGATTGGGCTTGAGTGAGTTAGCGGAGTAATATGTATGTGACTAAGTCACCAAGAGCATCTGACAAGTGGACCTCAACCTCCTCAAAGGTGGTAGCTTGGGACGTGAGGGCAAGGTCGTCTGCATACAGGAAGCGGGACGTGTAAGGGCTGGATGGTTGGTCGTTGGTGTAGATATTAAAAAGAAGCGGTGCCAGTACACTACCTTGAGGTAGGCCGTTTTTCTGCGCTCTCCAACGACTTCTTTCCGAGAGAAGGTGGACCTGAAACCGACGATTGTGGAGGAGTTCTCGGAGTATTCGGACAAAGTTCTGATCGCTTATCAATGTCTCCACCTTCCATAGCAACCGTTTGAGGTTGACTGTATCATAGGCAGCTGACAGATCCACAAAAACAGCGCCTGTGACCATTCCTATCTCGAAACCATCCTCAATGTGTTGAACAAGTTTGAGGGTCTGATTGCAGCAAGACTTGACGGGTCTGAAACCAGCTTGCTCCGGGATTAACTTCGGGTCAATAACACTCGTTAGTCGGTTCAGCAGCATTCTCTCAAACAATTTGTACGTATGGCAGAGCAGAGATATTGGACGAAAGTTTTTTGGCCGCTTAAGCGCTTAAGCCGCTTAGAAATAGAAATAGAAATCATTTATTTGCCAATTATTGGCAAATAAATGATTTCTATTTCTATGTAGTAGAAAAATGCCGAATAATACACAACGAAGCATGAGAAAACCAAGAGCTCGTAGTTATGCCGATTACTCTGTAGAAATATTAGAAGTTGCTGCAGATCTGGAAGTGGAAAAGAATATGGTGTTAATTTATTCAGAGTCCCGATACATATTGCCTTACGGCATGCAAAATTGTTTAATTAATTTAATCATTGCTTAATTGCTACGTTAACATTTAAATAGACATTTCCATACAATTGAGACAACATAATGAATTAGAATGATATCTAACATTTTTCGCTTACTTATAGCATAAAATAATTATCATTTAATGGTATAAAGAAAAAAAAAACATAATATTTATAAAAAAATAAAAAATTACACTATTATTGATAAAACTAATTAAAAAAATAAAATATTACCACACATATAATTCGGAATTAGGCACTTATCTACTATAGAAATGTCATAAAAATAATTATAATTTTACATCAAGAATCCGATTAGCAGAAACTGTTATCATCAAAAAAATCTTTAAGCGAGTAGTAACATTTGTCTAACAACAATTTTGTTAACTGTTTTTTACATTCGGTGATGGGTAAGTCTTTTAACTGTATTGGTAATCTATTATATATGAGAGGACCCATAGAAAAAAAAAATTTTTAAGTAAGGATGTTTTGTAGCCACCTGTATAAAGTTGGCTTTTATATTGAGACCTCATTGGTTAAGTTTGCTGATTCGCTGTCTCCACTAAAGAACACGTCTACCTCAACGGTCATCGGTTCTACGGCTAATATGGCCGGCCCCTTTGCCACTTTAGCTTGCTTATTCTGTGAGCTATGTTGACAGCTTTGGTTCTCTGCGGGATCACCTCATTCCAGATTCTATGCCTCAGAGTAACTCCAAGCACCGTTCCATAGCTCGCTAAACGACCTTGAATTTATGGACCAGCCTTACAAGTGGCCACGTTTCGGTTCCTAATGTCATAACAGGCAGGACGCACTGATAGACATTATGTTAGTAGATAATTATCGAACCCATAATGTATATTGCCACTAATAAACACACCATTTGAGACCATTATCAGCTTTACTCAAATGTGACTTGACAACAGAATCATTTGGACTCTCCACAAAACGTTACGCCATATTATACTTTCTATTCTATTTCTAATCTTTCCAAAATCTGTTTCATTGTACCAGTTGACAAGACTTACGCATTAATAAGGGTGACAACAGTTGATACAACGCGCCGGTGACGAGGCGAGTTCGGGGGACGATATCACGCGATCACTAGCACATTTCTGTTAATAGTTCCCAATCCTTATACGAGGTCCCCAACGTAAGAGCTAGCGGACAGGGGGACTAGTCGTGATTAATGTATTTGTGATGTATTTATTATAAGTCGTTTTAGATGTTATTGATAGTGTCGTTTATTTATTTATTTAACTTATTTTATTACCAGGCCCTTGATCCAACCGCCTAACGAGAGTCTTGATAGATGTTAATCGAGGCTTTCGGCCATCAGTCCATTGGCTGATACGACAATCGGCACAATGATAGCCGAGCTCACATTCCACATGTCAACAACCCTCGTGTGCTAAGTCGAGATATTTAATTTGTTTCTCTTTCTCAGCTATTATTATTTTATTATATTATTATTATTGCCGTAGAAGGACATAATTATAGTGACCTTATTGGTGATGTTCTTCAGAAAGGTTAGTTGCGAGTGTTCCACGCAACCGGCGGGCGTGTAGGTACAGTCACCAAAAGAGACAAGTAAACCGATAGAAATTTTCGAATGAAATTTAATTTGATACATGAACCGTTTGTTTTCTATTGATTAAATTAAATTTTCTGTGTGGTGCCGGACTTAAAGAATACCACCACCCCTTACTTCCCGTGGGTGTCGTAAAAGGCGACTAAGGATCGTACCGGAGAATGGGCAGCAGCGTTCTCTATGTATTCCACCACCATACCATACTGCGATCGCCAACCCGCCTGCCAAGCGTGGCGATTATGGCAAACCCTCCCAAAATTGGGGGAGGCCTGTGTCCAGCAGTGGACGTCTATCGGCTGAAACGACGACGACGAAATTAAATTTTATTCTAAAACATCCATCGGTTTCATACTAAACTTCAACTATACCGACGACCCTGGTTACTTATCTCCTTTAGTGACCGTACCTACGTGAACGTGAATGAAGCAAAAGGAGTATTCTGTACCTAGTTTCTGCGTACCCACAGAAAGAAGGCTTGAGATTATGTATGTATTTAAAAAAATGTTTTATAAAGAAAGAAAATAAGTTTATTTGACCCAAGATAAGTAAGGCACATAAACACAACAAAAAAACATAGAAGAAAACTAAACATAAAAATATGAGAAGGCACTTAAATGAGATTCAAGTCACATTGGATTATTAACAACAACAATTCTTAAGCAGATATTTGTACTTAATATATATGTTACGGGCAACGTGATTAACTGGGCATTATTAATAAGGACCGGCCATTATTAATAATGCCCAAGAGAGACGGGCAAAGTGATTAATTTATCACTTTGACCGGCCATTATTAATAATGCCCGACGGCCCGTGGTCCATGTAATAAGTCAGTGTTTGAGATAGCTTGAATTTATCACTTGGACCGGGCAGTATGAATACCCCTACCCCTACTTGTAGCCGGGCAATATGATAACCCTCGACCAGACGATCAACAGCCTTCTTCTGAACTGGAACAACATGCTGCCGATAGTCTACCAGAAAATCAGCAACCCACTGTGAGTGTGAACATAATAAATGAAAACCCGCGAGCAGCCGATCAACAGCCTTCTGCCGATATGAGCAATCATTCTCCTGTCCTTATCCCAATTTATTTGGGGTCGGCGCAACATGTCTTTTTCTTCCATACTTCTCTATTAGTCGTCATCTCGGTAGTCACCCCCTTTCTAACCATATCATCATTCACACATTCCATCCATCGTTTCACCATATTCAAAACTCTCCTCAGGACATTTTCCTCATTTCTTCGTAACACATGCCCATACCATGACAACCGATTCCCACGCAACTTTTCAGTTACCGGTGCCACTTTCAAACTTCCACTTATGCACTCATTTCTTATTCTATCCATTCGTGTAACACCACACATCCCTCTTAGCATTCTCATCTCTGCTGCATGCAATTGCCTTTCATTCATCTCTTTTGTGGCCCAACATTCTGATCCATACAAGACAGCAGGTCTAATCATGGTTTTATATATCTTCTCCTTAAGTTTAAGGGGAATGCGGGAGTCGCAGATTGTTCCCGTGACCTGCCGCCATTTCATCCATCCAGTGTTAATTCTGTGCTTAACCGTCCGATCTACTTCGCCATCGCTTTGCACGAGTGAACCGAGATACCGAAAGTCGGAACAGACTGGAAGAAGTGCACCATCAAGTACTATAGCTCCAGAACTGGAGAGACCGCCGAAATCGCAGAACATATATTCGGTTTTGGTTCTGCTGATTTTCAAGCCAACATTCTCCAGCTTCTGTTGCCATTTCTCTAATCTGCTCTGGATCCCAGATCCATCTTCACCGACAAGGACAATGTCATCGGCAAACAACATGCACCAGGGTGCCTCCTCCTGGATGTCCGACATAAGAGCGTCCATAATCAATAGGAAGAGGTAAGGACTTAAAGCCGATCCCTGGTGCAAGCCTACAGCCACACTGAACTCGTCGGTATTGCCGGCAGCCGACCGCACGTAGGTACGAGATTGACTGTACATAGCATTTATAATAAACAAAAACACTACAGTTCACCTATTTTATTACTTTGCCCAAGATAGGGTGGGCATTATTCATATTGGCCGGGAAAAGTGATTAATCATGCTGTTTTAATCACATTGCCCAATTGAGTCGGGCATTATGAATACAGACCGGCCATTATTAATAGTGCCCGGACTTATCAAATTGCCCGTAACATATATACTATACTACTCATATTATGAGGAAAGCGTGGAGTCGTGTAACAAAAGTCAAGTTTATTTTTGTATTTTTAGTCATTTCCTAGCTATTTATCCCGTATGTTGCACCTGCCATGTTTTGTCTTTGCTTCACCCTAAGGTTGACTGGTAGAAATGCCTCAGGTATTAAGGCCGCCTTTGTACAGTATATTTTTTACTTGTGCATAAAGTTTTAATAATTAAATAAAAGTAGCGAGTGCGTAGTGCCTAAACAAAGATCGGCCCCTCCAGGCCGTTTCGCCAATTTGTATAAAGACGTAATACTGCCTACGTTTTTATACTGTGCCTAAGTCGTGCCACAAGGACCATAATAAATAATAATTTTCTTCATCGAATTTTATTACTTTAGCGAAAAACATCAGATATAATATTACGCTCCATTTCAGTTATAAGTACTAGAGTGAAAAAATATTCCGACGAGAAAAATTATGTCGTTCTTAATAAATTTCGTAATACCTAGTCTAGTAAACTAAGCAGCTTAAATGCTTCTTTATTTTTTGTTCGATTGTTCTGATTCGAAATAACTTTGCGTAATCATTTTGAATATATTTTTCATTAATCATATTAAATTGTCTTTTCTTGGAACCACTTTTAGAAGATGTTTATGCAGGGAAATTTAATATTGTAGTCGAGGGCTTTTCGAGTACAAACAATTCGAAAAAAAGTTAATTACCAAGAAAAAGAACCGATTTCCAAAACAGACACTATACAAAGTAAAAAATAACTTTAATTTCGGAAGTCGGTGTCGTTGGGTTCGCATTTTCATTGTTTGCCACCGACTTCCGAAATGAAAGCTGTTTTGGAAGTCGGTTCTATTTTTTTTTGGTAAAAAAGTTTTTAAGTTTCACTGAAGTTGTACTTACTACTTGCTATGTAAATATGGACGACATAAAGTTATTATAACACCATCAATATAAACTTAGTGGCGAAAATTTTTATTATTGAAGCTAATTTGAAAACTACCTAAGCAAAGTTAATAAATTGTTTATGGGACCATACCTGAGGCATACCCCATCCAATAAAAAAGAAGTTTGGAAATCGGCTTATAAATAACGGAGTTCTGAGGTAACAAACATTAAAAATAAATATTCAACCTCCTCCTTTTTTATTTGAAGTCGGTTAAAAATAATATCTAAATGGAATTGAAAATCTTTTAGTACCAACCCTATTTTATTTCTAATTGTTTTAGATAGATAGATAGATAATCAAAAATTATGTATAACATTTTTTTTTAAATTTATACATAATTTTTGATTATCTTAAATTATTCATAGAAGTAATTTAAAAGTTAACAGTCCTAAAATAATAATAATAATATGTACAAGTATGCTGCCAGCATTTTGGGCACTTTTCCTGTTGACAACGATGCAGACGAATTTTTTGATGCCCTTGATTCTATCCTTTTTAGGTTTCCGTACCCAAAGGGTAAGAACGGGACCCTATTATACCCTAAGATTTCGCTGTCTGTCCGTCCGTCTGTCTGTCACCAGGCTGTATCTCAAGAACCGCGATATTTGAAATTTTCACAAATTATGTATTTCTGTTGCCGCTATAACAACAAATACTAAAAACAGAATAAAATAAATATTTAAGGGGGACTCCCATAAAACAAACGTGTTTTTTTCGGCGTTTTTGCCTTGTGGTACGGAACCCTTCTTGTGCGAGTCCGACTCGCACTTGGCCAGTTTTTTTATATTCTTGTACATTTCTAAATTAATTCATAACTTAATAACTACAACACAAAACTTTTTCTTTACCAAATGTGACACTCCATCAATAAAAAATAAAACAAAAGAACGCCCAATAAAACTATAAAAAAAAAAAACAAAATTATTATATGACGTAAGTAGTTCACTTGCACCGCGCGCCCCTCGGAGGGTCAGTGTAACAGCGGGGGTCCGACGACAACCCCAAATAGAAAGGGCTCTCACAGAAAACTTCGGTCCCTTTTATATGGCCATCATAGAATTCCGCTTGGATGCGTCTCAACACCATACATTGCTTCGCTCACACTCGTAGCTCCACATTTTGCTTCAGTTACTTTATTTTCTCTTGTTTCTAAAAATACAGCCCAGTTTGGCCATTACATGGATGAAAGATCTTATTGAAGTTGTGTGAGGTTTGTAAAAGCAAGATTTGTGTGTCTGCTGAGGAGTGATGCTGTTATTGTGTAAGTATATTAGCCGTACTAAGATACGCTTTTGTGTGTCGCCATGTTTACGAGGAGGCGACGTACTAAAGGTCTCTTAGAAATGGTTGCCCACAATGTGGCATTACTCATGGTTTAGTATACGTAGAAAATAGATAGCAAAACATTTTGTTACTGTTATATGTAGAGGAACCTTCTGAATTGTTAAACTGCATGTTTGTCCATGCACCTAATTGTTAGTGCTGATTTAACAAAAGTTCTATCCGTGTAATAAAATTGACGTCTGTCAGTTTTTGTAGTTTTTTTAATCGCAGGTTAACCTTAAGACTTAAACCTAAGAGGGGTAACTGCGTAAAGGCTCCTAAAAACAGGCGCGACACGCGATACAATCGCACGCGACACAAAGGCACTTCTCGTTGCGCGACTTGCAGTGCCTTCGTGTAGCGCGCGATTTTATCGCGTGTCGCGCCTGTTTAATCCTTTAAACAGGCGCGTCACGCGCCTAGCCATAATACACTATCAGTAGCAATATCCTTCAAAATGATTCAGATTGTGATTCATAGTATGGCACGCAATTAGTAAGCAGATAAAAGTTTTTCGAACTGTGTTTATCAAAGATTAAATGCTCAATCTTAATTTGATCTTGAGACATTTACTGATCATACATAGTCGTTATTGAGACCAAACCGATCTCTTACGATTCATGACCCTGGACATACTTGGTCAAACATACTCTATGAACAATTCTTTATTAACCTTTTAACCGCTTGTGTCGCATAAATGCGTGTATTTCCGTGCCCCTACCGCTCGTGTCGTATTTCTGCGACAGAGAACATGCATGATTTTTTCGTTCTATTCAACGATTTCTCCTCCTTATTTGTTGTAGGTATTATTTTATCGATTTAGGTATTTAGCTGCATCCGGTTTGACTGGAAGCCGACCCCAACATGGTTGGGAAAAGGCTAGGCAGATGATGATGATTATTTTATCGATTTGTAGCCGCGCGCTAGGGGCACGGCAATAGATATTTAGCCAAGCGCTTAAAAGGTTAAAGTATCCAACAACACCATATCTCCGATTTGTCAGACATCGCACTTCTTGGCTCTGCGGCGACCGTGAGAACGAGCATGTGTGACTGACAGGATAAATGCAATTGTTCCTTATCACCTGTGCACTTAAATACAGATATATTATACGTAGCTTCTGCCCGCGACTTCATTCATTTGAAATTTCTTGTTCCCCCGACAACACGACGAAAATGAAGTAATAGAGCGATGCGATGCAACGGGATGGCCGTTGGTCCTGTAAAAATAGTGTGTGTAAGTTTAATAAAAAAATAAAAAAATCGCATCGGCTCCAAAGGGTCCTATTCTGACGTTAATATAAACTTCTCAAAAAATTGGGCTAACAAATGTATAAAGGTTTTTTCATATCCGACTGGTAGTTCCCAAGATTAGCGCGTTCAAACAAACAAACAAACTCTTCAGCTTTATTATTAGTATAGATATGATAGGGAAGAGGGACCCGTGGCTAAATAATAACAGCCGCACAGGTCGATCGATTTAGGTTAAGCTACGCTTGCCGCGGTTGGTCTCTGGATGGGTGACCAACTTTACATACCGTGACCCTTCCGTACCTCGGAGAGCACGTTAAGCAGTTGGTCCCGGCTGTCATTCGTGGATCTTTGACAGTCGTTACGGGTAAGTCTGACAACCAGTCTTACCAAGGGGTATCGTATTACCCAGTAACTGTGTTGTGGAGGTCAGATAGGCAGTCGCTCCATGTAAAATACTGGTATTCAGTTGCATCCGGTTAGACTGAAAGCCGACCCCAACATAGTTGGGAAAAGGCTAGGCAGATGATGTTATGATAGGGAAGAAGAAGGTATAAGTAGATGCGTATAGTTTTGGAAAGTTAACTCTTTTTCACATTATTTTTTTAAAATCTTTTATAGACAGCGTGACCATACTTTGTGGTGTATCTTCACACATCATCTGCCAAATTAAAGTGAACATCTGAACCGCGGGACAAATTCAATAGTTTGAATGTTGAGAACAAGAGAAAAGACTTTAAAACATTGCAGTATGGAAGTTCGCTACAAGGAAAATAACCCTGGTATAGTGTTTAGATCCAAGTCACTCAACATGAACGATTGCTCCCAGCGATCTAAATACGAGTATATTTCTTGGCGTGGAAATGTGATCTACGATTTTCCTCATTTCAGATTGCTTTAACAACTTTTAATTTAATATAATCTCTAGAAATGTTATGAACTTGCAAGTTGTTTGAATATTCTGATATACCTCCCTGTGTAAGGTACTTACGCAGGGGAGGTATTCAAAGAACTTGCAAGTTCATAACAAGGTTACAAAAAACTTTAGCATCCAAGTAAAATCAAGTTTCTGAGAACCTGTCAACTGAACGAAATAAACAAACTGTACTTAGATATAAATCAACAAAAACATTGTTTTATCCCATTCCTGCTACTGAACAATTCAATTCATTGAACTGGACAAACTGAAACGTTCCATTCATAATAATCATCCTAGACGAAGCATTTGTTTATGTACGAAATAATTCATTCTGTCAGTACATATTCCAATGCATTTTTTCTTCAGTAGCATTCTATCACGTTGGTCGTGTATCGGGCAGTGATGTATGGAGCTGGTGGTTCACGCCGCGGTCCGACTCAGTGTGGGCGGCGCGGGGAGTGCGGCGCGCGGGCGGGGGGACGCGCTGACGTCACGCGCGCCTGCGCAACACGCGACTCCTTGATGCACAGAGTAGTGAACCAACACAGATCCTCGCAGAGTTGTTAAATTATTCGGCGGTCGGAGAACGTGAAATATTTTATCGCGCCCGCGGTTATGATTAGGTATGGACTAAAAAAAGAACAATACAGTGGGATCGTATTTTTAAAATATTGTTATGTATTTGGGAATGGATACAGCAGATAGTAGTATCCATTGTTCATGAAAAAAATATTCATTCAGGTCTATTGATTAGCTACCTATTCGAAGGAGCAAAGAATTAATATTTTTTTTATATTGAACGCCTAAAAAAATGAGTTATTACTTTCTTGCAAATCATCTTCCATAATTACAACTCTATACTTAACAACAATAAAACAGATTGTATTACATAAAACTGAATTAATATCCGTCTATTCAAAGCAAAACTTATTTAAACACCGCCATCAAACTACCAAACTAACCTACCATACTGCCGTACGGCAAAGGAAAATTTATCTCTACACCGTAAGTACCCTGTGTACGGCAATCCGTGTCCGCGATACAGACGGGCGGCCAGTCGACTCGCTCGCGTGCGCTGCTACGACGCGTGCTACGCGCTACGACACGTAGCACTCGCAACTACGCCGCTACGCCAACCCGAAAATTATCAGCCAGTGACTCGTGAGGATATTGAATTAAAACGGAATTATTTAGTGCAAGCCAGTGGTGTGCTACCTCTGTTACTGAAATAGCAGTGCTGAATTATTCCGCGGTCGGCTATAAGGTGGGTGAATATTGAATAACGAGATATGAATAGGTATTGAGAGCTCGGATGCGAGTGGTTTGCTCTAGGTAATGTCAAGGACACGAATATTGATCAAGTACCAGATGCTAAGACTACATTGTTTACTCTCAATGTTTGTTTTACCGACGTATTTACCAACGAACACGTTTGTCGCACATTTCTCTTTCAGTGTTTACTTATCCAATAGAGTTTATTTATATCAAGTTATGTTTTAAAGAACAAAAAAGAGTTCGCGGATTATACGTGAAACAGTCTATGAAAAAGCCGTTAGAAGTAATACGCAACAAAGGGATGGGATCCGGAGTGGGGTCGAGAATAATTTATAAGGATAGGTGCCACCTTGCGTTACAAGTTTCATGAATTAGAAATGTTGAGACTACTTATAAAAATGTTACACGTTTTATTTCTTTTATAAAAAGAATTTTTTGAATAGACGGTAAGTAATCTATGGGATATAAGTTTTGACCTTAAGGTAATTTATTATAGAGGGTAGTTGGCCTTTGTCAGGGACATGATGGATACATTTAGGTATTAATACAAGTAATTGACCTCGCTCCTGGAAATAATAAGTTTCAATAAACCTTTTTTATAATGACGTTCCTACGTTAATAAAGGCACACTTCAAACTCTCAGTGTTACGGCTGAACAAAGTTTTGGAGCTCCAGAAGGCCGTATTTTACAACGAATAAATTAATATCGGTTTCTTTGTTACGCTTCCTTTACGTTAATTGAATGTTGTACTTTATTGGGTGACGTGGTAAATCGCGTATCCCTATTGTGTTCACAAACATACAAAGCGGGTGCATGGAAATTGAAATAAATTAAAATACAATAAGCTTTAGTATCACTATCACCAATGGCAATATCTGTCTCATACGCCTTGTTTGCTTGTCGTTTGTTCTATTCAAAAGTTTTGATCTATATATGCATAGGTTTGTTATAAAATCATCATCTTCATCAGCCTAGTATTTTTCGAACAATATTGGAGTCGGCTTCCAGTCTAACCGGATGCTGCTGAATACCAGTATTTTACACGGAAATACTGCTTATCCATTGTTTACAAAATACATCCCAATTTTCTATTACCTACATACATACATTCACGCCTTCTTTCCATGGGGATAGGCAGAAGCTACAGTACGCTACCTGCTACGATCCTTTTGCCTCTTTAACGTTCATACATCAAAGGGGCAATTCTCGTAATTTTAAGATCGTTCTCAGTTTGATCTCAGTCTCAATCTGTCAAAAATACCTCTAATTTCCCTTATTATATCTATAGAACAACATCGTAATCTCGCATAAAAAATCAGCAGTCTCATTTGGGTCGAGCAAGTATTGAAGTGTTATAGGGACAGTTGATAATTTTTTGCGATTACGATGTTGTTCTCATTGATAAAGTTGTTCAGCATGTTGGTCATCACACCCTTAATTTTGACCACACCTTTCCGATACACGCTGTCTATTACCTGCTAAGTTTAGCAGTAGAACACGAGGTCGTGAAATGAACCTTTATCAAGTGCAAGCAAGCTAACTGGAGCGTGCTATCGAAGTAAGATAACGATGTGTTAAGAGAGATTTATCTTGGTCGATCTGTCGAGAAAGCATGATTCGAATGTCTATTTTTTTCACAAACAAACCGAATTTTCTTTAAGAAATACATCTTTTTAGGGTTCCGTACCCAAAGGGTAAAACGGTACCATATTACTAAAACTCCGCTATCCGTCTGTCCGTCTGTCACCAGGCTGTATCTCATGAACCGTGATAGCCAGACAGTTAAAATTTTCACAGATGATGTATTTCTATTGCCGCTATAACGACAAACAAGTACTAACAACAGAAAAGAATATTTAAGGGGGGCTCCCACACAAACATATTTTTTTCGGCGTTTTAGCCCTGTGGTACCCTTCGTGTGCGAGTTCGACTCGCACTTGGCCAGTTTTTTATATGTACTTAATTGAAGAAAGACAAAACGTCTTATAGATCCTGATATAGTACCTATTTTATAATCAGAAATATCTCATCATGAAATTATAATAACAGTTTGAACAGTTTCTGTTTGTTTTTTAAATTACTTTTCTTAAACAATATTGTAAATTAGCGACGAAACCAGCCCGTCATTAGCCATTGATTGATGGTCGTACCAGAGCCCCGGAGCACATCAAAGATTGCAATTTAATGAGACGAGAACAAGATTAATTTCTTCGAGATTTATCTATTATATCTTTATTATGGAAATCACGAGCTCTGGCGAATCGGAAAACTCGATGCCTAAAACAAAATTCTTATGACAATTTAGAAATATTAAGAACAGGGGGCCTAAAAAGGCCACTTTGGAGAATCAAAATTAAGGGTGTGATGACCATCATGCTGAACAACTTTCTCAATGAGAACAACATCGTAATCGCAAAAAATTATCAACTGTCCCTATAACACTTCAATACTGGCTCGACCCAAATGTATGAGACTGCTGATTTTTTATGCGAGATTACGATGTTGTTCCCATGGAGAAAGTTGTTCGGTTTGATGGTCTGTACGATAGCCTACAAGGGGCTTACGAGACCTAAACACAAAAAACCCAAGTTTTAGAAACAATAAAAGTATATAATAGCCTACAGTAAACAAAATCAGAAAAATATATAATATTCTTCAGGATATATGCTAGGCTACGATGGAAAAAAATCATGAAGATACCTCTAAAAACTTTCTTTTTACAATAAAAGCCATACTAATATACATACAACCATTCAGATTTTTTGTCAGATTATTATACATGCAACATATTAAAACACTAGTGTTTTAATTTTTTTGTCCAAACAATAGATTTTTTGTAATTAAATAATTGCTTCATATTTTGCAATAAATTACCAGCGTTGTGTCATCGTGCTTCTGTTTCTTTTCTATGAAGTCCGATAGTGACCGCGCTTTAGGCCATGTAAGCCCCTTAATATGTCTATACCTTTCTGATACATGCTGTATACTGTATATATTGTGGTAGGTAAAGGAAATGTAGCGGCGAGGTAGCCCCGGTCATGCATCAGCGGTCGATCTACATGATGTCACATTTGCATACCGCTTCAAGCAAGACACCTTTATATATTGTACGTCTCCACTTGGTTGTAGAGTTTTTGGTGAAGAAAATAGCTGGGATAACTAAGTGGTGAAGTAAAAAAGTTACACTTTTTAATGTACTGATTCAGTCATGGCCGGTTATAGGTTAAAATTAAGACTCTTGTATCTTTACCAATAATGAAACAAAGACCTCATAACTTTGCATAGTAGACCCTCCCATAATCTCTGTTTCTGGTCACTTGTACAAGTAGCGGCACGTAAGTTGGCAAGAGTTTTTGTAGTGGGGGAAGTTTGCGCACGCACAATTTCATACATTTTTATATGCGCGAACTTCCCCCACTACGAAAATCTCTTGCCAAGTTACGTGCACCGTAACTATACTACAGGTGTTGCTTGCAATTTTTATTTCAAGCACCAGTCTCTCTCAAATGTAAACTTAATCTTAAGCTAGTTTTAGGCTGATTTTCGATTCGCGCTGACTGCACGCTGACCGTCGGCGCTGACAGCCGAAACGTATGAAACGCACGCGCTGATAGCTACGCGTTATTCTAAAACGCTCCCTAGAAGTTCATACGTTTCAGGCTGTCAGCGCCGACGGTCAGCGTGCGGTCAGCGCGACTCTAAAATCAGCCTTAAGCACATTATTTTAAGTACATTTGTGAAGAAAAAAAAAATTATTATAATATGTAAGTAGCTATCACAGGTAACATTAGCTTATGAATCTATTTATATGCCTGGTTTGACAATAAAAAATGATACCATTTGGTAAGAAAAACGATTCGTTTTTGTTTGTAGGATCCGAGCATTAGTAATCAAGTTCCGTTTAGAATACAAGCAATACCGAAAGTTGAACAGTTATAACTATATACAAAACACAAAAAGGAAAAAAAAAAACAAATGAAAGCAATTTAATACTATGACCACTCAATAATTAATATAGGTATGTGGACTAGGCCCAAAAACTTATATCCTGTACCAATTCTTAATACATAATCCCCCTACGACATTATCAACACAAAATATGAGTCGCTACATTAAAATACTTCACAAGATCATAAATTACTGGACACCTACATTAAGCATATTCCGAATTCTGATGGAAACGCCGCAACGTTCCGCCGCGCCGTGGGTGTTGAGCAATATTTCATTCAGTGAATTATTGTTACGGCTATACACCTCGCCTTCACTTTATTCCTGAATTTTCTAATAGACCACGAACCATAAGAAAAATTGTGGGTATCAATTTCTGAATTGACCTACGTTTAAGAAAGATTTTTCGCTACAAAGTGAATAGGTAAATCTGTGAGCTTGGATTTTTTCGGAGATAAACCTTATATTTTTTTAACAAGCTTTGTTCTCTTTGTTTATTCAAAGTTTGATCTTTTTTACAAGGCTTTGCTAACAGATATATATTAGTTAATTTAACGAATGGCATAGGGGCTTGCTTTGTTAGGTCCCAAAAAGAAATCAATGTTTTAAAATGCGAAAGGTTAGCTTTTCTTTTTGTGTTATCAAGCTGCCTCGTCTTTTCCCAACTACGAGTATGTTGGGTTCTGGAATGCAGCTGAATACCAGTATTTTAGATGGAGCGACTGCCTATCCACAACCCAGTAACGTGGTAACACGATAACTACAGTTCCTTTTTGTGTTATGACGTATATTATATAGCCGTAGCAAGCTAGACTTGAACCCAGCCTTTCTAAGAACCTTTAAAATCTAGATTACCTACCGCCGACTTGACTTAATGCTTGCATTTCAGTCTAAAGTATGTACCTAAGTCACAAATTCTTGTTCGTTAAAATATTCAAACTACACCTTAATTATGTATGTATCTTTAATTTATGTATGTTAGTTTCTGTATAAAATCTTTATTTTCTGTTTATAGCACCTTGTGGAATTCCGAACTTTTATTCGTATAGCTGGTGTTAACTTGAGCGCCCTGGCACCCATAACACAACTTTAATCATAGTTTGGGTGTCAGAGGCTTATAACTCTGTATGAATCTACATTTTATAGACTAACATGTTATACAAGTGGTAAATTTTATGTAAATTGTAAAACTGGAAAAACAAGATTTTATTTATGTAATAGGTACCTACATAATACGGTTGTAATCTCTTTGTAACCGTGTTGTTACAAAGAGATTACAACCGTATTACGTTACATGCATTAACAGTAGGTATTTAATGACATTTCTTTTTATTTCATCCTCGGAAAGATCCTGAACTTACGTACCTACTGCAAAGGCTACACGAGAAAAGCCCGAGGTAAAAAGATAAAAACACAGTTTTTCCATTGAAGGAAGTCGGAAGGATTTTATGCGGACCTTTTTCTTACCATGACGATTGCATATGTCTCACGTAAACGGTTTTGTACAATGAGGGATTTTAAATAATACTATAATGCGAATTGTGGATTAAACTTAGCATTAAAATATGTTAATTAAACCTTCTCTTTCTACGCTAAATGGTAATACCTTCAAAGCCGAAGCTTACTTCATTTTAATTCGAAACAAAACACAATTACCTACTCAAAAATCCAAATTCAAATATTTTTATTTCGTTTTCAGCCAGCATTACTCGTTTAATTATGACGTCTACTGTCACAACTGTGTTGTAGGATGTATACAGATGTCGGGACGTGAATGCAAGTCGTTAGGCTGAGTGCACATTACGGAGCTGCCCTAGTACTTGCACGCCCTAGTGGCCCCAAGAGCAAGGCTTCATTGTCTACATATTCGAGCAACAGGCTTGTTGTTTCTTTAACGATTTTATAACGTTACGTATTATGTATCTACGAGGAATAAATGTCAATTATGTAAGTCTTTTTTTAGGGCCAAACTTGGTTTGTTTCAAAAAAACTACTGTGCAGGACTGCAGACTGATTTATTGGTCTGCAAAGTTTAGAACAGTCTATAGACGGTTAGGTGATACCTTTTTACATGAGAAAACTACATAGATAGAGCTGACGATAATAGTTATGGTTACATAAACTATATTATCTATTCTATTAATTATTTACCACGTTTTCGGTATTGAATCGTACATCCATGTATCATGTTCAGAGGAATTTGTTCCAAAAGCTCAGTAACTCCATGTCAAATAGCGATTTTCTGTCGACCTTAGTAAGCGTGCTCAAAACACGAACACTAGATGACAGTAATATGCTTTTAAAATAGTTTAAAGTACATTTTACAGCTGTTGCCGAGAGAACAAGTCGTTAGGCAGAGTGCACATTACAGTGTCGCCCGAATGCAGTATCCGCCCTACTAGCCCCGAGACTCGGGTTACATTGTTTCGTTTGTTCGTCTATATTCTTTGATACAAGTTCTGTACAAATTGAAAAAATTATTAAACCGAAAATCTATTCAGAGAAGAGCGTTTTATCAATTTAAGTAGGTCGAAAGAAGTTGACATATCTAGCTATGGTTTAAGGCACACTCGGATGAACAATTTCATAATGATCAGAATACACACAATAAGTGTTAATAAAATTATTTGTGCGGTCAGTCTGCATGCTTAGTTTATCTCTTTTTGCATATACTAAACAACGTTAATTAAGAAACGAAAAAGTATTTCAGAACTTACGCAAGTCAAGCAATATCTAGTCCAAAAATACATGTAGTACCTGTCTCTAAAAATTCAACGAATTTAAAAAGAGTTCTAATGAAGGTTTACGTTCCGTTATGCAACCGTAAACGTGTTTAGATACAGGTTCTATCAGTAAAACTTTTTGTCTAATTGCTTAATGGCCTGGTTTTCCTTACATAAAATAGATTATATCAGAACGTTATTTTTCCTTTATAGATGTAATATGGGTTATGGGTGGAGTACGATGACCGATAGCTTCTTAACGTTATCCCTTGAGATTTCTTTTCTCATAAATATATTTTCTCTAGTATGAAATAGTGGCTGTAAAGTCTCATTTAGGCGTTTTAGTATTAAGTACACGAATTAACAGGTCATTAAACTGCAGCTTCAATTACCATACTGATGAGATCTTAGAATTCTCTTTCAACAGACGTGCGAGAAGAAAGTTGAATCATACTTAAGAAACGTAGATAAAGGTTTAAAATGAATAAATTCATAATGCCTAATACCAATTATAAAACTAAATTAAGACATTTTAAATGAAAGTTGGTGCTGCGAAAAAATTACTTCTATTTTAAATGTTCACAGCCCGTTTTTTGTTAAGAAAAATGAAGCCCAAATCATATCATAATATTCAAACATTAATGCTATAAAATTATCTGTCGAATAAAACCAATTTCATGGATAGTAACAACATTTTTCTGTGTTATATTCCAATTAAAAGTTCTCCGCCTCAAAAAAACGAATTTTTTTTACTTACTTTTCGCCGAATATACATTTCAAAGAATTTTCTTACTGTATTCCTCTTTTTATTGTAATAGGCAATGACATGTGACACTTCCGCGATTACTAAGTGAGTAGGTATTCATTTTATTTTCATTTTACATCAACAATTTTCAACATATTCCTACCAAGATTGAATTTATTCAAATAGGTATTTATAGGTTTCTTGTTACTCCTTTATACAACTTTGTACCTATATATTTTTTTTGCGTATTTATCAAGATATAATCAACTTCATATTCTTGTTGCTGTTGTGTAGGTAGGTATACGAAACATAATAAGAGGAAGAATCCATTAGCGTCAGAATGGGGTCGCCCGTAAAAATGTTGATAACGGTAATAAATATTGTGATTGGTGTCCTTTCGATATATATACGTGCGTTTGACAGCAACATTGACAGCTATTTTGGGATCACTTAACGTGATATGTGCGCATATTTTCGTCATATCAACCCACTTACTAGGATGTATTATGATATTTAATGCCGTACCTATCTATACCACTCGGTACATTAAAGTTTACCGAAAGATTAATTATCGTAAATATTAGTGAACTAGCTACGAATTTAAATACTCGAAGTTCATCAATCAACTCAGCCTATCGCAGTCCAATGCTGGACATAGGCCTTTTCCATGCTGCGCCACAACACCCTGTCCTCCGCTTTCAAATGCAGTACATAATATAAATTTATATTTATTTAATTTCATTTATATATATAATTATATATACTTTTCTTATAAATACATATTTGCCATACTGTCATGCAACTAAGGGCTGATTTCACCAAAGTCAGATAATAATATGTTTTATCCGTGGATAGGAATAAAATTGATGTCTGACAGTTCTAAGGTGGAAAAACTTATTCTAGATATAAATATTTTGTAAAATTCACTCTAAGTAAGTTATTTTGTTAATGTACTATGACTTGTCTCTGCATCACCCTAAGATCCACTGGTAGAAAACGTAGAAAGAATATACCGGCAAAATATATTTTTTGTGCAGCATTGCATAAATAACAATACTGACCCATAGTAGTTACTGTTAATGGCTCATTTACACTGACCCATAGCAGTCTAGTGAATGGGTCATTTACATTAATAAACCTTTGTGAGTACAGCGGTAAATCTGTAGGTAAGAAATAATGTGAGTGTTGTTGTACGTTCAGAAAAAAAATAAAAACTGTTTTTTCCACGAATACATATTGCTATTAATAAACTAGCGAATATGCATACCTATACCTCTACGTCCTACGTCATAAGTGGTACCTACATCATAAAACCAACATACACAATCGTTTCCACGAAGATAATTGAAAATCGCTCTGTTTGCTGCGAATATGGATAAATGCAATTTTTTCCAATGTTCAGTACAAATATTTTGCTAAAACGAATGAAATATGTTTTTATTTTGTACTTAATTAAAACGTTTTGCGTTTGTTTGCTTTCCATTGTGTTCGATAGTCGGACGTGAACGTTTTAGAAAACACTATTCGACAATTGTATTATTTGATATACATACATTTTGTATTTGTTTATTGGAGTGTGTTTTGAATACTAGAAGTACTATGAATATTCCAAACAGTATCCCATGAATTTGTAACGTTTTTCATGAGTATGATGACATTAGATCATCATCTGCCTTTTCACAACTATGTTGAGGTCAGCTTCCAGTCCGGTAAGACTGGAAGTTGCAGCTAAATACCAGTGTTTTACATGGAGCGACTGCATATCGGACCTCCATTAAACAGTTACTAGGTAACACGGTACAACTTGGTAAGACTGGTTATCAGATTTTTAGGCTTCTGACTACCCGTAACGACTGTCAAAGATCTATAAATGACAGCCGGGACCAAATGCTTAACGTGCTTTCCGAGACCTTGATACGTAATGGTCGGTCACCCATCGACCGGGGCAAACGTAAATTACCCTTCGATCGACCCGTGGGTATCACTCTGAAATGATTACATCTTTTTTAAAACAGAGTATTTCTCAGTCTGCTCTTGTCTTCATTATCGTCATTATAATATTTCAGCCCGGAATCACACATTTTTTCTGCCATACTTCCCAGTAACGTGCGACCCTCATCCAGGTGTTTACTCCTATAAAGCAACCAATAGATTCGTCCGTGAAATGTTACGATTTCACCTTTTAAAAAAATACACACGAAAAGAAATAATAGGTACAATAAATATCCCTACTTAGATCTTATTTTCCAATACCCACTTGAGAATAATCTAAGATATTTTTGCGTCCCCAACACTGTTTGTTATTTATGTTTATAGGTTCATTGTCATAGTAACTAATTTCAGTATAATGAATAAGTAGCGAAGTTACAGATTTATTACTCAACAGGAGCTGTAACTAACAGTATGGAATATTGTCTTGTCTCAAAGCTTTCGCAATGGAGTATGTGTTATTGTGCGAGAGAATTTTTGATTAAACATAATATTAATGTCGTTATTATTTATGAAGTTCTTTCACATGGATACAATTCATTTTATGGTTTTGTCTTCTAAACCGATAACAAAACATAACATACACTCACATTTCGTTGGGCATGTTTAAGCCCCATGTAATAGGGGGCACAAATCCAGACCCCAGCGGGGAAATTGCCTAACACACTATCAGCGATGCTATTCTGTAAAAATCTCACCGTGAAAACTTAGGTGAAGTGAGCATGGAGTGAGCTGTCAATAGTGTCAATTCCTAGCAAAAACAAACTTACTTCACTTCAACTTCACCTAAGTTTTCACGGTGAGATTTTTACAGAATCGACCGGCGGTAGATGACTTTCATTTTGACATCTCAATAACAAGCAGACAATTTTTTCGAACATATGAAGCAATGGATTGGTTATTATTCTTTAAAATGATTCAGATTGAGATTGGTAGCGTGTTGCACCATTAGGGTGTAGGCTGGTGCTGAGAAATACCAATCAAATGAGGTATTTTGGCTTGCCAAACACACAAACGTTTCTGTCCCGTTTCTCCGCAATCAATATCACAAACCTACGTCATGTTACACAAACGTCCTCATCTCAATATAGACCGACTTTATTAACCTAGACATGACCTTTACCCCGTCTCAGCTTCAACTAAATCACAACACTAATATTATTACAGAGAACTTACATTTCCCTATTAACTCCCCACATTAAACTTCAAACTTTATGAGTATTACGTAAGGTTTGTATTTGAATGATATGCATTTGCAATAAGTTCGAGTAAAAAGCCGTAGGTAATGCATTACCATAAGCGATGGGTTGAAAGTAAGGCGGAGTGCAGGAGATAGGGTGCGTTGTCACGGGGTGACACGCTCGGCAAATAGGGGGTTGTTCCGCTAGCTCGCCGGTATTAGCCTTTGTGCACATGGCAGGCGCGTCACGGGATACAATTTGGGAACATTTCAAAGCCCACAGTTGTGTATTGAATGGTTTTGGAACCAGAGATGACATCAAATAAACTTATTATGCGTATGTATGTTTTGCGAGAGGATTTGTAGGTACAATTTACTTCAGCTATGTTAAGTTTCAAAGCACATGCCCACTTCACATAGGGAGTCAGGGACTTTAATAAATAATGACTTTAGATCCTGACATTGGGTTTTAAGACACAAATACTCGAGAGAGAATAACAAACTCTACTTCATGACGAACCCTTTTCAACCAGATTTAAAACTCCAATTTGTTCTGTATCGATCGATGTTTTTGTTTTGTTTCTGTGGTATCTGTAGATTTATTTGTGTTGCAAGGTTTTTCAACTAGCTTAACAAAGGTAAATATATTTTACCTTTGTTAAGCTAGTTGAAACTCGGCAGCAGTTATGAACACTGCTATAGCAGTGATCAGTCAATCAATCAATCAATCTCAGATAAGTTATACGCCATCGCCACCAACTTAAGTGAAATGTATTCTATGTGACTAAAAGGTCCTAATAAGTTTTTGGCTGCAATGGAATTGGAACGTTGTTAAGTACCTATGACATTCAGTTTGTTGTTCCATAACTTGAAAATTTTCTCAAATTCAAAATCAAAATCAAAATGTTTTATTTCACATAAACCTACATGGGCACTTATGAAACGTCAGAAGCTAGGTGCACGGTTCCAATTGGTCGTTTCCTATGGAGAAGAACCGGCAAGAAACTCCATGGTTACTCTTTTTAAAAATAATTGGCTTTTACAATGTTTCCAGATTACAGTAGGTATGGCAGGACAGCGCAGGCCTGTCAACAAGTACCAAGTACTTTATAAAATAGAAAATGGTCTACAGATCTAAAGTCTATAAGGCCTACAAAGTCCTCATATTTACAAAATAAGAATCTATCAAAAGGATAAATAATAAAAAAAGAAAAATAATAATAAAAACCTACTAAAACCAAGTGTTATGATTCCCATTAAAACCACTAATAAAGAGGTGAAAAATTTCAATTGTCTGTATATAATGTCAAATAATAAAGAAATTACTTATGTCAAAAAGTATATAATGTCAAGTAATAAAGAAATTATGACAAAAAGTATGTAAAAAAAAATTAAATAAAAATTAAACATCGTAATTTGAGAGCTGATAATAGACATTTACATAGTTATGCCGTTAATGAGAAGCCAGGGAAGCCACAAGTGCAGAAGGAATTATTGCCAGACCACCTTGTCTTCAACATAGTCTTTAATCTTATAATATGCTTTTTTGATAAGGACACGTTTCATGAGGGTTTTGAACTTTCCATCGCTAAGTTCTGTAACCGGCTTTGGCAACTTGTTATAAAAACGGATGCTGTTTACCAGAAATGACTTGCTAGTTTTAGTTAATCTATATTTAAATTAATTCCTGACCTAAGTATAGTTTCATTTGAATCTGACGTCGGCATCATAAAATAATTTCCTCCACAAGTACCTCCCTACTTAACACTCAGTCAATAAAGCCGAGTATTTCCATTCACCTAGGTAGTTTTATATTTTCCTTAGGTATTCCTGAGCTGAGCAGACTTTTACGAGTCGAGAAGGTTCGAATCAAGAGACACTTTACTGCTCAGGGCACTCCGGGGAGTAGGTCTAAGAGTACCAGCGGGCGTCCGACGTAGCTTTGAACATTCTCGATTTAGGGCATTAAGATATTGGCAATGTTTCGTGAAAACCGATTTGGTTATCCGTTTTGGATAAAGATAAATTGGGTTTGGTTGAAAAGTTGTTTAAACGGCTGCTAATCGAAAAGAGTTACAGAAGTGTTTAAAGTCTTTAAAAAATTTGTCCTCTTAACAACTTTTCATCCCTTAACATATTGCCAACTTGTGCCACCAGCTTATTATATACTAGATACTTAGTTGACGATTGACTACACAGAAGATTTCAAAGGCAAAGCCATTCCTCCATCAGATATTGTACAAACAAAATTGGTAAGTACGAGTAAAGTTATGTTTAGGTCACATTCGCTGTTAAACGCGGCATACGAATATTTACAATATTACACGTGGCTATAAAACCTAACTTATATACTAATTAAGTGCTGATTTTTCAATCATCTGATAACTTTATTGGAGGAATAATTTTATGATTTTGACAGTTATTTTCATACAAAAACTGTCAAACGTCAATTTTATTCCTGGAATAAAAGTTATCTGGCGATGGAAAAATCAGCCCTTAGTCTAATAAACAATACCACCAAAAACATTTTCATGAAAAATGTTGCCAAGACGAGACAGGCACTGTCAAAAAGTTATCACATGTCATGTAAAGCCTCTAACTCTACACGCCCTAAGTCTACAAGCCCTAACTTCACAAACTCTATACCTTAGTCAAATATGAGGCTTGGCCCTTTCGTCTTGGCAACATTTTACATGAAAATGTTGTTGGTAGGGATTTCACTTCTTTTTGAAAGTAGGTTATGAAAAAAAAAAATTTTTTTTTTTTTTTTGCGGGGTGTTTTACTAAAATCCTGAAATATGTATTTTGTTATTTACAACAAGGAGTCCCTATATCAATTTTCAGTCCTCTAGCATGAAAATTTGCGGAAGTCTCACACAAACTTCCATCCCCCAGTTTAAGGGGTTGGGGGGTAAAAGTTCCAAGTTTTAGAATTTTTTTGTTGTTTGAAATCCAATTTGTTTTCCGACATTCACGCGAACGAAGTCGCGGGCACAGCTAGTCTAAGATAAAAAATAAGAACGTAATCAATAACATTTGTATTATAAAACTAGATAAATGCTAATATGTATTGATTATAAGGGTAAGTAGGTACTTATAATAAAAAAACTCACCGTAAAAATGATTTTGGAAAAGTCATGTTTTTATTTTATTTTTTTTTTTTTGTAGAAATGAAATGGTTCTTTTATTAGTTTTAGAATATGGTTGTAAATTTTAATGGATAAAAGGGATTCTGTAGTGGAAAGTTTCCTTTATTTACATAGACATAGAGCTGCTCTTGGTATATCTTAGAATGCAGATGGACCCTTCATAAGTGCCAATTCAATCTTGCAGATAAGCTCAAAGGGTCACTCACATCACATGTTGCCTTCAGACTAAAGGTTTGAGCAAAACCCATCTAAATGGTGGAGAAAACCATAGAAGTTGATACATTACCACCCCTTAGATAACTTAGGATTTTTTTGTACCGTAAGAAAATACTTTCAAGCGATGTCTATCTTTATATAGAATTTTTTTTTTACTGGTTCCAAATTTTTATAGGATGTTTGATTATGAACAAACAGTATGGGACCAACTCTGAAATCATGAAAAAAAAAATCTGCTGTTTCATACATTTTGGTCAAGTAGTTATTGAACTTTTGTAAAAAACAGCAGAATTTTTTTTATCTCGTTATTTCCACGGGCTAGAGACTTATACGGGTGAAACCGCGAGGCACTGCTAGTAATATTATTAAGAGGTAAAATAAGGGAGTAAGTATGTAGGAGGTAATATTCGGAACTCCTGATCTGATTCCGTAAATTATTTCACTAATGGGAAGCTACAGTGTTTCCCACTCATAGGATCATATATTTTTTGTTAAAACTAGATGTTGCCCGCGACTTTGTCTGCGATCCAGGATAAAGCCTATGTCCTTACCCAAGTCATGGTCTATCTGTGTGCCAAATTTGATCCAAATCCGTTCAGCCGTTTTAGCGTGAAAGCGTAACAAACAAACAGACTTACTTTCGCATTTATAATATTACAGTTACTCGTAGGATAAGGAATTTCACACGAACGAAATCACGGGCAGAAGTTACTTTTATACAAGTGTGAATTTAAAGACGCAGAGAGAGAGAAAAGACAAATTGTGAATGAAATTCATGAAGCGGTAAGAGGAGAAAAAATCTGGAAAATAAAATACAAAAAATAAACAACCATTCAATGAATAGCTAGACTTATATTACAAGGAAGATTCTGAACAATATTTTGGTGAGTAAAAGTCGTCAACTCGAGATTTGAATGGAAATTGAAAAACTTTTATCCCTTGGTGGACATAACAACTGTTTTAAACTGATTCAAATATAAGAAAAGTGAGACGAAAGGTGGTTCTCTAGAGTCTGTTGCATATTGTGATAAATTACTTGACAGATTCTGTGGTTAGACAGTTTTTCGTTTTATAATTTCTATGTATGATATACCATGGGCATAAGTAGCTGTTTTGCTGTCAAGTCAGGGGTGTCTAACCGGATACAGCTGAATACCAGTATTTTACATGGAGCGACTACCTATCTGACCTCCACAACCCAGTGGCGGGACTGGGTAAAACGATACCCATTGGTAAGACTGGTTGTCAGATTTTCGTGCATCTGACGACCAGTAACGACAGTCAAAGATTCAAGAATGACAGCCGGGACCAACGGCTTAATGTGCTTTCCGAGGCACGGAGGGAACTTGGTGTGTAAAGATGCCATCCACCCACCCGCGGACCGACCGCAGCAAGCGATCTTCCCGTGCCGCTACGTGCGGAAAACTACCTTTTGGATGGGGCGACTAGAATCAATTCTATTAATTTTATTGTAATTTTTGATATTCAAAAGTGCCTCTTATGTGCCTATTTGAAATGAATGCTTTGACTTTGCTAATATTACTTAACACGTATAGGAAACAGAATAACCGATATAAAGGAAAACACAATATTGTAAAAGAGAAATAAAATAATCTGCTGTTATTTTTCCATCAATAACATATCGTGTTTACAAATATTTCCTTGTCGATATCAATAAGGATATTCTCAGTTAACAAAGGTATAATAATATACAAAAAGTATTACTTCCATCGTTATTGACACCGATAAATTCTAAAACCCACAGAGCTCGTCCTTTTTCAATTAAATAATAATTTCCATTATTTGGACACAGACGAGGCAGGCGGGGGGTGCTCTTCGGTTTGAGAGCACAACAGGTACAATCGATATTTCCGGGTGCCGAGGGGAGGCCCAGCAACAGACTGACGAATGCTTAGACGCGACACTCTGCCTCTTCAATTATGCGCTCCTTGTACGTTCCCGTGTAACGCGAATGCTTACCTAAATAAGTCAATTCAGATCGATGTACCTACTGAGAAGGAAAACAGATTCTGTATGTTTTAAAAACCGTTTTTTTTTTAACTGTACCAGTTAGGCTACCCTATATTTGTACAGTTCTTGCTACACTGAAAGAAATAAGAAGTAAATAAAAATGAAAAAAACATTGATCTGAACTGCTTTAAACGGTTCCATATGACCTAACGTTCAAAACTACGTTCGTTCGTTTTTTTACTGATCCGAAAACAGTTAAATATTGAGGTAAAATGTTATCGTCATGACAGTAATCTTTAACGTTTTAAGGCGAAAGCGCCAGGGTAGCCCGCGAAATTCAATTTTTTTTACGTTTTTTGCAATTTACTGGTCAGTATTAAGTTGTACGTTAGTTAAAATATGATTCGCGGCCGTAACAAATATATATTTACAGAATTATAATAACTAAAGTCATCAACACAACTCTCTAAGACAACAAGAATGACTATTTCATGAAATCTTGACATTTGGGGATTATACTATAATAATAAGTTGTATTACTGATTGTAATGATTAAAATTCTGTAAATACGTATTTGTAACGACCGCGAATCATATTTTAATCAATGTACAACTTAATACTGACCAGCAAATTGCAAAAAAGTAAGAACATTTGAATTTCGCGGGCTATCTTAGCGCTTCCCCCTTAAGTAGCTAAAAAGTCACAAAATTAACGGTTTTATGCTGATATCGTCCAAACCATTTAAATTTACTTACATTACGGTAATGGTGGTTTTCCTTTTTTTTTTGTTGTTTTTTTCAGTATGTTCAATCATTAAAAGTTACTATTTTGTCTTTTACTGTTTTACAAACATTTCTTCTTACTGTATGATGGAGTAAGAAATTATTTTTTTCAGCGTAGGTCGGCTGAAGTAATTGTCCCAAATAGGTCAACTCGATGCGCCCAATATCGACAAGCAATTACTTTGGCGACGACAATTTGCTGCTACCTGTTGATAGTTTCGTGGGAAGCCCCAATCAGAAAGATAGATAATCCAGCGACGATACAATGTGATTCAATCCTATTATCCTAATAGCCTCTTAAAGTTGCTAGCTCTGTCACTCGACCGTTGGCTGTAATCCGTCTACAGAGGAGAGTAGGACTTGAAGAGCCTCAGGAAAAATACGCTTATGTACCCTTCTGTTGAGGGTTCATAACTCGAAGGGACAAGGGTAACGTTTACTTATCGACGTGGAAAAGGTTCCATAATACATTTCGTCGCGTTTCGCGTTTCGTCGGAAGAGCGAACTTTTTATTTGTTCCGCAGACGTGCCGCAGCAAGCGGTGCACTAGCCATTGTAAATTTTGTGGAAACAGTTTTTTCGGTCGGAAATTCGTAATTGGTATATTGTGCGAGTGCATGGCGGGTAGCAGGTATGCCTTTCGCCATATAATATATAACGGAAGATATGATACGTGACATATAAGGAAGGTTTGAAGTCTTGCTCTTTACACGGTTCAGTATATACCTACATACTTTATTTGTCCCTTATAATGGAAATGGGAACATGAATATCAAATTAAGGTAGGCACTCGAGTTTCATATCGTCTTCACGAGAAGGTCGTTTGAGGGCTTTCAAATTAAAATCAACAATTTTAAATATACAAAATATATTTTGGAGTGAAGTGCTAGCACTCAATACCAATATTGCCAATTATAGCACATCAGAGTGAGTGATCACAGGCAATTTACATTGAAGTTGCCAAATTGGTTTCGTATAATTCGCTCCTAAATTAGAGGAACAACTTGTTTTTAACAAACAATTTATAAATATAGGGGCATCGCGAGGCGGCTTTGCGTAGGATTTACTTGAGAAATACTCGATAACATGAAATTCCAACGGTTAATTAGTCCGCTAATTTGTTCGGAATGTTATCTTTTACATAAATAACAGGGATCGAAACGATACTTAAAATCAGGGGAATCTTTTGATTAATGGCGAACAAAATTGCGAGATTTATTGTTTTAACATTTAAAACCGTTTTATATAATGTTGCTTTAGAGATAGATGGGAAGAAAGGGAGGTAGGAAAGAAAACAAAGGTTTCTGCTGCGGAACGAGGAAAGTAATTACCGATACACCTGTTAAAAAGGGATCTTGTTATATCGCGTATCTTTGAAAGGTATCTAACTAAGAGCTTGTTTCTTTATTTTTGGCCAATAAGGAGTTGGATATTTTCATTTGGTTTTTTCCTATGGCATATTTTGTAGGCAACTGTAAAATACAGAAAAGAATAGATTAATCCTTATTATGTACACCATCTGTTTAAATTAAAGACATAAATAATACATTTTTATTTCAGAAAAATTACAAAAACAATTTTCCAACTAAAAATTAACATTACAGAAAAAAGTGTATCGGTGGTGCCTGCACTAATGAATGAAAATCATTGTGTCACAGACACCAGCGCCTTCCATGATAGGATACATAAAAAAAAAAATCGAACGTGCTTTATGTGAACTAGTAAAAAATATCATATAGTTTGTAGATTTTTTTTCTGTATCTTATTTATTGCTTGGAATTATTACATTCTTTTTTATGCCCCGCGATATTTTATGCGTCCTGTTTTTCATCTCTTGTCGAACGGAAAATCGTTTTTGACGTGAATACGTCATTAAAATTGCTTCCATGGTGGGAGGCATGTCAAAAAAAACCAATGAAAACAAAATCGAGGGATACAGTTTGGTGTTGCAGCTTCATATCTATAATCTCCATCCTATTCAATTACACCATTGGATAGCTAAAGGATCAAAGAATTCATTACGCCATGTGAGGACTGTGACGTATTGCGCGCGATGGAGAGGGAAGCGCCGACATTTTGATGTCATTTTGCTGCGTATCGAGATTTCCCACTTAGTTTAACTTTTGACTCAGAAAAGCAACGACGTTCGTTTAGTTTTCAATCGTCAGCTCTTGTCAAAATCTATCGATTGTATACAAAACATTAGTGTAAAATAGTGACAGTGAATAATATAAGGTGTTAAAATAAAAAATAAAATATATAAAAACACGATAACCGAAACCGAACCCGAAACTTGAAACCGAAACCGGCATGTCCTAGAACCAAAAATTCGAAGACATTTGACATCTGCCAACTGGGCCCGCGTGGTGGATTACGGCCCACTCCCTCTCACCGAGAGGAGGCTTCTGTCCCAGCAGAGGAACATTATAGGCTGATTATGGTTATATAAACAATATAAAATGTCGGCATATACGCGACAAAAAGCCAAATCCAAATACAGAGATTATATACGGTTGGAAAGGGCTTCTCAAGAGCAATCGAATTGTACCAAGAAATCCCCATATGACCGACTCAAGCAGTGCCGGGAACGTAAAAGAATGAATGCGGCCGAGCGGATCAACCCCGTTACGTAAACGTATTCACGTACACGGCCGTGTCCATGACACAGCCACACCCCATTTTTTTAATACTTGTGTGTGTGCATAAGACCAGTGGTAGCCCAGTGGTATCGGCCCCGAATTATAAGTTGTAGCTCGTGGGTTCGAACCCAGGCAGACGCTTTACTTTGTGTTATTTATTTCATAATCACTGCTCTCAAAATGGTGAACGAAGACATCGTGAGGAAACCGGTATGTCCTAGAACCGAAAATTCAAAGAATGTGACATCCACCAACCCGCACTGGGCCTGCGTGGTGGATTATGGCCCTCTCCCTTTCACCGAGAGGAGGCGTGTTTCCCAGCTGTGGGAACTTCAGAGGCTGATTATATTGAGTGCATTATCTACATTTTAGAATGCGACAAAATAAGACGCTATGCACTATGCACAGTACACAAATCCTTTTACAGTCGTTCTGCAATAAAGACTTCACGACGATTGTACTATAAACTTGTAGATATGTACATTGTTCGTTGACAATATATCGAGAATGAATCCGGCAACGTTCCACACGCGATGGACGGTGCACCACATTTTGGATCAAGCTGCAACCGCATCCAGTGATGTCATGACTTGACATACGTCGCCGAGCAGGGCTACCGCGAGACGGATGAATTAATAAATGGAAATACTTAAATATTTTATTTCGTTGGGAATTGAATGACGGATTTTTAAAATGAAGTTGATATTTTTTTAACTTGAAATAACATAAATTTGAAACATAAATTTGAATAGACTTTAGGCATTATAACCAACACAAAAAACCCTGCCGATTTCCCGAAGAGATAGGCAGAGGTGTATTTTACACTACATTTCACCTTTTGAGTCTCATGTGATATGATAGGGGGGGCGGTGTCAACCGGGCACACACCTAGACTTCGAACTGACGGGTAAATTCCTGATGGGGTTACACTTTGTCTGAGCTGGGGTTCATTTTCCCGCTGCGCAGCTGCGATTGTACAGGATATATAGGTACCTAGGTAAACGAAGGCTTTTAATAACACTGCCCCACCAGGGAATTGAACCCAGCTGGCTAATTGCGTAACACACTATCAGTAGCAATGGGTTTCATTTTGACAGTTCAACTCACATTCATTGCGTTATTTACGTTGTTGAGCACACACATTTTCGAACATATGAAGCAATGGATTAGCAATATCCTTCGAAATCATTCAGATTGAGATTGATAGTCTGTTACGCAATTAAGGTGCAGCGGTACGATTCTGTAAAGATCTCACCGTGAAAACTTAGGTGAAGTGAGCGTGGAGTGAGCTGTCAATAGTGTCAATTCCTAGCAAAAACAAACTCACTACACCTAAGTTTTCACGGTGAGATTTTTACAGAATCGACCGGCAGGGCACCACGCTCAACCAACGTGGCAGAAAAATACTACACAGTGCTAGAAAATGTTATTCAATGAGACGATGATGATTGTATTTGAACCTGCAGCACGTTTTGAGACCGAACCCAGCGACGTGACGCCCGTCAACAAATAGGATTACCGCAATCAACGCAAATGTTTAATATGTATACCTACTACGGTTAGGTGGATCTGCTCTATAGTAAAACCAATTAAGCACATACACACAGGGATTGTATTAGATTACGGAAGGTAGGTATCAGTTGTATTGAACTTACCTACGCCTCAGTATAGGTTAGCTATGTGTATATATAGATGGATTACTCAAACGAAGGCCATACACGTGGAAATCATTAAAGCTGGTTGGTAACCTCAACGTTAACTACACACCTTTTTTTGGTATTGTTCGTCGAATCGTTGAGCTCCTCAAGTTCTGAGTTAAGCTACACGATTTTTGACAAATGTGTGCACTGATTGGACAGGTCTGCACAATCTGTGTGGTTCTTTCCTCAAAAGACCATTGCAGACACCAATCTATGTAGATTTTCAAAGAGACTGTGACCTCTGAGTTTCTTTCGGCCTTTCTTCTCAGAATAGTAAGATAGGAAACGCCGACTTCATCTAGTTTAAAAAAAATATGATTGACGTGTTTAAAAGTGTTTGTACAAACCTACTTACAGAAAATAAATCATTTATTACCTACTTGTAGCAAATTACTTATAGTAAAGTCATGTGCTGTCGAAATACCTCGAAACTGAATTTTGGGCCGTAAAAATTTAAAAGCTATACATTTTTTTCGTGTTATTTTTACTGTCGACACGCTAAGAAGAACTCGAAACTTGGTACTAATACTTAAATCAAAAATTAAGAATTATATATTTATCTGGGGTTTTCCGGGTTTTTTCAAAAATTGCCCTCTGGCAGGTGGAAACGGGTAATACAAGGGATTTTACTGCTAATAAAATGGGTACCAATAATGTTCAAAGTCAAATAATTTTGTATCGAGGTGAAAAGGGAGGACACATTATTTGAAAAATCTTATTTAGTAGATTTATAACCTTGAAAATTGGCCCGAATGCTTATTAAAATAAATGATATGATCGTAATTATTAATTTTCAAAAACTACCTTTTAAAGGGTATTAAAAAATTGGGGAAAGTACGAAATCCCCGCGGACGAAGTGAGTCAGCAGCAGCTCAGCAAGGATGTTACTTATCAGGTTAGCTATACCCCATTAGTATCACGCATCGGCCCCCATTATACTCTCATACTTAAAGAATCCATTCTAATGATGGCATAAAAGCCAACTATTCATTATCTCACTTATCGCATACAAAGCAGTATGAAGTGCTACAAATTCTGAGTGATGTTAAACGCGTCGCTTGCGCTGCGAGTCAAACCACATTTTACTGTGACCGCAAACAGTGACGTCAAGTTTGTGACAGAATGTAGCTGCTATAATGCAGGTTTATTTGTAATGAGAAGCACTGTGTTACAAACGTAGGTACCTATTTTGATTTAGAAAAAAAACCATCTCGCTCTGTTAATGTGAACTACCCTTGGGTGATTCTCATTCCCGTCTCATCAAGTCGTTAGAAAACTCATAATTACAGAGAATTATGTACCTAATTAATATTGGTGAAGATAAAACTGTGTTTCCTAAAGAATAAAGATAAAAGAGTGAGAGAGACATATGTATATCATATGCAGGCACACTTCGTCCCAGGTGGATTATCGACCTGCCGGTCGATTCTGTAAAAATCTCACCGTGAAAACTTAGGTGAAGTGAGTTTGTTTTTGCTAGGAATTGACACTATTGACAGCTCACTCCACGCTCACTTCACCTAAGTTTTCACGGTGAGATTTTTACAGAATAGCACCGCTGGTCAAGATGGCAGGAAAAATTTTTGGATGTTCGGCCTAAGATCGGGAAAAATGACGACCGATGCCTTGGCTGGATACGGGTTGAATAAAAAGAAAAAGAATATGATATTGTTCATTTGTTCTATACACAATATGGAATAATCTATGGAATCTTCAGCCCGGAGTTTGGATTTGTGTCCGTTTGATGGCAATAGGCTTGCCCCCTTTAAGGGACTTAGACATAACTGGCGAAGTGTTTTTATATTTTTTATTGCTGAATGGGCCCGCTCTTGACCTCGATCACGCCTAATGGAAAGCGATGGATGAGGTCTATGATGGAACGAGCGTGCCCAGAAGATGGCTAAGGCACTGGAACTCCCAAGCATCGATAAAACACAGCAGGCTGCTTGACGCCCATACATATAGGTATGAATTTACATTTCTATGTTGACGCTGGACTCCGGTGGAGGGAGGTCGCAAACCAGGCGGGCATTAGCCCTACCACCGCAAGGGAAGAATTGGCCAGTCAAATAAGGTGGCCGATGTGACTGTCCAGGTTGCGCTGAGCGCTCGGTTCAGTTGAGTAACTGGCAGAACAAACTGCGCTACACGAGGAGACTTCTTCATGCATCCCAACTGTATAGGTGTGCGCCTCTGCTTAATTAACCCTTCGGGGATTACAGGTGTGATGTTGCATCTTCTTATTCTTAATTTAGAGTTACAGCATTATCAACTAAAACTTACTATTGTAGTCTGTGGTTCATCATTTCAGCCGAAAGACGTCCACTGCTGGGCATAGGCCTCCCCCAATTTTGGGGGGGGGGGGGGGTTTGCCTTAATCGCCACGCTTGGCAGGCGGGTTGGCGATCGCAATATGGTATGATGGTGTAATGCATAGAGAACGCTGCTGTCCATTCTCCGGTCTCCCTTAATCGCCTTTTACGACACCCACGGGAAATATGGGGAAGTCTGTGGTTAGAAGTCCAAAAACATTTGGCCCAATCTAAAAATCGAATTCAAAACACGAGCTATTCCGAACACAATTCACAAACCTCAAACTAAACGCTGACTTAGGTACGTCGCAAAATCGCAAGGTGGTAGAAAATATCGACAGTTTGCTGATTCATCGCTTAGAAGCACTATTAAAAGTTCCCTGTTTCCGTAAAGTTTTCAAACTTGGTCGGTGTTATAAGCTACGAACACACTGTATAGGTATGTTCCCTTATTCACCCTCCCCTAAACGTGTGGGTGTTGAAATAGAGACCCAGGAATAACGTCTAGAGGGTTAGCAGTTAGTGATCTTCTGTGATTACCTGTCCGTTTTTCAAAGGCGATGAAAATAGCATTTTCTTGGTCATGGCGGTGCAGCCTATGTTAGATAGGTATTACAGTTGTTAGTTTAGCGTATATTTTACGTAACTGCGACTAGTTACAAACTGGAACGGAGCTCTCATTATGAAATGATGACGCTACCTCACTTCGTCTTACGCGACTCTTAAGAAACTTTGAAGAAGGAAGCGAAATATATTAACCAACTAGCATTTCGCCCGCAACTTAGTTCGCGAAGATTTCGTATTTTCCACTACCCTTCCATCCCTTCAAAAGGTAGTTTCGAAAATGTATTGCTTAACTAGTTGCGCCTCGCGGTTTCACCCACGTAAATATCGATCCCGTGGGAATATCGGGATAAAAAGTAGCCTATATGTTAACCCAGGGTGTCAGCTACCTCCATATTTTCATCAAAATTGGTCCAGCCGTTTGAGCGTGAAGAAGTAACAAACATAGGTATAAACACACACGCACACTCACAAACTTTCGCCTTTATAATATTAGTGTGATTAGATACTTACTGTGTACACTTACGAGAAGTCTACTATATTTTAGACTCACGGGTCGTCAGAAGCCCGAAAGTCTGACAACCAGTCTTACCAAGGGGTTTCGAATTACCCAGTAACTGGGCTGTGGTAGTCAGATAGGCTATCGCTCCATGTACAATACTGGTACCTACTCAGCTGCATACGGTTAGACTGGAAGCCGACCCCAAAATAGTTGGGAAAAGGCTAGGCAGATGATGATGTGTCTATACATCATTTCAGCCAAAAGACGTCCACTACTGGACAAAGGGCCTCCCCAAGCACCTCCACTTCGAGCGGGTCTGTGCTTCTCGCAACCAACGGACCACCTTATGGGAGGCCTTCCAACGCTACGTCTTCTGGTACGTGGTCGCCACTCCAGAACCTGTCGGCCCCATCGACGATCTGTTCTGCGAGCAATGTGCCCTGCCCACTGCCACTACAGTTTGGCAATTCTTCGGGCTATGTCGTTTACCTTGGTTCTCCTGCTGATCTCCTTATTCCTGATTCGATCACGCAGGGAAACTCCAAGCATAGCCCTCTCCATTGCCATTGTCATTACATTTACATCAAATATTCCATCGATTCCACTTGTAAGCCAACCCTAGCTCCAATATAGTTGTCGTTTGATTCATTAGAAGCCGACCGACGGCGGCGGACAGTTGACGCAATTGTGCGACAACTATACGTACAGTCAGCCTCAGAAAGATGTATATATCGACAAGAGTTCATTTATGGCCGATTCCTATAATTTACGGATCGTTATTGGTTAAATTTGAGTCTCTTGTATCTTTACCAATAATTAAGCAAAGACGTCGTAGCGTGTCATAGTAGACCCTCTCAGTATGGAAGTACTTAGCTATTGCTGGTAAAATTAGCTTACGAATATGCCCAGTTTCGCAATAAAAATGGTGCCATTGGTAAGCAAAACGATTCGTTTTTGTTTATTGGAACCGAGCATTATCGTTGTCCAATCGAGTTTACTTCCCGTAATAAATTAAGTGTTAGGTGCAAGAAACTATTTTATATAATCCAAATAAGAAAATATAGAATCTACTTATGACCTTTATTACTTAGTTCTATGCTAATAGTGTAAATAAATTAGGTTTTTTAGCAGAAATAAATATTATATTGTCGCTATTTTTATTAAAAATCATATTAAATATTGTTCCTAATCCTAGTACAAGCATCTAACATTGTAATACCTTCATTATTTATCTAAGATTCATATTTTTGTATTTTGTCAATTTTGATTTTAAATAAAAATTTATTTGTATTATTTGTTCCATAATTTTGTATCGATGTATAGCCACCAATTTATTTGTATTATTTGTTCCATAAATTACACATTGGGCACTTAATTTTGGCTACACATACCTAGATACAGTATTATGAAACACAAACTGTACACAATCAAATGAATTCTTGTCGATGTTAACAACTTTTTGAGGCTGACTGTACAGACGATACGCTCGTTGAACGTCCGCGGCGCTACTCGCTTTGATTGACGCACCTGATTTGCCTGACTTATCTGTTATTTATGGCTGGACTGAACGTACACGATATTTTGTAACGTTAAAAATGTTTAAATGACAATAATAAACCATTTATTATCAGGTAACAAAGACCCATAGATACATACCTTAACCAAAGTATACATAGCAATATAGTAACAATTTTGTTAGTAAATAAAACTTAATAACTATGTTAGTATCACTTAGTTGCACTAAGTCTTTGCGCGTTCTGGTGGCACTTGTCCGCGAAAGCGGCGGAATACCACAACCTGCGGCCAAAAGCTTTCTTCCATCACCAGGTGCAGATAGCATGTTGGTATGCGCACCACGAACGCCTTCAAGTTGACGTTGCGGTGCGACTCCAGTAACTGCACCCTTGGCGTGTACCTCGTCTTCTAATGATGGCGTCATTGGTCTTGTGGTCCTGGGTTCGATTCACAACTCCGGCTATGTGTTATTGGGATTTTCCATTAAGAGTGCCTCAGTTGCAGCCTGGGATTTTGGTTTTTGAAGGCAATAGGCTCGCTCCCTAATACTTGGGACTTATGGCCGATTCCTATTTAAGGACCGATATTGGTAAAAATTAAGACTAATGAAATGAATCTACACTAATATTATAAAGAGGAAAAATTTGTATTTTCGTTTGTTTGTTTGTAATAAATAATTCAAAAACTACTGGACCGATTTAAAAAAATCTTTCACCATTAGAAAGCTACATTATCTGCAAGTAACATAGGCTATATTTTATTTTAGAAAAAAATAGGGTTCCGTAAGATATTTGGGTTTTTCGGACCCAAGGTGTAAAAAATCATCCAAAAAAGTTTCTTATTTGGCGTACGCCACCTGAACTATAAAAGATAAAACCATTAAATGTTCTAATTAATTAAAGACCTTAAAAATATCTACAAAAAAAGTCCGCAACACACTATACCTATCTATTTCGAGTTAAGCACAACAACCATTTTTTAAATATCTTGAATTTTTTTAGGACTTCATTTAAACGCATTTATTTTACGCATGTCATTACTCCTTATCAAAATAAACTATTTTGTCACAAAGTACTGTTTATGTAGAAAATATTTAGTCTTCAGTTGATTAAAATTGGATTTTTGGTTAGAAAGTTATGGCGAAATCAATATAATACTATTTCTGCGCTCCGCGGCCCGTGGAAATTTCAAAATTTCAAATTCAGCCGCGGGGGATCGCTATAGGTTATATAAATCAGAATAACACATAGGCTACTTTTTGTCACGAAAACCGACATCCATGCGGGCGGAGCCGCGGGCGGAGCCGCGGGCGACCGCTAGTTTAACAATAATGAAGCAAAGACCTCATAGCTTTGCATATTAGACCCTCCCACGTGGAAGTAGCTATCACAGGTAAAATTAGCTTACGAATATACATATTTAAATGCCCAGTTTATCAAGTAAGTAAAACGATTCATTTTTGTTTAGAGTAACCGAGCAATACCTAGACAACTGGAAAAATGCAGTGCTGTGCACTTCTACCTACGTTTCTTACCTTTAGGTGTGATGTTATAAAATATATTATTTAAAAAAACCTAGGTAATAAGGATATTCCTTATCTCCCTTGGGTGTCGTTACAGATGATTGATTAAGGAAAATTTCCATAGAAAGAGAAAGCAGCAAACTTACTTTAATTAATAAAATAAAGACGCATTGCGACTAGCATTTTACTGTCCACCAAACGCCGTCCATAATCGTGATTGATCATGATCATAATCCTAATAAAATTGCAGGAAGAATAATAATAAAAAAAGCAACGTCACTTTAAAAATCACACACAAGCCGTGTATAGTTTTGCATGGCATGCATAATGCAGTCTGTCAAAATGTCATTTAATCGAAACATGAACATCAAATACAATGAAGATTGACACACCCCTACATCAGCTACTATACCAGAACAAATAGGGACTAAGCAAAATTTTGTAAGAAAAAAATAATTACTCATATTTTTTGCCAAACCTAAGTAGGACAAAAAAAAGCATTTTTCACTTTATTTCCGCGCATAGAGAACGAAACAGAAAAACTGGCCAAGTGCTAGTCGGACTCGCACACGAAGGGTTCCGTACCACAAGGCAGAAACGCCGAAAAAAACGCGTTTGTTGTAATGGAACCCCCCTTAAATATTTATTTTATTTTGTTTTTAGTATTTGTTGTTATAGCGGCAACAGAAATACATCATTTTTGAAAATTTCAACTATCTAGCTATCGCGGTTCTTGAGATACAGCCTGGTGACAGACAGACGGACAGACTGACAGACAGCGAAGTCTTAGTAATAGGGTCCCGTTTTTACCCTTTGGGTACGGAACCCTAAAAGAAGTGTCGTAGCTAACCCTCTTGCGCCATGAGATAAAACAGTTTGAGCTGCGTGATATCAACGTGCCCTCGATGCCCCTTACTTGTGTAGATGTCTACATGCAATCACCGCGGTTATTGCTATCCGGCGCGTGCGCCTGACAGGCGAGCTTCAATGAATTTAGGGGTTATAATGTGTGTGTTTTTTATTGCAATAAAATTGTGTTGTTACAATCTTTCTTTATTGTGTTCTTTTTAAATGTGCTTAAGAACTTGTAACGTTTTAAATGACATTGGTCAAAAAAAAAATATGCCACTGAAATAATAAACCAACTTTATTCTCTACTAAAACTGTCCTATTCGATTTCCTTAAGGACATTTCGGAGGAATGAACCTACCAAAGAGAATGAACCTACATAATTATATTATAATACAGCCCAAACCTAAGGTGTTGTAATCAGGGTTGAAAAAAAAAATAGTTCTTTTTTTTAATTTTATGAAAAAAACTGTTCAAATTGTTTTAAACAAGTTTTTTTTTGTTCTTTTTAGTTTACGGTGTTTGACCTTTATTATTTCATTTCTAGACTAGATCTTTTCAAATTCGCCATAGTAAATTAAATGTTTACAAAATTTTTTATTTTATGTTGCGTATCTCTAACCAATACTGAACGCTTTACCTTCACCCTGTATGTTCTAACTAATGTTGATTTTTAAATGGGCGACCTATGGACTTTCCTAGCGGAACATAAAAGTTCAAAAATATGACAGCAATGGCATAGACTTACCTAACTGGTTTTTGGGTTTTAGTCAGTAAGAGTCTGACACTCCCTTCCGCTCCGCCGGGAAACCGATGTCAAGCTATTTAGACTCCTCAATATAAAATTTTCATTTTATATCCATTCATTCACCATGAAAAGTAGTTTTAAAGCTTCTTTTTTCTTATTGTTTTATACAATGCTTCAAACTTGTTTTAATCTGTGTTTTTAAACGTGTGATAAAAACACTGTTTAAATTCAAACTGTTTTAAACATGTGTTTTAAAACAACTTGTTTTAATCGTGCCAACCCTGATTATAATAGACAAAAAAATATATTTGCTGTAAAATCTTTTAAAACAATGATCTCGGTCCGCCAAGTAAACTTTGCAAACGTAACGAAAGGGTGAGTTTCGGAGTGCAGAGAGTAATATTATGTAGTGTCGAGGGCGCCGGGTGGGGGTCGCCAATCGATACGCACCCCTGTTCTGCCCGGCCTAATGCACCCCTAACACGGCGGTACACACCGTACACAGCTCGCAGCAACGCAACGGCATGGAAACCATACACTCTATGAGTTCCCAGCTTAAAACCGGGTCATTTGCATACAGCCAGCAGACTCCAGGCTACTTTGTTTAAAAACACACCCAGAGAAACAGTTTGTGTGGTAAAAAATGTTTAAATATTAACTAACCTCTTAAAACCGCCTCCCAAAGCTTTGAATGTAAAATAAACCACTATTGCGTTGGAGACGTCCCCGTGCGGTGCCCGTCGCGCCAGCCGACTATTCTGCCTCTGAAATGATTTATATTTTATAAAACGGTTCTATAAAATATCTAGCTGATACGCCGGTTTTGCCCGGATAAAATGTATTTCAATTTCGCCCAGTTAGAAAATTGCATTCATATTTTTTTCAGTCGATTTTCAGGATTTATTTTTATTTGTAAAAAATGTAGGCGAAAATATTTTTAGGTCCATATCTCTGTGGAATAGGCGTGTCAGAGCTATTTTAAAGGTTGTTAAAATATTTTGAAATAAAATATTTAATATTTTTGTATTTTCGATGTCAGTGTTATTATGAAGCCGTAGGGTAGTTTTTATGGTTGTACTATCATAGTAGCGTTCTCTATTTATTCCACCATCATACCATACTGCGATCGCCAACCCGCCTGCCAAGCGTGCAGATTATGGTAAACCCCCCCCAAAATTGGGGGAGGCCTATGTCCAGCAGTGGACGTCTATCGGCTGAAACGACGACTATCATAGTATATCATTATACTACACAAAGAGCACTCGGTAAATGGACTCAATTGAAATTATCTCCAAAGACTTCTGTTTCCACTGACCCAAAAACAAATTCCGGAATTGTTAAGACAGCAGACTTTTTACTTTCACAACACAAAGGGGTTGGTATTGGAACAGTTCCCGTGCACATAAAAGATAAATGTTGTAACACGAAGAAGAAGTTATTAAAACATTCCTCATTTTTCTTTCATTACTTCCCCTTTGAAGTGCTTTTCCCACTCGCCGAAAAATTTGGGCTTTTGAAGAAAATTTATATGAGCGATAAAAGGTGGTCCTTACATTAGTGTTTGAAATGCGTTTGTGTTGAGGTAATACGTTTTGTTTCGGCCCTTTTTGAAAAGTTTTTTTTTATTTTCTTTTCAAGCGATAGCGTCAGGGAGCGCGCAAAATTAAGATATTCTTACATTTTTTTGCGTGTCAGTATCAGGTTGTATGTTTAACTAAATATGATATGCGGCCTTAACAAATATTTATTTAAAGAAGTATATAATCATAAAAATCATCAATACAACTCTCTAAGTTCATATTAAGGCTCCTGCAAACAGGCGCGACACGCGATAAAATCGCGCGCGACACAAAGGCACCGCAAGTCGCGCAACGAGCGGTGCCTTTGTGTCGCGTGCGATTATATCGCGTGTCGCGCCTGTTTCGTTAAATCATGACATTTGAGGCCAATTCTAACTCAAAGAGTTGTATTGCTGATTCTTATGATCATAGTTCTGTAAAGTCATATTTGTTACGGTCGCCAATCATATTTAGATCAACATACAACCCAGTAACATACAACATATTAGGTATAATTAGTGCAAGAAACTACTTATATTACGCTGACTAAATAATTACGTATATAAGACTTTTTGTTATTTTGTTCTTTAAGGTACTAGGTATAAAACAATGAATTAATAAAATTTTGTCATTATTATTCAAGACTTCTAATGTTAAATATTGTTAAGAATTTTATTGTCCTACAATTAGGTACCTTAAAGTATGCTCATGCCGCCTGTGATACAGGTTTATCCTAGTAGGTAAGGGCATCTGATTATTATACCTTTGTAATTTATTATTTATCTATATTTGAAATGAGTTTGCTCTTGACTCTAGTCTAGGTCAGAGGTGACAGAGACAAAGCAAATCATTTCTAAGAATTTATGTAATAATTTTAATCCATACTAATATTATAAATGCGAAAGTGTGTTTGTCTGTCTGTTACCTCTTCACGCTTAAACCGCTGGACCGATTTAGATGATAGAGATAGTTTAAGTCCCGGGAAAGGATATAGGATAGATTTTATCCCGATATTCCCGCGGGATTGACACTTATGCGGGTGAAACCGTGGTGCACTGCTAGTACCTACTGAATAGAACATTTATTAATTATTTTATTGAATCATAATTTAATTTTAAATAATTTAATGATTATATACCTGACGAGGACTTCAATTTCGTAGGCTACGGGCTAAGGTGTTTGCAAAAAAACGTAAGAAAAATTGAATTTCGCGGGCCACATTACCGCATCCCCCTTAATATGATCCTGGGAGACGATTGGCTGTTTCAAAGGCATTGTGTTCTATTGAGGGTGATAGTGATCGCCTTCCCCACAATAAAAGCGGCGAAGCGGTCACCGTTATAATCTATTAAAGTCTCGGAAGCGATGTGTTCCGCCTCACTAATGTGATTTTTAAACCATATACTTGCTTATAATAGTCGCGTGTGCTGCTAACAAACGGTAATGACTAACTGAAAGGCTCAGTTGTACGCGGCGCCTGGGTAATTAAAATGTACAGGGCAGTAACTTGTTAAGAATTACAGCTAGGAAAAACTAAATGCATTTATTAATTTACTGCTAATTAATTACAATACGTTACGTCCGTCTACGTTACATTAAGATTAGTTACAGATTATTTAGTAAAAACGAAACACTTCCCAAGCGATGGGAAATTACTACTGAAGGAGATTGACCTCAGGACGAGCTGTTTCTCACAGACAACTGCACATCGCTTGCTCCCGTGTCGCCAAGTCTTGGCTATCTTCATATTTTGGCTGCTGAGACCAAAACTACAAACGCAGTATGCAGGAAAGTTTTATAATTAAGTCAATTGTGGTGTCTTAAGTCTTCCTCGCGAACGAAGTCGCAGTCAGCAGCTAGTTTAGTAAATAAATACACTAGTATACTAGTTTTGCACCGATGCGAGCGCCCACTACACGAGAAGTACAATAAGTAGCAGCTCTTATTACGCTGAGTGTTCTCCTCGACTGCCTCAATAGCAGGCACTGATTCCATTTGTTATGATATATCCGATATCACAGTTTTATATTTGTTTTAGTCGTTGGTTCGAACCCAGTCAGGCGCTTGACTTTTTGTAAATAATTTCATCACCACTGCTCTCAAAATGGTGAAGGAAAATATCGTAGGGTAACCGGAATGTCATACAACCGAAAATTCTAAGACAAGTGACATTTACCAACCTGCACTGGGCCCGCGTGGTGGATTACGGCCCACTCTCTATCACAGAGAGTAGACCTGTCTCCCAGCAGTGGGAACGCTTATAGGCTGATTGTGCTACAGTTTTATATGTATACATTGGGAGTAAGGGCTAATTAAATAGTCTGAACACTTTTAATAAGTACATCATTCAATCAATGTTCCTGAATTTTAGTAATTTTATTCTAAAAAGAGCACTGCAACTTGATCTGTGCAATACACACATGTCAAAATCTAAGTACTGCCAATAAAATAAAAAACCGGTTCACTGTGAGTTTAACTCGCGTGGAGAGGGTTCCGTACGATGCGCACAATATTGAGAGATTTACCGTGTTGTTTTAAGACCAAAGACTTCTTGTAGGTTTTCCTGTAATCTAAAAAAATAGAACTAATTTCCGTATTTTTTTCAAAATTTTAGGCCCAGTAGTTTCGAAGATGAGGGTCAAGTTTCATCTATTTTCTTAAATAACTTTAATACAATTTACTTTAAAATTATGAAAAAAATATACACATAATAATATACACATAATACAAAAATATACACATAATATATATATGTATTTGAGATCCTCATAGTAAGTCCTTTTATTTGATATGTCACACGGTGCAGATTGCGAACCTTTTTTATTTTTATTTTCTATTTCATCATCTGCCTAGCCTTTTCCCAACTATGTTGGGGTCGGCTTCCAGTCTAACCGGATTTTATTTTCTATTTGCCCCCAAAAAATGACCCCCATATTCAAAATTCATTTATTTACGTTACAAATCTGTGTTTGGGTTACAGAGATTCATATTATGTGTACCAAACTCCAACTTAATCGGTCCATTAGAATTAGCTGTGACAGACAGACGGACGGACGACACACGACTGATCCTATAAGGGTTCCGTTTATTCCTTTTGAGGTACAGAACCCTAAAAAGTGAGTCAATCGAAGCGAGCAATCGGCGTCAACGTCGATTTCTACGGAAAACTGATTTCCTGCACGTCTAGACACGTCCCCCCCATGCTGAATTATGTTGCAGGATGTAGAATCATATTGTTTTTTGATGTAATATTTATTGAAATCAACGAGAATGTTTAAAACAGATTTACTTTTAAGCTAGCCTACCTATAATATTGTGTGAATTTTGTTGTGGTGCTCGTTTGCTAAGACACAACATAGTTTGTTAAGTTTTAGTGAGGTTAGGCTATTATATTTTTATTTTAAAAGTTTGATAGTTAATTCAGTGTAAGAAGTTTATCCACTGTTTGTATTTTTATCCTCTTTAATAATAATTATAATTAAAAAAATTTATAAATAAATTCCCTAGACACCAATAATTTACCATGAAGTCACCCGTGACAAAACGAAAGTTTGTAATATTTTATTATTGTCTTGTTATTTGTATTGTAAATTAAAATTACATGCAGTGAGCAAGCGATATGATCAATGTTCGTTCATTATCTGTGTGACAATTCAACGCAAAATTGGCAACCGTAAACCGTTTAGAGGATGAAGTATTTCATCCTCTAAACAAGCTGTTTACTTTCTATGTCCATCAACGAAGATACGGGCCCGCCCAAAAGTAATTCATCCATCAAAACAAGTGTCAAATTCAATTATGCGTACGGACAGTAGGATTCATTCTTAGTTCGGGCCATAAACTAATCATAATATGACCAAAGTGATACGGAGTAAGAAACTCCCGTAACTTCGGTGAAACTACGGATATCGTGCTTAGGGAGTAGACCTCGAGCATCCTAATTGCATAACACACTTTCTATCTCAATTCGAAGGATTTGAAATATCCTAATCTCATCATCATCTGCCTAGCCTTTTCCCAACTATGTTGGGGTCGGCTTCCAGTCTAACCGGATGCAGCTGAAAACCAGTATTTTACATGGAGCGACTTCCTATCTGACCTCCACAACCCAGTCACTGGGTAATACGATACTGATAAGACTGGTTGTCAGACTTTCGGGCTTCTGACTACCCGTAACGACTGTCAAAGATCCACGAATGACAGCCGGGACCAGCCGCGGCAAACGTAGCTTAACCTGATCAATCGACCTGTGCGGCCGTTATTTAAGCCACGGGCTCCTTAAAAAAATCAAAAAAAAAAAAACAAAAAGAAAAAAAAATCCTAATAAATATAATATCTAATCAATGTTCCTGAATTTTAGTAATTTTATTTTAAACGGAGCACTGCAACTTGACCTGTTCAATACACACATGTCAAAATCTTTGTGTTGTCAATAAAATAAAAAACCGGTCAAGTGTGAGTTGAACTCCCGTGGAGAGGGTTCCGTACGATGCGCTCAATATTGAGGGATTTACCATGTTGTTTTAAGACCACAGACTACCTACCGAGTGATCCTATAAGGGTTCCGTTTTTTCTTTTTGAGGTACGGAACCCTAAAAAGTGAGTCAATCGAAGCGAGCAATCGGCGTCAACGTCGATTTCTACGGAAAACTGATTTCCTGCACGTCTAGACACGTTTTCCTCTAAACGGTTTAAATATAATCTATTGCTTGACATATTTGGAAAATTCGTCTGCTCGCAATTTCGCAATGAATGTTATTGAATTATCCAAATGAGAGGCACTGCCATTGTAAATGTGCTACAAACTCAAAACTTAAACTCAAACTCAAAGCATTAATTTCAATTAAACCTTGTACAGGCATTTTTTAATTGTCAAAATTAAATAGTCTGTCAGTTAGTCAGAAAGTTGAAGCTAGTTGCCCATTCCAAAACGTAGATCTCTATGGAGAAGAACGGGCAAGACACTCCATAAATGCTACGCAGTTACCCCGTTGATTTAAGCTTTTATTAAGGTATTCATATCACATCTAAAATGCCATAAAACCCTACATATTTGAAGTTTAAATAGGATACTTACCGGAATCACTTTTACACGACATATTATAAAAAATTTACTAGATAGAGTCATTTCCTATCGCCTACCTCTGAGAAGTAAAGGCAAAACAAACTCAGGGGTCAAAGGCTCTTTTAAAGTCCAGACATAATCTTGGTCAGATTATGTAAAGACAATGTAGTTAAGAACATCTGAACATCAGGATGGCAACCAGTCGGTTATCTTTTAAAGTGAAGGCACGTGAACATATCCGTCAAAAGTTGACCGGAACTGTCCAGCGCTGATTTACTGGATTCGTTTTTCTCCTCTACCGATAAATTCTTTTTGTTTATATGTATGTATGTATCTATGTATTAGTGTGTAGTCTTGTATTTTATAATCATTTCATATGTTGCACCTACCATGTTTTGTCTCTGCATCACCCTAAGGTTGACTGGTAGAAAATGCCTCAGGCGTTAAGTCCGCCTTTGTACAGTATTTCTTTTACTTGTGCATAAAGTTTTAAATATAAATAAATAAATAAGTGCCTGGAATGGTCTTTTGAGGAAAGAACCACGCAGATTTGAGTGGTCCAGTCCAGTCAGCGCAAGCGTTTATCAGTAATCGCTTGAGGAGCTCAATGACTATAGTATTATTAACTTATAGTAGGTAATAGGTACATAACAAAGATACTCGTAATAGAAACTTCAAATGAGACAGTGAATAGAATCGGTTTTCAATTTGAAAGCAACATTAATTACCATTCGGCATCAAACAGAATTGTTAGTGCCTCCTAAATGTAGTTATTAGTTTGTCTTTATAGTTACATAATTCAAAATGGCTGAACCGAAAATTGATCAAATAAACAATACTTACAGCTCACCTGCCGTTAAATAGTAGCTAGGCCGAAGGGCCGAATGTTGGTACTTATTCAATTAAATATTTATATCTATGTAGGACTTCTGACTACGCTTTAGAACAAAGGGTCGCCGTTTTATTGTTGTTTTACCACAAAGGTGAAAAACTTTATGACGTGGCTCGTCTGTCGGCTGTGTAATTGTAACGAGGAAATGTGAAGTGAGTTAGTTTTCGTAAATACCAACAGTTTTGTTTTCACTTTCAGCCCGGTATAGCAGGTAGGTAGGTACAGTCAACAGCAAAAGTAGATGATCAAAATCAGAAATTCAATACTAATGAACGGAGATCGCGTCAGAACTGTGTGGCGTTGAAGTGATTCAAACCACTCAACGCCACATCAGCGCCACACAGAAATCACTTCGACGCCACACAGTTCTGACGCGAACTCCGTTAATTAGTATTGAATTTCTGATTTTGATCATCTACTTTTGCTGTTGACTGTACTCAAATTGTTTGTTTCATTGGGCGTCCTAAACCGTTTTATGTTTATCACGTGAGATTTGTTTTATTTTGTCTGAATATATTGCGGAAGAAACCTCGATATCGATATTTATAATAAAGACAACTATGTCGTAAAGAATATTCTGTAGACATAATAAACCTAACAGATAAAGTAAGACTGTTTTATTTATTGCAAGCAACAATATTCGTAGCGATCGGTTCGGAAAATAAATAATTATGGAATACGACAAACTATTTTTGCAAAAAGACAGAATAGCGGTCCATTTCATGGACGTTTCTCTGTGCGTATTCCAAGACCCGTGGTCAGAAGCCCGACAATAGCGCACAATACGACATTGAATGCATAAAACCTGTTGTATGACTCACACACACATCGGCAACTCTGCAGGCAGGACGCCCATTGAGTGACATTACAAAAGGTATTGTGTGCGCAGGGACTAGTTTATCTCGCGGCCATTCGCTGAGACTGTTCCGCACTGATAACGCTCAAAACGCCTGTCATTTGTACCCGCCGCATCATTGATAACGCGTTCGTAAACAACTAAACACCAATCTCGTCTGACTAGCAGTAGTAGACATAGTTTTATACATTGGCACGAGTGAATAAGTACCTACAAATATTATCGAAGGAATGCCGTTCAGATTGTCGGTTTCAATTCCGTGATAATAAGATACATATATTGAATCAGGTAAGTACCTATATTATCAGTGGAAGCGAACAATAAGATGATGTTTTGTTCTAGTTCCTGAAATTTATCTTACAGATATCGAAATTTGACAGTTTTACTATGATAGTGTATGTGTAAGATACCTTATGTTAAGTCAGTCGTCTTCTAACCGTGAAACCTTGACAGTCAGCTCAAGACAGTGGTTATAAAAATCGATTTAAAGTGAAATCAGTGTACTATGCCACCAAAGAAAATATCACGTTGTCAGCAAGACCTTGTTGACTTAATTTACAAAACGGCTGAACTAAGTAATATGAAACTAAATGACTACATTGTTGAATTAGGTTGTGAAGAGGTCGAGAGTTTTCTGTCTGGTATATTCAAAGTGCAGCTAAGAGGAATTATTGATGGGCAGAAGATTAGAAAGAATTTCATAATAAAGTGGCATCCGGAATCAAAAATGCGTGCATGCTTCAGAGAATTGTACAAACGAGAATTCATCTTTTACCAACAGATCGTGCCGAAATTGCTGGAAGTTCAAAATAAAATTAAAAACGTCGAAGGCTTGAAAATCAAATTTCCAAACTGCATTTTAGCAAGTGCCGAATATGACAAAGAAACCATCGTCACGCAGGGTTTAAAAGAAGAAGGATTCAACCTACGCAACAGATTATGCAAGGCGAATTTGGATTACGTTTCACTCGTGATGAAAAATTTAGCGAAATTGCATGCGCTGTCCTTTGTACTGGAGAAAACGAATCCAAGAGAATTTGAGGAGATAGCTCGTTTGTGCCATGAGGATGTGCAGTATTGTAAATCGGGGCCTGCACCGAAGAGCATGAGCTCGTATTACGAAGCGTCAGTGAACGTAGTGATAGATGCTGCCGCTCGAGATAAGTTGAACCGACTCACTCCAGACATACTGACGGTTTTGTATAAATGCACTCGGCCAGGTTCCTACAGCACTATTTGTCACGGTGACTGCTGGAACAACAACATACTTTACAAAGTTAAGGTAAGAATTTCAAAAAGGCCTTAACTGAACTGTTTTGAAAGTACGTGTTAATTATAGAAATTTCAATATTCGCGGAGAGATACCTACTGCTAGGTTTATTAAATTACAGTTTAAAAGATTGATCACAAAAATATTCATTGCTTTCAGGGCTGCAAGCCAGTGGATGTGATATTTATTGACCACCAGCTGGTACGGCTGGCCTCGCCGGTCACCGACATAGCCTACTTCTTGTACATGTCCACCGACGCAGAATTCCTCTACAAGCACTATGATCAAATCCTCGACATTTACTACGGAACATTAACAGCAGTCATACGACATTGTAATTTGGACGTTGAAAAAATATATCCAAGGAGTATTTTTCAAAAGCATCTAATAGAATATTCGGTACTTGGGTTGATAGAGGCTCTCGTCTCAATGATGATAATAACGGCACCATACGAGGACGCCCTCAAAATGTCTGAAATGAAATATAACCGTTATGGTGAAGAGGTTTACGAAGATGAGAGCAAAGATAATTCAATGTTCGTAGAAAGGGTAAACGGAATTGTAAACGACTTTTTTGAGAGAAATTATTCTTTAGATGCAATATTAGAAAAATAAATATACGTAATAATATATTATATTACGTTTTAATTACATAACTACTCAGAATTTTATGAAATACTTCGTTGAAGCCAAAATAAAATATATTCCGCAAAATGAGGAATTTATTCGCAAATTAGGTGTTACCCGGTGTGAAATAACTGAGATAATCCTTATTTTCATACTGATGCGTCCATTCCGCGGCGTGAAATGCGTCGACCGTGAAGAGAATTACAGTAATATCGACCTTACCTTGTCCTCAGTACAGAGTTTAATTTAGTATATGCTTTTTTTGTGTTCACACAAAAGAAATATTAAGAATCCTCGTTCGGCCCCGGCTTGGAAGGAATTAATTCCTTGTCCCTGCAGTTAATTGTCTGTTACAAAGGTTTTTTCTTTGAATCTCGGTCGGAACGAACGAGAATCTTTGTCGGAATGAAAATAATGGCTCCTAGAACAGATGGTGATATTTAACAGGCCATGCTTTGTAGGTAGTATATGCATTTTTGAGATAATTAAATTGCTGCTTTCAATGGATTTATTATCAAATCGTCTATAATGGCATTCTGCTGCTACACAAAGATATTGTTTAGATGCTCAACATTACCGACCATACCTAGATGTATTTACTATCCTATCGGAAATACGCAATGGCCAATGGAATGAAAAACCCAACATCATACCATCCATGTTTAATTAAGATTTGATGATGCGCGTGCGTGCGTTTTTTTTTTGATTTGATTTTTTTTTTGATGATTTGTTTTGATTTTTTTTTGATGATTTTTTTTTTGTTTTTTATTTGGTTGTTTTGTTTTTCGTAAGCGTACCGCGTCGCTGCTGCAGAGGGTCCGGGACAGCTCTAACAGTCTCCTGAATGTCATTGCAGGGAAATTTGATTGCCCGCTCGTCCATTATTTGTCCAACCTGCATGTGTAATAACAGTTTTTTATGTTTTACTAACAAATTATGGATTTATAATTCTGAAATAAAATGATTATTATTATAAATTCATATTTGTATATTTACTCATAATAAAACTGACGAGTTTGTTTGTTTGTTTGAACACGGTAATCTTTGGAACTACCAGTCGGATTTGAAAAAAATATTTTTGCATTTGATGACCAAATTCTTGAGAAAGGCTATTTAGCATCACGCTAGGACCCTTACTTAGGAGCCGAGCAAAAAGAAAGAAAGTCAGAAAGAGCGCTAAGCGAAAACGATGTAATAATGCGGACAGGCGATGCGATACGACGGGGTGGGTCGGGGAACAAGAAATTTCACGCAGACGAAGTCGCGGGTAGAGGCTAGTATATTATAAATGCGAAAGTAAGGTTGCCTAGAAGAGATTGTAGAATATCAGTATGGTCACTGATTTCTACAGAATCGGGAATCGAACCCGTACTAATGATTATATTAGCTTTAAAGCGTTAGGCGAAGCGTAAGCGGAAGGATGAAAGAATGATGAAAGTACAGATGAAGAAATGAAGGATATTATTAAGCGATTATAAAATTAGATATATTTAAATTAAATTACACGGACAATTAAATTAGCAAATTAGACAAGATTATACGATAGTTAGATTACCAATGTAGAATATCAGTATGGTCACTGATTTCTACAAGATCGCAGAAAGCGATAAGGCCGCCCATTGTATATTTTTAGTGTTCGATAATATTTTTTTAAATGTATTTTTGTGGTGTACTCTAATAGGCCATAGGCCTCTCTCAGACTGCACCACAGCACCCTGTCCTCCACCTTCCGCATCCAGTCTACCCCAGCCACCTTCTTTAGGTCGTCCGTCCATCTAGCTGCGGGGCGTCCCACACTACTCTTGCCGATACACGGTCTCCACTCCAGGGGGCCTAAAAAGGCCACTTTGGAGAATCATAAAAATATAACATTATGAATCGTAATATGGCGAAGACAGTCCGTGTTTTTCTTTTTTTCGCTGCATTACGTAGGTATAATCAAAGAGATTGTGATTGGATTTGGATCGGATTGATTGGTATGTTAGCACAAACAAAAAAAAAATAACTGAAAAATGCTTCACCAATGGGATTTGATACGATTAATTTAACGGTTAACTGTACATTATGTTATCCTTTTATGATTCTGCCAAAGCGGCCTTTTAAGGCCCCCAGGAATCATCTGCTCCACCGGCCATCGGTCCTTCGACAGACATGGCTAGCCCACTGGCACGTCAGTTTGCTTACTCTGCAAGCTACATTATGTCGGTAACTCCACTTCTTTTCCGGATAATTTCATTCCTGATTTTATCCTTCAAAGAGACTCCGAGCATAGCTCATGGTACTGTAAAGTGTTTACTATAAAGTTTATATAAATACATATTAATAACTAAATATAAAGTAACTGTCTCTGTTAAGGTGCCATTAGTAGATATTTTTTCCATACAAATTTCGGGAGAGTATTACATATGTCGAATACTAAGGCGTCAAAAGATACAATTTCAAACAGTGGACGACTTACTGTTTGAAATTGTACATCCAAAATTAAACATGATATCGTTTTGAATTATTATTAATTTTGTCTGTACAGAAACAGAATAGCAAAATAAAAAGCCATTAAAAAGTTATGAGCCAACAAAGACTCGTTTTTCTTGCTATTTTCAACGTAGCTTTGGGTGTAAATAAGTAATAAAAGAATTGTAAAATCTTTAAAACTAAGTCCGTACCGAAAGAAAAGCTCAATTATGGAAGAGTTCAATAAACTTTATTTGTAATTTTATTAATGTATGCAGTGGTTTTTCTTAAAACTCGATTTTCCGAAGCACTTTTAGAATTTTTGTACGCGCCTATCAATTTGGAACGGTGTTTCTGTGCGTGAGAACTAGACGTTATTCGTGTAAACTAGCGTGTAACTGCTCATCACTGATACTACCTCTTGACTCCTACCTAGACAGCGTGCTTTTTGGGTATGACCCCCAGTGAGTTCGAGCTCGCGACTAGCTATCTTTTGACGCCTTAGCGGAGTTCGATTAAAGGTTAATAAGTAGACCATGACCTGGGTTAAAACATGGATACTTTATATTCTAGTAGTACGATCCCGTGGGATAATTCCCGACATCCACGCGGCAGAATTCACTGCCGAGCTAATTATGAATAACTAGCTGCGCCCCGCGGTTTCACCCGCGTAAATGTCGATCCCGTGGGAATATTGGCATAAAAAGGCAGCCTATGTGTTAATCCAGGGTGTCAGCTACCTCCATACAAAACTTTATTAAAATTGGTCGAGCCGTTTGAGCGTGAAAAAGTACCAAACATATAAACACACACACACAGACACATTCACAGACTTTCGCCTTTATACTATTAGTGTGATTCACAGGAAATTATGTATTTCTTTGTATTTCAATTCACGTACCTATTTTAACCACGTCAAATATTTCAATGGTCCTTCCAAACATTACGCCACAGGTAACTGGTTGCACATAAATGAATGTCATTTAGAGCTAATTCAGCGTTGACATTTAATTTAATTATGTGTATCGTGCCACCACAAATACCGGTAGCGACCGACTGTTTGTCCGTCATATCGTTGATAGATTGTCTATTCTAATGTTCTAATATTATTTAATGGACAATAGATTGGCCAGGCAAAATATGACCTTTGTCTGTAGGACTATGCCGTTACCTAAAGTTTTACAATTTACCTCGTGGTTTCGCCCGTGGAGGCCGGAATCAACTTGAAAAATCAACCCCTGGGTAACAAATTACCGGGATTTAAAAATTAAAATTTGAGTTTTTCCCAAAAACCTATAACTGAGACATTTTATGTATAAATTAATTTTAAGTCAGCCTTGTGAAGAGAGAATAAATGATAAATTATAATAATTTAAAGCATCCTATATCTTAAAACAAGTCATGGTCTACCCGTGAATCTAATCGTAATCTTATACATTCAAATTCACAAACTCACAAACACCCAGAAATTCATATTTTTAATATTACCTACTAGCGACCCGCACCTGCTCCGCACGGTTTTCACAACATCGAGATTTCTTTACTATACTTAATTGTTAAATATTAATGTATATGTTACGGGCAATTTGATAAGTCCGGGCACTATTAATAATGGCCGGTCTGTATTCATAATTCCCGACTCAATTGGGCAATGTGATTAAAACAACATGATTAATCACTTTTCCCGGCCATTATGAATAATGGCCACCCTATCTTGGGCAAAGTAATAAACTAGATAAACTGTTATGTAGTGTTTTTGTTTATTAAAAATGCTATGTACAGTCAATCTCGTACCTACGTGCGGTCGGCTGCCGGCAATACCGACGAGTTCAGTGTGGCTGTAGGCTTGCACCAGGGATCGGCTTTAAGTCCTTACCTCTTCCTATTGATTATGGACGCTCTTACGTCGGACATCCAGGAGGAGGCACCCTGGTGCATGTTGTTTGCCGATGACATTGTCCTTGTCGGTGAAGATGGAGAGCTGAGATCCAGAGCAGATTAGAGGGCAACAGAAGCTAGAGAATGTTGGCTTGAAAATCAGCAGAACCAAAACCGAATTATGTTCTGCGATTTCGGCGGTCTCTCCAGTTCTGGAGCTATAGCACTTGATGGTGCACTTCTACCAGTCTGTTCCAACTTTCGGTACCTCGGTTAACTCGTGCAGAGCGATGGCGAAGTAGATCGGACGGTTAAGCACAGAATTAACACTGGATGGATGAAATGGCGGCAGGTCACGGGAACAATATGCGACTCCTGCATTCCCCTTAAACTTAAGGGGAAGATATATAAAACCATGACCTGCTGTCTTGTATGGATCAGAATGTTGTGCCACAAAAGAATGAAAATGAAAGGCAAATGCATGCAGCAGAGATGAGAATGGATAGAATAAGAAATGAGTACATAAGAGGAAGTTTGAACTGAACTGAAAAGTTGCGTGGGAATCGGTTGTCATGGTATGGGCATGTGTTACGAAGAAATGAGGAAAATGTCGTAAGGAGAGTTTTGAGTATGGATGTCGATGACTATAAGAGTAGGGGAAGACCAAAGAAACGATGGATGGAATATGTAAATGATGATATGGTTAGAAAGGGGGTGACTACCGAGATGACGACTAATAGAGAAGTATGGAAGAAACAGACATGTTGCGCCGTCCCCAAATAAATTGGGATAAGGGCAGGAGAATGATTGCTCATATCGGCAGGAGGCTGATCGGCTGCTCGCGGGTTTTCATTTATTATGTCCACACTCACAGTGGGTTGCTGATTTTCTGGTAGACTATCGGCAGAATGTTGTTCCAGTTCAGAAGAAGGCTGTTGATCGTCTGGTCGAGGGTTATCACATTGCCCAGCTACACGTAGGGAATTATTCATACTGCCCGGTCCAAGTGATAAATTCAAGCTATCTCAAACACTGACTTATTACATGGACCATGGGCCGTCGGGCATTATTAATAATGGCCGGTCAAAGTGATAAATTAATCTAGTTGCCCATCGCTCTTGGGCATTATTAATAATGGCCGGCCCTTATTAATAATGCCCAGTTAATCACGTTGCCCGTAACATATACACATAAACCTTCCGGAATAAATTCTCTAAATTATAGTGAAAACCGCACCATTCCTTTGTGTAGTTTAGAAAAACAACGCGGTCACACAGACAGACACGAAATGTGATTTTAATTTATTATAATTTGTAGATATACTTAGTAGAATTTTATATAATTTAAGAATGTCTCCTATAAAACGGCTCTCAATCATCTAAGTTCTACACTTCCTAAATTCACATCGCGTCATTTTCAATATTCAGAAAACAATTTCCGTTTCGAACTAAGTGGAATTGTTTACTCAGTTCCTCCGGCGATATGAAATCTTACATCGTGGTTGTATAGCAAACTGAACTTTATTTTGGCGTATGAAAACTAATTTTCAATGTAAACATTACATTATTCTCGTGTATTTCGTGGTTTTATGAACCAAAATACAAACTAGGTAGCTCCGTAACTTCAAGTTCATAAAGGTAAATTTATACCGTAATAAATATCATAATTTGCCTAGCCTTTTCCCAACTTCTTTTCCAAGGCTTCCAGTCTAACCGGACGCAACTGAATACCAGTATGTTGCATGGAACAACTGCCTATCTGACCTCCACAACCTAGTTACTAGGACCATAACAGACATAAGAAGTGATAATTACTTTGATTCAATGAGCAGTTTCAATTTTCAGTTTAGTTTTTGGTGGAATAAAACCTAAACACCGGAATTGCACAGCTTTTTACTGACATGGATTTCGCAGTCATGCCTGATTCCACAAAGCTTTAGCGATTCTAAGGGTAATTGAATGCCGAAGATGCGATACCTCGCAGTCGCGGTTTAGCTCGCCACCTCGATGTAACCTCCATGGAAAACAAAAGCATGCTAATAGACAAGCACGCACATACCGAAGGCTGCTTGGGGGTTAACCCTGATGTCTACGTCACAACAAAATATTTTGTTTTTCCGTCGCGGTCGACGGCAAACATAGATGTGATCTGGCTCGTGATTGGTCAAATCGGTTCGTCTCAGCTTATCGTATCTTCTTCACTCTCGTGACACTTCCGTTCGATTGTTTACTTCTGTGAATTGAATTAGGTATGGATAAGGAGGTGCTCATCGATTTGATTTTTAATATTCCTGCATTGTTGGATAAGCGGGAGGAAAACTACAACGGATTGGCCTTCCATTGTGGAAAAAGATGGTGATATTCACCCATTGTTCCTCATTTGATTCCTTTTTAAAGAAGTTGGTTCTATTATTATTTTCCTAAGTAAGAGCAGTCACGTTATCCATACATTTTCTAATCGTTTATCGCTCTATTATATTCGATTTTATGTAGTGCTATTAGAATACTTATTTGTGCTGGGAGCTAGTAATTGAATTAATCCGATTAAGAAATACGTGTTAAACCGATACGATTATACCTACGTGTTTATTAGTTTTTCGAAGCTATTCATTGCCTCAACTCATATAGTGTTTGCTTTGCTTCTGAAAAGATTTATAGTCTAATAAAGGGTTTAGGTTGGTTACTTTTATTGCAATAATTTGTAATATAATACTTGCATTTCGTTGGTTCTTTGGCTATGCCTTAGAAATGTCGAGGAATTTTACCAATATTCTACGTTGGCAGTTCGAGTACATGATTGTCTACTTACTTTATTATAAGCAAGGCTAGAAGGCATATATATTTTAATATAAGCAAGGCTTTTGTTGCATTGGAAAAACAAGTTTCTTGCCGTTATAACACGAATTGCAATGAAATGACATCTATTATAAGAAAATATGTTACTAGTTGAGTCTAATTTCTGCCAAGAATAGTAACCGAAAGTAGAAATCTGTAATTTAATTTAATATACTTGACAGGGAAATTGCTAAAGTGAGTGAAAGTGGACGTATATTACAAAAGTAAATAAAAGAATAAATAATCTAATTATTCTACCAAACAATGGATCAAGTTCATTGTGACAAGTTTTAGGATAATTACATGCCGAAGATCACAGCGATAACTCGCGGTCGCGGGTTATCTTGCCACCTCGATGTCAAACGGCTGGACCAATTTTGATAAAATTTGGTATTGAGGTAGCTGACACCCTGGATTAACATATAGGCTACTTTTTATCCCGATATTCCCACGGGATCGAAACTTATGCGGGTGAAACCGCGGGGCGCAGCTAGTGGTAAGTAATATATTTTTATAGGCCTGCGTAAATGCTACAAGAATGTACTCTTGGTTTATTTTCACCATTTTAAATTATGACTTAAAACATAGCCTAAGATGCTCCACTGCGATACCTCTCGATCTCGGCATGTGCGTGCGTGTCTAATAGCATGCGTTTTGCTTTACACACACACACACCCACACACTCACAAACTTTCGCCTTTATAATATTAGTGTGATGTGATTTGACAATCACACTAAGTAATATTATAAAGGCGAAAGTTTGTGAGTGTGTGTGTGTGTGTTTATATGTTTGTTACTTCTTCACGCTCAAACGGCTGGACCAATTTTGATAAAATTTGGTATTGAGGTAGCTGTCACCCTGGATTAACATATAGGCTACTTTTTATCCCGATATTCCCACGGGATTTACGCGGGTGAAACCACGGGGCGCAGCTAGTGGTAATATATTTTTCGAAATGGCTTGGAAAGTTTCAAACAAAAATCATACAGTTGACCTATTTTTGGGGGTCACCGACTACATCATTGACCGATTTTATCGGTCGTGCAAAAAGTCTTCCTTTGCGACACCTCTTTGCGTGCAAAATATTACAATAGAAAACAAATGAAGTCTGACGTCACGGCAAACCGCGTCTTCACGCTAAATATTCCCAAGCAGGGGGATGTCTGCACCACGTGCGACTCGCGTCAAAGTACGGTTAACCGCAAGTTTGGTAACAGTTGGACTACGAAAACCGCCCTTCCTGCTACGTCATAAAACTGCTGTCAGTGTTCAAACTGTCGCCAAGGACGTGCAGTTGACTGTCTGTACACGCTGCACAAACAAAGCCTGTACAAATTGAAATTGGGGGAATTTTTATTGTTTCCACAAAAGTAGAGAGGGGCGATAAGGAATATTTTTTTTCTTCTGAATATTTGAACCGTGGGGAGCGTAAACTTGTACGTCATGGTATTTTGATGGGTTTGGAGTTGAATTCCAGCTGCCAAGTGTTGTGGAATGCACCGTGCTTCGCTTCTGTTTTTCGCTCTCAGATTTGTCAAGAGAGCTTGTCAGTTGATTAAAAACCTTCTTTAAATTCGAAACGTAATATAACGTTCACATTTCAGTATTACCTTCCAATTTTCATTCAGAATCATATGTAAACATAACGTGACATTACTTTACCTACTTCTTCTTAGCGTGTCGATGGCAATCTAAATGGACTCGGCCCAGAATTCGGCTACGTGTTTGGCGCCATCACTAGCGTCCATCAGTTCCTGTAACGTGCAGCTGACAGGATACGCAGGACATCGTATTAAGCGCTCCATCGTTTGTGGACTAGTACCACATTTACCTAACTCGTCGTCTAAGAATCTCCACCTGAACAGGTTCTGCTTCATTCGGCCAACCTAGGTCCGGAGTCTGTTTAAGGTCGTCCAGGTCACCCTAGGCCACTCACTGTATTTACGGTTATTTATAGTTGCCGGAACGTAACTTGGCAAGAGTTTTTGTAGTGGGGGAAGTTTGCGCACGCACAATTTCATACATTTTTATATGCGCGAACTTCCCCCACTACGAAAATCTCTTGCTAAGTTACGTGCCGGTATTTTTACAGAGTATCCTACACCTAAATCGATGGTAAACCAGACTTTTAGCCTAATTAATTTGAAAATCATTGTTTTTGTAGTACATTTTAATTAAAACCAGAGAAAATTCATGAACCCTTTAACGTTAATTGATTGACACCAGTGTTGTCACATATAATGTGACAGATTGAATGCATTATCGATTTCTGGCTTAAACTGGCCCGCCATCATCGGCACGTACCTATCCATAACTAGGTATACTTATGTTGACATTTGCATGCAATATCAGTAGGGATATTGCAGTTTCCACATGATCGCGTTTTAATTAAGTATGTACAATAATGTACTCCACTTCGTCCTCCACAGAGAAGAACGGTGTTGGGATCTAACTCTCCGTGCGCTAGGTTCTGTAGGGTTTTGAATAGTTGCAGCGACTTAATCGATTTCCACTTTGATTCTCTGACTATGCAGAAATCTAAAATCTTGAGTTGTTTATCAGAGGTGTTGTAAAGCATTCATTATTTTGTTACTTACTTATATAACTTTAGCAATCACATTCAAAATTGTCTATTTTTATGCTGCATACTTGTTTTTTAAATATTTTTTTTTCTTTAGTTTTAAGTTGGCTTGTGAACTGTACATGTAGGTACCTAGGCTTACATATTAACATAATTTTAGTTCATGTGGTGTTTACCTTTAAGTAATTGTTACACTGTTCAAAGTTTTTAAAGACGTTATTTTTATCAAGATGTTAGTGTAAACAATTGTTGGTGAACCAAATAAATAAATAAAAAATGTAATTTTAAGTAGATAAAACAATTGGGAAAATTGAAAGGTTTTACAAAAGTTCCTACCTATATCTACTAGCATAGCAAAATCAGCCTGTAAAGTTGTCACTACTGAGACCCAGGCGTCTTCTCTGTGAGAGGGAGTGGGTTGTACCCACAGATATAGATATACCTAGATAACGCAAGTATCACGAACTGTATGAAAACCAAGCGTGACATTTTTTGACTACCTACTATGACGTCACAAGCTCGCGCTCTCGCTCACACTTACCCAGCCAGCAGTACAAAGGACTGAGTGCGAAAGGGGCGGCTTACGATTTGTAATCATAAGTTGGTGCAATTTTTGGCACGCGAAGTAGCTACTCTTGCGTTATCTAGGTATAAGGTCGGGCGGGGCTATTTCGACTATAAAATCACAAACGTCAACTTGAAAAGTCTGCACACCCGTCTTTGAATACGTTATGATAGATTTAATGAATTTATGTTATAAAAGCTTTAATTGAGATCTTTCTTACGTAGGTCTTATACAGAATACTCTTCTTATATGTTCACAGGAACGATATTTTTTAAATTGGGAAGAAATAGTTACAATTACCCCACAGTGGGGCTATTTCAACTATGCCACATATTTATCGTACTAAAGCCGTTATCGTTTTGAAATTGAGAGCCTGAGTATATTATGGCATAATTCATACCAATCTATGGCATATTGTCTCCTAAGATGGTTCAGTAACGTAATAAAATACTTTAAACACCTTGGAGGGGCAATTTCGACTTTTTACATAGGTAGTAGTGCAGGGACGTATGCCAACCAACATCATCGATAAATCAGATCAACAACAACCATGAATAAACATTTATATAAAATAAAAATAAACATGTTACATGAGACTATTGTGGACCGTGGCATGTCATGAAAATCAGCAGCTTGATAACTAGTATTTTTTTATTGCGATCATCTTCTACAGCCGTAAGTAGTTCGACTAGCTAGTGAGTACTGTTTAACATTTTTGCCTTATAATATCACACGATCTAAAACGATACAACAACCAAAGCGCAAAAGTAGTGAATAAGCCGTAAATTAGTAGAAAAGCGGACGAGAGACAAAAAGCTTTTGTGACAATTGTGATAGAAGATTCTTCAAACTGCATGACATTTACATTTCACAACTATAGTAAACGGTTTGATCACCATTTAGAGATTTAATTTACCAACAGTGGTTCCCTGTACATTTTATCGCAGCATGTGCCAATGTTTTTGTTATGCATAGAGTATCGATATCATCACATCACTAGTGTTTCGCAATACCATACAAAAATTAAGCGGGGTAATTATGACTTTGGGTTAGTCGAAATAACCCCACTTCTTCTTTTAGTGGGGCTATTTAAACTAACGAAAAATCACATCAAAAACGTATCATTCCAAAGAACAAATAAGCGAAAAACCATTTACGGTTTATATTTTCCCTAGTCACTGTTTAATATTGTAAAAACAAGCGTTTTAAACACAACTTTTGACAGCAATTGTGACGAGCGTCTTTTTTTAACACATGCACAAAATGTCGTCTGACAAAAAAAAAGCGTGTGGGTCAAACAGTTCACGTTTTAGCAGCTCCATCTATGAAATTTTGTATAAATAATCTGTTTACCTACCTGGATATAGATGGCGTTTTGGTACAAATACAGTAGAATAAAAGTTATTGTCATTAGTTGAAATAGCCCCATAGTCGAAATAGCCCCGCCCGACCTTATCTATATCTGTGGTTGTACCTAATCCACCACGCGGGCCCAGTGCGGGTTGATGGATGTCACACACTCGTCTTTGAATTTTTGGTTCTAAAACATGCCGATTTCCTCACGACGTTTTTCTTCACCATTTTCTTCTATTACTTTCTCCATTTGAGAGCAAATTAGTAGGGTGTGGAGTACAACTCACACTGGTCTGCCTATGTATGAAGTATGCAATATTGTTCAAACTTATAAAAGTATAATCTTTTAATTAAAGTTAGTAGAGTTAGGGATTAAGCTGCATATCCAGCCACGTTTGTGTGAATTCAACTATTGTTGCACCTCTCTAGATTTGTCTCCTACAGTGCGTAGAGAAATAAAAATCCCTCAAGGACCAAAACGCGAGTGCCCCAGGAGCTCCAAGTAGGAAGCCTATTCCAAAAAAGGGACTGAACAGCTGATGATGAGGGTGCTAAGGAGGAAGCGCCGGTCGCGAACGAACAAGAACCGCTGCGGCAAAGCTCCTACGGAGCCCGAAATCAGCTTGTGTGCCGCTAAGCCGAACACACCGGTGTACATCTCCCCACTACACCACTAAGGCGGAGGACATCGTGGAGTACGTGCGCCAGTAGACGAGGTACGCGCCGTGGGTGCAGTTACTGGAGTCGCACCGCAACGATAACTTCAAGGCGTTTATGGTGCGCGTGCCGAATTTCTATCTGCCCGTCGTCATGGAAAAAGACTTCTGGCCGCCGGACGTGGTGTTCCGTTGCTTCCGCGGGCAAGTACCACAGAACTGCTTAAGAGTTAGCTAGTGAAGTATTGTTTTATAATAAGAATATGTATGTTTATAATTATGTATGGGCCTGCGTCGTAAATAAATAAATAAAACATCCAACAACCACCTAGAAAAACTAATATCAGTTTTAGATTATGTCTAATTTCTATTTGTTCCGTACGAAAATCTAAACGGCTACAACCAGCGTTGAAACGTCATCACCACCAACCATGTCCCCAAATTGGTTGACAACCTCTCAATAACAGTGATAATTGGCTCTATTATCACATAAAACAACTATCAGAAGGCCGTATGTCTATTTTCTATTTGTTCCGTACGGGAATCGAACCGGCTACACCCAGCGTTGAAACGTCACCACCACCAACCATGACCCCAGATAATTTGATAACCTCCCAATAATAGTGAAAATAGACTCCATCCTCATTAATGGAAAATTCGGTTTCATAAAATATTTTCAGCAAAATTAAAACCAGAGACCCTAGCACGAAAAATCGACTTAAAGCAACGTAATTTCGAACGATTTTTAAATCGAAAATAAATTTGCCCTATAGCATTTTGGTTTATTTTTATTGCAACAAACACAGTCTTAAAACGAAGTAAATATTTATTACACGCACACAGTTATTTTACCTCTGATTTTGCATCACTGTCAAAATCACAGTGATCTTTATTCTCGTTTAAATAAGGTTGCTATTAGGTTGCTACCACTGACAAGTCTGTCAACGTCACAATGGGGGCCTAAAAAGACAACTTCGGCAGAATCATAAAACGATAACATTATGAACCATAATGGACAGTAAACTGTTAAGTTAACATTATGCCATTGGTGAAGGATTTTTCAATTATTTTTTTTGTCTGTGCTAAAATACCAATCAATCCAATCCAAATCCAAGCACAGTTTCTTTGATTATACATACGTAGTGCAGCGAAAAAAAGAAAAATACGGACAGTCTTCGCCATATTATGATTCATAATGTTATCCTTTTATGATTCTGCCCAAGTGGCCTTTTTAGGCGGGGTATTGTTATAGTATGATTGCTGTCAGAGGTAAAATTACTATGAAACGACTGTAAGTGCGAAACGAGTATTTTTGATTTTCATGTTGTTTGAATATACGAGTAGATAATCCCGAAAGGAAAATAAGTATGGTTAGTTTTATTATGTCTCTGTAAATTATGTATTTACAAAAATGATTCACTATTTACCTTATTACCAAAGTGATGCTTTCAGTTAGATTATATTACATACCTACGAATATTTATTGAAAATGGATGTGTAGCTTTACGTTTTCCAATAAGTAAATGGGTAGGTACCTACTTAATATGCTCGTGGAATATTAATATAAATGTTGATGTTTCCAATTGATGATGCCCTAAAAGCACTTACAATAAAACCTATTGAATTGTGTTACATAGTTATAGTCAAAAGGATATCGTTTTAAATGTATATCACTGTCATAAATCTAAAGTATTTTTGTTATATAATTCAATTTCTAGTATAACAGCTTGGCTTACTACATACCGAGTAATTTTCAGGCATACACGAACAATATGTGTTGAAGTTTAGTCGTTTTAAGTTCCTATCCACAACACAAGCACAGTTTCGACTGAAAACAATTGAAGACACGTAACGTCGAATAAGTAGTAGTACGTGCAGGGCCTTCAGTGATTTCAGTAAAAGCCCATCGGGCATTTTCGGGCCTTAGTTTTTAGTGTAATTATATTGTGTGTGTATTTATAGTATTTTTAAGTTATATTAATATTGTATTGTATATGTTTAAATGGGCCTTTTTTTTTGCGGATGGGAAATCAGCAAATGACTCCTCCCGCTCTGGGTGGAGCGGAAGGGAGTGTCAGACTCTTACTGACTAAAACCCACCCGTGTTCCTTCCTTAGCCCTTTATGTTCCGGGCCAGCGGTAACCCTTTCGGACAATCCCGCTGACCCGGCAGGCTTCGGCCCTAAGGGGGCCGTCCTCGATGCTGACATCTCTTTGAGGCGCGCGTGGAACACGTACGCGCCGTCCGGCACGGGCCTGGTCCTTGATGCCTGAAATAAATGGATAAATAAATTACACACGTTTTACCTCAAACCAGGGAAAGATTCCTTTGGTAGAAGTCTTTATAAAGCTGCTTAGCCTTTCCTTATGTAGTTAGGTATATCCTACTAATTATTTGTCGAATCGTTGAGCTCATTAATTTTTTGAGTTGAGCTACACGATTACTGTGGGAAACGTGTGCACTGACTGGACAGGTCCACTCAATCTGTGTGTTTCTTTCCTCAAAAGACCATTTTAGACACTAATCTACGTGGTCTTCACATGATCTGACCAAGATTATGTCGAGACTTTAAAAGAGACTCTTTGTTTGATTCGGCCTTTCTTCTTAGAGTTGTCAGATAGGAAACGCCGATCTCATCTAGTTTTTATTAAAATATGATTCACGTCTAAAACTGTTTGTAGGTACATACCTACTTACAGACAAATAATTCATCATTTATCATTAAATCAGTGCCTACTGGAGTACTAGTTTACTAAAACACTCATTTGTAGCTAGTAGGATCATCATGCTTTAGCTTCACCATCATCATTTCAGCCGAAAGTCGTGCACTGCTGGGCCCAAAGTACCGCCACTTCTACCGTTTCTGTGCTTTCCACATCCAGCGGATTCCTGCCGCCTTCACCAGGTCATGGACCCACCTTGTGAGAGGCTTTCCAACGCTATCTCTTCCGGTAGGCTGTCGCCACTTCAGAACTTTTGGCAAGCAGTTTCACCACGGATATATACATCTATGAGTTTGACCATATATACCCGAAGATTGACAAAGAACTACCGTCTGTTCAAAAAACGATTCGGTTACTCATATAGTAAGCGAAAAAGCCAATAAACCGTTCATTCATAACTACAAAAGTGTGCTCCGTTATTTAATTCTTCAGTGCGTGTATTCTTCCGTTATTTTTTCCATTAAGTCCGGCCTCCGTGTTATAAATAGTCGGTTCCCCGGCGCACCCATGTCAATACCGACATGTAGGCAGTGCCTTACCAAGCTCAGGTAAACACGACTAGGTAGGTAAACGAAACAATATTATCCCTTGGAGGGTTCCGATAATTGAATACTGCTTCTAAGAAGCTAGCCTTATTCTTAGGGTTAATATTTGAGGTCCATGGAATAGTGAGCAGTTTTATGAAGGCGTGAGGTCTCCAGGGTATGCTGAGCTCCCGCGAACGTTTGATTAGGATCTTTGTACGCATTACTTTTAGTAAATGGGAGGCTGCAACAGCGTTAGTATTGTAGGAAGATAAGTTTGTTTTCACATGAATTTATGACACGCATTTTGATGTAACAAAAACCACAGAAGCGGCTGAAGCGGCGAAGAGACTGCTCCTAAGCAGTCTATTGGAATTACCAATTTTAGAAATACTTAATTTTTCTGTTTAAATGTGTATAATGTTAGAATTTGTAAACGATAGGTAATAAACCGATATAAATTCAAATTCATTTATTTGTTTGTCACAGGTGGAAAAACAGTTCAAGTATCATAATTATATAAAGATAGGGATATAATTATGTAAGTAGTACATACGACGACGTATCAAGCTATAAGTACATTTCCAGTTTTAGCTCATGTCGCATCGTATAGGCTTTTCGTACAATGAGAAGTACTTAAGCTTATAATGGAAATATTAAAGCTTGATATTTTGTCGTCGACCTATCAGTTCCGCACCTAAGTTTAAGTGATGGGTGCCTACTCACTGACATTAATAAGAAAGTATGTCTACGTACTTGTCATGTATCATGACTTTGATAGACATTCTAACACCTATATGAGTTTGATGTTAAAATTCTATTGTAAATTAATTAATTATATATATATAAACAACGAGGATATGTCTCTGTCTCTCTTCTCTTAGTCTCTTGGGTACACGCCATATTATTTATTTATTTAAACTTTTCGCACAAAAAGGTACAAAGGCGGACTTAATGCCTGAGGCATTCTCTACCAGTCAACCAAGGGTGGTGAAGAGATTAGATGGCAGGTTCTTTGGTTGAGAGGAACAATGATATTTTAGTTTATTAATATTTTTAGTTAGTTTAGGTTATTGTATTTTTATTTTAATAGTTTGTTACTTATATAGCACCTATAAGAAGTTTATCCAGTGCATATATTTTGTTATTAAAAGAGTGATATTGGTGATCTATACCTAAGCTAGTGAATAGCTGTTTTAACTGAAAGCATTCTCCATCAATGTACTTGGCACAGTTCTGAAAAGGAAGCCATAAGTACTACGAGAGCCCGCGTCTGCTCTTTCGTGAAAGGTTTTCAATTTTCTGGGATGAGAAATATCCAAGAAATCCTTTGCTTTTCTATTCGTACTAAAAGTAGTTAAAGAGTTTGCCCTAGTTTTGGAGAGTCTATATTCAATTTAACTGTTGTAAATTTTCTTGTAAACGTATTATTATGATTGGCTGTTGTTTTTCTTTCAGCCCGTTTAATATGAAATTGTTAAAAACAAATTTCACGGATGAGGCTTTCTGCGATCGGGACCCGCCTACTAGACTAAGTAACTTTCATATTCAAGTACCCGCCCCTGTTCCGCACAGTTACGAGTAGACAAAACACGAGGATTTCTTTATTATATGTAAGTTAATTATCAAAGTATAATACCTACACATAAACCTTGGTACCTACGCTTTGGAATAGGCAACTAGCTTCATATTTACTGACTGGCCGACTTTCTGACAATTCAAAAGTGCCTGTTAATGGTTTGATTGAAATAAATGCTTTGAGTTTGAGTTTGAGTTGTGGAGTTTAGAAGAACAACGTGGTCTCACACATTCAGACACGACTTTAATTTATAATATGTATTGTAGTCGGTAAAATTACTTCCATAGCCACCTAAGCCACTCCCAGCATTGGTACCTATTATCACTCGTGTACAAAAGACGTATCAAATTCTCGATGTCACAGAACAATATCTTATTTAGAATTCGAATGTAATTTAACCATTACCGAGCGCCCGTCTTGTCTGTTGAGCGTTGACCCGTAAAATGAAGCGAGCGCCTAATCCCTGCCTTAGACGGCCGAGGCGATAGGCTGTTTAATACAAAACAATGAACTTAGCGCGTACTATGCCGATAGATTCGTTAAGGATAAAGGCTTTGAATTGTCTGTGTAATTGTGTGTGCTGGCTTATCGATTTGCGATCTTATGTGTCGATACGCAATGGCGCCGTTTCCCTTGTTCACAATGTTCGTGAACGGGCGCCGTCAGTTGGGGCTGGTCGCTGACTAATTTGACAGGACCAAAGTAACATTTATATTCCTAATGAAATAGAAAGAAAAAGATGCACTGAACTTAAATTTAGTTTAGTTTGTGAACAACAGAATCCGCACCAATGTCTATATTCACGTGATCGTAATTTTTAGGCTTTTTCAATGTAATTTCTACATTCTAAATTGATTTTGAGCGGAATCTATATTAGGTAATAAACGACCTATGATATAATCATTAAATCAACCGAAAAAAGTCCGATAGTTTTTTTTGTTTTGGTTGTAGGTTGGAACCCAGACAAGCGATTTACTTTGTGTAAATTGTTTCATTACCTACCACCTAACATCATCAAAAACGTCGGAAAACAAGGAAAACATAAATAAGGAAATAATGTAAGGAAAACGTCGTGAGGAAACCGGCATGTCCTAGAACCATAAATTCGTAGACATGTGACTTCTACCAACCCGCACTGGGCCCGCGTGGTGGATTACGGCCCACTCCCTCTCACAGAATCCTAGGAGGCTTGCGTCCCAGCAGTTCCCACTGCTTTATAGGTTGATTATGAGTTGATTTTTGTATAGGCTCTTCAATGAAATATTGCGAATATCACCAATTAACAACGAATTGACGAGTGCAACATTATTATTAGCAAAGAAGGATATTACGAAACTGCCTATCCTTTCTTCACAATATCTAAGTAATCCTTTGAACGCTCATCAAAATCAGTACCTAAGTAGGTATAACCTTTCAATGGTCATCTCCGCGTGGCCAGGACGAAGCCATCGAGTATAAAAGCTATTAGATTCAATGAAAGAAATGGACGGCTGCTATATTTACAATGGGCAAACTTTAGAACCAGTGGTGCTCATTCTGTTCAATACCGACTTAACTGAACAAAACTATTGCTTTATTTTACTAATAGAACAAAAGAGAATGAGACGGAAGGAGTTTAGAGCTTTGTGCTCGTGTGATTTTCATGTTCGTGTATTTTTCATGTATTTGTAAAATATGTCAGTCAACGTGAAAAATAATTCACACCAGAGTCCGAAAGACCTGAAAACGAATAACAGCTTTAAAAACAACAGAAAACCTGCACAAAGAAACGCGTCCTTGTATATAACTTAATCCATACACCAGCCCCTGTCTACGTAAAATTCTACATATACAGACGTTAATCCATTCACACACGTATACAGTTACCAACATTTCCATACAAAAACATCACATTCATACGAAAATAGTCACACGCAATTTCCACGCGTTAATACTCCAAAGGAAAAAAAAACACGATCGCTTTTATAAAACAACGCGTCGTCGTAGCGAGAGCAGGGAAAATATTGTTCAACATATGTTCACACGTACGCGAGGCAGGGTTAAGAGCTGCGATGTTTAAACTTAACCCTTTTAGTTGGAGAACAAAGGGTGGGTCGTAAACACCCCGTTTCACCCACCCGTCAACATATTATTGCGTAAATGTTAATTTGCCACCAAAATTGTTTTCTTTGCACCTACAAATTCAATTATGCAGTCCGGCAAGGAGTTTAAGTAAAATAAATTGCGCTGTACCGACGCAGACTCGAGTAATTTGGGGATTTTTTTTTTTCGGTAGTCGGTACTCTCATAACATTTTTAATCATGCTTTTAAATTACACACGATATGAGGCCGGCATTGTAATGCAAATTATTTGGCGCATTTATAAAACCTAACAATGATATTCAAACGATAAAGTCTGCCTATAAAATGTAGACACTTCCGATTTCCACAACAATACAAGGCTTATAAAAAACAGCCCTCATTTTTTTGTCGTAAAATCAATAGGAAGTATTTACAAGCCCAAATTAACAAAAACAGTTGTTCACGTCGGCGTCGCGACCGGGGGCTACTTGCGAACAAAAGAATAACAAAATGGAAACAAGCAAACTTATCACAGTCCGCTTCCCCTGTTTCAAATTAAGAAATATAGCATCTTCATTCTTTGAGACCGAGAGAAAATATAAAATGGATAAACTGTTGGGGAGGGACTACTAGCTAAAAGGGACATAGATGTGTAGGTAAACCCTCTCTGGCGACGTCGGTGCACGGTGTCGGGGTTAAATCTAATTTTTCCTCCGCTAATGCCGCCTGCCCCGCCTCACTCAAGGTTGAGTGGGCGCGAAAATTGTAACTTGCTCCGCTCTCAGGAATCCGTCGTACACATGCATCCAATGGGTTAACTTTAGCAATTTGTTATCGATTATACCTATTTTTGCACGTGGTTCTTTCTATGTGGATACTTTTTGAAGAATATTTAAAAGAAGTTTTGAGACGTTGTTATTCAAAATGTGAATAAGTTACGGTTTCCTAGAAGTCTGTTACCGTCATGTTTTTTAACTGAAGTCATTTTATACTGCCATTTTTTGAAATCCAGTCTTTATTTTAACCGACTTCAAAAAAGAGGAGGTTCTCAATTTGGATTTTTATATTTTGTTTGCATAATTCTCTTTTTAATGGATATGGTAAGGTATGCCTCGGGGGTGGTCCCATACCCGTAGTTTATGAGTTTAGCTTCAATAATGCGATTTTTTCCACTTAGTTTATATTGATGATGTTTTAATAACTTCCTGTCGCTAATATTTACATGGCAAGTAGTATTATTAAATTATGTGGGGTAGGTACAACTAAAAAGGTATTTTTTTTTACAAAAAAACGACCGACTTTAAAAAAAAAACACTGCAAAGCGAAAAATAACTTTAATTCGGAAGTCGGTGTCAAACAACGAAAACGTGGAACTAACGACACCGACTTCCGAATTTAATTTTATTTGTCACTTGTCACGGTTGTTTTATTTTAAACGTTTTTATTGGTATCCACCAGTATTTGACATTAAGGTGCCACTAGTTGATATTTTTTCCATACTTTCGGGAGAGTATTACTCCACTGTTTGGCATTGTGCATCCAAATTTAATATGATATCGTTTTGTTTTATTATTAATGTTGTCTGTATTGAAACAGAATAGTAAAATAAAAAGCCATTAAAAAGTTATGAGCTAACAAAGATTAGTTTTTCTTGCTATTTTTAACTATTTGGGTGTGAATAAGTAATAAAAGAACTGTAAAATCTTCAAAACCAAGTCCGTACCAACAAGCTTAGTTATCTCAGAGTGCCATAAACTTTATTTGTAATTGATTTATGCAGTGGTTTTTTCATAAAACTCGATTTTCCGAAGCACTTTTCGAATTTTTTTACGCGCCTATCAGTTCGGAACGGTGTTTCTGTGCGTGAGAACTAGACGTTGTTCGTGTAGACTAGCGTCTAACTGCTTATCACTGATACTAGCTCTCTCGGACACGAAGCCAGGTGAGAGAGCGTGCTTTTTCGCCATGACCAGCAGTGAGTTCGAGCTCGAGACTAGTTTACTCTTAAGGTGTCAAAACACTCTGTATTTGGACATTACAGCCGCATGAGGCGGTCAACGCTCTTCTAGGAAACAGTCGCGTAGCTTCAAAGATTTGGTACCTACTACTTAGTTTAGTAGACCCCAAAAAAAGACATCAAATCTTTTTTATTTTCATTATATCGATATCTACTCATCACGTCTGCAGTCTCGCTAGCTAATTTAATTTGACATATCTTATTAATGTCCGTGCAAACCTCTCGAAAATGTATGAAACCTTTTGGCAAACGACTTTTTAATAAGAATATTGAGTCATATAGAACCTATTTCACGAAAACCTCTTTAGTATTTCGAAAGTGCTCGTAAAAACCCCATACAAAAAGCTATTACTCGAAGGGATATGAGTTTTAAACAACATAACAACGGCTATAACACATTATAGGGATACAAAGTAACTCACTGATAGCGATTTCATTTTCATTTGAAATAAACCGGCCAGGTGCGTGTCGGGCCACGCACAGTGTAGGGTTCCGTAGTAGCCCGTTATCACAATATAGTACGATTCTGTTGTTCTTTATTCTGAATATAAGTAATGGTAAAGATATTAGGAGTTAATGGTTATAATAACAAAAAAAAATAACAAAGTTCGTTTGTGACTTCTAAAGGTACTCGAATGAAAACGTAACTCGTTGGTACAGCCCCATCTAGCGGCAGTATTGTGAAACTTATGATAATTTATTATGTTTTTTTTTGTTTTTTTATTTCATATTTTGTTTTTCAATGCAAGTCTTTACCCATTAGAAACAAGCAACTACTTCATCTTAGTCACTTTAAAGGATTAATGCTAAGGATTTTGTATTTGGTACTAAATTATCCAACATCCAAGTTCAACGACTATTACTGCTAAACTAATAAAATGATCTTAACCGCTACGCTTAGTGGCTGTGACATACGGACGGACAGACAGACAGACAGACAGACGGACAGACAGACAGACAGACAGACAGACATGACGAATCTATAAGGGTTCCGGAACCCTAAAAAGAGAGTTTATTAGACCTCTAGCTCTTTCACAATCAATAATAATAATACCTAACAGTCCCTATAGTGCTATCTACAACAGGTGTAATACCCAAACAGCTTCATCAGTCCCTTAGTTCTCTCAACCTGCAACCTAACACCTACCACCTGCTACAGAACGCAGTGATTCTCAAAACATGTAGGCTAGTAAGAAAATTACTCCAGTGTGAGTCTGATAACTTGCACCGTTACTCCCACTCAAATATATATAGTTTCGGCTAACATACAGCCTACTGCGGATAACCACGCAGTATCTAATATTACTCCAACGCTTAATCCCACTGATGAACACTTGGCTTAGGCCCGTGCCATCCGGCTAGGCCGAGGAAAACAAATCTCTAAAAAATAATAATAATAATAATATTGCAATAATAATGATAAGTAAGTAGGTACCTACAATATTTGACTCTTATACATTAGGCCAAAACCCAAAATCATGAATCCATAGGATACTATTCGGGATAGCGTTCATTCGGGATTTCGAGTTTCGGCCTAGCGTAAAGAGTAACAATATGTTATTCAAGTCATTATTGCGGGTGATCACTGAAAATCAGCGGTACATGCTGCGTGGGAGGGTTCTTGTCGCACTCACGTTTCAGCTGCCGACTATTGTCTTCTGTGATCTTTTTTTTTCTTTTTCGTTCGTCTTTACTTATATTTTTGTTCGTCTTTACCTACTTATTTTTCTGTAATTACCGGTTGGTTAACTCTACAAAAACTAAGTAGGTTGATACCGGTATTACCTTTGAAGAAATTTATTCCATTTAATAAAGTTCTTGTGAAGGAAAATGTATTTTGTTGAGTTTGCCTTTTATTTGTTACTTTGTGGCTTACCCTGGCCGTACGCAAACCATTCAATTCCAACCGTTATTGCATTCACAAAGCAGAATCACTTGTAAAAATAAACTGCTTTTCGAAGTGAATGCCATGCTTTTTAGAAATAAAATCAAGGCAAATCGAAGGCACTGAATCGATGTTTCTTTTCTTTTGTAGTATACTAGCTTCTGCCCGCGACTTCGTGGGCGTGAAATTTCAGTTCCCCCGCCCCACCCCGTTGTATTGCATCACTTCATTTTCGCTGAGCGTTTTTTTTTTGCGGATGGGAAATCATCAAATGACTCCTCCCGCTCTGGGTGGAGCGGAAGGGAGTGTCAGACTCTTACTGACTAAAACCCACCCGTGTTCCTACCTTAGCCCTTTATGTTCCGGGCCAGCGGTAACACTTTCCGACAATCCCGCTGGCCCGGCAGGCTTCGGCCCTAAGGGGCCCCTCCTCGATGCTGACATCTCTTTGAGGCGCGCGTGGAACACGTACGCGCCGTCCGGCACCTTATAGCCTGCCTTATAATCCTTGTCTTGAAGAATTGGGCTGTTAAATGCAAAAAGAATTTTTCAAATCGGACCGGTATTTTTAATTAGCGCGTTAAAACATACATACCTACAAACAAACAAACTCTCAGCACTGTTATTAGTGTCTGTGTGGTGCCGGACTTAAAGAATAACACCACCCCATACTTCCCGTGGGTGTCGTAAAAGGCGACTAAGAGTCTAACCGGAGAATAGGTAGCAGCGTTCTCATGCATTCCACCACCATACCATACTGCGATCGCCAACTCACCTGCCAAGCGTGGCGATTATGGCAAACCCTCCCCCTTTTGGGAGAGGCCTATGTCCAGCAGTGGACCTCTTTCGGCTGAAATGATGATTAGTACCTTCAGATTATTTATAACGGTTTAGGCGCAGAATGCCCACTTCTCAAAATGGCAGCTAAGTCTCTAATGGACTAATTCTCAAAATGGCTAATTCGATAGACTTTGTATATTTTTGTTTCCATCTATGTCAAATATAGTTGTAAAATAACCCTAATAAGTATTAGGTACATAAAGACTTGTAGGGCTTTGCAATAGTTTAGGTTTAGTGTTAACAACTAAAAAGCTTTAGGGGTCGTTTCAACTTGTTCATTGTTATACTTAAGCCGATTTGCTCTGGTGTTGACTTTAAGCGGATCACATTAAAACATGGTATTTAACTTGGTTTTAAATTCTTATTATTTTATGCTTCAGGCCACATTTGAGGTTAGTTTAGAGGTTAATTAATAAGTTTAGTTTGCATCTAAGAATAATTTGTTTTGTGAAAGTCACCATTGGTTTATGTTTATCATAACTTATTATTGTTCCGATTTCAGGATAACTAGGTAATGCATATTTTTAGGGTTCCGTAACAAAATGGTAAAACGGAACCCTTATAGTGAGACTTAGACTGTCTGTCTGTCTGTCACAGCTGGATATTCAACAAAATTTTGTTGATGATTTCTGAAAAAGTGTTCATCTCTTGTTTGAGAGATGGCGCTGATAAAATTGCATTATTCGACAACGCAGTGCACAGTGTTAAAATTCTCTGACGAATATGCCTATATTCGTCAGAGAATTTTAACACTCGCCGAAGAAAAATTAAAAACATGATGGTATGGAACCCTCGGTGCGCGAGTCCGACTCGCTCTTGACCGGTTTTTTACTTTACACAACGCACCACCACTATTCTCATAATCACAATTTAAACATTTTCAAATCAATCAAACGGTTTCAAATTAGGTCATAATCAGTCTGTAGCGGTATCTCAACGCCACATGCGAACAACGCGTTATACTGACGTCACGCAAATCCTGCATCGCGCAAGCAGAGTTTACCGCACAACTAGCATAGATACAACGGCCCGACATGAATCATAGGGCAGTTGCCCGCCAGACACAACACCCGTCTTGTCGGAGGATCCTCCCTTTTCTATAGAGGATGAGAGAACTTTAAACCCTGTTCCTTATAGCTCTGTAAGTCCACACCCACTGCTGGGACACAGGCCTCCTCTCGGTGCGGGTTGTTAGATGTCACATGTCGTTGAATTTTTGGTTCTAGAACATTCCGGTTTCCTCACGATGTTTTCCTTCACCGTTTTGAAAGCATTAGTGATGAAATTATTTACACAAAGTAAAGCGCCTGTCTAGGTTCAAATTCATGACCTAAAACTCGTGAGTCGGGACCGCTAGACGTGGGTTCGAACCCAGACAGGCTCGGCTCGTAAGTCCGGGCCACCACTGCTCCTAAAATTAGGTAAAGTCTGTTAATCAATTCGACGAAGCTATCATGAAATTGGTATATTCTGAGTAAATTATTTCTATAAACAGGTACAAAATTATCGACCAGATATATCGGTCAACAGAAGTACGGTTCAGAATTAATATTCCACTCAAATACCAAGTTTACGTGTCATATAAAGACGGAAAGGAAACGCTTTCCCATGTTGCAATATAGTACGGCTATTTATAGCCTTTCCGAACTGTGCCGATCGGAATACGCCATCAAAGAATGGCCAATAACGTTTCTATATCGACCGTAGCCGCAGCCTCCCCCATATAATTACGGTCAGCAACGACCCTAGGTCGAATATTATTTTATATGATTGTGTGATGGGAACCCGAATAAGGTATAATGAGAAAAAAGAGGCCAAGTACGAGTCGGACTCGCACTAAAAGGGTTCTGTATAGGTAAGAAGGCCAAAAAACGCAAAAAGAAAAACACGTTTCTGTATGGAGACCCCTTTAATTTTTAATTTAATTTAATTTTTATCATTTAGTGTTATAGCGGCAATAGAATATACACTGTGAAAATTTCAGCTGTCTACCTATTACGGTTCATAAGATGCAGTCCGCTGACAAACAGACGGACGGACAGCCAGGGCTTAGTAATATTGTCCCGTTGGCACTTTGAGTACGGATCCCTAAAAAAGACTGTAAATGGTGGAATGTTGGTGTACCTTCATCTCTGCCTTACCCTTCGAGGAATATAGGCGTGATTATATGTTATGGTAAAACGGGGGCTTACAGGACATAAACACAAAAAAACGCAAGTTTTAGAAACAATAAAAGTATATGATAGACTACAGTAAACAACATCAGAAAAATATATGATTATGTTCAGAATATACGCTAGGTAGAAAGTGTGTTGAAAACATAATAGAACTAATTTGATACAATAGAAAAAAATCATGAAGATACCTCTAAAACTTTATTTTTACAATAAAAACCATACTAATATCCATGCAATCATTCTGATTTTTTGTCAGATAATCTACAAGCAACATACTAAAATACGTGTGTTTTAATTTTTAAATCTAAACAATATTTTTTTTTGTAAATAAATAATTGCTTCAGATTTTGCAATAAATTACCAGCGTTGTGTCATCGCGCTTCTCTTTCTTTTCTATGCAGTCCGACAAAGACCGCGCTTTAGGTCATGTAAGCCCCTTAAATGTACTTACAGAACTTACTTACTTTTCATTTAATACACCGTTCGTTTGTACACTTTATTTTACACGAGAGTTTTTCCAAAAGTTTTTGTTCGTTTTCAATTGGTATTGCAATAAAGTATTTTTATTATTTTTCACGAATAAAATTAATCCGCTTTCGTGAGTGAAAAATGTAGCGTTTATACGGAATTTAACATGCAGTTATTAAAACAGAAAACTGAAAGTTTAACTTATACAAAGACTCAGTTGGAAAATGGTTGTATATATATTTGTGCAATTCGATGAAAGGTAAATTCATTTATTTCCTTTGGCTCGTATAATTAAACCCGGCTTTTACGGATTAATAATATATAATGTCTGTGTGGTGCCGGACTTAAAGAATTGCACCATCCCATACTTCCCGTGGGTGTCGTAAAAGGCGACTAAGGGAGACCGGAGAATGGGCAGCAGCGTTCTCTATGCATTACACCATCATACCATACTGCGATCGCCAACCCGCCTGCCAAGCGTGGCGATTCTTGCAGCCCCCCCCCCCCCCCCCCCAAAATTGGGGGAGGCCTATGTCCAGCAGTGGACGTCTTTCGGCTAAAACGACGAACGACGAATATAAAAATATAATATGCATAGGGGCCTTTAATTATAGGTAGGACGATCGTCTATTGACGCCTTTACTTTTCAGATTCCCTATTCATGTCCAAATACCATCGTGAGGCACCACTATATAATTTACAATGCGATCAATGCGCAATTAGCGCGGTGTGTAGACAAGGGCGGTGTTCCACCGAGCCACGTATGTAACCACAGCCTAATAGTTAGGTACCTGGGTATTGAATGCGATCATTATTTCGTATCACGTTCACAGAGTGACCACGGGGTGGTATTGATTTTGGGGCAACGTGTCAATTAGATGCCTTTGTCTTGAGTGTTTGAAAAATTTGCGGTATTATGAATAGTTACCTATAGGTATTAACGTTCTATCAATTGAGAATAATTCTGTACTAGCTTCTGACCGTGACTTCGTCTGCGTGAACTTTTTTGTTACCCCAACCCCTATCCCCGTCGCATCGCATCGTTATTTCTGATTTTTATTTTTGCTCCGCTCATAAGGGTCATAGCGTAATGTTAAATAGTTTGTATCCTTCCTCAAGAATTGGACTATGAAATATAAAAAGTACTTTTCAAATTCGACTGTTAGTTCCAGAGATTAGCGCGTTCAAACAAACAAACAAACTCTTCCGCTTTAGTATTAGTTAAGACTAGCTGTTCCCCGCGGTGTCACCCGCTGCTCAGCGCCTAAGGGTCATAGCGTGATGTTATATAGCCTATAGCCTTCCTCGTTAAATGGGCTATTCAACACAATTTTTTTGTTTTAATTCTAACCAGTAGTTCCTGAGATTACCGCGTTCAAACAAACAAACTCTTCAGCTTTATAATATTAGTATAGATTATTGTATGTGTAGTACATATTATACAGGGTTGTTGGTATAGTTACCGGCACGGATCTTGAGCGCTCGGCGGTAGAGTGGGGATCGCTTTGCGCATCGTATACTTATGGCAAAATAAAAAATAATATTATATAATAATAATATTATTATCATCATAATCACTGTACGTCAATATAAATATACCCCGCTCCCGCGCCTCACTTCATACCACCAAAGGGACCCAATAATTCACTTTTGCGCAGGTGAAGGTCAGCGCTCAACATCCGTGCCGATAATTTTAAAACATTAACAACCTCTCCACAGAACAAAAGTTGTTGTTTATGATGTCAATAATATAGTCCATATTACTGACATCATAAACAACAACTTTTGTTCTATGACTTTTATTCGGTAGTTCATCAGACTCACAAAAATAAAAATATTTCAATTCAACAAATTAAACTCTACACGAAGCAAAAGAAAGTGATAGTTAGGTAAACAAACTGCCGTGTTTAGTACAGAATTCAGCAAAGGGGAGAAGGGTTTAGATAAAACAACGAAATCATAAAGGTTTGTTTATGGTAAACTAGCTGCGCCCCGCGGTTTCACCCGCGTAATTGTCGATCCCGTGGGAATATCGGGATAAAAAGTAGCCTATATGTTAATCCAGGGTGTCAGCTACCTCCATACAAAATTTTAGCAAAATTGGTCCAGCCGTTTGAGCGTGAAGAAGTAACAAACATATAAACACACACAAACACTCACACACACACTCACACATACACTCACAAACTTTCGCCTTTATAATATTAGTGTGATAGTGTGATGTATTATGTTTTGTAAAAAGTCATAGAACTAAAGTTGTTGTTAAGATGTTAGTAATCCAGTCCTGCAAGGTTGTTAGTGCTTTACTAATAACCCTGTATACTTACGCAAAATATTCTGCTCTTATTCAAGCGGCCATTAATTCAGGATCCAATTGGCACCGAAACGTTTGCCTCCTAGGCTACGGGAAATGGATTCGATCTTCGTGTCAGGTCAAACATTTATACGGATTAGATGTTTGTTTGTTTTAAGTTCAGTTGTCCATGTGATTTGTGCTTGTATGTAATGGCTCTTCGGAATTCTGAGTAAAAGCAATTCTTTGTGTGACAATCTGGAATGTTTGTACTATTAGTAGGGACATAATTTCCCCCACTTCCACGCAGCTGACTATTTTTTTGGGTAGAAGATGACCTTAATAACCGTCCCAGAAGGTTTTACAACTTTGACATTCTTTAATCTTTGGGTAGAAGATGATCTTAAAAACCGTCCCAGAAGGTTTTAAAACTTTGACATTCTTTAATATTTGGACTGCCCTACTATCTCTTAGGCACTAAGGAAAATCTATTTTTGGTATAATTTTTTGCCGGTATCAAAATTACTTTTTCAAACTACCGCCATCGCCCGTAATATACCTACCGTCTGTTCAAAAAGTATCTGATGAAAGTATAAACAAACCTTGTTCAGGTTAAATTCTTATATTAAAAAACTAACCTACCAATGAAAAACATCTTTAAAGTGTTTTCTGCTGTTTCATACATTTTGGTCAAGTAGGTGGGTATTGAAGTTTTGTATGAAACAGTTGATTTTTTTTCGTGATTTCAGAGTTGGTCCCATAGTGAAAGTTGTTTATATTCATGGGTAGAACACCATGTAAAAATTTGGATGGTCTTTGAAAAGTAGCCCTGTATAGTGTGAGAACGGTAGTGATCCATTTCTCTTATCGCAAAACGATATAATATTCATTCAGACACCCGATCGATCTTGCGGGCTCAGTCTATCGGCTTTCCAGTCACATAGACTTTCTCTCCAATAAACCATGCTTGGGTGGAACATATATTCGGGTTATGTGGCCCATCCATCACGGCACACTCATAACATCGCGTGTCGTCAATTCCTAAATATTAGCAATATATCCACAACGGCAGAAAACCTTCGGAAGGTATCGGCCTATCTCGACACATTCTACCGAGAAATATTACTTTATCATATTTTTTTCGGGAAATATTTCGTTTTTCTTTGTGTGTTGAGGTTTTGTCAAACAAAATGAAGAATATTTTACTTATTGTAACTTTATTTGTCACAAGCGTTTGAAAGATTTCATTCGACGCTGAAAAGTATTTTACTAGACTAAAATCTGAAAAGAATTTCAAATACTTTGTAAGTGCCATCATCCGCCTAGCCTTTTCCCAACGATGTTGTGGTCGGCTTCCAGTCTAACCGGATGCAGCTATTTTACTTGGAGCGACTACCTATCTGACCTCCACAACGCCAGTTACCGGGTAAACGAAATCCCCTGGTAAGACTGGTTGTCAGATTTTCGGGCTTCTGACGACCCGTAACGACAGCCAAAGATCCATGAATGACAGCCGGGACCGACGGCTTAACGTGTTTTCCGAGGCACGGAGGGGTCTTGGTATGTGAAGATGGTCACCCATCCACAGACCAACCGCGGCAAGCGTAGCCTGTTATAACTTAGCCACACGCCCTTCAAATAATTTCTAAGTAAATTGCTTTAATTGACATTTAGCATAACATCACGCCTGTAACAGACAGTCAGAGACAGTAGGCAGAGGTTACCTACCTATAGTATCTACACCCACATTTCGCCAGTTATGCTTCACTCCCATGTAACGGGGAGCAAACCTTATGCCATCAACCGGGAATAAATTCTGACTCCACGCTATTACCACAGATTACTAAATAGTTACTACGTAACAGATACTTCACTCAGTAGAAAATTTCCAAAACCTACTGCTATAATAGCCTACTCCGTCGTGTCAGCAACCGCTGCATGCTAAAATGTGCCTAAATGCTCAAGCGTACAGTTGTGATTGCTTCGCACCGCGCGATCCCACAGCAATCGCAGGGCTGTTCATATTTTCGTTTCGCATATGTTCTGACTGTAGGTGGTAGTTTAAAATTGTATCGTTTATAAAATATTTTTTCTATAAATTGGTGCTGACTATGGAATACATCTAAAACATGACATGACATTTCCTTGACAGGTAAATGGAAAAATTTTAGGTGTTTATTCCGTCTTTTACTTGATTTGCAGCCATCTACTGCACATAAGGCACCAGACACCATCGTAGGTACGCGTATGTAAACGAATGGAACGATTAAAATTGAACAACGTGCGTACGCTTCGCTTGCGAAAACCGCACTGCATTTGGTCCGCAAACGGCCCGAGACCGTTTGGCCGGGCGGTAGGTAATTATAGCGCGCAAGTACATGGAGTGACGGAGGCCTGCTATTACTAAGAAATTCCTGATGAAAAAACCCGTAGCATTATGCTGAGCGATGGCCGTTTTGCGTGGATGTGACGCATATTTTCCCTCAACTTGTTCTTTTTTTCTGCTTGTGTTCTTTCTCTGCGTCATGGTTGCCGCAAATAAACATATTATTAAAAAAAAAACGGAAAAAATACTTTACTTCAGACCTTGATCCATAATTATGAGGTTAGTATTAGTAATACACACTTATATTAAACTATGTTAGTAAGTAACAAATTTAGGTAGGTAATACAATATTTTTAATTCATTTAAGTATCTGTTGCACTCACCTGACGCACCGGGCGCATGCACATGTACAGACGCCAGCACATCAAGTTACCACAATCGGTAAAATTTCTTTAATAGATTTTCAACTTTATCGCTAAAGCATAAGGTTCAAAGTTGATTGGAAAAATTTGACAGTTTCGGGTAGCTTGATGTGGGTACATGTACCCAATGCGCTATAATGGCGCAACATTGCTTCTCACTGATGACCTTCAGAATGCCGTTGCCGCCATCCATTTTCGCAGGATGGTATTAAACCCATTAGTATGTGCTTCTGCAAACATTCCTGACGCACTGGCAGTAACGTGGAAGCCCCAACAACAAAATAATATTAATTTATGTAATATTCAATTATATTTATTTCCCACTGCCCGACCTGGAAATCGAACTTCTTTAATAATGTGTGTTTAAGTACCTATGTGGACAAATCTAAAAATGCACTTATACAGGGTTATTGGTAAAACACTGGCGCCGATTCTGTTGTGCACAAAATAAACTAAATTTAAGTTCATGCATCTTTTTCTTTCTATTTCATTAAGAAAATGACAGGAGATAAATATTAGTTTAGTCCTGTCAAATTAAGATACTCCATAGACAACTTAGACGAGATTAAAAAATTGTCTATTAAAACTACATCAATTTACGTCAGGCGCTGACTAATTTGACAGGACTAAACTAATATTTACCTTCTGTCCTTTTCTTAATGAAATGGAAAGAAAAAGATGCCTGAACTTAAATTTAGTTTAGTTTGTGAAAAAACAGAATCGGCGCCATTAACAACCTCTTAAGAGGTCATTGTAATCATCATTATGAACAACTTTTACTATGGGAACAAACCTGAAATCGCAAAATAAATCAGCTGTTCCCTACATTTATGTTCGTATAACTCGTCAAAATGTAGGGAACAGCAGATTTTTTTTTTCGCCAGATCTGGTCATAGTAAAAGTTGTTCATAATGATGAGTACAATGACCTCTTAAGAGGTTGTTAATGTTTTACCAATAACCCTGTATAAGCAAACCATAAGCAAACGCATTCGCATAGATCGTTTATCTTTGAATTCAGTATCTCATAGACAGTTTCTTTAATAAATAAAATACATCAGAGAGTCAACTGTCAAGTACTGCACACTTTGTAAAGGTAACATAAAGTTCACCGTGTCTCTGTTTAACTGTGCTCTCGTGCATAAAATAATAATGAGATATTGAAGAGCCACCTCAGGCTCTTGAAACGAGAAGTAATTAACAAAATGATTAGGTACCAGAGCTCTCAACCCTTGCGTGTGGAATATTATGTAAGGATGTAACTTGGGGTGAAACTCAATTGGGTAGCATTATGTCTTATTAGTCTGTAGACTTCTAACGCAGAATAATGGGTTCATATAGTTTAAATGTTGTTTGTAAGTAAGCATGCCTAGTGGAGGGGCGAAACACATGTCGAGTAGGCTTAAAAGGTTCACTATTAATTACAATCTGAATAATTTGAAAGGATATGCTAATCCATTGCGTCATATGTTCGGAAAATTTTTCTTCTCAACTGAGTAAATAAAGCAATGAATGTTGTTGAATTGTCAAAGTCAAACCCCTTTCTTAACGTTGGTGTGTTACGCAATTATCCGAGGGTGCATGTTGCATCATAATAATCGAATCGTTGAGCTCCTCAATTTCTGAGTTGAGCTGCACGATTTTTGACAAATGCGTGCACTGATTGGACAGGTCCGCTCAATCTGTGTGGTTCTTTCCTCAAAACACCATTTCAGACATCAATCTACATGGTCTTCACACGATCTGACCAAGATTTTGTCTGGACTTTAAAAGAGACTGTGACCTCTGAGTTTGTTTCGGCCTTTCTTCTCAGAGTAGTCAGATAGGAAACGCCGACCACATCTAGTTCAAAAAATATGATGACGTGTAAAAGTGTTTGTAAAAACCTACTTACAGAAAATAAATCATTTATCATTTATTTATCAATAACCGCATGTTCTGTATGTGAATATTTTTGTGGGCTCCCAGGGCATCCAATCTTGGAAATAGTTGTTGCGGAATTAAAACTAAATATTTTACATACTATTTTATTGTCATGGATATCAAAGTAACGCCTGATTCGTCAGTATTTCTTACTAGCTTCGCCCCGAGGTTTTACAAGTGTAAATGTCGATCCCGTTAGAATATTGGGATAAAAAGTAGCCTATAGGTATATATGTTCATCCAGGGTGACAGCTATCTCCATACAAAATTTTATCAAAGTTGGTCCAGCCGTTTGAGCGTGAAGAAGTAACAAATATATAAACATACACACACACACACACTCACAAACTTTTGCCTTTATAATATTAAGTGTGATTTGTAAGTGACTTTTGAATCTTATTCGTATTGTGGATAGGTAATTTAGATGACATGCAGTGATTCGTGACATGTTTAAATTATTAGCCCCTAGTCAAGGTAGCATTCACGCATGCACTTAAATGTTGTCCCCAAAAATATGGTTTACTTTCGAATTTGTCCAATTTACGTTATCCACGAGGAGGCTAATTGCCCTTTTGTCCAAAAACATATGAGATAAACCTTTATCTCATACACATAGGAACGCGACGATCGCTTTTGGCTAAGTAAGATTAGGTATCAAAGTAAGAAAAATTGTCGACTAACCTAGGTAGGTTAGTCGACAATTTTTCTCGTTCCTATGTCACTTTTTTAAGTGACATTTGAACGCTACGATCGCTTTTGCTTAGAATGCGGCTTAAGTGTCCTTTTGTTTTTAGGGTTCCGTACCCAAAGGGTAAAAACGGGACCCTATTACTAAGACTCAACTGTCCGTCTGTCCGTCTGTCACCAGGCTGTATCTCATGATCCGTGATAGCTAGACAGTTGAAATTTTCACAGATGATGTATTTCTGTTGCCGCTATAACAACAAATACTAAAAACAGAATAAAATAAATATTTAAGGGGGGCTCCCATACAACAAACGTGTTTTTTTCGACGTTTTTGCCTTGTGGTACGGAACCCAGAACCAGGAACCAGTTTTTTTAAGTGACATTTGAACGCTACGATCGCTTTTGCTTAGAATGCGGCCTTTTTGTTTTTGTATTATTAGTTAGTTAGTTACTTAGTCATTTAATTTAGTACCTACAAGTGTAAAAAGTAAGTCGTATAATAATTATAATTATGTAAGCAGTACTTACCTGTAATAAATAAAAGCAAACATTTTTCTTTAAGCTCGAGATCTCGCTACAGATGGTACACTTTATTACAGGACGATATAATGTTCTGTAATTAATTATCATAACGGTGGACGTGCCATGTTGCCTTTTATTAAAACTGTGCGACGCTGGCGATGATAAATAATTTAATTAGTCTCGTTTGTGTCATTTACTGAGGCCAGGATAAATAAATGGAAGATGGGCACAAACAGTCTAAGAGATTGCTGGCTTTTGTACTTACTTACGCATTTTATTGCGATACTTCTTTTACTGTTTAATTGGTTGGTATTGACTACGAATGCTGTAACTTTTGATATACCATAAATCAGATACTTAATTTTGTTAACCGACTTCCAAAAAGGAGGAGGTTATATGTTCGACTTCATAAAGAGGTAAAATTTGTGAGTTTGTATGCAGGGGGTAATCTTCGGAACTACTGAAGTGGCGGTCGATTCTGTTGAAAACTCACCGTGAAAACTTAGGTGAAGTGAGTTTGTTTTTGCTAGGAATTGACACTATTGACAGCTCTCTTCACCTAAGTTTTCACGGTGAGATGGTTACAGAATCGCGCTGCAGATTCTGAAAATTCTTTCAGTAATGGGAAGCTACAGTATTGGCGAGAGTCGTAGTGTACAGGGTGGCCGACGTCAATGCGCAAATTGAAACCATGAAATCTGCACATCAGTAACCGGTTGCGTGTCGATGTCATCCTGTATATGCTATGTTAAAACAAGAAATTTCATGCAGACGAAGTCGGGGGCAGAACCTAGTAAGGTATAAAATGATAATAGTAAACCAAAGTGGATTTACAGACACTTAAATTAAATGGATAGATTTAAAATTCAGTTTCTAAATCTCGTAGGAATATTTTATTAAAAACTTTAAGATGGGATTTTTCATATTTTTAGTAATTTTGGCTATCGCCTTTTTGCCAAGGACATAATACGGTCGTCAGTGAACCGAGGTTAACTATCCCCGCAGAACCCTTTTGCGGATAACACGTATCTGGGCTATTTACTAATAGAAAGAAAGAAAGGAAACGTTTGTTTGCGGTAAACATGACCCACAAAAACAAAAAAAAAGTTAGGGGAAAATATGTAATAGTCCTCCAGACAGTATTTCGGCCATTATGGCCTACTAGCTGCGCCCCGTGGTTTCACCCGCATAAGTGTCTATCTCGTGGGAATATTGGGATTAAAATTATCCTATGTGTTATTCTGATGTATAAGCTATATTATTGTAAAGTTTCATCAAAATCCGTTCAGTAGTTTTTGCGTGAAAGAGTAACAAACATCCATCCATCCTCACAAACTTCCGCGTTTATAATATTATTAGTAGGATAGGATTAGTAGGATAGTAGGAAGTAGGATCTCAACGGAGTAGCCTTCAGTGCGTGAGGTATTATAGTGCATAAGGTGTGACACAGGCGCACTCTCTTTCCTCACTCTCATAGCCCAATGTGACGGCAATCCCACACGATCGAAGAGAGGTCAGGCGCAGGACATGACACACGTGTAGCTTTTATAAAATGAAATCCGAAAAAACATGAGCCAATTTGACAGGTCGAGTCTCTAATCTCAAGCATCTTTACATGTACACACAACATCATTAACCTTGCTCAATGTTAAGGGAAGGTTGAAAACCCCATTAATAATTAATTTATTACAAAACCGCCAAGCTGATAATTTATCACACCCTGTATCAACCCCCTGTACCTTGTATCGTCGTGTACAGAAATATTTGGGTTAATCACTCTTTCCGATGACTTGTGTAAAACTCATCGTTTTTAATTGTTCTACGTCATAACCGTTTCCTTGAAAATGCGTTGACCTCGTTTAAGAGCTCGAGAAAAAATCATCACTGTAAATATAGGGTTGTACTACGTAGAGTATTATATTATCTGTGGCTCTGATGTATGTCAAGTGTCAAATAGGAAGAACACAACGATACTTCGTGAAACAATCAAAAACTTCCCTAGTACAAGACATCGGTCGAGGTACTCACAATAACTTTGCAGGTATGTACAATAACATTGCAGATACAATATTGTGAGAACTATGTCAAAAGTATCTCGGTTTTCATCTCCGTGGTCTTGTATCAAAATGTAGGCTGTATTGATCGATATAAATTTAAATATTGCCTGCGTGGTTTTTCACAACCTCCTTTGTAGTTCAGGAGTAGATGCTACAGAAGATATTACCCCCATTTCGAGATCAATCAACTCAATTAATTACAAAGTAGGCACAGGCCGCAGTAATATTAATGTAGCTGGTCTACGACATTCAGTAACGAGGGGCTTTACAAAGCGCTTCTTGAACACTGGGAATGAATTTCCATGCTTGAAAGGTACTGGGTACTGTTACCCCCAAGCCTATAGCTTAAGCACCGCTCACCCCCACACTAAGGCAAGAGTAGAGTCTTACGTAGACCCATGGGACTCCACCGACCAGCCAATATTAACAAAGGGACTAAGCCCTGACCAACTCCCTGGGGCATTAGGAATTGTTATATCCCAAGCCCCAACGCCATTGATCTGCAAGCTTTAGAACGTTTTGGAAATTGAATGGAAGATAAATGCAATTTGTCTACAAGAATTACGCCATTAAAGGGACTGACGGAAGAATACCCAATGTTCCAACTTAAATACATTACTATTCTACTTACCCGACGTTCCAATTTAAATAAAGTTAACCCCTATTATGCCGTAATATTTCTACAGAATTTATTTTACTATTTCAGGCTTCTCTTGAAGCTGAATATTTTAATTCTGCAAAAACAAAAAAACGCTCAGAAAGTAATGAAAAGGGGGAAATATGCGAGGAGGCATCAACGAAATGCGTGGAATCATGCCGAGGGCACCTCTAGAGGGCGACTCTAATTAAATTTCTGTAAATACGGCTGCATGGAAAATTTTCATTTACTTTTGGAATTTGTTTGTCGACTGCATTTCTGAGACGCGAAAAAGTGGCCGTTTTCAAACATCGCACTCTCCCCTCAGCTTAGCATCCCTACTGTAGCGTGCTAAGATTGCTTTGATTTATTTTTACTGAAGACTGTTCTCTTGAATATTTGTTCAAAAGCAGTAAAAAAATACAAATAAGTTACGATCTTAAATAAGAATACACTGAAAGAAATAAGCAGTAAATAAAAATGAAAAAAACATTAATCTAAACTGCTTTAAACAGTTCCATTTGAGCCTAACGTTCAAAACAGTATTTTTAACTGACCCAAAAACAGTTAAAGCTTGAGGCAAAATGCTGTCATAACAGTAAACTTTAACGTTTTATGTAGCTAAAAGGTCACAAAATTAACTGTTTTATTCATTTGGTGATATCATTCAAACCATTGAAATTTACTTACATTACAGTAATGGTGGTTTTCCTTTTTTTGTTGTGTTTTTCAGTAAATAGTAAGTATGTTCAATGATTAAAAGTTACTGTTTTGTCTTTTACTGTTTCACAAACATTTCTTCTTACTGTATAAAGTCAGTAAGTCTTAATGAAATCGCTTTAATGTGCTGTAGTAAGAAATTATTTTTTTCAGTGTAAATATGTGAAAGTAACCGAAGTTTTAAAAGCGTAAGTAGACAGTGCCTTAAGTGCTTTCTTACCCTCCTCCTAACCTTGTAAATTAAAGACACTTTAAAATCTTCGTTAACTTAAAAGTCTTTCAGTAACACTGTTATAATCCCGTCTAAAGAGATCCAACCATCGGCTCTCATTTAGTAATCCCGGTCCGGAGCAGCAGTGCTTTGCCCCGCGTCGTCGCTCGTTACCCGACCTGACCTTGTACAACCTCATAACATAATTACTGCTGAGTGCTTCCTTAAATAAATAAAGTCTTTTGTTTCGCGAAATACTCGCAGAGCTTTGCGTGACCGAGATTTGTTTGTACTGCGTATTGTTCAACTGTATTTACAATGTTTACATTATCTCCTAATGGAATTAGGTGTGTTTCAGGTCTACTTCATTTACATATTTACATACTATTCTGGTAAACAGAAATCAGTGTCTCTGCCACGTTTTATTTAACTGTCATCATATGCCTTGCCTTTTCCCAACTATGTTGGGGTTCGCTTACAGTCCAACCGGATGCAGCTGAATAACAGTATTTTACATGGAGCGATTGCCTATGTCACCTCCACAACCCAGTTAGGTACTGGGTAACACGATGCCCCTTGGCCAGACCAGTTTGTCAGACTTTCGGGCTTCTGACTATAAGGATTGTCAAAGACCTACAAGTTTCATTTTACTATGAATAATGTTTTCTTTCAGAATTGTGAAATTAAAATTTAATCCCTATTCCCTAGTACAGTTTACCCTCCGGTTATAATTTAATGTGCGGACAAGAGAGAAATCCATAAAATCTAATGGGAAAATTCCACGACGCGATGAGGCTTTTAAGATTTATCTTATAATACCGAGTGCGGAACTGCCTGTTTAAGCATTATTACATTTCGTGGTATTGAATGTTATGAATTCTGTACAAGCAATATTTATTTATGCGTCGTCCGTAAAGAGGAGGGATTCAGTTAAGCAATAACATCAAGAAAGAGAACAAATATTTTGAAATGTATGTTGTTTTTGATGTAATTGGAGTTCAAGAAATTAAAGCCGTTAAGAGCGTTTACGCCGAACGGCATTTCATACAAACTTTCAAGCCCTTATTTTTCAAAATGAATGAACCGATTTTAATGAAACTTCATACGCATAAGCAGGATGCAAAGGTCTAAAAAGTTAGTAGAAAACATTTTCGAAAAATAGTGTTACAACCAAATTAGACCGATTTTAAATTTTCCATAGAAACAGAGTTTTCCAGTTATCTTTTTTTAAATAAGACATTTCGAAAATGTTTTCTACTAACTTTTTAGACCTTTGTATCCTGCTTATGCGTATGAAGGTTCATTAAAATCGGTTCATTAGTTTCGAAAAATAAGGGCTTGAAAGTTTATATGAAATGCCGTACGGCGTAAACGCTCTTAAGGTTTGTTGGAGTTTCCTCTCACGAACGGTCACCCGTTTTCTCTTTATTTTTTGTTGTAAGCTATCTGTTCAACAACGACAACTGTTCTGTGGACAACGATGTTATTGAAAAACATTTTCATTCACAAAACTTAGGTAGGTACATGACAAGTACGAGTATATGCAATATTTTTCATGTAAAACGTTTCCTAACAAAAACCAATAACCGCAACAAACTTTGATGTTAGCCAATTTTTCTCACATATATAACATGTGAGTCAGTAAGCTATTACATAATATTTCCCAAGTTCCGGTTGACTGCACGGTGCCGTTTGATGGGCACATAAAATGTAACGGGAGTCCGGGAGCCCGGGACTCATGGCCGCTCCCCGCGACTTGCCTGCACTATATTGAACAGAACACGCCTTTTCAGGGTGCGCCGATGTTTTTAAACGCAGTCAATTGTTGGAAAACGCTTTCTTGAAATTGATAGGTTTTTATTACATTGTTACTTTTGTTATACATTGTTGTTGAGTGTTGAATCACTCAACACTCAACAACAATGTATAACAAAAGTCACTTGTTTATTTCGGATTTTTGTTGAAGTCTTAAAGCCCTCTTGTAGTGCGGTGTGTAGGTATGATAATGTTTCCTCATTCCCCGCTTAATACGTATCGGGGCATCTCTCTCTCGCAGGCACTGACTCAGGCCAGCCGTTGCGAGCTTTTGAACTGATAGATTTTGTGTATATCTGTTTCATAGAAAAAAATAATAAGGAAATTATAAAATGTGTTCTCACCAAGCCCTAAAAAACAATAAGGCTTATCTTTTGGTATAACTTTTACATGGTTTAACGATGCTCTTCAAGGTACACGTTTTAAATTGCGATTTACTGTCTGTCATCTTTATGATTATTTTTATCGAGCCAATTATTTGAATTCACGTTTCTATCTTCACACAGCGCTTGAAAATATGTTCAATTTTGCAAAGATATATTTTCGTTTTGCGCAACATTAATATTTTTGCTAGATTTACAGAGGTTTAAAAGAGTTAAAAAGTACTGCAACCTCGCCTTATTTAGAAAATAACATAACACTGCGCCTGTAGTCCCAGAAGGGTTCGACAAAGGTGCACCTAGTACAGTCACATGCACTAGTATGTCAACACTTAGCAACTTTCAATTGCGATTTTTTCGTGAAATGAGGAATGCAACGTTGAGATACGACACTTTACACAAACCTATGGGTTGAAAAATACTATGTTCGTAATAAAATAAAATTTCATTAAAAAATAAAGGAGAAAATTGCCTTTGAATAAAGCCAAGTGTATACATACTTATGCTCGTGACTGTAAACCCACATTGCGTCAGTCATGTTTAAGTCCCATGTGACAGGAGGCGGGCCTACTGTCATCCACCGGGCACAACTAATCCAGACTTCAGGCTGCTATTAAAAAAATCCAGATGCAATAACCCAGTAACACTTTGCCCGAATCGGGAATCGAACCTAGGATCTCATGTTCAGCATTAACCGCTTGTGTGCCGTCATTATAGACAATTAAAAAGTCATTGTGTCTCGCGTAGATCTACGTTCCGGCAGACTAAGGTTTAAAGGAAAGATAGATAGGAAAAAAAAAGATAAAGATAGATAGGAGGATTGAAGGTAATAGGCAATAAGTTAGATAGCCCACTGGTGTGGAGCCTCACCCAGAGGACTAAGTCTCTCTTAGTTATTAGGTACTAACATAGTTTTTAGGGTTCCGTACCCAAAGGGTAAAAACGGGACCCTATTACTAAGACTTCGCTGTCTGTAAGTCTGTCCGTCTGTCCGTCTGTCCGTCTGTCTGTCTGTCACCAGGCTGTATCTCATGAACCGTGATAGCTAGACAGTTGAAATTTTCACAGATGATGTATTTCTGTTGCCGCTATAACAACAAATACTAAAAACTGAATAAAATAAATATTTAAGGGGGGCTCCCATACAACAAACGCAATTTTTTTGCCCTTTTTTGCTCGATATCAAAAATGGCAACAGGTAGGCACTTGAAATATTCACAAAACACTCAGTTGTACTTTAACTTTAATAATAAAATTAAAATAAAATAAATATTTAAGGGGGGCTCCCATACAACAAACATGTTTTTTTCGGCGTTTTTGCCTTGTGGTACGGAACCCTTCGTGTGCGAGTCCGACTCGCACTTGGCCAGTTTTTTAAGTTCATACTAACAATATAAAAGTAATGTAATGGATCATTGGTTGTCTGAATAAATTAAATTAATTATGATTAGTGCGACCACTAGACCAACGAGGCAGTACTTAGAGTACCTGTGAAAAAATAATAAAAAAGTTAGGTGACTGTCTGAAAATATTATGATGAAAAACTTCGTGATTGAGGGTACTTAATAGAGTCCATAATTTCAATATTCAAGTATCTCTCGCCTTGAAACTGTTCATGAAGATGTCAAAAACTTTATAAAATTGAGATTGATATAAACATGAAATAGTCGAGAGTTCATAATGGAAAAGTTTTTTCTAATGAAGAAGTTTATTATGAATCTTTGGCCATCTAGATTAGGTTTGGAAAGTATAATAAAACTAGGTCTCGTCTTTTAGGACTTCTAATTTTAATAACTTACTGACTTTTCAAGTGCCCATTAGCATAATTAGTCTATGATGTTCCCACTGCTGGGATATAGGCCTCCTCCTTCTGTGAGTAATAATAATAATAATAATTTATTTATTTCAGAGATAGTTCTAGTCCATAGTTTCAAATTCATACATTAAAATTACTTAAAAAATATATGATTAAATTCAAAACAGGTAAAAACTCAAAACAAAATTGTCATCATTTAAAAATAATAAGTACTTAAATTAAATTTGTCAAAAAAGTAAAATTATAAAAATGTCAGAATCGAATAAAAAACAAAAATAAATAAAATGTCAAATATAAAATTGTCAAATTATAAAAATGTTATGTAATGATATCTTCGAATTTTTGTTTCTAGGTACCTAATTTCCTAGATTCCTCGCGATATTTTCTTCACCGTTTTGAGAGCAGTGGTGATGTAATTTACACAAAGTAAAGTGCCTGCTTCGGTTTGAACCCACGACCGCGACGATTTTCATTACGGACGCTTTTAACGTTCTGCATCTTTCTCACATGTATAATTTTTAACATGAATGATGTAAACAAGACATTGTAACCATATTATTTTGATTTAAAAGAGTGTCCATGGAGTTTCTTGTCCGTTCTTCTCCATAGGTACCTACGCTTTGGAATGGGCAACTAGCTTCATCTTTCTCACTAATCAACCCCTTGACAATTCAAAAGTGCCTGTAATTGGTTTAATTGAAATAAATGCTTTGAGTTTGAACTCCAATTCGTAAGTCAAGGCCGTTACCACTGGTCTACCAGTGTTATCAAGTAATCATTAGGAAAGCAAAAAAAAATGGGAAATAAACATTGAAAAACTAGTAAAAAATCGAAATATGTTTGCACAGAGTAATGCGCCATATCTGCCTAGCCTTTTCCCAACTATATTGGGGTCGGCTTCCAGTCTAACCGGATGCAGCTGAATACCAGTATTTTACATGGAGTGACTGCCTATCTGACCTCCACAACCCAGTTACTGCGTAATACGATACACCTTGGTAAGACTGGTTGTCAGACTTTCGGGCTTCTGACTCCCCGTAACGACTGTCAAAGATCCACGAATGACAGCCGGGACTAACGGCTAGAGTATAATAAGAAAAAACGCCATAATAAGAAAAAAAAAACAGCAACTTTACAAACGAAGTAAACCCAAAAATCATCGGGAAAACAGAGGCAACAAGCCTTATGAAGTAATGACACAGCTTTTAAAGCAGCAAACACAAAATTGTAAGTTACTAAATGGCAGATAAATCTAGCAAACTTTCAAGATGTTGCAGTAAATCTCTTTGATATGCAAACTTCCAGCTAATTAGTGTTAGAACTCAAATTGCGTTAATTTATCTTCTTCTTTGTTTTAGAGTTCTGCTGGCCTAATTAATATCATCATCTGCCTAGATTTCTGAACTTTATTGGAGTTGGTTTCAAGTGTAACCTGATGCTTTTGAATGTGTAAGTTTGGTATTGTCTGATCTCTACCACATCTTTTATGACCTCGGTGAAGATATTGCATTTATTTATATTGAGTATAATTCATCATCATCATCTGCCTAGCCTTTTCCCAACTATGTTGGGGTCGGCTTCCAGTCTAACCGGATTCAGCTGAATACCAGTATTTTACATGGAGCGACTGCCTATCTGACCTCCACAACCCAGTTACTGGGTAATACGATATCCCTTGGTAAGACTGGTTGTCAGACTTTCGGGCTTCTGACTACCCGTTACGACTGTCAAAGATCCACAAATGACAGCCGGGACCAACGGCTTAACGTGCTTTCCGAGGCACGGAGGGGTCACGGTATGTAAAGATGGTCACCCATCCACAGACCAACCGCGGCAAGCGTAGCTTAACCTGATCGATCGACCTGTGCGGCTGTTATTATTTAGCCACGGGCCCCTCTCATTGAGTATAATTATTATATCAAAAGTGGAGGCTATTGTACTTAAGATATATTATACATAGAAGCTGTTGGTGCACCTACCTTAATAAATAAATAAAGTTGTCAAATAGATGTAATACACTTTAGTTGGACACTCAAGGAAGGAAATTCAATGCAGATATATAAAAAGGTGATAGAATGGGTAGGGCATCCTACTGCAATCAACTATGAATGAATGATGACACTTTTCGAGAAAGTCCAAAGACAATAAGCCAGATATTACAGATAGGACAACGTTTAGGTACTAACAGCGTACTTATTGGCTTCACTTCAAACTTATTTATATTACTAGCTGTAAATATCCCGTGGGAATATGGGGATAAAAAGTAGCCTATATGTTAAAAAGGGTGTCAGCTACCTCCATACAAAATTTTATCAACATTGAGCCAGCCGTTTGAGCGTGAAGAAGTAACAAACATATATGTATACACACACACAAACTTTCGCCTTTATAATATTAGTGTGATTCTCTGTCACATAGGTATAAGATTCAAAATTCTGCATAGATGTAGGTAATATTCGAGAATAAATGGCCCAAGATAACAAAGAAGCTCATGGTCTTTCGACATTAGTAAAGAATGAGACAGTTTCACAGTCACAGGTATAAAATTGAACCGGGTACGTGACCATCCGTAACACATATTTGAAGTCAGGGCACGATTTCTATCGCGCGCACGACATTTTGCATTTTCGCATTTCCAATTATCCGCTACTTGACATTTTTCCTTTTGCACTTCGTTAAATCTATGGTAAAGAGGGAAGGTTTATTTTGTTTTATGATGATACGATTCTTTTTCTGTGAATACGTCGTAATCGTTTTTACGAGTACACTTTTATAATTAGATTTACACACATAGGAGTACATAAAGAAATTAAATGTTGAATGTTGTTTGTAAATATTGTTGTTGTTGTTGTGAAATGTTAAATGTATAATGTGATGTTCTTCAGAATGGTAAGGTCACGACTGGCGTGTGTTTATGACCAGGGGGCCTAAAAAGGCCACTTTGGAGAATCATTAAAGGAATTATAAAATGGCGAAGACAGTCCGTGTTTTTTTTTTTTTCGCTGCATTATGTAGGTGCAACCAAAGAGATTGGGATTGGATTTGGATTGGATTGATTGGTATTTTAGCATAGACAAAAAAAATAACTGAAAAATGCTTCACCAATGGGATTTGATACGATTAACTTAACTGTTAACTGTCCATTCTGTTATCCTTTTATGATTCTGCCAAAGTGGCCCTTTTAGGCCCCCAGAAGGCCAATTCCCGTAAGTACACTATGAATCATGGCACATCCAAAATTTGCATGCTGAATTTAGTAGGCGGAATATGAAGTACTATGAATTGTATTAAGACATCTGGGGGCCTAAAACGGCCATTTTGGACAATCATAAAAGAATAACTTTATGAATTATTATAAAATGGCGAAGATGGTCCGTGTTTTTCTTTTTTTCGCTGGCCTGCCAAAGTGGCTTTTTTAGGCCCACTGTAAGCACCATATTTCACGCAAATAAACGATTATTATTATTATTAAAAACCTTCAAAATCTAGACGCAATCTCATCTAAGCGACAATCAATAAAAAAAAATAATAAGTATTTGACACTAAGGCCGCTATCCCACTGGCGTTTTACGAGCGTTGGCGCTTCTCCAACGTCTGCGCAGCGCCAACGTTGCGCAGACGCGACGTTAACGCCGCGAGTTTCTAGTGGTAAAGCGCCAACGTTGCGCAGACGTGACGTTAACGTCGCGAATTTCTAGCATATCGCAGCATGTGTGAGACGTTAACGCTTGACACTAGAAACTCGCGACGTCAACGTCGCATCTGTCTGCCCGTCGCTGTCACGTTGGAGAAGCGCCAACGCTCGTAAAACGCCAATGGGATAGCGACCTAAGAATTACATGTTACAAACCAGTAATCATAAAATAAACACGAATGTATTGCCACAAAACTGATCCTAACCCCCAAACTAGACCTGGACCTGTACCTATTTTGGGGGTGAGCGTTCAGTCATGGGTTCTATTTCCAATCTAAAAGAATTTTTTTAGAGTCTATCAATGTTTAAAATGTTGGGAATTAAAGGTATTTTTGTCAGATCAAACTGTCAACGTTTCTAAAATTACGAGAAATTCCCCTCAGATATATGGAACGTAAACGAAGTAAAAGGAGTAGGTATGTAAGGACCGTAGCGGGTGGCACTCTGTAGTTTCTACCTACCCGCATGGAAAGAAAGCGCAAGTTCATGTTTTTTAGATTTGTTCTCTGGGTTTCAAAGTTTAGGGGTATCAGTCTTTTTGAGTTTTATTTAGGACTAGCTGCGCCTTACGGTTTCAGCCGAATATGTTTCGATCCCGTGTGAATATCGGGATAAAAGCCTAAAGGTAGCACACACACGCACACACATTCACAGACTTTCGCCTTTATAATAGGCTGATTCACAGGAAATTATCTATGTACTTCTGTGTATTTCTGTTTATTTCAATTCACGTACCTACCTATTTTAACCACGTCAAATACTTCAATGGTCCATCCAAACATTACGGCACAGGTAACTGGTTGCACATAAATGAATGTCATTTATAGCTAATTCAGCGTTGACATTTAATTTAATTACTAGCTTCCGCCCGCGACTCCGTCCGCGCGGATGTCGGTCTTCGCGTGGATGGTTTATTTCTCCATTTTGAGTAACTCTGACAATGACATCTTATAAATATCTATTGGACCCAAATACGGCTAAGCCTATAATAATTAAGGAGATCCCTCTATTGAGCTACTGCTGTTGAGCTCGCGTTCTGTAGTAAGTTTTTTTTTCATAGTAATTCCGACCTTGATAAGTAGCATGTAGCAGTAAATTACTGACAGTGACGAAAAGTTTGCAATAATAAAAAAGTGATCGTGACAATGCGACAGAAAGTTAATTGAGAGCTTCAGCATACACAACATTGTTAGTGAGCTCGTCCGGAATATGAACATGAAGATTTCTTGGACTGCTCACACGGGAAAGAGCTACGTAAAGTTGCCCGTGTGAAAAACAACTCGCGGTAAGATCTACGCCAGCAACTCCTAGGGTCTGACCTTGAGCCTTATTTATTGTCATGGCGTAACATAAAGCTACAGGAAACTGTATTCTCTTAAATTGAAATGGAAAATTATCCACTACGGGTAATGCAACGTGTGTTCGCGGTTCTACAGAACAACGACTATGAATAAAACCGAAAAATAAGATTTTTTTTTCTACGTATTTTTCCAGGATAAAAAGTATCCTATTTTATGCCCAGGATAATAAGGTATAATTATACCAAGTTTCATCGAAATCGAAAAGTTAGTTTTCACGTGATGCCTGCATATACAGACAGACAGACAGACAGACAGACAGACAGACAGACAAAAAATTTTTTAATCACATATTTGGGTTTGGTATCGATCCAGCAACACCCCCCGCTATTTATTTTTTCAATATTTTCAATGTACAGAATTGACCCTTCTACAGATTTATTATATGTATAGATGTGTATCGTGCCACCACAAATACCTTCAACGACCGACTGTTTGTTCGTTATATCGTTGATAGATTTTCTATTCTAATGTTCTAAATTATTTAATGGACAATAGATTGGCCAGGCAAAATATGACCTTTGTCTGTAGGACTATACCATAACCATAATCAGCCTATAATGTTCCCACTGCTGGGACACAGGCCTCCTCTCGGTGAGAGGGAGTGGGCCGTAATCCACCACGCAGGCCCAGTGCGGATTGGCAGATGTCACATGTCTTCGAATTTTTTGGTTCTAGGACATGCCGGTTTCCTCACGATGTTTTCCTTCACCGTTTTGAGAGCAGTGGTGATGAAATAATTTACACAAAGTAAAGCGCCTGTCTGGGTTCGAACCTACGACCCACAACTCGTAAGTCGAGGCCGTTACCACTTGGCCACCACTGCTCACATGTAGGACTATGCCGTTACCTAAAGTTTTACAATTTAACTTGTGGTTTCGCCAGTGGAGGTCGGAATTAACATCATCTTGAAAAATCAACACATGGGTAGCCACATTACCGGGATTTAAAAATTAAGATTTGAGTTTTTCCCAAAAACCTATATATAACACACACACCCTCTCACACACACAAACTTTCGCCTTTATAATATTAGTGTGATATAGTGTAATGTGATTACATGAGGTCTACGCACAGTATTATCATGTACAAATATGATTAGATTCTAAGTTACAGCACAGCCCGTATAGTTAGTGGATTGGATAGCCCGACGTGTTCGGCACACAAACGAAACGGCCAATCGTAAGCTGATAAATTCACAAGGTCGCTACTTCCCAAGTCGACTTTGTCATCATCAATTGCTTACAACACCCGTAAGATTCGATATTTCCTCAACATCGCACCACTCAACCTACTTCCCTTAAAGTAGGTGCTTTCGAAACAATTAGATAAGTAGGTTAAAAGGATTCTTAATTGAAAATTTTGTATTAATCTAATTTGTGCTCCCGTTCTTTCTAAAGTATCTTCTACTTAAAAGTTTAATAGAACATCAGTTTTTGCCTCCGGATTTACTCGACAGTTTAAAAGTTAATAAATGTAAGGTTTTTTCTTCAGTCTTTAGTTTTATGTTGAGCTGGTCTATTGGAAGAATACTCTTTATGTTACTTAAAGAAACTTAGATTTGAGCAAGGGTAATGAGCAAAGCTCTTTAACTACATATTTATAGAAGACAAGAGTTTTATTCAGGTGATTCTGTATAATCAGCCTTTATCGTTCCCACACTGGCCTCCTCTCTATGAGAGGGAGTGAGCCGTAATCCACCACGCGGGTCGAGTGCAGGTTGGTATAGATGTCACATGTCTTCGGATTTTTGGTTCAAGGACATTCCGGTTTTTTCACGATGTTTTCCTTCACCGTTTTGAGAGCAGTGCTGGTGAAATAAATTACACAAAGTAAAGCGCCTGACTGGTTTCGAACCTACGATCTGCGACTCTTTAGTCAGGGCCTTTGCCACTTGGCTACCACTGCTCTCACTGAAGTTGTGCAATTAAAAGTGTGAACAAGAGCAATAGGTATGTATCTAAAACCACATGCGATGTCTACATTCTTACATGCAGTTGCTTTACCAAAACATCATATTTCGCTGTCGGCAACTTTAATAATTTACTTCTTGTCAGCAATAAATTTATCAAAATTAAAAAAGCGCTAAACATTCTTGTAGTTTGGTACTAGCTGCATATCACGCCGTCCCGTCTAAACAAACAAATATTTATAGTGTAGCCAGAAACGAGAGTATTGCATGCTAAGGTGGACTAACGCTCGCTATAATGCCTTGTCGACGAGTCTAGACTATGAGTATGTGTTTAGCAAATTGTATATCTTCTTCGTATGTGGAGCCAACAATAGGACAATAAATGAAAACACTGGCAATACTAATTAATGCCTAAGAGTATTTTGGAAATATCAACTAAATCCTAGCATCGAAAAAAATTATTTTTTAAACTAACTAAGTATATGGTAGGGATGGGCCGGCTATGGATTTACCTAATCTTTGACGAGCTATATAGTAAGTAAACCATTGGATATACTTGATTCAATTTTCTTATGCGGACTGGGAGCGACATTAAAGATATCATACTATCGTCTCCACCTTGTATAGATTCTGATATGAATGTATATAGTCCGCAGAGATTGAACTTTGGTGACCAAATATACTTAGGTGATAAGCTTTTTAGATGTTACCTCATTTTATTATGTAGGGCTAGCGTTACTTCTTCTTTAACTTGAGACTTAAGAGACTTCCAACTTTTTTTTTAATGAGGTAAATGGATGGAATTTGTAAAGTAAATCCACGTTATTTGAGCTGCAGTTTTTCAGTTTTTTTGTATTGATGTATAGATATTGACTAACATCGGTTTTTATTTTTATAATGTCCTGTGAAACGAACTCTCCCATTTCACTAAAGGCTAAATTGCGGTTTTTATTTTTACAATGTCCTTTGTTTCAAACGGACTCACCCCTTTTACTAAAGGCTAAATTGCTGTATTTTAAAATATATGAGCTATTGCAAGCATATGCTGTAATATAATAATGGATGAAAATGTACTACCAAACGGTTAAATGCACGAATTTAATAATTTAGGATAGGTTACAGGCAAAACTAATTACATTTGTGTTTTGAGCAATCATTGCTTCATATTTTAGTAATGTTATTTAACAATGCAATAATTCAGCTATAAATGGAACCACTACAAAGCAATGTTGAACCTGTATTACGATGAATTAATTATTGTTTTTGCTTTGTTTGTAAACATATACCTCAGCCCTTGTGTATAATGATATTGTATAAAATTATGTTAACAGATCACGGCCTATTGAGTATCTGGATTTAGAATTAAGGTTTTTAAACGTGCATAAAACCCAGTGGGTCGGGTCCCGTTTAATGGCAAACGATATCGCGGCAGGCCCAGACGGAGATGGCGGGATGAGCTGGACTCCTTTAATAAAGATTGGTCCTTGGCAGCTCTGGACAGAGAGAGGTGGTAAGAGAGTAGGGATCTATAAAGCCTATAGGGTGCTATAAATCAGGCAGGCAGGTGACATTCTGTAATCACTGCCTACCCGTTGAAAAAGGCGTGATTTCAAGCGTGTGTGTGTGTGTGTATATATATATAAAATTCTCTAAATTAAAATACAAGATGGTCATAACGAATTTGGTTTATACCTACTATGTATTGATAAATTTAGGAGATACACAAATATCTGACACACTATAGTGTCATAGTATGCTGTACAAGTCAACAGTTTCGTTAGTAATGCTACAGTTCCATTGACAACGTTCTTGGAGCGAACTCACATCCGTCGCTTCACTGGTGCGACTAGCCAATGGACTCCTGTCACCTTTGTCACATATCTACCTATGTGTTTTATGTACTGACAGAGGGCATTGAACTTTGTGTATATGTTTAGATCAATGTTTGGTTTGGGGATTATTATAATGTGTAGGTAGGTACGTAGATTGTGTATGTGTAGTGCTGTCATGAAACTAAATTGGGTAATTTAGACTTATAATTTGGCTATTGTGTGATGTGTTGGTTGGTTTGAATTTAAATAATATATGTGATGTATACATGGTGGCATACCTCGATGCGCAACCTGTTACCGTGGATTTAGTACATGATTCAGTACCCAGGGGGTTCATTAAAGAATTTAGGGTAGGTTTTTTTTTCTCCTTTTGGCTTCGCACGGTTTGTGCATCTAGGCAATGTCACGTTTTATTTTTTATTACGAAGGAAATAAAGGTAGGGAAACAAACATATAATTTGGTAAGTTATTAAAAAAAAAATGCTGTTCCCATGAAAATTTTCTACGCTACACCGGCAATTATAACCAGTTTGTACTGCTAAAGGTCGCTACACAGCCTCTACATGAGCTACGGCCATCTTTGAATAAAATTATTGGCCTGCACTACCAAACAAGACTTTTATTCACACCCTCCGAACATCCAGGCCCTTCCCGCCCATCCCTATAAGAAAAATTACCTAACACCAGACTTTTAAGTTTACATGGTGAGATCCACCTCCTGCAAGGAAAAGGCTTAAGTCAGAACGAACGAACCGCGTATCCGACACTTCGTTAAGTGCCAGGTAAGTTAGCATTTTTAAGTGCCCATGTGCACTAACACAAACTAACGTCGTCATGCTTAAATCTCGTCGCGCTAATACTGGCGCAAAAGATGCGACGAGAACAAATGACGTGAAAGTTCACACCAGCCTGGAGGAGGCTTAAAAAAATTAAATGGTCTTAACTTCAAACTCTTTTACCCCATCGGACGGTATTGAGCCAGAGAGGGAAAAGGTTAAGAGGCCAGGGTTCATCGAAGAAGTCTATCAAATGCCCAGGGGATCTAGAATCATGTGCAGAATTCGTGGTTTGGATTCGTGCCTCGATGTCCCTGCTAACCTGTATAATGATAGGTTATGAATGACGAATTTCCAATGTATTTCCAGAATTCTATGAATTGTGAACAAAATCAAACCACCTTTTTCGAGGAAAATGAGTTAATTGCAAAACCAGAAATGGCCGATAATTCAATTTGTGGTTTACGTATCATTCGAATAAGCGATTTCAATAAATGTTTGTTAAAGCATGATTTACGAGCTTATTCATTTCAAATTTACATTGTAATTAAATTAAAGTTTTCTTTTTTCAGGTCAGTATCACAGTACGACAGAGGAGGGCTGTATGTAAGCGTATTACCCAGAATTACTTCTTCATCGTTGGTACTCGTAAGTTCTTCTCATTATCATCATCATACCATAAGACAGCCTGACGTCACCCAGTTGCTGAGCAAAGGCATCTTTTTTCTTGTGCCGTTTCTTTTGACTGTACTTACCTACTTACCTGTCAAAAAGAGTCAAACTAGATAAAGTGGATAAGACAGAGATTAAAACAGAAGACGAACTAGCAGGGGATCGAGGAGGGGGGAGGGGTGGAGGTGGGTTCAGGGGATCAGACCGGAATAAATCAATCTCCACGCCTCAGCCTGGCTGGCACAGAAGATTGGGATTGGTCAGGTAGAAACCCATCAAGGCAACAATATCGTCCGCCCATAGCGCCGCCAATCAACCGACCCTTCGTCTTCCGGTCCTTGGACACCACTCGGTCACTGCCTTACTCTACCTACCATAACTGCGCCTTGCCAGGTGTCCTCTTCAGTAAACGAAGCGAAGGCGTAAGGTGAAGCGATACTTCACGCCTGGACAGCTTTTAACCCTATACAAAGCGCAAGTCCGATCCTGCATGGAGTATTGCAGCCACCTTTGGGATGGCTCAGCGAAATACCAACTTGCCGCGCTTGACTCGCTGGAACGCAGAGCTAAGAGGCTCATTGGCGACGTAGAACTGGTGGATGCCAAGCTTCACAGCTTGGCTCATCGCCGCAAGGTTGCCTGCTTGTTGGTCTTCTACAGATTGTACTTCGGTGAGTGTGCCCAAGAACTCCACGACCTCATTCCACCGGCCCCCTTCTTCCTTCGGTCATCCAAACGCACAGCAAGTTACCATCCCTGCCTAGTTGCACTAAGCGTTTTCAAATGTCTTTTATAATGCGCACAGCAAAAGAGTGGAACTCTTTACCTGCGTCTGTGTTTCCGAGCGCATATAACCCGAATCTCTTCAAAGTAAGAGTGAACAGGCTTCTTCTGGGTAAGCTCACTCCATCGTCGACTTTGTCTCTGTCACCTCTGACCTAGAAACCCATTTCAAAAAAAAAAAAACCAACTCCATTTGAGTTCCATAACTCGTTTTCCGATATCGATATCAATATCCGATAGTTCTTCTCAGTCTCCTGTATTCCGATTTTCCGTCGAAAGCTGTCGGTCAGCTACGTTTATCTCCAACATATTAGCATACAAGGCTTAGCATGACGTGACCAAAATGAAAAGCCTTTTCAGCATTTTAAAATTTCGCAACAAAATTCAAGCTTCTACACATGACAAGGGTTAGCACGCCCGTAGTTACGCGGAAAATACAGCTTTTATCGAGCATTTTTCAGTTTCTGTCGGCAGCGTTGAAAACAGGAGGTGTCCAGTTTAGGGCATTTTGACTTTTACTTAAGAGCGTTTACGCCATACGGCATTTCATACAAATTTTCAAGCCCTTATTTTTCGAAATGAATGAACCGATTTTAATGAAACTTCATACGCATAAGCGAACGAACGTTGGCTGACAGGTGGGACTCTCCGATCTTGGGGCGGTGGATACGACTGCACGCAGTCAAGTAGACACTCCCCAGGATCGACGTGCCTCACACATACAGCCTAGAATAAATGTTACTAACATTAGTTTATAAGTTTATATTGTTACTAACAAATAATATGGAAGTAATTCTGAATTAAATGTTTATTATTATTATTATTATTATTATAAGCAGGATACAAGTTCTAAAAAGTGGGTAGAGGACATTTTAAACTGTGTATACACAGTTTTTAATTTTTTCGCGTTTACGATGTTGGTACCAGGGAGAAAGTTGTACAGTATCTGCTAGATATTATAAATATAACGAAATCAACCTCATGCATTAATTTAAAACTATCTCCATCCCAATTTCTGATATCGAGTCTGCCAGCCCTATTTTCGTCGCCGTATACGATATTTGAACGAGTCACTAAACTGTTCACAGAAATATTATGTCCCAACAGTGAAGTCGTTCAGTGAGCGATGAGATTTTGTAGTTTGAGTTGTGTGACTACCTGTACCTGGCCCGCACTCGCGCACAAACTCCTTGCAAACATGTATGTCTGTGTCGGCACAACTCTGTGTACACTCGTGAACAAACTGCATTAGAAATTGTGCGGCAACATTAGTTTTATGCCTTTGATAAATAAGCATGTTGTAACCGTAGCGGGATTCAGCGGGGATGTAAAGTTCAACTTTATGCTCATTTCCTCTTCATTAACTAAAGCTTACACTGGCTTATTTTGTGAACTTACAACCAACTTAGTTGTTCTTGGAAATGTGTACCTATATCATATTTAGTTTATGAAAATTCCTTGAAATAACTAATAATATAAGTACTGGAGAGTACAAAGTACCAACAGAGAGTTGTGTAGCATTTAGGTACCTCAAAAGTGATCATTACTCAAACGCTGTAAACATAATTAACTTTAGAGATACTTAGACGCTTGCGGAAAGAAAATAGGTGTGCCGAAGCCGTTAATTAACGTAGTTTATGTAATAAATCAAAATCAATACCTAAATGAACAATCTACCTTATTACATAGCTGTGTTGTTAATTCGAACAATAGAGCGAATTCTGAAACTTAAGGACTTAACTTTTGTTGTCCTGAACCTACTCAACCTGTTTCCAATTAATGAATGCTATTTGATTTGATTGGCATTTAACATTTTCTAACCTGTTTCTGTAAACATTTTAACCTTTTTAACCGACTTCAAAAAAAGGAGGAGGTTCTCAATTCGGTTGAACATTTTTTTTTAATGTTTTTATAGTGTTGTTTGCAGATGACACTTCTCTTTTGTTTAAAATCAAACGTCAGCAGCTGGTTACTGACAATGTAAATAACGCCCTTGCAAAAGTAGTTAACTGGTTTAATGTCAATAACCTACTTCTTAACGGAAAAAAAACGAAATGTATTAAGTTTACGATACCCCACGTTAGACAAGTAGAAACTAGTGTTCTCATTAAGGATGAAGAGTTAAAACCCGAAGATACCACAGTATTCTTAGGCATAACGTTGGATGCCAAGCTTCAATGGGGCCCCCATATAGATAAATTGTCAAAAAAGCTTAGCTCTGCAGCATACGCCGTTAGGAAAATTCGTGATTTGACTGATTTAGAGACAGCCCGTTTAGTTTACTTTAGTTATTTTCATAGTATGATGTCGTACGGTATTCTGTTGTGGGGAAATGCCGCCGATATTCCGACAATTTTTATTTTACAAAAAAGGGCAATTCGTTCTATTTATAAATTAAATCCCAGACACTCCCTCAGAGACAAATTTAAAGAGATTAATATAATGACTGTGCCTTCTCAGTACATTTATGATAATCTTTTGTATGCACATAAAAATATTAATCTGTTTAAAAATACAGTGATATCCATAACATAAATACTAGGAACAAACACAAATTTGTTGTTTCTACAACAAGGCTCAAGAAAATAGGTGGCTCGTTTAGATGCCAATGTATACGTTTTTATAATAAACTTCCTAGCCACATTCAAGAACTAAGCCTTAATAAATTCAAAGCTTTTATAAAGCGAAAACTATGCCAGAAAGCCTAATACACTGTAAAAGACTATATTGAGGACAAAAAGGCTTGGGATTGAGCAGCTCCAATAGGTTTAGGCAGTGAATGTTATTTTGCAATTTTACACTTTAATATATTTTTTTTTTTTAAGTATCTATTTACTTAAACAATGACATGTACATTTACTGCATAAAGTATTATATTATTTTAATTATTGTGAATGTGAGGACTATGTGGGTCATTGTTTTCATTTTAATCCTTGTCTGGCAGTTTGAGTAGTTTATGCGGCCTACCCAAATGTCCTGTCTTTGGTATTGTTCGTCGAATCGTTGAGCTCCTTAAGTTCTGAGTTGAGCTGCACGGTTACTGACAAATGCGTGCACTGACTGGACAGGTCCACTCAATCTGTGTGGTTCTTTCCTCAAAAGATCATTTCAGACATCAATCTACATGGTCTTCACACGATCTGACCAAGATTTTGTCTGGACTTTAAAAGAGACTGTGACCTCTGAGTTTGTTTCGGCCTTTCTTCTTAGAGTAGTCAGATAGGAAAGGCCGACCACATCTAGTTTAAAAAATATGATGACGTGTAAAAGTATTTGTAAAAACCTACTTACAGAAAATAAATCATTTATCATTTACCTCAGAACTTCTTTATTTATATGCCGATTTGCAAAATTCTTACTAAAATATATACTTTCAGATTGTTCCATAGATATTTTATCAAAATAGGTTCAGTAGTTTGGTTTTTAAACCAAAATTACTGGTAAAAATTCAAGTAAACAAAATTGCGTCGTTTGCTTTCTTATGACTTTTCAGTGGTGGCTTAGTGGAATTGTCGTGGGATGCATTTTGGCTTTAGTGCCGTATCTTTACATAATTAACCGATTTAAAAAAGGAAGAGATTCTCGATTCGGCTGTATTTTTTTATGTATGTTACGCGATACCCCCGGCAATTGTAAATCGATTTCAAAAATTCTTTTTTTTTAATGGTTGAGGTAAACCTCAGGGGTATATATAAATTTTATTAACTTTACTCAGGTGGTTTTTGAGTTAGCTTCAATAATACGTATTTTTGCCACGTAGTTTATATTGATGATGTTATAATTACTTCCTGTCACTGTAAGTACATGAGTAGTGTAGTCGAGTAAGTACGCCTTAAAAGTTTTTATTGGATTCCCAAATCATTACCAATGCGAAAACAAAAACAGGGAAAGAACCTTCGCAATTTCTTCTAAGCTCCCTTTAAATCCAAGAAATGTGCTATCGATAAGCAAGTCGTATGTAAACAGAGCATAGCGAGTATACCGAGCGTCGGAGTTCGCAGCCCCGGGCTCCGCATGTTGTTGGCACGTATACTCCCACATATGAACTGAGGAGACTGGGCCTCATTGAATATTTCCACCAAAACTTTTAAAGTGCTTGTTGAATACTGAAAAGGGTGAGTTGGGCTATTTGGGAGTACCGTTTTTTGTTCGGTTGTTTTGAAATGGGTTGCTCCTTGGCCTGGCGAGATAAAAACATTCGCTGTAAACGTTTGCGAGCTAGTGATTTGTTTTAGATGGTTGATAGTTGTCTGTGTTGGGAATAGTGGAGAATGCTTCTGAATTCATCATTTAATGATGAATGCAGAAGCAATCTGTATGTAGTATCTGTATTCATATGTGATAACCGGCTTTTTTTGAAGTCGGTAAAAAATTGTAGGTACCTACTATTTTTATAATTATGTAGGTAGTAAGTACCAATGTGACTTTTTCAATTCTTGTGTATTTTGTGAGTTTATTTTCGATGTTACTGATTGGATCCGTGACGGAAAACATAGTGAGGAAACACGGACTTATAGTTAACTAGCGTTTGCCTGCGGGCTTTGCTCGTGGATATCGGAAAATGTCCGACGGAAACGTACTACCAGAAATTAAAATACCTACCATATGTATTAATCCAGGTTAGGTAATGATTACGCGGTGGACACCAGTAAAGCTCCCAGTCCTAATTATATTTTCCGACCTCTTTAACAATCATCGTCATGTTTCAGCTAATTTACACAAAACCTTGTTAGATTATACACCTAAACCTTTCTCATGAATCACTCCGTCCATTAGTAAAAACCATATGAATTTCTATTAGGTCGTTTTTGAGTTTATTGCGTTCAGACAGATAGACGCGGTGGCGACTTTGTTTTATAGGGTTCTCGTGCCTTCTCTGTATGAGAAGATACAGTAGGTACTTCTGTTTACTTTGTTATTGAGTCGTTCTTTATCGTATATTTTGTTACCGCCTTTTTGAAGTTCTTGCTATGTTGGTAGACAAAACGAGATAAAAACTCAACTTTCAAACGAGCCAAAATTGTGTTGTGCTTTTCTCTTAAAATAGTTCGCTGAAGGTGGCCTTCAAGCCTCACAATTCAGGTAGCCTATCGATCTACGCGAAGAACAAACAAAGAGTGGTATCAATTAAAAACTTTTCTATTAACTCAAAACAAACAAGAAAACAAAACAGTTCGGAGGTCTTTGATTAAAAACGACATTGAAGGAGCTGAGCGAACTTGATTCTTATAGAAAGGAGCTTTTGTCGTAGATTTTTGAATTAAATCTGTTGTGAAGAAGAGGAAGGTATCTGAGGAAGCTGGAGTTCATAGAACATCCCCAGTTAATATAATGACATGGATAAATGGTAAATATTTTTACTCCATTAAATTGGTTATTTATTAGGTTCCTACATGAAACCGAGAGAAAATTCTCTAACTTGCTGGCATTGGTTACTGGAATTTTGGGATGCTCATAATAGCTTTTGTTTGTGATATTACCTATTTCAAAGGGCTTTGAAAGCCCGTGGTATACCTACCTGTCCGCCATTGTGATATATTTTTTTTAATTTCAATATTGCTTAGGAACCTAAGCAATTTTACAAATTAATCAAACATGTATGCAACAAGATGTTGTTGCACACATGTTTGATTAATTTAAACTTTCACGGTGATTATTTAAAACATCTTAGCAACAAGATGTACCTACGCAAAATCAAAAAAATATGGATCTTACGTGTTTAACTTTGAGCGTAAATATATCGGAAACGTCACGCTTTACAGGGTTTGTTTTCTGTTTGCATTGCTGACAGCTATCGATTTACATAGGTTTCATGCGTGGAAGCCATTTTGAAAAAAAAAAAACAAAATGGCGCGAGAGTAGATAGGTATGAGCTCCATATTAAAATCTTCAATCCCCTTTTAATTTTTATGACTGATCGATTATGACAACTTTGACGACAATAACTTACTTAATTTACATATTGGAACTTAAACGGTCAACTATTTTGTTCTAAGTATTTATTTTGATTTAGCTCGGCAAACAAAATGTTTGATAGACAGGAAAATAATGAAAATGAAAATTCTAAGCACAAACAGAGTTCGAGATTTGTTCTCCTTTATCCTTATTGTTACAACAATTATAAATTCAATTTGTATAGGTGTTTGTGAAAGTTTTATGTACTCTCGAACCTTCTTTGAAGGGTCGGCCTACTTAAACATATTGCTTTCATTTAAGGCGAGGTTTTCCCGGACCGATAGGCATAGAAAACACTACCTCAGCCCCCGCCAGTTGAACGCGGCGTATTTAACTACGATGCGCTGAGCGGGACCGCGCCACGTGACACGTTGTGACCGCGAATAACCTTTGTGCATTGAATGCGCGCCACGAAACAGACAAATACAGTAGATCAACTTTGATGTTATATTTTATTTTTAATGAATAAAATTTGTATGTAGGAACTTATCATCTACGCTTGATAAATTCTCATGACAGTTTCCGGTTAGTAAAAATTAGGTTAGTTTGGCAAAGAAACGCACTATGTAAAAAATCTAAGGTAAGTTTGTACCTATATTTAAAATACACATACCATCAGTAACATGTCGAAAAATCTCACAAATCAGACTTTTTTCAAAATAAAATTTATCGGGACGTGTCGCGGGACACCCGGATGGAACGACGTTCCTTTCACTATACATATACTATGCGTTTCAGATGAGAAGATATGTTCTGGACAACTTCACTCACAACTTGTCAATAATGTAGTGTTAGGAACAAAAACAACAAAATCGATTAAGCAAACTTTATTTTTATGTTATAAACAGAAAAGATTAAGAAAATGAAAATAATACACAATAAAAAATATAACTATCCGAATTGAGAACCTCCTCCTTTTTTGAAGTCGGTTATAAAACGTATTTAACAATTATTAAAATTAACTGTTTGTGACACAGAAGTAGACGCCACAATCTCAAAATTCACTATTTGTGATACAGAAGTGGAAACAATACCAGGTGTTGCAATATTTTATTTGTTTTGTCGCATTTTTATTTTTCTTATATCCATTCCTCTAATATGTCGGGGATCTATGATTTCAGGCAATAGACACTGCATATAAAAATTAATAAGTTTTTTTTCCCATTTTTTCTTCCCAAAATTTACTATCTTTCACTATCGTATACGATACCCGTATATGTACGGGTATTGTTTCACCTGACCATATACCATGTAACATGGAGTTGGCCCTGAAATTATATTGCATTAATTTTTCAGAGATCAGACTGTAAACGTTCTTAAAATTACGAGAATTGCCCTCTGGTGTGCAATCGACGTTTAAGAGATAGCTTACTATAATCACGTGTATTAATTTATTTTCGATTTTTTTTTTACTCTGATAACATTTTAGTTTTTATACATCGTACTCGGTACTAGTACTGATCAACAAAGTTAACGTATGTATTTAGGCAATCGGTATAAAAACATTTAAGATTCATTTCTTCTCTATTTGTTAACATATAGTTTAGTAAGACTTACTTATTTGCTGTTTCAACTTCTGAATTATCGGCAGTTAAAAAGTTCTCTGAAATCTTGTCTCTATCTTCTTTTTCTGTTTGACTTACAGTACTTTGAGGTTCACTAATAGTGTTTAAGGTTGTTCTGTAACAGTGTTATAAACATTATGAGTCATGAATCGCAAGCTATATTCAATTTATAACTTAACACTATTATCTCCATGATTAAGATAGTGATGATAATTATATTCATGACAATCATGAGTACAATCAATATTACTTTTATAATTGTTAGTATGTAATGACTAAAGTTTTATGTTTTGAAGAAAGTAAGTACTTACGTATGACTATGGAAAGTAGTATCAGGGTTATCAAGTCTGAACAACACCCTTATATTTTTTCTCATTGAAACGCTGCAAAATAAATGTTGACATTATAGTGGCATTTCAAATCGTTTAAATTATACATTTTACAAGTATATTTTATAATTGTTATATAAGTTTAGCAATATTTCGAACTTATTGAGCAAAAAAAATAATCATTTCAACGAATTTAATAACAAACCTACTGTACTTTTTTGTACAGTGTCACGTCTAAACAATGGTCGTAACATTTTCGTGCTTTTCCGTCATTTATTTACACTAATAATAGTTATACAATATTATTGTATTTTTTTTTTACAAGCTTTTATTTTTTATATTATAAAGAGATAAAATTGTAAGTTTTGTATGTATAGGGTAATCTCTGAAACTACTGATCCAAGTTAGAAAATTCTTTCACAAAAAATTTTTCAATAGGTAGTTACATTATTAAGGAGTGCTACACGCTATTTTTATTCTGATAAAGATGTATTTTCCATAGGAAATCATAATAAATGTAATTGAAGTCGGAAAAAAACTCGTCGCTCGGCCGCTTATATTGCTAACGCTGGCTAAACCATACGATAAACTTCAAAATAATGTACTGCAGAATTCTATATCTTGAAAATGCCCTCAAAAAAGTTCGCGGCGGTATATGTCTATATTATAAGGATAACTTACAGTAAACAATTTTATCTTTTTACAATCAATAAAATATAATGAGTGACTTTCGAAGCAATTTTGACATACATTGTATTAATCCTTATCTCATTAAATATGTTAGTAAAATTAAGCATTCAATTTAGATCAAAACTGCAGTTTACAGCATGTCATTAGAATGAATACTTTAGAAGATATCACAGTATTAAAATTACACGCACAACAAAACAAAAAAAAAAACAAAAGAACGGAAAAGTCTTCCTCAACAAAGTAATATTACGTATGCAAGTAATCTGATAAAATAAAACTACTAGACAAAATTGTAGTGCTACTATAGTATTGATAATGAGTTACTTACCATTTCTCGAGTTGATATTTTCGTAATGCCCGAGGTGTCAATTTCCTGTATGAACTTTTGTTCTTTGATAAATTCTTGCAAATATTCTTACAAATAATTATCATTTATCAATTTATTTTTCACTCTGTCTTCGATATTTTCTGCCTCGTTTTTTTTATTAAAATTATACATAGGTACTTTTAATGAATTTCTTCGTAGGTTTTTCAGTTGCATTAAATGCAGGTATAGCATTCCTTTATTTCTGTTTTACTATGTAATGTGCCTTTGATTTTCGTTGTGGACATTTTATTTCTTAGTTTAGTTTTCAAGTTGTTTACTGCTGTTTTGTTAGACATAGATAAAAATTTATTCGCATACATACATGCATAACATGAAGCTAGGTATTTTAACTGGAGTTTTATCGTTTTAGACGAAATCTCCAGTAAATTATAATGAAAACTGTAGAAATTGGTACTTAAACAGAAAACAGGGATGTCATGGTGAAAACAGTAAATCTACTGTTAAAACAGTAGGGTTGGCAACACAGAGCGTAACGTTTCATATAATGGAAAGCGCAAACGCGGAAAAAAATTGGCGTGCGTCCGTCCTCGAAGACCTCTCGGCCGGCACTAAACGGCCCGCTCGAAATCGAATAGCTCAATATCGTATGATTTTTGTTCTTATAAAAATAAATAGCCACTAATATAAAAATCTACCTTACCCAGCGCTAGAAAATATTAAAACCTATTTTTTGATACATTACTTAGATGGTTTCGTAATATAATTTTTTGCTAAGAAGTACATTTGAAAAATCGATTTAGTGTCATCTTTGCGATTTTTTTTTATCGAGTCAATTATTAGTAATTACGTTTCCGTCTTTATACAGCGCTTGACCATATGTTCTATTTTGCTAAAATAATTTTTATTTTGCGGAATATTTACATTATTTAGTTATACATGGCTCCAAAAAACTTAAAAATGGTACAACCTCGCCTTAAAATTTACGTGACGCGTAACTTTCAGTTAACTCACTGATCTGAATTTGAGTGACAAGTTAACATAGTATGCGCTCAGACTTCGGAATAAAGTATTGCGAGCGCAATATTTTAAGAAGAGAGAATTTTTAAAGGCCTGAAATTCGTTGCTCTTAAATTTTTCGTATTCATGAATTTAGAATTGCAGAAAACTTTTGTACAAAAAGTGTTTAATGAACTAGTATTTTGTACGGGTTCGTTATCCAAACAAAAAAAAAAGTCCCGACTGTCCGTCCGTCCGGCTGACTGTCAGCGGGCTGTATCTCATGAACCGTAACAGGTAGACAGTTGACATTTTCACAGTGTTTATTTCGATTGCCACTATAACCACAAATAACATAAATCAAATAAAGTTATAAATTAAAGGGGTATTCATACAAGAAACCTGTATTTTCGGCATCTTTTGCCTTATGGTATAGAACAAAGCAAGTCCGACTCGCACTTGGCCGGTTTTTGAAGTTTAATTTTTATATCGTACCCTATAAACGTGTAGCTTTGCCAACTGCTCAAAAACCATTTGGTCGAAAACTGTTTCCAATTTAACTGCCAACAAAGCAGACAAAAGCCACAATACAAAACCTTGTACACGAATACGACACAAAAATCCTATACGCTTGTCTTATGATATTGTAGGCTTACAGCCTCAGAAATCTCATTTAGTCACGAGACGCGAGGAGCCGTATCTTATACCGTCGACGGATTATTGATGTCGTGAAACCATATCCACCCAGATTGCCGCGAGAGGGCGCGCACCCAATTTAATTCCCCTTTAATTATTTAGAGAGAATGTCTGCTATTATTTAGCTGGTGCTCTTGCACTGCTTCGAAACAGATTGGTATTGGTTTAATACAGAACCCAGACAGGCAATATTGAACGCTGATGGAGCCTTGTTTAGTCTTGTTAGTCTAGTTTAGTTGCTTATCAGTCTTCTTTCTGTCTAATATTGTTTTAGTTAACTTAAAATCGTTTTACAGTTGAGATTGCCGAAAACGTAGATATGTGTCTAAGTTATGGATTGACTAGATTAAGTAAGAGAAAGATTTAGATGAAATAACATAGCTAATGGACGGTAACGGTGCTATCGTTGCCAGGCGTGTATTCCAAAGCACAGAGCATGTAACCTTTAACCTTTTACCTGTTCCAAAGCAGACGGGAGACAGACAGAATTCAAAATTAATTTTGACACTTAGGTCGTCGCGTTCGTCAACATGACAGAAGGTTGCGTTCATATTTCTCCAGAGATTGATGACTGTTTATATTTTAAAGTTATACTAGCTTAGATAATTTACAATTTTACAGGTCTAGGTAAATAGAAAGAGGCTAAGTTTTAGCCATATAAATATAAGCTCCTTTTGTTTGGCCGACAAAATGGTCTCTTTTTCGGGGATCAAGCGCACAAGCATAGGAAGATAAATGCGGTGTTTTAAGGGCTTCTAAATCTTATCCAATATCTAGACTTGACCAATGAGGATCGACTGTCGACGACAAAGAAAAATGGTTTATTCTGCACAAACAAGACGCACATTACAAAAAAACAAAATCAAAATATACGCACGAATACAAAGTAGCCAAAAGTCTCGTATTCAAAACCTTAAAAGTTTGGCTTCATGTCAGGGCAAGTCACCATTTACTGGTTCTACATGAAAACCAAAGGCAAAATTATGACAACAATCAGACAAGATGGTAGGAGATCCCAGAGGGTTTTTGAGCAAGCATAGGTATGCAGGGTGAAAAGTTGATAGCTGAGTAGATGCGGTGCGGGTGGGCTACTACGAAAACAAGAAATCATTCCGATTGCAAAGTGAAATGATCATTGACATATATACCAAATACTAATTGGAAATTATCTACTTTTGTAACAGACAACTATTACAACTTACTCATTTGATAACAGTCATTGGAATAACACAGTTCAAGCGTGCTTTTGTACTCAAATACTACCTACACTCTAAACACATGAATGTAGATGTCATCGGGTTGAAATCACGGAGCAACTTAGATTGAATAATTTGCGTAGACCGTAAATGTTTAGTTAGGTATGCTACCAATTTAAGTTCGTTTATATCTTGAATCAAGAATTCTTTACCCACGCACCTAATTCACTGGCATTATTATAACTCCAGAGACCGTTTTTCCTCATTTCAGAAGAGAATTCTCGTAATTTAAAAAGGTTTTTTTATGTTATTAGGAACCGTAGCCCGTAATGATTTCTTGTCTTGCGAGGGTGGATAAGAAGCACATTTATTAAATGAGTCGAGTAAAAACACACATTACATAGCGGCCAACTACGCGTTCTCTACATCAAAATAAAAAAAGTAAGATTGCACAAATATAATTGCTGGGAAACGACTTTTATTTTTGGTGTGATTTACTGTTTGCGGTAGTGCGCAAGGTAACGCACGCAAATCATTGTGCTTATGGGTGCATGCAACGGTACAGGGGTCGTGGGGGTACTTAAAGTTGTGTTATTACATTAAAAACTTGTTTTCGTAAAAAAACGTCAGTAAAAGTTGGAATTTTGACCTTCAATATCTCCGTAACCAGAAGGTTCCCACGTATGGTCCGGTACAAAAAAATGATTATAATGACGGGGAGTACAAGTGACTCGGCTTCGTTTTAGTCAAGTGACCTTACCAGTCCAATGCTGGACATAGCCAGTACAACAAAATGATTACAATGACGGGGAGTACAAGTGACTCTCGGCTTCGTCAAGTGTCTTTTTAGTCAAGTTATCTTACAAGTCCAATGCTGGACATAGCCAGTACAAAAAAATAATTACAATGACCGGGAGTACAAGTGACTCGGCTTCGTTAAGTGTCTTTTTAGTCAAGTTACCTTACCAGTCCAATGCTGGACATAGCCCTCTCCCAAGTGGCCCCGCAATATTCTATAACCTAATCAGCCTATAATGTTCCCACTGCTGCACTGGTGGGACACAGCCCTCCTCTTTGTAAGAGGGAGTGGGTCATAATCCACCACGCGGGCCCAATGCGGGTTGGTGGCTGTCACATGTCTTCGAATACAATATTCAAATATTCTATGCTATAATGAAATCACTCAATATTTTATTTTACTACTTGCACATATAACTCAACTTATCTTTTATAGACTACACGAGACAGGCTCGACCTAGTTGGAGTTCTGGAAAATGCTTCCATTGCGTCTTATTTGTTTTGCTAGCTATTAATGTAGACTACAAGGAAATGTAAAGCATAGTTTTTGGAAAAAAAAAAAACATTACAGGATATTATCATATACCACAAAGCTTTTCATAACAATACACTTTACCCTTCACAATTAATTGGAATCAATGATTTAATTGAAAATTAATTAGCAGTACACGGTCTAGACAGACACTGAACTAATTTGCGAACACGAGGATGGGACGTTACGTGTCAATACTTCAGTCAAGAGTTCATACTGACATGGTTTATTAGTTTACAACATTATGAATATACCACGTACGTACCACAAGACAAAAAACGCCGAAAAACACTTCCTTGTATGGTATGTTTCTATATTTATTTGTCGTTATAACGGTAATAGAAATATACATTCGGTGTATTTCTCTGTCTACCTATTACGGTTCATGAGATACAGCCCGCTGACAGACAGACGGACGAACGGACGGACAGCGGAGGCTTAGTAGGTAATAGGGTTCCGTTGGCACCTTTCAGCTATGAAACCCTAAAAACAATAAAATGTTTATGGCCCATTCTCATCTACCACGGCAATTTATTCGAGACAACCTTGATTAGATTTTATTGGATGAAATAGTGTGAACTAAGTTGAACTCAACTAGTCTACAACTAGAGTAGACTAGTAGTTGGTTGTGTATATATCCCGACACGAATGAAATATTATGAGACAATATTCGTGTTTGTTTATTATATAGTAAACTAAAGTGTTGTAACAAGAAACGCCTACTCTACTCTAATGTAAGCGCTCAAGAAAGGCACATTCTTGATTGACACAAGTTCCCAAAAGGCTGTATTGTTCTTCAGAACTTGGTATAGGTGTTATATAACTTTTGGGTCGCCGGGTTTTCTTGTTGATTTCTGCGAGCAAAAGTTGTATCGTCGTACTTAAACACGACGAATCCAAATTTGTATTAACAAGAAAGGGGAAAGGGAAAAGTTGAATGTGGGCGTTAGAAGTTGGAAAAATACGAGCACGTAGCTTTACCTGACTTTTATTTAATAAAGGGCGTTATACGTGCCTTTTGAAACAAAAATAAACCTTTCTTTGTGTAGATGTACTCCTGCAGAGGAACCGTTAGTTTATAACAGGTTAGGTGTTTATATAGTTACCCTATTTCCTTCGTACTAATATTATGTATGCGAAAGTTTGTGAGGACGGAAATGTTTGTTACTCTTTCACGTAAAAACTACTGAATGGGTTTTGATGAAACTGTACAGCGTATACGTCAGAATAATACATAGGATACTTTTCTATCCCGATATAACCGCACAATCGACACTTATGCGGGTGAAACCGCGGTGCACTGCTAGTTTAAAATATTTAAAAAAAATCTTGTGTACCTGCTTGTTTTATAATGGAGTCTGATGTATTGACAGTCATACTGAGCTTTGAAGTTTAAAATACTGATGTACGATGAGGTTACATGAGTTATAAGGTACGCTAAGGCGACTTATTTAATTGAGAATGTTCATAATCCTGTCAAAGATTATCGCTATCTCATAAAGCATAAATGGTGACAGCTTATCTATGACCATACTGTACGAGACATGGGCAGTGGTTTTTTTGCATTCTGTGCCCTTTGGTATCATAAGTAAAAACAGAAATGCTATAACGTTCATCTGAGAAATGCTCAAGTCGACAGGTAGATGGCAGGGATCTAAGATTTATAATACAAGTTTTCCGTCGAACTATATCCGTTTTTCTCTTTGCTTGATCCTCCCGGAAGTGTTTTACAGACAGTGGATATAAAAACTTCGCTCTTGTTGGTTTGACGAGAGCTTTATAGATTACAGTTTTCTTTGTTATCAAAGCAGAGGAAATACGTTTTGTATCTTATGCGGTGTAAACCCTGGCAGACAAGCAATGTTACTTTTTCAATTTCAGTATCTAAGTACCTCTTTTCTAAGTAGGATTGTTGGAGATAACGACGAAACACCGAACAAACTCAAACTCTTTATTGCATTCATGTGTACATTTCGTTGTTAATGCAATAAAGAGTTTGAGTTTGAGATTCTGAGTGAACCTTGGCCCAAATTCACCAATAATTATTGAGCAAACATGAGAGAATAGGCTATTGCCCCATCATCAGCCCCCAGCAGTCCATTGCTGAACATAGGCTTCTCCATTCAGCTCGATTCTTGGTAACTATCATCCACCTGTTACCAGTCACCTTACGAAGATCGTCGCTCCACCTAGCCTAGGGGCGTCCTGCCTTACGTTTGCCGATTCGCAGTCTTTACCAAGAACACGTCAACGGTTATCGGTTCTACGGCTAATATGGCCGGCCCATTGTCCATTGAGCTTGCTTGTAAGCTGTTTTTATTTTGTTGCTTTTGCCCTGCACTGCACAAATTATATAGTTGGCTCCTAATTCCGGATTTAATTTCATGAACGTAGGTACCTAAGCTGGCTTCCTATAAGTACGTTCCTCAAGTTGCTATCCGATTTTCTCGCAACTTAACTGTTACTTTGTTTTGGCAGCTCTCCCAATTCGCACCAGATGGCGCTGGAACTCGAACAAAACTTCTCTTAAGTACCTATCTACTTTTTTCGTGTTCGAATTACATTAAAGGTGTTAAGAAGTACGAGGTGCCAATTTGTTCGAGTTGCAGTAGGTACATGGCCACCCCAGAACAGACACGACCAGACACGTTTACAGTTTATATGGCACTTCAAGTAAATTGAGAAAAGTTAGGGTTTGTAGAGCGTCGTCTCTGTCACTCATGTTACACACTATCAGTAGCAATGGCTCTCAGTTTGACAGTTCATCAAAATTGACATTATTTACAGTTGCGATTTGTCGAACAGACGAATTAAAAAAAAAATGATTCAGATTGAGATTGATAGTATGTTACGCATTTAGATTTTTGTGCAGTTTTTTGGAAGTAGGTAAGTATCTCCTTGTTATACAGGGTTATTGGTAAAACATTAACAACCTCTTAAGAGGTCATTGTACTCATCATTATGAACAACTTTTACTATAGGACCAAACCTGAAATCGCGAAAAAAAAATCAGCTGTTCCCTATATTTTGACGAGTTATACGAACATAAATGTAGGGAACAGCGTATCAGCGTAATGTTCTCACTGCTGGGGCACAGACTGGCACAGACCTCCTCTCTTCAAGAGGGAATGGATTGTAATCTACCTCGCAGGCTCAGAGCGGCTTGGCAGATGTCACAAGTCTTCGAATTTTTGGTTCTAGGACCTTTCAGTTTCCTCACGATGTTTTCCTTAACTATAATGGTGCCGGTAAGGTGAAGTTGTTCAAACTTAAATAAAATTCTGGAGATAAAATCAGATTTATTTTGTGAAGTACCTACGCATTTTCTATTTTTAGGTTAGGATACTTCGAATAAAAGTTAGAAAACAAATCCCCGTCACTGAAAGGCCTGAAACCCAGCAGAACACGGACACAGACTTTTACACGAAAAGCGACTTAGTTTTATAATATGTATAGATATAGTTGAGCATTGTGATTAAACAAACACATTTTGTTTATTTATTGTTCATACTAGCTGCGCCCCGCGGTTTCACCCGCATAAGTTTCGATCCCGTGGGAGTATCAGGATAAAAGTTAGGTAGCCTATATGTTAATCCAGGGTTTCAGCTACCTCCTTACGAAATTTTATCACAATTGGTCCAGCCGTTTGAGCGTGAAGAAGTAACAAACATACGCCTTTATAATATTAGTGTGATCAATTGATCCGTGCATGAAAGAAGAAAGAAAATAATTTTTTTTAGCACAGACTAAAAGACACACAGTAGGTACACCAGATAGACAATAGTCGTACATCGGATAAAAACAATAATAAAAAAATCAAATTCAAAAGTGCAAAGTCCGATGTAAGAAATTAGCAGGAATGTGCGCCTCACGGCTGCGCCAAAAAGGCCCAGTTCAGCAAAAATGCCAGACAACTAGTGTCTGACGCTGATTTTCAACTGGACCTGCTGCATGCTGACGCACACACTTCCCTGTTCCAATTTACTACCCTGACGGGTTAAGTAGTACATCTGAATAAACGTCAACTTAGACCAGGAGGCCTAAAAAGGCCACTTTGGCAGAAACATAAAATGATAACATAATGGACAGTTAACTGTTAAGTTAATCGTATCAAATCCTATTGGTGAAGAATTTTTCAGTTATTTTTTTTTTGTCTGTGCTAAAATACCAATCAATCCAATCCAAATCCAATCCCAATCTCTTTGATTGTACCTACGTAGTGCAGCGAAAAAAAGAAAAACACGAACTGTCTTCGCCATATTATAATTCATAATGTTAACCTTTTATGATTCTCCAAAGTGGCCTTTTTATGCCCCCAGCACCCTAATTGCGTAAAACAATATGAATCACAATCTGAATCATTTTGAAGGATATTGCTAATCCATTGCTTCATATGTTCGAAAAATGTGTCTGCTCAACAACATAAACAACGCAATGAATATTGTTGAACTGAAAAACCCTTTGCTACTGATAGTATATTACGCAAATAACCCGCTGCTTGACGATTACTGACTTCGCTTCAGGCGATTGACCTCCGATTAATCATGCTCGTTTCAATTTTGTTTACAAAATATGAAATCATAACTTCAAATTTTTTTATCAGTGGCCCTTGGAACGTAGACAATTTTTGTTTACGGTTGAATGGCCAGTGTGACGTTCGATTTTTTCCGTTCAGACTAAATACCCTCAAAACCACACAAAATAAATAAAACGTATTAAAACATAGGCAGATTATGTTGAGTTAGATAAAGAATTCAATTTGTTTAGACGTGTTTATACTTAGAAGATAGTTTTTGTGAAAATTATCATTAGGTATAAGACTGCCTCGTTGGTCTAGTGCTCACAAGTGCTACTGCTGAGCATTAGGTCCTGGGTTGGATTCCAGGGTCGGGCAAAGTGTTGCTCCATTTTTCCATCTGAAACCTCTCAGTAGCAGCTTGGAATCTGGATTTATGTTCGGTTGATTTGATGGCAATAGCCACGCTGCCCTAATACATGGGATTTAAACATATCTGGCGAAATGTTGATGTACTATAGGTACACCTCTGCCTAACCTTTCGGGGAATACAGACTTGATGTTATCATTTTTAGTCTTTAACGTTGCCACAATACAGGATTTGCCATTACGTAGTGTTGGAAGTTGCAACATTTTAGTTAATAGGTAACATTGTTCTGTCATTTTGACAGATCACCTGTCATTGGTTTTGTGTCACTGCCTTTTTAGTAGTAAGTGAGAATATACATCTTTGGATTCGTATTCAAGGTAACAAGTGCGTGTTATTTATCATTCTTCCTATCCGTCATCTCCTGGAAATCATCGTGCGGGTTTTTTGAATATTGCCACACACCAGCATGTGACACCACTGACATCTCGAACATGTAGGTACAGACGCCAGGACATCAAGCTACCCGAAACTGTCAAATTTTCCCAATCAACTTCGAACCCTATGCTTTAGCTATAAACTTGAAAAATTAAAGAAATTTGACAGATTGAGACAGCTTGATGTGCTGGAGTCTGTACATATTTCCTGATTCGGATTTACATCAATTATTATCAATGCGTAAAATTATATTGGCCTTATTTAAATATTACGATTGATTAATTCAGGTGCTTTAACTTTCAGACACGTCCATTGATGTAGCAAATATTCCGCGGTAAATATTGTTACCGTTAATTATCCCTGTAATTACTGCCATCGCAAATAATGACTGCGTCACAAAGCTTCATTGTTGCCGCTTTTATGAAATATTTACTATTGCATGTAAATATATTTAAGGGAAATATTTAACTGAACCTTTTATTTTTATTGACCTTTTAATGATGGACACTTTTAATGAACCTTTAAAATCTTTTTGCGCTTTTAATGCAGCACAGTTTAAAAACAAATTGAGCCTCTTTTTAAATTTCCGGCCTTTTCTCAGTTGGCCTCAGCAACTAAGCTAGGATATCCCAACCAAATAGGTTAGGTTAGAACTGCAACCAACTGTAACTTCCAAGTTGGTCGCATTTACTTTGCTATTCACTATTTTAGGACCCCAACGTAAGTATTATTTGAGGCTCACAAAAACAGGTTGTGTGTTTGAGGTTCACATTAAATTAAGAGTGTTCAATAATTTTTTTTTTTTTAAATCGCAAAATAGAAATTATTACAGCTTCGATTAAATACGCCAATTATTTAACAAATCAAATACTTAAAATGTAACGTGATTTTTGAAAAATAGGAAGCTATGTTTCTGCATATTGTGTTTTATAGGCCGGCCGCTTAAAGGTTCCTACAAACAGGCGCGACTCACGATAAAATTGCGCGCGACATAAAGGCACCGCGTCGCGCCTGTTTTAAGGAGCCTTAACTGAGGCGTTGCTTGTGACAACTATCACCTATCCTGCACCGCTTAACTGAGACGTTGTCTGAGGAGCTACCTCAGACAACGTCTCAGTTAAGCGGTTGGCCTATAATGCTTTTTGTTTATCTTGTGGTTTTGAGTTTATAATTTAATATTTTGTAAGCAAAATTAAAACGAACATAATGAATAAATAAACAAAATGTGTTATTTTAATCATACATAAATTATTATAAACTAAGGCGCTTTTCGTGTCTGTCTGTATGGCCGCGTTGTTATTCTAAACTACGCAAAAGATTTCAATGCGGTTTTCATCATCATTTAGAGAATTTATTCCTGAAGTGTATTATACATTAATATTACACCTACATTTATTAAATAAATCTCGATGTTTTGTTTTGTAGTTTCATAATTATGTGCTTATTATTAACAAAACATGTTTCAAATCTAAGCTTCTCACAAGTTATTTAATGTTAGACAAAAACCTAACTACTGAAACAAGACAAAGGCATGAAAAGGACATTTTAGTCGAGTCTCCTTGACCTTGCGTCTCAGAGAAGGTTAAATTCGCTTGAATTATTTAACACCTCGTGTAGCCCTTACAGTCCTTTCATAGTTATTTTACCTCTGCCAGCAGCAACCTAAAAGCAACCTTATTGTAAAGAGAAAAAAGATCACAATGATTTTGGCAGATTTGTCAGTGACCTCAACCCAACAGCAACCTTATTTAAATGAGAATAAAGATCACATTGATTTGGACAGGGTTGCAAAGTCAGAGATAAAATAACTGCGGTCATACTGTACCCTAAAGAAAATGTTCTTGCGGATTACCCTCTGTCTTCTAACTAAAATCTCTAGACACATTATCACAATGTTAGGGTGAAAATCTCCAGTGGAAAATCCTGAGAACCTTTTCGTGTCTAAAACTTTCACCCTGTCATAATCTAGCCTAGCCTTTTTCCAACTATGTCGTGGTCGGCTTTGCAGTCTAGACGGATGCAGCTGAATATCATTATTTTACATGGAGTGACTGCCGGTCTGACCTCCACAAACTAAATGCTGGTAACACCATACCAATAGTATGACTGGTAGTCAGACTTTCGGGTTTCTGGCTGCTTGTATAACGAGTGTCAAAGATCTACAAATGAAAGCCACGACCAACGGCCTTAAACTATCACTAGATCACTAAGTATTATAAAATAAAGTCCTCCCCGCCGCGTATGTCTATCTGTCTGAACACGATAAACTCAAAAACTACCGAATCTGAAAATCTACCGAAATGGTTTTACCAATGGACGGAGTGATTGATTCATGAGAAGGTCTGGCACGTAAACATGAGATGGAATTTGGCACATAGATAGTTTAGCGAAGCCGCGGGCAAAACTTAGTAAAATATAATTATAAAAATAAAGTATTTTTTATGTTCTAAGTAAATTTAATTCAACCACCAATCTGAGAACAAAAGTATCATAACATTGCCAATAAAGCCAGTTAATCCAATTCCTTTAAAAGGCGGCGAATTGGGACGTTCTGTTCCATTCGGTTCTATTGTCTTAGCGACCGACAGGTCGGTTTATATATAAGCGTATAGGAGAGGTACATGCTTATTCGTCCGATAATAATTAGGATATTACCCTGGGAGACATGCGACAATCCATTTTAACCTTTGATAGGTTTACGGTAAGCTAAAAATGGATTGTCCCACGTTTGAGAATTTTCATATTTTTACTTCGAAAATATGAAAACCCTAACTGAAGTTTTAAAACGACTCAAGTTTATAAAAAATGTAATCGACGGTACATTTGGAACTTGAGGGTTTATTTATCCATTTGAATATGTACATTTACAAACGAAAGTACCTAAGCAGAAAAGCTTTTTCTGCAACCACGAAATGCATATGTATCTAAAGCAACGTTATAATTTATAGTAAAAGGTTTTGTGAAACAACTTTGTCGACTCGTGAGTACACTAATGGTCTAAACTTGAAATCAAATGAATATTCTATTAGCTTGAATATGTAATGTTTATGTTTGTATCTATGCTTCAGTGAGCGCAGTATTACAGAGTGAACTATGTTATTTTATTTGTAGTTAGAATTAAAATGTCGTTATAATATATTTATTTATTTAAGGACAACCAAAGCGTACACCAAAAATACATGTTAAAATACACATATTATTATTACATTTTATAGTGTAGCCTTATTTAAAGGCTGCCACGGCCTGCATTAAACATAGGACTAGAAAATGCAGTTACAAAGCATATTTAACTTATTTATATAGATTAAGTAAATGAGAAAGACAATAGAAACTGTACTATTAATTTTTAAGATAAAGCCTTATGCAAGGCAGCCTTGACTTTATGTAAAGAATAAGACATATCAATATCCACGCTGGGTGAGCGTGACAGGCGACAAAATTGAATCTGCATTCTGTTAATGGTGGAAAAATGACCCAGATTGGTTTTAAAGCCCTTAGCGCGGTGCAACTGATACCTAGACCTACGAGCAAGTTTGTAAGGCACATTCAAATTTATTTGACTCAGGCGGCGATTTTCCAGACTCAGAAGTTTGAAATGTTTCAAGCGTGAGCTGTAGCTAGTTAGATTTCTGGCCCTACTGCAGTGATATGACAAGTGCCAAAGAAATCTTTTCTGCACTGATTCTAAACGATGTTTATGTATTTCGTAGAGTGGAGTCCAAACTGTGCTGCAGTATTCTAAGCCTGATCTGACTATTGGGTTAAAGATTGCAATTTTAGTTGAGGCATGCTTAAAACCTTTACAATTACGCAGAATGCAACCCAACATCTTAAATCTTTTTTTTTTTTTTGCGGATGGGAAATCATCAAATGACTCCTCTCGCTCTGGGTGGAGCGGAAGGGAGTGTCAGACTCTTACTGACTAAAACCCACCCGTGTTCCTTCCTTAGCCCTTTATGTTCCGGGCCAGCGGTAACCCTTTCGGACAACCCTGACCCGGCAGGCTTCGGCCCTAAGGGGCCCCTCCTCGATGCTGACATCTCTTTGAGGCGCGCGTGGAACACGTACGCGCCGGCCGGCACGGGCCTGGTCCTGATTGGACGGTGAGCTACCCATTACTCTCCGCCCGCAGGCCCGCGCTTACGGTGGCCGGAAGTCACGCGGCGCCTGAGACGGGAGGCTCTCTCCCTGAACCGTCCCGACACCTCCTTCGCTAGCATGACTGCTTCGCAGAAGGAGGTGACTGCCTCCCACTCCCTCTCGCCCCGGACCATGGCTTGCACCAGGGCCGGGCGCGAGAGGTCGCCGTCGCTGCCGATCGCCTCTACGAGGACACGGCGGTGCTCCGCCCAAGCGGGGCAGACCTCCACCGTGTGCTCCACCGTGTCCTCTGGGCGATCCTGGCAATGGTGACAACCGGGCGTTTCCTCCCGCCTGATGATGTGCAGGAACCTCCCGAAACTTCCGTGTCCGGTAAGGACCTGCGTCAGGCGGTAGGTGAGGGCGCCGTGGCGCCTCTCTAGCCACTCCTCAAAGAGGGGTCTTATCGCCGCTACGACAGTCGCTCTTTCCATGCCGCCATGAGATCGCGCCGGAGATCCGTCCGCTCCGCAGCGATTTGCGTAGTGCCTTGAAGCGCCACTCATACAGGCGCGCGAGGACTATCGCCTCCAGATCCCATGGCGGCAGTCCGGCAAGGCCGCCGCCTGATGCGACCTCCCCTGCGCCAGGACCAGCGTGTCGTCAGCGTAGCAAACCACGCTGACGCCATCAGGGAGGTCGGCCCGCAGCACCCAGTCGTATCTTAAACCCCTTAGTAGCGATTTTATCATCGTGAATATTAAACCGAAGCTTATTGTCAATCATCATCATTTCAGCCGAAAGACGTCCACTGCTGGACATAGGCCTCCCCCAAGCACCTCCACTTCGACCAGTCCTGTGCTTCCCGCATCCAACGGGTTCCTGCGGCCTTCACAAGGTCATCGGTCCACCTTGTGGGAAGCCTTCCAACGCTACGTCTTCCGGTACGCTGTCGCCACTCCAGAACCTTTCGGCCCCATCGGCCATCTGTTCTGCGAGCAATGTGCCCTGCCCACTGCCACTTAAGTTTGCCAATTCTTCGGGCTATGTCGGTTACCTTGGTTCTCCTGCGGATCTCCTCATTCCTGATTCGATCACGCAGGGAAACTCCAAGCATAGCCCTCTCCATTGCCCTTTGGGTGACTTTTAGCCTTCTTATAAGGCCCATTGTGAGCGACCACGTTTCAGTTCCATAAGCAACACACACACTGGTCAAAGACTTTCGTCTTGTCAATATAAACGCCCAAATCACGAATAACTTCATTCTCGTAAATAACCTTTAGGCCCGTGGCTAAATAATACCAGCCGCACAGGTCGATCGATCAGGTTAAGCTACGCTTGCCGCGGCTGTTCCTTGGATGGAGACCCCTCCGTGCCTCGGAGAGCACGTTAAACCGTTGGTCCCGGCTGTCATTCGTGGATCTTTTACAGTCCTTACGGGTAGTTAGAAGCCCGAAAATCTGACAACTAGTCTTACCAAGGGGTATCGTATTACCCAGTAATTGGGTTGTGGAGGTCAGATAGGCAGTCGTCGTTGTCGTTTCAGCCGATAAACGTCCACTGCTGGACATAGGCCTCCCCCAATTTTGGGAGGGTTTGCCATAATCGCCACGCTTGGCAGGCGGGTTGGCGATCGCAGTATGGTATGATGGTGGAATACATAGAGAACGCTGCTGCCCATTCTCCGGTACGATCCTTAGTCGCCTTTTACGACACCCACGGGAAGTAAGGGGTGGTGGTATTCTTTAAGTCCGGCACCACACAGACCTAGGCAGTCGCTCCATGTAAAATACTGGTATTCAGCTACATCCGGTTAGACTGGAAGCCGACCACAACGTTGTTGGGAAAAGGCTAGGCAGATGATTAATGTATTTAAATGTAGTTGTGACCCGAAAGTGTTTGGACCATTATGACTGCGAGGTCACCTAGAAACTGCGTCATTAAGATATTTTGACCACTTTGTATGCAAAGTACAACATTATGCATATTCTAATAGCTCACACGCACCAATGTGATTATTTTGGGAACCCTGAACAATAATGAACGTTTCCATGTGTTTGTTCGAACATTCATTTTTGTATCTATTCTTTGCCCAAGGAGAGCAGTGGCAACGACCGCGACTTACGACTTTTTGTGTGGTCATAGGTTCGAACCCAGACAGGTGCTTTCGTCATCATCATCATTACCCACTGCTGGGCAGAGGCTTCTCTTTTCTTGTGTCAATTGTCAGACTTTTACTTTGTGTAAATTGTTTCATCACCACTGTACTCAAAACGGTGAAAGAAAACATCCTGAGGAAACCGGCGTGTCCTAGATCCAAAAATTCGAAGACATGAATTCGATCTACCAAGCTGAACTGGGCCCGTGTGGTGGATTATGGCCCATTCCCTCTCATGGAGAGGAAGCCTGTGTCCCAGCAGTGGGAACATTACTTACAGGCTGATTTTACTCTTTGCCCAAAAACATACTAGTACGTACAAGTTTATAAATTCGGGACAAAAATTGTTTCCAACGCAGATTTCAGTACGTACGCAGTTTCATAAACCTTTTTTATAGTCATGATCGCTTACATAACCGCTTTTAACCCATAAATCGCAGATGTTGCCTAGAACTTATAAACTATTGCTCGGCTACTATATTTTCTAGTTGTCAGCACACAGAAAACAAATGACAACTTAAAATATTGGTGTTTCTGTGCTTCTAGAAAATAGTATTGGAAATATTTCTTCAGTAGTCTTCTTTTTGCTATCTGTTCGGATTCAACTGGATTTAATTTTTGTGACAACTGTGGCACAGAATTTTATGTTAAGCTTTATTCTGCTTTGGATTTAATAGGTGCTCACACTTTTTTTGGTCAACATCAGCACAACAAATATAGTAGTTTTTGTGTGTGAGTGTGTGTGTGTGTGAGGGTGTGTGTGTATGTGTTATGCTGCCGCTACTTATCTTCACGCACAATTTCACACTGTGTTTGTACACTTAGTTACCACAAGTAAAGCACGTGTCGCTTCGTGAGATAAAAAATACTATACTAATACCGAACATGATCACTGATCAACAATCCGTTTGAAACTGATAAACAAACATGGTATGGAGGCTTTCTTTTGTTTGTAGCGTTTACCTCCAGCTTTACCATAGGATTTTATCCAATCATGGCAAGCTGTACAGGCCTGGCAGTCTGCCAGCAGTTGTCAGAGCACACAGCTCCGGTAGCTTGACGGGTAAAATTAAAACTAAAGAAATATTCTAGAAAAATAGTTCATGCAGTATACCACACTGAAGCCGTTGCTCGTAGTAAAATAAAATAAGGTTTCTACATTAGGAGAAAGATGCAGACAGACATAGCCAAACATCTTTTATGCAAATATACTCTGAAGTCTCGGCATGTATATTTCTTAGTAAAGATATGTTTGTTTTAAAACAGAGTGGCATATGTAGGTATAAAGTAAATTGGACTTTGATAGAGACAGACCTCTGAGTTTGTTTAGGCCTTTCTTCTCAGGTTATAGATTACTGACAAATACGTGCACTAACTGAACTGGTCCAAAATACCGTTTCAGGCATCAATCTACATGGTCTTTACATGATCTGACCAAGATTCAAATTCAGATTAACTCATCGGTCCCACAACCTCCGAGTTTATTTCGACCTTTCTTGATTTTGTCAGAGTAGTCAGATCGGAAACGCCTACCTCATCTAGTTTTTCAATATGATTGACGTGAAAAGTGTCTGCACAAACCTACTTAAAGAAATAAAATCGTTTTTCTTACGGTAAAAGATGCTTGAAATTCTGTTTCTTTTTTCAGAGATTCATATTCATTCAGAAGCCGTATAATCTCCCTCATTAAAATCATAAAAAGCATAAATATACCCGGTTAGCATATATTTACATTTATTTTCAAACGAAAACAACATCAGCGAAAATTACCAGCATAAAAAAGGTTTCGCATGTTTTGCCCTTAGGTGCTCTTAAAGCACCCCTCCGAATGTTACTGCAATATAAATATAATTTGCCCGACAGATCCTCTCGGTTCGTTTCGAAGTTAATCGAAAAACGTTAATCTTGTGAAATGTATCGATGGGCTCAGCAATCCTGAGGACTTTATTAAATTAGATCGTTTAAAACGTGAAGTATTTATGGAAAATCTTCATTATGTAATTAGTTACAGGTTATTACATTTTGAGATCAGTTACCGTTTCGATGAAAATGTTAATGAGAGGAATATTTTATGAAGAATGGCTCTAAATAGAACAATAGTAATGTAGACTAATGTGGCAGGGTATTACAAAAAAGTGGTATGATACAATTTGATTCAAGCAGATCTACATTTTGGACGAATTCACTATTTACTACGCCTAGATAAAGCGTAACAGCATCATCATCTGCCTGCCTTTTTCCAACTACTTATGTTGGCGTCGGCTTACAGTCTAACCGGATGCAGCTGAGTATTAGTATTTAACATGGAGCGACTGCCTATCTGACCTCCACAACCCAGTTACTGAATGACAGCCGATACCAACGGCTTAACGTGTTTTCCGAGGCACGGAGGGGTCTTGGTATGTAAAGATGGTCACCCATCCACGGACCAACCGCGACAAGCGTAGCTTAACCTGATCCATCGACCCATGTGGCTGTTACTACTTAGCCACAAGCCCGTCATGAAGCGTGAGTATAACAATATCACATCACTATGCAAACAAAATCTCCAATACCAATACATTTCTCGTCTACATCATCATAAAACAAAGACCGTACTTATTCAAAAGGTCAGGAGGTAAAGTGATAAATCTGTGCGGCAGGCGACGCCGACTGCACCCGGGTGCCGCTTCCATCTTAATTTATCTCTAGAAGGCCTCGTAGTGAATAGTCGAGTGTTTGTTGTGGCACACACGGGTTAACTGGGGCCAGGGCTAACCGCTTTAACACTGCGCTTATAAGTGACCGGTTTTTGTAGTGCTGCAAGACTTTTTTGTGAGCCGGCTGGAAAATTGTGTGGAGTTGACTGAACTAAGGTAGGTTAAAAACTGTATGCAACATGCATTGGGATGTTTTGTTACATTTTGTATGTAAAAGAAGGTTAAAAGAAACCGTTTTAAAAGAAGTCGAACTTTGCTAGAATTTTATAATTTCCCAACTATGTTGGGGTCGGCTTCCAGTCTAACCGGATGGAACTGAATATCAGTATTTTACAAGGAGCGACTGCCTCTCTGATCTCCACAACCCAGTTACTGAGTAACACGATACCCATTGGTAAGACTGGTTGTCAGACTTTCGGGCTTCTGACTACCCGTAACGAATTAATAACTTCTTAATACTGCAACTTAAATATAGCAGTGAATTTTGTGGATATTAGCTGGGAGTTCTGTTCAAATAAGAACGAGAAAGAGCGAAATGATAATTAATCTCTCTAATTCCAGCAGTGACAAAGCTTAAGCGGGTTGAAACGAACTTATCGCAGCTGAAACGATTGAATTAGGGTGCATACCTCCGTTTCCAGATAAATGGACGGTGCTATATCAAAGGTATAGGGTTCTATATAGAACCCAAATCACTTAGCGAGTCACTTGATTTTAGTAGGTTTTTATATTTTATTTATCCTCTTGATAGGTTCTTATTTTGTAAATGTGAGGACTTTGTAGGCCTTGTAAACTTTAGATCTGTATGGTCTACAGATCTAAAGTTTACAAGTTTTTTTATTTTATCAAGTACCTGGTACTTTTTGACAGGCCTGCGCTGTTCTCCCATCATCATCATCATCATCATTTCAGCCGAAAGACGTCCACTGCTGGACATAGGCCTCCCCCAAGCACCTCCACTTCGACCGGTCCTGTGCTTCCCGCATCCAACGGGTTCCTGCGGCCTTCACAAGGTCATCGGTCCACCGTGTGGGAGGCCTTCCAACGCTACGTCTTCCGGTACGCGGTCGCCACTCCAGAACCTTTCGGCCCCATCGGCCATCTGTTCTGCGAGCAATGTGCCCTGCCCACTGCCACTTAAGTTTGGCAATTCTTCGGGCTATGTCGGTTACCTTGGTTCTCCTGCGGATCTCCTCATTCCTGATTCGATCACGCAGGGAAACTCCAAGCATAGCCCTCTCCATTGCCCTTTGGGTGACTTTTAGCCTTCTTATAAGGCCCATTGTGAGCGACCACGTTTCCGTTCCATAAGTCATCACTGGCAACACACACTGGTCAAAGACTTTCGTCTTGAGACAGTGCGGTATGTGGGACGAGAAGATATTGCGGTGTTGCGGTGATATTGTGGTTCTCCCATACCTACTGTAAATTGAAAACATTGTAAAAGCCAATTATTTTAAAAAAGAGTAACCTTGGAGTTTCTTGCCGGCTCTTTTCCATAGGAAACGACCAATTGGAACCGTGCTCCTAGCTTCTGACGTTTCATAGGTGCCCATGTAGGTTTATGTAAAATAAAATATTTAGATTTTGACTTATTCAAGAAGTACCTATTAGTTATTGAGATAGGTATGTTCTCATGGTTGAGATCCTCTGATTATTATTTCAAGTTACGAATGAATACTAATAAGGACCTCATCTACGTAGCCTTTTCCAAACTATATTTGGCTCAGCTTCCAGTCTAACCGGATGCAGCAGAATATATTATTATTTTACATGGAGCGGGATTATTATTTTATCTGGGGGCATAAAAAGGCCACTTTGGCAGAATCATAAAAGGGTAACATTATGAAGCATAATGGACAGTTAACTGTTAAGTTAATCGTATCAAATCCCATTGATAATGATAAATGATAAATGATTTATTTTCTGTAAGTAGGTTTTTACAAACACTTTTACACGTCATCATATTTTTTAAACTAGATGTGGTCGGCGTTTCCTATCTGACTACTCTGAGAAGAAAGGCCGAAACAAACTCAGAGGTCACAGTCTCTTTTAAAGTCCAGACAAAATCTTGGTCAGATCGTGTGAAGACCATGTAGATTGATGTCTGAAATGGTCTTTTGAGGAAAGAACCACACAGATTGAGCGGACCTGTCCAATCAGTGCACGCATTTGTCAAAAATCGTGCAGCTCGACTCAGAAATGAGGAGCTCAACGATTCGACGAACAATACCAAAGAAAGGACATTTGGGTAGGCCGCGTAAATTACTCAAACTGCCAGATCATGATTAAAACTAAGAAGGAAAACAGAAAAAAAAAATGACCCACATAGTCCTCACATTCACAATAATTAAATGAAAACAAAAAAAAATAAAAAAATACTTTACAAAGTAAATATTCATGTCATTGTCTAAATAAAATTCATCAATGTCAATGTGTATATAAAAATCCGGACATAATCTTTGAGGACCATGTAGATTAGTGTCTGAAAAGATCTTTTGAGGAAAGAACCACACAGATTGAGTGGACCTGTCCACGCATTTGTCAGTAACCGTGCAGCTCAACTCAGAACTTCAGGAGCTCAACGATTCGACGAACAATACCAAAGACAGGACATTTGGGTAGGCCGCATAAACTACTCAAACTGCCAGACCACGATTAAAATGTAAACAATGACCCACATAGTCCTCACATTCACAATAATTAAAATAATATAATACTTTATACAGTAAATGTACATGTCATTGTGTAAGTAAATAGATACTTAAAAAAAAAAAAAAAATATTAAAGTGTAAAAATTGCAAAATAACATTCACTGTCTAAACCTATTGGAGCAGCTCAATCCCAAGCCTTTTTGTCGTCAATATAGTCTTTTACAGTATAATAGGCTTTCTGGCATAGTTTTCGCTTTATAAAAGCTTTGAATTTATTTAGGCTTAGTCCTTGAATGTGGCTAGGAAGTTTAATATAAAAATGTATACATTGGCATCTAAACGAGCCACCTATTTTCTTGAACCTTGTTGTAGGAACAACAAATTTGTGTTTGTTCCTAGTATTTATGTTATGGATATCACTGTATTTTTTAAACAGATTAATATTTTTATGTGCATACAAAAGATTATCATAAATGTACTGAGAAGGCACAGTCATTATATTAATCTCTTTAAATTTGTCTCTGAGGGAGTGTCTAGGACTTAATTTATATATAGAACGAATTGCCCTTTTTTGTAAAATAAAAATTGTCTGAATATCGGCGGCATTTCCCCACAACAGAATACCGTACGACATCACACTATGAAAATAACTAAAGTAAACTAAACGGGCTGTCTCTAAATCAGTCATTGGTGAAGGAGTTTTCAATTTTTTTTGTCTGTGTTATAATACCAATCAATCCAATCCAAATCCAATCTCTTTGATTAAACCTATGTAGTGCAGTGAAAAAAAGAAAAACACGGACTGTCTTCGCCATATCATAATGTAATGTATGTGTATTCATTATGGTTTTTTTTTATGATTCTTCAAAGTGGCCTTTATAAGCCCCCTGACCTGCACAATCCTTCTTCTGGGTAATACGATACCTCTCGGTAAGACTGGTTGTCAGACTTTCGGGCTTTTGACGACCGGTATTTGTTGATCTGTAACGACTGTTACAGATCAACAAATGGCAGCCGAGACCAACGGCTTACCGGGATTTCCGAGGAACGGCACGGGGTTCTTGTCTTTTTATTAAAACCTGCAATCTAATCAGATCTTTTTACAACCAAAATTTTTTTTTCATTAATCTTGCTCTCTATGGAAACACCCTTATGTTAATGTCTCCAGTGTTCACGGGTAACAATTTGTAACTCGCAATACCTTACAGTTCACTTGTTCTTTAATTACCCTCGGCTGCGCGTTTATTAGCGTGCTGCTGTCATTAAAACTTTGACAGAACGATGTCAGACGCGCCCGCGCGTTCGTGGCACTCTCCTTCTTAGCGTGACTTGGCCCAGAATTTGGCTAATTGTTTGGCGCCATCACCAGCGTCCACCAGTTCCTGTATCGCGAAGCAGACAGGACACGCAGGACACGATATTCAGTGTCTCATCGTTTGTGGAACAGTACCACATTCACTCCAAGGCAGAGTCGTCTATGTCGTCGTGGCACTAACGGCATTTTATTTTATTTATAACTCGGAATACATACGCTTGGAATACGTATGCCTGTTACTTGCACAAAAGTATGCAACTAGACTGCTTGCTGTGTGCCTCAACTTCTGATTGGTGAATACCATATGCGAGCTACTTGCATACTTTTGTGAAAGTTACAGGCATGTGTTCCGGGTTTTAGTTCCAGTCTCATCATTAAACAATTTAGGCTTTTAGTACTTATACTATTCTTTTTATGAATATAACTAATTTTCTTACAACAAAAAATAAGACATTCCCAGAAAAATTGTGGTTTGTTTATTCGACCTTTTTTGATCTCATTAATTCCGCGAATGTCTCTTGGTTTTGGAAATATTCCATCTACTCGTATTTGTTTTACTAAAACGTTTTTAATGGTAATCATCAAAATGAAAACAGTTTGTGCTTTGAACAAAAATACCTTTTAATTGATGAACGAAACAATGTTTGTACATTTCACATTTGGTTGCATAAATTGTTCAAATACCAACCAAACAATCATATTAGTGTAACGTGAGTATTTCATAAGCAAACAATTTATAATTTATACATATTCGAGCATGTATTTTATTTGTTAAACATTTTCATATGTTTCGTGAATTGGTATAATTTTGTTAAGCACCGGAATATTTTGCAGACCTTCAACAATTATGTTTAAAATAAATACAAAATCTGCGTTCAAATGTGAATGTCGCCAGATGCTTATAACAAGTAGCACTTGGTGTTAATTGATACAAACAGATTTGTAATTTCCTCGGGCACAATTATTACCAATGTAAAATGTTTAGGAGCGTTAATTAAATCCTGCGCAGCGAAGGACCCACTGATTAAAAAGGAAATGTTCGCGTTGCCTTTGCGAGGTAGAAATGACGTCACGCCTCTGTTTTTGTGACCAATTAACGTCGAGCTAATTAAAGTATAGCTTTGTTTTTATTCCTCGTCCTCCGAAGAAACTGGGCATTAAAAATTCAATTTGTCACTTGTCATTCCGTCGGGGTTAGATTATTTTCACTTAACGTCAAGTCAAAGTGGGTCATATAAATACTATAATGTTTTCTTGCTCCACATAACTGAAGCAATCCATTTAACACGATTCCTATAACATTATTTTACACATCTCCCGAAAATTACTAATTTCGTAAGAAGCCTCCACATTCCGAGGTGCGATTACATAAATTCTGGAGCAAATAATTTTACTTGAACATAACTCCTGCGATATAGAGGTATTCACACGTTGCTCCGTTCTCGTTTTATGGTCACAAAGAATGTTCGAACTGAGTGTTACCGTGGTGGCGTGGTGGCGGTGCTAAAAGCGTTTTTGTGTGGAAGCCTCGTATCACTGTGCCTCTATTCAATCGGAGAATAAATTGAATTTACGATCCGTTTTTGTGACAGATGAAAGAGTTTTGAGTGATTTTGATTTTTGTCGAAATTCAATATATTCAAAAAGGAATATAATTATTTTATTAACATCAAAAGGGCACTCTATTTTCGCTAACATTAAGTCATTCGTAGATCTTTGACAATCGTTGCGTACTTAATCAGAAGCCCGAAAGTTCTGACTTTCGGGCTTCTGATTAAGTACGCAACGATTGTCAGCAACCAGTCTTACAGAGGGTTATGGTTTTACCCGGTAACTGGGTTGTCTAAGTCAGACAGGCAGTCGCTCCATGTAAAATACGGGTATGCATTCGATTAAACTGGAAGCCGACACCAACAAAGTTAGGAACAGTCTAGGCCAATTGACTTTAAAATTAATACACAAAAGTCCTCTATGAAACTAGTCTGAATTATTTCTGTCTAACGTTACCTACAGGTACGTCATTTACTTTAATCAAGAACGTTTGTAGTCTCATGCAGAACGACGTACCTACACCCATTAAAAACACACATATGTATATGTACCTTTATTTTCGGTGCTCACAGTCAGTACTACGGTGCAATTTATTATATTCCCGTTTGCTTTACCCTGCTTGCAAGTCATGCTTCAGATACAGATTACTCCCCTTAACACAACAGTACCGTAGGCAAGTAAGCGAGTACTCGACTCGAGTACTAGCTGCCAGTACGTGGGGGCGGTGTTGTGATGCCCTATTACCAGCTACTTGAACGTTGAGCTTTTTAATTAATCTCTATGGTTAAAGCGGGGAACACGATTGTTTGTGCGTTCTGCAATTAATTCTTATCTTGTGATGAGTGCGGGAGATACGGTTTTAGAGGATATTAATGTTAGTTAGTAATGGCTTGCTTTAACCTCTCGACTTTGGTAATACTTACTTATATCCGCTCCGATGTCGCGAAATCTCCTAAAGATCGGTAACAATAGAAAAAGTAATTATCTCATTACTTCATTAGTGACAGTTGGAGCCAATATCATTCATGTCCATTTTCCTCTTCGGGATCGAAGCCTTGATGCTTATTCATTCAATTACTTGTTAAATAGTATATCTGTTTGTTTCAGCTAAATTTTGTGCAGATAGATATCTATACTTACATAATTTCATCTAAATATACGCCGTTAAGATCGAGATTTCTATAACCTTGGCTCGCATTTTCATCAAAATATGTTTTATTACATGACATAACATCATGCCAGTTTCCCCAAAGGTTCAAGCAGAGGTGTAAACCCACATTTCGCCAGATAAGTAAGACCGTAAGTATAATCGTGCACAAATCTAGACTCTGGGATGGTACTGAGAAATTCCAGAAGCAAAAACCATGCACAATATGAGCTAAACGGTTGCCCAAAACAACGAACAATTGTACCTAATAGATATTTTTAAAGTTTTCAATAAACTGGATATGTTTATTCAATGTTGCAGAGAATAAACGGTAAGAAGTATGTAATAACCGAAGAAAAAAATAATATCCAAGTTCTCAATCGTACGAGCGTTCACGCCGTACGGCATTTCATACAAACTTTCAAGCCCTTATTTTTCGAAATTAATGAACCAATTTTAATGAAACTTCATACGCCTAAGCAGGATACAAAGTTCTAATAAAAAGTTAGTGGAGAACATTTTCGAAATGTCTTATTTAAAAAAGATAACTGTATATCTCTGTTTCTATAGAAAATTTAAAATCGGTCTAATTTGGCTGTAACACTATTTTTCGAAAATGGTTTCTACTAACTTTTTAGACCTTTGTATCCTGCTTATGCGTATGAAGTTTCATTAAAATCGGTTCATTAATTTCCAAAAATAAGGGCTTGAAAGTTTGTATGAAATGCCGTTCGGCGTAAACGCTCTTATAGACGCTCTTATAACGCTCTTACGTACTGGTATGTTTTTGGGCAAAGACCATAATCAGCCTATAATGCTCCCACTACTGGGATACAGACATCCTCTCTGGGTGAGAGAGTGAGCCGTACTCCACTACGTGGCCTAGTGCGGGTTCGTAAATGTCATATGCCTTTGAATTTTGGTTCAAGATCATGCCGGTTTCCTCACGATGTTTTCCTTCACCATTTTTGAGAGCAGTGATGATCAAATAATTTACACAAACGAATCTACGACGTTCAACTCGTAAGTCGCGGCCGTTATCACTGAGCCATCACTACTTTCATACCTCTCAATACCTTACCTCTCAATATTTAGTTATTCATAGGTATAGCAATATAATCCAATAACTATGCTAAACGTTCTAGAGTCTAGATACTCTATTGCAGATGCGATAGTATTACTATCATATGGGGCTGCAATATCAAATAGGCATTATTTATGTATCGGGTCTGTTTGCTGCAATAAATTGTATTCCAGTATTAGATATTCCGATTAAGTCATGAAGAACAATTTGAATAGATAGGTAAAAATCAATTTAGTGTTTGCACTGTAAATGTGGAAATACTTAGAGTGGCCTCCAAAACCTAGTTGACATTTTTCCACCTCAGCTGTAACACACCACAATATGATTTAAAATTCTAGTGATCCAAATGTGTGAACTGCTAAAACGTTTTTAATGACTAACTAGCAGCGACCCGCGGTTTCACCCGCGTAAGTTTCGATTCCGTAGGAATATCGGGATAAAAAGTCTCCTATGTGTTAATCCAGGAAATGGTCTATCTATGTGTCAATTTTCATCTAAATCTGTTCAACGGTTTACGCGTGAATTAGTGACAAACCTCCACATAGTTTCTCTGACGTATCGTAAAAATAATCAAGTAATCCCATAAGAGCACCTGATTGTTTTTTTATTTAAATCATAATGTGACATCACAGCTGCAGTGAAAAAATGTCAACTAACTTTTGGAGGCCGCTTTATGTAAGTTTAAGTAGGAGAGGAGACGCACAATGATATATTAAGTATTATAGGTAAATAGGTATACTTTGAAAAATAAGCCTGCTATCAGTATTTTAGCAATCCTGTGAAAAATATATGCTGAAGTTGCGTCTGCACTTGAGCCTTATTATTGCCAATTGGTTTCTGACTTCGTATTTTTACGTTACTAACCCGTCTTAGAATACGGTTTTAAAGATGATTTAAACGTCTATTGTTCTCATTTCTAACTTATAAGGTTTTCTGGAAAGTTTTATTTTGAATAATACTCATGAAAAACATGTACTTAGTTCAAAATAGTCTTGTGATCTACAATTACATAATATTCTAACATTCACTGCTACGAAACTATTGCGTAGCGTATTGCTACAGAAGTGCTACGGAAGTGCTACGAAAGTGCTACGGGAGTGCTACGAACCGGTATACGCATCGGAAAATGAAGCAATTATCACAAATTATGTTAATTTGTACTTATCTACCTGCTATAATAAATCTTGTCCTATGTAACTTTAGACTCAAGAACCCTTCAGGGAGACCTGAAGGGTTCTTGGGTCTAAAGTTACAATATTGATGCTTCCAAATCTGTTTGAAATAAAATTGTAAGGCGTGAAATAACTTAGGCAATTTCTTATTAAGTATAAAGATTGCTAGATGCTTATTTCATTTTAAGGTCGTGTGAATTTTCCACAACTAAGTAGAATTTAGTTTTGTAAAGTATCTAAATCTTCTTTACCCGTTATTGATTGGAGACAGGCTAAAATAAATCATCATCCTCATCTGTCCAGCCTTTTCCCAACTATGTTGGGGTCGGCTTCCAGTCTAACCGGTTGAATCTCAGTACCAGTATTTATGTGCGTGTGGTGTGAGGGCCACTTTGTTAAAACTATTTGAAAATGTGCTTAGGATTTAGTGAACATTCCCAAAGAATTGTAAAAGTTGGAATCAGATTTTGTGAAAGTCTAATAACCGAGTTATAGACTGTAAAGTTGGGCCCTCAGTTCTCACATAGAGGATTGAGGGCCCACCTGAAACTGATAAACTATGGACACTACAGAAAAAGTATTTATGCCAAAATCTAAGCTAATGCCAAACAAAATTTGTGAAAACAAGATATTATCGCAAAACACTGTCCTACTTTGTATATCTTCGTACAAAATGGGCCCTCAATCCTCATACACGTAAAAGTTTATTACGCAATTATAATGAAATCATTAACTTACAGCTACTGTTTGAAATCCTATATGCTACTAAATAAATTGTGAAAATTTATGAAAGCAAGAACAGGTCACCACTTTTTGTTGTTTAAAAGTTATGACCTTGATAAAATTCGGGCCCTCAGTCCTCCATTTTATTTTGTTTTCGATTTATTACGCTTATCGTATGAAAGATAAGACAAATACAAAATTGTTTCTTTTTGTGAAAAAAATTGTGCAACAAATGCGATACCAGAAAAAAATTAAAAGACCCTTTAATGTATAAGTAAATCGAGTTTTATTTTTATTCTCTGTATTAGGAAATAGGGTGACCACAATTTCTTTTAGATTGCAGTAAAGATTAGTAAATGTAGAGTCATAGGTTTTAATAAACTTTCTTCGATTTTTCGCTTATTATCGTCATAGCATTTGTACTCAAGTTTCGTGATAAAAAAAAATAATTTCGGAAATTGAACGATCACATAGAAAAATACTGTTACCCAAATCATTTTTGCTTGAAAAATCGTTCGTTCCGCAAAAACTAATGACAATAATCAAATAATTTTTATAAAGGTTTTTGCCCAGCAATGGGACAATGTAGGCTAAATATAATCCTAACTAATATTATAAATGCGAAAGTAAGTTTGTTTCTTAGCTTTTCACGCCTAAACCACTGAACCTTTCATCCCGAAAAAAGTGCTGTTCCCGAGGAAAACAACAATAACGTTATTATGATAATAGATGGAGCCATGTGACTTTCGAATTTCACGCGGACGAAGTCGCGGGCAGAAGCTAGTACCTAATAAAGCAGTGCGTTCCTGGATGTTTTTTTTATTCCTAGGTAGGTACTTGCACAATAACAAAGATGTTTTCTAGAGTATGAAATAATTATATTTTACTTTAAAAACTTTACAATTTATAAATAGGTGAAATTGAATTAAACAATTCTTAGAGTGACTATCTAAGTACTATTTAGTAAAATATTACGAACTTATAAAATTATAAGTACCTATGTATCAAAATAAACTTACCTTGAATGTTTGATATCTTGACCGAAGATGATCGAGTGTCTTGACCGAAGATGTGTTTGCGTATTAAAAAAATATTATTATTTTTATTCTTCACTACAACTGTTTTATAAAACTCGCCTTAATGCTTTATTACCTACAACTTCCGCTGCACTATCATAAATTATTGTTTAGTAACTACACTAAATATTACAACTATTGTGCATATATGTAAACAATAATTATATAATACATGTAATAATATTTTTAATATAATATTAGCTAGTTGTTAGTTTTATTTATAATATTAGTTAGGATTATATTTAGCCTACATTGTCCCATGGCTGGGCAAAAGCCTTTATAAAAATAATAAATAAATTATTTGATTATCGTCATTAGTTATTTCAGAACGAACGATATTTCAAGCAAAAATGATTTGGGTAAAAGTATTTTTTTTTGTGATCATTCGAATTCCGAAATTATTTTTTTTTTTATCACGAAACTTGAGTACAAATGCTATGACGATAATAAGCGAAAAATCGAAGAAAGTTTATTAAAACGTATACTCTACATTTAATAATCTTTACTGCAATCTAAAAGAAATTGTGGTCACCCTATTTGCAAATTAGATAACAAAAATAAAACTCGATTTTCTTATATAATAAAGGGTCTTTAATTTCTTTCTGGTATCGAATTTGTTGCACAATTTTGACACAAAAAGAGACAGTTTTGTATTTGTCTTATCTTTCATACGATAAGCGTAATAAATCGAAAACAAAAGAAACGGAGGACTGAGGGATAGCTTTCAAACAACAAAAAGTGGTGACCTGTTCTTGCTTTTATAAATTTTCATAATTTATTTAGTAGCATATAGGATTTCAAACAGTAGCTGTAAGTTAATGATTTCATTATAATTGCGTAATAAACTTTTACGTATGAGAATTGAGGGCCCATTTTGTACGAAGATATACAAAGTAGGACAGTGTTTTGAGATAAAATCTTGTTTTCACAAATTTTGTTTGGCATTAGCTTAGATTTTGGCATAAAGACTTTTTCTGTAGTGTCCATAGTATATCAGTTTCAGGTGGGCCCTCAATCCTCTATGTGAGAACTGAGGGCCCAACTTTACAGTCTATAACTCGGTTATTAGACTTTCACAAAATCTAATTCCAACTTTCACAATTCTTTGGGAATGTTCACTAAATCCCAAGCACATTTTCAAAGAGTTTTAACAAAGTTGCCCTCACACCACACGCACATCCAGTATTTTACATGGAGCGACTGCCTACCTGACCTCCACAAAGATCCATGAATGACATCTGGGACCAACGGCTTAAAGAACTTTCCGAGGCACGGAGGGGTGGTGGGGGGGGTGTGTAAAGATGGTCACCCATCCACCGATGAACCGCGGCAAGCGTAGCTTAACCTGATTGATCGACCCGTGCGGCTGTTATTACTTAGCCACAAGCCCCTCTACGGGCGAAAATAACTAAAGCCTTTTTTTTGGAGTCGAGAAAAAATGGCTCTTACCTTTGACAAAGAAAACTATTAGTTTTTGGCACAGACATATAAGTAAAGCAAAATGTTCCTTTATATTCCATTTCGTTCACGCAGGTCAAAGCCAACCTTTTCAGAAAGCATACTTACGCATAATCTTCGGATGAACCAAAGCGTATCTTACACTTCACCGGCTTCTCTTTCATCTTGAACGATTCTGCTCAACTTTTCCATATATCTTGACGACTGACCCTATCCGACATATTGGGTAACATTTACATTTATTCGCCCACCATTGCTGGCATTTTTGCTGTAATGACGACGTACATTCATTTTGAAACTAGCGACCCGCCCATGCTTCGCACGGGTGCAATTTACCGGATGTGTGGCGATATGTCAAAGCATCGAGATTTCTCTTCTATATCTTAGTTTAATATTAATGTAATAGCTGTGCGCGGAAATCCGTTCGCGTGGATGTCAGAAAACAATAACGAGTCTTTTTACTCATTATTTTTCTAAAATAAAAGTAACCTAAGTTTCTTCTTATAGTCAGCGGGATTGTCCGAAAGGGTTACCGCTGGCCCGGAACATGGCAGGGGTAAGGAAGGAACATGGGTGGGTTTTAGTCAGTAAGAGTCTGACACTCCCTACCGCTCCACCCAGAGTCATTTGATGATGTCTCATCCGAAAAAAAAATATAGTTACTTCTTATAAAATCAGCAATATGTCAAAGTCGCGTCAAAATCGGTCCAGCCGTTTCGGAGATTAACCGAAACAAACAGAGAGACAGATTTTTTGTACTTATGAAGCAATGGATTAGCAATTTGCTTCAAAATGATTCAGATTCCGATTGATAATGTGTAATGTGTGCGTGTAAGGGTGTGTGTGTGTGTGTGTATGTGTTGATGTGTGTTGTGTGTTATATGTTGTATGTGTACCATACACACGAAGACATATCAAGCTATTCATTTCCAGGTTAAGCGGACCTCGCATTTCTCATTCATTCGAACAGTGAGAAGTCAGCTTATACTGGAAATGAATAGCGTGATAATAATATGTCGGCGTGCGTACGTGCGTTTTTGACTATTTTAACTGTTTATTTTCAGCCAGTAGGTATTATGGTCCGATTAAAAAAATCCTGTCTGTTTAATGAAGGTCTGGCCAAAGAGCTGATGTCTTGGGTACCTAAACTCAAGCCTATCCTATTTTCGGTTCAGTTGATATCTTGTCATTTCGGATTTGATCCAACTCAGTTTGGACATATAGTAAGGTAAATCTGTTCTTTGAACTCAAAGCTTAGTGACATGGGACAGACAGTCGCAGTCATAGCTATACGCCTATTCTAGACACTTCTACCGACCTCTTCTGAGAATAGCCCGATGGGGTGGGCAAAGGAGTTTAGTAAAATTATATCTCAAGTTACCTTCATAGTACCATGTACATGTAGTGGTACTATGTTAAATTATATTAATTAACAATTTGCTCCGATGGTCTAGTAGCCGCAAGCGGTTTTGCAGATCATGAAGTACTGGATTCGATTCCCAGGTCGGGCGAAGTGTTATTGGGTTTTTCCATCTAGAATTTCTCAGTAGCAGCCCAGAGCCTGGATTCATGGCAGGTTGATGGCAATAGGCTCGACCCCTATTTCATGGGACTTAAATATAACCAGTGGAATGTGGGCGTACTAAAGGTACAGCGGTGCTATTGAGCTTAAAGTGAGCTGTCAATGTGGGCGTACTAAAGGTACAGCGGTGCTATTGAGCTTAAAGTGAGCTGTCAATGTGGGCGTACTAAAGGTACAGCGGCGCTATTGAGCTTAAAAAGAGCTGTCATTCCACCTGATGCTAGGGATTGGCACTATTGACAGCTCACTTTAAAGCTCACTTCACCTAAGTTCACAGTGAGATTTTAAGGGGCTTACAGGACCTAAACTAAAATCGGCTAAGTGCGCGTCGGGCCACGCACAGTGTAGGGTTCCGTAGTAGCCCGTTATCACAATGTAGTAGGATTCTGTTGTTCTTTATTTTCAATGCAAGTCTTTACCCGTTATAAACAAGCAACTACTTCATCTTAGTCACTTTAAAAGATTAATGCTAAGGATTTTGTATTTGGTACAAAATTATCCAACACCCAAGTTCAACGACTATTACTGCTAAACTAATAAAGTTATCTTAACCGCTATACTTTTCCTTTAAAGTTCATGAAATGCACTATCATAGTGATTTTTTCCAGATTTTTCAAGCCAGCAGTTTAGGTTTTAGAGGGGGGGGACGCTCTACTGGAACAAAAATTTGCACTTAAAAGTTTAATATTTCGTAAATGGAGCATTAAATCGAAAAATAATTTTAGCAACCCCGAAGTCATTTTAGAAGACCTATTTAACGATACCCCACACGATGGGGTAGACGACGAAAAAAATATTCATCCCCACTTCACGTGTAGGGGAGCTACCCTAAAAAAAATATCTTCTTCAGACAGACAGACAGACAAACAGACGGACTTGACGAAACTATAAGGGTTCCTTGTAGGAACTACGGAACCCTAAAAACGCAACTTTTAGAAACAATAAAAGTATATGATCGACTACAGTAAACAAAATCAAAATAAATATTATGATATTCTTCAGGATATATGCTAGGTAGATATTAGTGTGTTGAATACATAATACAACTAATTTGATACGATAGAAAAAAATCATGAAGCTTTCTTTTTGCAATAAAAATCATACTAATATACATACAATCATTGTGATTTTTTGTCAGATTATTCTACAAGCAACATACTAAAAACCTAGTGTTTTAATTTTTTAGTCCAAACAATAGATTTTTTGTAATTGAATAATTGCTTCATATTTTGCAATAAATTACCAGAATTGTGTCATCGCGCTTCTCTTTCTTTTCTATGCAGTCCGACAGTGACCGCGCTTTAGGTCATGTAAGCTCCTTAACAGAATAGCATTAAAGCTCTGCCTTACTCTTGGCAATATGCTCACTCCTTATTAAATGGGACTTAAACAGACCTAACGTAGGTGCACTTTGGATACTTTTAAATAAAATGTTTTCCGACACAATATTGTTTAGCTTCGTAGGAGTGCCACTTTATTGAAATAAATAAACAATTGAAAGGCTATAATGTGGGTGAACGCGTTGGCGTTAATGACTGTGGGTGTTGCTTCGAGGAGCTTATCCCAAAGTTCAGTTTTATTTATAACAACTTGTCCCGGAATTAACGCCCACCACCAAACGCTATTATAATCCAATTAGAATATTATGTATATAATACACATAGGCTACTTTTTATCCCAATATTCCCGTGGGATCGACACTTACGCGGGTGAAACCGCGGGGCGCAGCTAGTTATCAATAAAACATCGTTTATTTTTAAAGTTATTTACCCTTATTGTGGGAAAATATTGTGGTCACATTACAAATCTACGCACGTACACAGTCGCACACATATAAGGGTCTAGTGTGATACTCGTTCATTCTGGTTTGTTTTGACTGTACGGCGGAAGTGTAAAAGTTGTTTACATAGTTTTAATTGTATATTTTAGGCAAAAAAAAAAATACCTATATTAAAAATTACAGAAAACCATTCTGAACAAACTACTTTCATAACGTGCTTTAATTCAGTTACATAGTAGTATATATGTTAACGGAAAAGTGTGCAATCCGTCATTCTATACAATTCCTAGGAAATGTGTACAATTCCTAAAATAGATAAGAAATCTATGATATATTTTTTTATATGCACTTTTCCTAGGAAATCTAAACATTTCCTAAATAGCAATCGGAAATCTTAAAAATTCAATATGTTGTGCTACTAGACGACGTGAATGCAAGAGCGAGCGAAGGGCACCCCGAGGTTCGGTTTGGTTAGGTTCCTTTAAACCCTGCAGACAGAAATAGGAGGCCCGCGCAGCGGGGCTCCGTCGACCTGACATAAAACATGCAGCATGCTAAATTTATGCTTTAGAATGTTATGCTTAATCATTATTATGATTAGAGAAATTTACAAACGTCTTTTATTTCTTTTAGTCACAGAAAGCATTACTTTTTATATATTTCCTAGTATCATCTTGGAATTGGATACAATTCCTAGGAAATACATACATTTCACAGGAAATGTGTGTATTAAAGAATCTTTGAAAGATTATTTTACACGTTTCCTAAGTAGGCTCGGAATTGCATATATTTCCTAGGAATTGTGTAAAATTCCTAGGTTTCATACATTTCCGGTAACATATATAAAGGCTTACCAACTAAACACATACACAGCATTAACCCAAAGTCGTTGTCATAATATAGATCTCACATGTATCAAAATTATAGGAAAGCACGGCACTATCAACTAGCGTACGAGAACGAACAAAACAAAAAAAAAAATGTAAAGGTCAAATAATAATAAAAAAATATATCTAGCTTCATCTTTCGAATGACCGACCCCTTGACAAATCAAAAGAGCCTTTACCTTTAATTGGTTTATTTGAAATTAATGTTTTAAGTTTGATAAGCAATCTATATTATGTCTGTAATTTATATGGTGAACATAATAAAGAGTATTCTATTCTACACACAAACTAAACACATCAAACAAAATATTAATAAAACAACGATTAAATGTTCTAACACTAAACCCAACAACAATCTATATGGCGTCGAAATTATTATAGTTTTGTTGATAAACTACATACCCAATAATAATAATAAAGGACTTAAGTAAGCTTTATTTTACTAGGTATGTAGGTACATCAAATATTAATGGTTTTTTTACCTACAATATAGGTACAGGCTGTAGGCACATACTAATAGCCATCAACTACTCATTCTGTACATCAAACTAAATAGATAATATTGTATAAAAATAATTTCTGGGAAACCTTTAATTTTTGTTTGAAAATTTGCTGCTTGCGGTAGTAAAACTTAGAATTTTGACCTTCAATATCTCCGTAACTAGAAAGTTCCCAGGTATGGTCCAGCACAAAAATGTTGATCACAATGATGCGAGTACAAGTGACTCTCGGCTTCGAAAAGCCACTTCACCTTTTTACAACCGTTATCGTTAATCTTATTACAGTTGTTATGTTGGAAAACTACCCAATACAATAAAGAAGTCTTAAAAACTTTATTTTACTACCTACTTAAAATGGTTTGTTTTTTATTATTACAACAATAAGCAAAATATCGCGTACTAAAATGATCCCTCGTAAATAAGATCATATTTATGACTTTTCCGTATGAAGCAGTCGTATTTCTTAGTCCCTTATAATAAAGGATAATAAAAATATAATATCCTAATATAATAAGGATAATTGAAGCCCTTTCAGGCCCGTTGTACACGGCACGGTTTCTGTACGTAGAATAATCGTGTGACACGTAATCCACCGGACGACTCATACGGCGGCGGCGCCGTGCCGTAGTGCCGCCGTTTCTGTCAACAAGCTTTTATAGTGATGCATACAACACTGATGACCCTGTCTACAAATTTCAAATCAACCGTACTTTTTCACGGCGAAAAAAATGTGTGTGTACAACAGGCCTTAGTGCGTAGAAATAGCAAGGATATAGTTATATAATATTCATTCAAAAAGAATTTTAGTGACAACAATAAAATAAATATGCCTTTTATTTATGAAATATCCGTAGGAACGGTCTATTCGATAACCAATAGGAAAAACTTAGGGTTATAGCAAGGTTCGACGCAATATCGTTTCAGCTGATATTAGTTTTTTTATACCAAATCCGAAACATGTTTTTAGGCCACCATATTACTATACATTGTTATGAGTTTTTCAAAGCGTAATACATGTGTACAGACAACACAGGCACTGGTAATTGAGGAGTAAGGTCACGAGCACTAATATGTCAACACTTGGCAACTTTCAAATGCGATTTATTCGTGAAATGACGAAAGCAACGTTGAAATACGACACTTTACTTAAACCTATGGGTTCGAAAATACTATGTTCGTAATAACATAAAATTTCTTTCAAAAATAAAGGAGAAGATTGCCTTTGAATAAAGCCAAGTGTATACATACTTAACGGGGAAAGTATAGTGTGTCTCATTATTATCAGCCATATTTGAATTAGAGTGGGCTACATGGGTTGTGTGTTGGATAATGCGCAATAGAAAAACGGTTTTCAGTTCAAATGAGATTATAATTTCACAAACAATTTAATCACGCTAGCAAATTACACACTAGGCAGGTACACGACACAACTAGATACGGAACGCTGACAATTTCTGAGCACATGTTGTTCGTACGATGTCCAATGTCCATGAGAGCTCCACATCGCTCCTCTCGCGCTGTCCTCCAGCGCCGACCCCCCACGAACTCAGGCCAGACTCTGTCAAGCGCCACCAGATGGCGCTAGCGTTCCGATTCCGGTTGTCAAGTCAGCTGCCGTACTGCTGCTGTAATGACGTTTCCGACATACTTATGTTCTTGACTGTACTTTGCAACTCCATAATCATCTACCTAGCCTTTTCCCATCTATATTGAGGTCAGCTTCCAGTGAAACCGGATGCAGATGAATATCAGTCGTTTACATGGGGCGGATAACTGCCAATACAACTTCCATAACACAGTTACTGAGAAACTTACTGAGCAACTAATGAAATTGAGAATGAAATAGTAATGTTTTTGAAACTGTTATTAGACACCACTATCTACGCTGAATATTGCATGCTTATAACAGCAATCATTTGCGAATGCAATTACAAAACAATAAAAAGCGCAATTTCTGATTAACAATACATAAAAAGCGGCCAAGTGCGAGTCGGACTCGCACACCAAGGGTTCCGTACCACAAGGTAAAACACGCCGAAAAAAAACATGTTTCTTGCATGGAAACCCCTATAATTTTCAAACTTATTTTTACTATTTGTTGTTATAGCAGCAATAGAAATAGACACTGTGAAATTTTCAACTGTATACCTAATACGGTTCATGAGTTACATCCGCTGGCAGACAGACGGACGGACAGCGGAGGCTTAATAAGGCACCCTTTGGGTACGAAACCCTAAAAACGATATACAATTACCACCCACTTTTGCCAACAGTAGATAAATTACAATACAGCAAGTTACAAATCGTAAATCAACTTTTAACGCTCAAAGAACCATATCTCTCATTCCAATTGTTTTCCAATGGCGCTTGTTAGAGAAGATGATTTTCCCCCATTTACCCCATTTCCCCCACCCGTGGGTTCACTATCACGAGCAGTGTGTTTATTCCGGCCCCCTACTCTTTAACGAGCTCGGTGCACGATACAAGAGATACCGGAGTCGCTATTCGAGTGATATTCGGTGTTTATCGGCAGTTTCATTAAGTTTATATTCTTACAAGGAAAATTGTGTTCGCGGAGGTTTATATTTAGTGGGTAAAAGGGTGGTATAATTGTTTAATTTGTGTGGTTTATAAACAGTTTTGTGTTCATTGTAACGCAATTATTAACTGACTAAGATTAATTGATGTCGGCAATGCCTTTCATAACAAGTCGGCTTGTTGTTTTTCCAGATTATTTTTAAATCGGTCTGCATTCATCAAAATTCAAATTGATTAAGATTTTACAAAATCTGGCTTCTTAGAGCCTTTTTGTGAAGCTTTGTTCATCATCCTCCAAATGCATGCATTTATTTGTAACTGCGGTTTCAACCGCATAAGTTTCGATCCAGTAAGAATTTCGGGATAAAAAGTATTATGTCAACGGCGAAGTGCCAATACCTCCTAAATGACATTTTTTTGAGAAATTTACTTTTTTATCGTTTTGATTTTAAAAGCGTTATTAGCATGTTTTAGTGAAATCGCCTAAGTGTATTTTTAGTTGCTGTCAGCATTCAATTAAAATGTTGAAATATGTACCTCCCAACTAAACCAACGCAACGTGTCTATTTTTGAACGTGTTTTTCAGTTTGTGTAAATTTTTGACTTTGTCAGTTAGGAGGTATTGGCACTTCGATATCGGTATGTGTTAATCCAAATTTCATCCAAATCCGTGTAGCAGTTTTTGCGTGAAAGAGTACCAAACATCCATCCATCTATCCATCCTCACAAACTTTCGCGTTTATAATATTAATAGGATTTTCATTTTCATTTATAATTCCAATAATAATGTAATGGAAAAGGTATTTATGCCTAAGCTGCTTCTTCTCTTTGATGTTTAACCCTCCAAAATAGATAAATAGGTATTTCTACTAAAACCGCATTGTAGATGACTTGACACATTTCTGAACGAAATTCTAAAACCATGTGTAAATACATCGGTTACACCTGAAACGCCTGAAGTGCCATATAAGCTTAATTCAATATTGATGTGGGTTTGAAGCGTAAGGTTTACCCGCGTGTGCATGTGGGTGTGTGTGTGTGTGTGTGTAGGTGTACGTAAATTACAGTCACCTGGGTGTCGTCCCAAAGGAAATTAATGTTTTGTATCACAATAAAACTTTATTGCGAACGCGACAATGTATTAAAATATTGTGTGACAACCTTCTTTTGATATGTCACCATTGTTGCTCGTTTGTTGTGATTTTGTACTGTTGGTGTGTTTTATTATTGTTTTATCTAAACACACATCTTTACATACAATACAAATAAATAAAATTGAAGTGTCTGTTTGTAATGTTAAAATAACAGCTTTTTATTAAAACAATTTTAAATACATTTTTATGTTTTTTGCTTTTCTGTATATCAGAAACGGCTGGACCGATTTTTACGGTACTTTCACTGACAGATAGCTGATGTTATAAGGAGTAACTAAGGTTTAATTATTTTCGAAAAAATAAATAAAAGTTTCGCGCAAACAACTTGAAACCCATGAAATCCAATATGTACGTGGTTAAAGTCGCGGACATAGCTGGTAAACAATATAAATAAAACTTTAAGCCCTTTGACGAATACTGTTTGCATTCGTCAAAAGGGTGGTAAGTTTTAAATGTGTATCTGGATCCAAATACTGTTTATAATAAACTAAAACAATTCCTTTTAAACGGAAAATTGTACTCAAGAACAGCACCTTCACATTTTGCCAATAAAGGAAGGCGAATATAAAAACAAGTTAAAAAAGTTTCCTAATAGGAAACCTCATTACCGCTTAACCCGAGCTGGGAATTGAATCCTGCACTTATCGTTTGGCAGTCGCATTTGTGGGACACAAATGCGACTGCCAAACAGCCAAGATAGGCCGTTTAAGTTTATTCCAAGTATTGTAACAATTCTAAACTTTCGACTGTTAAAATATTATTACGGATGTGATGTAACGTATTAGAGGGTTTACTTTACAAATGTAATTAAAGTTTTAATTGAACTGTCCGCCTATCCGCAACATACAAGTACTTTGGGTTGTAAGTTTATGTTAGCATTGTCGCATTTAGGTAGTCCAATCCATACTAATAATATAAATTCGAAAGTAACTCTGTCTGTCTGTAAGTTACCTTTTCACGTCTAAACCACTGAACGGATTTCGATAAAATTTGGCAGAGTGATAGATTGCATCCCAGGGAAAGACATAGGATAGTTTCTATCCCGATATTCCCACGGGATCGACACTTATGCGGGTGAAACCGCGGGGCACTGCTAGTCAGCCTATTCCACTGCTGGGACACAGGCCTCCTCTCTGAGTGGGAGTGGGCTGTAATCTACCATGCGGGCCCAGTACGGGATGATAGATGTCACATGTCTTCGAATTTTTGATTCTGGAACATGCCGGTTTTCTCACGATGTTTTCCTTCACCGTCTTAAGAGCAGTGGTTATGAAATTATTAACGCAAAGTAAAGCGCCGGCTTGGGTTCGAACCCACGACCTGCCAGTCATAAGCCAGGGCAGCAATAAGGGGCTGTGACCACAGGGCCACCAGTATTCGGCTTTAGGTAAAGGGCGGGTAACTAATTACCTAACCAATTACTGTACCTAGCTTTTTCTTATTTTGAGTCGGCTTCCAGTCTAACCAGATGCAGCTGAATACGAGTATTTTGCATGGAGCGACTACCTATCTGACCTCCACAACCCAGTTACTGGGTTGTTACCGCTTGGTAAGGCTGGTTGCGAGACTTTTGGCATCTGGCGTCTAACGACTATGAAAGATCTACGAATGACAGCCGGGACCAACGGCTTAACGTGCTTTCCGAGCACGGAGGGATCTCGATATGTAATGGGTGGTCACCCATCCACGAACCAACCGCGGCAAGCGTAGCTTAACCTTCGATCGACCCATGCGGCTACTACCATTTAGCCACGAGGCAAAAAATCAAAATCAAAATATTTTATTTCACATAAACCTACATGGGCACTTATGAAACGTCAGAAGCTAGGTGCACGGTTCCAATTGGTCGTTTCCTATGGAGAAGAGCCGGCAAGAAACTCCACGGTTACACTTTTTAAAAATAATCGGCTTTTCCAATGTTTTCCAATTTCAGTAGGTATGGGAGGACAGCGTAGGCCTTACAACAAGTACCAGCTACTTGATAAAATAAAAAATGCCTATGCCTATGTCCAACAGTGGACGTCTTTCGGTTGAAATGATGATGATGATGAGTTCTTGTACATAGTTTAGTTTCTGTTTAACCTATCCATATTAGAAGATTCTATATTTTTTCTTATTATTGTACTGTACGCCGTTGTAGAGATACGTTATTATTATAGCAATACATTATATTATATTCTTAAATGAGAGACATACCAAACATTTAAGAGAAGTCAGTTATCATTATGAACCTATTTTTATCCAAATAAATTCACGTAGCAGCCGTAGCCACTGCTACGAGCGGCGTAGCACTTTGGTTACGCAACTTCTGTCCCTGAAAGCGGTATCTTAAAAGAAACAATTCTTTAGAAGTAAAAGTTGTTCGTAAATACCTGAGTAAATAACATTCTATTTATTTAACAATTTATGTACACTTTTATATTATACTATTTGCGGCCCGCGGTTTCACACGCGTAAATGTCGATCCCATGGGAATATCGGGATAAAAAGTAGCCTATATGTTTTACCAGGGTGTCAGCTACCTTCATACAAATTTTTTTCAAAATTGGTCTAGCCGTTTGAGCGTGAAGAAGTAACAAACAAATAGACACACAAACTTTCGCCTTTATAATATATTATAGTGTGATATACATACAGAAAGAAAGAACAGAAAAATAGGTAGAAAGATGATGCTTATTTATAAAGAAATATCTTCCAGCATACCATTTTTTACTAACTTTTTACTTCCAGCTTTTTCTTAGAAAGTAAAGGTAAAATTGAGATACAATTTTTTTCATATCATTTGTGTAAGTCAAGAATGCTATTTGTCTAAGTTTTTTTTGCTAAGAAGTTTTGTAACTAATGAAAATTTGAGGCGTTCGAAGGCAAAATATTGCCTAGGTACAATCAGCAACAAAAGTCGATTAACACTTCAGTTCTTTTAATCTCAGTTATTGAGCAAAATATTAACACTTCAGTGTTTTTAATCTCAGTTAGTGAGCAAAATATTTGTTCAAAATTGTATTGTACTTCTACTGCAATTTTGAACAAATATTTTGCTCAGTGACTGAGATTAAAAAAACTGAAGTGTTAATCGAGTTTTGTTGCTGACCGTACTCATGAATTTGATTAAACTAAAGGTGTTGTTTATTTATTTATTTAGTACCATAAGCACACAAATGTACAAAGGCGGACTTAAAAGCCAATATGCATTTTCTACCAGTCAACCTTTGGGCGATGCAGAGACAAACAAAGGTAGGAACAATAACGAAAATTGAGAAATACATATTTGTTTAAATACAAAGATGCTTTAAATCTATATATATAAAATTCAAAGTCCTGACTGACTGATATATCAACGCATAGCCCAAGCCGCTGGTCCTAGATACATGAAATTTGGAGGGTGTGTTCTTTGTAAAGAGTAGGTATCCACTAAGAAAGGGCTTTTAGAAATTCCACCCCTAAGAGGGTGAATGGGGGGCGGGTGAAATTTCACGCGGGCGAAGTCGCGGGCAGAAGCTAGTATCATATATACAGGGTAGCAGATACATTGACGCGCAAACTGTTACCATGAATTAAGACCGTTTACGCCGTACGGCATTTCATACAAACTTTCAAGCCCTTATTTTTCGAAATTAATGAACTGATTTTAATGAAACTTCATACGCATAAGCAGGATATAAAGGTATAAAAAGTTAGTAGAGAACATTTTCGAAAAATAGTATTAAAGCCAATTTAGACCGATTTTAAATTTTCCATAGATTTCCAGTTATCTTTTTTTATAACTGTTTTATTTAAAAAAAAAAATTGTGTGTCGAATGTCGATGTCCTTGTCACTTTGTATATCGGTTTCACCCGCATAAATGTCGATCCCGTGATTTCTAATATAATTCAATCATGATTCGAAAGACCCGTAGCGCCATTTATTATCATAATAACGTTATTGTTGTTTTCCTCGAGAAAAGCACTTGTTTTCTAGATGAAAGGTACCTTATGTCCGTTTCTGTACCCCTGACAACGTATATGCAAAATTTCAGGATAATCGGTTCAGTGGTTAAGGCGTGAAAAGGTAACAAACAAACTTACTTTCGCATTTATAATATTAGTTAAGATATACTGTAACTCCCTTACTAATAAACGTTGTATAGCGTCTGTATAGTTACACAACGCTTTGTCTTCTTCTATCGAAAGTCAAATTACTGACGACTGAAAGAAACAAATCGGTGTGTAACTATTCATCTGATTTAATACATTTATTAGTATTAGTAAGGTTATATTGTTAATACTGGTATTCAGCTGCATCCGGTTAGACTGGAAGCCGACCCCAACATAGTTGGGAAAAGGCTAGGCAGATGATGAGTAAGGTTATATGCGGATAAAGAAAACAATCCGTAAAGCTCTACCTTTCGAAGAAATATATTGAATTTTTATCTCAACTTAACTTAGTATAAATGCTTAGCTGTAGAATGTAGGGGAGTAACGAACTACAAAGCCGCACTAACAATGTTCTCTAAGAAGGTAACAACTCCATTACTAAGAGATTATTTACTTTGTTGAATCACAACACTGTGTGTATTTCCACAGTTTATTTCGTAAGCTCTTCACCAATTTACTTCTAAAGTGTTTGTGGGATTATTTAAGTAGTGGATTTACAGCAAATAAGCTAAAATGTGTTCGACAACATAGATGCTTTTTCATATTCATTTATTCAGTTGTTCATCATCTGCCTAGCCCAGTCTAACCGGGCGCAAATGAATACCAGGGGGCCTAAAAAGGCCACTTTGGAGAATCATAAAAGGATAACATTATGAATCGTAATATGGCGAAGACAGTCGGTGTTTTTCTTTTTTTCACTGCACTATGTAGGTATAATCAAAGAGATTGGGATTGGATTTGGATCGGACTGATTGGTATTTTAGCACAGACAAAAAAAAATAACTGAAAAATGCTTCACCGATGGGATTTGATACGATTAACTTAACGGTTGACTGTCCATTATGTTATCCTTTTATGATTCTGCCAAAGTGGTATTTTTAGGCCCTCAGTATTTTACATGGAACGACTCTCTATCTGACATCCAATTTGTTCTTGTTTTGTACTGTCAACATACATGAGTGCCATTTTGGTCAAACAAACACAATTTGAAAAGATTTGATAGCCGTTTTAATGATCAGCGGGATAATTGCGTAACACACTATCAGTAGCAAATGGCTTCCATTTTGACAGTTCAACAATATTCATTGCGTTATTTACCTTGTTGAGCAGACACATTTTTCGAATATATGAAGCAATGGATTAGCAATATCCTTAAAAATGTGATAGTGTGTTACGCAATTTGGGTGCTGGTTTTCAGAAACCAGGGAATAAAACGCACGTCTATTGCCCAGCAAATTGCCAAGTCAAAGTCAAAACATTTATTTCAAATAGGCACATAAAAGGCACTTTTGAACGTCAAAAATTACGATAAAATAATAAAATTGCAAATAAATTGTGTAAATAATACTATAATGTATGGCGGAAAACAAAGGTTTGCTAAATACATTAATTACACACATACTTGAATGAATTCTCGGGAAGCAATGACGCTATTTTTATCACCGGGGATATAGCAAAAGGGAGAATGCTGATTCTCCTTGACGTACCCACTTCACGACACCCACTGAGGATTCAAATGAGCAGGTACTTGAAGAAGGTCAGCGTATTTTTAAAACGATATTGTAAGATGAAATAAAAATGTATTTCAGGAACATAATATGTGTCCCTCCCTTGACTGCCTCGTTGGTTTAATGGTCGCAAGCGTTACTGCTGAGCGTAAGATTCTGGCTTCGATTCCCGGGTCGGGTAAAGTGTTAATGGATTTTTCATTTTCAATTTCTCAGTAACAGCCCAGAATCTGGGTTCGTGGCAATAGGCTCGCCCACTATGACATGGGACCTTAACATAACAAGCAAAATGTGGGTGAAATATAGGTACCTCTTCATAACCCTTTGGGTATTACAGGTGTGGTGTGTGTTTTGTTTTAGCTAAAAAGCACGAAATTTACTTTTGTGTGGACGAAACATACTTTGTGGTACAGACGCCAGCACATCAAGCTACTACAATCTGTCAAAGGATGTCACCACAATCTGCCCAAACGAAGTACCGAGGTACACTTAGTGGCAAAAAATACACTAGATTACACTGAATAATGTTGCATTTATATATTTTTCTTATGGTTACCCGGGGACGAGAATAAAATAACTTTTATCGTAATAAAAAGCTCGCCATTTTAGGCACAATTATACTACCTTGGTCCATTACCTTACCTAATAAAAGAAAAAACTGTCAAGTTGACGTTTCAGCCTATCAAAAAGTACTACTATGTGAAGTTGACAGTTTGACAGTTGTCTGCTGTCGGCTTCAGCTGCTGTTGTTTTTGTTTCATTTCAAATATTTTTATATTATAATTCAATCTAAATTAAATAATAACTCTCACTGTCTATTCGATTATCGTTAGGCAACGTTATGTATGTACCTACCTACCATAACAAAGGATGCTTATACCCAAAAGTAGCTGAATACAAGCTGTGAATGTTGATGACCAGTACATAATATTAGAAGCAGTGTTAGAAGTCTATCAGAGCGATTAACAAACTCGATAAATAAATGAGTTCCTTAGCGTCGACATACAAGGGTTTCAAGCAAGCTTAATATACGCCAGATCATCAAGTTTCAGTGAATAGAAGTCGCATTTAAATAAAGTCTTTTATTGACTTCATCTTGATTTCTTGAAATAAATAAAACATTAGGCCAAGAAATATCGAATATTTACATAAAACACCCTTTTTTATGCTTACTCTGCCTTTATTGTGATGTGCATAAGGGGTGGAAGTTGAATTTGAGATTCGATACTGAGTAGCCCACTTCATGGAATTCAAAAGCATTTCCTATTGTTATCGGGCCCTGGAGTCCGAGCGGCACTCGAATCAATTAAAGCCTGGAAGTCATCTTTCCAGTAATATCTACCAATAACATTGGAATAAATAGACTTATCGAGTTAGTTGTATGGAATAAAACAATAAATATTTTTGTTTTTTATTGGCGTTCTTCATTTTCAATTTCATCTCTCACTAAAATATTATCAAGGAAAGTGGCAGGCGCTGTTATATTTTATTGATGCCGAGCCCAACCCATATACCAAATAATTGTCATAATGTGAGCACAGCAATCCACTGTTCATTTGCCAACAATGCAACTACAGTAGTATCTGTGAATTCTGTGCTCCCAATTGGTATGAGCCATATTTAATAAAAAGTAGGTATAATATATTTTAGACCCGGTATGTTTTGATTTTATTCGTCCCCTTATTAGTTTTACTTCCTATGCACTTTTAATTGGTATATGGATTTGCTCGGCATCACAGATTTCAATTAAAAAAGATCCATTTTCTCTAATGTGTTCCCCATAATATGACCGGGCCAGCTTAATTTGATAAGTTCCCAGTGCAAACAAAATTAAGTCTGACATTGACATCATCGAGAACTCTTCCAAAAGTGTTACACCTGCATCAATGCTATGAAAATGTGCTCTTCATCTATTCATATTAATAGGTAATATCAGAAATGCTATTTCATCTCTTTCAGGTCCTTGAGGCAAAGAATACGTATGGATACCAGCAAGGGATTGTTGACACCATACACAATTTGATGTTTCATTTGATGGTTGGCTTTCACAGCAATATGTTGGCTATCACTATCTTGGTGATGTGCCTTGCCGGTCTTGTTACATATATTACATGGGAGATATTGTAAGACTGTATGTTATCATCCTGTACTTCTTGACAAGAAACGCACCTCATGTTTGTAAGCACTAGCCTGAAAGCAATAGATTTATTAAAATCTTAAGTATTTTATTCTCTTCATAATGATAAAACGTGAACAGGATACTTACGCGACGCTCAAACCAAAAGCCTGAGTATCCAAATCGTAATGTCCATTATGAATACCCAATCCTTCAGGACAGGAACCAAATCGTGAGGTGACAAACGGAATACCAGAAAGAATAGCCAAGTTATTAAACAAAATACACAACACAGACGAGTATCCCGAAACGCAGAAATATTTATAAATATATTAGTCTATGCAGAAACGAACGGAATAACATTTACCCACGAAATAGTGTGATGTCTACAGAACACGTATACTCTGAATGTCAAGTCGTACATGCAAAGTTGCCACATGATTTAATTGTGTTACAGGTTATTAAAACTTTAAATAATTTATTATGTAGTTTTAAATTATTTATGGATAAAAACACAATTATTTTCGAATTCCCCTATTTTTTCTCTACGATTTGGTGCACGTGTACCTCGAGGTACATGTTTGGGCAAAGTTGTATGGGCTTTTGCTGACCTCCTTTCTTTAATAGATTTTCAACTTTATCGCTAAAGCTTAAGGTTCAGAGTTGATTGGGAAAATTTGACAGTTTCGGGTAGCTTGATGTGCTGGCGTCTGTACATTAAAACGTTAGTAACATCAGACAGAAAGGGTAGCGCTCGTTAAAACAAACTTTATCACCTGAGTTTACAGTAATATGGTGATCTAAGTACCTGTTGTGTCTTTATTGCAGGCTTTCTTTGTTACTGTGTTTTGTTAGAAGGTAAATTAGTTTTTAACTCGAGTACAGTCAAGAAAAGAGATAAGTATTCAGGATCGTCGGGTATAGTTGAAGTTTAATAAGAAACCGATGGATGTTGTCGACTGCGGACTGAAATTTAATGGCACTGATTTAAAGAGGCAGTTGTAAATAGCGGTTTTGGTAAGTTAAAAATTATAAATGGCACGTTTAATAACTTGTTCAGCAGTTAAAACTAAGCAGTAAAGTAAACAAAAATGAGTAATAAAAAATAATGAAATGGATCAGTGAATATATAATTGAGTGGGAAAATAATTAAATGGGCGGTAAAAATTATTGAACGAGCAGTTACGTGTGGGCAGTAATAAATCGGAATTTGTCGGTAATAAATCTCATTCTAAGCAATTCTATAAACAATGAGGTGGTAAAGTAGTTTTGGGTGTGTAGTCGACGGAGCCCCGCTTCGCGGGGCCCCTATTTCTGTCTACAGGGTTTAAAGGAACCTAACACGAAGGGGATGACGGGGGCTCGTTCGCTCGCTTTGCTCGCTCACTCGAGCCCCCGTCATCCCCTTCGAACCTAACCTGTCCGAGTCGGGGTGCCCCAAGTCCCGAGCTCGCTTCGCTCGCTCTTGCATCCGCTATGATCTGCCGAACTATTTAGCGAACCGCCCATTCCATCATTTTTACCGCTCATTTAGTTATTGGACTGCTCAATTATTTTTAGAATTGACATTGTATGATAAAATAACAGTCTAATTGATCTTTTATTACTGTCCATGTTTTACTGTCGCAATAATTAATCAACCGCCATTAAATTAAATAACTGCTCAATATGTTTTTCAACTGATCATAATAACATCTCGAATATTTAAATAACAGCTCAAAAAATTAGTTCCCAAATTTAATTAGATAAATGAGCTGTTTTCTATTAACCCTTAGTTTGCCGGAACGTAGATCTACGCGAGATACAATGGCTTATTAATTGTGTCTGTAATTACGGCACACAAGCGGTTAATAAAATAAAATTTTATTCGAGAACATCCATAGGTTTCTTACTAAACTTCAACTATATCCGACGATCCTGCTTACTTATCTCTTTTGTTGACTGTACATATAGAGGCCTTAAAAAGTTAGTTGACATTTTTCCAGTTCAGCTTTGACACATCACATTATGATATAAATTATAGTGATTCAAATGTCTGAACTGCAAAAACTTTTTTACTGACTAATTCCTTTGACTTATCATTAAAAAAAATCAAGTAATTCCTTAGGAGTGCCTGATTATTTTTTTTAATTTTAAATCATAATGTGACATCACAGCTGAAGTGGAAAAATGACAACTGACTCTTGGCGGGCCAAGTATACTTTAACGTGTTCTGAATATTTTACATTAGAATATGAACTCGTTTTGAATCAAGTCAGAAAAAAAATAACTTGATTTTACTTAACGGCTTTTCAATGAAAAGTCAAATATTGTTATCGAGGTTTTATTTAAGTAAAAATACGAAAATTTCGTACCTACTTTTACAAAACTTCCTATGTATTTGGCGTTCTATGAAAATAAGTCTTTTTTAAAATAGGTATCCTTTCAGGATATAACCAAGCTGTTAAAAACCTCTATTTACCAACAAGTAACATAATCAGCCCATAATGATCCCACGTCTGGGACACAGACCTCCTCTCGGTGAGGAGTGGGCCTTAATCCACCGCGCGGGCCCAGTACGGGTTGATAGATGTACCCCAGCAAGTAAAAACTGAATGAACAAAAGATTTAACAAAAGTTAGAAGACCCACTACCTACGTCACTTGCAGCACCTAACACAATATTCATCCATTCAGCTCATTACAGACGTTATGTTTCCACCATCTTATCTGTGCAACATCTCTCAATATTGTAGGGTACACTACCCCAGGTCGACTACCCCAGGTCGTGACCCTTAGCGCACCGGGACCGTTTTACATGTGCAATTAACATTTTGACATCATCATTCTGAGGTTGTTGCCCCGCTAAGCATACACTCAGGATTTCTTTAAATTTTAACCCGTCATACGCCCTCTTAATTTTGTGTTACATGGTATAATTTTGGCAGTGAGTTTCAAAGGGCTATATATTTTGCTGCTGCATTTAATATTTTTAAGTTGGAAACTTTAAACGAACCTGCAGTAACACTGAAAATATTATGTGTAATGGATCTTCAATGTGACGTAAATGATCCCATTTATTTGAATGCCCTTAGTATTAAATAGACCATGAACTGGATTATAAAACTAATTCTGCCTAGGCAAATGGTTTAAAAAAAAATGTGCGCTTAAACCTAAAACTGAATTATGACGCTGTTAACATAGCTGAACGACGAACTTGGTTGTTTCAAAAAGGAAAATACTTTCCTCATAAAAAAAATTCTTATCTGACTATTAAGTGCCTACTTAAATAATATGCTTTTTTTTCACCTTCAATTTACCTACTTTCTGGTTAATAATAATTCAGTTTTAACACTTTAAATAACAAACAACAAACAAACAGGGCAAACTAAATAAAACCGTAGGTATAAATATTAATAGACCAGAAAGACCTATGAAATAAGCTTAGATGTTTACGAATGAAACTTTGGCGAAAACATCGGTTTTCACCAATGTTTCATTCATTCAATTCGCCATTCATTTGATTCGATTAATTCAATCCTATCTGCGTTCGGTTGTTTTTTTTTTCTAGATCCAGTTTAGTTGGTAACATTACGAAGTTTATACTTATACGAGGTTTATACCCGAATGCACACTTTCATAGTGACAAAAACTTCGTCAAACTACATCTAACAAGCAACATTATACACAATTCATGTCAATTTATTGTTACAATAAAACACCTCACTATAAAACTATAAAACAATCACCTATTTAAATTCTAGATATTACTAAACGGCATGCAACATTTTAATTACGCAGCCGCTCAGCCATATTAGTGGCCATTCGTCGGGTGGTTAGCAAGCTATTACTTTATAAAGAGGTCCACACAGTGTTGCCACTTAAAAAATAATCCAGGATTATTTTAAGCCTTGACGATAATGTTAAAGGTTACAAAATAAGTGAAACAGCGTGTTTTTCAGGGGAACGTTAATTTAGTGAGGATTAACAATTTTGGTGAACTTTATTTTATTTCATCAACTCTGTTAAGGAGTGGGCGTTTGTTTAATGGAATGGATTAACACGTACATTTTAAGGCACCTTATATTCAATCAATCTACCTAGCCTTTTCCCTTTGCCTTGTCTGTTTTCGTTGGGGTCGGCTTTCAGTCTAACACAATACCCCTTGGTAAGACTGATAGTTCTCTTTATTCGAGTAGTAAGAAATGAATAAAAATAGGAAACACGTCTGTCGCATTCCTTTTAAAACAAAAAGTCGGTGAGGTGTTTTGTGAAAAAAACAATTAGTCAATTCAAAACAATTTCTATAATTACGCAAGTAGATACCTAAACAAAACTGATATCAAAATTTAATAGAATTCAGAAAAACCATTTAACAAATTATAATTTTCGAGCTACCCAATAGCTTTCAATAGGTAATTAAATTATTACTTAGTCAAATATTTTGTCGATAACATTAAAACAAGAATCATTAGCAGAAATGATTCCTTCGCTCTAACTTTCCTCAATACCACTCATTAATAACGCTTCATTCAATACACACGAAAATTCAGTTATTAATTGGAAACTTAAGACTCCATTTTCATGGTTTTTTCCATTACTTATATATTTTCAAGTTTGGTTATTTTTTCCGATTGTTATTTTATTAAGGAATTGATGATTATTATAGCATTATTTTGCGTTATTATTGTAAGTTTTGTTATTGTGCATTGGTAACAAGTTTCATAATGCAAGGTGTCTTTTTAGGGTTCCGTACCCAAAGGGTAAAAACGGAACCCTATTACTAAGACTTCGCTGTCTGTCCGTCTGTCCGTCTGTCTGTCACCAGGCTGTATCTCAAGAACCGCGATAGCTAGACTGTTGAAATTTTCACAAAGTATGTATTTCTGTTGCCGCTATAACAACAAATACTAAAAACAAAACAAAATAAATATTTAAGGGGGGCTCCCATACAACAAATGCGATTTTTTTGCCCTTTTTTGCTCGATATCAAAAATGGCAACAGTTAGGCACTTGAAATATTCACAAAATACTCAGTTGTATTTTAACTTTAATAATAAATAATAAAATTAAAATAAAATAAACATTTAAGGGGGGCTCCCATACAACAAACGTTTTTTTCGGCTTTTTTGCCTTGTGGTACGGAACCCTTCGTGTGCGAGTCCGACTCGCACTTGGCCAATTTTTTACATCTAGTATGATTATTATTATCGGTCCTTTTCAACAAACGACTGGCATTCTAAGACTGTCTTTGTCTCGACTCATTTTTTAAAGATTGCCAACATGCACCAGTAGATAGGGATAAGTGGAAGGAGGGAAGGGAAGCCTTTGCCAAACGGCTAATGCTAGTCCTTAAAACAAATCAGTAATTACACGACATTATTACTTACATCATGAGAATGTCTCCATGCAGAGTTATGCTACGCTTCAACCTCAAGTTGGCAACAATATGAGTTATTAAACAATAACGGTCTCTACCAAACCATAACTGGACGTAGTTTAGCAGAAAGGATTCAACCCACAAAAAGTTATTTTTGAGTTATCTAAGTTTTAAGTTTAGGTGTGTATTGCTGCAATGATGTTGTGTCTGGAATTATTTGAAATATTGTCACCTATGGGCTATTACACTAATATTTTCATAAGTCAAGTTGTATTACACAGACTAACGCATTTTTATGTTTGTCATTTTTTTTGTTGAGTCCTTTCTGCTAAACTACGTCCAACTATATTAAAAAACTAAGCTCCTCAGTAATGAAAGGCAACATTGTTGTGATTGTCTATACCTTCACATAATTGTGTTGCCACGGCGTCCAGTGCAATATCTGCGTCGAGCACCTGAGCTCAAAGCGCTTTCAGCGAGGTTTGCATAGGAAATTAACATCTTCATCTACTCCAGTACCCTTGCTTTATACAGCTAAACTAAGCAAGGTTTTATATAAACTGGCATTACGTCACCCGACTATGGCGTATTTAATATCGTTTTATGGCAATGCTCAAACTTAAGTGGATTAATATATCAAAGGTTGTTCCTGTCATAAGCTAGTAAGCTTCTGCGGATATTAATTTCAATCTGTTTCATATTGCGATCTACAAAGTATGCGGGATTAGCGAAATGGCTACTTTAAGTTATCGTTTTGATTAAGTAAAACTAATGGATTAAGTTGAGAGTACTCGGATATCTACTGGAGGAAATTAAACTCTTCATCATGTGTGAAGTTATATAGAGTGGATTTTCGAGATGGGCAGGCCCCTTAACCGCTGTGGTAACAGGAAAACGGTCTTAGGAGACTATCCTTTACTTTTTGAGAAAATTTGTTCGGCATTAACTAATTCTGAAAAAATGCAGTCATCAAAAAAAATGGGCTGTTTTTACAAAAACCAATTTTGAATGCCAATCGATCCTGTTTCTCATAAGAATATTTTTTTTGCAAAACTGCCTAATGCTGATTGAACACTTTTGTCAGAATCTCATAAATCCACCCTGTATAGAGAATTTATATTGGAATATGATGTGTAGAACATTTTATTTTGGTACCGCAATATTTGAGAGTGGCCAAAAAACTTTCACAACCATTTACGTAAATGTTTTCCATAAACTAAATTAAATATCAGCACGGGGATTTCACTAAAAATCTCGTCTAAATAAAAATACGTAGGAGTAGTGCGGATGATGTGATCACGCGCGCGACTTTATTGGATTACTGCGAGATCCACCTGACATTTCAATTATACAGACACGAGCCACTAGGACGTAGGTACAGTCACAAGCATAAATACCTTACAGTTATGCAATTTTCTCGTGAAGTGAGGATAACATGTTTAAGAGTCCAGTCCCTCTCACAGATAGGAGACCTGTGTCCCAGCAGTGGAAACAATAATAATAAATATAATACTTAAATATCTTTATTTCCCAAAAATACAGATAATGAGGGATTCTCTTTTCTTTTTTTTTAACTCTTCCCTAGTCGATGGATAGATGGCGCTGAACTTAGTAAGTTACTGCAAGGAACGGAACGTCACATAATTTTTTTATTATTTTACTTGGATGTAATTTTGAGATCGTAAAATGAAAGCAAACGAAAGTGTCACTCAATGAGCGTACGTGACGTGACGCAATGTTTTTTTCCCAAGCGTTTTGGCTTTGGCACCTAGTAACGTAGTCAGTTCAACGCCATCTTCAGGGTTCTTGGAAACTATGTTTTTTTTTAATACTCAAAAGAAAAACCTCTCATTGTACTTTAAGTTTACAATTTTTGAATTTTTAATGGTGAACATTTACTTACGTGAAACATTTGGATGCTGAAGAAATCTGTACACAATAGATGAAACTCTGTCTCTTAAACTAGGGTATCCTGTAACTTAAGAGACAGTGTTTCGCAAATAAGTTCCAATTGATATATGTATGAGTAGACTGTGTCTATTTAGCTTCAGAAGGGAAAAATTATAGTTTACTTTAAGTTTAAAGTTTTGTATGACTAAGTGAGAGTGCGAGGGTGAGGGTGAATGAATGTAATTACATTAATTATGCTGATTATGATGATCTTTGAGAAAAGGCCTGTTTTATAAAGTTTCGAAAATACTAAGTTCGTAATCATCATTCTCTTGCCTTTAACCCAATTCATTTGGGGTAGGCGTAACATGTTTTTTTCTTCCGTAATTCTTTATTGTGGTCATCTGAGTATTCACCCTCTTTCTAGAGATAATTAGATATCATCTGTCACACAGTCCGTTTACAGGGTTGCAGGGGCATTGACGCGGGCCCTGTTACCATGGGATACAGTACGTGATTCTATAGACCCCTAGCATAGATATTGTCAGACAGTTATAAAAAAAAAATCCTTCCATTTTGACCGCGTCGGTATTGCACTTTTGTAGGAAACAGATGATTTTATTTTTATTAGCCGACGAAATTTTTTAGCTATTCATGGTAACAGATTGTGCGTGGATGTCCCACATTGTATATGATTGCTATGTTCGTATCTCCATAAAACTTCTATCAATACCTACTTGAGGAAATAACTTTTGAAGCTTGCTTGTTACACATTTCTGCTTGAGACTGTATATGAACGATTATATTACAGTTATTCGCATATAAGAGGGCTTATTTACATGCTTGTGTGGGCGGGCCTTATTATATGCTTATAATGATGGCGGCTCAGTCGAATGTGAAGGGATTTGTTGCGTGGCAGAGTTTGTTGACTTGTTATTTTTATTGCGGAAGTTCAGAATAAGATGTAACTTCGAATCGTTATGTTCATTGTTATATGAGGATCTATTGAAGTGAATATCTCCTTTAACTGTTTAACTTTTGTGTTTTGTTGTATTGTTGTTGTGTCTTTTGTGTATAGGTAAAACACAAAAGTAAAAAAATGGCCGCCGAATTGAATCAGCTTGCGTGACGGTTGAGGAGTTCGTTTTGTTGCGGAACGGCAATTGCCTATGGTTTAACGCATAGATATAAGAAAGAAGGAGATACGTCCGGTAATTGAAAATGCATCGGAACCCGGTGTCTCCATTTTGTACTTACCTACCACTCGCCAAAACTACACATGCAGTTCAGTAAGAGCAGTAGATAAACAGTCGCGCACACACTCGCAATTCATAAATCAGAATGTACAACACAATCAATTCATAAGCCTTATCCCTTCAAACACAGCATGGTCTAACATGCCACCGCCTTCCGCCCGGCATCCAGAAACGAACCGGCATCATCTATTTTGCAAATAAGCACTGTAAGGACAACTCTTTACAGTGTAAATTTGCAAAATAGATGTAAAATTATCTACAGTAAGTAGATCCAAATACCTACCTACATCTAATAGTCTAGTTCACCACAATTTTACTACAGCAATGCTGCAATGGCTTCCTCTCTGTCTGGCTCTTAAAAATTGCATCAAATATGAATGCTACGCACCAGCCTCTCAAGACGCATAATAATCAGCATCCCCATAAAAGGGTGTCCCTACAGTACTTACTAACAAATGGTTATGGTAGATTCCGTCATAATAACCTTGTTTCATAGGGAACCAGGTGATTATAAACAAAGTTAAAAGGATCCCATCCTTTTGCATGTAATGGTTGACAAGGCAAGACACGTTGTATTCTTAAGTATAGCTTCTGCCCGCAACCTCGTCCGCGTAAAATAAACAAAGTTAAAAGGATCCAGGTGATTATAAACAAAGTAAAAAGGATCCCATCCTTTTGCATGTAATGGTTGACAAGGCAAGACACGTTGTATTCTTAAGTATAGCTTCTGCCCGCAACCTCGTCCGCGTAAAATAAACAAAGTTAAAAGGATCCAGGTGATTATAAACAAAGTTAAAAGGATCCTATCCTTTTGCATGTAATGGTTGACAAGGCAAGACACGTTGTATTCTTAAGTATAGCTTCTGCCCGCAACCTCGTCCGCGTAAAATAAACAAAGTTAAAAGGATCCAGGTGATTATAAACAAAGTTAAAAGGATCCCATCCTTTTGCATGTAATGGTTGACAAGGCAAGACACGTTGTATTCTTAAGTATAGCTTCTGCCCGCAACCTCGTCCGCGTAAAATAAACAAAGTTAAAAGGATCCAGGTGATTATAAACAAAGTTAAAAGGATCCCATCCTTTTGCATGTAATGGTTGACAAGGCAAGACACGCTGTATTCTTAAGTATAGCTTCTGCCCGCAACCTCGTCCGCGTAAAATAAACAAAGTTAAAAGGATCCAGGTGATTATAAACAAAGTTAAAAGGATCCCATCCTTTTGCATGTAATGGTTGACAAGGCAAGACGCGTTGTATTCTTAAGTATAGCTTCTGCCCGCAACCTCGTCCGCGTAAAATGCATCGCGTCGCATCGCATCGCCCGCCCGCGCTATTACTTCGTTTTCGCTTAGCGTTCTGACTGACTTTTTTCTTTTTACTCAGCTCTTATCCATCCATCCATTTATTTCAGGCATCAAGGCCCGTATAAAACACATACAATACAATATTAATAACTAAAAATACTATAAATAAATACAACATTATAATTAAGTACACTAAAAAACTAACGAACACGAAGTGTCTGCGTCGTGTTTCGCTGACTGGCGTCATGTATCCGGCCACGAAACCGGCGGTACACAACACCCTTCGGCCAGAACTCTTCCTTGAGGAACTTTTCGAGATGATGGACGATGGATTTTTCACTTTATGGGTCATAGCGTAATGTTTAGCCCATAACTTTTCTCAAGAATAGGGCTGCAAATGCAAAAAAAAATAATCCGACTGGTAATTTCAGATATTTATTATTAGTAGGTACATAATCTTGATCTAAATTATAGAGTTACTGTTGCGAAGGCATTTCGCCAGTTATGTCGAGCTCGTCCCGCCATCTCTTTCTGGGCCTGCCGCGTTGTCGTTTGCTGCTGTTTGGGACCCATTGTGTGGTTGCTTTAGCCCATAGCTCCTCCGGCATGCGACAGATGTGACCAGCCCACAGCGACTCTTTCCACAAGGATTAGCGTATAACAGCACTGGATAGGGATAAGTGGAAGGAGGGAAGGGAGGCCTTTGCCCTGCAGTGGGACAGAAACGGCTGATAATAATAATAATAATGTTTAAGTCGTGTGTCGCGTTCTTTGCCATCAACCGGCCACAAATCCAGACTGTGAAATTGGAGATGGTAATACCCAATAACACTTTGCTCGACCCGAGATTCGAACCCAGAACCCCATGCTCAGTAGTAGCACTTCCGACCACGAGACCAACAAGACAGTAATGTATTATAATTGACGATATTTGTTAGGTACATAAATATTATTTTTTGTCGCGCCAAACGACGGCAATTGTTAGTGTTGCATGAAATACTGTATTGTTTTACGTAACTGTCGGTTGTTTTTGTTTGCTGAAAATTATTGCAGCTGTAAAACATTTCAATTGAATTATTTATGAATGTTAAAGTGGTAGGTACCTACAAGTATTCTAGAATTCTTTACATAACTTTTTTTAATCAGACTTTGGAAGTCTTTCCTCTACCTATATTGCTGGTGCTGCTACTGACTGAGGGCGGATTTGACCAATGAAACAAAACGCGATCAGCACATCTAAACCCACGGACGTCAACGTCTAAACCGCATTCAAGAGCTGTCAGTGTCATCAATGTTGTGGAATATTGACACTGACAGTTCTTGAACGCGGTTTAGATGCGTTCGCGTTCACTTTCATTGGTGATATTGCCACTATAGGCCGATCGCTTAACTGAGACGTTGCCTTAGGTAGCTGCGCGGTGCGGGTGATTTTTGTCCCAAGTCGACGAATCACTGAGCTCTCGCATCGCGTCACCACACCCCTCCCGCACCACGCTGCTACCTCAGGCAACCTCTCAGTTAAGCGCTAGGCCTATAAATACCAGTATTTTACTATTTAACGTGCCACCTTTGTATGTAAATTAGAGTCGGCTACACTATACATAAGCGCGGTAAGCGTGTCTGACGTGGCCCATCCAGATAAATGACTATTTCCGAACCTTTGCCTAAATTAGAAATGCTTCCATTATTAGAGCAATCCGTTATAATGCCTGCAATATGGAGTTAGGGCGACCTCATCTAATTACGTCTGTCGTCTGTCAAGACAAACAGACATACTTTCGCATTTATAATGCGGTTTAACCCTTGGTCTGCCGGAACGTAGATCTACGCGAGACACAATGGCTTTTTAATTGTGTCTGTAATTAACAAGCGGTTAAGCGTCAAGAGGATTACCTCTTCACGCTTAAAACTGCTGAACCGATTTAGATGAAATTTAATATAGAGATAGTGTTAGTCCCGGGAAAGGATATAGTATTCTTTTTATCTCAATATTTCCACGGGATCTAAACTTATGCGGGTAAAACCGCGAGGCGCTGTTAGTTAAGAAATAAAATATATCGTTAGCATATTAGAAAAACTTCTTATTTTCATTAGGGACATAAATCAGACTTTCGTACATAGTTTTATCAGTCGACGTGATAACAAAACACACAAACACAACTAAAATAAACACATTACAGTGCATTTGTAAGACAAATACACTTGAAATTATACCTATTTATTTTATTAGACTAAGTTTTCTTTGGTAATTAAGTCAACTTAAGTCCGTGACGCATACCTACATAGCTAATGACGTTGCGATGAAATTACGGCAGACATTTGAATAGAATATTCTTTATTATGTACACCATAAATATTCGTCGTTTCAGCCGATAGACGTCCACTGCTGGACATAGGCCTCCCCCAATTTTGGGAGGGTTTGCCATAATCGCCACGCTTGGCAGGCGGGTTGGCGATCGCAGTATGGTATGATGGTGGAATACATAGAGAACGCTGCTGCCCATTCTCCGGTACGACCCTTAGTCGCCTTTTACGACACCCACGGGAAGTAAGGGGTGGTGGTATTCTTTAAATCCGGCACCACACAGACTAAATCCATAAATATTACAGAAATATAAATATAGAAATTTTACATAGGGTGACACAATGGGCGCTCTTATCGCTAAAAGCGATCTTTTAAAGACAACCTTTGAATGGATTTAGAGAGAAAGGAGAGACAATACTACAACAATTATACTTTTATATCCCGGAATAACAAAATAGAGCATAATAATAATAAACTATGGGCCGATTTTGGCATTAATAGGCATATTTATTACAATGAATTACATCGTCACTGTAACATTACGTAACAGCCCTCCGATACTTGTCCGGGCGTAGTTTAGTTAAGTTATCCCCCAATCCCGATAGTTGACATAGACGGTTTATCCAACAAATCAAGCGGGATCCACGAAATACGTCACATTTATTTATAATTAACTAGGAGGGACTTCGAGACAAGCCCCTATCTAGTTAGCGAGTTTGTGTGGAGTGGAACTTCCAGGTCTGTCGACGTCGGCTCCTAAGGGAACTTGTACCAACTTTTCCCGCTGACGCGACAGAACCGCGCATTATTACAGGCACAACACTCTGACTGGCATACTTTATACCTACTTACGTTCTTGCCTTAAACTGTCAAGAAAGTTATTTTTCGTAGGCTAAGGCACCTTAAGGTATTTATCATTTAGGCTTCAAGTGTGTTCTGTGGAAGTTTTCGTTATTGGAAGCAGTTTCTGTACTTCGTCACCATAACGGCTGAAATCATTCATGTTCTTATGTAGGTATGCTGGTAAAGTTCCATTGCTGAAGATAGGCATTTGTTTAGATATATTTAGTTGAGTAAGGTCTGATTTTTCAATCATCTGGCAACTTTATTCGAAGAATAATTTTGAAATTTTGACAGTTGTTTCATACAAAAACTGTCAAACGTCAATTTTATTCCTCGAATAAAAGTAATCTGGCGATGGAAAAATCAGCCCTAAGTAGTAGTAGGTTTACAGTAAGCCACGCATTATTTAAAAGATACTGTGACCTCTGAGTTTGTTTCGGCCTTTCTTCTTAGACCAGTCAGATCGGAAACGCCGACCTCATGCAGTTTTTAAAATATTATTGATGTATAAAAGTGTTTGTACAAACCTGCTTACAGAAATAAAATCATTTATAATAGAAAATGGGTTGTCAATCTCAACGCAACCAGCGTTTGGAAGGTGATTTCCTGCTCTTGAAACTGAAAAAATACATTTACTTACAACAAGAGAAAAGTTTCCTTTACCGTAAACTACACAGCATTGTGGCTTTATTTATACAGTTCTCCAATTTAAAAGCAACAAGAAAAGTCGAACCGGCATCGGAAAACCCAGCGATGTGCGTCGGACGTGCTCGTCGATTAAAACGAAAACATTTTACGTAGGCTTGTGCAAACCACGCCACGCGACATTCAGAGATGAAGTTGGTTACACTAGTCGAATGGAATATTCGACGGGAACGGGTAGCTTTTCCTTTTTTAAGTTGGCAACATTTTTATATTGATATCCTTCTACTATCTGTCGTATGGAGTATCAATTCGAAAAAATTGTAATGGAGAGGTATCGCAGTTTTATTTCAGTCTATACTTTCATTTATTGAGGTGGGTCAGTGAATGAAAAATACAAGTTATTCGATACTAGCTGCGCCCCGAGGTTTCACTTGCATAAGTCTCGATACCGTGAGATAATCGGAATAAAAAGTATTCTATATCCTAATCCAGGTCATGCTCTACCAAAATATCAAATCTGTTCTCATTTTTGAACCAAAGGATCAATTTTATAATAATAATTCTCCATGACCACTCCTGTGCTTCTAAAAATGCTTCTTTAACATGCAAGTTGTTTCATGATAGTAGATTTATATTAATAACTACTTAACTGGTGGATACTACTCTGCCGTCATAAAGAAAAAGGACACAACTAAATTTTTTTCCAAAATTGAGATATATACAAATTTGGAATCAGAAAAAAAAGGTGTATGTGCCAGTTTTTTTTTGCAATTTTGGAAAAAATGTTAGTTGTGCCCTTTTTCTTTATAACGGCAGTACTATACATCCTAGAATCGTAGTTTATAACTCACAGGGGAGCCACTGCCTCCTTAGTCGCGTTTTGCGACTCCCAAGGGTGGATAGTTTATTCAATGTTGAAACCATGTGGCAGTTTATGTGTCTTGCGTGCTATATTTTAAAGTATAATATTTTAGATTCCAACTACTACTAGAGTGTATGAGAAACCTCCAACTTATTTCGAATATCTCCATTCTCCATGACACTGTGACATTATATAAATTGGAGCAGCAAACCCAATTTGCTTTAGTTTGTTTATTAAACTAGACGGCAAACTGTTTGTATGATTCAACCAAAACTCAGATGTGGAAGCAAATGTACCAGGCAGTTAGGAGATTCAGGAGGTATAAGTAAATGTATTCGTAGGGTACGTCGCTCGCGGTCAACGCTTGGTCTTACTGCCCGTCAGGCCGTACGTATGCGAGATACGCCTGGTTAGCAACCGCCAAACGGATTAAGATGGCGACTTTGGCTTTCGCTAGCTTAGCGCTGCATGCTCATACTCGTAGTGTCTCGCAAATATCTCTTGGAAAGTTTTAAGTGATTAGCTTCGTTAGAGAAACGTAGCGTTTATTTTATGTAGATATTGTTTTTTGTGTTTTTTGAACAATGATTACAAAAGAGTAATATATAAGTCAACTAGCTGCGCCACGCGGTTTCACCCGCGTAAATGTCGATCCCGTGGGAATATCGGGATAAAAAGTAGCCTATATGTTAATCCAGGGTGTCAGCTACCTCCATACAAAATTTTATCAAAATTGGCCCAGCCATTTGAGCGTGAAGAAGTAACAAACATATAAACACACACACACACACTCACACTCACAAACTTTCGCTTTTATAATATTAGTCTGATTTTAGATATCTTGAATGTTAAATTAATGCAGGTATATAGGCTGGCAGAGGCGTCGACGCGCATATTGGAACCATAAATTTATTCGTCTTTTTATTCGTAAAAGTCTGCTGTTTCATAGATAATCGCAAGACCTACGCTGTCAAAATGTTTAGAAGAGCAATTTTTAGGGTTCCGTAACCAAAGGGTGAAAACGGGACTCTATTACTAAGACTCTACTGTCCGTCTGTCTGTCTGTCTGTCACCAGGCTGTATCTCATGAACCGTGATAGCTAGACATGTGAAATTTTTCACAGATGATGTATTTCTGTTGCCGCTATAACAGCAAATACTAAAAACAGAATAAAATAAATATTTAAGGGGCTTCCCAAACAAACAAACAAAAAAAAACGACGGGTTGCACTCCGGGAGTGCCGGCAGAAGTGAAAACTTGAATATTAACGTTGTTTACTGTAACTGTAACCGTAACCCTAGTCGTAACCGTAACTGTAACTGTCTGTCTGTCTGTCTGTCTGTAATTTGATCCTGTATACTTGTTTTCAATTATTGATATTTTGGAATCTTACGAATTTTCGATCAGAGTCACGTGTCATCTTACGATCAGGGTCACGTGCTATAGATGGGCAATCCACCGGGTTTAAACCCGGTGCTTTGATAAACACCCAATTTTGTGGGTGTTTATGGGTGTTTACCGGTGTTTATCGAGTGTTTATCAAAAGCACCGGGTTTAAACCCGGTGGATTGCCCATCTATAGCACGTGTCATCTTACGAATCTTACGATCAGGGTCACGTGTCCTGACGCGAGTTTAACATTTTTTACCCATTACAAAAAAAGTGTACAACGCCGCCGCTAAAGAAGTTTTCACTTCAAAAACAAACGTGTTTATTTTCGGCGTTTCTGCCTTGTGGTACGGAACCCTTGGTGTGCGAGTCCGACTCGCACTTGGCCAGTTTTTTTTTAATTACCTGCAAACTGTTTTAACGCCTGGGTTATAGAGCAAAATGGTCGCGCGCCAATGTCTCTGCCACCCTGTCTTCTTGGCGTAAAACACAGACTGCTGTCAGGTCAGTAAGTTTTCCTTCCAGCATTGCATAACTTCCTTTTTCTTTGATGTCGAAATAGTTATGCCAGAGTATGTCTTTATAAGAATATTTTCCGCTCAAATAAACGTCGAGTGTCGAGAGAGGAGAAGTGTAAATAAAGATGCTCCATTCGCGCCGACCTCGGACACAAGGACGCGCATACCACAGCGCAAATTATAATTATTTCCTTTTATTGTTTATGTGACCAGCTTGTCTCTTATGTTTATTTGCTAAAATATATTAGTATTCCGACATCGCACGCAATACGCACATATCTTTATTACAGAAACAATGGAGGAGGTCGGCTCATGCCGCGTTATTTCACAAAATGAATATATAACAGGGCATACTATACAGTACTAAAGAGTTTATTTAATATATAACTAGATTGTAATATTAATGGCTTGTTTAATGCTATTCGCTTTGTTGTACGAAGCCTTAGGGCGGTTCGCGTAATTGGGCAGGGCCTATAAAGCTTTATGCGGCTCCCAAAATTCTGAATTGAATGGCCTGCCTGTATATAATGTTGTTGTTCTATTCTTGGTAAGCACCTGCAGATCAACCGGTAATGTTCCTATAATACTAACAGCATTAGGGTGAATAACAATATTTGGTTTCCTTGAGTAAGGGAGTTTTAATGGACATGAATCAGATTTAAATTTATTTATAAATTTAGTAATCTCGCCAATGTTGGAATAGATGCAATGAGCATTATTTATAATACCTACCTAGTTATTGATAATAATAAATAATAATATAAAAACTTTTTTATAAAAAAAAACAACCGACTTCCGAAAAACACTATAAAGTGAAAAATAACTTTAATTTCGGAAGTCGGTGGCAAAAAACTAAAATACACAGTTTGTAATTTATCTAAGTTACAATAGCGTAATGTCAACTGCTCATCACCTTTTACAAAATATTGCTTTACCCGATGCAGGGACGTTAATTGTTGAGGAGTTCCCCTAATAATTAGCTCCATTTCACTATATGCATTGTAACGAGCATAAATTGCTTAGCAACCATATTAAAGCAATCGAATCGCAACCCGTGAAATATTTGTCATTGAGTAGTTCCGATAGCCATCTGTGGTCTTTATCATCAGCTCCACTTTACCAAATGATGATTTTCGAGAGCAAATGCTCAAAAAAGTATTTTCCGTATCGGTTCGTAAATGACGGAGTTATGAAATATGAAAAGATCGTTAATGTAGATAAATTTTTAGGTTTTTGTTGATTTTTCAAAAACCGTTTGTCCGATTTCGATAAAATTTTCATGGGACCATTTGGGCAGCATACCCTTTCCAACAAAAAAAGAATTTTTCAAATCGGTTGGCAAGCGACGGAGTTATGCGCGAACAAACATAAAAAAAAAATACAAACATCCGAATTGAGAACCTCCTCCTTTTTTAGAAGTCGGTTAAAAATGTATTATAAAATTTAGGGACTAACGTTGAATAAAGTTTTTCTTAAATCTATGTCAAGTTCACCATGGTTTGTGCCTGAATTAGATAATCCTGTGTTTCAGGCAATTGGAGATAACATTAATTGATTATATAATCACATACTTATCATATTTATTTTATTGGTATGTATGTAAAACGGTGTAAGTATAAAATATAAAATTATAATTATGTAAAAAGGTGTAAGTATAAAATTATATAATGCGAACAATATTTACTTTAGCACAAGTAATAACTTCTCTGTATCTTCATAGGACATAGTTTGAAGAGCCTCCATAAGAATTTTCTTGCAGTTACTGTTTCCTATATCATTTAGCCTGTTATAGAGTAGCGGTCGGACGTATGTTGTAGGTACATATAAAATTTGATTTGATGATGTTCTGATGTAGGTACCTACTAATAATACTGTTTCGGACATTAGGTATATATTATTTTTTCTAATAGTTTGATACAGAATGCCCGGTAAGCATTTTTTAGGTAGGCTTAGAAAAATTCAGCGGGAATGATGAAATAGAAATAATATATTTATTTCCATGAATAACATTCTTATAGTTATGAACAACAGTAAAAGTATAAAGTACAGCTATTTTACACAATTAATATTTCCATTGAGCCCCCAAACTAGAGAGGTTGTCTATCTAGAGGTTATTTATCTTGGGTAGCTACTAATACTCACCTATTTTACACACTTTCACCGTAAACTGATGCGTTTCGACCCCCTCAAGACATTATTAAAGATACTTGCCACAAACTTATTTTAATATTATATTTTTCTTAATAGAAGTAAATTCATGAATTTCATGTCGTGTTTCGCAACATCCCGTCGGGTCAGCTGATATGCAATAATATAATCATGGCAAAATCCATGGAATTAGTATGTACTATCCAAAATCCTACGTCGAAATAAATAAAAAATGTTTAGTTAAATTGACATAACAAACACGCGGCACATAAATGTGGACAAAAACTGCGAATGTCATTAGATAATTGTAAGAAAAGATTTTTTTCAACACACTTGCTCGTAAAGTGGCTCTTATTGAACCGCTTTTAGGTCCATAATGCAGTGTATTAAAAACGCGTGCTTTTTCTTTACTTTAATCCACATGTGCTTTATTTCCACAGATAACATTTACTAGTCGGAGATGCGCGCTTTTTTAATCTCATTAATCACTTTTTTTTAAAATAGTCTGTATGGAATTATGATGAAATAGAGTTCTGTGTGTGTGTATTTTATGGTCTTTGCGATATCGTTTACAAAAAATCTATAATTTATTTATACATATATGTTGAGGTCGGTCAAACTGCAAATATGCAAAAGGAAAAAATAAAGATATTGTCATTCTGTCTGCATTCTTACTTTTACCATTTTTCATACATAAACTACATAAAAAAAACGATCAAATCTTGATATAAATTACCTACTAAAAATTGTGTTGCGACGTGACACTTTTTAGTGCTGACCATAGATACGTATATAAGAAGGTGTTGACCGTCCACCCAATTTCCTTATTTTGATCAAAACTTGCATACAGCCTAATCGATATTCGCGATAAATGAAATAAAAAAAAATTTGAAACTGAATAACAACTCTTATAACTAACAAAAAGTATTGAAAGTGTTTGCAGAATACCCAATTTATGGAATTAATTTATCATCATTCTCAAACAAAATTTTACTAAGCCTACCTAATAAATATATACTGGGAATTCTGTAGGAAACTATTACAAATTATCAAAAATAAACCCACAATATATAATAGTTGTTCAATAAATTAAAATAATTCTAAACAGCGAGCGCATTCCGAGTAAATTCAAATATAGAAACATTTCGGCGCGAAATTCAATAAATGAGGTACCTATGGCCTGGCTGTTATTGACTCTGTTTAAGTGAAATGTCCAAAAAACGATTGAAATGACAATAGAAAAGCATAAATCATTATTATAAACAATGCTTATTGTATTTACTGCTTAAAATACTTAATTTTATTTAATTTCCAAGTATCGATTACATTCGTCATATATCTATCGAAATAAAAAAAAAAAATCGTTTGGAATAATCGCTTTCGTACATCATTGCAATAAAAAAAACAAGAATGGTCGGCGATTTTGAACACACATTGAGTACCTAGTTATTGGACCTGTGTTTGAATATTACGTTAAGACCTGGGCATTTTCGTGTTGTTCACAATATTTTCAATAATATTTGTCACATTTTAAATCTTACATTTAACTGTGTGTGTGAAATTTGTGAAAAGTTAAATGTAAACACGCACGATTGGCGGGAAACTTCGACATTACTTAGATATCCAAAAACTTCATTACCACTAAGTACTTAGGTATTTACCTTAAACTATGGATAAATTCGTCAAATAATTAAATGATGCTGATTAAGACGATGATTCACAGCCCCTGTGGTGAAGTTAGGGTGTTCGAAATCTCCAATTTTTATGTTTTTTAGCCTCGACCACCACTGTCATCAAAATGGCGAGTATCGTATGACTTGAATTTATACAAGGAAAATTAATAATAGTAAACTTGTGCGCTAAATATGAACATATGTGATGTGTAGCATAATTCATTCTCAAATAGGTTCGTGTGATCGGGGCGGATCTGTTTTGTTAGTACCATAGACCAATATATTTAAAATGAGAGTCGGTGCTTTTATTTACAACTGCGCGCGCATCGCTAGTGCTGCTTAGCACGGCGCGCGGAAAAACAAAACTAGCGCGCCATTTTCCAAAGAAGTTAATATTTAACAATACAAGTCTGTTTTTTCCCTCGCAAGTGTGTTGAAAAACGTCGTATGAAACGCGTGTGCATTGATCATTAGACTCTCGGCTTTCTTATCGCACTCGCCTGCGGCTCGCGCGAATAATACCGCCTCGAGCATAATGATCAACATAGCACACATGTATCATAATGTACTATTATGGCATCTTTGATTTTTTCACGAGAATCAGCCAGCAAATATATATATTTATTTTTATTTAAAAGAGGCTGTATACCAACAGTCAATCTGTTCGGTAAGAACTTATACTTGAGTGATAACTATAATGTATAATAATATGATCAAAGTCTTCTAAAATGAAAACGTTAATTGATACTAAAGGGACGATCACGCAATAAGTGAGATTATAATGAAATAGTTTAGTGTTGAGATTCAAACTTCAGATATTTATGGGTCTATTATAATGGAACAGTTGGAGGAACGTCGTGCAAGTTTTGTCGTAAATATAGTCTCGGCGCGGTCCCCGCCATTTTGGATGATTCCCGTCACCTGTGGTCGGGCCGGCCGCCTGCTTCATAAATTATTTTTTCTCTTAAATATTATTTAGATTAAAGGAACAACAGCAAGTATAATGAAAACCATAATTGTTTTTTATCATTATCCACAAAACTTACCTACTAAATAATATTCCATGACAATTTAACTTTCTTATTGTAAAACCTGAACATTATTAGGCTGTACGAAGATTACCTTTGCATAACAATTTTCTTTTTTTAATGTATGTCAATGGTAGGCGGTAAAACCAAACGGTAAAAAGTTCATTGTTTAATTTTATATTAATGTTATTTTTATCACAAGCAATGGAAATTACTTACTCATAATGTTGGTAAGCAAGAAAATACTTACATATCTATTTGTGACCAAAGTGTTTGCACTGTAATAAATATTGTTTAGTATCTTTTGTAGATCTGGATTAACAGGCGAAATTCAAATTTTCTTATGTTTTTTGCAATTTGCAGGTTAGCGTCAGGTTGTATGTTGAACTAAATATGATTCGCTACCATCACTAATATTTTATAGGCGAAAGTTTGTGAGTGTGTGTGTGTGTACACACACACTCACACACGTGTGTGTGTGTGGGGGGTGGGTGTGTGTGTGTATATGTTTGTTACTTCTTCACGCTCAAACGGCTGGACCAATTTTGATAAAATTTTGTATGGAGATAGGTGTCACCCTGGATTAACATACCTATAGGCTACTTTTTATCCCGGTATTCCCACAGCATCGACATTTACTCGGGTGAAACCGCGGGGCGCATCTAGTTGACTTATATATTAGATACTCTTTTGAAATCATTGTTCAAAATCAAAAGTTATTTATTCAAACAAGGCTGAGAATCAGCACTTTTCGAACGTCAAAATTACAAAAGACAGTCCCCCAAAACACCCGCCCTTCACCACTTTCTGGTACTTTCGCTGGGGAGAAGAAGTGGCGCAACAAACTCCCCAGCAGCACAGCTGTCTGTTCAGTTAGAAAATACTTGAATGTATACAATACTAGATATGCAAAGTAATTAACATTCCAGGGGGCCTAAATAGGCCACTTTGGAAGAATCACAAAAGGATAACGGACAGTTAACTGTTAAGTTAATCGTATCAAATTCCATTGGTGAAGCAATTTCAGTTATTTTTTTTGTCTATGCTAAAATACTAATCAATCCAATCCAAATCCAATCCAAATCCAATCCAAATCCAATCCAAATCCAGTCCAAATCAATCCAAATCCAATCCAAATCCCATCCAAATCCAATCCAAATCCAATCCAAAACCAATCCAAATCCAATCCAAATCCAATCCAAATCCAATCCAAATCCAATCCAAATCCAATCCAAATCCAATCCAAATCCAATCCAAATCCAATCCAAATCCTATCCAAATCCAATCCAAATCCAATCCAAATCCAATCCAAATCCAATCCAAATCCAATCCAAATCCAATCCAAATCCAATCCAAATCCAATCCAAATCCAATCCAAATCCAATCCAAATCTCTTTGATTGTACCTACGTAGTGCAGCGAAAAAAAGAAAAACACGGACTGTCTTCGCCATTATAGAATTCAGAATGATGATTATGATTCTCCAAAGTGGCCTTTTGAGGCCCCCAGGACACAGAACATTAAATTAAATTATTTGCCATATGTTCGCGACCGTGACAAGTTGACATTTCATGGAAATAGTCAATCAATAGGATTATATGAACTAAGATGGTTGTATTGATGATTTTAATGATTATAGTTACGTAAATACAAGAGTGTTTTAAGGTCGCGAATCATATCTTGTTAAACATTCAACCTGACACTGATCTCCAATTTGCAAAAAAAAAATAATTATTATTATTTGAAATGGGTTTGCTCTTGGCTCTAGTCTAGGTCAAAGGTGACAGAGACAAAGTCGACGATGGAGTTAGCTTACCCAGAAGAAGCCTGTTCACTCTTACTTTGAAGAGATTCGGGTTGTATGCGCTCGGAAACACAGACGCAGGTTAAGAGTTCCACTCTTTTGCTGTGCGCATTATAAAAGACATTTGAAAACGCTTAGTGCGAATTGATGGAATAGCAACTAGGCAGGGATGGTGCAACTTGCAGTGCGTCTGGATGACCGAAGGTAGAAGGGGGCTGGTGGAATGAGTTCGTGGAGTTAACATAGAAAATTGGAAATTCTCAGGCTACCCCTGGCACTTCCCCCGCAATGCAAACTTCTGTGAATAATATTAAAAGTAGGTAGTCTTCAACAAACAGAACATCTTAGAATCTTGATGAAATAAAATACAAGTAAACACATATCAGTACTAATCTCAAAATTAATGTTTGCATAAATGTGTCTATAAACAAAATCCTCCTGACTACGTTTTAATTAAAGTATGAAGTATTCAAAGGCTGTAATAACGAGGCTCAGTGCTCCACTCTGTTGTATTATAGCTAGAAGTATAGTTAGGGAGTAGCTTAGGTTGAATAACGGTTAGGCTGGATATGCGGCGCCTAGCGAGCGGTTCAGACCGCGCCAGTTTCGTGGCTTGAGCTAGGAGGCTTGGGAAACTAGTTTTATAATAGGTTTTATAAGTTTAAGCCTTATTTGTTCAACATCTATGTTTAAAAGAAAGTCGCTTTTCATGTCTGTATGTTTGCTTCGCACAAGAATAATCAGCTTATACTTAGTGTGCCCACTCCTGGGACACAGGCCTCTTCTCTGTAAGAGAGAGTGGGCCATAATCCACCACGCGGGTCCAGCGCGGGTTGGCGATGTCACATATCTTCGAATTTTTGGTCCTGAGACATGGGATTAACATCGTCGCAAGTTTGTACAAATAAATAAATAATAAATAAATAAAGATCTAAAAAAAGAAGTATTGGAAAATTGTCCCTAAACTAAATTGCGAGCTACACCTTGAAATAGGAACTTCAAAGTACCTTTCTGAATGATTTTAATTAACCTATTCCTACAACATTACAAACGATAAACGTACCGCAAAACAAAAGTTTTGAACATACATAGGATTACGTGTTTCCGTAGCAGCACGTACGGTACCTACAAGTTTTCTATGACTCGAGTTCTTTGAGCCCGCGCCCGCATCCTCCCGCGAATTGTTTCGACGAGTGCGTTGTTTATCGAATTAAACATAACGTGAGATCTGATTTATCAAATGCTAACGTTACAAATTAATTTTATGGAACTTCGCACAAATTGATTTTCTCTAAAATAATGTTTCGAGTAGGTAAAAGCACTGAAAAAAAGACTTTTTGATGAAAGAGTAAAAGTTTATTGAAACTCGTTCAAATGGAATGAATTTTACTGAAAATGTCATTTCAATTTATTTATTGAAAGCAGATCAATTCAAACATTCTCAATGACAAACGCAATTTACTGTGAGAACTGTCAAGCTTTTACGTAATTACGTAATTCTTTGCCCATCTCTCCTTTTACGGACGATGTTCTTCAAACGTGACATTTTTTAGAAGTGACATTTAAAAATTGGTTTAATGTAAAGACGAGGGGAGGCCTCCCTGGGAGGCCTGGGAGGCCTGGAGACCTTTTTATGCAAATCTTGAAGGATGTGCCGGGACTTTTAATGAAACAGCGCAATTACTTTGATGAATACTGCACTCGTGACGACCCTTGTGAGAATGGGGAAACGGTAAATCTAAATTAAATGCCAGGTCTCTATATTGATTTAAATTAAAGAAACATCGAATCGTTTCAACAAAGTCTGCTGCGGGTTGAATTATTACGTGTTTTTTTTTGTAGTTGATTAAACAAAGTCTAATTTGACTAATCAGGTTGAAAAAATACAGATTTTTAAGAAGGAGATGACGTGACTAATTTATTAAATTAAAAGTTGACATATTTATAACATAGATAAAGCTATCATCATCATCATCATCATTTCAGCCGAATGACGTCCACTGCTGGACATAGGCCTCCCCCAAGAGGGGAGGGTGTGCCATAATCGCCACGCTTGGCAGGCGGGTTGGCGATCGCAGTATAGTATGGTGGTGGAATGCATAGAGAACGCTGCTGCCCATTCTCCGGTACGACCCTTAGTCGCCTTTTACGACACCCACGGGAAGTATGGGGTGGTGCTATTCTTTAAGTCCGGCACCACACAGACTAGTTCTATAGATAATGCTACAGGTGCCTCAAAGTAGTAATAAAATATATAAGTACTCATAGCCCACGTCAAATCTAAAATGTTCATTAAAGGAAGCGCTCAGGTACGCTTTTATTCGTACTAAATTAAAACATAAAAAAATACAAGCGGCGGGAGGTACTTTACGATGTTTATTTCCATCTCAGAGCTGCTCAATCTCGCTCCTTGAATCTTCGGCTGACGGGTTACGGCAGCACGATCTGATTACTGGCCAGAATCAAATGGTCAAACACGAATGGAAACTTACTAAAACAGTCTTCAGTGAGCGCAATCTAATAAAAAAGTAGATGAGAATCCCTTACGCAGCCGGAATTTTAATCAATTTTGCGGCCAATAACTGGAGCGGGCGGGCTCAACGAGCCGCACTTCGCAAATTACCGCCTTAAAGAGTTTCCTTGGACTATATTCATCAGACTAAAGCCCCTAAAATGAAAAAAAAAACAGAGTTCGTTCTTCAAATTTGCATAACAGGCTCGATTACATAAAAAATGCATCACGTTCGCAATAGCGTTCCGCGTTTGTGTAATTGCGTCAGTCGCCTGTAACAACGACAGCAGCTGTTCCGGTGTTCAATAAACAACAGCTTTTTATTGTGGCATCGAGTATTTTCTCGCTCCCGACTATATTTCAATGAGCAGAAACCCTTTCCTTTTTGTGCCGACGGCGCGGGCGTCGTGAGGAGGCATTGACAAAAAGAATCAGATCCTGACGTCAAAGACGAGGGCCGTTAGTACCGCAGGAGACGCCGGCGTCGACCTGAATAATGAGTTTCACAAGTATTTTGACGGAACTTTATTACGGTTCGTACTTAGCAGGCAATTAAGAGCCCTTTGGTATTTTTCTTGGTGGACGTTGTAATTAGTTCACACGGTGATTCAAAAGGCTTCCGTAGCAGAAAAATGTTTTTCATTTTATACAAACTTTAACTCAGACTTTGTGGAAACTCGCTAATAGAAATACTGACGACTTCGAATAAGTTAAATGAAACTGTATATTGCTGTAGCTGTATATATTTAAGTACGTATCTACATAATTGAAACCGGTTTGCAACATGCTGACCTAACATAACTACAATTTATTAAGACGAGGAAGTTAATTCACAAGTGTGCCTGCTCCATCATGAAGTTAACAATGAAATATGTTTGTTTCAGATAATTCCGGGGAGCGTCCTCATTCCGGACTGTCATCGGAGTGCTAAGACAAAGGGCGGCGCTCGGCAAAGTGGAATAGTTTCAATTTGTATTGAAAGTTTAGTGGTGAATAGGAAGTGTAACGAGCGTGTGGCAGGTGTCACGCGGGAGACAATGAGGCGGCGGGGCGCGGGGGGGGTAGCATGCCAGCGCCTGCCACGGCGGCCTGATGGCGCTAGTGCGCCGCATACTAGGCGACGCCCAGGTGAGGACCGCATGCACGATTAGCGCACGCCACACTTCGACAAGCCATTGTTAGAGCGTTTAACGGGGAACTCTTGACAACATCCTGCTACATGACATGTGGGTAGCGTGCGCACAACACTGCGTAGCTACACACGCGACTGCCTATTTCTGTCGTAAATTGAATGGCACTAAGTAGGTGAAATTATCGCATGTTGGCAAATAAGTTTGTAGTTACAAATGGGGATATTTGTGATTGTGCTACTAATATTGGCTGACGTGAACCAACACCATGACGTTTATAGTTAAAGGTAGAATGTATTCAGTATCATTAAAATGGAATTATTATCACTAATGGCGACGTTGCTATGAATCGGTTTCCCCCAGCCGCACGCCACGACGAGCAGACTTAAGCGACTATAACATCAAACGGTAGCAGGTGAATTAACTAAGCGAGAGGGTCTGTTCAGATTAATAGCTACAGATATGGCGTCGTCGGATGCCCAAAATATATCGCTGTTATTCTCAAAGCAAGTTGATAAATAAACTGGATTACTGGGACTTTACAACCATTAATTATGAAGTTGAAAGCCACTACACCTGCATAATGACATGGTAGCACATAGTTGGCGGTGGGGATGTAAATGTCGAATGATTGAAGCACACATCAGTTAATTAATTAAAACAATTAGCGACACAATTAATGGGCACGTAGATTGTTATGTAATACTTCAACTAGTGTTTGAGTGCTACACGTGGGACTTTCCAATAATGTGGACGTGGGTGGGTTCACAGATAGCCTTCGTACAATACATACTTTTGTTTGTATAGGATGTCGCTAAGGGAACCTTATTCGTTTTTATCTCAAACAAACAATTTTCATTATGAAAATATTCCGTAATTTCAATGTAAAAGCTAAAATTACACTTTCAAATTAATGACATTCGTTTACTTATTTTTTTACATACCTAATAATATCTACGAAAAATGTACATATTTTAATCTTTAGCAGTCAATAAAGTATACTTAATGCTAATAAACAATGTATTTACCGTTTGCGTTTGCACTATCCATAAGATCATAATTCTTGGTCTTCTACGCAGGCGATAAAATGTACCTTGACCAAATTCATCCAGGCGAAACTCCGCAAGATGGTCGACGAGCAAGTATCAGTCAGCTCTCGGGTTGACGCGGACGCCGAGCCTGAGCCGGCAGATCCGCTGATCACGCCAGCCAGTTCGGCACTCGAGCGGCCCGAACTGGACCGGCCGGTGCCGCCCGAGAGACGCCTGCTCATCGGCACGTTGGACAAACGCAACGGGGGACTCAGCGTCGGCGAGGGCACGCTCAACAGGTCCACTAGGCTGTCTATACGGAACGGGAAGGATAATCCTTTTATAGGTAAGCATCATCTTCATGACCTGCACCCTAATTACGTAACACACTATCAATCGGAATCTGAATCATTTTGAAGCAAATTGCTAATCCATTGCTACATATGTTCGAAAAATTTGTCTGCTCAACACGTAATGAATGTTGTTGAAGTGTCAAAATGTAACCGATTCCTATTGATAATGTGTTACGCAATTGCCCCGCTGAGTACTTGGAATCGGCGCAACAACACCTTTACTTCTTCCATTCCTCCTGTCAATCGTCACGCTATCAATCACTCCCTTTTCTTTCATATCATTTCTCACACAATCCGCAATCTTTTCTTTGGTCTTTCTCCTTCCATTTTTATATTATTATGCATTGAAACATTATTTTGTGAACTGCTTGGCACCTAAAGGACCTGTCACCCAGCTCTCGCCACCGTCAAAACATTCTGATGGGATTTTTTACGGGTCAGGCATAGCTAAGCATGTCAAGGAGGACAGGTTCTAAAAAAAAGGATAACTTCTTTCTGATTTAAAAAAGATGTATTTTCTTTGAGATGAGAGACACTAGACCAACGAAGTTTTTTGACAAAATTTTCACCCGGATACAGACAGCAGTATTTATGATTCTAATTCATAACAAGTGTCCAGAAAGCCTCGCATCAATCAGCAATCAAGAAACATCCGACCAAATCGTCCGGATGTCGATGTCGTATCCGACACTTCCGTGGCCGATACGACATCGACATCCGCATAGAAATTTACATAGAAACGTATACAGTTTGACGGAAAATATCCCTTGTAATCCCAAAGTATAACAGCCACTGTTTCACAGATAATTTATTATTATCAGGTAGTCAACCCAACCGGACAATTCCATATATTTTATCGCTGTGAATTTTGTGTCCGTGACCTCCTTAGCGGCTACCTTTTTATCGGAACGGAATGTACTCCTTATAACGATTGGGATTATCTCATCTTAATGCTAACTTCTTCTTCAGAAAGTTCTACTTATCGCTTATACATAAAGCTGTGTTCATTTCTCTCTTAGACGATGACAATAAAGAAAACCAAGCAAACGGCAAGCTCGAGTCCCCAGTGAAATGGTCAACACAGAACGGTAGCGACAGTGGAACATACGCCGAAATCGGCAACGGAGGGAACAGTCATACCAGTGAAAGGAACATTCTGGATCCAGCCGACAGTTCAGAGGAGGAGGTGCCTCTACCAGATGCTACCTCACCGGGAAGGAGTAGCGATGGACCAGAACCCAGAGCTGATATCACTGCCACATTGGAAGGAGGTATGATTAAATTTGTCTTGATTTCAATGCAATGTTTTTTTTTGGCTTGCTTTTTAAAGCTCCATTTTTACAGCCAGAACACGTAGTAACATTTTTAAAGTGATATTTGTCATATTGTCACATTCGATGTCCAAACTTTGTAAGCCCGGTTAGCTCGGTCCACCGAAATTCGTATCTCGTAAATAAAAGTGTCAACGAATTTACGTCTGTCTACATTCGTCTCAATTATTTATGAAATAAAACAAAGCGGGCTAAGGAAAAGGTAAACTTGGCAGCTAGAGTTTGTCTTAAGAGTCTGTAATCCTAAAGATAATAGTTCGTAACTAGTCGAGCGGCATGTTTGTTTTGTTGATGAAGTAAGTTAAGAGTTAGTTTGACATTCTTCATAGGTGCTGCTACAAGCTGAGAATGTTATGAGCGTCGTTCCGTTCTGTCTTAGGCTACACACGCTGAATACAATTATGGGCTCTTTATAATAGACGACACAAAACACGTTCACGTTGAGGTCGTAGTTTAGAAAAATTTTATAAAGCACTAGAATAAATGAATGGTACTTACGAAAAAGATATAGTTCTCGACTGCGTTTGAATTTGGTTGGAAAATTCCCTTAAAAATGAATTTACAAACAAAATTTATTGGACGCCACGCTCCCAGTTTTAATAAACAGAAAACAACAACTGTGTACGTTCTCTTTGTGCTGTAGTCTAAAAGCTTTTCCATGAATTTTCGTTTGAGTCAATTTATTAAAAGCTACTAAGCGCAAGTGCAACTAAATTAATATTTTCCTCATCGCGAGTGAGGAGGTGACACGAACTATGTGTTGGTAAAACATCCATATATTGTGCGGGCCGTACTCTGCAGAATATCCTCGTTGCTAATGAGCGTGCAGCCTTGGGGAATAAGCTCATTTGCCGACTAACTGCACACTGCACAGCCAGCCAACTCCGCCAGAAAGAAACTTTCCGCCTGATGTTACAATTTGTCATTTAATTCCTTTCTCAGTGTTTTAATTAGTAAGCTGCTTTTTATTTTACAATTAAAACTGTCCAAGTTACGACAGCTACCTCATGCTATAACTTAGTCAGTTACACAATTGGTTATAGAGGCTAACTTGCGCATTCATCTGTAACAATTGGTCCCGGAGACAATTGTGCAATGCCTCACCGTATTGACTTATCAGAGCAAGCAGGATAATAGGATCATTGAGACAATATGCGCCCAAGCATAATTTATCTGCAATCTGTCTGTATTTGTTCACGACAGAGCCACCGCTCAACGACCAATTTGCTACTGCTCCATTTGTTACTAATCCTTCAGCTTATTATTTCTTTTGCTTCGCATCCGAGTGCGGAGCTCGTACGTTTATTAATGTGAGGCAGTAGATCTCGGGCGCTTTCTCACTCTATTTGTTCCGTGGACTTAGAGGTTGTCTGGAGGAGAATAATTACATGGTGTTGGGAAAGCGTTATTTTCCCGAAGTCAATACGTCACTTTGAGAGCGATGGCACAATAAAGCAGGCGTCGCGCACACCTGCCGGCGTGCCGTGAGCCCGTGACGCGTGTTACATGCGAGCAATCGATTTGTCTGGACCGGCCAGAGTCGTGGCTTTCGTGACTCGGGGAAACTTTCGCGTTATTACAACGTTTACGCCGCCATAACCAATTCCGTTTATATGACTGCGGCAGCACCGTACTTTACAAAACTTTTCATATTATAGTAGGACAGCTAATAATAAGGGTTACAACGTGAGCCCTTGAACGCTAAACAAGGATTCAACTTTACGGAAATAGAGCTATAAACATAGCAATGATACCAAGTAAACGAGGTTCGAATTAGAACTCCGAGTTGACACGCAATAAAAAAAGAACAATGTCAAATTATCCTTGTTTTAATATCGTACCCAAACTTCTTACGACTTTAAGTACGTACGTTGGTACCGTCCACATGCAGGCAATAAAAAAAGTTCCTCGTAAATTAATAAGTCAGGGTACAAACAATATGGCGTTTATTAACAGGCTTCCGGCGGTAAATCCGTATCAAGCTATATATTTCTCATAAAAAGCACGAAATCATTTCAAATTGGGATATCATTTCGGTAATTAAGTTTGACATTGTGTGACGGTAAAAAGCAAACACTGTTGGGCGGGCCTATATGTATACAATTTTGCTGAAAGATTACGATGGATACTACAGTAATTAATGGGAGAAATTGTTATTTCTACATTATTAAGTTACATCTAACATGAATTAAGACAGATACAGCCGTGCGGCTGCTCTACGCCACTTTTTTTTATCATTTTCCTTATAATGTTGTCTTACATGATCCTTCTTAGCGCAGATGTGGAGACGTGCACTAAAATGGTATAATTTGTGGTTCAGACGCGGCCTCCCCGGGCGGGCGCTCGGACCGCTCGCGGCACGAGGAGGTCCCCGCTTCCCCTGGGATGCTCACCGCCGCACAGGTGGCCAGGAGACTCCGGATGGAAAATGAAAGATTACAGGTAGAGGTATAATAAGCTTATACACAAACAAATTTTGGGTTACCGGATCAGTATTTAACCGATTGATTGGTTTTGCTGTAAGAACGGCTTTTGAGCTTACGCTTTTGGGTTTCTGGGGTCAGCAGTTGAATTATGAGCTTTGATGTAGTTTGTGTATTGATGCTGAAATAGTCTAATACTTGCCTACATAATCACACTAATATTATAAAGGCGAAAGTGTGTGTGTGTGTTTATATGTTTGTTACTTCTTGACGCTCAAACGGCTGGGCCAATTTTAATAAAATATTGTATGAAGGTAGCTGACACCTTGGATTAACAATTATAGGCTTTTTATCCCGATATTCCCACGATATCGACATTTACTCGGGTGAAACCGCGGGGGCAGCTGGTATACTTCATAAAAATCTAAAAATTCATTCATTCACTGACAGCAAACTCATACCCTAACTAAACCACTGGGTCTGAAAGCATAAAATTTTGCACAAGAAAGACTAACGATGGATTTCTGAAACATGATCCCCTTAATAGGATAAAAGCTTGTATGGAAGTTCGTAATTATTGCTGATGAGAAATCCCATCTGGCACAGAGCTTGTACTCTGATAAGAACCGATGACTAATCATAGGTTAACTTTGACTCGACCGTTATTGTGCTTACGCCATAATAATATACCATTGTTTACTTTCTTCTTGTTTTCTTTCTTTCTTTCTATGTTTTCTTTCTTCTTTCTTTCATCTTTTTTCTTTCTGTTTTGTTTCTTTATTTTACTTTTTATTTACTTTCAGGACTTGCAAATGCAAGTCCTGAAAGTAAATAAAAAAACGACTTGCATTTATTCTGTTGCAAGAATAAATGCAAGTCCGTAAAGTAAATAATAAAATAAAATAATGACAAGTCCTGGGGCCCTAAAAAGGCCGCACTTTGGCAGATTCAGAAAAGGATAACATTGTGAATCATAATAGACTGAACTGATTGAACTGTTAAGTTGTAATCTAATAATCTATTAATCGTATCAAATCCCATTGGTGAAGGATTTTTCAGTTATTTTTTTTTTGTCTGTGCTAAAATACCAGTCAATCCAATCCAAATCCAATCCCAATCTCTTTGATTATACCTACGTAGTGCAGCGAAAAAAACAAAAACACGGACTGTCTTCGCCATATTATGATTCATAACGTTATCCTTTTATGATTCTGCCAAAGTGGCCTTTTTAAACCATGAATTGACTACTGAATCGATTTCAGTAACTTTAAATAGAGTTTTAGGAATTTAATTAAAATGAAAGAATAATCAAGAGATTAAAAGTTTAACAAAGGAATTATTTTTAATCAAAACAATTAAGTTACAAAATACAAAACAGAGAAGTTATTAATTAAGTTACCTAATGGGGAACTAATAGTAAAGCGCGCGCCGCCGCCGTCGCGCCGGGTTCGGGGGAATGAGCCTGTGGTCAGTGACCACTGGTCTCACTGCGCGTCGTCTTATGGACTCGGTCACGTCATACTCCTGGCTGGCTGAGGGGTATAGTTCCCAAACTATACCCCTCCAGCCAGCCAGGAGTATGCAGCTAACACAAGTATTTAAAAAAAAAAAATGTATTTTGCCATACAGACCGCCGATTGAGCCAAAGAAAATTGAATGTTTTTCAATACAATAATAATAAGTTATAATAATTATTAATTTATATGATTTAGTTGAATAAAGTAATAATAATAATATAATTTTAAATACATAAAATAATGCTAGGGTCAACACGATTTTCTTAATAATAGTAGTTAGCTTTAAAAATAATAAGTTTTGGTCATTTTAATAAGCTTGCGTCTTGCGTTAATTATGTTACTTAGGGATGAGATGTTTAGGGATACCTCCCCAGTTGGGCGCCAGGGTGCTAAAATCAGCCTGCCCAATTTTTGTGTTTTATTTTTTTAATTTAATACTTAAGTAGGTACAAGTAGCGGCACGTAAGTTAGTAAGAGTTTTTGTAGTGGGGGAAGTTTGCGCACGCAGAATTTCATACATTTTTATATGCGCGAACTTCCCCCACTACCAAAATCTCTTGCCAAGTTACGTGCCGGTAACTATACTTACCATAAAATTAGGTAGGTACATTTTAAAACATCAAATTTAAGTTTTCCGGTATTTTAAATCGGCAATATTTTTTATGATATCGTCTGTTTAGTTATCAACTTTCAATTCGATAGGTGGGTAGGTGTACACTATAGCCAAATTTCTCAATCTATCTTGACTTAAGTCATAGTTAATCGTAAGTAGTTTTTATTACTTTAAATTTCGAGAAGGTTTACGCATGGTACGTGTAGTATAAGGCCTGAAACTGCGTTAAGCGGGCGCCCGCGCGGTTTCATACAAAAGTGCTCCGTCGCGGGGACCCGCGCGGGGACCCGCGCGGGCGTCCGTCACGGGGAGGCGCGCCCCGCACCCACGCAACGGGGCTAAAAAACGGGGTTAAAATTGAACTAGCTACACTGCGTAAATAAAATAATCCGGTCTCTGCGACGGGTACCCACTACGGGGACCGTCGCGTTCCAACGGAGCCCACCCGCGTGTCCACGCGCATAGACACGCGACGGTTGCCCGTCGCGGGCGCCCGCTTAACGCAGTTTCGACCCTAAGGATTGGCTTGCGCCCCCTAAGACCCTGCGCCTGGATGCCACGCACCCCTTGCATCCCCGGGTAAAGACGGCCCTGTTTCTCCCGAAGCAAGATGCGTGATGTTTCTAAAACTCTAAATTACAAAATTGGCGGGAAGGACAGTTCTATAAAAGTATATCTCTCCAATAAACTGTCATTAGTGATTCTATCAACGTTCAAGGATCATTTTTTTACTTAACCTTTTTCCACTAGACTGGACTTCGGCTGACGTTAAATAAGATACCGGGGTTTATTACTCTCTTGGTGGACCTTTGGGAAGTCGATTACGTTAATACATAACTATTTCATGATATTCGACTGTCCATATAGGATACGTGAGATGAGAACATACTTTTGTTACCTTTATTGGTTTCTGATACTCGATGGTTGTCGTTATCACGTGTTATGAGATATTAGATTCCAATGAGCCACTTGGTTTCAGTTCCATGATTTTATTCATGGTGTCTTTATCTGATCTCAAAAAAGCTTCGCGGTCAGCAAGCGAGGTCATCTAATCTAATCTAAGGTCATATATAATTAAATTCTTGCACACATATTTACACACATATTTCAAACAATTTACCTTGACTGACCTGTAAAAAAAGTAACGTAAGGTTTACCTACCTGACTCGCATAAAAAATACCATCAAAATTTTATCGCATTTAATCAGCATCTTGGAGTACTTACTTCCCTATAAACTCCTTTAACTTAAGCCACATAGGTAAGGCAATTTTGAAAACCATAAAATGAATAGATTTTTCTATTTTATTATAGGGAGATGAATATTTACTTTATAGATAAATGAAGTACTTATGTAGTACATCATCATCCTATTGATCTTGTTTGTTTTGGGAATGGCGTAGTACTTATATCTTCTTCTTTCATACAAAATCCATTAACCCAGTTTTAAACCTAGCTTTTGAACCATATTATATTTCACACAATCCCTTAATCGTTTCTCTATTCGTGTTGTATGTTTGTCTATATACCTAATCTTTGGAAGGTACAGTTTAGTATTTTCCTCCAGGCTGAGCTAACACGAGTGCGTCGCCTTCTGGTGGCAGCCGCAGAAAGAGGTGAAGCCGGCAGCGCATTACTGGAGCGAGCCAAGTCAGATACACAGGATGGACCACAACTAGACCCTCAACAGCTTGAGAAGGAACTGCTGCTGGCTAGGGAAGCTGTTAACTGTAAGTGATAAATGATAAATGATTTATTTTCTGTAAGTAGGTTTTTACAAACACTTTTACACGTCATCATATTTTTTAAACTAGATGTGGTCGGCGTTTCCTATCTGACTACTCTGAGAAGAAAGGCCGAAACAAACTCAGAGGTCACAGTCTCTTTTAAAGTCCAGACAAAATCTTGGTCAGATCGTGTGAAGACCATGTAGATTGATGTCTGAAATGGTCTTTTGAGGAAAGAACCACACAGATTGAGTGGACCTGTCCAGTCAGTGGACGCATTTGTCAGTAACCGTGCAGCTCAACTCAGAACTTAAGGAGCTCAACGATTCGACGAATAATACCAAAGACAGGACATTTGGGTAGGCCGCATAAACTACTCAAACTTCCAGACCATGATTAAAATGAAAACAATGACCCACATAGTCCTCAAATTCACAATAATTAAAATAATATAATACTTTATACAGTAAATGTGCATGTCATTGTTTAAGTAAATAGATACTTAAAATAATAATAATAATAAAGTGTAAAATAGCAAAATAACATTCACTGTGTAAACCTGTTGGAGCAGCTCAATCCCAAGCCTTTTTGTCCTCAATATAGTCTTTTACAGTATAATAGGCTTTCTGGCATAGTTTTCGCTTTATAAAAGATTTGAGTTTATTAAGGCTTAGTTCTTGAATGTGGCTAGGAAGTTTATTATAAAAACGTATACATTGGCATCTAAACGAGCCACCTATTTTCTTGAGCCTTGTTGTATGAACAACAAATTTGTGTTTGTTCCTAGTATTTATATTATGGATATCACTGTATTTTTTAAACAGATTAATATTTTTATGTGCATACAAAAGATTATCATAAATGTACTGAGAAGGCACAGTCATTATATTAATCTCTTTAAATTTGTCTCTGAGGGAGTGTCTGGGACTTAATTTATAAATGGAACGAATTGCCTTTTTTTGTAAAATAAAAATTGTCTGAATATCGGCGGCATTTCCCCACAACAGAATACCGTACGACATCACACTATGAAAATAACTAAAGTAAACTAAACGGGCTGTCTCTAAATCAGTCAAATCACGAATTTTCCTAACGGCGTATGCTGCAGAGCTAAGCTTTTTTGACAATTTATCTATATGGGGGCCCCATTGAAGCTTGGCATCCAACGTTATGCCTAAGAATACTGTGGTATTTCCGGGTTGTAACTCTTCATCCTTAATGAGAACACTAGTTTCTACTTGTCTAACGTGGGGTATCGTAAACTTAATACATTTCGTTTTTTTTTCCGTTAAGAAGTAGGTTATTGACATTAAACCAGTTAACTACTTTTGCAAGGGCGTTATTTACATAGTCAGTAACCAGCTGCTGACGTTTGATTTTAAACAAAAGAGAAGTGTCATCTGCAAACAATACTATATCATGATTATCCTTCAAGCAAGATTATCTTGCAAGTCATTAATATAAATAAGGAACAAGAAAGGACCAAGAATTGAGCCCTGGGGGACCCCCATTCTTACTACAGATCCGGGTGACCTTTTTCCGTTAACATCAACTCTCTGAATCCTATCACTCAAGTAAGAAGTAAGAAGATCCAGAGAGGCGTTCCGGATTCCGTAGTGGTGCAGTTTCCTGATTAATGTTTCATGAAGAACACAATCGAATGCCTTGGACAAATCGCAAAAGACGCCCAAGGCATCGCATTTGTCCTCCCATGCATTATAAATATGTCCTAAAAGTTCAACTCCTGCATCGGTAGTCGAACGACCCCTTGTAAAACCGAACTGTTTGTTATGCAGTAATTTATTTTTATTAAAAAATCTTTGCAATTGATTTAAAATAAGTTTTTCAAAAATTTTACTAAAGGTATATAGTACTGAAATAGGTCTATAATTAGTAGGGTCTGATGTACTACCCGATTTAAACAACGGTATTATTTTACTGTTTTTCATAAGATCAGAAAACTCACCACGGTCAATACAATTATCAAATATAACAGCTAAAGTAGGTGCTACAATGTTTATAATCGACTTAGCAACATCCACAGAATTACTCCATAGATCTGCGGTCTTTTTAACATTTAACGTGTGAAAGGTTTTAATTATATCGTTACAGGTTACATATTCAAAGTGAAATTCAGAATCACAAACTGAAACGTTTTCTTTAAGTAAAGACTCTGCGGCAGCGGGTGATGAGTTAAGAGATTTAGTAGTTGATACTGGAATCTCTGCAAAGAAATTTTCAAAGGCCGCGGCGACTTGAGAATCTGATTTAATTATATTGTCATCAATAGCAAGGCTGTAGTCACTACTTCGGGTGCATGACCTTCCCGTTTCTCTATTAATGACATTCCAAGTCGTTTTAATAATGTTACTACTATTTTTAATTTTAGAACTCAAATAACGTGACTTGGCAATACTACAAACTTTTTTAAATATTTTAGAATAATTCTTAACATACAAATTAATTTCAGCAGTGTTTATACAAATCCGTTCTTCATATAATTCATAAAGCCGTTTTCTACTTTTATGTATACCAATAGTGGCCCAGTCACTGAAGGAAGCGTTACTATTAACCGATAATGTTTTTGGAATAAAAGTGTTATCAAATTGTGTGCAATACATATTAAAAAAATCATTATATTGTTGATTAGGGTCATCATTAGTGAACAAAAGTGGTAATTTACCCAAGAGTTTAGTTTTAAATGTTTCCAAGCGATTAGTTGTTTTTGGGTTAACAGTGATATCTTTTTACCCGACTGCGTCAGAAGGAGGGTTATGTTTTTCGAGTGTATGTATGTATGTATGTATGTATATTTCTTTGGCACGCTCTGCAGCCTAAACGGCTTGATCGATTTCAGCTTGAGAGGTGCCGTTAGATTCGTCTTAATTGTGAGAGTGACACTGGGTATATTAAAATTGAAAAAAAATTAAAATGGCCGATTTTTGGCGCAATATGTTTTCAAAAAAAAAAAAATTTTTTTTCTCGAAACCTATCGAGTGGGGTATCAAAATAAAGGGTTTTAAAAGGTGATTACAAAAATATATATACTTTATATGGTTAAAAGTAATTCGAAGTGACAAATCGTAAAAAACACGTACCAAGAACTAAATCGTTTGCGAAATCTTTCACATTTGTAAACTAAAAAGCTGGAAATAAAAAAAGTAATTTAAAAAATAAAAAAACCCGACTGCGAAACTGAAAAGCTACAAACAAGCCCATTTTAAATTAAATAAAAGTTGAAAGCAGGCGGGACCCATTTGAATTTGAAAATATAATGATAAAGATATGGGTCCCGCCTGCTTCCAACTTTTATTTAATTTAAAATGGGCTTGTTTGTAGCTTTTCAGTTTCGCAGTCGGGTTTTTTTATTTTTTAAATTACTTTTTTTATTTAGTAACTTTTTTGTTGTGATTTGGAATACTGATCAATTGTCCGCAATGATCCGAGTCTATTAGGTTAATAATTTCTTTGTGGGTCGGTATAACATCTGTATAAATGTTATCTAGGCATGTGGCACTAGTAGGAGTTATTCTAGTGGGCTCCAAAAATTACTTACTTATCTGCAGATACTTTAGTTTATCTGCAGGTTTTCATTATAAATAGATTTTTGATGACAGTATTTTCCACCCTACAAAATCAGGCTAATCTTGTCACGAGAATGAGCTTGCATTTTCGCAAAGTTCGTACCGACAAGAGTGTTGAAAACAACATGTTTTCGTAATAGATAGGGCAAACATCCGCAAGCACGAAATATACGATGTGTTAAGGTGAATGCACCAACCAGCCCGCGAAATTCGAATTTTCTTACGTTTTTTGCAATTTGCAGGCCAGTGCTAGGTGGTATGTTGATTAAAATATTATTCGCGGCTGTAAGACATATGTAGTTACAGAATTATAATCATCAAAATCAACAATAAAACGCTCTAAGTTCATAAAGCTGTAGGAATTACTTTTTCTGTTTTTTTTTTGTTCTTACACCTTTATGTAGTTGGAGGGTTGTATTGGTGATTTTGATGATTATAATTCTGTAACTACATACGTCTTACAGCCGCGAATAATATTTTAGTCAACATACAACCTAGCACTGGCCTGAAAATTGCAAAAAAAAGCAAGAAATTTTGAATTTCGCGGGCTGGGTGGAGCATACCCCTTAACTGATTATCATGCAATAGATTCTTGATTAGAGAAACTGTCGAGAAACTGTTACCATCTCACCGTGAAAACTTAGGTGAAGCGAGCTGTCCATAGCTGGCGAAGCCCCTACAAAAAGAATCCGCTAACGTCACTGCGTGTGCCCCAGGAGCTCCTAGTATGAAGCCTATGCTAAAAAAGGCACCGAATAGGGCTGATGATGAGGTGCAAAGGAGGAAGCGCCGATCGCGAACTAACAAGAACCGCTGCGGCAAAGCTCCTATGGAGGCCGAAGTCAGCTTGCGTGCCGCAAAGCCGAACACACCGGTGTACATCTCCTACACTACACCACTAAGGCGGAGGACATCGTGGAGTACGTGCGACAGAAGACTAAGTACACGCCGAGGGTGCAGTTACTGGAGTCGCACCACAACGACAACTTCAAGGCGTTCGTGGTGCGCGTGCCGAATTGCTATTTATCCATCGTTATGGAAGAAGACTTCTGGGGGCCTAAAAAGGCCACTTTGGCAGACTCATATAAGGATAACATTATGAATTATAATATGGCGAAGACAGTTTTTTCTTTTTTTCGCTGCACTACGTAAGTACAATCAAAGAGATTGGGATTGGATTTGGATTGGATTGATTTTTATTTTAGCACAGACAAAAAATATAACTGAAAAATCCTTCACCAATGGGATTTGAAACGATAACTTAACTGTCCATTACGATTCATAATGTTATCCTTTTATGAATCTGCCAAAGTGGTCGCTTCCGCGGACGAGTACCACAGAACTGCACAAGAGTTACCTGGTGAAGTACTGTTTTTTAATAAAAATATGTATGTTTAGGTTAAGGTATTTATAAAAGGGCCTGCGTCGCCTGAAATAAATAAATAAAATAAATAGTGTCAATCCCAAGCATCAGGTGGACGGTTAGATCACATCACCTAAGATTTCATGGTGATTTTTTTATAGAATTGACCGGCTGATCTGCCATGAATACGGCTATTGACAATGTGAAGTTTAAACATTTAAAAAATTGCACTCGCAAGAAGTACATCTTAAAAATATAGAGGCTAAGAGAGAGACAGAGATAGAGAGAGTTATATCTTTCATGTCTCTCATGTAACGAAATGTGCCTAAACATGACGCGTCTTTAAAATTTTACTCTCAATTCTCGTTCAATTATCGAATCACCGCCTAAGAAGTCTGACTTTAACAAATGAAATACAGATCAAAAACTGTAGAAACCCGTAATTTCCCACACGATAACTTGGCTATCGTCACAAATGACATAAAAGTGTTTCCATTCTGACAGTTAGCAAACAAGCATTAAGATTATACAGTGTCCAGCCACGTTCAGCCATTATTCCACAGAAAATATTTCTAAAAACATATATCAAACTACATATTTCCCAAAAACATAATGGTCGGGTTTATGTCGGGTAATACTTTGCTAAAGAAATTAATGGCGACATTACACTAGCCATTATATTTTTATGGCATTAGTTTGTTAAAGACATTAATACTAGTATTAAACTTAGCTATTATAGTCAAAAGTGAAGTTTGCTGTAGAATGAAGTTATAAGTTATTAAAGATTAGTTATAGCCAATATTAAAAAGTCATTACGAATATGAAAAGTGTAAAGTAATAAGAAGTAATAACAGTGATGAAACTATTGAATTTTACTGGCTGAATGTTTAAATCTATTCGTGGAAAATGTCGATTTATGAAAGCTTACGGGGCCGTCATGTTAAACCGATAAGTCTGCATATCATACGTGACAAAAACTGACATAATATTTGCTAAAGCTTTAGTGACCGTACTAGTGAATTAATACAGCAGAGTTTTACTAGAAATCCTTTGAAATTGTTTGACTGTAAATAGGTACTAAATAAACATAACTTAGGCAGGTAGTATCTTACAAAATTTACCCAAGCAAGGTATTATGCTAGGGTTGGTTTATATCTATATAGAAACCAACCCTAGCAGAATACCTTTGAATAGAACATTCTAATATATAAAGAACTTACACCTACAGTGGCTTTAACTCAATAATCCGATTCGATCCCACAAAAGTGGGCAATTTGTTGAGTGCCGCCCGATGCCGGAGAAGCGTGAGTAAGCCGACATTTTGATAAACTATGCTCATAATATCTCGCAAGGTACAATGCCTTACAGACCCAAATCAGTAAACGGGTCACGTCCCTCTAAGGGTGTGCTCCTGTTACTTGGACTGACATTTTCACTAATGTCATTATGCTGACGAAAGTTGTCAGAAACGCGTCGGCCGTATATGTTTTGGCAGACGGTATACCATGTTTTGGATTCGTTATTCATTAAGTTTAAGTGGCCCGTGGGCAGACAAGTGTGAATTACATGAATATGTTGTGTATCTCGAGTGTCAAATAAGGATAAATAATTCGTATCGTATCATTCTATGTAGGGTGTTTATTAGGTGAAAATAATTCCAGTATCTTTGATGTTAACTCATCAATCATGTTTAACACAGCGGTGTAATATAAATTCACCAATTATATGCCATGACTTGAACTTAAGATAGCAATGTCTTTATTTGCATCGTATGCTAAAAAGATTTTGAAAGTTAATATTGCTCTGAAGTTTAAAACTATTTTACTGAAAATAGCTTTAAATAAGCTATTTCAGAAGTTTAACGAGCTAGACAGCAACTTCTCCAATTTATCTAAGTTAGAGCACAGTTTTGAATTTTATTCGTTTTATTACATTCTGCATATTGAATTTCCATTGGCCTCATTTTACGTACGCCATTATCGGATAAGTAGGTCACTATACCAATCATCTTTAGGCCTACGTTACTTGCAATTGTGAGAAATTGGTAGTATTTAACTTTACTTAAATAAATTCGAGACAACTATAATCAACGGGTTTATTAATTAATTATTTTACAATATAGGTTATTATACTCTTTGAATATAGGTATAGGTGCAAGTACAAGAAAATAACAATCAAAGTGAGTGTGATGATAGTGAACTATCCAAAATCCGAAAGCCCAAGAGCCGCTCCGCTTGTGCTTCGCCGTTATAAAGCCTCTGGTGCCCCCTCTCCAGGAACCTCAGCAATATGAAGCTGCCTTCGTTGTGGTGCCAGTTTCTTCGCTGTCGTTCCCAGATGGCGCTCCAAGTGCAATGTTGCCAACACGGCCATGCTGCATGGTGCCTGCCCCAGGCACCTCACGAGTCTGGATAGGATACTGAAATCAAAATATGTCCATGTTAAAATACAAACAGATAAAAGCATTCTTAAGAACGGGCACCAGAAGAGAAAGTATTGCGCACTTATAATTCATGCATTGCAATGCCACTTCCTGCACCTAAAGGGACTTGCCACACTTAGGAGACCAGGTTTACAGCTGACATATCACTTGCACTCGAAGAGTATTTCACTCACTCAAGCGTACCAAGTTGATCTTGTGCGAAGCAAAGCAAAGCATTCCATCTCAACATAATGTGCAATACAACAATTAATGCGGTACATATTAAATATAGGTAGGTACAGTATTCTATCTAGGCTCGCTAACTCAAAGGAGAAATTAATTTGACATACTATTCAGGGAATACTAAAGAGATTTTTACTAAATACGGTTTTTTTTTTAACATTATTGGCAAATAAACAATAAAACAATTCTATTATAAATACCTTGCCAACACGGTTTTTATTATTTACTTTCCTTTGCTATATAAATTCATTCCATGCTCCAATCATCAATATTAATCCACGGTCTCATATTTTCCGCTGCGGCTACTCCATTATACATTTTAGAGCTCCTTTGACTACCTCTTAAATCTGATATTTCGTATCTATCGTTCTCCAGGATTTTCCTTATTCGAAATGGGCCTTTGAAAGCAGGCAATAGTTTTCGACTTTGACCATCATTACTTTGACTTTGTATTTTGACCAATACCAAGTCCCCTTCTTTATACCGTTTGGCTTTGATTCGCGTTTTGTCGAATCTTTTCTTTTGATCCTCTGCACTGGCCTTAATATTTTCGTCCACCATTTCGCGCAACTTTGACATGTCTACCAATGGTTCGCTATCAAGATCTGGGGCTAGACTATCACTATCCATACGTAACCTATAACCGAACATTACCTCACTAGGAACGGCTTGAGTAGTTTTATGTATCGTACTATTAAGTCCCTGTTGTAATGCTTTAATGCACTCATCCCACCTATTATCATTAGTATCCGCACCCATAGTTTTTAAGGCTTCTAAAATGGTTTTGTTAAACCGTTCCGCCTGTCCGTTGGCGCGAGGTACTCCTGTCGCTACGATATGTAACCTAATATTTCTGTTTAAACAGTACTGAGAAAATTGACTTGAAGTGAAACAAGAACCTGCATCACTAATGATCCTTCTAGGGTTTCCAAATATTTTAGATAAACGTTCTAATTCTTTAATCACTCCAGTCGCATTCGTTTTACGTACAGCACATATAAATACAAATTTTGTGAACGAATCTACAATTACCAATAAATATTTATTTTTGTTTCTAGTTGTTACGAAAGGTCCTAAATGGTCAACATGGAGGGTGTGGAAAGGTTGTGCATACTTTGGCAGAGGGTACAGTTGTCCCTCTTTTGCCCCTCCCTTATTTTTAAAATATATACAGTTCAAACAATTTTTAATATACTTTTTTACAATATAACGCAGACGTCGAAACCAATACCGAGTACGTATACGCTCAACACACTTGTCTACAGAAAAATGACCCAAATCATCATGATTACATTTTATGATTTGCCAAATACATTTCTTTGGAACGACCCATCTACGTCCCTGACTAGTTCTCCTATAAACTTTTCCGCCTAAAAGTTCAAAATTGTTAAAAATATCTTTATGTTCGTCGGCCTCTCCTGATGCCAATATATCCCTTATTCTTACTATCTCCGAGTCTTGCACCTGTACTGTCAACAACCAATCTGCCTCTGTAATTGACATAATTATCTCAGATTCAGATTGTTCACCGGATGGCACGGGATTCCGGCTTAAGGCATCCACGTGCTGCATCTGGGATCCTTCCCTATGAACTATTTCAAACGAGAACTCTTGAGTCGATAGGACCCATCGCGCTATTCGCGGGATAATATCCTTTTTAGTTAAGGCGTACCTAACCGCACTACAGTCAGTAATAATTCGGAATGGTTTACCTAACAAGTACAATCGAAATTTTTGAAGACTACATACGACTGCTAACAATTCTAATTCAAAGGAATGATATTTCTTTTCATCTTCCTTAGTTTGTCTACTATAATAATGTACGACCTTTTCACCCTCATCATCGATCTGGGTAAGTATACCGGCGATACCGTCCCTACTTGCGTCTGTATACAGAACCTTGTCTTTATTGGGGTCAAAAATAGCCAAAATGCTTTCAGAGGTTAATTTATCTCTTAAAATATGGAACGCCCGATTTTGTACATCATCCCATACCCAGACTGCATCTTTCTTCAACAGTTTTGTAAGTGGTGCTGATAAAACGGCGCAATGTCGTATGAACTTACGAAAATAACTAATTAGCCCTAAAAACTGTCGAAGCTGATGAACAGTTTTGGGTATTGGGAAATTCCTAACCGCTTCTAATTTTGACTCGTTTGGCATAATGTACCCTGGTTTAATTTTATAACCTAAAAATTCGATTTCGTTTTTAAAGAAGTGGCACTTTTTTAGATTTAGTGTCAAACCGTTCATTCTAAATATCTGTAATACCTGTTCTAATAATCTGATATTTTCTGCTACTGTTTCAGTAACGAGATAAACGTCATCCAAATAAATAATAACATTGCCGAATCTCAAATTACCAAGTACTTTGTTCATCATCTGCTGAAAACATGACGGAGCGTTTGCCAAACCGAACGGTAGTCTTAGAAACTCATAATGACCGTCTTCTGTAATGAAAGCTGTTTTATCTATAGAATCTTTATGTAATAAAATCTGATAATACCCACTTTTTAAGTCTAGACTTGTAAAACACTTATGTCCTTGAAGCCTATCTAACAAATCTTCAATCCGGGGCATAGGGTATTTATCCTTGATTGTAATTTTATTTAACATCCTATAGTCAATGCAGAGCCTTTTTTCGCCATTTTTTTTATCAACTAAAAGGGCTGGACTGGCATATGGGGAATTACTATCTCGTACAATTTTATTTTCTACTAATTCCTTTACTATTTCCCTAATTGTCTGCCTATCCGAATACGAAGTTCTAAAGGGTCTGCATTGAACCGGTTGTGAACTTGATAAGTTAATTATCATTTCGTAATTGTTAACTTTTCCAAGTTCTTTTATACTTGAAGCAACACAATCACTGTATCGATTAAACAAAGCCAATAATTCATTTTGATGTGTACATGTATCTAAATCTACAGCGGCTATATTATTACAAAATTCTGTAAGTTTACTCGCGCATTGAAATGTCAATTGGTCGCCTACACGCGAGTACAGTAAATCAGATCGTTCAGTCACATTTCTTCCAATCAATATATCGCAACCAACCATATCATCCAAAACGTACATATCTATATCACTCAAAAAGATAGAATCTAAAAAAAGACTAACCGTAACCTTTTTATTTACGTATTTATAAGTTTGCTTAGAAAATCCTTGTAAAACGACGGGTGAGGGTAGTGCGATATATGGTAAAGAAATTTTATCCGCTAAAGATTCGGATATTAACGAGCAACTACTACCTGTATCAATAAATGCTTCGTGCCAATTATTTAATATTTTAACTTTTTTAATAAACTTATTGCGTGGGTCGGTACAAATAAATTTAGTTTCTTGTTCAGGTTTCACTACAGGTTTCGTTAAATTTTTCTTATGGTAACAACTCGATTCTACGTGCCCTCTTTTCCCACAATATTCACACTTATTTGCATCGCATTGGTTCCTCTTATGGTTACCCCCACAATTATAACATTTAATTATTTTTCGACTAAAATCTTGTCCAACACTGGAGGAGGACGGTTGGCTTGCAACGGCTGAGTTTGCGGATACAGGGGTTCGATTTACGGATGTTGATTGACTATGCGTTGTTGGTTTAACCTGTATGTCCCGTGAACTGCTTTCTTGTCTTACATTTTTCTTGTAAACACGCCCGTGCAAATAACTAGCTAAATCATCACTGGTTTTAAAATTAATAGCTTCTATAGACGCGCCGATATTGTGGTCACCTATGTTTCCTACTATAATTGAAATAATATCCTGTTCAGAAAAATTCAAACATAAACGATCTATCTTGCATTTTTGCTCAAAGTAAAATTCATACAGGGATTGGTTTTCGATAGGTTTTTTATCCATGATTTCTTTTAAAAGATCGAACATATTTCTACGTATTTGGAAACTACCTGACAATTTTAACCTCCAGTCGTCCCATTTCCATGCGGGCCACCGCTTTTCTGTACGTAATAATGAATCATACCATACTTTAGCCGATCCTTTTAATTTATTCAAAGCTTGATAGCGAATCATTTTATCAGACCATGAAAAAGTATTTGCGTAAGATTGAATAATGCTAAGCCAGGTGTCTATATCATCTTTTATTGGATCAAAATCTGGTATAAAATTGTTCAAAGTAATAGAATTTGTATTACTCACTGTCTCGGTGTAATTATGAGATACCTTATCCTTTCGCCTTGGTGGCGGCGAAGGCGTCCTGCTGGCGCTGGAACTAGAAGAAGAGGTGGAGCGGGCACGCTTTCGCTTGGAACGCTTACTACTGCTACCTCGCTTTTGTTTACCCATGGCATGAAAGTTGTTTGTCACTTCTGATGTGAGAAATTGGTAGTATTTAACTTTACTTAAATAAATTCGAGACAACTATAATCAACGGGTTTATTAATTAATTATTTTACAATATAGGTTATTATACTCTTTGAATATAGGTATAGGTGCAAGTACAAGAAAATAACAATCAAAGTGAGTGTGATGATAGTGAACTATCCAAAATCCGAAAGCCCAAGAGCCGCTCCGCTTGTGCTTCGCCGTTATAAAGCCTCTGGTGCCCCCTCTCCAGGAACCTCAGCACTATGAAGCTGCCTTCGTTGTGGTGCCAGTTTCTTCGCTGTCGTTCCCAGATGGCGCTCCAAGTGCAATGTTGCCAACACAATGGTAGTCAAACCGATGAAGTAAAAAATATAAAAGTTCGCGGTTTCGCAAACAATATCGATTAAAAGTTATGACAAATTCAATCAAAGTATAACTTCATCGGAACAATTTTAGCGAGCTAGATAGAATTATAAATGGTTCAATCATAATTTGAAATGTTATGTCAAGTTAGACAGTATCGTTTACGTCGGCTACAGTTGGGCCTGCCTCGTCTCCACTCGTGGTCGATCGATGGAAGGCAAGCAAAATAATGAAGTCACGTTCAGCGGTTGTATCAAGTAAATAAGCAGAACACTTTGATGTGCTGTCGGTCTAGTCGCAAACTTGTTTCATTATCGTATACCTATACGATATACGAAATTACTTCGTCCAAATTAAAGATGGCTTTACTACCTACTAGAGTCTACTTTTATTTGGACGAAATAATTTGCTCGATGGCAGTTTTTCTGTTATTTTGAGTAAAGAAAGTAGGTAGTTATATTTATGTCGCTAGTAAGTTTTCCTAGAACTAGAACGAAACGTTAGAACATTTATTGAGACAACATTGACTAAAATGTTACTTCTCCACGTAGGTATCTTCTGTAGTATCAGCTTGCATTACGTAAGGTCGACTTTTGCAGACAACCTTTGCAATACCTGCTCTGTCTAAATTATAACAATCACAGCCACATGGTTCAATAACTTTAGTTCATAATATATTAAATTCTTTGGTATATAGGTTTAATGCCTATTTTATAAAGTAAGGATTTAAATTAAATACGAAAAGAAAGGTACACAGTACATATGAAGTGGGTATACATAAGCAAACAAACACAACAAGAACAAACGGCCGCATATTTGAATTGGCCCTACGTACAAAGGTATACCTAATATGTTTGCCTTATGTAACTGTTCCACGTGATCGATGAAACCACAAGCAAAGGGCTGTTGCCTGACTACGCACAAACCACACTAATCCACTAACTAAGTTTAGTAACATACCTACTGAATTATTATTACGTCACTCGTCAATCGAACACCAAAGTATTCGAAGGTGAACCTTCGACTAATTCCCGAAAGTGCAAAAACCCAAAAATTCATGAACTTTATGATTGCCAATAAAATCTGAGCCCGGAACCGACATCCAATTTCGAAACTTCTAAAGTGATGGCAATCATCAAAACGATCGACAGTCTCTAGAATCGTTTGAAAAAACAGTAAAATGTAGATCAATCTCGGATGTGTTTTATTTTCCTATCAAACGTAGGAAACGTACAAATGTCCGAGTTGAGAGGATCCGCATAGAGAGCGGAGCGACAAAGGCCACAGGTTCCCAAAGCGAGCAGCTTCGCTCAAAAAGTTTGATTCGCTCGGGATTAAGGCATGGCTCTCGCTAGTGTATCTCCTCATACAAGCTTGTGTGTCGCTTACTAGACCATTCGATTCATACCATGTATTTCAAAACAAATGTACCTACATTTTATTCTCTACGATAACTTTGCTCACAGCAAATAAGTTCAAGAAATCCTTGTTCTTTTCACTAAGTAAGGCTTTTGGGTACACGTAAAATTAGTTCTTTATTGACTTTGTATAAAGTAAAACATTTTGTTTCAGCTTTGAAGGCAGACAAAAAGCGGTTGAAAGCGGAGAAATTTGATTTACTAAACCAAATGAAACAACTCTACGCCACCCTCGAAGACAAAGAGAAAGAGCTACGAGACTTCATAAGAAACTATGAACAGGTTAAATTTAATAATTTTGTATTACAAGACCGAATATTAGCACAACAAGTAATCCAATAATGTCGTTAAATGGTGCGAGGCAAATGCGTTGTCACGTAAAAAGGTTTGTTACCTCCGAGGCAGGGTTACAAAATTATAAATAGATGGGTAGGTCTTTTGTTCCAAAATATTCCAGTACCATTAACGTAGTCATTACTGTGTGAAGCCAACATTGTGGTCACTCAATTTATTATGCCATATCTTTTGATCTAGCAACGTTTGCAAGGCTCATTATGCTTGGATAGGATCTAGGTCACACAGAACTTGGCCAGTTGTTTCCCTTCCCAGCTTAAAGAATTTTATACATACAGAAAGTTCTCGGCGAATGCTCTCATATCATAAGTTATTCTCCTACATTGTTCTCAGCTACTGAGAGTCTGGTAGCCTTTTTCTTTTTTATTAAGTTCTAAGTTTTAATATTTATTCATGAAGACTTGAGTTTCAGTCGCGTTGACTTGAGTTTGAGCTTGAGTCTTCAGAAAATCATCAAGTCCAACTACGTTGTTAATATTCTTTCCCAACATGTTTCCTTGAACGAAAATTACTTACAATTTAATGTGATTTATTTATGACTTTTTTCACCCTTTCTTTTTCCTCATTCTTTTTCAAATAATGTTTGTGAAAAGTTGATGTTGCAGCTTTCTTTACTGTTTTTGTTATAGTATAGTACCACATTTGTACAGATGCGTTCTCGAGGTGGTGCGTCGTCAGCTTTAGGAGCGGAGCGAGCTGAGCGAGAGCGAGAGCGAGCGGCGCTGCTCCGCCACGCACGCGACGAAGCGGAGCGGTCGCTGCAACTAGCCGCCGCGCTCAGTGCGAGAGATACACAGCTCAGACATGCCAGGGAACAATTGTTTGAGGTAGGCTTACTAAACTAATGAAATGGTGCCTTTGAAACTGTTATACCTAAAAACACATGCTGTATGAAACCGACATGTGTTCGTCGAATTTACATTGTGATATTATAAAATGTGTTTAATTAAACTATGTAAATGAAATGATAATAAACACAATGCTCAAATTCAATAACATTCTCTTTTATCTACTGCGAAATCACTGAAACAATTCCCGAGATAATTCATTTAAAAGCTGTCCATTCTACCGCGGAACTACATCGATTATTATACAAAATTGTTTTTGATGAACAACTTCAGTGATGAAGTGCTTCAACCAATAATAAATAAACTTTTATCGACAGCTCAGTACTATGATGAATAGGTGGCGTGATGTGCGCTCGAACCAAGACCATCCATCACGCGCTTGTGTTAATTACCATTTCAAATTGCTCCGTCTGATCTAAATTGCAGGGAAAATTAAACGCAACTGTTTCCTCGACTTAGTGCTTGTTTTACACGATTTTCCGTTACGCATAATCCGGATATTAACCTGCGACCGCGGAACATTCGATACCATTACGTTGATGCGGGCTCGCGACGGGATGTCCCATTCGAGCGGACAAATCCTGTCCAAATTAAAGCCCCAATCGAAATTAATTGAAGCATTAAAAGGGTGTTTCGATGGAGGTACCTATAACTATAATCGTGTTTGGGATGTGATGGCGGATCGTATCGTGCTGTTACCCTCGAGTGTTGTAAAAGATGATTGAGGGATTACATGACAATGTGCGGTGGCATCCACCTGTTCCAACATCCAACATTATGATTTTGGCTTGCTGGCTGCAGGGTTGTAGTTACCTACGGAATATTGGCAAAATATTGGAAGATGCCATAAACAGCCGGAATGTTCAGCAGTGAATATTTACGGGCGCATAAAATATTGTTGATACCTCTGCTACCATGATGATAATAGAGGGAAAATGTTATACCTTTGTTTTTACTGGGCGCAATTTTGTAGAAGCTAGTAATACATTCCAAAAATATTCAATTTTAATTGTGTACCTACACTACGTATAAATTCATTAGGGTGCAACTGGACTGCGGTCGATCTCGATGACAACTTGATGTTTATGATGATAATATGAAGTGACATATTTTAAGGCGATCAATATCGAAATGGATGACGTCGGTCGATCGTTAGGTATCTAGTTGCAAGTATTTTCATTTATGTTATTTCCACTCATTATAACTTTGAGACTGATAACCGATATCTTTTCATCAAACAAATAGGCACGAAGACAACTGCAAGCAGCGGGTTGTCTGTCAGAAGGTGAGAGCGTGGCCTCTCTCGGCATGGGTCCGCCGATGATGCTGGGGGGACCCTCCGGCTTGATCGGCGATAGGGGAAGCTGCAGTGCCGACTCTGGTGTCAGAGGTGTGTATCTCATCCCAACTTATTGAGCATGTTTTATATTTCCAGAAATATATCTCTATTTTCTTTGCATTCGTTTTATTATGTCGTATTATGACACCGGTAACAATTCGCTATCACAGTGATAAACCCTGAGAGGTTATCTTTGAGTTGCTAAAACCAATTATACATATAAAATAGGCGAAGAGTTTTGGAAATATGTAAATAAATATTAATAATAAAATACCTAATACCAAAAATATATATATATCTTCCGACCTTTGATTATATAAATGTCTAGATGGAGCGTCAAGTGCGCGCAAACGTGTCAAAAAGTGTCGGCCAACTGTTGGCCCACAAGTGCTTACCCGCCGATCAATGCAGATCGTGTCGCTTCACTGTCAATACGTACTACGCGCGCCAAGTAAAAAACAAATATCAGCGACAAAATGACGTTATGTTCTATTAAATTGTGCCGGAATTACAAAGGAAGGATAAAAAATACCAAACACATCACCTACCATCGGTAAGTAACCAAGAAACTACATATTTATTTTTTGTTTTTATGATTATCAAATCACGCCATATTTTATAAGTGTTGCCAGTTTCTTTTTTTTACTCTCCCAACTTAACGTCATTTTTGTGGGTACATATTAGTTGGTTTATTTACGTTTACGTTTATACAATTTCGTTCGTGTCATCATTTCAGCCGAAAGACGTCCACTGCTGGACATAGGCCTCCCCTTCGTTCGTGTACTTTTTCAAAAAACTGGCCAAGCGCGAATCGAATTCGCGTGCAAAGGGTTCCGAACTAAAACATTTTTTTTACAATGTTAATTTTTAAATCGTAGATAATAGCTTTTCCTGGTCAAGACATTTTTTTTAATGTCTTGACTTTAATTATATATATAAAGCGAAAATTTTTCAAAAAACAAATACAAAGAGATGGTCATTGACTTTGTTTTTTTTACACGAACGATCGCTAAGTTAAATGTGTTTAAAATTCATTCCTAATATAAGTTATCTTTCATTTAAAATTTCCAAATACTGCTTAAAATATTATTTTAAATATTGCAATACTTATTTAATTAACTTAGTTGATTTAACCACAACATTCAACCACCCAACTCTAATTAAATTAGTGGTTTTGATTTATTTAAAAAAGTAACAACTGAATAAAAAGACACTAAAACTAAAACACACTAAAACTGAATAACACTACATACATAGATACACCTAAAACTTATCTTATTTAATAAGCCTATTTTTTAATGTGATTTAGGGAGAATGGGAGATGCTGGTATCATTATTTACGCACACAGAGACGAAGACGCACAGTGTAAAACGACGCCTGCACGCACACGTACTTGAAAATGTTGACTCGTTTTCTTTGATACGATTGTAGGGCGACGCTCCATCTAGACATTTATATAATCAAAGCTTCCGACCTGTTTCACTATCTCCGGATTACGCCGGTTAGCACATCTGGCTGATCATTTCAAATGCCTTCTTTCTCATTTTAGAATGTATTTGGTGTACCTATAAGTTGACTTATCTGGAGACGGTAAAACGGGTTCTTGAGCCTTAAAGTATTTGTCACAATCCTCTAGCATTCATTCAAGCCAAAATGGGTAACCTTCTCATCATGGCTTCGATGACAGGTAGCAGCGACGGCGGCGCCACGTCGGTGTGCGGCGGCAACCTGTCCGACTCCACGGCGGAGGGCGCGCCGCCCGCGCTGGACGCGTACGACACGGACGCCGCGTCCCTTGTCTCATCCGCGCACCATATCTATCAATGTAAGTACATTTAGTACGAAGTGTGTCTCTATCCTCGACTCCTGCTGTGCCAATCTGTCCGATACACAACAGGGACCGAACATAATGCTCATGAAAAAATCTTCTTTTAATACGATTACGAGTACTTACCTAGTCCACAGCAACGTAAAATTTTCTCTTTATTTTTCGACTACCTATTTGGGGCTTCGGTTCGGTTGGTAATTTACTTAATACTTAAAATTAAACACAAAATCACGTTCATTAATCCGAATGTCGAATTTTCGTCGTAAATTTTTGATGAATTTAACTTAAACGAATCCCTTTTAACGTTGTTACATCCGCGGCATTGTTGTTATGAAGTGAAATATGATTTCCATGATTCAGCTGGAAAATAAAGCGGATTGCAAATCGCTCATGTTGAAAACAAGTATAATGATATCTGTCGCTGTGTGGAAAACGTTCAATTTTTACATTTTAAACCATATTTTACAGCGAAATGACTCATTTAGATGGAGCTTTCTTGCAGTAAATATTAAAAAATCTCATCTATTTAAACATTACAAAGTTTTTCATCTCATTCTAATCAAAGGGCATTTTACCGTAAAAAATTTAAACAGCAAAACACGTCCGCGGGTAAAACGAGTTTTTTTTTTATTACAGAGTAAACTTTCATAACGAGGAAATCAAATTGTTTCGTACGGTTGTTGTGCTACAACGAGCTTTGTCAAAAATGACGATCGAGATCATACTTTATTCACAAGCTCACGAGTTAGACTTGAACATTCAGTTCAACAGAGGCAGCAGTCTGCAGAGATATTTTTTTTTAATTTTCCCTAACTTCGCAATTTGTGTTGGTTTCTTCTGTAAGTTTTTTAAATTCGTGGAAAATGAACCATTCTCACGCGCTTTTATTAATTGTGGCAGCATAAAATTAAGTCAGTAATTGTTCAGCAAAAAATGGCTGCGAATTGAAACATTGTTAAATGCAAATGATGGAACTCCACAATATGCTAAATAACAATTTGCAACGCATTCTGCATTCTAAATTGTGCACAGTTTAACAACTAAAATTGCTGGAAACAGCAGCCAATATTGTACTGTTTTACGAAACATGCTCAGCGTACATCAAACAATAAAACCCCTGACAACTACGTTAGTATTGCAAAACGACTGTTCGGAAATTCAGAACTTCATTCCATTTGAATTTACCATGTTTTTGTTTCATTCTTTTCATATAACCGGAACAAAATCATTGAGTTTTTATTTCGCAAATATTGGAGTTCGCTTTTACACAATATGCTTTTGTAATAACTGAAGTGATTTTCTTTTGTATATCTGCAAATGGAAAAAGCAATTGGCAATTTTATCAACTGTCTCTGTGGGAGGTTATGGATTTAGGACAATCGATTACATCAGTGGAGGATAAATGGTAGATTATTAACATGGTTTTCTTTCGCTATACTAATCTTACGTGGGTAGGTACAGTCACCAAAAGAGATAAATGACTAGGGTCATCGGTTATATTTGAAGTTTACCGATGGATGGTACCGAATGAAATTTAATTGATAAATGAACTGTTTAGTGTCTATTAGGTAATTACATTTTATTTGAAAACATTCCATCGGTCTCTTACTAAACTTCAACTAAGTCCGACCCTGGTTACTTATACCTATCCTTTGGTGACCGTACATACCTGCTTAAGTTTATTTTCAAAGTAAAATGTTGAAATCTTATAATACAAATAAAGTCCACTGCCTTTATTCTTGCGTAAACCATCAAAAGCCAACCGCAGGAAATGGATATTGCTTGTAAAAGATGTTCGGGTCCGCAGCTTGTTATTTTACAATCTTTTAACAATTTCTATTATACATAGCTTTGTGTGGTATTAAACGATTCCCTTGTATAATATTGGCATACTTGAAAGCTTTATCTTGGAGGAAATAATAAAATAACGTGCATATTTCTGTTGTCGCTTCGAATAATCGGAACGGAAGTTGAGTTTCCGTTCAAAGGCGTCCAAATTACAGGACTGCGAGAAAGGTATTCGGAAAAAAAAAGATACAAATACGGGTTCCACGCCTCAGTACTTTGCGCCGAACACATTTTTCTTACACGAGCCTCCGATAGATGCATCGGGACATTCTATCCCGCCGGGGGATAAAAGCTGGAGTAATATAAAGTAGTTTGTAAGCCTCGCCTATTCTTCATATACATGTAACATTAGGGCTAAGTATTCGATGGCGACAATATACTGCGTGGTTCAATACGAAGAGGATCGTGAACCACTTTTTCAGTTTCCATTTTCACTCACACAGTTTGGAAATGGGATTTATAAGTGCTTTTGTATACAATATTTTGGTTGGTGAACACACACAGACAGGGTTATTTTAAATTGACTTGTTAAACTCCGCAGACGCGTGTCAATATCTAAACACTATAAAATAAACCTGTATAAATTACAGATTTCCGTTTGTTCTATCATTTACTAGATAACTTTATCCACCTTTTGTAATAACATAGAGACTTGTCAAGAATATTTGTCACGGACGTGGTGAAGGGGAGTCCAAATATACTTAGCTAGAATACTCTTTATGATGTACAACATACAGTCTACAGATATAATTGTAGAAAACAAAGGGCGACACAATGGGCGGTTTTATCGCTAAGAGCAATCTTTTAAAGACATCCTTTGGATGGAACAACCAAATAACAAAACCGAATATAACTCGAAAATGACTGAATTGCTTCTGTTTTCTTAGTGAGCACACCTCGCGACTGTAGTCCAACTCTATCGCCACACAACAGTGCTTCGCCCTTTACACGCTCCATCGACGCCGGATCACTATCAAGGTTTGTACCCATATTTTTATTTTTATTTTATTTCGTTTTGTTCGGGAAACTTACAGCTAAGTTATGTATGGTCTTTAAAAAAAAATTTAAGGCCATTTACAAAATGCTGCTGATAAACACCTAACCAGACTGCCTCACTTCTAAAATAAATACTACACTATCGAACAATACCTACAAACGAATAATCGTTTAAACGCGAACAGTTAGTTTTCCGTAAAGAAACTTCAGAAATACTTCCTGGTATTAAATATTACCAAATCATGTTCACCATAATAAACACATTATTAAAAACTTCTGCTCGCACAGATTACAAATAAATTCTGCTTGCACGAACTTGGAATGAGAGACATGTAACAAGCTATGTTTGCTAAACATTTTACAGATAAAAAAAACAGTATTCTCTCATTAGTTTTTGTTGATATACTCGTATCTCCACTGGATCACACATTTCTAGAATGGTTGTTCATGCCAACATTGTATAGGTACATATATTTGCTTAAAATATTAGTCCATAAATACATGAGTATCTTTTCATGTTATGAACTTTGGCAGAGTCATAAAAGGGTAACATTATGAATCGTAATATGGCGAAGACAGTCCGTGTTTTTCTTTTTTTCGCTGCACTACGTACCTAGATATAATCAAAGATATTGGGATTGGATTGATTGGTATTTTAGCACAGTAAAAAAAAACTGAAAAATCCTTCATCAATGGGATTTCATACGATTAACTTAACAGTTAACTGTCCATTATGATTTCATAATGTTATCCGTTTATGATTCTGCCAAAGTGGCCTTTTTAGGTCCCCAGGCCGTCGTAGGAAGCGACAGAGCCGTTACAAGGGGACAGAGAATATTAGTATTCAGCTGAGCAGATGTTCATTACCATGATCTAATCCTCCAATTCACCCTCAAGCCATACTTTGAAGTGGTCCCTTTAGGTGCTAATTATAGCGGAAAAATAGCTTTTATGTTGTTAATAGCCACGGAAAGTTTCTTCAAACCAACTTTCTTTTTACTTCGAGTTCAAGAGCCTATTTCTAAGGGACCTAATCATATAAAAACAAAATCCCTGCAGAAACGTATTTCCTTGCAAATGAGGTAACATCTTTATTTGCTGATATTAGCACAATCTTGCGAAATAGCCGCTACAGCAATAAAAGCCAAAAGAAACTGGGCGATAACATTCTATTAAGTACATTTACTGCCAACTTTATTACTAAAGGCGATGATAATATCGAATTTTGACAGTAAAATTAATCGAGTATTACACGATTCGGGCCGCGATTCAGCAATAGTTCGCAGTTACATTTTCTTCCGGCTTAATTCTTTTCCACTTCTTCGACTTACTTTTTAATCTTTCGTCGAGTCTGCAATATTTAAAAGGCCGTTGCATCAAGGAATACAGCTTAAAAAGGTTGTCTACAATTTAGATGACAAATATGAAATCTAATTCTGACTAGTTGGAATAATCATAGATCGTTCACCTGATGCATATTACGGCCCTCTAAAAGTTAATAGGAAATGGAGCGATAACATTCAGCATTCTATTACTTTTACGGGCTCCTTTATTTCTACAGGCGATATTATCGAATTTTGACAGTAAAATTTACGGAGCATTACGCGATTCGGTCCACGAGTCAGCAATAGTTGCTCGAAATTAGGTACATTTTCTTCCGGCTTAATTCTTTTTCATTTTCCGCAACCGTTCGCTTAGGCTACCTTTTATATCTTTCATCTTGCAATATTTTAAGAGCCGGAACAACGGCTGCTCCGTGAAAGGCGGCATAGATTGAGTGTTAAATCAAAATTCGGCGTTTGAGTGATTATTGAGATTGTACACCTGATGCAAACTAATGGCTTCTTTTTTATCTTTATAGTCCTTTGGTATACTGTTGAATATTTGAAGAGAACATAGAACATTCACTGTGAATGTTTACATAATGCTTTCTGTTTGCAGCGCCATTTCTAGGTCCTTTGAAAAGCATTTTATCACATTTACATGCTTTGTAAATTATAGCAAAGTTGCATACTTGTGACAAACGTGAAAACATTCTTCTGCAGGCTTTCTGATAATGTTATCTGGCTATACAATCATTTTTAAAGTTTCCATCATTTCCAACGCACTCTTATCGTATTAATACCTACCTACATAACATGCGTAGAAAGTAAAAGTAAAGAAAGGCAAAAAAAAAATTGTTTAGCTTGTATTTCCGTTTCAATGCCTTCTATGCTGTCAGGTCGGTGGAGCAGCTATCAAGCCCAGGTGAGTGCGAGGCAGCTCTGCTAGGCGGGATACGAGGACGTTCAGGCGCAGGAAGCAAAGGAGTCCGCGGACGAGGCTCGGCCTGGGGATCCATATCACGCGTGTTCGCGCGCTCACGACACCGCACCAAGTCGGGCAGTGCGGCTATCAGCGGCCATGAGAGCGGTGAGTATACAAACCCATAGAGTATAAAATAAACAGTACACAACCTTTTTCGAAATAAAATAAGAACAGCACCTTTTCAAAATTTAACTTTACACATTTCTTTAATAATTCTTAGCACTACAATGTCTTTTGTGTTCTTTACCGATCCAACCATAGCTGCATAGATCCGAATCAGCGATTCTGATTCTCCCAGTTTAATTTTTCTTACTGTTTATTACTAACCTCCTTATGTTTATAGATATCAACATATTTGGGAACCTTCGGGCGACCTGTTCAGGTCACAAATGAATATGTTTCAATGTTTTTTTTAATATAGCTTGTTGTTCAGAGCCGATCTACTCGGGTACTGGTAGCACTCGTGCTTGGTCGCCCTTGGGCAGTGAAGCAGCGCTGCGGGAGGCGGCTTCTCTGCCACTTTCAAGATGGAGGGCGCCTGCTATTATCGCGTGGCTTGAGCTCGCGCTGGGCATGCCGCAGTATGCCGCTGCCGTTGCTGATAATGTCAAGAGTGGCAAGGTATGTTGAATATGGCATATGGTATTCATAGTGCTCCATGATCACTGCATGTCTTTTGAGCTAGCACATAAATGTGTCGTAATTCACTGCTCAAGTCGGTACCAAAGTAGAGTTGGTCCAATTGAGTGAGTGAGCGATTATAAGACGTCTTATAATTGGATATTGGAATCACACTCCAATATCCAATTATAGCAACGGCCAACTGAAAATCAGATTATGACACTAAAAGTACTAGTGAATAAATGTTTAATTATGTATCACTGGTACGCCTCCGAAGTCACCCCACAAATACCTATATTGTTTTATGACATTATGCTACTGTTGTGTTGTATCTAGAAAAGCACTTGAAATCGGTATCAAATTGGCTCCTGGTCTTGTAACCTAGCGCAGGAGTCAGGACTTCACTTTGTTAATTTACACTTTTTTTCGGCAGGTAAGCACAATATAAAACTAGAACATTGTAAAGACTTAGTAACTCACTTTCTAACTATTACCTATGAACCTAGTGTCCGTAGATGTTAGCAAAACGAGGTTACTTATGCTCTGTTGCATTCAACTGTATGAGGCTTCAAGCAGTATTAACACAAATCGTATTAACCACTTAGTACTCCATTTATTTAACAAGGAAGAAAAGCCTCAATATAATAATTATATATTTTATGTAAAGAATTTATTTTATAAAGTGCATTGTTGTTGTAATAATGACATGGTTATTTTCAGCATGAATTACGTGAGAGCTAAAATCAATGTTTGCATTTCTGCCGGTCATAACTCTCGATGAATACGACGCGGATTATATTTTCGTATGTAACGAGTGGAATAAAAAAACCATTTTCATTACCCGCAAATCCATTCATTATTCGGAATGCGCTCATTTTATTAGATCTGTATGGAAATCGGGGACCGATACACAATCCCCAGATAAATTCATCGCAGAATTTGCTTATTTATATTTTGAATATTAAACTTTTCAGTAGGCGTTTCAGTCTTGTAACATGAAAAGAAAATCACGAACGTTAAAGTTATTCATGTCGTTAACGGTTGATAAATTCACAAGAATCTTTTTTTGGTAGGGATGTATGTAGTAGAGCGAGAGACGCGCATTAAGCGTCAAATATTGTGTTCTGGTTGGTTCTAGATCCGTGCTTTGAATGGGCAGGTTCTGCTCGAGCTGTCTGACGCGGACTTGGAGGTGGGGCTGGGCATCTCGCAGCCGATGCACCGCAAGAAGCTGAGGCTCGCCATTGAGGAGCGGAGGAGACCAGACCTCGTCAGGAACCCCAGTATAGGACAGTTGACACACGCTTGGGTCGCTGCTGAATGGCTGCCGGATTTGGGACTGTCACAGGTATGGAACAGAACTTTTACGTATACATAAGTTAAATACCTATTTGCCCTGGTTGAACCGAGTTTATCTATAGAACTTATCATACTTAATAGCTTGGATATCTGTAAATTTATTTTCAAAATTGGCCCAATGGGATATACCTACAGAAGCAACCATGCAGGAACTCTAATTTAAGTTAATTTCGTCCAACAGTATGCGGAGTCATTCTTGGCGAACTTGGTGGACGCTCGCATGCTGGACACCATCAGCAAGAAGGAACTGGAGAAGTACCTCGGGGTGACGAGGAAGTTCCACCAGGCCTCCATCGTGCACGGCATACATCTGCTTAGAATAATGAAGTATGATCGACAGGTCAGTGGATAGTGCAACCAGGTTTCGGGGAAGGAGGTTTTTATTTTAATCAATTTTGACACGAGAAAAGTATTGCCGAAGAAAAGATAAATAAAAGGAAATACAGATAGATTAAAGATAACAATGACATAAATTACACTCTCCATCTCATTTACAAATTGCGTGGCTCGAAATGAGAAAACCTTTCCACGTCCCAACCGATAAGTGGGGGGTGAGATAACGAAAAGCAAATGAGCGATTATCCAATGAGCTGGAACAAAATGTTCCGTTTCGCATTGCCGTGCCCCGTAATGTACACCCATTAATCATCGTGCACTCCGCTCCTGCTTGCTCGACAGTTAGCTAAAACCTGTTACATCACGTTTATTATTTCCTTTCTTATTTCCAACGATATAAATTACCCGAGCTGATCAATCATCGTTAAGTTTTTACAACACCTTTGTTTGTTGCAGGCACTGGCTGTCAGGCGACACCAGTGCGAGAACGTCGATGCCGACCCCTTAGTCTGGACCAATCAGAGGTTTATGCGATGGGCTCATAATATTGATTTAGGTGAATTTGCGGATAATCTGAAAGGTATGTTTGTTCTCCCGGCTTAATATTGTCTATTTGCTAATGAAATCCGCGCCAGAACAGTCGATCACGTAGTTGATAATCTTGTAACAACAGACAGTGGAGTACACGGCGGGCTCGTCGTACTAGAGCCGTCGTTCACCGGCGAGACTATGGCGACCGCGCTCGGCATTCCTCCTTCGAAGAGCATTATCAGAAGACACTTGGTCGCTGAATTCGATGCTCTCGTCATACCAGCGAGGTGAGTCACCCACACACTCATTTATAAACAAACACAGGAAAATATAATATTTCAGACACCTATTCGGTTAATATTTATATGTTCCATCGCATCAATCAACTTGCGAGTCAATAATATTTCGCACCACTTGTATAATGTATCTATGTAAATGTTATATTTTCTTATTATGTAACATGATATGAATGAATTATGTATTTACAATATTATATACTTGAATATATCTAGCAGTTTGTATGATGACAATGAGCACAGTATATTATATTATTACATATCATAACCAAGTTCTTAGATTGTTTGTCCTATAAGTGCATTGTTAAAATGAGTCAACGACGTATGCGAGTGGCGACGAGTGCAACGCTGTTGTGGTGAGACGCACAAGCATGCAATTGTTTGAGTACTCAGTAGTGGCTAGTGGCCAGTGCACTGAGCAGTCCCCTCCCGTACGTGCGCATCTGTAGTTGATTATAATGTGAGGTGCAATCCTGCAGGTATACGATATTTTGCCAGGTGGAAGAACTGCAAGTGGAGGCTGCCCGAGCATCCATGTTGTCCACCAAACAAAGATAAACCAACGAAAATCAAAAAACTCTCGTTTAAAAAATAAATTATCGCTTCGGTGCCCAAACCTGTATCTATGTAAAATTTCCTGTATCAAAATGTTTGTAAATTCGCTATTTTTACACAAAATATTTTCTTTGCGAAAGAAAATTTTGTAACTACCTACCGTCAAAACTTGCTCGTTTATTGAAACTTTTTTGATGGAAAACTTTACGAGCGGTGAAGACTGATAAGTTATCGTAGGGATCGTGGTTTGTAAGTAAAGGATATCAAAAAGTTGGAGCGATCGGACAGTTCACAGTCATTTTGTTTTGTACTTCGCCTTCGTCAGTGTTAGATTCAATGTTGGACATTGTGACCCCCTAGAGTCCCGATCTTGCCGTAGATTAGATTCGTCACGTTAATGTTAATTCGAGATTGATCAATTTGGTAAACTAGTAAATGTATACAACTTAGTTGATATTATAAAGATATAAGCATGAAATGCTTCGTATTATTCATAGGGGGTAACTCATATCCCATTACTTGCATTCACTAACGTTATTGAAAAGGATTCATTTCAATCTAATGGCAGTTTGGAATAATTGTAATAATAATCGAAGATTTTAAAATCTTTACAATTGAATATTCATAGGTGTAAAGACAGAACCATCACTGTAGCTTTAGGAGTATAACAATAATAGCATTTACTAATACCTACTGTAAGATAACTATGTTTTTGACTTGTATACATTCATACTGTAAAGTTGACAACATTGTATATTAGGTTCACCTGTAACGATATCGATTGAACTATAAATGTGAATAAATCCTGATGAAAAAGATAAACCTAAGGGACATCGAGTCAGTTTCTTTTTATTATCCATCACCCTAAACTTGGCGATCCTTGCATCGAGACAGAACGGTAACGATCATTTTATCGATACATCATGAATGCCTCTCTGTCATCATCATTAGTCCGCACTACATAATAATCAGACTCTGTCCACATTTTCTCCTTCCATGTAACGTTCCATTTTATTTTGTAAAGATTTCCAACACGTTGACATTTCGTGCTTGATGGATTTAGTTCTGACATTTTGATTACATTGTTGTTGTTATTTTAATTCAAGCGTACAAGGAGGAGTACTGTCTGTTTCAATCATATATACCTATCTCAAAACATTTGCTACCAATTCCAATATTGGATCCAGTACTTTTCGTTGTCATCCAATCCATTAATGTTTACTCGTGTTGTTTCTTTTTATTTATAACCATATATTCGTACACAATCAGCATGATTCGTATCATTTCCAGCAAAGTGCATCATGCTTTTGATGTCTATGCAAAATATTATTGAATTACCATTCACTTTTTATTAACTGTCTCTCGTAGCTTCCAGTGAACATAAATCTGTGAATATGAAAATGTTTGCGTTATTTTTTCTGCTAGGAATAAAAAATGCAGTATTGAGATTTAACATGGTGACTTAAAGAGTAAAATATAACTTTACGAGAATTTGCATGTGAGCTTTTTGTGTTAGCAGATATTAAACACAAATGAGTGCAAATTTGAGAGATTAAAGCGACCATAACTAACGCAAACTACGCTCTGCCTGGCTTCTATATGTGGTCTCAAATTTGTACTGATTCCGTTGTGTAGTGAAATCAAATTGTAATTGGTTTTCAGAAACTTGTTTGGTCATCAAATCAGGATGTTGGGTAGACCGTTCTCAAGGTCAGTTGCTACTGGATTGCCAGGCATCGATCTTAGTGGGGACTCCAGGAGGCATAGTTTGAGGGTAAGACTGGTAACTATCTATTCAAAATGATGAAAATCTAAGTCTCCTACTTATGACTCACCGAAAATTATTTCCAGGGCTCAATAACTCGAGCTCTAGGGGTACTAAAACCGAAGCACGAGCGGACATCACCGTCAAGCTCAAGCGAGAGCTCGAGTGTGTTGAGCCTGACGCAGCCGTATCAGATCTCGTACTCGCCGCCGATAGCCGTGCGCACGCTGTCCCAGCTGAGCATGACGTACGCGCCGCCGCCGACGCTGCAGGAGTATGAGCCGATCTACACGCCGCTGAGCTTGTACTCGCAGTCCAGTGTGTCGACGAGGGATAGTTTGACGAGACTGAACGATATCAAGGAGAACTCTAGTATAACTCATAGGTAAGTGATGCTGAAGTGTTTATAAATGTTTGTTAGGTAATCACCGACGCCTATGCAAATCTGCAATAACTGACACAAAACTGATGTCTCATACGCCCCTAATATATCCCTAACTTTAACACACCGGCAAACTGGAAAGAACTGAAAGAAGAAGAAGGTAGCATGCAAAAATGTGTTAGTTCTCTCTTTATGAAACTGATAATGTCCCTCCCCCAGTTCTAAATTGCGGACGGATAAGTTGAAGAAAAGCGCAGAACTGTCTACAAATATACCATTATTATTACTTTATTTTGTTTTCTTAATACCTATAGTTAAACCGTAGTTAAAAATATAAATAAAAAAGTTTCGCTTGTTTCACGCTATTCACAAAAAACGAAGTTATTCAACAGTCCACATTTCTATAGATTGCATTAAACTTTACGCGAAAGAAATCGCGGAAATTCAATAGAGGGTTCTCTTTGTTTTATTTCTTTAGACACAACTCGTGTTTTAAAGCCAACAGAATTGGATGACCTAATTACGTTTACAAGAGTGAGAGACAAAGGTTCGCTGTTTCCCGACGTAATCTAACTTCAAATGTGGCACACTATGCTCGCGTAGGTGTTTGACTAACGCGTAGGTACTTCAAATTTGTAGGGATAACCTTAAATAAAACCTAAAATAAGATCGACATTTTGTTTTGTCTTATTTATGTGGACTTATTCGTTTATTTATCTAGGAAACCCTGAATATCTTATACCAATGAAAGTTTTTCCCATGAAGTCTTGTTTACAAAAGGACAGTTTCTTGGATTTATTCCGGTCTGACCACTGAAACCCCCCTCCACCCTCCCCCTTCCTCGATCCCCTGCTAGTCCGTCTTCTGTTTTAATCTATGTCTTATCCACATTATCTAGGTTTACTCTTTTTGACAGGTAAGCACAGTCAAGAGAAGATCGTTGACACGTGGGACACGTAGATGTTGACACCAGGGCCTGCAGTCTCGACAAAGATAGCGATCGCTTTACGACAAAATTCGGTCGCAAAGCTATAACGGTGCGGATTTAAGGTGGACGTGAGCCGGACGCGACCCGCCGGTATTAGCTACCAACTTAAATCCGCATCGTTATAGCTTTGCGACCGAATTTTGTCGTAAAGCGATCGCTATCTTTGTCGAGACTGCAGGCCCTGGCTCTATTTCTCGAAACTATTAGTTTACTAGTATATTAGTTATCAGTGTAAAAATTACAAGTCCTAAGTTTTCCTGTTTCTCAAAAACAGGGACGGGACTAATAACTAATAGTAGCAGACTAATGAAAATTATTAGGCTGGCTTTACTGAATACACATAATATATACCCATGCCTCTTTACTTCTTAAAAAATACGGAAAAAGTTCCCGCCACTTTTGGATTCGTTTGATTTTGTCTTTTGCACACTGGCGGTAAAAGCGGATTGTTTTTTAAAGTAAATTCTTTTATTAAATAGGGGCCCGTGGCTAAATAATAACCGCCGCACAGGTCGATCGATCAGGTAAAGCTACGATTGCCGCGGTTGGTCTGTGGATGGGTGACCGTCTTTACTTACCGTGACCCCTCTGTGCCTCGGAAAGCACTTTAAGCCGTTGGTCCTGGCTGTCATTCGTGGATTTTTGACAGTCGTTACGGGTAGTCAGAAGCCCGAAAGTCTGACAACCAGTCTTACCAGGGGGTATCGTATTACCCAGTATCTGGGTTGTGGAGGTCAGATAGGCAGTCGATCCATGTAAAACACTGGTATTCAGCTGCTTCAGGTTAAACTGGAAGCCGACCCCAACATAGTTGACATTCAATTTACCATGGATCTAAAGCTAATGGTTTTGAGAAGTTTATTAGAAGGAAAATAATTATGTTTGGGGGTGTCTCAAACTTTTTATCAATATTTCGTGTTTCTGGTTAAAAAGACTCAACAACGGCGAATTATTGGGTCCGCGTCCAGTCGACCCGCTTAGACTCGACCCGAAGAATATTTCTGTTTTGATAGGCGTAATAACGTCGATGTATAGTCAGGCAAAAAAGTGTCGATTTAACGCTTGCACCACAGAGAATGTCAAATTTAAATAATGTTTGGATAAATAAATTAATAATTAAACAAATAAGTACTTATACTTTTTTAATATAGTATAGGTAATTAGGTAGGTACGCTTTGTACTTTGTAGTCAAAATCGCAGATTATTGTTAATTATCATTACAATCATAAAGCTAGTGGCACGGTGGTATTTATTGAATCAGTCTTTAAACGTGATTATAATAATTAGGTTAACAAGTAGGAACTAACTTCTAAAATGTAAAAAAAAACATGTTTGTTTTCAGTACAAAATCAACAATTTCTTTCTATAAATAATCGACATGAAAAAAAATACAAATAATTAAATAGTTTTTGAAATAATCAATAATCGAGCAGTTTCTTGTAATAACTTTTTCTTGATATGTATATTTTTGTCAATAAACCTAAAGTGTTATGATTTTCAATACTTTTCTTCTTCCTTTGGCTGATTGATGTGTTGCGATCGCAACGGAATCTAAAAAGACGAACTATACTTAGTACATAACTTTACAGTATGAATATTTTACCAAGATGTTGTATACAATATTTTACCTTTGTTGGGCTCTATCATAATGCAGAAATATCCATTTCATTCATTTGTATCAGTGAAATCAAATTAGGATAATATCACTTTGCCTGACTGTACAAATGGCACTGAATTGGTAGTAAAACATCTGATATTATTCTTCGGGTCGAGTCTAAGCGGGTCGAGTGGGCGCGGACCCGAATTATTATTGTATCTCCTTCATTGTCGGAAGTGTCCGATTCTGACCACATTTTATAAAATTTCCATAATCAGCCTATAATGTTCCCACTGCTGGGACACAGGCCTCCTCTCGGTGAGAGGGAGTGGGCCGTAATCCACCACGCGGGCCCAGTGCGGATTGGGAGATGTCACATGTCTTCGAATTTTTGGTTCTAGGACATGTCGGTTTCCTCACGATGTTTTCCTTCACCGGTTTGAGGGCAGTGGTGATGAAATAATTTACACAAAGTAAAGCGCCTGTCTGGGTTCGAACCTACGACCTACAACTCGTAAGTCGCGGCCGTTACCACTAGGCCATCACTGCTCTGCTTATAAAATTTGTTTGGTAATAAATAATATTAATATTTTGTCTAATATTTTTTACAAGCCTTCTGAGACTAATAGCTTTATCAGTGTAATTTACAAGAATATTTAATAACACATTTTTTTATGAAACCAAATTGAATTTACTCAGGTAATTTTAGCTAATATTCATTAGTTGGCAACTAGTAACTAATATTTCACTTAGGTACGTAGCTTCGAGAAACGCACACTAGTAAACTTGTAAAAAATATTCGTTCATGGACTCATAATATTAGTCTAATAAGTTACGAAAAATAGGGCCCAGACGATTTATCGCATTCTTGAATTTAATATGTCCTTTACTCGATGTATGTAAAGTGAGCACAAATGAGAAACTCTCCTTGTGTAAAAGAGCCGTAAGTCTCTTTTACACGTCACGGTTTCTTTACGGTACAGCGTGTAAACCCCGCCGTAGAAAAAACGTGTCTGTGAAGTAAGATTCCATAGTGATCCATACAATACGACGACCGTTCCTTCACATGGCGAATAAAACGTAGTTTTTAACCGTAAGAAAAACGTATGTGTACAAAGGTCCTAAGGCATACGTATATCTTCCTTTCTCGGTAAGGTTTTTAAGTTTCTTTTTTTCCTTTTTTTTCCAAAGGTATGGACATAAAGCAGACCATGCTCACCGAGTGAGCTCGCCCCTGCCAGCCAAGTCGGCAGACGACGCACTGTTGAAGCAGAAGAGACACCGGCGCGTCAAGAGCATTGGAGACATCAACGCCTGCACCAAGGCGCCGGTGTAAACACATCCTTACGTCAATTATGTTCAGGGCTTTATCATTGAAGCGATCTGTCAACGAAGACAAAGAACTGGGCGAGTAAATCGAAACTTGCGTCGCCAATTTTGGACCTATCTGTCCCTAGTCATAAATGCAAGTCTTCGATTTAACTTTCCAGAGGCATTACCTCAGATGTATTTGGTTAGAATCATGAAGATCAGATCTGAAATGTAACTCAAAATGTCGTCGCGTCGCCAGTCCTCAGACAACGCTTGTATGACAAGGCTCTAAATGTCTCCTTTACCCTAAATGTTATTTTGGTTAGAGCATGTTCCTTTCGTGAGATGTAAATCCCTTTGTCCTCATCTTGAATCCTCCTTTTGTATATTCAATTGTACTTTAATCTATTCTAAAAGAAAATTGGTTAAAATGTCATGACCCTTTGGATAGTTGAACAGAACGCTATAAAAAAAATGTTTTAGAAAATTATAATGGAGCATCGTATCACTAGAATACTAGATCCAGTATTATATAGGAACTGTCGTATTGACTCTATAGTAAAAACAATTTACCTAGTCATTGTAAAAGTATCACTTTTGAAGTAAGTGGAGACAATCTTTGAATAGGAAACATAGAAAGCAGGCCTCTAAGAATGTCGTAAACGTAAAATTATTTGAGGCTCGAATAAGCCCCTTCGCACATGGCGTCGTATCGTAAGCGTATCGTAGAACGCGCGTAGTACGAGAGCAATACGAGCAGGAACATGTTCAAACAAGTCCGCACACGAGGCGGTGCTGCAGCGTATCGTATGAGGTGTTCATTGTCATTACGATAGTCGTAGCGTACTGGCGTAAAACGTAAGACAGTTCACGTGCAGCAACAAACAATACATAACATGATCAGCCTATAATGTTCCCACTGCTGGGACACAGGCCTCCTCTCGGTGAGAGGGAGTGGGCCGTAATCCACCACGCGGGCCCAGTGCGGGTTGGTGGATAACAAACAATATTTTCTTGTAATTATTTGCGAAGTATGGATGGATCCAAAGAGCACGTCGCTTTCTACTTCTAACGAAATCAAATAACAAGAAATCCTCTTCGTCTGAAGATAAGGTAAGGTCATCAATAAATTCCCCAAACACATCTGGTACGCTTGACGCCATGATTTCAACTGAGATATTACAAAACGATACGTCTACGCGACGATTCGTTTGTAGAACACTCTGCGTCTCGTGCGCGTAGCGTAATTACGATACGCGCACGAGACAACTACGCCTACGACCCATGTGCGAAAAGCCTAACAGTTTCAATCGTAGCAAATAGTGAGGACCTACCCGACATTTTGATTATGTCACTCAATCATCGAAACTCACAATAGACCCGTGTTTTGCTGGCTTTAACCACAACAACGTTTACATAAAGGGAATATATCTAAGTCAATGTTGAACCCAAAGTTTGTGCGGACGCAAATATCATTTTGTACAAAGTCGCATATCAAACACTTTAAAATGAATTTGTGGAAGCAAATAGACTGAGTTTTAATAATAATAGTTAATCGTTTGATTGTCTTATGATATTCAGTATTACAATATACAGGATAGTAGTTTAATATGTGTAACTTTTAAATGTTTTCCAATAAGTTTTCACACCGACCATTTTACTTGTGAAAGTTTCAGTAGTCAAAATAGACAATGTGTTAATAAACGGTCTAGCATCGTTTTTATACCAAATTTTAGGTAGTAGGTAATAAACACTTTGATAAGTAAAATGGTTAATATTGTAACAGTTCACTAACCACGCTGTATTTACTTGCCGAACACTGTGATAACGCAATACTCTCACGCATTGAATAAACCCAGAGCTTTTAACTCCAGTATTTTATACCAAAGTACATATTAGACGATTATACAAGTACATAAATACATAGGAATTAATACATTCCCATCGAGCTTGAATCCTATACTTTTGATATTGATGTGTATTCAATTTTGTTATTTTTTATTGTTTTTGAAATATTTATTTTTTACTTTAATATGTGATTTTCATTTTGTGATATTTGAGTTACCAATTAGTTATAATTCGTAAAAACTTTTAAAATAAAGAAATATGTGAAATTAACATGGCGTTTTTTTTTACACCTGTCGTATTTTGGTTGGGTAAATTGGATAGTGAATCTATTTATAGAGTACAAAAGATGTGATGAGGGTCTTGGTCAAAATATCTGACCAAATATATACGAAGGGAACCCGATTTATTTTTCAATTGCGAACATTGTTAGCGATAAAGGGAAGGTCGTGTTCTTTTATTCGGTGCGGTAAGGGCCACTAGCTATTTATTTAATAGCTCATTCCGAAGGATCTACAAAAGAGGCTGATAAAAGAAACTGCTCAAGTTTTCGGGAATACCAATGGCAAAACACGCGGGCGTTTCCTTTTGAAGCTTTGTTTTTTAGTTTCTCAGAACTTCCTTACATGTCAAAGTATAAGTAGATAAGTACTTACCACATTCGTGGAAGAATGTTTTAATAAAATAAATCAATGTATGATTTTGATCAAATTACCTTCAACCACTGGTTGCAAACTAAGCTAAAACTAATACAAATGGAGCGTGGGGTCCTGGGTTCAATTCCCAGTTCGGGCAAAGTGTTAATGGGTTTTTCCATTAGGAATTTCTTAGTAACAGTCCGTATTTGGAAGTTGGCTGTGTGATACCCCCGTGTCTCGGAAAGCACGTTAAGCCGTTGGTTCTGCGCCTGATCAGTCTCCGGTCGTGTCGGATTACGTGCCGTCCATCGGCCTATGAGAATGAGGGAAGAGAGAGTGCACCCGTGCTTACACACACAACTTGTGCATTAGAATATCTCCCTCACCGAAGGGTAGTCTCCTTTGCGATTGGCCGTCATGGCCGAAATACAGTGTGGAGGACTGTTAACGATAGTCCACTACGGCACGTACACATTCGTATAATTTATTCGCTCATAAAATATAGAAATGCAAATTACAGACGAAACTTCTGGAGCGCCGGCAAATATTCAGGAACACTTAAACGATTCCTCTTCCGATAATAATATAGTGAGCAGGAGCTATCATCTGAAGTCGCCAGCGAAGTTAGCTGTTCAATTATTTATAGAAGTTGTCGGCTTTCGGCCGGAAAAAGTTCGTTATGGCGTCGGCCGTGACGTCATGTTGAAGTGTTCGGTTCACGCGATGCTCAAAAATGGTTGTGAAGAGGTCCTGGCGGCCTAAAAAGACCACTTTGACAGAATCATAAAAGGATAACATTATGAATCATAATGGAGAGTTAACTGTTAAGTTAATCGTATCAAATCCCATTAGTGAAGGATTTTTCAGTTTTTTGTCTATCAATCCAATCCAAATCCAATCCCAATCTTTTTGATTATACCTACGTAGTGCAGCGAAAAAAAGAAAAACACGGACTCTCTTCGCCATATTATGATTCATAATGTTATTCTTTCATAATTCTGCCAAAGTGGCCTTTTTAGGCCCCCTGTTAGAGCCAATGAGTTTGAAAAGCTGTCAGTAAAAAAGGTGGGGGATAAAAATGCCTTGAAGGTGATGTTTTAATTCTATCTTTTTTATTTAAATTATTTAACACTAGCTTTTGCCCGCGACTTCACACGCGTGGAATTCGGAAAATATCCCACGGGAACGTACTGCCGGGATTAAAAGTACCTTATGTGTTAAATCCAGGTTATAAACACTATCTGTGTGCTAAATTACATCCATGAATTATGTCCTTTCAACCGTTATTGAGCTAATCCGAAACATACATTCAGGCAAACAGTCAAACGGACAAAATTTCACCAGACTCGATCCCACACCTCCTAGCATATAATTTTTTTTTTTAATATTCAATGTATAGTTTTGACTTTTTTACTGTTTTATTAAGTATATGTCTTTATAGATATTTACGGCTTGTTATGAAAGGTCGGACTGAAACTCAGTGTAGGTAGATACGGTATCAAATAATAAAATAATTGATGTTGTTCTACACACATAGTAACCGTAGGCTGCTTCTTCGCCAACATTATCATTAATCCTTTCGACTGATGTCGTAAAAGTAATATGTTTTTGCTTAGATTCCCGGTAGAAGCAAAATCTTAAATAGCGATTTTTTTCAATAAATATTAATTTACTTTAGACCAGAAGCTTCTTTCTTTTCTAGTGGGACAAAAATGGATAAACGAAAAAAAAAAGAATAAGTATACAGGGTTATTGGTAAAACATTAACAACCTCTTAAGAGGTCATTGTATTCATCATTATGAACAACTTTTACCATGAGACCAAATCCGAAATCGCGAAAAAAAAATCAGCTGTTCCCCTACATTTAAGTTCCCTACGTTTAAGTCCCCTACATTTAAGTTCGTATAACTCGTCAAAATGTAGGGAACAGCTGATTTTTTTTTCGCCATTTCAGGTTTGGTCCCATAGTTGTTAACCAATAACCCTGTATATGTCACGTCCGCTTCCGCGTATAATTGACTTTTTTCCCCATCAATATCACGACAATAGAACCTATCAATATCTGTGGCAATACAGAGAGGCGAAATAAAGCAGTGGATGGTGATGTAACCAGGGTTGTGGCGAGGTTGGCAGTCGCATCACGTGCAGCGCCCGGGGACATTCTATCATTACGCCGTGGACGCCGCGGTATTGCGGTGTTGTGTACACTTGCAATATAATATAATACATGGCTAGAAGCCCCTTTATTACGATTCCGGAATGACAGTTTCCTTCCTATTATGTGGGTTGCAGAGGTCAAACGACCTGATATTTTAGCAATATTCAGCGCATCAGGTGTCAACTGAAATACACTCTCGGACTCCTACATCGAGCCACCGTACATTTTAATGTTTAAAAACCTAAAAAATCAAAATAAAGATAAGTCACAGAAATAGTACTTATTCAGTTTCAAAGCTGACTTAGGTACTGGCCATTATTTCGGAGTCACTGTCCCAAATTTGAATACACGAATTTGAAAAAATGGGAAATTCGGAGTTTGGTCGCCCCTATAGAATCAACAAGCTTTTATTACAGCTTGATTATTTCGTTACCTATTTATTTTCTTTTGCAAAGAAAGATTATCGAAACTGTCTTTCTAACTTTAATGTTGTAGGTAATCAGTTGTAAATATAAGTTTATTTTATCCAAATGATAAAACAATGAAGTTTTATATTTATAGCTATTAGAAATGTTTATTTAAATACCTACAATGCATTGGTATTTATAACTGCAGTAGGTGCCCAATAGCTAAATTTATCCTTCTTTTATCTATTGTTATTATTATCCTTATAGTCACATTCATATTTAAAATCTGTATCGATATGACACGTGGTATGTATGATTATTGATTTTAGCATTGCGGTAAATTTTAGCTGTTCTTTAAAAATAGCGCGCACTATCAGTTTACCACAGGTGGCAAATACCGAACATAAGCAAAAAAAAAAACAGCACCTTTTCCCAATAAGCAGTCAACTTTAAAAGCTAATTTCAGTTTAGAAACTAAGACAATATCGTTAACAGAGACTCTTCTCAAAAAATAATCTTATAAGACGAAGTCATTTCTGAATGGCGGGCTCTATACCGATTGGTGCAAACTTTCCGTTTATGAACTGAGCAAAGTTGTGCGGAGCCTTCGCACTCGAAACTCTCGAATGAGGTTCGCAGCAACAAGGTGTCGTTAGCGGCAGCGCAGGCGCCGGACGGACGCGAGCGGGCCCGAGCAGCCTGCTAAACTCTGCAGCTCTCACGAACTAGCCAAGCTTAGTTAGCAAACTGTACTTTTCTTTTCAATTTCACAAAACGACCGTAAGAACCACGACTGCTTTGCAGATTCAAATTAAATTGAGATAACTTTAGTCGAGTTGCAAGCGTAGGTAGGTACAAATACCGAAAAGTAAGTTGATAAAATTGATTAGTAAAATCGATTAGTAACAACGTACCTACTTATTGATACAGGCCCACTTCGAATCTGGGGGCCTAAAAAGGGCCTCCAGAATATTGCCAGAATCATAAAAGGATAACATAATGGACAGTTAACTGTTAAGTTAATCGTATCAAATCCCATTGGTGAAGCAGTTTTCAGTTATTCTTTTTGTCTGTGCTAAAATACCAATCAATCCAATCCAATTCCAATCCCAATCTCTTTGATTGTACCTACGTAGTGCAGCGAAAAAAAGAAAAACGCGGACTGTCTTCGCCATATTATAATTCATAATGTTATCCTTTTATGATTCTCCAAAGTGGCCTTTTTAGGCTCCCTGGTTACGACTCAATAATGATAACTTTTACCCATTTTAGGCAGAATAAAGACGAAATAATATACTTTCTTGAGTCACGTACCTAACTGTTGGGGAACGCATCATTAAGTTTCAATATCGCTGAGAAAGCTGGCTTGCCACACTCCAGTGGGCGAGACATGGAATCCACGCATTTTATTCTGTCAGCGAAAATTCAATCTAGAAACTGCGATAAATTGACGCTTCATGAAAGCAGGAAATATGCAAAAATATTCCTATGAGCTCGGAAATGAAGTTGAGCACGGTTATTTTCACGCAACGAATAAAAATCTAATTGTCCAATTTGCAATGAACATCGTACGGACCGAATATACCTACTTACAACTAACTTGGTATAGTGACCTAGGTTTGTGGAGAAAATCTCGCTTACTACAGTGAAAAAAAAATCGAGTAGCTTGATTACAACCTGTAATTTAAAAGTGTCAAGCCCGAAATTAAGAAAACCATCCTCATAGTTTATTTATTATAGTTTGCATTTGTATCAGGTCAGAAGCACGAAAGAGTTATAGCATAAGTATTTCGTATTACCCAGTAACTGAGTTGTGGAGGTCAGACAAGCAGTTGCTCCATGTAAAATACTGGTATTCAGCTGCATCCGCCTATACTGGAATCAGCCCCTAACATAGTAGGTAAAAAGGCCTACCTAGCCTCTTACCTACCTGGCATGATGACACCATCTGATATTCTAAACGAAGCTACTCTAAAATATACTAGCAGTACCATTTTGTATTTTGTATCACAGAATCGAAACAGATTGCTAGTTTTACGTGACCCACCGCTTTATTAATTCAAACATGCACAAAATGTTTCGACAAAATCTAGTTAAAATATTAACAAGGCTCTTGGTAAAGTAACACAATCAATTTGAATAACTATCTATAATTTACTAGCAACATACTCACCCTAATAAATCTACTTTTTCCTAGTCCAATTTCCCCGATATTCGATTACAATGGACAACGGTGTAAACTACCGATCAAGTCATAAATTTAATAAAACGAACAGTTGAATTTTTATTATTCTTCGCAAATATGTGGCAAAATATTTGAATTTATTTATATTGTTTTCTGTAGCTTTTGATGTTATTTATTGGTGGACTAACATAGGTTTTTTAAGCACTATTAACACATAAATGTGGAACTAAAGTTGTCATAAATAAATATTACAGTTATTAAAAATAACAAAATATTCAAATATTTCTCGGACTGGAATAGGGCTGGACCACAGATATAGATATACCTAGATAACGCAAGAGTAACTACTTCGCGTGCCAAAAATTGCACCAACTTATGATTACAAATCATAAGCCGCCCCTTTCGCGCTCAGTCCTTTGTACTGCTGGCTGGGTAAGTGTGAGCGAGAGCGCGAGCTTGTGACGTCATAGTAGGTAGTCAAAAAAATGGTACGCTTGGTTTTCATACAGTTCGTGATACTTGCGTTATCTAGGTATATCTATATCTGTGGGCTGGACACATCTGCCGCATGTCCGACGATCAATGGGCAAAACTTACGACCCAGTGTGTTCTGCTTAATAACATCGCGGCAGGCCCAGACGGAGATGGCGGGTTGAGGTTGAGCTCATAATAAAGATTGGTCCTTGGCAGCTCTGGACAGAGATAGGTGGAAAGTTTGACTTTAATATTTTAAATCTAAGTTTCCACCACCATGCTTTGGCTACATCCAGTTCTATTTATCTAGATATTTATTCAGCCGCATCCTAATCACCCGAAATAGGCACTTGTACCGATATAATCCGTACTGTTTTAGAATTTTAAAATAACACGCAAATGAGGAAAAATAAACATTTTGTGTGATTATTTAAACAATGGCGATTATTGACAGTCTCCTCTATCTAACGCAGTATATCAGTGTCGTCGCAGAACGTAGCACCAGTATTTAGGAAGGTAAATAACAAATTATATTAACTATTTATTTTTAATAAGTACATAACTTATCTGGTACTCTGATAGCACGATGTTTATTCATAAATCTGGATTTCAAATTTCGCACTTATCTCGACTCAAATGTAGATAGACCAGTCACCGTGAACTATTTGTAAAAAGGTCAATGTTTGTTGTGCTGTATCTCGGGTTTTATTCGACCTACAGAGCTACGGCTGCGCTCACGTATATTTATTTAAAAAAAAGTAATCATGTAGTGGCACTTTTTAAAAGTTATAAGAAAAACTGAAAGAAATCCGAAAAAAAAAAAATTTATCGGGTCCACGCAGTTAGCACAGGTCTTTAGAAGCTGCAATCTTGGTTTTACACTATTGGTATAATTATATCGTAACAACATCCCAAATAATCAGTACAGAGCAATTTTTTGTAACCTACGATGTTTTAAATGACTGAACTAAAAGTTGTACAAAAAAACGTATCTTATTTATTATAATGTCATTGAGTGCCGCTCAATATTGCCGTACTGTACATAGAACGGCAAGTAGTCATAAATCAGTTAATACTTGCCGTTTTATGTAGAATACGGGCTCTAAACTCAGTCTGTAAACTTAGGCTCTTAGGCAGCTGTATCTTTGGCACGAAGAATAAAAACAAATCTATAGAAATGGTATCAGCACACTGTGAACTAAGTGTAAAAATATTCCCGAAACGAGTAAAGTGTTAAATAAACTTTTCGTATTTGTTTTGTGTGCGGTCTTAGAACATCTCAGAGAATACGTGACGTCATTTAATGTTGTACTGTCAGCTAACCTAATCTATAATAATTAATTGTTTTGCAGTTTTCACCATCATTTAGAGAATTTAATACGAAAGTTTTATGTGTCTAATACATATTAATATATTTAACTTAGACATAGCACAACAATCTCGATGTTTCAACGTGGCGCCACATTATAAGATTGCAACTGTGCGAATCAAGGGCGGGTTACTAGTAGGTACCTACCTATATTATAATAATAAGTAGCCATCCACAGACTTGGGAATACAGTGTGTCAAATACGGTACTGAATAGCCACTTTATCTTACAAAAAAAGAAACATTCTATACCATTATATTACATTCCCGCAGTTACCGCCAACAATGCGACCACTACCACTCCTGGTGATCATCACAGTAGCAGCCGTAGAAATATATGGCGACGGAAGCCATGCATCCAATATCATGAAGAAAGTCCAGAAGAAAGACTGGTGGGGAAGCTTAGGATTGAAACCTCTTGCAAGGAAGGAAATTCCTGTAGACCTTAGGAAGGGTCTGTACCGAATACTTAGCCGGTATCCCCAATTCACCACGTTAGGTATTCCAGGGGAGACACATGGCCTCCCAATTGTGGCCTCAATCATCGGTAAAAGGCGAAATGGCCGTACTAAAATTGGCCGAAGAAAATTAGGAGATGACGAGACTAACCCAAATGATGATCACGCAGTAAAGACGAGAGCTTTGTTCCCTTCACTGATTTGCCCTTCAGACACTATCAAATTACATGGAGAATGTAAAAAAATACCAAAATCTTACATGCTCGATTATGATGACTATTCGCAGATTTTTGGATTTTAGCGACTAAGCTGAAGCGGCTAGAATTAGGATACACGCGAGACACAATGACTTTTTAATTGTTTCTGTAATTACGGCATTCAACTGGTTAACGAATCAATTCTGTTAAATTATTGTAAGTATTGTGTTTGAAAGTAAGATCGTAATAAATCTTATTGTTGACAAATTGTTGAGTTTTTTTTTGTTTTGATCACAAGGTCGGATAGGTCGTGCCTGCTCCTTATCTTTCCAGAATGTATTAATAAATAGGCCCCATTATTCCTAAAAAAAGATCGTATGTCTATAATAACGAAAATACATTGTTTAAACCACAGATATAGATATACCTAGATAACGCAAGTATCACGAACTGTATGAAAACCAAGCGTGCCATTTTTGACTACCTACTATGACGTCACAAGCTCACGCTCTCGCTCACACTTACCCAGCCAGCAGTACAAAGGACTGAGCGCGAAAGGGGCGGCTTACGATTTGTAATCATAAGTTGGTGCAATTTTTGGCACGCGAAGTAGTTACTCTTGCGTTATCTAGGTATATCTATATCTGTGGTATACGCATAAAAAAAATTGACTTCCAAAAAAAAACACTTCATAGTGAAAAATAACGTTTTGTAAGTATTTCCTTTTATTGACACCGACTTTCGAAATTGTAAAGTCGGTTGTTATTTTTCTGAATAAATAAGTTTATATTTTTTACTTTTTAATTTTGGTACCTACCCATACAAACTCGTTTATACTTCACTTGCTAAGTATCAGTGACAGGAAGTTATTATAATCATCAACATACACTAAGGACTGATTTTTCCAACGACAGATAATTTTATCGGAGGAATAATTTTGAATTTTTGACAGTTCTTCCATACATCTACGTCTACGTCTGACGTCAATTTTATTCCACGAATAAAAATTATCTGTCGATTGAAAAATCAGCCATAAGTGGAAAAAATACCATCTATTATTGTAGATAACTCAAAAACCACTCATTAGAACTTGACCAAAATATGGGACCACGACCACCCTATAAGTACAGTACCCTTACAAACAAAACAAGAATTCTTTAAATCACACTAATACACTTCTGGACACATCTATTGGCCCAACTTAGAGTTTAGGTTTCGATGGCCCCTACCGAAATATGATTGCTAGATTGAACAAAAACTGTTGATGCAGTTTTAAACCTGATACATTTTACCATCTTTTTTGATCGTATTGTTTTAAATTTGAATTCAGAATACCATACGACATGGAGCTACGCCTAACAAGTCGGATATGCGCCTTGTTAAAGGCAATTGATTTTTGAATAAAAAACATGTTTTATCAAATAAAGGTTTAATTTAATAACGCGTGTTGCCTCCATGGGCATCTACCACAGCTCTCATACGATTAGGCATAGAGTTTATCAACCGCTCTATGAAATTTTGAGGGATCATCTCCCATTCCTCTTCTATGGCAGTTTTCAACTCCTGCATCGTCTGGGCAACTGGCTGACGAGCCCTAACACGTCTTTTTAGCTCGTCCCACATGTGCTCAATGGGGTTCATGTCTGGGCTTCTGGCTGGCCAGTCCATAACTGTGATGTTCACATCCCGAAGATATTCCCTGACGATGCCGGCCGCATGGGCTCTTGCATTATCATGCATAAAAAGGAAATTTGGGCCCACATAGTCCGCGTATGGTATCACGTGAGGTTCTAAGCATTCACGAATGTACCTTTCAGCATTTAATGTTGGCAGCCGTGGTCCTGTAACAACCTCAAGTTGAGTTTTGCCGCTCGCGGATATACCGCCCCAGACAGTCCATGAGCCACCGCCATAAGCAACCCTCTCTTCAAAGCAGCATTGTGCGAAACGCTCTCCCTTACGTCGGTAGACCTTCTTCCTTCCATCATTGCCATGTAACACAATTTTAGACTCATCAGAAAAGAGAGCACGGCTCCAATCTTGCTGTGTCCAATTTAAATGACTGCGTGCGAAATGAAGGCGCGCTGTTCGGTGGGCTCGCGTTAGTTTGGGCCCATTAGCTGGCTTGTGTGGTACCATTTCGCGTTCTTTTAACCTTCTCCGAACAGTTCGAGCGCTCACAGATACTCCGTGGAAGTCGCGAAGTTGGTTTTGTATCTCAATGGAGGTAAGGTGACGATTTCTCAAGCTGGTCGTCACGATGAATTCGATCCTGCCTTTTAGTTGTGACCCGAGATCGTGGCCTTCCTTGGCGACGAACAAAGCCGCCAGTCTCTAGGTACCTCCGATAAACATTTCGGACCGCAGATCGACTTAAATTAAGTTGAGCACTCACGTTTCTTTGGCTGTGTCCGGCCTGAATAAGTGCCACAGCTTGGGCGGCGACTTCAGGTGAAGTATCCATAGATTATTGATAGAACCTCACCTTAATGTTAAGAGTAAGTAATGTTTGTTGCAAAACCAAAGATATCAATCACTTTTTCAAAAATTAAATCCAAGTAAACCAATAAAACCAAGTTTTCTTAGTATTCGATTGTTTGATATCAACAAACAGGCTCCAAATTGTCTTTTGTTTCTTTACATTCTGTGTTCGAAATTCAAAAAAAGACTATTGAATGAAATTGTGAATGTGCCAGGTTCAAAACTGCATAAAAACTTTTTGCTCGACCTAACATAAAATTTTAGCTAGGACCAAACGAAACTGAAAATACAAGGTGGGCCAATAGAATAGATGTGTCCAGAAGTGTATTATAAAGGCGAAAGTTTGTGAGTGTGTGTGTGTGCGTGTTTATATGTTTGTTACTTCTTCACGCTCAATCGGCTGGACCAATTTTAATAAAATTTTGTATGGAGGTAGCTGACACCCTGGATTAACATATAGGCTACTTTTATCCCGATATTCCCACGGGATCGACAATTATGCGGGTGAAACCGCGAGGCGCAGTTAGTTGGTTTATAAATGACGGAGTTCTTAGGTAACAAACAAAAAGGTTTAACCACATTGAGAACCTCCCCCTTTTTTTTTAAGTCGGTTATTAATAAATACAAAGCGTGACGCTTTGTATTTTTTACTAACCGACTTGCCATTTACCATTGCCATGCCACTTACCAAAATATTGAAAGGCTGTCTGTTTTTCTGCATTTCCCTCAGGTATTCTAAAGCCCGTGACATACATACACACCTCAAACTAAAAGTTATTATGCATAACTCATATCAAGGGACTAGAAATTCTAGGATCACGTGCATATTGAATGCACACGTATAGGAATATTATATGATGTATCGGAGAATAGCGGCGCATCCGGCGTTTGGTCGTGAGTAGCATCCCCGCAGGTGGGACCCAACTTTAGCACTACCTAAATAACTGCCTGACATTTCACTACATTAACTATATTAAACCTTTGTATTATACCTACATTTATGAAGTCATATATGTAAAGCTTACTTCTTTTTCAATTAAATTTTTGTAACCAAGGGATAACGTATTACCCGATAACTGGGTTGTAGAGGTCAGAAAAGCAGTCGCTTCATGTAAAATACCAGGACTCAGCTGCATCCGGTAAGACTGGAAGCCGTCCCAAAGGCCAGGCAGACGATGATGATGACTGTTTTGTATAACTCATAACGGAGCAGACAAACCACTTTTATACTTTCCGATAGTATACATTTTTGGAGAGCCAAAAATGTATATTGTCGGAAAGTATAAAAGTGAAAGCCAAAAATAAAGAAAAGAAAACAGAAAAAATTTGAAAATTTTACAAAAACATTCCCCAAAAGGGAATCGTCTCGACATAATATCCATTACTATATTTAACCAATATTTAAGCTGTCGACTGTTGTGGTATTAAAAGTGCCTAAGGCAGCTACTTCCATAGTCTCTTATAAAAACACATGAATAAGTAATGAAATGCCAAGTAGCACTTTAAAAAGCAACTGAAAAACCGAACGCTTGTAGGGAAAGACTGTAAGAGTAAAAATATTGAAAACTCTATTTGCACCATATTCTAAGAGAGCGCTCGTAGAAACAGCTTATTATTTGCGTACAAGCAGTTGTGACAAGTCGGACGACTGCGGACTACACAAAGTTGAGTTTTGCCGCGTTTAACCTAACTTTGTTGAACGCATGGAATAGTTTATTTGTTGAAACCCTTTTGTTGGTCGGAGCAGTGGTTTGTTCATAGTTATCACAAACAATACACCGCATTTACGTTATTCACTCATTATGAGCCGGTTCGAATGCTATAGTTTTACAAACCTCCTCATGATTGGATCATTGCGTCGGTTTAGTGTGTTACAATAATTGGATGGCTGTGATTGTTACTGAAATCGGTTTAATTTACGAGAATTAGACTAAATGTATGCAATGGAGGCCAAACAAATCGAGTGGATTAGTAATTATTAATGCGTCGTTAATACTGATATTTGAATGGATAACGTGAGGTATTTTATCAATGTTTGATTGCTGTTTTAAACGTTACAATTAAATAAAGTAATACTCTTGTAGAATAACTACTAAGAACCTGTTAACATTTAGTCATAGTCAATTTTGTCAGTTCGCTCTAGAAACATAACTTCTAGGTACTCTCCTACACAGAAATATTTACAAGAACTTCAAACTGCATTAATTTAATATAGAACTAACACCTCGCATGTGACATAGTTCTTGATACTAAGTAAACTAGCACTAGATTGCATTCCCCGCTCACTAGTGACAACTGAAAGAACCATTTGGAGCGTGATCACCTCTTTGAGAGGATTCGACTTCCTTGCCGAGCTATAAACATATCAGTGTGTACGGGGCTCCAAACATTTGCATGGCAATTAGAACTGGAGCGGAGCCGCATTACCATTTCAATTGTGGAGAATGAACGAACTGAGGAACGAACGCTGCATTCAAGTAACACCTCCGAGTGAATGGCGTCGGTTGGTTGATTTTTAAGCTTTCCGTGGCACTCGGGGCTCAAAGAGCTGGTTTGTAAGCCGACGCGAATTAGCTCCTTCACTCGCTACTTTGTTTGTTCTTATTGTGAGCGCACAATGAACATTATCTTGTCCGGAACTTTGTTAGCAGCACCTGTGCATCACGAAACGATGGATTATCATATTTCACTTCTGAATTTAACTTTAACTTAAGTTTCGTGAAGCATGTTTTATGTTTACGGCTTATGGGGTCAATGGAATTCCCTTTAAATTTCAAAGTTACGTTCGTGATCCTGAAGGCTACATTGTAACTTCAATGTGTGTAGTCTATGTTCAGTTAAATAGTCAAAACACCAGCTTGATAACCTATTACATTGGAAACATAAAGTGAGCAACCATTTCCGTCCAACTATCAGACAAGCTGTGTTCCACGTAAACAAACTATTTTCCTCCAACATAAGTTCATATTCTGAATCACAATCACAACATTGCCAAATAATTAGCAAAATAGTTCATTCAACTCCTCTGAGTTACCTAATAATGTCAAACTTGAACATGTAGTAACTAGGAAGTTCGCAAGTACCTAAAGGTTCGGGGAACAAGACCCCCTGGATTCCCCGGGGTGTCGTAAGAGATTACGCCAGGGGAATGGGCAGGATCCACCTGTGAGCTAATAACATCCTACCGCGATTGGGACTCCCCTGCCGCGCTAACTCATTACAGAAATATCTCTCATTTATGGGAACGCCTGCGTCCAAGAGTGGATGGGGATAGGTAGCTGACATAATAATGATGTGATTACTAAGTCAGTAGCCTACATTTGTTAATGAGCTTTTAGAAATTCGTATGTTTATTCAACAAAAGCGGTAGAATTTTGTAGGCCGATTCTTTGAGGCTCTGGAAGTCTTTGCAACTAATTTCGTGCCTTTGTTCGAAAACCGATGAATTGATTTCTATTGAGCTTACCTCCTTTGTTTGACGTAGCGACCTAATTTTACTTTGGTTTCTATCATTTTCTTTAATTTAGCTTTCGTCAGGTTTGTTTATAGCCATTTCTACATCGCGCTCCGCTCTGCTATTATTTTTATTAGTAGTTTAGGCAGATGCAACAAAAAAGGTAAAACCGAGAATTAAAATATCTGAGGGAGAACGTTCACATTCTGGGGGCCTATAAAGGCCACTTTGGTAGAATCATAAAAGGATAACATTATAAATCATAATGAACAGTTAACTGTTAAGTTAACCGTATCAAATCCCATTGGTGATGGATTTTTCAGTTTTTTTTTTGTCTGTGCTAAAATACCAATCAATCCAATCCAAATCCAATCCCAATCTCCCTACCTACGTAGTGCAGCGATAAAAAGAAAAACACGGACTATCTTCGCCATATTATGATTCATAATGTTATCGTTTTATGATTCTGCCACAGTGACCTTTTTAGTCCCAATTTGTCAAAAATTGCTCTAATATCCCTACATTTTTGCATGACAAGTTTTTGACATTGATTGTCACTTAGATGAGATTGCAGCTAGATTTTGAATACTTTAATTACAGGAATTAGCTTGCTGATATGTACAGACGCCAGCACATCAAGCTAATACGATCTGTCAAATGTCTTTAATAGATTTGCAACTTTATCGCTAAAGCTTAAGGTTCAAAGTTGATTGGGAAAATTTGACAGTTTTGGTAACTTGATAACTTGTTACTTGTCTGTACTAGAACGAAAAAAGCTGTAAAAATCTTGGTAGGTAAGTGTATATAATTACATGTACAAAAATGGATGAAACCCAGTTACCGCAGAATATGCACAAATGTTTGTCGATGGAGGATTCGGTCCGAATGGAAACGTAACGATTTTACGTGCTCCCGATGTGGCCGCTGAGAACTGCAAACAGCGGACGTGGTATAATCCGATTATCTACCTGTTTCATACATCTATCCGCACTTTGTTTTACGGCGAACTACTGCATTTCAGCCATTGTGCTGTAAACTAGGTTGGGTGTTATTAGGTATGGTGTCATCAAATATTACTGGCCCGCTGAACATGGGCCGCGATTACTTTATGATTTTGCAACATTGATTTAAAAACATTGTATTTTAGGTACCTTGTCTTTTTTTGACCTCGCCTTTCCTGTTACTCGGGGTCAGCTTTCCCCTTCCACACGACGCCATTTATTTCGGTCTTGTGCATCATCTTCCGTAAGTCCCATCTCGATCATGTCCTTTTGGACCTTCAACATCTATGTGGTTTGCGATCTTCCTCTTCTCCTCTTTTCTGTAGCCATGGAACGGCACTTTTTCACGATATGGTCATCTGTTCGTCGAAGTTCTGACGCCAGCAGATCAAGCTACTTACTACAATCTGTCAAATTTCTTTGTTAGATTTTCAACTTTATTGCTATAGCATATGGTTCAAGGTTGATTGGGAAAATTTGACAGTTTCGGGTAGCTTGATGTGCTGGCGTCAGTACATGACCGTGCCATCTCATTCTGAACTCTTTTACTTTATCCCTTATTTCTGCAACCTTGAGCTCCCTCTACAATGTTCGTTGCACAACTTGTCTCTTATTTATGTAGGTACCTTGTACAGACAAATAAAGAGAGAAATAAGATATTTACTCTTATTTTGGTACTGCTACCAAAATGTGAGTAAACATCTCATTTATACGACTCATGTTCTTCAAAGCCAAACATGGAAATAAAAGCGATTGAAGAAAAAAGGATATCTAATTTCGGCCGCTCAGGTGAATTTATCATTTTAATACGAACCCTATCTATATGTAAAACACACGTGGTCACATAATTCAGGCCGGGCCATATTTTAAATAATATATTCATAAGATTCCGGTAAAAGCACAGTTTCGTCGTGGTCATCGTGACGAACAAACACCCTTGTGGGTCCTTCATTACAATATTCATGACCTATGAGAAACATGGAATTATTTCCAGATTATTTGGAACCCATGAATCGATTACTATGGTAATTTTTAGTAAAGTACCTTACACATGGTAGACCTAACGTGTTCCTACTTCCTACAAACTACCTCTGGTTTAAGCTAAGTGTCCAATATAATGACCACACGCATCGTACGATCAAGCGGTTGGTTCAGGTTAAACCACACATATTAGATACACCTAGATAAGGCAAGAGTAAGTACTTAGGTACTTCACGTGCCCAGCTTACGTACAAAAATCGTAAGCCGCCACTTTCGCGATCAGTCAGTAGCTACTGCTGGCTGGGTGAGCGTGAGCGCTGGCGCTAGGCCCCGGGGGTGGGGCGAGACGGCTGCCGTACGCGGCGGCGTCATTGAATCGATTTGGTTTTCCCATCACTAAATAGTGCTTGTGACGTCATAGTAGGTAGTCAAAAAATGGCACGCTTGGTTTTCATACAGATCATAGTGATACTTGCGTTATCTAGGTCTATCTATATCTGTGGGTTAAACCGTCTGCAGTCATTACATCCGATGTTGCGGCTTAGATTGTTTTCCATATGAATAGCCACAATGTTGCTAGCCTTAATCAATAGGTACTAGGTACGATATAATGCGCCTTAACTATGTACAATTGTTTTACCTTAAAAAACAAAGACCTTATTTTTTGAAGACTGAGTTGATGCCGAGTCACAGAGGTCTTAAAGAAAAGATTCTACACCTGAAAAATAACTGTAAAAATAAACGTAAACTAAATTAACGGAAGCTCGAAAAAGCTCCAAGAGAACGTCTCAGTCATAAAGAGTGATGCAACTTGCCTCTCTTGAAATAGCTCCCAAAAGTATTTTATTCCTTTGGAAACCTCCAAAGGAATAAAATACTTTTTTCCAAAGGAATAAAATAAAGGATCTTAGTATACAAAGGTTAGTAGGAACACGGATCTTCGCTTCGCTACACACTTTCAGTAAAAAAAACTTGAAAGCTTCCCCTTTAGTCACTTAACTCTTTAAGATTTTTTTTGTAAAGCTCCGATAAATAAATACCTGAATGGAGCGGAGTTTTTATCAAGCTTAGATAAATATAAAAAACAACATCCAACGAGCCGTGAAATGTTAATGATGGAAATTGGAAAGAAATTTTATACAAAACGCTTTTTGAACTTTTCAACGTCGATTTACTGGAAATCGAATATTGTGTTGCCAAACGTGTCCCATCCCTAGTGTACAGTGACATCTAACATACCTCGTTGGAATAATCAGGCAGGTTCATTCCGGCTAAGTTGACGCGTCAAAAGTCGGGCGCGGCCATGGCTGTCCCCCTGTCAAAACCCGGATTTATGTGCTCGCAATCAGCTTAAACGTACCGCGCTCAACGGTTTACCTATATCTCGACATATAGTAGGGTCATTTCCAAATGAGTTCTGACATGTCACGCTTAATCCTTCGCAATAATAGGTACGTATTTCTATTTATTCTGATTTGAATCGCTTGTTTAATAACAAAAGGCGTATGAAAGGCATATAATCCAACGACACAATAGTTGTAGTTTGTTGAAATATTTGCTTGGAAATCCGTCAGATTCTGACAATCGCGTGTCTGTAATAAATTCAAATTATACGGTATGAAAGTTCCAATACTGTAGAATAGGTATAGCAGTTTACACACGAAGTGGGGATTTTCATAAAATTCTTAATGGTTGTAAGTTTGTGTCTGATTGACATTGTTTGTGTCTGATTGACATTGACATTGAGTTGACATTGACATTGACATTGACATCGTAAGTTTGTGTCTGATTGATATTGACATTGTTCGTGTCTGATTGACACGATCTATGAAGAGAATAGAATAATTAAATAAATAAAAAATACAGGGCGACAGGGGACATCAACGCCCAAACCGACGCGTAACCATGAATTCAGCACATGATTCTAGCTAAGTATTAGCGCAGAAATATGAAGTCGGTTATCAAAAAAAATCTGTTTCATATAAAAGTGCAATATCTACGCAGTCAAAATGTATGAAAGAGCAAATTTTATTGAAGTGAGAAAAAACCATTGAACTCGCGCCACTATTACCATAAGCGACACCGCGCGTGTTTTGTTTATAAGACGATTAAAAAAATACCCGCTTCGGATGTGTTCGGCTGTCCTCGGGATGTACTCCGTTTTAATGTACCTGTATCCGATATGTCAGTGAGTGATGGTAAAGTATTCTGTTTGTGTTTTGTTTTCACTTCTGGCGGCACTCCCGGAGTGCCACTGTTTTTTTTTTTTTTAATACCAGCCTATTATTATTTATTCTTATTTAACGTAGTATGTTTAAAATGGTTCGGTTATTATTTGACGTACTGCAAGGTCATAATTTTGTAATTGTAATTGGAAACAACGCTTTTTTGGTTTGACGATAGCGCCATTTTTGACGTTTACGCCTGTGTGAAGTGGACGTGAAACAACCCTCCTTTTGTAGAACAGATACATGATTGCCACAACTACTATTTCATAGCCTAGAGCCAAAACATGACAGAAACGTTAACGTGAACAATATTGATCATTCAAAATTAGCCCCGAGCTCAATGCAACTAGAGCTTAATACACAAAGTATAGTAGGTTTATCATGTCATCTGCCTAGCCTTTTACCAATTACGTTGGGGTCGGCTTACAGTCTAACCAGATGCAGCTGAATACCAGTATTTTACATGGAGCGACTACCTATATAATACTCCTTGGTTAGACTTTCTGCCTTCTGACGGCCCGTAACGGTAAGGTAGCCATAAGTACTGCTTACTTACTAAACCAATATTGTATGTGTAAATATTACTCTGGCTCGTTGTTCCAGCGGTCGCAAGAGTTACTGATGAGCAGGAGGTCCTGAGTTCGATTCCCATCGCGCGGATCGATGGCCCGGTTGACGGTAATAGGCTTGTAGCGGTATCTACAACGCCACATGCGAACAACGCGTCGTACTGAGGTCACGCAAAATCCTGCATCTCGCAAGCAGAGTTTACGGCGCAGCTATAGCATAGTTAAAACGGCCCGACATGAATCATCAGGCAGTTGCCCGCCAGACACAACACCCGTCTGGTTGGAGGATCCTCCCTTTTCTATAGAGTATGAGTGAACTTTACACCCTGTTCCTCATACCTCTATAGGCTCGTTCCCTATTACATGTGGTTTAAACATAACTAAAGAATTGCACCACCCCTTACTTCCCGTGGGTGTCGTAAAAGGCGACTAAGGGTCTTCCGGAGAATGGGCAGCAGCGTTCTCTATTTATTCCACCATCATACCATACTGCGATCGCCAACCCGCCTGCCAAGCGTGGCGATTATGGCAAACCCCCCCCAAAATTGGGGGAGGCCTGTGTCCAGCAGTGGACGTCTATCGGCTGAAACGAAACATAACTGGCGGAATGTGGGTGTACTATAGGTACATCTCTGCCTAACCCTTTGGGGAGTCTGTACTCCCCTAAATAATATATCCTAATAAAACATCACGTCTGTACGTGATGTTTTATTAAGATATATTATTTATTGACAAATGCGTGCACTGATTGGATAGGTCCGCTCAATCTGTGTGTTTTTTTCCTCAAAAGACCATTTCATACACCACGACACTACATCGTCTTCACAAGATCTGACCAAGATTTTGTCTGTACTTTAAAAGAGACTGACTTCTGAGTTTGTTTCGGCCTTTCTCCTCAGAATAGATAGGAAACGCCGACCTCATCTAGTTTAAAAAATAATAATTGACGTGTAAAAGTGTTTGTACAAACCTACTTACAGAAAACAAATCATTTATCATTATCATTTACCTACTTTAAAAACGAATAAAAAAAATGACTGCCTTTTTATAACCGAGTAGTGGCACCGAGTTGCCGTGTCTGGCTATACCGCTGTTATAGTTGCCGGCACGTAACTTGGCAAGAGTTTTTGTAGTGGGGGAAGTTTGCGCAGGCACAATTTCATACATTTTTATATGCGCGAACTTCCCCCACTACGAAAATCTCTTGCCAAGTTACGTGCCGGTAATTGTAAACCCGCGATGGTTGTTAAATGATGGCTGTTAAAAGGTTCAACAAATGCTTGTAAAACAGTTTACAAGCATTTATTGAACCTTTAAACATACCACATGTTTAAAGGTTCAACAAATTCTTGTAAACTGTTTTTTTTATTAATAAGTAATAATAAAACAAAAATGTCTTTAGAGTGTAGGTAATGAATGAATGAAAAAAAAAATTAAATTAAAAAATAATGAATGAATGAATGAATGAATTTTTAATCCATACCGATTAATAAACTGCATCGAATGACCACAGCATAGCAGGGAAAATATGACCATCTAAACACATCATTAAAAATTATCTATATACTCGTATACCTTCTTGAAAACAAACTGAAACCCTATTTTGGCCCTTTTGCATAAATAGTTGTAGAATAATCGCAGGGCAATAAAGTGCGGCGGCCTCTGCAGTTACCGGGCTGCACATTTACAAAGCCTAATGTAATCTAACCTAGGATTCATTTCGAATTGAGATTTGATCCTGAAATATTTAAAATAACTGAAAAAAATAACTAATTATATAACTAAAAAAAAGATTAAAACAGATTTCTATTTAAGTTTCGCTTTTAATTTTTTTTTCTCGTATGTATTTATTGAATACTAGCTTATGCCCGCGACTTTGTTCGCCTGAAATTCGTAAGACACCACAATAAACTCAAATAATACAGCCACATTTCCTGCCTGCGCTACACCTTCTTTTATGCTTAGCATTCTTCCTGCCTTTTTTATCTTCACAAATTTTTGATACTTACTTACATTATTTGGGAGCAATTTTTTTTTTTAAATAAAATACTCAAAAATTTTTGATTTTAATTTTATTCCACGAACAAAAATTATCTGTCGATTGAAAAATCAGCCCTAAGTATAATTTGAGTTTCATCATCATCATTGCAGCCGAAAGACATCCACTGCTGGACATAGGCCTCCCCCAAAAGGGGGGGGTTTGCCATAATCGCCACGCTTGGCAGGCGGGTTGGCGATCGCAGTATGGTATGGTGGTGGAATGCATAGAGAACGCTGCTGCCCATTCTCCGGTACGCCCATAAGTCGCCTTTTACGACACCCACGGGAAGTATGGGGTGGTGCTAATCTTTAAGTCCGGCACCACACAGACTTGAGAATTTGAGTTTATCCATTACAAACAAACACACAAAAAATCATATATTTTCTCTTTATAATACTTATCATTAAATTTGTATATTTTATTTATAAATCCTTAAACAAAACAATAGTGTAAATTAAATAAATACACAGTCAGTCACAAAACAGCCCGCCCCTGATCGTTCCCGGCGCAAAGGTGCCCATAACACTCGCCGCGTTGCCTCGCTGAATAGCGATGGCCAACCTTTGCACCAAGAACGACCCAGAGCGGTTGTCACCGGTTGCCTCCCTGAGCTTACGGCCCAATTCCGCCACAAAAACCTTAGCTTCCCTACTCCAACTACCCAGGGTCTCCACAGCTACCGGCACAAAATAGTATGGTTGCTCCAAGGAAGCGTACTTGAGCCTTTTTGAAGAGCAGGCGTCCTCAGCTGCGGCAGAGGCAGTGTGCGTGGTGCGACTCAGGTGACTGGCAGCGACAGTGCTGACGCAAGTTGCGTCCCAGATCAGGCACATCCCGTTCTTCCATGGCACTAGAGTCAGCCCATCCGGCCTCTTTCCATCACACCTGCTAAGACCTGTAGGCTCAAGCACGCAGGGGACGTTTGCCGATATAAGGGCTCTACGGACTATGTCGTTCAGGGCATGGTGACGCGGGAACCTCCCTGTGCACCGCCGACAACTCAGTGCGTGATGGCCATCGGCCTCCACCATGGTACCGCAAGTGCATATGTGGGGTTCGCACACCTTACAGCCCAGGCGGAGAGCCACCGCCACACGCAAAGAGTCATCGTCCAGTAGAGTGCCAAGGTGAGGTGAAGGAATCGCCTGTAACCACGCCCCGGACTCAGGTTGCGAAACTGCCAGTAATCTAGCCTTAACGACTCCTGACGAACCTTCTAACAACTGCTCTTGGAGTAGCCCCACCCCTATGTCATCCCACGCCCGCTGAACATGTGTCGCTTCGGGGATTGTTGCACCCGTGTTGAGGGTCAACCAAGCTGACACAGCATCCGACACAAAGGGCATGCTTCCCCCGTCACCATTAGTATTGAGTAATAAAGTGACTAGGTTGGCAACCCCATGCGCAGACGCCAAGAAAGCCGGCAAACCCACATCCCGTGCGCAACGCACCCCGAGACCACCACATCGGATGGGCAGAGCCGCCTGTTTCCATTGGGGCCCTTCTAGGGAGACATTGAGAATCGACTCCACCACCGATTTCAAGGCGTTGTCAAACGAGGAAACTTCCTCTGGACAGAGCCAAGTAGGGGTGGTCCGCAACAGATATGTCATTTTCGGAAGAGCGTAGCACATGCGCAGCAGGATAATCGCAACGTGCGCGGAAAGATCTTTAAGACGCTCGTGAGCAGAAAGAAGGAGCTGCTTTCGAGAAAAAATGGCTTCAGGAACTGCACTAAGAAAAATAGGGGATCCTAAGAGATTAAAATCGGAGCATGAAATTTCTCTGAGGCCAGGAAGAAAAGATTCAAAACGAGAAAAGTGTGTACGAGCACCAGTACTACAGGGGAAGAATTCGCACTTCGCGGGATTTACCTCCAAACCCAGGTCTCTGAGGCGAGGGACTAGAGCTTTCAAATCCTGAAAAACGTCTTCCGGTCTGCCCCCGATAGTGCCATCGTCAAGGTACCACACGTTTAGGCCGGAATTCAGCTCAACAATCGCTTTATGAATAGCCAAACTGAAAACGAGTGGCCCGAGAGGGTCCCCCTGCTGGGCTCCCACTTTTGAAAGAATAAGACTGTTGTCGAAGAAAAGATTAGAAGGCATCCTATAAACCTGGTGAAGGAAGGGATATAAAGGTGGGATATTTTCCTTAACTTCGCTCAACAGAACGTCTCTTTCCAAAGTATTGAACGCGTTGCGAATATCAAGCTTCAGCAAAATTGAGTCTTCGTTCTCCGGGTTCATCACAAATGTTCGCGTGGCGTGGATGGCAGCCTCGCATCCCAGGCGTGTGCCAAAACCCAACTGATTTGGCTGCAAGTATTTGGCCATATCCTCTTTGACAGCACGACAAGCCAATTTGGCAGTAAGGCGGCGGAAGACACTGCCGATTGCAATTGGTCTTACTCCACCACCTTTTTTTGCCAGTGCAAAGAGTGATGCCCCGTACAGATACGGACAAATACGTGGGTTCAACCGACCACATAGCAAGAAATTTGCCAACCTGGTTAAACACCCTACCAAGCGCTTCCCATTTTCCCCTGCCGACATAGACGTCAGCTCCTTGAGGTGCCCCGGCCGGATCCCGTCCAAACCCGCTGCTGATCCAGCATAAAAAGAACCAAGCGCCGATAACACGTCCTCCTCGGTGACTGACAAAGCGGTAAGTAAAGGGTCAGGGTCTGGTGGAAAACTGAGAGGACGTGAAGGATCGGGATGCTTGAGTTTTAAAGAAGCCAATGTGTCAGCATCCCCCTGAACGAACGAGTCGTCGGACATCAATAGTCGAACCGCCCCTCTTAAATCGCCCTCGAATACCTTTGCTTCAATGCTATTTTTCATAGACCGGGACCCTGACCTCCGACCCGCATCTAATACGCTATCATGACACTGAACAGGTGACATTATGTTTGCTTTAACTTTAGATGTCACGTTACCAGGCAGCTCTTTTGCTGGGACTCTTAAAGCTGTGTACCCAAACGAAAGAAGAGCACTCCATTCATCCACCCCATTACTAACAATACAAGACTCTATAATGTCGCAGAGTTTCCCTGCCGCCTGATTTCTGGCACCCTTAGGTATATGTCGGAGAACGGGGACACTTGCCTTGAAACCAGCTAGCCTGTCCAAGGGACCCTGGGCTGGTGAATGCGCTGGCGGCACTTGTCCAGACGACGAGGTGTTAACTGCGTCGACCAGCAAGGCTTGCGAAACAGCACCTGAACGTATTGCATGTTTGTGCATGCGAAATGTCTTATTTAAATAAAGATAACTGGAAATCTCTGTTTCTATGGAAAGTTTAAAATCGGTCTAATTTGGCTGTAACATTGTTTTTCGAAAATGTTTTCTACTAACTTTTTAGACCTTTGTATTCTGCTTATGCGCATGAAGTTTCATTAAAATCGGTTCATTCACTTCGAAAAACAAGGGCTTGAAAATTTGTATGAAATGCCGTTCGGCATAAACGCTTTTAAGTAAAATTTCTACATTTATATCTGTATTTCATAATATGGTACACAATAAAGAATTATTCTATTATATTCTATCCCAAAGCCTGCTCTTAAACTTATTCAACATATGGGTTTTTAAGATATTATATCACCTAATAAATTATCTTCCGAAAGTGATTTGAGTCATAAATTAAACAGAGTTTGTTGAACAGTTCTGAAACCCAACCCTCATTTGACATGATTCCAAGGCTCGACCGAAATGCATTAGCTTTTGTAAATGCGCCGCCGGGGTAAATATGAGCATAAAATCTTTCCCCGGGCGATACCATGCTTAATTAACTGCGCAAGGGATTGCGCAGGGATAACTGTCAAACACATATTGTCCACCAATTAAGACTTTAATATAGATTTGGTGGTGGCTTGTGAATTAGTTAATGGCTTTGTAACTTTCTCTGACTATGGGTAGTGAATTCAAGCCGGGTGTAATTAATTCTGATTGTTATTTTTGTTAAATAACACATTAATGCAATGGAAAAACCTGTCAAGTGCGAGTCGGACTCGCGCACCGAGGTTGCCGTACTTTGTAGTATGTTTACAAATTTACGGTTTTCGGATTTTTTTCTTTTAGTTGACACTGCTTCTTGCCAAATTTCATGATTCTAGGTCAACGGGAAGTATCCTATAGGTTCTGATTCCCTTGCGAGCGTTAAAATATGCGGCATAAACGGAACATAGACGCTCGTATCTTTTGATTGCGTTGACTTGGAAGTTTTTTTCACTGCTTCAAGGGATTGCAGCCCTGAGTAGGTATTAATTTAAACTTGATAACTCCACACGTTCCTGAAAAAAAGGATCTTGACAGACGGACAGACAGACGGACAACGGTGTGATCTTATAAGGGTCCCGTTTTTCCCTTTGAGGTACGGAACCCTAAAAATGGAAACCAAATCAAAATTAATAACTTAACTCATGTATCTACCGCCTATTTGCCCAAAAGTGTCCCTGTAGTACCCCCACGTATCGCCAGCTATGTTTGAGTCCTGTGTGATAGGGGGCGACCTTATTAAAAAGGGAGGTATCATTCGTTCTTTAAATCTTAAAATAAAAGAAATGTGTAGGTATAAAGGTACGATTCCACCAAAATAGTGTGCAGCACATTTGTTCACAAACATTTTGTGCAGAACTCCAACAATGCATGTACTGAGCTGCAGCTCCGATAGTCTCTGTTTCCACCGGCAAAGCTGTGCGTTACTTTTGTACGCGCACAGTGTAGCACACTTGTGCGCGAACTTGATGAAACAGGACTAATAAATGTTTTTACTCCGTTAGCGGAAGCAAGACTGAATTCGCGAACAACAAGTGTGTACGCGTCGACGCTAGTCCACTGCTTGCATATGTGCGCGCACAAAAGTATGCCGATGAGCGCGAACATTTCTAATGTCCGCGCACAATTTGTTATTGTTTGCTTGAGTAAGTCGACCAGAATAAACATTTGTTTCGTACACTGTGCCGCACAGTGCCGCACACTTGTGGAATCGCGCCTTTAGGTACCGCACTTATTTAAACTGTTGTTGCAAGTAACATTTTCACAAGACCAGACACGGAAAATAAACATTCGAAAAACGCACCGCAAGTTTTCTCTTAATTTTCCAATTTCTAGCACATTTTTCTCCAAACCCTGCTCCTTCAATTAACCAAAATCACCTCAATCCTTAATAGCTTAACACCTAAAGTAGCTTACACGTAACACAGCTATACGCAGCAGCCGGTAGCAAGCCATCGCAATCTAGCAACTGTTACACCTTTTTATTCACCCCAGCTTGAAATTAATCCCTTGTTTAATAGTCCATGACGCCCCCGGCTTATTTAAGAGGGCGTTTCAGCAACTTGACGAACAACCTGAATAAAACTTCCAAAGAATTACAGACTCTAATGGGACAGTTACATGAGGAGAGTTTCTCGCTTTGAAGATTATTGAAAGGAGATAAGGTTAGCATAATCAACCTCTAATGTTCCATGTTCCATTTAATGTTCTGTGTGTTCTACTGCTGGGACACAGGCCTCCTCTCGGTGAGAGGGAGAGGGCTGTAATCCAACACGCGGGCCTAGTGCGGGTCTCACATGTTTCCGAATTTTTGGTTCTATGACATGCCGGTTTCTTCACGATGTTCTCCGTCACCGTTTTGAGAGCAGTGGTGTTGAAATAATTTACACAAAGCGCCTGTCTAGGTTCGAACCTACGACCTACAGCTCGTAAGTCGCGGCCGTTACCCAGTGGTAACCTTTTACCAGGACCAGTGATGACCCAGTGGTCACCACTGGTCCTAGTAAAAGGTTGACTCGTGTAAACAGTACGTACGAAACACGCACTAGGCGATCAATGCCCGTATCGTGCGTACTGTTTACACTAAAGAAAACAATGAAAATCGCTTCTCCTATTAAGGGGACTGCAGGAGCTAATCGCAAAAAGCGCAAGTTTTATACCTAATGCCTAAAAGTATATGATCGACTACAGTAAAAACTATCTGAAAAATATATGATATTCTTCAGGATATAATATGCTAGTTAGATAGTGTGTTGAAAACATAATACAACTAGGTAATGATGATGAATGGTTACAGTTTGCACGTCGCTAGCCCTGCCACCCTGTATGTGTATTGACCACTGATATAGATATACCTAGATAACGCAAGTATCACGAACTGTATGAAAACCAAGCGTGCCATTTTTTGACTATCTACTATGACGTCACAAACTCGCGCTCTCGCTCACACTTACCCAGTCAGCAGTACAAAGGACTGAGCGCGAAAGGGGCGGCTTACGATTTGTAATCATAAGTTGGTGCAATTTTTGGCACGCGAAGTAGTTACTCTTGCGTTATCTAGGTATATCTATATCTGTGGTATTGACGCTGTCAATATTAAGGGGGGCAGCCCCCTTAATATTGACAGCGTCAATGACCTAAAGCGCGGTCACTGTCGGACTGCATAGAAAAAAAAGAGAAGCGCGTTGTTACAACGCTGGTAATTTATTGCATAATTTTATTGTACCAAACCTGAAATCGCGAAAAAAAAATCAGCTGTTACATTTATGTACGAATAACTCGTCAAAATTTCAGGAAACGGCAGATTTTTTTTTTGGGATTTTAGGTTTAGTCCCATAGTAAAAGTGGTTCATAATGATGAGTACAACGACCTCTTAAGAGATTGTTGGTGTTTTTCCATTAACCCTGTTTACATAAACTCACGCCTTCTTCCCAGGTGTATAGGCAGAAACTATAGAATGCTGCTACGATCCTTACGTACCTACTCATTTTGCTTCGTTTATGTACAGTCAACAAAAGATAAGTATGCAGGATCATCGGATATAGTTGAAGTTTAGTAAGAAACCGATGGATGTAGTCGACTGAAATTTAATTTGATAAATGAGCTGGTTGTTTTCTATTAATAAAATTAAATTTTATTCGAGAACATCCATCGGTTTCTTACTAAACTTCAACTACAGCCGACGATCTTGCATACTTATCTCTTTTGTTAATTGTACATACACCAGCCGGTCGATTCTGTTAGAATCTCATCGTGAGAAGTTAAGTGAAGAGAGCTGTCATTCCATCTGATGCTAGGGATTGACACTAATGACAGCCCACTTTAAGCTCACTTCACCCGAGTTATCACGGTGAGATTTTTACAGAATAGCACTACTGGTTAAACACGCACGCCGGTTGCGAGTACTACGCCCCTGACCTTTATGAAGAACATTACCGATAAGGCCACTGTAATAATGCCACAGCGTCAATGTGAACAAAATTCGTATTTTGGGTTGCCAAATCATTTTTATTTGGTCTGACGCCAAATCATAGATCGAGAAAATACCCTGACAAGTGTGTATCTCGTAAATGGTAAACACCTGGGAAAAAACCATTGAGGTATAAAGTACTTACGTACTAGAGCTGACATTGCGAACAAAATATGTTGTACAGCGTGGCAACGCACGTTTTACAGAAAATACAATAAACTTACCGGTGAAACGTCACTCCTTGACTTTTATTCAATTTTCTAGAGTGGTTTGAACAGTATCTCAATACACACGAAGGCATTTTTAGAATTAACTGTATCAGTGCTACGTGTCACGTCGCGACAAGCGTCCGGCGCAGACTAAGGACTTCTGGTCCATGGACCACAAAGCGTGCTACAAATTATCGATTCGCGGCGCAGCCACTCTAGTACGTAAGTACTTATATCTCAATGGGCGAAACTCGCATGGACATTCTCGTCACTCGACTGTTGAGCAGCTCGCCAAGTAGGTATAAACTCTTTATTCCAATTCAAAACAAATTTTAAGTTCATTAACTGTCTAAGGTGTAATTATGGAGTTAACAGCGTGTCTTTGAAGAAACCAGGAAGTTTTGCAACTTCATCCGGCGTATAATTTAGATGTTCAGTATGTTCGCTCTTGTTTCTCGTACTGCGGTTCAGGCACGAATAACTTTTACTTTGGTAGTTCACTTCAGAAATAACATGGATGATAGTATAAATACCTCTCCAATTACAACAACGCAACACAACTGAAAGCAATGATGTTTCCTGTCGCCTTCCATCCTGCACCGCATGTCCTGATACCTATGCACTTGATGATATTATGACTGCGTCAGTGAGCGGAGTTCACGCTGAATTTCGGGCCAAAAATGTTTAAACTTTTGCCATCGATACGCTAAGAAGAAGAAAAATAAATAATAATGTAGGTTCAATTTTAATAACAGATTACTGGAATTAAATGAGCCCATGCCACGGAGTCCCATGCATAATAATATATCACCCATCATACAAAGAACTTGTAACATGGAACATGTATGTATATCCCCCATTTATACAAAGAACTACCATTAAAGACTTCTTGGGTATAGTGAGTCTCTTTTGTTTTGATAAGCAGTTAAATTCAATTTCTATCCGGCCAGCACCACAACGTAGCTTCTAAAGCCTAGTTCACAACAACATCAAACAGTTATATAATGACGTAAATACCATAGACACACACAGAGAACGTTCGAATTACAAAATTCCATCATGGAACCACGCGGGAGTTGCGGTTCGAGTACGATAAGCTTCAAAATCAATTTCGGCGTGTTTACAGAGGAGGCGGCCGTCAAATAGACCGGTTAGGTATTTGTGGAGCACACCAGATACGCTCCGAACCCGAATATTTAGTGCGAGGCTTTGATTGGTGGACTGATCACTTGGAAATTGTACATGAGCCAGTATGTGGTGATTAAAACACATTGAGTCGTTGATTTAGCTCGAGAATAGATTTTGCTTTAATATATTCTGGATAACTACCTAACCTTGATGTAACTATTGGCTGTTCTAAAAAAAGCAACAGTAATTTATGTTATAACTACTTAGCTGTTCGTGCGTAAATATTCCAAAAAAAAAATTGACAAATCGGTCGAGCCGTTCTCAAGTGATGATCTTTCATACATGCGGCAATAAATTTTTATCAATATAGTTTAGGAATAATTATCTTATTCAATAGTCTACTACCACTACTAGGCATGTAGGTACCTTTTCATTTGCACGTCAATAACTAAGCAAGCAACAAATACCTGTTATCTAGCACAGCTCATATCATGAGCCTGATATATCACTTGCTATTTTCCTCTCCAAGAAAGCAGGCCAAGTACATTTTCCATAAAAAAAAAAAAAACTAAAGCAGAACTCTTAACACATATGCACAAATGTTTTCCCGGAAGTGAGAGTCGCTGAGGGAAGTATATAAAGACATGTAATAGCAGGCCGCCACCACTAAAGGCATACATGCAATAAACTCGAGCCGTTCCTGGCATCAAGTACTTGAGTCTCTTGGGATGCTCTCATTCTAGGAGAAATACGTTCCTATATAGCACGACACTTTAAACCTCTTATTAAATATTTATTCTAGTTTACAGACGTATAAGACCCTATTGCTGTACTAAATACTGTTTTTTTATTGATAAATAATAATTAACACTTAAACAGGGACATTACTATTCGTCACATTTTTCATTACGTCAAAGGCAAAGCGGTGTGTGAATGTCGTAATTCTTTAACACAGGTTCATACGGGTTTCACTGCAGAATATGCAAGTTAAGCGCCATTAATACATGTTGCGTGTTTTTTTCGTTTGCTAGCGTTCACCATAAACATACACACGAATAAAAAACACACAACAAAAGATGTTAAATGAATACCACGTAAACTACATTACGAACACATTTTTCGTATAAATCGGTCTGTAATGCTATTGAGGCGTAAAAGCCAGTAAATACTGTAGAAAAATATAATGTTACCTGTAAGGCAGACACGCTGGCACGGCAGTTAAATGAATCAACCGCCTGTTTATTTATTTCAATATCCGGAACTCCGGCCAACCGGAGCGGATTGCAGACTCTCTGGATTCCGGCCGACTGCCCACCTCCGCTGTCTCCCTGAAAATTCCCTCGACCACGGGACGTCTCGAACAATAGTCAAGCCAATACCAAAAATTCTATACCTTCGCTCAATCTTTAAAGTTTCTTTCATTTGGAAGCCAAAACTTATTGAACGTGGCAAAAGTTTAGTCATTATTACAGTCTACATTCGACAGGTAATCGTTTACACGGTCCCTTGATCAGGGGTTCAACAACGGATGAGTTCAGACGACGTGGTTCTCACTCAGACTATTAAGTTCCAAGAATCTATTTGTGAACCTAATAATTTTAGAATCATTACGTCATAAGATTGAATCTGTAATTACAGCTCCGAGCAACAGAACTGGAGTTCCTAACTAGTGCAAAGTTTCAAATTAGCTTCCTTATTACAAGCAGTACATCGTTAAATATTCATAAGCTCTAACAGCAATGATAGGAAAAGTTGTGCAGTGTTGTAAACATTGATGAAGTGTGAACAGCGGCCACACGGTGTGGTGGACCACAGACGTGCTGTATCGTCAGATCTTGGACTTTGTGTAACTACAGCAAGAGTTAAGTGAAGGAATAATTCGGTACGATATTGTTGAGAAGGATTTCAGTTACACACGCTTTTGTTCGCACGTAGCCGCCCGACATTTGGTAGTCAGTTTTTTGCGGGAACATTGTATGGAAAAAAAAACTACCAAGCGTGGCCTCTACAAAAAATCGTTCACTTTACAACCAGTCCAACCGTTTGAATAGAAAACTTTTCGGCGACCTACAAAATGTAAATTCGAGGAACGATTGGATCTATAAAATGTCGTTCGTCTGCGTCGTCCCTAAACGTCCGATTGTTACAAGATTCATGAAATGCGTTCGCGGAAAGTTGTTATTATATAAACGTGCCAACGTAAGTACCTATGCTTTTATTTTAGTAACGGCAGGGGAACTACCGAGAACTGTGTTATGACATTTATGACAGGAGGACCATCTAAAGAGATAGTAGGTACGTGTAGCATCTTACGTCACTTATTCATTCAAACTAGCAAATAAATATGAAATGTGACTACTTTTTACTGGTTTTAGTTCTTATAGGTATTTAGCTAAAAATATCTAGAACTTGCGATAAATACTTAGTTTAAAATATTCATCAAGTTCATTTGAAAATTACTTCGAAATCTTCCACCTTCCACTTAAAAACGAATTCGAACCTTAATCCGTCGTGGTTCGGAGCCTCAATCAAAGTATTGATGAGATGATCCGCCCTGAAGCTCTCCAATAAGATTCCAATCATACTTAAGTGCTCAAGGCTTTGCAGAATCATTTGAGAAATTACTAAATAACTTTGACGAAATTTTCTTGATACAAACTTGAAATCTTAAGAATTTTCAAACACTTTCATTTTATATAAATTTTGCTTGTCGAGAAAAGATATTATAATGTCGTAAACTTACATAAGGATTATAAAGAAAGAAAGACAAAGTTTGAACCTGATTTCGTAAGCAAACGCCCCAAGACGACCCACTGACCAAAACTTTAAGTCTAAACAAGAAGGCGCAACTTTAGCGAAAAGAAAAGCTAATTATGTAACAAGAAGAATACACGAACGAAATAATATTATTATATGATCAACAAGTTTTTTTTTTTAATAAAATACTGGCCGTTGTCGTCGCCTTTGATTGGATCTGTGGTGATTTGTTTGTGGAATTCATTTTGGCGCGGAAAAAAATCTCCGACGTGACTGACATGAAAATCCGATGGTGGAAATTTTGTTTTCTTTGTGTAGCCGCGTTTGAAAGGGCGCCTCTCACTTTGACGGTCCCTTTTCAATGCTGAATGCTGTGATGTCTTTGTTCAATCTTGCTTGAGTCACCAATGATATTATTAGGTGTGTTTTAATGCTATTAAGTATTTTTTGTTTCTGTGTAGATAGAAATTGAAAAAAAAAAGTATAAATTAGAAAAAAAAATGGATAGTAATTTTGTACATGGCGAATCTTCCTTGACAAGAAAAAATGGCTTATTGCGTTAGTTAGCGCTTTTACAGCCTAGACGCTGCTGAAGATCCTTGGATTATACGAAAATAATGAAGTGTCAGCAAATAGAAAGATTTCAACTTTGAACTACATCTATGACTGTTAGAATTTTCTTATGAATATGGTTTGTAGGGAAAGGATTATATGAAGTAAAGCACAGAATGACAAGCCTTAGACATTTATTTCAATTTAGGCTTGTTAGTAATTAATCAGAAAACTAGTCGTTCGTTCGTAAAACTAGGTCATCATGGAAAGAAGGACAAGAAACTCCATGGAAACAGTACTAAAGTACCTACTTTAGTACTGTTTCCATGGAGTTATACTAATATAGAAGTATATTGTATATATGTATAATAATATAATATATTTATATAAAATGTAGAAATATATTGATAGAATACCTATTCTATCAATTTAGAAAGATTTCAACTTTGACACTGTTCTATCAATATATTTCTTACATTGCCTTAAACTTAAAAACAATTAATTGTATCCCTTGGACAATGGTCCAAGAGAACTCTGTTCCAAGAAAACATAATAACAATACCCAGGAATATTCCATTATACAATCTAAAACATTAACAAAATTGGCCATAGTATGACTTACCTACACAACAGCATAGTCATAATAAGTAATAATTAAGGTATATTATGAAATGACTTAACTTACGTGATATCTGGTCGATCTATTCCACCTTGAACTAACCAACTAAACATCTACCGAACAACTCACAGGAACAACTGACTTGATAAAGTCATTACAATCCTCTATATTGAAATTCGATGTGAAGACGTAAATTCTTCGAACAGCTATTTGCTGTCGAGAGCAAGTCGGAAGTGTGAACCCACGCTACGTCACCTTTAGTATCAGTCTATCCGCCGGTGTCGGGAGCAGGGTTCAAGCTACCGGTGGTTAGGGCTCCAGAGACAGGAACCTCCTCACAATGCGAGCCGATTATAACCTACCAACGTAGACAGAGTAAACCCTACCAAAGTATTTTATGTCAAACATCTACCGCCATTTTGAACCAATCACAGATCGTCACATATTTTGGCTTAATATTATCTTCTAACACAGGTAATAAATGAACAAACCTTATGTAGTGAAACCGTTTTAAAACATTACAAGGTAATTAAGCAATTTACTATGAGTTGATTCAGTCCCATTAGTCATCGGGAACACAGATGCGTGTTTTTTGACTGGAGCGCGGTTAATAGTTGATATATTAAAATAGTAATATTAAATCTAAGATATACTAAAAGTAGGCAATCATACCATACTGCGATCGCCAACCCGCCTGCCAAGCGTGGCGATTATGGCAAACCCCCGCCCCCCCCCCCAAATTGGGGGAGGCCTATGTCCAGCAGTAGACGTCTATCGGCTGAAGAAGTGAGAAGTGATACTAAAAGTAGGTATAAAATAATTAAATATTACTTAATCATTTATAGTCGTAACATTTAAGTGATTTTGTCAAGTTAAGACTGTTGTTTTTTTCTAAACACGATATCTAGTCAAATAAGGTGTACTACGTTGGTCCGCACACGTAAATGTGACAGATGCCATAATCCAACAAACAATATTCTAATAATATAATTATATCAAAATTAATTTATCTAACAACTACACCAACAATGTGACACATGCACGCATACCTCAATACCTTGCTACAGCAACTTGTTGCCACGTGCAACGTTCGCGGAGCACGTTACGCAGCGCAGTAAAGACGTCGTCTGACGATATCAAACGTAATAAATGTCGCAGTTTACGATACGCTACCGAGGGAGCGCGTCATTCCGAGGGAAAAATATTTTACGCGCCGTCCGCGTTATGTTCCCAGACGTTCACGTAATAAAGTTAGCTCAAAACCAGGTGTTAGACGTTTCATTTCGTCCTGCCTGTCAGTGTGTCTGTTTACTAAATAATTCTATTTTCCTTGGGCTAGTAGATGGTGATATTTGTTATTGTTTAGTTATTGTACTCTCAAAGGAATTGTTGTGGGTTTTGACAATCAATTGAACGTAGTCCCAGTGATGTTTGCTAATGGATGAGCTGGATTTGTTTATCACAAATATGAATTAATGACAAGTTAGTGGACAAATATCGGGCAGAAGCTAGCCCGCGACTTTGCCCGCGTGAAATTTCTTGTCCTCCCGACCCACCCCGTTGCATCGCATCGCTTGCCCTCGCGCCATTACTTCGTTTTCGCTTAGCGTTCTATCTATTTTCTTTTGCTCGGTTCCTAAGCTAACGTGATGTTAAGAAGTCTAAAAAAGCCTTCCTCAAAAATTCGGGTTAGAAACAAAAAAAAATTTTTTCAAATCCGACTGATTGCCCCTAGAGATGAATGCGCTAGCATTCAAACAAACTCTTCAGCTTTATAGTATATAGGTAGATAGATTTGTTTGATTTCATGAATATTCTATTTTAATGTTTCGTAAATGGGTATGTTGTACAAAGCCACCAGTGCTGCCCGTAGATCCACCCGCTTGATTGTCGGTGGTTACAAATGATCTGCCACATAATTTTGATAAAGCGTGGGTAAGCTTTACCATTGTTATCTTTTAACGAAATACATATTCTAACCACCTTAATTTAAAACTAGATTTAAGTAGGTACCTACCTACTTACTTCCACATCCGCTTACAAGCGAAAATGCGCTCTTTTAAACTGAATCACGCCTTACTACTCAAGTTAACTACTAAAGTTAACTCCAACGGGACTTCATAAAAATAAAACACAAGTGGTATACACGTTGAGCAGCACCTACCTTTGTAAAATGTGTCTATACACATTTTACAAAGGTAGGTGCTTAACACAGTGCGGTGCTTGGTTGGTACTATTACATGTAGCCATTACAATTTATGCTCAAACGGTAACTGAAGTAGTCGTAGAGGTGTTTCATATTATGTTATGGCAAAGTAGCTTACTTTTATCGGTTTAGTCTACTTAAAATAGCTAAAAGGAACTAAAAAGTGACTAACGCTGAATATGAGTACTAAAGTATTCTACTTTACATATCCCGCTAGCTAAACACATCATCATCATCTGCCTAGCCTTTTCCCAACTGTGTTGGGGTCGGCTTCCAGTCTAACCGGATGCAGCTGAATACTAGTATTTTACATGGAGCGACTGCCTATCTGACCTCCACAACCCAGTCACTGGGTAATACAATACCCCTTGGCAAGACTGGTTGTCAGACTTTCGGGCTTCTGACTACCCGTAACGACTGTCAAAGATCCACGAATGACAGCCGGGACCAACGGCTTAACGTGCTTTCCGAGGCACGGAGGGGTCACTAAAAGTCCACTGTATGTAAAGATGGTCACCCATCCACAGACCAACCGCGGCAAGCGTAGCTTAACCTGATTAATCGATCTGTGCGGCCGTTATTATTTAGTTATGGCCCCCTCAAAAAAACTAGATTAGCTAAACACATAATCAGCCTAGAATGTTCCCACTGCTGGAGCTCAGGCCTCCTATCTTCGAGAGGGAGTGGGCTGTAATCTACCACGCGCGCCTAGTGCGGGTTGGTAGAGATGTCACAGTCATGTCTTCGAATTTTTAGTTCCTCACGATGTTTTCCTTCACCGTTTTGAGAGCAGTAGTGATGAAATATTTACGCAAAGTAAAGCGCCGTACCTGCTAAAAGAACCTTCATTAATAGGCTGAATCTAAAACCAGAGATAACAGGGGGCCTAAAAAGGCCACTTTGGAGAATCTTTTAGGGATAACATTATGGCGAAGACAGTCCGTGTTTTTCTTTTTTTCGCTGCACTACGTAGGTACAATCAAAGAGATTGGGATTGGATTTGGACTGGATTGATTGGTATTGTAGCACAGACAAAAAAAATAACTAAAAAATGCTTCACCAATGGAATTTGATACGATTAACTTAACAATTAACTGTCCATTTTGTTATCCTTTTATGATTCTGCCAAAGTGGCCTTTTTAGGCCCCCTGGTCAGGTGGAATGGCTGCTGTCGTTCATAGCAGGAATCTAAATGTATCAGACATTGATTGCCCGTTTTAACTAACATTAGTTGACAGTTAAATTTATATAAGCGTGCTGTTGGATTTTCAATGCTCGGATTAGGGAGGAAAGTTGAAAATCCAAGAACGCGCTTTTATTTAGGCATTCATTTAGGTTTCGCTTAGTGTTAATGATAATGGGCATAAGTTTTTCAATAAACAGACTGTTAAAATGAAAAACATAAATTGGAAAACGTTACTGATTTAATGAAAACCTTACCTATATCAAAGATTTGAAGCCCTAATTATGTACACAATTTCCAATCCATCTAACACACAAATCTTTCAAAATGAGTACCACTCAAAGTCATTTATTCGAAAATATTTTTCTCTGGCGCCAGAAACAATCTGTGTGAAGGAGTAGGCAACATTCGGTCGGCCTCATTAAGTTTAACTATTCGCTAAGGGTTCACCAGCTTCCGAGGAACAATTCCGCTGATGCCGACGGAGATCGCGGGCAACTGGACGGGAACTATGACGTTCTTGCTAGATTAAATACCAAGGAAGATTTATTTTAAAAAAAGTTTTTCACTAAAATAAAGTCTGACTGTCTCGTTGGTCGAGTGGTCGCAAGCGCTACTGCTTAGCATGAGGTCCTGGGTTCGATTCCCGGGTCGGGCAAAGTGTTATTGAGTTTTTCCATCTGGAATATTTCGGTCGGTTTCTAGTCTTGATTAGCCCGGTTGACAGCAATAGGATTGCCCCCTATTACAAGGGACTTAAACATAACTTAAGTATGTACTTATAAGTTATGTAAGTTTTTCATATCAAAAAGAAAGCCTTTTCAGCTTCATAAATACCTATAAAACCATTGTCCGTAATAACTATACAACGTTATTTTAGTACCTATATGCGAAACCTGAATATAGTTTGTTCAGAATAAGTAACTGAATTGATTCCTTTAATTTTTACCCCATGTTATATTTTGTCCCAAAAATATTTATAAAGGTAAAAAGTTGGACACCGTGCGATACTAAATAGGTTATCCAATCTCTGCGCCGAACGGTTAGGTACCTAGGTACTATTATTATCAATGAGCGCAAGACGGCGCGGCGCGGGTGAGTATATTTTTGTACGGACAAACAGGTAACTTAACAAGCTTTGTGATTTTTCATGATACAGTTTTGAAATTTTGTACATAAAAATACAAGACACGTGTTTCGGGTTTCGTATATATACTAAAAATAATGTTGTTTGCACGATGCTTACTAAGTCCACAACCTACATCATCATTTGCCTAGCCAACTATGTTGGGGTCGGTTTCCAGTCTAACGGGATGCAGCTAAATTACTGGGAAACACGATTAACGTTCGTAAGACTCCACAACCTTCATAAAGTACAATAAGTTCTAACAAACTTTATTTCAACTTCGATGGCCTTTAACTGAACATGACAAGTTCATAATTGCAGCCCTCGGCCACAAAATACAGAGAGTACAGAAGGCAATCTACATGCAAAGTGCGCTCGAACAACGCACACATAGACACCGCTCACGGGCACGTTATCTCAGACGGGTTGGGAGTAGTGCGAGGGCGGGTGCCATCCGCTTGAGACACGCGTCTGTAAGTTGAAAACATGATTTTTTGTTTGTGTAGATATTGTGTTGTTTTTAGTGTCATTTGATAGGTTTAGGTTTAAAACGGATAGGGCAAAATAAATTGTGTAAATAGGGTAATCCGTTTTGAAGTTATTAGGGATTTTCGATACCCAGTGAAAATTGACAAATGTAAATTTTTTTATGTTTTTGTTCTTTAAACTTTTTGTATTGTAATACTATGTTTATTGTTTTGTTTTAATATTGTAGAATAAGCTCAACAATAAATCAAACAACTAGATACGAGGGCCACTACCACGATAGTTTTTTGTGCATAAACCAAAGTTGACAACCATAGCGCCACCGCCGAGCGTAGGTATGAAATGTGAAGTACATACATGTGATTGCCTTCTGTACTATCTGTATTTTGTGCCTCGACTTTGTCTTGCAATTATCTGCATGTTATTAACGTTTCAGAGCACATTTCACATAATATTATGCAGACGCAAGAACTTCAGTGTTATTTGCATGTATTAATTGGTTTTGCAAATAACTTTTCCTCAGAATCATCAATCAATATAAATAAACCTAATCGGATTTAATAGTAAGCGTTTTTTAATCTGCTTGTCCATTAAATTAATATGAAACAGGAAGGGAAAATAGGACATAATTGAAACAAGAAGCACATTAATCACTCTGGGACAAGCCCCGAGCCCTTCCAGGTGAACGTATCAGCGTCCCCTCAAGTTTACGGACAATTAAACGAAAGAACTAATCCCAAGTTTGATGTACCGCCGACCTGGAACTAATTACAATTAGGCAAAAACGGCCCTACCACCACAACCCAGTCCGGGCGACCACTTATTGATAAACTTATGCTCGAACAGGCTGAGAAAATTTAAAGGAAATCGCGAACAAAGAGGATTATATAAAAAGTTTAATTAATCATTTGCCAAAGTTGTTGAGCTTCGTTTATGCATTGCTGGCGGTTACAATGACTTTGATATATGGCCGCCTTTACAGGGCTTGATTAAAAGTCTTTAGAGGAGAATAATAGATTTTGAACTTATTCATTAAAAAAAAATTTAAAAAGGCACAAAGAAAATGCTGTAATTCATATTGTAAAAGCCTTAACAAAAAGCCAGAAAATTACAAATTTTAAAGTCACTCAATTGCATTTTCATCTAAGTACACGATGAAAATTAAGCACCGTTCACCCCTATCTTTTATGAAAACCAGTCATGTTTCCTGGTTGTATCGCCAATTCAAAAGCGGAAGAAATCTAGAAACAAACGGAAAGGAAAGTATCAAAATATTTACAGTCCGGGAGCGTAGACAATGACGACGAATGCCTTGCAATCTGGAGCATCGAACGTGCGGGGGAGAAGCGACCCGATTCACCCGCAAGCTGCAACATGCTTGTCATCCCTGACATTGTGTTCCACTCTGTCCTCATGTACTCTGGCCGAGCTACATTCCAGGAAGTGTTGGGATTAATCAGTCTGCGATACAATATGCAAGTGAACTAGAATTGTATATAATCTATGTACATATAGCTGGCCGGAAACATAAGCCTTTAAGTGCTTCTCTGAAATCCTATGTAACAAAGATAATAAAATTCAATTAACGTTTCCTGGAAAATGGTATAAAGTTATCGAAGTTGTTTTTTACGAACTGTTGATATATTTTGTCACAGTGGATCCCACTTCGCTTTGAACGAACATTGGTGTTCGTTCAAAGTGAAGGTAAATACGTAAATCTACAAACCCTTGAAATACATTTACAAACGAAGTGTATTTCGATATGATTTTAATTCGACATTATTTGAATAGGCTTGGTAACTCATTAATACGATACAAATATATACATTGGATACACTTCAAAAACTTAATTAACATCTCAAATACGCCAAAATGATTAACAAACTTAATCCATCCATACTAATATTATAAATGCGAAAGTGTGTCTGTCTGTTACCTCTTCACGCGAACCGATTTAGATGAAATTTGGTATATAGAGATAGTCTGAGTCCAGGGAAATGACATAGGATAGTTTTTATCCCGATATTCCCACGGGATCGACACTTATGCGGGTGATACCGCGGGGCGCTGCTAGATCGTAGATAAATCTTGAAATTAAGGCTGATTTTCATATTAATGAAAAGTAGCCTTAATTTCAAGATGTATTGCTCGAGTAATTATACATCAGAGGGGCAATTCTCGTAATTTTAAGAACGTTCACATTCTGATCTCAGTCTCAATCTGTCAAAAATATCTCTAATTACCCTACATTTTTGGCAAGTTTTTGACATTGATTGTCACTGAGATGCGATTGCGACTAGATTTTGAACATTTTTAATTACGGGAATTGACCTTCAGATATATTGTTCTAGACGCAAACTAAGAATTGGGGACTTCCCCAAAAAATTCGGCGAGAATACTTTTGCAAGTTAACATAGGGGAGGCCGGGGTGAACGCCCAGTCCCGGATGAGCGGGAGGCCGTCCGGCAGGCCCTCGACGCGATTGGGCCAGTCCTGCGAGACTGGCTCGAGCGGTCGCATGGTTTCCTCTCCTTCCGTCTGGTGCAGGTGCTGTCCGGACACGGTTGTTTCGGATCGTACCTGCACCGAATCGGACGGGAGGAGACGCCGTCGTACCACGACTGTAGCGCGGTGGAGGGCACGGCGTAGCACGACCTCGAGGTGTGCCCGTCGTGGTCCGGGCCGCGCCGCAGTCTCATTGCGGTGATCGGACCGGACCTCTCATTCCCCGGTTTGGTTAACACCATGCTGAGGGATGAGAGCTCCTGGGCGGCAGTTGCCTCCTTCTGCGAACACGTCATGTCCCAGCAGAAGGAGGCGGCGGAGCGCGCGCGGGAGGACGATCCTCTGCACGCGGCGTCGCTTCGAAGGCGGAGGAGGGGTCGAAGAAGACGTCAGTTTGACAGTCATCTCCAACTCCTCCCAGGTGGAGGCCAGCAGGCGATGGGTGCGGGGGCACCCTTGCCTGTATTGCACAGGCCCCCACCAGTGTCGGACGGGAATGGCCAGGTGTTCCCGGCCATTCCCGTAGCCCCCCAGCCTGGGGGACAAGCGGAGCCCGCCACCTAGGCGGGCATGCACCGGGAGAGTTGTGGAAGTAAAGGCTGAGCCGGTTTCTCATGGCCCTCCCATCACGGCGATGTGGGAACACCGCTGAGTTTTAGTGGGTATACTGTCGGTGTCATTCCGACAGGAGTCCCACATACCGGTCGTTTCGTCCCCCGCGAGCGGGGGATGCGTAATGCATTTCTCAGCGCAAAAAAAGGGGGAGGCCGGGATCCCCTCGGTGGGTTCCCGCATTGTCGAGGCAGGGGGGCTCTGTAGCCGTGGCTTGGTCACCCACGGTGAAGCGAAGAGGAACCCGAGGAGGGGCCGCTCGTCAGGGCTTTTGCCAGTAAGCCGACGACGTAGCGGCCAACAAGGAGGTTGCGGTGCCGGGCGACATCGCAACTGAGGCGGACCGCGATGTCGTATAGAAGGCATCGCGGCTGAGGATTCGAGGCCGTGGCGGGATAGGAGTGCCGGTATTGCGGTGCGCCGCTCTCCCTCCCTTCCGTAGCCTTGACGGGGTTGCCACCGTCTGACGGCGTAAATTGGCAGGCGGCGGGGCCTATGACCTGACCCGTCGCAGGGGGAGACACGGGGTCGTCTGGCACCCATGTGCTGGTTTGGTCCCTGGGGTGGTCACGGCGTGCTATGTGTTCTGGTGTGCCGGTGATGGGGAGTACTCCCCAGAGGAGGGTCCGTTGACGGACAGCCGCGTCGGGCTCACGGATGAGTGCTAACGCGTGCCCGTGTTCGCGCCGTAAGTGGCAGAGGAGGACACCGTGGAGTTTTAGTAGGTTAGAGTCCCACATAACTGCACTATCTCCCCGTGATAGTGCAGAATGCATGAGCATTTCTCCACGATAAAAAAAGGGGAGGCTGGGGTAAGTTGTTCCGGCACGAATAACATTGTTAAGAAAGGAGGTAACATTAAATGTGAAATGTATCACTGAACGTTGTAGGTACCATCGCGCTGCGGCAGCCATCTTAGTGACGCTTTATAGACCTACCTCTGCAACCGTTGCCTACAGACTGCAGTTTTTCCCGATGCCCTGAAAAAGGCAATCGTGCACCCTATTTACAAGGGGGGGAGTAGAAATTGTGTCAATAATTACAGGCCAATATCTGTTCTGCCAGCACTATCGAAAATTCTTGAGAAGATTCTCAATAAGTGTTTACGCAGCTTCCTTGACAAAAACCAGATCATTGCTGACAATCAGTATGGATTCCGACCTGGGCTGTCAACGGAAGATGCTGTACTGGATTTCACGCAAACGGTTGCTAAATGTTTGGACCAAAAGATAAAATGCCTAGGAATTTTCCTAGACCTTTCCAAGGCATTTGACACAGTTTCTATTCCCCTACTTACATCTAAGTTGGAGCTTCTCGGTGTACGTGGCATATTACTAGACATTTTTAAAGATTACCTCAGAAATCGTACTCAATGTGTCAAAATTGAAGCGTACCTTAGCGACGAGGAATCAGTGTCATATGGCGTTCCTCAAGGCAGTATCCTGGGTCCAACATTATTCCTTATTTATGTCAATGATCTGTGCAGAATGAGTCTCCCAGACTGTAATATATATCCGTATGCAGATGACACTGCTATTCTCGTGCAGGGACTTACGTGGGATATAGTCAAAACAAAAGCAGAAATGGTTCTGGCTGTAGTAATGGAATGGCTCAACTCAAATCTTCTTACACTTAACCTACAAAAAACCACGTACATTCCTTTTGCAATACGTCGTAACACCGCACCGACAAATACCTTTAATTTAACTGCTCACACATGCTCAAACACCTTAGGACCCTGTACATGCCCAACACTCACTAGAACTGACAGTGTAAAGTATTTGGGAGTGCAGATAGATGACGGTTTGCGATGGGACAAACAAATTGATGCCCTCACTACCAGAACGATGCGCCTGATACACATTTTTAAGTCTCTCAGACAGTCGGCTAATGCTGACACTCTGAAAACCGTGTACTACGCTCTGTGTCAATCGGTCATTAGCTATTGTATCGCTGTTTGGGGCGGTGCAGCAAAGACTATCCTTCTGAGAGTTGAGAGAGCACAGAGAGCGATTCTAAAAGTCATGACGAAAAAGGCCTATAGATACCCAACTACTAAACTCTACTCTGATTGCAAAGTCCTTTCGGTTCGTCAACTCTTTGTGCTTAAATCGATTCTTAGAAAACACATCAGTCTTCCTAAGTCCGACCCAAACAAGCGAACATGTGTTATCTCGGGTACTCAGCACAGAACAGCTTTCGCTAAACGCCAGTTTTATACCCTAAGTCACAGTATAAACATCATACAGTATTGTAACTCGGCCGTAACCTTGAAATAAATGCCTACAGCCGGGCGGTACGTAAACATGCGATAGGGCTGCCCGCCTCCAGCATTTTAATTACATTTGCCTACTTTGTGTTTCCATTTAGTTTTGTTATTGTATTTTACTGTGTGTAGATACATAAATAATAAAATAAATAAATAAATATACTTTTTTTATATAAACAAATAAAATACTTTGTGAATCGAATAGGAAGTGTTTAATAAAAATGCGTGTTGTTTTTTGATTGGTAGATTTAATTAAAAATCCATATTTATGTTTGAATAACAAATCTTATAAATTTGCGACCGAAAGATGTTTGCGCCTCGACTGAGATGTACGAAATGCTTTATTATTCAATTTTAAAGTATAAAAAATCCGCATTACATTATGTATAAAGCTTAATTAAAAATTGTTGTGGGAAACATGGACAAGGTGGAGAAAAAGGAATATCTTTTACTTGGTTATAGATACCTGCAGCTACTTTACAATTTATATGTTTGGTTTTAAATGAAGTTCGGAATATTTCCTCCATTTTTTCTATATATTCCACAAAATCATCGCTGGGTACAATAAAAAAAGGTTGCGAATTAATCTTATTGTAGTCCGTATATCTTAATCATAGTATAATCTTATTGTAGTCTTATTGTAGCACAATATAGCCTACTCGTCATATTAAATATGTACTTGAACAAATTTTTAGTGAAAAAATCGCGCGGTTATTGTTAGAAAAAACAGCACACCGTCCGTTCGTCACTGCGGCACAGTCGCGACTGTCTGCATGCCGAGCGCATGCCGAGGTCGAGGCGCGTAGGTATAGCTCGCGTTTCGTCTGTTTGTATGAAGTCGAAATACTGTATGATCTTTATACTGTGCCTAAGTGGGCACATTTACAAAAAAGTTCACAAACATCTAAAAATTATAGATTTAAATTCACACACATTAAAATAAACAGTAACAGAGTGGCTACTACAAAAAGACTACACATACACGGAATCTTTACTTACTTACATCGCCTAAACACAAAAAAAAAGACGCACACTTACAAACATATTCACACATACATCCACACACACTCACCCCTATATTCATCCACACATACCCACAACAAGCACATACTCACACTTTTTGATCTACTTCTATCAATTTTACAGCTATTTATGTTCGAGTTGCACTTATCAGTTGGAAAGGCTATAGGGTATGTTTTTAAATCGCAATATTGATCATTGTGTTACTTGTATTTTTAGCGTTTGAGATAACTTTGAAAAATGGAATTTGAAGCCAATAGTTCCGCTGGTTTGGGGTCAGTTGAGCCAAGAAAAACGTAGGTACATAAAATGAAGCAACTTCTATTAAATAAAAAAATATTTTACTTGTACAATGAGAAATGAAACAAAAGAAAAACCTAACGGGGCAAGAACTTAGTTGAACTGCGGCAGCGGATAGCTGATATCATCACAGATGGTAGACAGCTCAAAACGGTAGCACGGGATCAAGAAATATTTGTCACTTGTTTGAAACAGTGATACTATTTTCTTCAACTATTTTGCAAATAAGAGAGAAATATATTTTTTTTTGCAACAGTACCTACTTACTGAAAGGTGATCTTAAAAATTCAAAGTGGGGCTACTAGGGCATGTAGGGTATTCTAAGAAAAAGCGCTGTTTGCACATTCTCAAAAAACCTTTTTTTTTATTAGTCCCCATAATTTTGACTTATGATGAAAAATGTAAAAAAAATATAATTCAGCTTCTTATCTCCGAAGTTTGCATAAACTGAAATTATACTATGTGAAAGAAGTTTATGTAAAGACTACAGAAAATAAAACGATGTCACTATCGGTCAAGAGATGGCGCTGACCAAAACAGCAATACACCGCTGTGCTAAAATTCTCTGACGAATATAGACCTTGCCGATGAAAATTTATAAAACATTTCACGTTTCTCAATACGGAACCCTCGGTGCGCGGGTCCGACTCGCTCTTGAATAGTTTTTTTATTAACACACAAGAATATTTGACACTAGATATTTTTGCTTTAATGTATGTAAATCCATTTTTAGTATAGGTAATATGAATACGGCATCACTAATTAACTCATTTACTACCGGAACATCTAGCCTCAACGATGATGGAACAACCAGCCCCATGAGGGTTGTCACTTGTGGACATTCAACAAAAAAATTCTTGCCAATGAGATATGATTAATAAATATGACTATTTTATTTAAAACTAGGATACATTCTGCCTCTACATATCCGAAAGACTTGGAGATCAGACCTCGTCTAAACGGTTTTTTTACGTGCTGTTAATAAAATTGCACTTTGAACCCCGGCCTCCCCTATATAACTTCATCAGCCTTCCAAGATCCTTTCAATATAAATCTTAATAAGATTTCACATTTCTATTAGATTTTCATTACGGTCTGGTTAAGCCACAGATATAGATATACCTAGATAACACAAGAGTAACTACTTCGCGTGCCAAAAATTGCACCAACTTATGATTACAAATCGTAAGCCGCCCCTTTCGCGCTCAGTCCTTTGTACTGCTGGCTGGGTAAGTGTGAGCGAGAGCGCGAGCTTGTGACGTCATAGTAGGTAGTCAAAAAATGGCACGCTTGGTTTTCATACAGTTCGTGATACTTGCGTTATCTAGGTATATCTATATATGTGGGTTAAACGGAAAAGATACGGATATTGCAACAAGATTTGACTTCAATGAAATCGCTCTCTTTTACTCCTGGCCACTAAAACACTCTGTATACAGGGTATGCCGTAATTAATGGATAACCTGTTATGGGATCATTGTACATATCAATTTTTCTTAATTTTTTTTTTTCAAAAAAAATTTCTTGTATTTATTTTTTTTTTTTCAAAAAACGCGTTATCAGCTGAGCTGAGCAGCTGAGGGAACAGCTGATTTTTTTTCGCGATTTCATGTTTGCAAACAATCAGCTGTTCCCTACATTTATGTCCGCATAACTCGTCGAAATGTAGGAAACAGCTGTTTTTTTTTCGCAATTTCAGGTTTGGTCCCATATTAATAGTTGTTCATAATGATAAGTACAATGAGCCCATAAGAGGTTACCCATTAATTATGGCACGTCCAGTATAATACTTGGATACGTATGAATGAATGAATGAATGAATGATATCTCTATTTGCGTAGTATGGGTATACCCATCAAATCATTGCAAAGTATTGCTGTCTGTCCTACCTACCTACCTACTGGTACACCGTAAAAGAAATGCCATTTCAGGGACGTTTCAAAGCGCTAGAGATTCGTCTTTTTTGTATCGTTTGAAGAAGAACTAGTCGGGGATCGAGGAGGGGGGGTGAGACTGCAATAACTCTGATTTAATGGTTGTCTGTCTGGGGTAAATTTTATGGTAGTACGACAAAAATCGTAAGAACTAGAAGAATTATATGGCAGTCAGCCCACCAACTAGCAAGTACAGTGATTAATATTTAGATACTATTCAAAACCAGAGGTCAACGACGGCCTTATTGAAAATCCTTCCAAATATAGGTATCTACGCATCCCTATCGGCAACAGTACACAAAGTTTTCTACAAACAATTAAATAGAAAAACAGCACGTCAAAATAAATGAAACTTTCTTCAATCAAAGTATTGTAGTCTTCTATTTACTTTCCCTTATAATTTCAGTTCAGCTTTTGTGTCCTTTGTGCTCGAATTTATGGATAAGTTCTACTAGATCCGATCCTCAGTTCAAAGCGAAAGTAAAAGTAATCTATTGACTCCACTATTCTGTATACAAAACAAAATGTTCTTTGAAACTTTGAACTCGTTTTCTTAGCTCAGTTCGATACAAAACGACACAGTGACAAATACACAACTAAAACGTTATGTACATATAAAAGTCTCTCAACCTAATTATACTAACAATGTGACATTGAACTCGATATTCGGTTTGCGCTTGACACTATTCGTTTTAATTATGTATTTTAATTAGGGGTATGAACCAATCAGTCAAGTCAGTTTGTTTAAATATTATTGATGTCTATGATTTCTTTTATCACCAAAAAGTTTTGAATCTAGAGACTGCATGGCTGGTCGAATCGGAACCTAATTTTCAATAATATACTAAGAAAAAACTGTCTGTGTGGTGTCGGACTTAAAGAATTGCACCACCCCTTACTTCCCGTGGGTGTCGTAAAAGGCGACTAAGGGTCTTACCGGAGAATGGGCAGCAGCGTTCTCTATTTATTCCACCATCATACTATACTGCGATCGCCAACCCGCCTGCCAAGCGTGGCGATTATGGCAAACCCCCCCCCCCCCCCCTTTGGACGTCTTTCGGCTGAAATGATGATGATGATGATGACGACTAAGAAAAAACATATTTTTTTTTATTGATAACATTACCACCCCACTCCCTTACTCCATTCGTAGACCACACCACCCAAAATAAAAAAATACCTAAACATTTCTAATTGTTATTCCTTCCATAATGTTGATACGTCTGTTTTTATCGTGCGTTAACTTGGATCTGATTCTCGGAAAACTAGAATTCCCGCTAAAAACGACGCATCCGCTTAGTCATTCACAGCGCAGTTCCAAAAACAAATAGCCCCAACGTAAATCGCGTTATGGTTGTCTACCAGTAAATTGCTATGTCGCTGGCCCTCTGGCCCAAACCCCTGACATTCAATGGCCGACAAACGCACAATCAAGCGGTGGACATGGCCCGGATTCGGGATTCCAATCTCGCTGTTGAATAGCATTATAGCGTCGTAACTGAACGCGTGAGTGAGACGTCATCAGTATTATTTGGTGTGAATGGATATTAGTACTGAAAACCGTAAACTATATCTTAAGGTTGTTTTTCAATTAAAATCCACATCAATTCATTTGTAGGAATGTATGTGTATGCCTCTATGAATAATATTTTCTTGAACCTATTTTCTCATTTCCCAAGGCAGTTTGAATTATATCCACGTATTCCAGACAAAGAAATTGAAGTCAAACGACTATATTTTCCTGTAATGTTATAACTCAACTAAATAATAACTACGAGAAAATAATAATTACACCAGATGCAATGACTAGTTCTACCTACAATTAGTAAAGTTATTATACATTCATTGAAGAAAACCCTATAAATCTTATGAACACAATGATGAATAGTCTGGCTGGCGTAAATGCGTATTAGCATAACTAGGAACCATTACTTCCATACGCATTACCTATATATGTAATAGTAGCTCCGTCGGGCGCCGCCACCGCAGCCCGGGAGCGCGACACAATTTATGCTGATTTTATCACCCGCCCATGTGCGAATGTACTCCAAAGGAGGATATATCTACGCACTCGTCGACTCGTAAAACGTCTACCTCACTTTTACCTATCTTAATCTTTGTAACAGCTATTCGATGAACTTTACTTCCTTCGCTACTAAAACCGCCTGCGAAAAGGCTTCCACTTCAACTTGGGTTTTTCTACAAAATGTTTATAAGAAACCAGACAGATTTAGTTAAAGCTGAGCAGGTGATTCACCGCCTTTTATGAGTTTTCTAACATACGCCAGTCGCTACATAGAAGCGAACTACCGACACTACACGGTTTATGTGCGCTGTTATAGCTCCACTACTTAAACTTAATTAAGGTTCCGGAGAACAAACGAAATCTTTCTACCGTTTAGCACCGCGGCACCGCGTCACTTTATTTTAAAGCTTATGGCGGAAACAAGATATGAGTGAGCTTTAAAGAAACTCTTTGATGCGACAAATCCTTTGATATAAATTATCAGATGGAGGGCCATGTCCGGCGAAGCGAACTAAATGAAATCAAAGATCTCCTGTTTCTTCCACTTAGAGTTTCTATCAGAATGTTGTAGTGGCAGCTGTGACATAACTCAAAGCCTTATGAATTATTTAGAGGGGAATCGTCCTCCGGCAACCATTTGAATTATTTTAAAGGCCTTGCTTGTGCATAATGAAGTGTGGCTGTTCCTGAAACTCTTTCACATGCGGGCCGCGGGAGCAATTGGGTGTTCGCTAATTTATTTGTAAACTTGTTGGTCGGCCTAGTTCAAACTTGTTACGTTGAATTTGTACGGAAGCTGACCTAGATATGGTAATAAGCATTATATGTACAACGTAGTGAATTGTTGTAATGAAGTTAGTCTTCAAAACGCCGTGTGCTTGATACAGAAAATGATGGAAGTTGGAAAATTTTAAAGTTGTTTCAGAAACTCGGTTCGTTCTCAACTCGATATCGTGAAAATACAAACAGTTGAAATTAACTTATGCTGTAGTGAAAAGATGAGAAGTACCTATTTTTGTTTAGTTAGTTAAAACGGTTTGCAACTTCTATTCAGTTGAAAGATGCTTATCCGTAGGGCCGTGTATTCCCTCTGTGTTTTTGTTGTTAAGTTCTTGGTAAAACATAAACTTCTGTTCTTTTACCAACCTCTGTAAAGCTTTCTCTCACACACAAACACACCAACCTATATTGAGGGGCAGGTGTAACAGTCCATTCCCCGTTATTTTGCCCGTGGGCCCAGATTTTTCATCACTGTCAATATTAGACGATTAATGAGATTAAAGATCACTGAATCTTTAATCTCGTGAAAATAAGGTTGCTGCAACTGTCAAGTCTGTCAAAATCACAGTACTCTTTTTTAATTTTGTAATAAGGTTGCTTTTAGGTTGCAGTTGTCAAAGGTAAAATAACTTGTTAACTGTTAATGGACTGTATTGTCGAGATTCGCTATCATCGTCACTTGCCAAACTTATACGTCTCAGTGCTACTGACGTCTTGCGCGAACACTCCATGCAATAGTCCTTTTAATTTTTGACATCTGTCCTCCATATCCGCATACTAAATCTAAAGTGGTCGCTTACATACATAAGGATTTTCTCGAGTTTAAACTTTAAATATACTCGTAAATCTCCTTAAGTTTGACCTGAGCGCTTTAAACCGAACTACTTTGACCGACTTAAGAGGAATAGCACGCAATACATTTATTCCACTATTTCCAAGGAGAGAAGGGATCATTTCCTACGATTCCTTTGTCTCAATCAAGCTACCTCGCTAGGGAAATTAACCTCAGCATAATTGTACTGGGTTTTATCATAATTCACCTCGAAGTAGTATGGATGGAGGAATACGATATGAACGTAAGACGATTATGGGCTATTATCCGGTACTTGAGCAAATAATGTCTTTGGTAAGTAAGTAAAATCTGTTGTAATAAAATGCGTATTCTATTGCAGTTTTTAAGATGTTTTACGTGTTCATTAAATTAGTAATAAGGTATTTTATAATGCAGTAAACTAACAATTGTAGTATTTTATTTTATTTTAAAACATACATGATCTGTACAATTTTAACTATTTTTTATTTTAACAATATCTGGTGGTTTTTTAAATGATGCCATTCAAAATTGAGATAAGCTCACTCGCGGCTGAAATGTATGAAAAAATGGCAAATATAAAATACTTGAACGGGTTGTACTTTTATTGTAAGCTGTGACAAGTGACAGGCTATTGGGGATGCCATGCTGATCCAATATAGCCGATGCGTATGGAACTGCTATATGTGAACTGCCTTTCGAAAGTTTTAACAGAAATTCCTAATCAATTGGTTAAAAAACTCGTCTGCTCAACAAAACGAGTGTGGCTGAACTGTGAAAATGAAAGAAATCGCGATCAATTGCTATTAAAAGTGTGTTACGCAATTATTCTTCTAGGATTCAACCAAAGAAAACTGTATTTAATGATAGATCGCCCGGAGTCCTGCCAGCAGGACTTTAAGTAATTCCGGAAGCCGCAACTTTTTTCCGTCATAATACCAGTAACGTAATGACGTGAAAAAAGTTGCGTCCTTCCGGAAGTACTTAAAGTCCTGCTTTCAGGACTCCGGGCGATCTATCATTAAATACAGTTTTCTTTGGTTGAATCCCAGAAGGGTAATTTAATTGTGTAACACGCTTATAACAGCTATCGATCGCGAATGTTCAAATTTTCACGAAAAAATTGAATATTTTTCTCTCTCTACTTTGTACAAAAAACAGTTGCATAACACAACTGAGCTCCAATTGGTATGCGATGGCGCACGAGCATACACGGGGGCAGCGCCTACAAGCTCGCACATCTTTTTTCCACGCCCGGGGACCGAAAACGCATGGAGTTGACAACATTTCAGTATTCCAGTGTAATCAAGTTTTTTTTTTTACGTTCCTGGCTTTCAAGTTTTTATGAGTAGCACATCACTTGCTCCTATTTACCCGACTGCGCGACGCAAAAGAGTGGTAATGTGTTTATCAGCCTATGTATAGTTACCGGCACGTAACTTGGCAAGAGATTTTCGTAGTGGGGGAAGTTCACGCATATAAAAATGTATGAACTTGTGCGTGCGCAAACTTCCCCCACTACAAAAACTCTTGCCAACTTACGTGCCGCTACTTGTATGTATGTTTGTATGTTCCTTTGAAGCACTATACAGACCAAACGCCTGGGCCGATTTTTATGATTCCTCTTAGTCCGGCGAGTGTCACTAAAGACAGGATGTTAGTTTCTTTCCCAAGTCGTAAGTACAGATGACCCTAACGTTGCCTCCACCGCTCTAATAAGCACAATTCAAAATATTATTAATGAGCACACAAGAATAATCCAAGTTCCCAAAATAAATAGGAACCTAAAACCGTGGATCACCTCCGGTCTATTGAGGTGCATTCGCCACCGCGATAGACTCCACAAAAAAGCACGGAAATCTCCTGATAACCTAATCCTACAAATTACTTATAAAAGGTACCGTAACTATTGCAATGGCCTTCTTAGAAAACTTAAAACACTACATGACAAACACGAACTAAATAAAGCAAAACATAATCCCAAAGCACTTTGGAATAAAATAAAAGACATCACAAATACAAAAAAGATATGTGCACCACCTACAGAACTGCTGAATACCAAACCTGATCAAAAGGCGGCAATTAACACTGCAGGTCATTTCTTTGCCACAATTGGAGCTGAAATTCCTGCAACCTCGCAACAGCCCTTCACTCAAAAAACATCTAATAATTCTTTTGTAATCCTTGAAGTGGACGAATCAGAGGTGGAGTCCACCATCATGAACCTTAGGCAAGATAGTGCGACAGGCTGGGATGGAATACCGTCTACCCTGCTGAAGGTTTGTCGGAACACCCTTGTCCCGCTAATAACACATATTATTAACATTTCTATTACAAAAGGAGTGTTCCCAGAACCCTTCAAGAGGGCCATAGTTCACCCGATTCATAAGAGCGGGGCCAGAGACTGTGTCAACAATTATAGACCCATATCAGTACTTTCGGCTCTCTCTAAAGTTATGGAAAAGTTAATTAACGGTAGACTAGTAAACTATCTTAACAGCAACAAAATTATAGCATCCAACCAGTACGGATTTAAAAAAGGAATTTCTACCGAAGACGCAGTTATCGACCTAACTCAGTTCGTATCGAAAAAACTAGATGAGCATCAAAAATGCGCCAGTATTTTCTTGGATCTAAAAAAGGCGTTCGAGTCTCTGTTCCTACCCTTCTCTACAAATTGGAATGTATAGGTATTCGTGGCAAACCTCTCGAACTCTTCAAGGACTACCTTCAAAACAGAAAATTGGCTGTTAAAATCAACTCATGCCTAAGTGACGAAGAAACAGTCACATATGGAGTCCCCCAAGGCAGCGTGCTGGGACCTACACTTTTTCAAATCTACATTAATGACCTATGCACGCTGCCTTTACATAAATCACAAATCTTCACTTATGCGGATGACACTGCGATTGTGGTCTATGGTAATACTTGGAGCGAGGTAAAGAATATTGCAGAGCAGTCCTTAAAAACCATTATGAACCGGCTGCTATTCAACCTACTCACCCTGAACGTAGCCAAAACAAACTTCATTCCCTTCTTTATGAATTACAGGAACAAACCTCCACCAGAATTTGTTATCACGGCACATACGTGCTCTGATCTCAGTCCTTGCTCATGTGCGACGCTTACCCGTGTTAATCACACGAAATACCTGGGTGTAGTGATTGATGACGGACTGAAATGGTATAATCAAATAGATAACACTGCTTCAAAAGTCAGAAGACTTATCTACATTTTTAAATCTCTGAGACATTGCGCAGACATTAACATTTTAAAAATGGTTTATCTTGCACTCTGTCAGTCCGTTATCACATACTGCATCCCAGTATGGGGAGGGGCTGCTAAAACCAAGTTTATTGTAGTGGAGCGAGCACAGAGAGCTGTCCTCAAGGTGATGCTTGGAAGACCATACAGATTCCCTACTACTGAATTATATGCAGAATGCAAATTACTTACTGTGAGACAGCTCTTTGTCCTTCGAGCCACTCTCAGAATACATAAACAAATTCCCCCATCAGATCCTACTAAGCGTAAAGCAAAAAATGTATGGCCCACAGTAAGCCACAAAACTGCATTCGCTAGGCGCCAATTTTACGTTCTAAGTACATTGATTTATAAAAACATATCTAAAGTCATCCAGATAGCTGAGCTAAACAACCATGAACTTAAGATCAATGTACAAAGTTGGCTGCACGATCAGGACTACGCTCAAACAGAAGAACTACTACTCCACCAGCAGTAGGTATTTAATCGTATTTAATATAATATAAACCTGTTCTACAGCTGTTTGGAATGTTTCACTTTATTTGGAACATATCAGCAACACATATACACTACACATTCTCAAACATTTTAACACACCCTCACGCAAACGGTAAACACTACTACACACCCCTACATACACACCCTCACATACATCCCTCATTCTGACATACACATCCTCACTCCAACATACACACATATACACCGTAGAAGTCGTTTACTATACAAGGGGTATTGTATTTCTTTTCCTTCGTTGTTGATTTTATTATACATACTTTGTTAACATGCAGTGTCAATCAATGAATGACTTTTTTGTAATGTTAGAACACAACACAAAAGGTTTCTAGTATCACAGTGACAGCAGAACACTGACTTCTAGGATCACCTAGTTTAGGAGTCAGGGTTTACCTTATCTGCCGGTCGATTCATAAAAATCTCACCGTGTAAACTTAGGTGAAGTGAGTTTGTTTTTGCTAGCAATTGACACTATTGACAGCTCACTCCACGCTCACTTCACCTAAGTTTTCACGGTGAGATGGTTACAGAATTGCACTGCTGTATTACCTTTAGTTAACCAACTTATGTGTCCTAGTCTTAAGCAATGTCAAAGGTTTTTGTATCAATAAATGTTTTTATTATTATTTTATTATTATTATAGTTAAAATTCAATATGGCGACTACTGGACGCCATATTGTGAAAATGGAAAAAATGAAAGTCAAGAAACTATGTCACGTGGGGTATCGTTGTTGAATAGGTATTTAATAAAATTCATTGTTAGTTTTTACCCGACTGCGCCAGAAGAAGGGTTATGTTTTTGTTAACTACACAGACACATTTTTTAAGTGCTTAGTTAACCTAAAGTGAATTTTATATTTCTTAAAATAGGTTATTTCCTATAAATAATATTAGATAAATAAATGCGCTCCTACAACATAAATTCGTCATTAAATCTAAGTAATACAAATACATTTATTATTATTATGAAAATACTTAAACAAATGATATACTAAAACTCATTTGTTTAAGTATTTTCTGACGAGCACAAGTTCAAAATCAAGGTCACCGTACTGCTGGAAGGACCAGACTGCGTACCTACTGGACTGGACGCAAAGCCGCGGGCTTCCGGAAGAGCTTTCAGCAGGACAAGGCATCGGGCGATGTATCATTAATGATGAATTTGATGCTAATTTCAGATGAACTATCACGCATATTCACCTTTTCGTTCCATTTAATTAATAAAAAAACGTATAAAAGTAGGTATAATACGCATCCAAATCCAAATAGCGCCCAATATTCCAATCTTTATTTAAAAGGACACGCTCTATAAAAGTTTACAAACGAAACGAACATAGATAAGACTGACTGGTAACATCAATGAAAACCAGTGTATATTTTGTAAAAAAAAATATCTAATCTATCGTTTGTAGAGCGCTGTATCGGTCGGTCGGACATGACGAACGACGAAATTAAAAACGAACGCTGGATACGATGCATATCGATTTGTTTTCCCCATTCAAATAGACAGGAGCGGTAGCGGCGGCGGGAGCGGGAGCGATTACAAACCGCGTCTAAACACCGCGCCGACATCACCGCCTCGAGGTATTTCTGTTAGCCAGAAATTCAGGAACAACTAACATACAACTACCACACCATTTAATTGAAATTAATTTTGCGCCGGAATATTCGTTACGGGTTTTTTTAAAACTTCAACTTGTTTTCATTTTCAGTTGGGAACTTTTAATAGCAGTTTTTGCTATTCTTCATTATATTGCCGGGTTCCGCTTCTGTGTAAAGTAGGTACTTCACATATTTATGTCCCCACATATTTATGTTTTTTGTACAAATATAAGTACCTAATAAAGTTCGCGTTATGCCAAAATAAAATAAGTATTTTTATTATTAGGAAGGGGTACCTACAATGGTGGCCACGCATTATTCTTAAATAAATCGATAGCTGACATCAATGCAAACAAAAAACATAATAAACCCCGTAAAGCGTTACGTTTCCGCCATTTTGAAAAAAAACAAAATGGCGGACATTACATAAGCCACGGACCTTCAAAGCCCTTTAAATAATAATGGTAATAACTTTGGTATTCCAAAGTCATCAGAATTCAAAGAATTTCTAAATATTTGAGAGAATGTTACAATAAATTGAGAACGATTTCTCCTGGAAAAGGCCAATAAAGTTGGTAGATAGTAGATCCAGTAGGTAGGTATACTGCTAAGGGTATTTTTCTTCCGGAGTAATGGCTCGTTTTAGTCAATACGAAGCGACTGCAGCAAGCGTCAGAGTTCCGGTTAGGGGTGCCGTACAGGGCCGACAGTTAGAAATTACTAGACTGTTTTTCTTATGCTTTAAAACGAACTCTTCCGAAACTTTTAAAACTAGGAGAAAAACAGCATCCCTGTTTTCAGTTTACCCGTCTCATGTCAGTATCCACCTCGATGCCAAACTTATACGAAAGCCTTACCCTCAAGCCTTACCTTCAAGTTTAGTCAGCTTATCTAAAACAAAAGCTGCATCGTATATGCAGCATAATATTATATGCAAAATAGCTAGAATCAAAACAACCAGCAGTTTCCTCGAACGGCTTCCCAGAATGTTGGTCCCAGTATATAGGGTGACCCACTTATCGACTTAGCCAAGCAAGCAATGAGTTCTGCAGAGGATTCTAATACATCTTGTGTCAGGAGAACTGCTTCGATTGATTTGCAGTTTCTGCTTCAGGAATATATTGTGCAATCTTAGATTATTTTATTGTTGTTTTGGATAGATGTGGTCTCAGATGTCTTTGCAGATATTAACAATTTTCGTGATCACAACCTTAGAGCAATGCTGCCCACACATGCGTTGCCAATGCGTTGCGTCGTCGCAGCGCAGTGATTTCGACGCAGTGAGTGCCACACGAGCGCTTCAATGTCGCAACGCAACGCAGCTTAAGGGCGAGGCCCCATTAGTGCGTTGCGTTGCGTCGTTGCAACGGATCAACGCATTGTTTGCGTCACCTGCGTTGAGTCATTATGAATATAATAATGACTAATAAATTAGACATTATTGACTAATTTAATTGAAATATTAATTAAATTGTCATAATTTAATTAATCATAAGTCAATATTGAGTCGACCCTGCGACGACGCTGCGACGACGCAACACACTAATGGGGCCTCGCTCTAACCCGACGTCGCGCCTTCTCAACGTTGACGTCCACCTTCGATATTCTAAAAACACTATGCTGTGCTGCCATTGTCGCTCTGTCATCTCACCGAAGCACCTCTAACTGTTTTGTCTCCCTGGCCCCTTGTCCGATGCGCACGCGTTCCGTCGCCACACGTTGTTTTAAAGCATCGCGTGGCATGACGCTCAAATTTATTTATGTCTGTTGTATTTATTGTCTCAGTTTTGTAAATTTATTTATGTGTACCTACGGAGCGCAGTACTTGTATAATACAGATCAGCGATGGAGCGTCACTGCTGAGGCATCGCAGCGCCGACGTAACGCATTAAGCCTCCTCTACACGTCGTCAGATTCATCAGCAGATGGCCATCTGCGAATGCCTCCGCTGACGTGTAGACGGGGTAATTTGCTAGTCTGTGGTAGGTATTTAGCCTCTGCCGACGTCAAATACCTTTCACAGACTAGCAAATCGTCGGCGGAGGCATTCGCAGATGGCCATCTGCTGATGAATCTGACGACGTGTAGAGGAGGCTTTAGAAACGCCCGTGTGGCATCGACCTTATCCGAAACGTTTTATTACACTTTATTGATGATCTCAATGTTCCAAATGATTAAGAAGGAAGATTTTCGAAGAAGTTAGTCTAGTGGTCGCAAGGGCTACTCCTCCTTGGTAGCTCCTCTGTCCTGGGTTCGATTCCCACGTCAGCCTGTGTTAAGTATTCGGTTTTTCGAGTCTGGAATTGTGCACGGTTGATGGCAATAGAATCGCCCTCTAATACATGGGACTTAAACATAACTGGCGAAATTTGGGTGTCAGCAAATCAAGCTACCCGAAACTGTCAAATTTTCCCAAACAACTTTGAACCTTATGCTTTAGCGATAAAGTTGAAAATCTATTAAAGAAATTTGACAGAATGCAGTAGCTTGATGTGCTGGCGTCTGTACAATCGAACAGGCTATTAGGAATACAGCCAGCTGATTTGCTACTACTTTTAAACAATGTTGTGATTGTACTGAATAGCCAAATTCTTTTACATAACTTTCTGAAGTATGCCATATGCATAATTTTTTTTATAAACTCAATAAAAATTAATATTGGCAGTGTAGTGGAAAGATTTAAAAATGTTTGCCTGTATACCAAATAGCTCGGTCGACTGTACTATAGGTAGGTACAACTCTGCTTAACCCTTCGGGGATTACAGGCGTGATGATATGTTACTTAGGTTGTTTAGATTATTTAAACTGAATAATAAACAATGGATGACAGCAACTAGGCACACCTACACGCTTAATGATTTTACCAGGCGATACATAAACTCCATTTGAAATAAGATTAGATATTTAAATAAACCTTTTTTACAGTCCGTTCAACCGATTTTCAATTCTATTGCGTTGGTGGCATGACATTTGGCAGCTGCAGTAAACAGTTGGTATTGTAACCACTTTTTTGCTTTTAATATCGGTTGAACGGACTATAAAAAAGGTTTATTTAAATGTCTAATCTTATTTCAAATGGAGTATAGTTATCAAAAATGTGTATTATTCCACTCTAGTAAAAAAAACAAAAAAACACATTTTATGATGAAATTAAAAAGGAATGGAGTTTACCTAAAGTTGCTACAAATGAAGACGAGCATCACATACGTGATGATATGAAATCTTCAATAAACATGTCAACAAAACACACCCCCTAAATCCTGGCACCCCACAACGATCCCACAATATAAAACAATAAGTAAAAGGAGACTAAACAAACATAAGTCAGAGACACCATTACCTCAGATCATGTAACCAACATTAAACCATTACCTGAATATTCAAGTAAAAACACGATATAACCGTACATGTTGCTCATTCTACGTTCTTAAGAAAGAGCTTTTAAATTCTGCCCGTACTTTACTTACACTGGTTCTTTGTGAGGCTTATGAATAAATAAAGGAAGAAATTTCTTGCGCCAACCGCTCGGGGGATGCAAGGGTAGTTATTTCATTTTAAATAGATCACGGTACCGCCGGTAGAGACGGTGTAGGTACAAGCCAACACCGCTGTTTTAATTAAGTCTTATTATGAATTGCGCAGCGGTATGAGGGAAATGTGCTTGTGTCGTTTGTTTTGTTTTGATGTTTGTAATTACTATTGTTTTGTGGAAGTGGTGTGTGCTATACCCGAATCGATTTAGCGTGGCAATAGCGGTCATTGGCCCGCCTACATTATTTATATTAAAAACGGAAACAAAGTCCGTTAACGTTTTGAATCAATAGGTATCTTTAACATGTTCCAATACCAAAAAATATACATAGTCTTAAAGACCAGAAGCGGAATATATTGAAAAGCAAATTACTAAATGACCTACAAAGTCACATTTCTTACAAGTCATTTTTAATTAGCAACAAGCACGTAGGTAAATAACTGGTGCATTAGAATTACATAACACGACCCTAATCAACACTATAACGTGCCTAGATTACGCCCGTTGCATCCGAAAACCAAGCAGCAAGCAGACCACAGACTAAGAAGAGAAGTTACCTTAAGCAGACCCTGCATTATACTGTAGTCTGTGAAGCAGACCAGCGCCCATTGACAGCGCACCATGCCTTTTTTTTAATAAACTGTCACTCGGACCGTGTAGGTTGGAAGAAGGAGTATCTAAGAATAGTTTATTGTTTGGGTTCCTATCACTGACCTCTATAATACAAGTACGCCAGTTGTTCCTACGGAGAGATACTTGTATTATAGAGGTCAGTGGTTCCTACGGAGAGATATTAGGGAAAGAGCAATGACCACTATTGCCGCTACAATACGGGGTCAAATTAAATTAACTACCGAAACTCCGCAAACGTGTTGGGTATCAATTTATAAACACGATAAAACAAATAAAATAAAAAGTTTTGATATATTATATCAAAATATAATAATAATAATATATATTATTAATATATATTATTATCATTATTATTATATTTAATATATATTTCTTTGGGATCATCAATTTTTTTTTTGTTTTTTCATGTTTAGATATAGATAGGAACCCACCATGTCTGCGGAGTGTCGCTAGCTAATTTAATTTGACCTTGTATATTTATTGGTTATTTTGGGACCACACTATCGCATTGCTGAATGTAAGTAGTATTTTCCTGTAGAACTTTTGACACATTTCTAAGTGTATCGTAATCACTCTGCCCATCTTGTTTTAAGTCTTGTTGTAAGCTACGTAACAGCTTAGGTTATTTAGAAAATCATAACTTTAACAGTCTATAAATCTCTTAGTGATACTTAGCTCGCTTTTTTTTCTTTTTCTTTTTTGAGGATGGGTCATCAAATAACCCCTTCCGGTCTGTGTGTAAGACTCTTACTGACTAAAACCCACCCGTGTTCCTAAATATTCCTTAGTCCTTTAGGTATGTTCCGGGCCAGCGGTAACCCTTTCGGACAATCCCGCTGACCCGTCAGGCGTGATAACTCGCTTTTCAATTTTTAGTTAGTTTCCCAACCAAGAATATAATTGAAAACACGTGTTAGAATTTACACCCTATTTGTTTTATTTTTATGTCTAACAGGCTTTGTTTTGATAGTTTAGGCTTTTCACGTCGGAAAAGTTGCGAAGCCAAAATACAAAATATAAACCTCTACCAACCCGGCTTTGGGAAAATAAACTAAAAAAACCGGTAACGGCTACTTGTCCATCAAGGGTAATACCGGTAAAACAATGGATAAAAAACCGGACCGGACGGCTATGTTGAGAGGAAAAGCGGGAAATACTATTGAATAATTTTCCGACGGTTCTATCCGTATTTAGTAAAAAAATCAAAAAGTCTAGACCCTAGATGAATTTTATCCTGTCAGTTTTTACCGGTTTATTTTTTTCCCATTGTGGTTAGTCTGGTTGTTATAATTTTGTCTCAAAACTGAGTTTATATGGAACTGCGATTTTGAAAAAGCCTAACTTGCATTACCCTACGCATTTTTCTTTGTAACCACATGAGCGTTGAGCGCCCTCTACAGAGCATCTTTCGAACCATCGAGCTTGGAAAGGAGCACAAACTGTGAACGTGAACACCACTCGGTATTGTAAGAGTTGGGACAGATTTAGTTTTGCACATTTCCGGAAGATGTCGCTTTTGTTGAACAATTTTTCTCATTGTTTTTTCCGGCTATAATCAAATACTACTGGACTGTCTTTCTCATGTCCGCTCTATTTGCATCACCCTATAACAATCCCTGAATTTAATGTGAGGTAAGCTTTATTTATAGATTTCCTTACATTAATTTTATCTTATTTACGAAATTATTTAGTGGACACTTTTCTCACTGACAGCGGGTACTGGCAGCGGGCGGGCGAATCTTTTTATGTTTTTTGGTACCTATCAAAAAATTCGCCTGCCCGCGATTATTTAAGTTATGTAAATAAAAGTATAACAGAGAATAAAAGTATACTTACACTCGAAATAATATTAAGGTATAAGTACTCCTCAGTTTTCAAATAACAGGTATATTATTCCAATGTGGTCCGTCAACAATGGCTAACCAAAATACACAGGTGCACCCAGGTTCAATTTAATTATAATTACGACATTGGTGTTCAACTAACGCTCCATCGGCTAATTGCCCATTGTGCAGTAACAACTCTATTCAGTCATCCCTACCTGCAATTGTAAACATTCCTACCTACCTATCAGTTTTACTTTCTTTTTATATAATTGTAGTTTTTATTTTTATTTACGATTTTGTTTAGTTTAGTTTGTGATGTACGAGTCACAATAAATCTTTTTTTTTCTTTCTTGACAATATTTTCAATCCGAATTCGAACAAAACACTAAGATTAGATATTTGGAACAGCAGTTTAATATATTTCCTTGTTTAAAATAGACATACGTATTTAATCGAACCAGTTTTACCAAGGGGCATCGTATTACCCAGTAACTTGGTTGTGGAGCTCATATAGGCAGTCGCTCCATGTAAAATTCAGCTGCATCTGGTTAGACTGGAAGACGACCCCAATATGATTTGGAAAAGGCTAGGCAGATTATGATGACGTATTTAATCGAATCCCAAACATTTCCCATTTTGATTTCCTCAAAATATTAATGACACTCTCAATGAGTTTTTAGTGGTTTAGTGGTGGTTTTATTAGTGAAATATTTGTATGTTTATAAAACCACGAAACTTTAAGTAACACTGCATCACAGATATTGCATTGCGCATCTCTTGGCAGTGCAATTCAAGAAGTTTAATTTAAAACAAAAACAAAAAAAAACACCACATGAAGATGAACCCATCGCAGACATAGTTAAACATCAACCCTTCCAAAAACAAACCATCAAAACTAAAAGCTCACAAAGAAACGCAATTACAAACACTATAAAGAGTCAAAATGGTTGCCCAGCTCACCTTTATGATACGCGTGTGACGTAAAGAAGACAGGTTCAAATTATTGTAATGCGATCTGTAATGCACAAATCAAAGTGGGTGCTGTATGAGATGGAGGGTCCGAAGGTAATTGAGCTGTCAGTTGAAATTAATGCTATTGCTTGGTGGACTGGTTGAAAGATAAGGGCTCGTGTGCGCTTCAAGTGTTCGTGCTTGTTGATGTGTGCCCTTGTTATGCGCGCGAAACTTCGCGCCCACGCTTGATGTTCTTTTGTTTTTTTTAATTTCTATTGGCTGGGGTGAAGGTGACTGTTGAGCTTATTACTTATCATTGCTATACTACGTGTAGAACGCAAATGTACCCTTACCTGAGGCCTGAAGTGCCCATATTCTTTTGATTTTTCGAGTTTTGAGCCCTATTGGTACGGCAAAATAAACTACTTGGTTCGTAGTTTTAATTCAAACTCAAACTCGAAGCATTTATTTCAATTAACCCATTTACAAGCACTTTTGAATAGTCAAAGAGTCGGTCAGTTAGTCAGAATGTTGAAGCTAAGTAGGTAGTTGCCCATTCCAAAACGTAGATCTCTATGGGGAAAAACGGGCAAGAAACTCCAAGGATTTTAAATTAAGATATTACAAAATCCTGGGTACATTATTCTTGCTGCTTATACAGGTATGTGAAAACAATTTAAAAAAGAACAAAATATAAGATAGCAGTGTACTTAATTAGCTACCTAAAAAATCCTAATTTACAAATACATCGAAAACCATGAACTTAATAAGTACTTAATAACAAATAGGCATAGTTCCAAACTATTATTAGTAATAGATATTATCGCATTTAACAGGCAAATAACAACATAGATAACAACAATACTTCATACCAAACAATATATATTTATTAATAACACATATCAAATAAGCTAATAATAGTCACTTATCTACTTAACGATTGCAAAACAAGTAACAGGTGGCTCTAAACATATGTTATTTATTTCTAATTACCTTCGCAAATAAACAGCCTGAGGGATCCTTTATTACGGCTATGTCTCAACATAGTCACTATTTGCTATTCGACCATATTTTATGTTATGTGATGTCGTAATAAGCATCAGTTCTTCCTTTATGGAGACCGGTATTAAGCTATCTAAGCATTTTGATCTTAAGGGCTTTGGTCACAGCAAATGCAGCGCAATTACTACAGAACTTCTAATAGGCACAAAATATAATAATAGGAAATGACTTTAGTTATCCAGCCACGTACAAAAATTAAACCCCAAACACGTCACTTACATTTGCAAGATCTGCATTTCTTTTTTCTGGTTTCAGGCCTAGCTTAGGTACCGGTGAAATTCCAGACCGATTTTATCTCCTTGAACTTTCACTTTTATGAGGCTGTCTTTTTTTTGTGTAATTTGGTGTAATACTGCAGTTGGTAATAATAGGTTGGGGTGCAGGGCTTTAAAACTAATTAAAAGGCTTTATAGCAAATTTTAACCATTGGAAATTTCTGCTTCTTGGAAACGTTTATCTAGAACACGTCCATTACAACTGCGGACACGCCTATACTGTGCTTTATACATGCAGCATTCAGTGTGTCCGACCTTAGAATCCTGGCGACTATCAGTCACTGCGCAGATTATATCTAATAGGACAAGAGATGTATGGCCCTCACAATCGGTTTGCAGTGAGGCTAAGAGACGAATGGATACTTATGGCTCGCTAGACTCTAATGACCATCATTAGGAGTGCCGCAAATCATCTTTGATATAATACCATTATTATCCTGTACTGCAGTCGGCTTGCAGGTTCTATCAAACGAAAATTTTCATTTATTAGTCCTTTAGTAGGTACGCTGTAAGATCCCTTATTGGTACCTAACCCATCATGAGAAAAAAGGACCAGGTAATGTGCAATTTCGCTCATTATCTGATTGTAGGATCATCCGATATTCCTGATAGAATAAAATGTGTATAGCGTCTCTTTCAAGACGGCTTTAAAGGCTTTTTTCAAAGGGCTTTGTTAGAGTTGTATTTCTAAGGTATCGCATGCAAGAGGTATCAATAAATTACGTACTGAATAAGGTTACCTTTGCATCTATTCTGGGTATTCACTTTCATGCTGACTCGGGGATCCCAATGACCCTAACATAAAATATACGAAGCGTATCGTCTTGTCATCTCGTGCAATTTGTAAGGATTCAATAGAACAGATCTGTAGAGGCTTTTGTATTATTTAATCGTAAGTTCGTAACATTATACTGTATAGTCAGTCTTTTCTCCGTAGATGCACAATCAACCATACAAACAACTTGATTACATCATATTATTGACGTCTTGCATCGTAGTTATGTCGCGAGTCAATGAGGTCAAACAACACACGTGTTTATACCTGGAAATCGTCATGTAACATCACAAGAAAGTCATCATCTGTCTAGCCTTTTCCCAACTATGTTTCGGTTGGCACCCAGTCTAACCGAATGCAGCTGAGTACCAGTGCCATAACCCAGTTACTGGGTAATACGACACCCAACCATAAACCAGCGTCAGGCACTAGCTTGCTGGCATTTTTGGGCCTTTTTGGCTCAGCCGTGAGGCGTGTCTGTTAGTCTGTGTTAAATACATTAATTTTCTTTCTTTCTTTACCCCTTGGTAAGACTGGTTCTCATACTTTCGGTTTTCTGACGACCCGTAACGAGTCAAAGATTCACGAATGATAACCGGGACCAACGGCTTAACGTGCTTTCCGAGGCACGGATCTTGGTCCTTAAAGACGATCCGCCCATCCACAGACTAACCGCGGCAAGCGTAGCTTAACCTGAACAATCGACCCGTGACTTGAGTAAAGGTCGGGTAGGTCAATTTTGAAGCCAAGTCAACTTTTTTTTATATTCCGTTACCAACAAATCTTAGCTGAAATCCTCATTACTCAAATCCTGCACAAACCTCAAATCACAGTAGAATTAAAACAATAACTCTGATTCGTACTTCATTAATCATCTAAGTAGCGTGCAGCCAACGCCATAATAAAAGGCTGGACTATCATATATCATGCTCAGCCTATAAATCTTAAATATCCCCGTCGGTTCATTGAGAATAAGTGCCGGATCCCAGAATGACAATACACGGAGTCCCTGATTTATTCCCAGTTCAGAAATCGAGAGATTAAGTCTACAATGCGATCTCTTGCCCCTACATCAGGCGAGTGTCAGAAATATATTTTATTACTGTCTGCCTCTACTCATAATTCTTCTTCAAAGCGTTATGATATCGCACTTGACCTTTAGTCGATGTAAATCTTAGCTAAGACCGTGCGCACACCGGAGGCAAAATAGTTTTGTCTGCTATAAAATGTAAAAAGTTTATTGAGGATGATATTCTCATAGCATGTATGTATATCTATTGTTTCCTTTTATTTCCTGTTTTTTTGCACCGGACGACGTCAATACTTCGGCGCCGGCTGTCGCTGAAAACCAGCGCTGGGGCTCTGTCTTGCATAGGGTCGCAGCATAATGCTGAGCGATAGCCGTTTTGCGTGGATGTGACGCATGTTTCCCCCAACCCTTTCTTATTTTTTTTTGTTTATGTTCTTCATTGCGTCATGTTTACCGCAAATAAACGTATTTTCTTTCTTTCTATAGACAGAACAGTTTTATTTAGTGCCAAAACAGTGTCTTTATTGACTGACTATATATGAGACTATTTAGTTGCGAGTGTGCACTTCATTCTTCTTTTTATAAAGTGACTAGCTGTGCCCGCGACTTCGTTCTTGTCGGAAAACAAATTGGATTTCATGGGATTTTCATTTTTTTTGCGCAGATCCCCAAGTCCAAAAAAGTAACCTCCGTTACATCTACTATCATCAGCTATCTTCCAGTGAAAGTCTCGTCAAAATCAGTCCAGCCGTTTTAGAGATTCGCCGGAACAAACAGACAGACAAACAGACAAAAAATTTAAAAAATTGTTTTTTTTTTGTTATAAGTAGGGTCTAGGCGGAAACAGTGACTCAGGCGGCTACAGTGACTCATTACTACTTCGGCTAGAATAAGACGTACACAGTTGTTGTCTCCCTCCCTCGTTTGAAGCTAATGGTCCTCGGACTCGTACAAACCAGTCAGCCGGCGTCTCAAGCGCCGAACAGTGGTGCCACCACGTGTTTTTGTTTTAGTGCTCAGAAAATTATATTTTAACGTAAGTTTGATTTGTTTTAATATCTAAACTACACACATCAAAAGTGTCTAGGGATCAAGCATTTTTATGCGGATTTCTTGAGATTGAGATGTGGCTTTGTAATAAATTTATGATTTTATAAATTTATATGGATCCTTTTTGGTGCATTTCATAATTTGAATCAGGAACTGTGAATCAAATTCGAGTAAAAGATGAAAATCAGCTGTCAATATTTTCCCTATAAAAACAAACAACGCATTGAAGACATTATTAGTGCTACTGTTTCCCTACTACTGATTAAAACCAACGTTATTATGGAGCGGCGACGTCATTTAAGCAGGGAAGAAATGCTCAGAGCCGTGGGAATGATAGAAGCTGGTTCCCGGCAACGTACTGTGGCTTTAGCTCTGAATACAAGTCAGAGTGTTATCAGTCGACTTTGGACACGTTACCGAAGCACTGGTACCGTGGCTGAGCGCCATGGAGGACGGTATCGCTGCACCACACGGAGACAAGACCGATACATTCAAATCTTAACTCGAAGAGCTCCAACAATAACCGCCATGATGTTAGCCGTGAGGCTTCATCACTCTTCAGGGAACTTAATTAGCGACCAAACAGTCAGAAACCGCTTGCATGAAGTGAACCTTCATTCCCGAAGACCGCTACGGGTACCACCTATAGCAATGCACAATCGTAGGATTCGATATCAATGGGCTCTTGAACACAGAAATTGGGCAGAAGAACAATGGCGTTTCGTGTGCTTTTCTGATGAGTCTCGTTTTGGTATGAGACCGGATACAAGACGTATACGACACTGGAGAACCCCTGGACGCCAACAGCGATTAAAATCCTGCCAGGAAGTCCATCCTTATAGTGGTGGAACCATCATGGTATGGGCGGGTATTTGGATCGGCGGAAGAACTGAGTTGATTTGGATCAGAGGCAACCTCAACGCTCAAATTTATGCTGAGACGATTGTATCAGACGTCATCGTTCCTCTACAAGTGCAAATCGGTCCCTTATTTCAGTTAATGCATGATAATGCACGACCGCACACCGCAAGAGTTGTAAGACAGACTCTCGCCGCAGCTAACATCAATGTCCTGCCCTGGCCTGCTCAGTCGCCAGACTTGAACCCGATTGAGCATGCATGGGATATGCTACAGAGAAGAGCTCTGCCGAATATGGAGGGTATCCAGTCGCAAGAAGACCTTTTTTTGTTGTTGCAACGAACATGGGCGGCCATTCCACAGCGTGATTTGGATGAACTCATTTTGAGTATGCCAAACCGATGTTCTTGTGTTGTTAGTATTCGCGGTAGAAACACGGATTATTAATTGTTTAAGTTACCCAATAAAATTTTAAAGAAAACTGTTATTTCAGTCTTTTTTTCGAACTTTTGTGTTAGTGGTTCAAATGTCAAAAATCCCTTTATTAGGAAAATGGCAAATTTCTTTATTAATGCAAAGGTGACTTGGTTTATCGTTACTGTGACAAACGAAAACACTTTATTTGATGAATCCTTAAAGAAAATTTTAATTAATATCAATCAGGAGAAAAGTTATTGCAAAAATATATGTTGATCCCTAGACACTTTTGATGTGTGTATATAATAAATGTTGTAATCATTTTTTCTGTCTTATAGTTATGTTTATACAGATTGCCTTTGTGTGTTTAATTCAGTTTATTGATTGATTTCTTGATCCATTTGAATATGAAATAATCAAAATGGCGGAGTTGTGTACAGTGACTCAATTTAAAGCGGTACAAAGTGGCTCGTGAGCCACTGTGTACTTCAGTTTATTTTTGCATGTCTTCCTTTTGATTTTTTTAGTAATTTGTTTAATTATTATATTTTGTTGATAGAATGCCACGGCAAAGATCTACAGAACGAAAAATTGGAAACGCAACACAAGAAAACATTAAAGATGCCAAACAAGCCCGATCTGTCTATTGTAAAAGAGGATGATTTAAAATTTATGCTACCTAAACCGTTAATGATTGGAACAGCTTCGAGACCATTTTATTATTTTTCAACCGATTTTAGTTTTATTACTGTGAATTAGTTAACGACGATTAGATGAAAGATTAAGATTAGGTACGTGGTCAAACGCGAGCCTATCAACAATGGAAAAAAAAAGATAGACGTATTGTAACGCATAAATATCTAATATCTGTTTTTTTTTTTTTGTGAAATTTGATCTCATTTGATTATTTAGTTGATTTTTTATAATTTTTAACGTTTGTTAATTATTTTTTTAGGAATTATTTTTATTTGATTTATAACATTCAGTTTTTGTAGAAAATGAGTATAGTACCTAAAATGTGATCTGATAATTTTAAAAAAGTAATAGCGTAAGAAGTTAAAGTGTGAACCAGAGTATAATTAAAATATAATTCTAAGACTGATTATATTAATTCATATATTGAAATTCCTACATTTGTATTAGTCATTTTATAAAAGATAATAAAGAATTTTGATTAAATATATCTTTTTTATTTTCATTGAGCCACTGTATACTACTAGAGTCACTGTGTACTACACTATTGAGTCACTGTATACATTCACCGGTACACAGTGACTCAAATCTATTTCTTTATATTTTATTTTTTAGTTTAATTGTTTTAAAGTGTAATGAAAATGTAATGACACAATATTGAAATGTAGTAACCTGACTTCAAGATCTAAAAAAAACACTTTGATTATATATTATTTACTATATTTTTGAGCGTATCGAAAAAATCCGAGTCACTGTTTCCTCCCTGACCCTACTTTAAATACGTACTTTCATATGCATTTTTACATTTAGTAAAAAGCTGTTATTTTGACATTACAAAGTGACACTTCAATTTTATTTATTTGTATGTATAGAGTCTATAAAGTTTTTCTAAAGATAATCTCGATTCAGGTCTGTGCACAGCCTTAGTTCTCTGTAAGCTAAATCCTACTGGAGAGCGAAGTAGTGGTGGGCTATTACGTTATTTCTTTTTTAGCAAGATATCTTTACAGGATATCAGATAAGTAGTCATAGTTTATGGTATTTATCGAACATTTTGTGTGATTAAAAAGGGAAAGGACGTTTTTACGATAGCTTATGAAATCTTTTTTAGCCTCCCGTATGGCATATGTTGTTAAGTTAAAATAATGTTAGAGTATTCTTTCTTATACGCGCTGACTTTAGGTTTCTTACAAAAGGTAGATTATCTACGCAGTGTATTTTTCTTTTTTCAGTTATTTCTAGCTCTCAGGGTTCCAGTAATGGCATCCTTTCATACCATACATAATCATATGGTACCTATGAGATAAAATAATCATACAATCAATAATCCAACGGTTTATGTTTTTTCAGCTCCTTTTTTGATATTCAATACGTAGCTCTAACCGGCAAAGGAAATCCTCATAAAAACTCACCCATTCGTTAATTAATTCTAAACTGGTAACATTGCTACCGCTGTGCAAGTGCAATATGGCAACATCGGGCGCCTGCGCCTTGTATGATAATTGCTATTTCTACATCAAATACCTATGGCTATTGTATGTGTTCTGCAAAAAATATTAACAGTATTAGTTATGAAGGTTCTCCTGGGCTGAGAAGTATGGTTTGTTTTGTTTCACTAATCATGCGTGCCATCGTGCCAATTGTAACTACAATTTATTTATCTTAGAAATAGCTGCAAGTTTCTTGCTAAAACAGATGTAAATGCAGACCTGATACTTCCAAATAGGTACACAGAATCCAGCAGGGACATAAAGCTTGTTTTTATTGAGCATTAAATTAAAAAAATACAGTCCCTGCTCATAACAAGGCAAGTGGCATCAAAAACGAACAAAAGCGAATTTCTTTGTTAAAAAACACAACACCTAATTGGTTTAGTGTGTTACAAGCAATCCGAGCTACGTGCGTGACACCAACGATGCGGTACGGTGCGCAAAAACATCGCTCGTGAAAGCTGCGCCGGCGCAATTACTGACAGGATCGCCTCCGTTTTTGTGGCCGCGTAATATATAGGTCTTCGAAAACTGTACCACTGGGTCTTACTCCGAGAACCATCATTAGAATACCGTGTATAACCATTAGCTACATACTGTGGTCTAATTATAGTCACTCGTTATAGTTATTTCACGGCAAAATGCATCAAATTAACCCATTATTTCTCCCGCTTCGCACACTACGCTCAACTTTTTTGTTAAAAAGTAAGGTCCGTCTCACTTGTTAATTTTATCGTGAAACTAAACGGTTTACGTAAAAAATTGCTTTTTTAAACATTATTTTTAATGAGGACAGATTCACACGTTGTTGTTAAGTGGATACGTAATCTGAACACTGTTTAAAACTATTAAAAGATAAACGGCCAAGATAGTGTTGGATACGTGTTATTTTGGCGATTGGAAGCTTTCAATATAATGTGATAATACTTACTTTGCCAACCTCGAAACGAAAAATTTTTTTTTTCAACGTTTTAACTCTTTAATTCTCACAAAAACATAATATATCGTTTAACTCCCGTATATTTTGTAGTGTTTGATGTATTTTATTAAGAGTTTGTTTGAACGCGGTTGGGGCCTAAAAAGGCCACTTTGGCAGAATCATAAAAGGATAACAGAATGGACAGTTAACTGTTAAGTTAATCGTATCAAATCCCAATGGTGAAGCATTTTTCAGTAATTTTTTTTATCTGTGCTAAAATACCAATCAATCCGATCCAAATCCAATCCCAATATCTTTGATTGTACCTACGTAGTGCAGCGAAAAAAAAGAAAAACACGGACTGTCTTCGCCATTTTATAATTTCTTTTATGATTCTCCAAAGTGGCCTTTTTAGGCCCCCTTGTCTCTGAAACTACCAGTAAGATTTGAAAAATATAATTTGCATTTCAAGAATTGGGCTACCAGTTCTTGAGAAAGGCTACAGGCTACCTCACATCATGCTAGGACCCTTAGAAGCCGAGCAAAAACAATAAAGTCAAAAATCACGCTAAGCGAAAAGAAGTAGGTAATAGCACTGGCAGGCGCAGCGCCGCCACGAGGTGGCTCGGGGAAACAAGAAAATTCACGCGTACGAAGTCGCGAGCAGAAGATAGTATTAATATATAGTTATTGGTAAAACATTAACAACCTTTTAAGAGGTCATTGCACTCATCATTATGAACAACTTTTACTATGGGACCAAACCTGAAATCGCGAAAAAAAAATCAGCTGTTCCCTACATTTTGACGAGTTATACGAACATAAATGTAGGGAATAGCAGATTTTAGATTTTATTGTTATTTTGTTTTATTTTTTGTTTGTGTCTTTATTTTTATGCGTCATGTTTGCCGCAAATAAACGTATTTTCTTTCTTTCTTTCTTTTTCTTTCTTTTTTTTACGCGATTTCAGTTTTGGTTCCATGGTAAAAGTTGTTCATAATGATGAGTACAATGACCTCTTAAGAGGTTGTTAATGTTTTACCAATAACCCTGTATAAACACCTGTAGCAAATCCCGCCTGTAATTAATTCCATAGCCTGCAGCAATTCATTAGGTTTCTAACTACATCGTCAATTTGTAATACTCTTAAAAAAAAACAAATGAAGCAACTTAGAACATGTCAGAGTTAATTCTACTGCTTCCTTTCGCACTAAATAAATAAACGCATTACAGCGGGCAGTGTATTAATTTTCACGGTAATCATTCACTCCAGTGTACGTAGTCATTATCTGCAATAGAATTAATAGCATTTAATGCTTAAATTGGACCCATTTTAAAGCACACGAGTGTATACAAAATAGTTCAGTATAATAAAAGTGTTCCTGATGCGAATTTTCAATCATTCTCGTGATCGCATGTACTTTAATCGAATAGCTTCAATAATAGAGCCTGTTATTGAATTTTAGATCCCAAATTAGTCTTACATGGCTGTAAATGAGTTAGGAGATTGGCTGGACGGCGTGGTATTTTTTTTATTAATTTCTCCTATAAAATATTCTATGGATGGATGCAAAGCTTTCAGTTAGTGTCTTTTATAGTGAACTAAACGACCCGGTTCTTTAACAAAACCAACACCCTCCAGCACTAAATTATGCGCACATAGACTCGTAATTAACTCCCATTATCATCCACCATCTATTTCCCAGCGGATTCTAATCAGAATACAGGTTCCTCCCTGCATAGTAACACATGCATATGGTGGTTCATTAGCCACTCCATCTATATTTACATTTATCATGTCGTGTCAACAATGAGGATTTATGACGTGCAATTATTGCCGCAGCAGGGCAAAAACAGGGTGATTGACGTCCCCGATCGAAGCCGACCTCAGCCGAGCCCTCCCGACAGCCAAGAACCAACAATGTTTAAGAAATCTGGTGCATTATTAATGAAGTGGACGGAGACATAAGATATGTAAAGTTCCATTAACTTGATGCATAAAATGAAGTAGTATTGGACAAAGGATGTGCCGATACCTGTTCTGTGGTATGAAAGATTCGCAAATATTTGAGTCATTTACTGGACTAATTTGGCATATAAGACTGGTAATGAGTTTCATCACCTATACCGTACCGGGGTATAGGTGATGAAACTCCAGTCTTATATAACGTTTGCTGACGATATTGTAGAAAATGGCCACACTTTTCGAGAGTATACCTACCTATAACTGCGCTTAAAATTCACAAGCAAAATATGGTAGACTAGCTGCGCCCCGCGGTTTCACCCGCGTAAATGTCGATCCCGTGGGAATATCGGGATAAAAAGTAGCCTATATGTTAATCCAGGTTGTCAGCTACCTCCATACCAAATTTTATCTAAATTGGTCCAGCAGTTTGAGCGTGAAGAAGTAACAAACATATAAACACACACACACACACTCACACACACACTCACACACACACTCACACACACACTCACAAACTTTCACCTTTATAATATTAGTGTGATCACGTTGTTGATCCATTTCCAGTTCCAACATATCTCTGTAATTGTAAGCCCTTATGGATACTTACCTTCTATTGTCTTGCTACAAACACATACAAATATAGGACCAAACTAACGGTACCTAGTTGTTACCCTGGAACAATAAGGCGACCTGCAGCTGGGGTCCTAGGGTCAACCCACTACCCACTAGTGCAGCCATATTTGCCTTCTATTCACTATCATTGTTCTCTAAATAATACGCAGTCGCACATTATGTGCGTTAGAACTGGTCGAAGTCACGTACTGTGACGTACAGGGTTCAAAGATCAGGTACAACTGTTCTGGATACAGTAACATAGTGAACGTGCTGGTGTTACTTGGGTTAAGTTTTGTAACAGTTTCTTGGTAAGTTTGGCATTTTATTATACAAAATCTCTTTTATTTATTTTAACTACATGTACCGTTGTGGTAGGTACGGGTAGCAACAAAAGTCGATTAACACTTCACTTTTTTTAATCTCGGTTATTTAGAAAAATATTTGTTCAAAATTGCAGCAGAAGTACAATGCAATTTTGAACAAATATTTCGCTCAGTAACTGAAATGTTAATCGACTTTTGTTGCTGACTGTACACAGACGGTCTTGTCGTTTGTCTTTTGTTTTTTGTTGTAAAATCGGAAATGATTAGGTACGATGTGAATATAAATTAAACGGGGAAGAGGAGAGGGTATGAAATTTCTGAAGCCCCCTCAAAGGCACGTTTTATTATTTATTTATATATACTATAGTGTATACGAAAAATACGTAACAAAAAAAAATAGATCGAACACCACAAAATGATACAGTGGGCGGTTCTATATCAAATTCTTAGGCCTACAGTCCGTTTTCAGTTTTAATTATGTCTGAATATTTGTTTCTACGGTAGCAGTTTCAGTTCTTTTTTTCATATTTATTTTAATCTACTAGAAAACACTGTATAGATATGACGTCTAAAGAAAAGCAAAAATACATATTTGCGAACTATTGAGAGGGCTAATTGCTCTGCCAACAACTCTGAAGAGAAAACATATTTGCTCAGTACACAAACAAACGACCTAAAAAGAAAACATTTCTGTAACAAAAGAAAAAGAAATGTGTTTTCTTTTGTTTTCGAGTAATGTAAACAAGCTATTATATTTTTGAGTTGGAAGGAGTAGTATATGTAGGTTAACCTACCTGCAATGATGAAAATATGCTTACCTGAAAAAGAAACTGAATAAGAATTGAAACACAAATGAGATTTATCGAGTTTGCACAAATACGAAAAAAACTTCAATTCGATTCAAATAGAACTAAAGTCCAAGAAATAAAAATAGGTTCATAAAACCGCCTAGAGCGAGCCAATCACGGGCAATCAATAAATGATTATTTTGTGCCTGTCCCAATAAAAACAAATGAGCATACGCAGGGTCCGCGGCAGTCTGTGACTTTGTATCGATAAATTTAATTCTGCCCTTCAAGGATCAATCATGAATGTGGTCTTTGTGGCCGCCGTCCTGGGTGGTACGCTAACTAAAATATTTATTCAGCCAGCGCCTCACAATGGCAACGTATTTCAATGACGGACGTCGGCGCCCGCGCAGCCTCCTAGCCTAAAGCGTTGCGCACGCCCTCGCCTCCTCCTTACGAAAATATGGTAAATGTTCGTGTTGAAATAATTGTGCTTTTATTTTTTGAACTTTTTCTCGTTTTTATTTCGATTTGATTTATGTGTCAATTTATTGGTTACGACGTTTTATTGAATAAACTGAATCCCTGTTCATGTGTCGATAAAACAAATAAAGAATGAGCAAGTCTAATTTATGTTTTGTTACCAAGTTGCAAAGCGATTTTACTTAGTTGATTTTATTAAAAAAATATAATTAACTCATACTATTTAGACCGTTGAATCACATCACATCTCATCTATAATAGAATAAAACCATCAAGCCGTATTATACAAGTCTAAGTTTTTACTTAACAAGAAAGGAACACTCTATACATAGGTATAAAGGACCTACTTATCAAGCATCATTCCTAATTCTAATGCAATTTCTTTTAAATAATTTATACGAGGATAAAACATACGCGCTCAATATTGCGATATTAACTTTATTATTGGAATTCCACCTCCTGGACGATCGATTCTCGCTTGCCAAGCTTTTTTCAATCTCTCCCAGAGTCGACGTGACGGCTGCATATTAATGTAAGAACTAAATATAAAACTCAACACTTTCAAGGAAAAAAACTCTTTATTAAATCCCTGTTTAAAAGCAATAGAGGCCAATTTTGCCTGTACCACAAGAATATGTGACTAGAAACCCGTTTAGGTATGTATTAGGACAAAAAGTTGATCGCTGTACAGCAAGTTACGCAAGACTGGAACTAGATAAAAAGTGGTCACCCTTTCAAAGGTTAGATGGTTCAATACTCGGTCTATAAAACGGAAGGCAGTGCATCACGATGCAGCAGATGTTACCTGAATAAAGCCTTAACAGGAATCATAATTTTATTTTAAATTAATTCAGCGTATCGCAATGCGAATAAAATAGCGGCTGCGTAAATAAAGTGTTAAGAATCGTGAGAAATAGGAATATGCCTTTATTTATAACAGAGTTTTGGACTTAATTATGTTGTGCACGTAAATTGTACAATGATATGAAAGAGTAGTTTATTTTCATTAGTCTTTTTGCTCCTAAGCCCCTAAAACTTAGTGTTTGCAACTAAAAGTTTGCGGAGAGCTTTTTTGGTACTGTTGGTTTTCTTGCTTAGTCAGAAGTTCATAGATCTGTCAATCCTTACATAAAGATAGTTCATCAACATCATCATCTGCATAACCTTTTCCCAACTAAGTTGTGGTCAGCTTCCAGTCCAACCGTGTGCAGCTGAATATCAGTATTTTACATGGAGCGACTGCCTGTCTGACCAAGGTAGGTAGTAGTTACATGAACTATTCGTAAAAACAAAGATTTTAACATTTTATAATTAGGCAGTATAATCATTATCATACATTTATCAAGCTGCGTTAACAGCTATAGCAAATCTTTTAACGTCGTTTCGTGACCAATTAATGTTTAATTACCTATAAGTAAAACAAATGTTAACACAATACAATCTCAATAAAACAATCGAGTGAAGATATATTTACAGAAATAATTTATTCCGCGCTCCACACGGCGATATCTCGAATGGACACATCTCTTAGTTTTTATGCCAATAGAAGGAATCGATGTCCCATAAACGGGTTCAATAAAGACAAAGTTAGGATCTGGACTTTAATTTCTTTTTCCCGGCCTTTTATATGCAAATCGGGAGCAATTTATCAGTGCGCGACATTTGAATAGGCGAGTCTCCATACCACTTGGTAAATAAATGGTAGCTGTCGGAGCAGCGTCGTCGATGCGCGTGCGCGGCGATCACTCCGATTGATGCGCGCTGATGCATGTGATTGTAAAGTGACAAGATACACTAAAGATTTCCAGCGGATTCCAATACGAATTGTCCTTATTATCATTCCCGTATAACCTTTTACAGTAAAAAGGGTCTCCGTCGCCCCACGACCCACTCTCATAACTTTCAATGAAAAACAAACAAATCCTTAAGCCATGTGAGCCAGGGAGATAACTTTAAAAAAAGACTGTTCGGCACGTGCCGGTGGGCGACTCCCAACTTTCTATGCGAGGCTGGTTCGAGTCCCTAATGAGTTCTGACTTTTATATTGAACCGTTGTGAATTCTACACACGAAAAAGTCTGCGAGAGCTGAAAGTTATCCGGCGTAATTAAACCATTTATTTAAAAAACAAATCGGTGCTCCGACCAAATGAAGATTTATAAGGCAGCGTTTACACCCACGGCTTCTTATCTTTTATCTCTTGATAATTGCTCGAATATATCGCATATCAAAGTAGCGGTCAAAATCAAAACTTTATGATGCGCAAACGCAATTTACAATTAAAAAAAACAATGCATTTCATTAAACGTTGCTTTTATGGGCGCCGCAAAAATATGAGCGTTGGAAACAATTAAGATTTTAATATTACAGCCGGAGCCGACGCCGATATGAATAGAATAAACTGAATAAGTAATTTCAATGTCAACTAAATCATGTATGGATGCTGGGTGCTCTCGTGTTTCTTAATTTATTGTAGCAGGGTTTGTGTGGCGATGGTGGTAGGTGAGACAGGTCGCCGTACTGCTGGCTGGGGCACACCACCCGCGGACAATCACGACTCTTTCAATTTGCAATGTGATTCCACATCGAGAAATACAGTCTAAACGGTATGAATGGACGACCGATGGCAATGGTCACTATTATTTTACAATATTATTGCTCTCTTACGACATAAACACTATAAAGAATACTTACGACGTCCATTGAGTGTATTTGTGGCTGGATATTTTACTATGTTTTTGTTGGATTTAATTTTCTCTTGCTACTTTAACCGTGGGTGTTATTTAGAAGCTGCGGGATAGTTGCGTAACAAACTATCAGTAGCAAGCAACAAGTAGGCTTTCACTTTGACAGTTCAACAATATTCATTGCGTTTTTTGCGCTGTTGAGCAGACAAATTTTTCGAACAAATAAAGCAATGGATATGGCAATATGCTTCAAAATGATTTAGATTGTGATTCAAAATGTGTTACCGCGGTGCTATTCTGTAAAAATCTCACCGTGAAAACTTAGGTGAAGTGAGTTGGTTTTTGCTAGGAATTGACACTGTTGACAGCTCACTCCACGCTCACTTCACCTAAGTTTTCACGGATCGACCGGCTGATTAGGGTGTGGAAAGGTGAACCCGTTTTCAACTTTCAATTGTTTCGTGTGTAACGTCATGTTAGTATCTATCTACGTAATAGAAGTAAACAATTCATTATTTGCCAATTGGCTATGAACTAGAAAAATCTGTGCCTAACATAAATGTGAGGATAAAAGGCGGTAAACCAGGTACTTGATGGACCCTTTAACTGTCAACAGCAGGTTATTACAGACCTTCCAGTGGCGACTAACAAGGATGCTCATTTGACGATAATTTTACGACCGTACTCTGTGAGAGCTTCGTATATTAGACCAGTACAAGCTGGCCTCTTATTCTTACTACATTTGTGTAAATTATTTCATCACCACTGCTCTCAAAACGGTGAAGGAAATCGGTATGTCCTAGAATCGAAATTTCCAAGACAACATCCACCAACCCGCACTGGGCCCGAGTAGTGGATTACAGCCCACTCCTCACCAAGAGGATGCCCTGAGTCCCAGAAGTAGGAACACTATAGGCTGATTATCATTATAGAAACATCATAGGTCAAAGTTTTACCACTGACACGCGGCCTACTGTACATTTGTCCCAACACTAATATTATACGTAGACCAGCTGCGCCCCGTGGTTACACCCGCGTAAATGTCGATCCCGTGGAAATATCGGGATAAAAAGTAGCCTTTATGTTAGTCCAAGGTGTCAGCTACCTCCATAAAACATTTTATCAAAATTGGTCCAGCCGTTTGAGCGTGAAGAAGTAACAAACATATAAACACACACACTCACAAACTTTCGCCTTTATAATATTAGTGTGATAACATAGACTACGATAAAATGTATTTTGATTATTTTTTACTTAGCTTTAAATAAAAATTTATGTTCCCTCCCTTCCACATAATAACCCGCCAGTCTTCAAAGCAAGAGTGAATAGGCATCTTCTGTGCTTGCATCTTTCATCATAGACCTCATTAATCGCTTTCCACCAGGCAAGATTGAGGTCAAAAGGCCCATTTCACAATAAAAAAAAAACTCGGAACAGCTCCTTCAAACTAATTAAAACCTTACTTACTGTAAACCGTAACGTAGTTAAAAAAAAACATATCTAGTATTATAATTATTCGGTTTGGCAACATTTAATGCAGCCAAAGGAAATCTAAAAGCCAAAAATAATTATATTCAATGCAATTGAAACTTAATTATTGCAAAACAAGAAACAAATGCAACACTGAAAAATACTGCTTTCCATCGACATTGTCAATGCATTTAATATTTTTCTGTAATCATAAATGTTTCAAATAACTGCAGATTGCATGAAAGGAGGCAAAGGGGTAAATTTCAATTACGTATGTATCTACTGGGAAGAGAAATAATCAATATTGAATGAATCTTTAGTTTAGAAATTTTATAGTTTAGAAAATTTTATGATTTTATGGTTTAGAAAACATCAAATCTGTTTTGAAACCAAATAAAGGTCAAAAACCTTTTCATATTTTAAGTGGAATAAAAATATGAAGAAACGTTCT